>CM077228.1:22791970-24039470 GCA_039654775.1 Spinibarbus caldwelli | reverse complement strand
AACGTGGTTGAGTGTTTCATGTGCGTGACAGGCACCCCGACATGATGTTTCTTCAGTAGACCTGTCTCTACCTCTGGAGGCTCGTGCTCTGGTGTTAAGTACCCCTCCTCTCAGTTGGATCCCCCTCAAGGGCAGTCTCGGGAAAACTCTACTGGGCTTACTGACCCAACGATAGCTTGCAGAATCAATGTCATCAGTAGCTTGAGACCTGCCATCTGCCGATGTTCTCATGACTGCCGCCCACTCTTCGTTGGCCTCCTTCGCTGAGCATATCACCTCCCTCCTGATCTTACACGGTAGGTTCACCTTCCTCAGCGTTGTATTGAATGAGGGGAGTTCCGTTAGAGCGCTGCTGATAGAATGTGGGCTGGTCAGTAATTTTTCAAAGCGCCTCTTCTGCATTAGGGGAATTGTCGTCCCTAGGCTCGGAATCCCCAGGCCACCCTGCTTCTGTGGTGCATGCAAGAAACCCAATGACGTGTGTTAAGAGAGTCATAGTTACTCCCGCCATTTACCCGCGGCAGGTGTTGACGCGATGTGATTTCTGCCCAGTGCTCTGAATGTCAAAGTGAAGAACTTCAATGAAGCGCGGGTAAACGGTGGGAGTACCTATGACTCACTTGTAGTTACACGGCCCGGGCGCCTCCTCGTGGCGACCGCTGGATAGGGTGGGAAGCATTGGTGATTCCAACCACCGGCAGAGGGTGTCACGTCGGCACCCCTGGCTGCAATCCATCTGAACTAAGATCCGGGCCACCCTGGGTGGGGCTAACCACCCGTCCCAGGGGTATTCTGCTGGTTACGAAAGGTAAAGATAAAGGTAAACCTGGTTCCTCTGGAATCCAGGCAAGGAGCAGATGTCTAGCAGTGGCAAGTGCTAATGAGTCGGACAAGGTAATGGATAAAGAAACATATAAACTGTGGGAGAACTTTCCCCTCAATGAGGAGCCTGGGGATGCACCGACACCATCAGCACCCTGAAGAACTGAGTAAGGAAAGACCTGATCTCCTTCAGAGGAAAAGGAAATTGTGGAGTAAGGAAGAGGACCAACTTCTCCTAGGGGTGGCGGATGCAGAATGGAAGGATGGGATGTTGAAGAAGGACCATCTAGCAACCCTATAAACCACCCTGTCCCACAGATCGATTGATTCTATCAAGAAACACCTACAACTCTTGAAATGGAGTCCACCCCTGAACTTGTGCCTTCCCCCCAGTGAGTCACCTACCCCTCAGACTCCAACCCCTAGCCAAGTAAATCCCCAGCCTCAACCCATCCAGATATCACTGCATCTATCAGCCTCGCTTAATCCCCTCAGACCTATTCAGAGAGCACTGCATCAGTCGGCCCCCTCTAAACCCTCCAGCCCAGTAAACCCCCCACTCCAGCCCAATCAAGTTTCTATGCAACAAACCACCCCTCCTAACCGCCCAACATTTCAGTCGAAGGGTCGACAAAGAATGTGGACCGAAGAGGAGGACGTTGAAATGAAAGAGCAAGCAGAGAAGAGGTGGAGGCCCGGAATGAGGAAGAAAGAACTTGCGGATCTCCTAACCAACTACTTCTCAGGGAGAACAGCGGAAGCGATCAGGAAGCGACTCCAGAAGTTAAACTGGAAGTACCCTGCATCTACAAGCCCCGCACTGGACGGTGTAACACCTATCACCACCAGGATAACTGAGGACACCTCTGAGCTCTCAGGGGTGGGAACAACTAACTTCACTACCCCTGGCCAAAGTGCGAGAGGAGATCATGGAGGAGGAAGGATGGAGGCGAGCAATGCTGGAGTCTGCCCTGGAACGGCTTGAAGACTCAAGAGTCGATAGTGGGAGTTTAAGACTAATAGCACACGAACTGCTGGCTGACAAAATATCCATCGCTCATCCAGCAGAAAAGGTGGAGAGTCTCACCCAAAAGTGCATGCCGTTGAAGTGGAAGGCCGGGCTGAGGAACACGGCTCTGATGACGCAGCTACGGTCTAATAAAGACATCAGAAGGGCCAGATATGCGCACATTCAAAGGCTGTATAATTTGAAGAGAAAGGATGCAGCAAACTCCAGGGCCAATGGAGGGAGACGTACAAAGGACCAGACAAGGAGGTAAATGGCATTAATGAGTACTGGGCGAAAGTCTACGGGACAACTAGTAATGATGGCAGGGCTGGTAACAAGTCACGGAGGGAAGCCAACACCGTAAAGTGGAATATAATTACACCTATCACCTCCGAAGAGATATCAGAGGCATTGCAAGCAATGAGGAAGACCTCGACTGGTCTGGATAGACTTACAGCCGAGAAGCTCCTGACGTGGCATGTGCCCTCGTTGGCAGGATTGCTGAATATCGTCTATAGCTGAATATCGTCTATCGCCCTACCATCTTCTCTAGCAGCGGCGAGAGTAACCTTCCTGCCTAAGGTACAGTGCCCTGCGGAACCCAGTGACTTCAGGCCTATTGCCATAACATCAATTCTAGCCCGTGCTCTCCATAACATCCTGGCCAGGAGGATGAGAGAGGATCTTACATTCTCGAGTCTCCAGTACGCCTTCCTCCAGAGGGATGGCTGCCTAGAGGCCTCAGCCCTGTTGCACGCTATCCTGAGGAGATCACAGGAGGAAGTTAAACCCCTTGCGGCTGCATTCCTGGATGTGTCTAAGGCCTTTGATACTATCTCACACAGAGCCATCCTGGTGGCAGGGGAAAGGGCAGGGATCCCTTCTCCGCTCCTAAGATATCTGGACCACTTTTATGCGAACGCTACTCTCCATCTGGGTGCAATAAAGACAAGGTGCAGGAAAGGAGTCCGTCAAGGTGACCCGCTCTCCCTGCTACAGTTCATTCTGGCGATGGGGGTGGTGCTCGAATAGGCACTCCCCGAGATTGGGATTACACTCAAGGAGGAGCGTATTGGAGCAATGGCCTACGCAGACGATCTGATCCTAGTGGCCGATAATCAAGTTATGCTCCAAAGGAAGCTGGACGGGCTGGGGAAAGGCCTGCAGTGGGCCGGTATGTCGGTAAACACCAAGAAATCAGCCACCTTAACTATCCTTAAGGATGGCAGGAGGAAGTGTGTGGTACTGGCTCCTACAACTTACCAGGTGGATGATGGAACAATCCCGGCTATGGAGGTGGCTGACTCGCAAAAATATCTGGGCATTCACTTTAGTTGGAAGAGTAGAGTGACACCCAAACAAACAAAGGAGACTGAGCGGATGCTGCAAGAAATTACCACGGCACCGCTTAAATCTTATCAGACTTGAGTTGGTGAGAGACTTCTTGGTGCCAAAACTTGCTCATGAATTGGTACTGGGATGTGCCCACCGTAACACCATCGCTAAGATCGACAAGATGATAAGGAGAGCCACAAGGGCATGGCTCAGATTACCCAAGGATACATCACTGGGTTTCTTGCATGCACCACAGAAGCAGGATGGCTTGGGGATTCCGAGCCTAGGGACAACAATCCCTTTAATGCAGAAGAGGCACTTTGAGAAATTGCTGACCAGCCCGCATTCCATCAGTAGGGCTCTAACAGAACTCCCCTCATTCGACACAACGCTGAGGAGGGTGAACTTACCATGTAAGATCAGGAAGGAGGTGATTTGCTCAATGAAGGAGGCCGATGAAGAGTGGACTAAAGTCATGAGAACATCGGCAGATGGCAGGTCTCAAATCACTGACGACATTGACTCTGCAAGCTTCCGCTGGGTCAGTAAGCCCAGTAGAGTGTTTCCGAGGCTACACTTGAGGGGGATTCAATTGAGAGGAGGGGTGCTAAACACCAGAGCACGAGCCTCCAGAGGTAGAGACAAGTCAATTGAAGAAACATCCTGCCAGGGTGCCTGTCACGCACGTGAAACACTAAATCATATCCTACAGATATGCGAGATCACACACGACACCAGATGCGCACGGCACAATAGGGTGGTGAAACTGCTGGAGAAAATGTTAAAGACCAAAGGGGAGAAGATCTGGGTCGAGCCCATCATTCCAGCGGGAAAGAGTTTCATCAAACCTGACCTGGTACTTGACTCTGGAAGGCGGCATATCATTCTAGATGTGTCTGTGGTGTCAAACCCCTGAATGGAATACACCTTCAGGCTAAAAGCAGAGAAATATGGCTCTAAGGAGAATACTGGAGCTATTAAAGAATGGATGGTAAAGGACTCTCCCTTGAAACATTTGCCTATCATCATTTCAGACAGGGCCTTATGTTCGGACAGAGTGGAAGGGGATTAAGAGCACTGGGCCTGACAACGTCAGATATATGCCTGCTCACAGTACAAGGATCCCTTAAATGCTACGATGTTTATACACGTGGTACCTAGAAGAGGTAAAAGACTCACTATGCATTATGACCCGCCACGCGGCGATTACTTGTCACAGCCTGATATATAGCACCATATGGTGCCTCAAGCGTCCGTTAGGACGACTTGATAAGTTTTAAATAGCCAAATGCCTCTTCCCCCCTCCTGTCACAGGAACCCAGCAAGTACCCCCCTCAAGTTCGGTAACCACTTATCTCCCCCCCTTAACATCTGCCCTGGAAAAGCTACTCCTCCCTCCCTCCCTCTCAACCCAGGCACAGAGTCACTGTATGGACCAAAGGGGAGGATGACGAACTGGAAAAGCAAGCCAGTAGGCTATGGAGGCCCAATATGCTCAAGAAAGATCTAGCAGAGGCATTAAGTACTGTCGTGAAGGGGAGGTCTATGGAGGCTATAAGGAAGAGACTCCAAAAGCTGAGATGGATGCCCTCCCGGCCTACCTCAGTAAGCGGCTCTCCCATAATGACCCCTGGAGAGGGTACAGGCGGTGACGATGTGGGGAACAGAGAAGTCTGTCCTGCCACCTCTAGTAAGCAACCTGGGGGTGGTGGTGAAATATCTACTCTAAATGACAAAGGAGAGGAGTGGAGAAGAACACTGCTGAACAAAGCCCTGGAGACTCTCATGGAAACGAGGATTGAGGGCGACAAGCTGAGGCTGATAGCAGAGGGGATGCTGGAGGGAACAATAACGAGAGAGCAAGGAGCGGAACAGTTGGAAACTCTCACTCAGGAGTTTGCGCTGCTAAAGTGGAAACCTTGTGGAAAGAGGAGGGGACCCAGGAAGGAGCCTCGCTCTAATAAGCAAGTAAGACGGGCAAGATACGCCCACATACAGAAACTGTATAAACTGAAAAGGAAAGATGCTGCCCACTCGGTTCTGGAAGGGAGGTGGAGGGAGGCCTACAGAGGAATGGATTGTGAGGTGAGAGGAGTGGAGGAGTACTGGGCGAAGGTCTTTGGGACAAATACAAATGATGGCGGGCCTTGGAAGGCATCACCCCAGAAACCAGAGAACCTCAAATGGGAGCTGATGGAACTGATCACAGCAGGAGGAAGTCGAAGTGGCTATCCGTTCAATGAAGAGAACGTCAGCTGGGATGGATAAAATCTCAGCGCGGGAGGTGCTTACATGGCATCCACCCTCACTGGCTGGCCTTCTTAACATCATCTTGGCTACGGAGAGACTTCGTTTGTCTCTGGCAACAGCTAAGGTTACCCTTATACCAAAGGTGGAAGACCCTTCGGATCCGAGTGACTTCTAGCCCGTGCCATTCACAAAATCCTGTCGAAACGGATGAGAGAGCCGTTTCAGTTTTTGCCACTCCAGTACGCCTTTCTCCAACGGGACGGATGCCTGGAGGCATCCGCATTGCTAATGGGGGGCTGAAACATTCGCATGAGAAAACCAAACCCTTGGGAATCGCTTTCCTTGATGTATCGAAGGCCTTTGATACCGTATCCCACAACGCAATCCTAGGAGCGGCAGAGAAAGCTGGTACCCCTCCACCGGTACTAAGATACCTTCAGCAGCTGTGCAGGAATGCCAAACTGCATCTAAGCAACTTAACAACCGAATGCTCAAAGGGGGTCAGAAAAGGAGATCGTATATAGATCCTTTTCATCCTGGCGATGGGAGAGGTGCTGGAAGAAGCACTCCCCGAAGTTGGAGTTATGTGGGGGGGCTACGGATCGGCTCGATCGCTTATGCTGATGATTTAATCCTGTTAGCAGAAAGCCCCAATGACCTACAGAAGAAGATGGAGGGAGTCTGTCGAGGATTGCAACAGGCTGGCATGGTGCTCAATTTTAAGAAGTCTTGAATCTTGAAGGATGGGCGGAGAAAAACCCTAGCTCTGGCACCTCACACGTATACGACAAAAGATGGACAAGTCCCCTTTATGGGCGTAACAGATACCCAAAGATACCTGGAAGTCCAGTTTACGTGGAAGGGAAAAGTAACACCAAAACAAACAAGGGAAGTTGAAAGAATGCTCCAGGAGATTACATCTGCTCCACTGAAGCCGTACCAGAGAATGGAAGTGGTACGTGAATTCATGGTCCCAAAACTTCTACACGAGCTGATACTGGGGTGTGCCCATCGGAACACCATCTCACGTATCGATAAAATGATCCGGAAAGCAACATGTGCATGGCTGAGACTCCCCAAAGATACGTCCCTGGGATTCCTTCATGCTCCAGTAAAGGCAGGGGGCCTTGGAGTTCCGTGTCTGGGAACAACAATCCCATTACTTCAAAGGAGAAGGTTTGAAAAATTGCTAACCAGCGAGAGTCCCTTTGAAAGGATGCTGACAGAGCTCCCCTCCTTCCAGACAACACTGCGCAGGATCAGCCTACCCTGCAGAGTGGGAAGAGAGACAGTATGCACTTCAACAGAGGCGAAAGCGGAATGGGAGAGAGTCTGGAGGACCTCAGTGGATGGCAGGTCAGGCACAAATGACAATATTGATCCAGCAAGTTACACCTGGGTAAGCAAGCCCAACAGAGTCTTTCCGAGACTTCATCTGTGAGGAGTCCAGCTTCGAGGGGGCACACTTAATACTAAAGCGCGTGCATCTAGAGGGAGAGAGAAATCCCCCAACAACCTGGCCTGTCGGGAGGCCTGCCACGCTAGAGAAACCCTAAACCATATTCTCCAGATCTGTGAAATAACTCACGACGGCAGATGTGCCCATCACAACCGCATCGTAAAGCAGCTGGAGAAGATGCTGAGAAAAAAAGTGGAACGCACATGGATTGAACCCATCATCCCGACTAAGAGGAGCTTCATTAAACCAGACCTTCTTGTGGATACAGGAAAGCACATAATGATCCTTGACATCTCTGTGGTAGCAGAGCCCTGAATGGAGCAGAGCCACCAGCTCAAGAAAGATAAATATGGCTCACAGGAGAATACCGCAGCCATAGAGGCCTGGACGAAAACAGATGCCCCCCTGAAACATGTACCGGTAATTATATCAAGCCGCGGACTAATGTACGACCCGAGTGGGAGGGGGCTCAGGGCAATGAGCCTAACAGCCAGGGATCTCTCTGACCCGTGTCTACTGGCAGTAGCCGGGTCCTTAAAGTGCTATGACGCTTACACCTGAGGAACGTGAGACAAGGAGTGACTTATCATGCAATATGACCCGTACCAGCGGCGAGGACCTAGCCACGATAAACAACCTAGCACCTGTTTAGGTGCCTCAAGCCTCCATGGGACAGTACCATTGCAGGGAGAGGCTTGATAACGTGATGTAAAAGAGCCAAATGCCTCGTCATCTAATTAGTGACGCGCATGAATGGATAAACGAGATTCCCAGTGTCCCTACCTGCTATCTAGCGAAACCACAGCCAAGGGAACGGGCTTGGCAGAATCAGCGGAGAAAGAAGACCCTGTTGAGCTTGACTCTAGTCTGGCACTGTGAAGAGACATGAGAGGTGTAGAATAAGTGGGAGGCCCCGTCCCGAACGGGCACCGCCGATGAAATATCACTACAAAAAAAATAGGCCTCAACCCCCCAATTCAGGCAATCCTCTGGTCAATGCCCAGATATATGACAAATCCATGGCACTGGCACTAGTGAGAGGGAGGCATTTCCCAGCACTTTTATTTGCCAGCCTCTCCAAACATGCTCTCTTCCAACCATGTGCCATTACCTTCAAAACAAAATGGCCACCATTTCCTACTTCCTTAAATAGTGTCCTTATTCAATAAGGGTCTCTCATATTCCAACTCAAAACAGTATTCAAATATAAATAACCATAACACAAATATAAACAAACAATTATCACCGCATTATTAGCAATGTTTGAAATAATTTGAATATCTGAAATGAACACTATTTCTCTATTTTGTGGCCGTGTCACATAGTTAATAGAATGTCTAAAGTGAACGATCAAAATAAAGTGTAACCAACTCCACAATCCAGTGAGTGCAGTGGTTTGGTCAATGACCTTGTTTGTTTGTCATGCTGCATGTTTTATACTGGTCTACTTCCTGATTCCTGTCATGTGATTAATCACATTAATCACATTGTCCGACTTTGATCGGTGCTGCAGCCGCCTTACGATCACATGTCCCATCAAACTACCGCGAGAGCAAAACGAGACCAGCCGCCGAGGTCAGGCGCTGCAGTTGCTCAAAATCGGCTGCGAGAGCCTTGATGACAACACACTTTATTCTCATTGGTCAGATTCTGTGCTGACAAGCACGAGGTGTGTTGCGTGTTTATTCTAACAATTCAATTCCAATAATGCTCACAAATCTGTTTTTTATAACAAAAGCTTTTTTAGTGTAGTCGCACTGTTATCTTGAGTCATTTTTATCAAATACTCATAAAATCATATATATGCCCACTTTATCGGTATTTAAATAGTATATGTTTATGATTTATTGACTTCAGCATTGTTACAGGTACCCCAAAGACGTTTGTCATTAGGGGACACTGAATTATTTTGCTGTTACAATAAAAAGTCAATACCATTTTACTTCATATTATAAAAAAAGAAAGAAATGGTGAACTTGTTGAACTGTATTCATGAACAGATGGCACTGTATTAAGCAGTATATAAAAAGTGTTTCTGTTGCTCTCTCGATCTCAAATCTCCCTTTTCTGTCAAAGATACTAGAAAAGGTAGTATCCTCACAATTATATTCCTTCTTAGAGAAAAATGGTATCTGTGAGGAATTCCAGTCAGGATTTAGACCGTATCATAGTACTGAGACTGCTCTCATTAGAGTTACAAATGACCTGCTTCTATCATCTGATCATGGTTGTATCTCTTTATTAGTTCTACTGGATCTTAGCGCTGCGTTCGACACTATCGACCACAACATTCTTTTGAATAGACTAGAAAACTTAGTTGGCATTAGTGGAAGTGCCTTAGCATGGTTCAAATCGTACTTATCTGACCGCCATCAGTTCGTAGCAGTAAATGAAGAGGTATCATATCGATCACAAGTGCAGTATGGAGTACCTCAAGGCTCAGTACTAGGGCCGTTACTTTTCACGCTTTACATGTTACCCTTGGGAGATATTATCAGGAGACATGGTGTTAGCTTTCACTGTTATGCTGATGATACTCAGCTCTATATTTCTTCACGGCCCGGTGAAACACACCAAATTGAGAAACTAACGGAATGTATAGTCGATATAAAAAACTGGATGACGAGTAACTTCTTACTGCTAAATTCTGAAAAAACAGAGGTGAAACCCCCACATGTAATAACCTAGAACACTATCTAACACGTGACGGCTGCTCTGTCAATTCTTCTTCATCAGTTAGGAACCTAGGTGTGCTGTTTGATAGCAATCTTTCATTTGAAAGCCATGTTTCTAGTATCTGTAAAACTGCGTTTTTCCATCTCAAAAACATATCTAAATTGCGACCTATGCTCTCAACGTCAAATGCAGAAATGCTAATTCATGCGTTTATGACCTCAAGGTTAGACTATTGTAATGCTTTACTGGGTGGTTGTTCTGCACGCTTGATCAATAAACTACAGTTGGTCCAAAATGCAGCAGCTAGAGTCCTTACTAGAACCAGGAAGTATGACCATATTAGCCCGGTTCTGTCAACACTGCACTGGCTCCCTATCAAACATCGGATAGATTTTAAAATCTTGTTAATTACTTATAAAGCCCTGAATGGCTTAGCTCCTCAGTACTTGAGCGAGCTCTTATCACATTATAGTCCTCCACGTCTGCTGCGTTCTCAAAACTTTGGCCATTTGATAATACCTAGAATATCAAAATCGACTGCGGGCGGCAGATCCTTTTCCTATTTAGCGCCCAAACTCTGGAACAATCTACCTAACACTGTTCGGGAGGCAGACACACTGTGTCAGTTTAAATCTAGATTAAAGACACATTTCTTTAACCTGGCTTACACATAACACACTAATACACTTCTATTATTCAAATCCGTTAAAGGATTGTTAGGCTGCATTAATTAGATCAACCGGAACCGGGAACACTCCTCATAACACACGATGTTCTCGTTACATCGTAAGAAGAATGGCATCTACGCTAATATTTGTCTGTTTCTTTATTATTCTGTTTCTCAGTCCGTGCCCGGATCAGATGGCGCCGGGAGATGATGTCTGCGACCCTGACCGTCGGCGGAGGCCGGACACCTGGATGAGCCCCGGGGACATATCCCCAGTGAAGACCTCGACTTAAATACAATAAAACTTAAAATTAAACAAAATAACTATAATATAATAAAATACCTAACTACATAATACTATTATTGTTAGAAATTGCAACAATATAAAAATAGAAATATAATACATTTATACATTTAAAATTTAATTAATACAATAAGTAAAAAAATAAATAATAATATCCTGGCCAGAGGAGAACTGGCCCCCCGACTGAGCCTGGTTTCTCCCAAGGTTTTTTTCTCCATTCTGTCACAGAGGGAGTTTTCGTTCCTTGCCGCTGTCGCCTCTGGCTTGCTCAGTTGGGAACACTTAATTTCTAACGATTATCGTCAATTTGATTTCATATATACTATTTAAACTAAACTGAGCTAGACAATGACATCTCTGAATTCAATAATGAAATGCCTTTAACTGA
Source organism: Spinibarbus caldwelli (assembly GCA_039654775.1). NCBI lineage: Eukaryota > Metazoa > Chordata > Actinopteri > Cypriniformes > Cyprinidae > Spinibarbus > Spinibarbus caldwelli. The sequence goes on along the minus strand of CM077228.1, from coordinate 24,028,560 downwards.
AAATTGAGTGTTTAATCTTATTATTATACATTACTGACACTCTATCCTCCAATTTGATACTGTTAAGTGCTTTGACACAATCTGTATTGTTAAAAGCGCTATATAAATAAAGGTGACTTGACTTGACTTGCTCATAAAAATGTTTTGTATTTGACAAATATTGCATTTAATTAACTTTATCTGTGATAAGACTATGGAAACACCATGCGAGTGTCACTACCGGGAGCAGAAAGTATCCGACTTGACGTCTCCACTTTTAATTCCGCCCCGACTGCAAGCGGCTGCTCTCACCGGCCGGTGGCAGGCTAGTGTAGTGCATCTCGAACGCACCTTTTGACTTGAAGCGGCGCTGCGCAGAATGATCGGTGTGTGACATCAAAGTACCGCGAGAGCGATAAGAGAGCAGACGGATCCTCATGCTTTCGAATCGCTCTCGCGGTACTTTGATGTCTTACACTGATCATTCTGCACAGCGCCGCTTCAAGTCGAACACACCTAATGACCCATGAACACATGAGCTGTGTCCCAAAATTAAGTGCACACACTTCGAAGTCCACGCACTTGGAAGGCCACGCCTCCGAAGTGCATGAAGGACCCTCCGAAGTGCATGAGACGCTCCGCTTTCGTATGATTTCCTAATTGCACCACCAGGTGTTCCCGATTGCCGCTCCTGTCGCATAGTAACGGTGTGAGAGGAGAGCTGCCATCCTGACAGGACAGGTGGAGCCAGAATTGCTCATTTTTGTTTTTATGTCATAATGGAGGAGACAGTGATTAGCCAAGACCAGGGCCAGGTAAGTTACACTGGTTTGCTGAGTCCTTACTTGCCGGATTACAACTTTAAATGCAGGTATTGACTTAGAGCTTACTTGAATAATGTAATGAGACATATGAAAAACTACAAAACACAAAACCTAACCCTAACACATATATATATATATACACATATATATATATACACATATATATATATACACATATATATATATATATATATATATATATATATATATATATATATATATATATATATATATATATATATATATATATATATATATATACAGTGGGTACGGAAAGTATTCAGACCCCCTTCACTTTTTTCAATTTTGTCATGTTGCAGCCTGATACTACAATTGTTTAAATTCATTTTTTTTCTCATTAATCTACACTCTGTACCTCATAATGATGAAGTGAAAACAGAATTTTAGAAATGTCTGTAAATTTATTAAAAAGAAAAACCTGAAATATCACATTTACATAAGTATTCAGACCCTTTGCAACAACACTTGAAATTTCGCTCAGGTGCCTCCCATGTCTCTTGATCATTGCAGAGATGTTTCTACACCTTGATTGGAGTCCGCCTGTGGTAAATTAAATTGATTGGACATGATTTGGAAAGGCACACACCTCTCTGTAAAAGGCCTCACAGCTGATAATGCATATCAGAGCGAAAACCAAGCCACGAGGTCAAAGGAACTGCCTGCAGAGCTCGGACACAGGATTGTATCGAGGCAGAGATCTGGGGAAGTCTACAAAAATATTTCTGCTGCACTGAAGGTTCCCAAAAGCACAGTGGCTTCCATAATTCTCAAATGGAAGAAGTTTGGCACAACCAGGACTCTTCCAAGAGCTGGTCCCCAGCCAAACTGAGCAATTGATGGAGAAGGGGCTTGTCTAGACTGGTGACCAAGAACCTGGTGGTCAGTCTAGTTGAGCTCCATGATCATATATGCAGATGGGAGAAACCTACAGAAGGACAAACATCACTGCAACACTCCACCGATCTGGGCTTTATGGCAGTGTGGCCAAACTCAATCCTCTCCTCAGTGAAGACACATGAAAACACACTTGGAATTTGCAATAAAGCACCTAAAGGACCCTCAGACTCTGAGAAACAAGATTACCTGGTCTGATGAACCTCAATTCTAAGCATCATGTTTGAAGGAAACCGGCTCTTCTCATCACCTGGAGAGTACCATCCCAAAAGTAAAGTGTGGTGGTAGCAGCCTCATGCTGTTGTGCTGTTTTTCAGCGGCAGGGACTGAGGAACTCATCAGAGTAGAAGAAAAGCTCAATGCACCAACATTTTGAGATAGCCTTAATGAAAACCCAGTCTAGAGCATTCAGAACCTCAGACTGGGCCGAAGGTTCACCTTCTAACATGACAATGACCCTAAGCACACAGCCAAGGCAACACAGGAATGGCTTAGGGACAACTCTGTGAATGTCCTAGAGTGACCCAGCCAGAGCCCTGACTTGAACCCTATCAAACATCTCTGGAGAGACCTGAAAAAGGCTGTCAACAGACGGTCCCCATCCAACCTGACCGAGCTTGAGAGGATTTGCAAAGAAGAATGGAAGAAATTCCCCCAATCCAGTTGTGCAAAGCTTGTTGCGTCATACCCAAAAAGACTCGAGGCTGTAATTGCTGCCAAAGGTGCTTCAACTAAGTACTGAGTAAAGGGTCTGAATACTTATGTAAATGTGATATTTCAGTTTTTTCTTTTTAATAAATTTACAAACATTTCTAAAATCCTGTTTTCACTTTGTCATTATAAAGGACAGAGTGTAGAGTAATGAGAAAAAAAAAGAATTTAAACAATTGTAGTATCAGACTGCAACATAACAAAATTGAAAAAAGTGAAGGGGGTCTGAATACTTTCCGTACCCACTGTATATATATATATATATATATATATATACACACACACACAAACAGAAGTTCAAATGCTGACATGTCTTACAAAGGTGCGATTTTATATAGTTTATTGTCTTGACCATGGTGATCATATGTAGACAGGTTTGCAACCTGGACTTTTTAGGCAAGCATAAAAATAAAACTGTAAAAAAAAAATAAAATGAAAATAGGGCATTGTTCAGCTCAGTGTTCAGTGGCAGCGGTCACAACTGAACAGTGCCCTGTATGACCGGTCCGAGTCCTTCAGATGCAGCCTCTGATATAGTTAGCAACAATTTGTTAATACTCTGACAATAGAGGATGTTACTTTAATTTTCAAATTAATCAGTGGTGGACTGTAAGGAAGTACATTCATTAAGTATTCTCGTACAAATGTGAAATACTAAGTTTTCTTCGTCTTTTTTTTTCTCACAGGACAGCAACACTACAAAAATATGGTCTTTTACAACATGATGCATTGTTGTAGATTAAACTACCCAACAGTAGGCAACTTTACATTTAACAATTTTGAACATATTCAAGTCAAGTCACCTTTATTTATATAGCGCTTTTAACAATACAGATTGTGTCAAAGCACTTAACAGTATCAAATCGGAGGATAGAGTGTCAGTAATGTATAATGACAGGGCCGGAGTGGGATCCATTTTCAGCCCGGGAGTGTAATGCTCAAGACCAGCCCACCACCTATCCCCATCCAACCCCCTCCCACCGTGGTGGAATCTGGATAAATTAAGTGACAGATCTGTTCTTACTATCCTGTTATATTTATTTTTGACACGTTTCAATAAAAAATATGAATAATGTAAATATGGCCATAAATATCAATAACAAATCACATACTGAGTTTTCTCCAACAAAGAGTAAACTGTTACATTATGAAAAAATGGTTTGTATTCAAACAAAAATAAAGTAGTGCAGTAAGAAATATACTTTTTGCACGATTGTTTTTTTATATCCATGTCAATGTAATAAATAAAATAAATAAATTACATGAAACATTTCTGCTACAAAACATACAACTGTAACATCATAAAAAAAAGTTCAATTCAAAATTGAAAGCTGCCAAACAGTCATCAATAACTAAATGGAAAATCAGTAAGCATCTCGAAAGAAAGAAAGAAAGAAAAAGAAAGGAAGGCCTTCTACCATTCTTCACAAGTTTTGGTTTACATCAACAACCGCCTAAGCAGTTCACTGGTTTCTAAACGGAATAAAAAAATTCCTTCAATGTAAGTCACTTTGGATAAAAGCAATTTCCAAATGCATAACTGTAAATGTTGCTAGTCACTGTACCTTGAGTCGCCAGTTCACGTGTGCTTGTTTGTCTTATTGAAAAAATATTTGTCAGTTTGGCACATTTGGCCACGTCATCCTCCAATGCCTTTCTTTTTTTTAACCTGGCTTTTTCAGCTCCTCCAGGCATCTTTTTTTTACTATCCATTTTATTCTTCCCGCGAATAGCGCACTCTCGCTAACTCACACCACAGCATTAATGGTTTCGGTCTGTCTCCATGGCAACGACCTGGGACACGCGCTTGAGTAGAGGAAGAGAGAGAACGCACGAGCGCTCTGACAACAGAAAACGTCACATTTTAATGTTAAATTCAAATCTAGTGTTATTAGCTTAGTTATCAGTCACACAGTAACTTAAACACATATACGTTATTCTGTGTATGTAACAAAAATAAAAATAAATTTAAAAAAAAGCAGGCAAGTCTGCCGGCCCAATTTATGAGCAGGGCAGAGTGGCCCACCGGGAATTCTCCCGGTTCTCCCGATGCCCACTCCGGGCCTGTATAATGATAAGATTAAACACTCAATTTTCAGTTAAAGGCATTTCATTATTGAATTCAGAGTTGTCGTTGTCTAGCTCAGCTTAGTTTAAATAATATCTGTGCAATCAAATCGATGATAATCGCTAGAAATTAAGTGTCCCCAACTGAGCAAGCCAGAGGCGACAGCGGCAAGGAACCAAAGTCACTGCACCCGTTTACCAAGAAATTTTGGAGCACTTCATGCTTCCTTCTGCTGACCAGCTTTTTAAAGATGCTGATTTCATTTTCCAGCAGGATTTGGCACCTGCCCACACTGCCAAAAGCACCAAAAGTTGGTTAAATGACCATGGTGTTGGTGTGCTTGACTGGCCAGCAAACTCACCAGACCTGAACCCCATAGAGAATCTATGGGGTATTGTCAAGAGGAAAATGAGAAACAAGAGACCAAAAAATGCAGATGAGCTGAAGGCCACTGTCAAAGAAACCTGGGCTTCCATACCACCTCAGCAATGCCACAAACTGATCACCTCCATGCCACGCTGAATTGAGGCAGTAATTAAAACAAAAGGAGCCCCTACCAAGTATTGAGTACATATACAGTAAATGAACATACTTTCCAGAAGGCCAACAATTCACTAAAAATGTTTTTTTTTATTGGTCTTATGAAGTATTCTAAATTGTTGAGATAGTGAATTGGTGGGTTTTTGTTAAATGTGAGCCAAGATCATCACAATTAAAAGAACCAAACACTACTTCACTCTGTGTGCATTGAATTTATTTAATACACGAGTTTCACAATTTGAGTTGGATTACTGAAATAAATGAACTTGTCCATGACATTCTAATTTATTGAGATGCACCTATATATATATATATATATATATATATATATATATATATATATACACACATATACACACACACACACACACACACACATAGATATACGTATACACATACATATATATATATTGTAGAAATTGTGAATATATAAGTAATATATATAAGGGAAACAAGTCAATTTAGCTCAAAGGGAATCATTTATGATTTTATAGGGAATTTGAACAGAATCACTGTTTCACGGCTGATCATTGAGTCGGCAGCGAGTCACTGAACGAGCCGTATAACATCAACTCTGCACTGGATATTAAAATCCAAAATATAGTGAAAACACTATTAATAGCACAGTAACAAGATCGGCAGTTTAAGACATTAACTTGTAAGCACAAAACACAAGATACTTCTCTTTTCAATATAAATAAGACTTTATTTATATAAACCTAAGACATGTAAACTAATCTAATCTAACACATGAACACACGCATTCACACATTCACACGTTGCAGAAAGAGAGGAAAGGATGAGTTTACAGAATGAAAATGTGAAATGCCAAGTTTACAGCAATATGTGCAATTGCCTATAGACCTGAACCATCAATCATTTGACCCTCGCATTGAGTTTCTCAATGAGGCTAAAATTTATATTAAACTGCACCGACTCAGCAAAAGTCTGGAGGTTGTACTTGCTTGTGTTGCCTTAAGGAATTCCCTTGTGTCCTTGTCGTCTTTGGAGAAAGGGGTTTCCCGAGGTTGCTGATTGGTTGAGTTCAGTGGTCTTTCGTAGTAAAGTCTTGGGCGTTGGCTCTTGATGCGGAGTTGGTCTGGTTGAAGTTTGGGCGGGTGCAGTCGAAGCTGGACTTTGCGGCAAACTTAACGAAACTCTCACGGAAAGACAAGAAATTAAAGTAAAAGAATAAAAGAATGTAACGAGACTAGGTGGTTTTTCTTCTCATTGTGTTGGCAGCTGGCACGTAGGCCAGAGCACGCTCAAAGAGCAGCGTCGAAACGCGGTGGCAAAAGAGAAGAAGAGAAGCAGAGGAAGAGCCAAGAGAGAAGAGGTGTCCTGAGTATTTAAACTCGGCTTCTAGACCGTCCTATCTGGACGTCTTGACCAATTAGAAATAATCTTGGCTCGTGGTGTTGTATGTTTCTCCTCCCCATTCATAAATCTAACATGTTATCTTATCAGTCATATGGTCCAAATTTTCCTGCTCTTACAGAGTACAATTTTGGACATGATTTCTCTAACAAGACTATGGTACATTTGACAAAGAATTGATTGGAAGAAACATTTAAAGCATGATTTTTCAAACTCATACATACCACACAAGGATATGAACTCTTAAACTATTCCCTAGTTATTAAAATACATACATAATATGTGATTAAAACATGATGGTTAATCGTGTGGGTTACATACATGATATGGGGTTATGCATAAACATGATAAGTCTCATAAGTCCTTTTTTCAGATGATTTTGGTGCATCTATATGTGAAAAGGCAGTTTCTGTACCGTTCTGTGAACATAAGGACATGTTCTGTGAAGACTAGAGAGGTTAAAAGGTCTCTTAAGGAATTTCAGTCTCCGTCTTTGTCTCCTATGTGGAGAGCTGGGGTGACCCACCCAATGAAGTCTCTAGCTCGTGATTTCGATCACAGATTTACAAGTGACAGCCATATCTTTGACCATCAGTCCTGATTACTTGCCCCAAATTTGATCGTCTCCTTCCTGAATTGGAATTATCAATAAGTGTTCTTTTGTTTGAATGTTGCAAGCTGTTCTGTGAAAGAGGTTTGTTGGTTTGCTTTCTTCAGAGGGCTGGAGCTAGGAATCTGATTTATGACGAACATCCTGTTGCAGCCTTGGGATCCTCTCTGGAATTTTGGCTCCTCATGTTTCAATGTTCGGATCGAATCTTAACTTTGTCTGACTCATTCTGATCCTACAATATATATACACACACATATACATATATATATATATATATATATATATATATATATGTGTATTTGTGTATGGGGGGGGGGGGGGGGGGGGGGGGGGTAGGCTTGAAGTATTGACTCGGGGAGGAGGGGGGCCTTGGAGTAAAAAAGGTTGAGAACCACTGCCTTAGACCAATTAGTCGTATATACAGGGCTGAGGAGGTCATGAAGAAAGACACACATTATATAAAGTTAAAATGGGAGAAGGAGCTCAAGGTAGTGATATCTGACGAGAATTGGGCTGAAATACATGCAGATACACATAGAATAACGTAGTAGAATCTGGAGAGAATACCTTTGGAAGGTGACTAATCATTTTTTTTCGAACGCCCCAAATTGTAGCCAAATTTAAATCAAGTCGATCCAGTGCCTGGTGGAGGGAGTGTGGAGAACAAGTAGCAACACATACACACATCTTTTGGGAATGCCCTATTCTATTTCCTTACTGGACAAATGTATTTGGTTTCATTAATAAAATTGTTCAAGTTAATTTACCCAGAGACCCTTTAATAGCTATCTTGGGAGTTAAGACAGATTTAATAAAAAGTGAGAAGAGAAGATACCTCCTACGAATACTCCTAGCTGCAGCAAAGAAGAATATTACAATTAAATGGCTTCAGAGAAGGCCACTGACTTTTGAGGAACGCTTACGGAGAGTCGGAGAAATCTATAAGATGGAAAAATAACGCACAGTTTAAGACTCAGAATGAGCCTGTTTGCTGAGCAATGGAAACCCTTAAATGAAAGAGTTGGGTGAGATATGAGAATTTTTTTTTTTTTAGCTGGAATAGCTGGTGATTTGGCTGGTTAACTCTTTGTCGTTCTTGAAGATTTTGATCCCATCCAAGGCTGATGTTCTGTGTTTATTGGTTTTGAGGGTTTCATTATAGTGGTGTATTTTTATTATTATTATTATTATTATTATTATTATTATTATTCACCTTTCTTGTCTTTTCTCTTTATTTTTCTGATCATGCTGTAAAATGTAGTTGTTACAAACATTTTTTTTTTTAATGAACAAATCAAGACACTGTATTTTTGTATGTACATGTTTTGAAAGAAGTTGGTTAATAAAGTAAAAAAAAAAAAAAAAAAAAAATCCTCAGACATTTCTTTACAAATCCTCGTTTTGTGTTCTAATTTGTGACCGGCGTTTTGTTTTGTTCTCTCTCCGTTGCGCTTCCGCGTTCGTCACGAATCTCCGGCGCTTGCGCAACACATACGTCCTACATCATCCGCCAGAACGCTTTCGCCTACGACCAACCGTGCCGCACTAGTCCTCAAAAGTGAAGCCATCGTGTCTCTATTGCCCCCAGGTGGCTGGTCCCAGTATAGGTTATAAACCCCAACCTCTCCATGTAATCTAATGCGACATGAGACAAACTAAATAATTAAATTTCACTTCAAATATTCTATTTTCAAACATGGTTTTTGTCATTTGATGTAGATTTTATCACGCTGATGTAACAGGGCTCGACATTAACGCTTGTCCGCTTGTCCGGGACAAGTGAATGTTTTGGACGGGCAAGTGAAAGAGAAATTTACTTGCCCAATCGGACGAGTAACTTGAAAAAGTCAATACCAAAAACAGTAATGACTGCCTTTATTTATGATACAGCCTTTGTTATAGGGGTGTGCAATATATATCGTTTGCGATAATTTCGTAATTGTTGTTTTAACGAGTATATTGCAAGAATCAAACAAAACACACCTACAGAGTGCACGCATACATTACGTAAAGAAGTCTAGATTAGACTAGCGCACGTGCAAGTGCGCTCTTTTACTGCATTATTCAGTATTACAATGCATGAAGAATGATCAGAAAATATCAGACGAAGATCGAGCGCCGGTTTTTTTTTTTTTGCTTCAAAAATCATCATGATTACAAATATGATAACAGTTCGATAAGCAAGAAGTCAACATTAAGAGACTTACTTTTTAGACACCATATTTCCTGTTTTTGCTCCATTTCACCAACAAAAATAACTCCAAACACAGCCACAGCACTGTTTTGAGTCTCTGAGCAACATGACGGCGTTTCGTGCCTGAATGAATCAACCGTTTAAATGATTCGGTTCAGTCGACCACCTACTGGTGGTTTTAATTTCACATTTACAGTATTTTTATTTTTATTTTTTAAATAATTTCTAATATCAGTATTCAATGTTTTATGAATGAAAACATTATTCATTTGTAACTGCAGGTTAAAGCATTCCATGTCCCTCAGTGCTGCATTAACAGTGGATAAATACAGTATATCTATTCCACTTCAGATGAAGCTTGTGTTTCCTCTGCATTGCAAAGATGATTTTTTTTTTTTTTTTATACTGATTTCATTTGTTTGGTAACAGCCCAAATGTCTTATTATACTAATTGACTGATTAAATTGAACTCTAATTTAAAAATTTAAAATTAAAGTTTGAAAATGATGAAAATTCATTATTTATATTATATATATATATATATATATATATATATATATATATATATATATATATATATATATATACACACACACACACACACACAGTGGGTACGGAAAGTATTCAGACCCCCTTAAAATTTTCACTCTTTGTTATATTGCAGCCATTTGCTAAAATCATTTAAGTTCATTTTTTTTCCTCATTAATGTACACACAGCACCCCATATTGACATAAAAACACAGAATTGTTGACATTTTTGCAGATTTATTAAAAAAGAAAAACTGAAATATCACATGGCCCTAAGTATTCAGACCCTTTGCTGTGACACTCATATATTTAACTCAGGTGCTGTCCATTTCTTCTGATCATCCTTGAGATGGTTCTACACCTTCATTTGACTCCAGCTGTGTTTGATTATACTGATTGGACTTGATTAGGAAAGCCACACACCTGTCTATATAAGACCTTAAAGCTCACAGTTCATGTCAGAGCAAATGAGAATCATGAGGTCAAAGGAACTGCCTGAAGACCTCAGAGACAGAATTGTGGCAAGACACAGATCTGGCCAAGGTTACAAAAAAATTTCTGCTGCACTTAAGGTTCCTAAGAGCACAATGGCCTCCATAATCCTTAAATGGAAGATATTTGGGACGACCAGAACCCTTCCTAGAGCTGGCCGTCCGGCCAAACTGAGCTATCGGGGGAGAAGAGCCTTGGTGAGAGAGATAAAGAAGAACCCAAAGATCACTGTGGCTGAGCTCCAGAGATGCAGTCGGGAGATGGAAGAAAGTTGTAGAAAGTCAACAATCACTGCAGCCCTCCACCAGTCGGGGCTTTATGGCAGAGTGGCCCGATGGAAGCCTCTCCTCAGTGCAAGACACATGAAAGCCCGCATGAAGGACTCCAAGATGGTGAGAAATAAGATTCTCTGGTCTGATGAGACCAAGATAGAACTTTTTGGCCTTAATTCTAAGCGGTATGTGTGGAGAAAACCAGGCACTGCTCATCACCTGTCCAATACAGTCCCAACAGTGAAGCATGGTGGTGGCAGCATCATGCTGTGGGGGTGTTTTTCAGCTGCAGGGACAGGACGACTGGTTGCAATCGAGGGAAAGATGAATGCGGCCAAGTACAGGGATATCCTGGACGAAAACCTTCTCCAGAGTGCTCAGGACCTCAGACTGGGCCGAAGGTTTACCTTCCAACAAGACAATGACCCTAAGCACACAGCTAAAATAACGAAGGAGTGGCTTCACAACAACTCCGTGACTGTTCTTGAATGGCCCAGCCAGAGCCCTGACTTAAACCCAATTGAGCATCTCTGGAGAGACCTAAAAATGGCTGTCCACCAACGTTTACCATCCAACCTGACAGAACTGGAGAGGATCTGCAAGGAGGAATGGCAGAGGATCCCCAAATCCAGGTGTGAAAAACTTGTTGCATCTTTCCCAAAAAGACTCATGGCTGTATTAGATCAAAAGGGTGCTTCTACTAAATACTGAGCAAAGGGTCTGAATACTTAGGACCATGTGATATTTCAGTTTTTCTTTTTTAATAAATCTGCAAAAATGTCAACAATTCTGTGTTTTTCTGTCAATATGGGGTGCTGTGTGTACATTAATGAGGAAAAAAAATGAACTTAAATGATTTTAGCAAATGGCTGCAATATAACAAAGAGTGAAAAATTTAAGGGGGTCTGAATACTTTCCGTACCCACTGTATATGCAGAATGGCTGCTTCGCATAGTACTGAAATTGCAGATCCCCCAGACACATTTAAGGGTGTTTTCACACCTGTAGATCGATTGCTTTGTTCCGAAACACTGATTAAAATTATTACAATGTTGCTTTTTATTCTTAGTGCAGTTCGCTTTCACAAGGCAAAGTTTCTAAACAGACCAAAATAGTTAATACAAGTCACGTGCCAGTAAACTGTCCTCTCATTGGTCAAAGTTCCACGAAGCTGGAATAACAATAAACATGATTAATTTGGAAAGAGAGGCAAACAAACTCTCTCTCTCTCTCACACACACACACACACACACACCAGGATGGAACGACAACAGCTTTGAGGGCTTACTGTTTTTTGTTGTTGTTTTTTTTGTAGCTGTCGATATATTTATTAATTTTATCATACTGAGCAGGAGTCCAGGATTCATCGGGAAAACATTGTTAAAATGCACCAACTACGAAGAGCAATAAGACGGCATTATAAAATGAAAAGACGCGCTTTGATTTTGAATGGCGAAGAGGTGCTCACCCACTGCTTTTCACGGAACTTACGTAATTACAGTGTGATATAGCCTGGTTCGTTGGTCCGTTGGATCGGATTGCTTTCTCACTACAACCGAATCGCTCCAGAGTACGTTTTCAATCGAGCCGAGACTACCTCGTTCAGGCAATCTCGGACCGATTGTTTTGGCGCGGATCCGAGCACGATATGTGAGCCGTGTTCACATATGCCCAAATGAACCGAGCTAAGGGGGGGAAACGTGCCAGGTTCCGAAACAACGGGCCAGGTGTGAAAGCACCCTAATATGCAAGTGCATCTCCGGAGACATCACCCCAACCAACATTGATATAAGCGGCACACGTAAGAAGCCTCAAAAACAGGAAATATTTTATTCTGACTAGTCTACATTAGAGGTATTTATTTCATTTTTGTTTACTCAGGTATGCTGACTGTACTAAAAATGTGAAGCCAAAGTTAATAAAGAAAAAGTTAAGTCAAGTTATTGTTGTTGTTATTATTATTGAGTTAAGTGAATCTATCGTTCCTTAACATTGATGGTAAGATGACATGAACCCTACCCCCACAGCAAACTGAACCGGACCGAACCGAACCGTGGCTCCAAAACCGTGAACCGAACCGAACCGTGCCACTGGTGTATCGTTACACCCCTACTCAGATCGGATTCAAGTCGCACGCAGTTCAGCGTCTGTGAACAGTAAATCCCGCCTTCTACACTTTGATTGGCTATTTCTAACATTTTGACGTTGACGAGCGCTTTTGAGCTGCTGCACTGAGCCGGAGCACGCTAAATTAATTAGAATTTTTGAATCAAACCACGCGGCCCATTCGTCTGGGCCGATGGAAGGATATACGTACATTTACTACAATTCATTTTTTTATATATATTTACACAAAGGGCCGGACCACATTGTACAGTGGCCCACCAGGAAAACTCCCGGTGCTCCAGTTGACCAGTCCGCCCCTGTATAAGGATGTTGTCGATGTAGGCAATCACATACTGGTTCAACATGTCCCTCAAGATTTCATTGATAAATGATTGGAACGCAGCTGGGGCATTGGCTAGCCCAAACGGCATCACCAAGTACTCATAGTGACCTCCCGTGGTGAGAAAAGCTGTCTTTCACTCATCCCCTTCTTTGATGCAAATGAGATTATAAGCACTCCTCAAGTCTAGCTTGGTGTATATCTTAGCCTCTTGAAGCTGTTCTAATGCGGCAGGAACAAATGGAAGAGGATAGCGGAATTTTACAGTAACATTGACTACGTTTACATGGACATCAATACTCCGATTTTAATACGATTAAGATAATACTCTGATTAAGAGTCTACCATGTAAACAGATTTTTGATTACCTTAATCCGGCTAAAGTCATAATCAAAGTAAACTGAAATCGAATTAAGACATGTGGAGTATTCCTATTTTAGTCGCATTATTGAAGTGCAGTACAGACATGTAAACACCTTAAATCAAACTATTACCGTCGTGTAGGACTTTTTGCCGCATTTTGCGACAGGATACACACACGGCAGCAGTCAACCATTTGACGGCAAATAAAACAGCTTCAAAACTGCCGTCGTCTGTTTGCACGTACAAATAATTAACTGCACTTGAAGCTTTCATAAAATTAAAAATGAAACACCCAAAACTGTATATGGCATCATCATGAAGACAAACTATGTGTTTATATGTGAAATTCTGGAGGGGACGTCGGATGGCGTCGCGTGGTGACATCATGACGCATGCCATTAATCGATCTATGTACTATAACATGTAAAACGGAAACATGAAAGGATTATTCTAAAAGCAACTCATGTAAACACCTTAATCATAATATTGTCTTATTCCGAATAAGGTAAATAATTAGATTACTGATGTCCATGTAAACATAGTTATTGTTGAGACCTCGGTAATCAATGCAAGGTCGTAGACCTCCATTCTTCTTCTCAACGAAGAAGAACCCCGCTGCTGCTAGAGAGGTAGAGGGCCTAATAAAACCAAGGTTCAAAGCCTCTTCAATGTAATCTTCCATAGCCTTGGATTCATGGCGTGATAGTGGGTATACCTTACTCTTGGGTGGCATGGCATGGCATTGGGCAGAAGATCGATGGTGCAATCCCAGGGACGGTGAGGTGGTAGCTGTGAAGCTTTGCTCTAGCTGAACACATCTGAAAAGTCCTGATAGTGGGCAGGGATTTTAAAACTGGAGGCAGAAGCTGGATCTTCAACAGATGTTGTTAGACACTGTTAAGGCATATTGACGGGCATGCAATGGTTTCGACAAAATTCAGACCAGTGGGTCAGTTCTCCATGATTCCAGGATAGTACAGGATCGTGAGTGGATAGCCAGTGGTATCCTAGGATGATTTCATATCGGGGTGAGTCAATGAAATAGAAAGAAATGCTTTCTCTGTGGAACAATCCAATCTGTAACTGAGTAGGTGCAGTTTGTCTGGTAACACCTCCCTCTATGGGTTTATTGTTGTGTAGGAGATCCTTGAACGGACACACATATACAATGAACAGACTCATTCCAGAGGAATGAGTGAATCTCTGGTTTCACCTCTGAGAGTCGTAAAAGTAACTAAGGATCCAAGATGATGCCTAAGTGTCTGGACCAAGATCCTGTCTTGTTAATCCTTATCCCTCCAGAGATCAGAACTGCTAAAGAGAATCAACTTCACCAACACAGAAAAAAGGAAACTTCTGGCGGGAAAGATACCAGATCCAGATGGTAAATGGACCCTTGACCAGCCAACGTATAAATTGACAAACTTATCAACAAACGCGCGATGGATTTACAGTTGTAGGCCTGACTTAAACATATGCCAGAACTCCCCTCCCGGACACCTTCTGACCTCAGGACACTCGCGGCCCCTCCTCGGGTGCATTCCTGAAAATTTGCCTTTTCAGACAGACAAAGAAAACACGCAAAAGTGCACCAAAAATCAAAAAGACAATATTCAGGACTTTTAAGTAATCAAAATGTATTCCCAAATTATGTGTGTTACGCCTTAGATATGCTTGATATGTTAGTAAAACATACGCTATTTTAATCTATCCATTATAAGGTTGGTACCATTTTAACCTATGTATTATGAGGGTATGAATATGTGTGTGTGTCATGCTTGGTGTTAAACGAAAGTATATTTTATTTGCAACAACTATGTGTGGATGAAATGTAGAAATTAGGTAAATCCCGTAACGTTATAACGTTTAACAAGATTATTAACAAAACCCTGCAAGGATTTTCGGTCACGTGATGACATGGGCAGCTCGTTAATTTATACAGAGAAACGAAGCCTAGGAAGCAGAGCTCCTCCTTGCAACAAGCGGATTGGTACCCAGCTCCGGGGTGGACCTAACGTGGCCTGCTTAAATTCTAATGTTAAACTAAGGATCAGCTCTCTTTGCCATGGTTAGAAAACTGCTTCAACTTGTGCGCTCATACGCTGCATCAAACCATCACCTCATTCCAAACTTCAAGCTCTTCAAGAAAATTTTCTTCTGAAATCTTCAACTTCTGCAACCGAGAAAGGAAAGAAGAACTTTTAGCGCATCTCATCCAACCAGGCAACCCACCAATCACGGCCAGGGGTTCCCTAAGACAAACAACAGTTCGCCAGCCAGTCAGCTAAGCCCAGGGATTCACTCAACGAGACAAGGATGAGACTCGGCCGCAACCTTCTAAACAAGTAAAACAAAAAATCTCTTATCTATTGGCTGAAAACGGCGCAAAGTTGTTATTAATGGGAAAGATAGAACTAAGCTCTGCTTTGTTGACTTTCTGATAACCACCGAAGTTGAGACTTCCTTCATAACTCACAATTCTGCATAATTCCGTTGTGTGTGTGTGTGGTCGTATGTGTGTGTTTAGATAATTTAGTCTCATGTAATCTTAGAGGTAGTTCAATAAACTTGTCTCATTGTACAGAGCAGTGTCTGTGTTTTCTATTTGATCAGTTACTGCCTTGAGCTGTCGACCCTTTGCTACCTTGCTCAAAATTGATAAATTACTATTTTGTTTGTTTTTATTGTTGGCCACAAAGCAAGATAAACAAAATTGTTAACATATGCTGACTTTAATGTCTCGCTGGACGAGTCATTAAAAGGTATAAATTATACATTTTGATTAATATCAATTAATCAAATCAATATCTACTCTTTACGATTCGATTTCGTAAAGCTAAAATTCAAAATAAAAGCTTAAGTCAGAACTAAATTCTTACAGTTGACATCGGTGATGCAAATGGTGGGCACACAAGGTAGTGGTTAAACTGTACTTCTTGACGATATCCTTGCTGATCAGATTCAAGGCGGCACCGGAGTCAATCAACACTGTCAAAGCAATGGGACCATCTTTAGTAGTTAGCCGAACAGGAATGAGAAATGATTTTGAGATTGGTAGAGAGAATTGATCAACACTCACCCGGCTGGTAGTAGAGATGGACCTCCGGGCTTTGTGTGGGCACTCAACGTTACGATGGCCTGTTTCACCGCAGTAGTAGCACAGATTCTGTTGGCGGCGTCGAGTTCTCTCCTCATCGGATAAATGAGCATAATTTATTTGTATGGCCTCTTGGTGATCAGAGGGTGCAGTGAGGGAGTTAAAAAATGGCTGTTGAGCGGATCTTCTCTTTGGTGTGTTTCTCAGCAAATTATCAATCTTGATGGCCATGGTGATGAACTCGGAAAATGTTAAGTCCTCACCCTTGCAGGCTAACTCAGCCTGAAGCTCCAAATTTAAGCTCTGTTTGAACACAGCCTTCAGTGACGCATCATTCCATCCACTTTGACCAGCAAGAGTTCTAAATTCAATGGCGAAATCTGCAGCGGTGTGGTTCCCTTGTGACATGGGAAGGAATTGCGTAGAAATATCCTTGCCCCCCTCAGGATATTCAACTACTTCATTAAGTTGTTGTAACAGATACTCAAAAGATGATTGAAATCGTGAATCCGTCTCCCAAACCGCTGAAGCCCAATGAATCGCTTTGCCAGATAACAAAGACATTAAGAACGTGCATTTGCTTCCCTCAGAAGAAAACTGATCTCTTTGGCTTTCCACATAGATACGGACTTGATTAGTAAACCCACGACATTGTCCTGCCAAACCATCAAAGTTATCTGGCAATGCCAGTCTTACCGTTGATGTGGAGGGCGAGGGAAGCGATCAAATGTAGTGGGTTAAATGGTCGTTTGCGGATTGCAGTTTGTTGAGTTCCTGGTAGTTTTTCCATCAACTTGCTATGATAAACGAAAGCTACTTGGAGCTGAGAAACCTCCGCTAGATTCATTGGGGGCGAAGTATTCTGTAATGGAATTGAGACGGAAGCCGAAGTAGAATCCATATGCAGGGTTTAATAAACAGTTCCACAAATCCAAACTCAGTGTCAGCAAAGGTAAGCGGTGAGGTCTATACACAAGGAGGCAGTCCAAACAGACAAAAGTGCAATCCAAAAGAGAAGTCAGGAGAAACAGGAAAACAAGTCATACACATGAGAACTAGACAGTGATACAAACACTTGGTAAGGCAGGGTAAACTGGCAATACTTCACAAAAATGCAATGTGATGGCCAGGTTAATATGGCCGCCAAACAGGAAGTAGCTGCAGAGGAAGAGCTCACAGTCAAAACTCAGGCGAGAGCTCCCTCTGCTGGCGTGGTGTTACAGAAACAAAGCTGTTGCCTTGAAAATAAAAGCAGTATGGTTGTGTTGCGTAATTACACCTAGGCCTATTTGCGATTTACTTTTAATTCACGATTCACTAATTACCTCATCCGGGCCAGTCAAGGATAGCCAGTTCTTTGTAACAACAACTGGCAACACCCATGCAGAGGCGTGAATGATTACTGTTGATGTAATTTACCTTCACTTAGGGCAGGTTCAAAGAATGTTGTTCTTCTTGTGTGACAATAGTGCTATTTCCTGTAACAGAAGGAGAGACATGCTGAGTATGCATTTAATTGGATGCAGACAGCTTAGTTTATTCAAGATGGTTTAACCTGTTAACTGTCAGTTCCACTTTTTGAGCATAGTCCTGAAAATGATATTTCCAACTTAAATTTACAGGTGAAAAAAGTACACTTCCATAATGTACTTAAAGTGCTCTATTTTTGCGCACTAATTTTGTATTTAATATACTAAAAATGATTCTTTATTACTTCTTAAGATAAACTTAACATCAACTAAGTGTACTCAACTGTGCTAGTTTGGAACACCATGAATATGAACTAAAATACGCTTTTAACATAATATCTCTGTATTTAAAAATGTATTTAGTCACCACTTGAGTGTACTACAAGTAGTGACTAAACACATTTTTTAAATACAGAGACAGTATGTTAAAAGTGCATTTTAGTTCATATTCATGGTGTCCCAAAATAGCACAGTTGAGTACACTTAGATGATTTTAAGATTATCTTAAGAAGTACTAAAGAATCATTTTTAGTATATTAAGTACAAAATTAGTGCATGAAAATAGAGAACTTTAAGTACATTATGGAAGTGCACTTGTTTTTCAAGTTGTTATAAATTTTAAATGATTTGGAGCACAGGTTCGTCTCTTCCTAAAGAAGACACTTGCCAGATTATTGAAGTGAAAAAAGTTATAAAAATGAAATTATAAAAATGTAATTGAAGTTTAAGTTTAAGTTTAAGAAAAAATAAATAAATAAATAAATAAATAAATGTAAAAAAATAAAATAAAAATTGTTTTACTCTGAAACTGCTAGAAAATCAAAATCTGAACAAGTTGTGTTCCAAATTTGAGGTGTATTTGTCAAAAAAAAAAGAGCTTTCAGTTAGATTTTGTTTGGGCAGAGTGCCAAAGTTTTCCACTGGATGGCCATCAAAACACATTAGTAACCATATAAGTGCGCCCCCATTTCCGTATATGGTTTGAGTGATCTGATGTTTTTCCATACTTTTCACAGAGTTCTCTTCTCGCAAATTAATAAATTACAGTTGCTCTGTAAAATATCAAAAATCAGTCACAAGCACAAAATATGAAAACTAGAGTCTTTAAAGGGCCATCAGAATGTTATTTGGTCATTGTAATATGATACACAGATTTGACATGTACTATGTATGTAATATTTTTATTGCATGTTTTATTACCTTAGACACAAATCAACAGGACTATTATGAATAGCACTGATTCAAAATGGTCAAAATATCAATTCTTTCAGTTTAACATGAAAGTAATAAGGCTGAATTTTCATTAAATGTGAATAAAGAATATTTATGATCATTCAATTTACTAATGGACTCAAAACAATCTTCCAGCTGGGAGCCCTGGGAGAGTACATCACTGTGGTCCTTCCTGAGGGAGGTTCAACTTTGTTCTAGCCTAAGAACAAATGGATATGATCAGCTACTTACTGTCTTCAAACTGGATCACAGATGAGTGTCTTTCAGTCTCTACCAATGGCATTTTGTCACGTTTTGGTGCTTTCACTGTGACTGACATAGTTTAAACTTGAAATAATACACATAAAACCAATAATAAAATTTCACTGCATTGGAATGGAGAATAAAATTGTTACATAATGTTTACTGTAAAAATGCACACTTTCCCTTCATTATATTTATTTCCTTTGTACATAAGACAGGACAGTAGAGTGTATACCGGAAAGTGGAAGGAGATAGAGGGGAAATGGGATTGGAACATGACCTAGGCCACATTCGAACATCTGTCCCTGTGAGCACATCACCTCTTTATGTTGTAAGCAACATATTACCCTTCATGCCACAGCTCTGGCCAAAGGCAGTATTTTTACAAAGCCGTATAACTGGGTTTAATGAAATCCCGATCGACCAATTTACTGCACAACATTTAAAACATTAATTGGTAACCCTAATGACTGACATCACTTTTGTTAAAACCTGCTTTGTATCATTTTTGCTTTGAATCCAGACATATTTAAACAGAAAGTGGAAGAAACTGTACGAGGATCCATGCTATTAGTTACAAGGAAGGATTATGTTTCTTTTTTTCCTTCAAACTGTTGCCAAACCTGTTGCTGAGGAGGGTTAAACTCCATTAAATGCAACAATAAAAATGTGCGTCTCATTTGTCAATGCTAAATACTCATATATATTTGTGAATAAAACATACATCAACAGTATTATGCAAGAATAAATACATAATTAAGTGGGAGATTTATGCATTTTGATTGTCTTTTTCTCAAGGTGAATTGATTCCTTTAGCACCAGTACTTAATTCATGCAGCACAGAGAGAAGACAACACGCTGATTCAGAACAGATATAGTGACAAGTATTTTACAGGCTTTTTACATTTTAAGGGACTTTGGTTAAGGGTTAAAATAACCTTCTGATTTAACACCACAACATACTTATAAGGAACATGATCTCAAAACTCAACAACAGACTTTTTTAATTACAGGTATTGCAGGTTGGTCTAGTTTTGCAGGAAGTCCTCTCTAATGAAGTATATTACACAAAGCAAAAATTTCCAGAACTAGTAATTTATTTGCTAGGCTTAGTGCTTGGCTAGTTAATCGTTAATGCTTTCTGATTTACATAAATACTTGTTGGTGGAACAGGGCATTTAACATGCTATTGAATTTGAATGCATTTCTACTGTGCTTAAAGTAAACACCAGTCTGATTAAAATAGAATGAACATAGAGCCTGGCCTTAGTGATGACACCCCCACCCCCCAGTGCTGATGATTGTGGACGAGGAATTAATCTATTCTGTAAAGAAGACTTTGGACTCCAGATGTTGTGGTGGACATCTTGAATATCCCATTGACTGGAAGGATATGGATCCCAAGAAAGATCTTGGGTACCACATGATGACATCTTAAAAGTCGAGAACAGCCACCACAATGCTGAGGTCCTTGGCCTTCTGGAGCAGACCATGGAGAGGGGGGTACTGTAACAGGTTCACCAGGCTCTCACCACCACCACTGATCTGAGTCACCAAAATGTAATCACCGCCACCTGCCACTCATTACTCAACTCATCAGCCACAGTATAAGAGCACAGACCTCAGAAAGTGTGTAAATGCAACAAAAACTTTGAAAACCCCATTGTAAATGTTTTATTAAAAGTATAATACATTAAATGCCATAAAAATGGTAAAATACCTTTAAATATGAAGTGTCTGTTTAATATGTGGCTTTTAAAATATTTTATATTAATTTGCAGGGCTTGTTTTGTTTTGTTTTGTTTTATGGAGAGCTTGTATATGTAGGCCAGAAAGATATATTAACTACTTCTCATCCTTTTATTTACACAAATGTCTTGTTAAAAATGTTTACAAATTGATGAAACTGATCCGAGATCAGGTAAAAACCAAAGACGCTGGTTCAATGTTTCGCCGCTGGTGGGCGATCTCAATGAACTCGCATGATTCATGGGTTCACAGAGATCACCCCCAATGGAAAACCATTGAAATTTCAAAATTTTTCAAAACAGTTATGACGTAATGAAGCCTCGTTTACTGAAATCACGTGACTTTGGCAGTTTGATACATGCTCCGAACCACTGTTTCGAAACAATTGATTCTCAAAAGTTTTGGAGCTTCATGAAGCACTAGTTCATGCCAAGTCAAGTCTGTTCGATTCAATTCTGTTCATGCCAAGTCAAGTCTGTTCAAGTCTTTTGGATTGTTTTGTTTTTGTGTAAATAAACTGCACTTGGGTTCTCACTTCAGTGGACCTTCAGTGGACCCATTCATTACAGTCGCTGTAAGACCGCTTCAAGTGCTTTGTCATGCATTGACATGTCACATCCATGGATAAGGTCGTCCAGGGGTGCTTTTCCCAAAAGCAACCATGGTCGCAAGTTCCGTCGTTACGAATAGAGTTCAATGGAACTTACAACCATAGTTAGCTAACAATGCTTTTGGGAAACACACCCCAGGTAATTTTCAACCCCTGACAACCCAGTCAGGATGATGATGATCATCTTCTGAAATGCCACAACAATAGAACCTTTTAAAGCAGAGAGTGGTTCACGATCACTGCTTTATTTAGCTCTCTGGGGTCAATACACAT
Source organism: Spinibarbus caldwelli (assembly GCA_039654775.1). NCBI lineage: Eukaryota > Metazoa > Chordata > Actinopteri > Cypriniformes > Cyprinidae > Spinibarbus > Spinibarbus caldwelli. The sequence goes on along the minus strand of CM077228.1, from coordinate 24,006,563 downwards.
CCTAATTTTACCTGACTTTTTCTGTGTAACAACAACAAGTGACACCCATGCAAAGGCATCAATGCATTCTATTAACCCAGCTGCAGTCATTTGAATGATTACTGTTTATGTAATTTACCTTCACTTAGGTTTAAAGAATGTTGCTCTTCTTGTATGACAATAGTGCTGCTTAAATTTGATATATATATATCTATATTTGTGAATAAAAATCAGTGGGGACCAATAACTGTTTGTTTCTACAAAATTCTTCAAAATATATTTTTTCAAGTTTGAAACAACATGAGTGTGAGTAAATGACGACATTTTCATTTTTGGGTGAACTATTCCTTTAAGATGATGAGGGAGGGGGAGCAAAGTCTGCAGCAGGAGAGAGCGGACGGAGAGTGCAAAATGACATTTACCTGTGTCTCTTTGCAGTGATTGGCCTGGAGAGACTGTTAAAGGCCGCTGGGAAACGGGAAGCAGCAGAGATGGCGACAGACTAGTGATGCAAAGTCTGATTCATTTTTGCATACTGGTTCTTTTCGGATAGTTCGGCTCACTGAACCAGTTCAAAAAGCAGATTCATCGGTTCCTGATGTCATCAAGCAATATTGTCACTATGCATTTATTTTCTAACAACTACCATGTTGTATCAATGAAACATTCAAATAAAGTCATTTGTGTCAACACGTTGAAGCATTCAAATAAAAAGTTATTTTTGTGAACGCATATAGCTGATGATGGCCTTTCATTCACTTAAATTAATGGTGTTCGTGGTCACAGTTTCATCTGCGAATCCGTATGTCAGATACATCTGACCAATAGGCTACTGACTAGCCTACAACTTGGATAAGATTCCTGAAAGTTTCACACCTACATCACACATTACAGACATTGATGCACAAATGCGGATATGTTCTACATGTCTAAAGTATAAAGAAGTAATAAACCAGTCCTATAAACTTTTGCTTAAACAACTTAAAATATGATCTGGATGCACAATAAACCATACTAAAACTCAGTTTTTCCATGTTTTAATGAAAATTCAGCTTTTCAATAAAAAGTATATCTCCGGTATCCAACGTTTTGTTTGTTATGAAGAAACTTTGCGCATCAGGCTCGTTCAAGTCCTCAGTGATACACGCAGTGTCAGCAACTCATTCATCAGAATCCTCTGCAAACTTCGACAGTTGGTTGAACTGGCTCATTCGGTTCTTTTTGAGTCCTCGGGTATCCTCGGCAAACTTCGACAGTTGATTAAACTGGCTCATTTGGTTCTTTTTGAATCGGACGTGCTACTTCAGCTGTTGTTCTGCATCATCAACCCAGAACTAAAGTTCAATTCAGTTCGATTTGTGAACCGGCTCAACCGGTTACTTCCTGAGAACTGGCTCAAAAGAACGATTCGTTCAAGAACTGAACATCACTAAGACAGACTGAGGACTCATGGCTGTTCTTGCCAGGTTGCAAGGTTGCACGGAGTAAAAAATTGTCAAAGTGCTGTGGATTTATGTTTATGTGCCCTTGTTTGGAACTGTGAACTTTATAATAAATACCATGAGCCTCAGTCACGCAGACTCTGACTTCTTCCTTCCTTTATCAAAGTCATAAAACAGAAGAATGCAACAAGTTAATCCAAAGCAGGTTTATTGCAGGTTCTGGCTGATACATGTGGAAAACAGGTGAGAATACGGTCAATAAAGCAATGCAAAGGTATTTCAGTGAATAATAGTCTTTTATTTGCAGGTTTGGATGAGGTGGTGTTGGTGAGCCTGATCCGGAGATCGGATGCAGAGGAACTGAAGAAGGTATGCACTTGCAGGTATGTAGTCAGGTAGTGTCCAGAAAGGAACAAGACCAGACAACAGTGAACTGAGGTGAGCAGGTTAAATGCTGTGTGTTGATTGGTTGTGACAGGTGCAGGTCATCAGAACTCTGGTGACTGTGATGAGTGGGAGGAGTGTAGGGGTCTGATGCTGTGAATGTTGTTGACTTTGTGATAGTAATATTTAAGCTGTATTGATTTATGTGACCCGTGCTAGTAAAACGAGTCAGAATGCACACAGGCTAATTTTGTTGTACAGGCAAAAAAAAAAAAGTGAAAAATGTAGATTTTAGTCAAATAAAAATGAGTTCTTTAAAGGGGTCATCGCATGCAAAATTCACTTTACATGTTGTTTGAACAATAAATGTGCGACCCTATAATGGTAAAAATCCACCCAGTGGTTTTTTAAAATCCCCTTTCTCAAATCAGGCTGTTCTGAGATTCCTGTCAGAATGACGTAGTACTGCGCAGGCCGTTCCCACGATAGTTGATTGATAAGGCCTTCTTACCTTAAACCCGCCTTGAGTGATCTGTCATCAGTCCGCCATTGTGTCGACTCTGGTGCAGGGGAAGACACGAATGTCTCCGATTAAGTTATTTAGGTGTTTTGTTGTTGGATGTAATAATGAACATAGCAGTTGTCATTACTCCCGACATCTGAGCCGCTGAAGACACAGAGGATTAAAGTTACTTTTGTTTTTGAAGGCAATGCGCCGACCCCTGATCTGCCTAAATGCATCTATGTTTGCACAAATCATTCATGATCCAGCTTCATCTACCGAAGAAGTGAGTATAAGGGTTTTTTATGAATCTTCGCAAATTGCCTTTCCTAATATGTACTAGTTAGCAAGTTTCGCAGCTGAAGTTTACAGTCTGCTCGTCACCCCACGGAAGAGAGTGGCGGGGTCAGCAGAGCTCATTAGCATTTAAAGCAGCATGGACTAGAACGGCTTGCTGAAAACAGCTGATTTTGACAGGGTAAAAAGGGTGTTTTTTTACACCACCATTGAGAAATTTTAACCAAAGTATGTTTTAGGCTTAAGACCCTAAAGAATCATATCAACTTGGAGGAAAATGGGCATCCGATGACCCCTTTAAGCCCTCGTCTAGTGATTCCAATGCTCCAAATAGTAATTAAACATCTAAAATTATTTTTATTTGTATGTTTTTCTGAGAGGAGTACCTTTTCTCCACTCACTTCTCACAATGACTGTCATCTGCAGCGCCCACATAAAGACGACAGCGACGGCATGCGATCCCAATAAATATACACATATACACAGAATTACAGTATTTAAGTATTCACAAAACATAATCTGTTATGTCTTAAATGAACATTTGGGGAATTGTTGGGGAAGAACATCTGATGTGTAACATTATATTAGATCTACGCATTACAGTAAGTACGGGGAAGTCATGGCCTAATGTAACTAGTAACCTAGCCAATAATGTAACTAGTTACTAGCCAATAAAACTAGTTTTATTGGCTAGTAACCTGAAGGTTGCCGGTTCGATTCTCACACCGGCAGGAATTGAAGGTGGGGATTGTGAATGAACAGCACTCTCTCTGCCTTCGATACCATGACTGAGGTGCCCTTGAGCAAGGCATCGAACCCCCAATTGCTCCCCGGGCGCTGTGCAATGGCTGCCCACTGCTCCGGGTGTGTGTTCACGGTGTGTGTGTGTGTGCGTTTGTTCACTATTCACAGCTGTGTGTGTGCACTTGGATGGGTTAAATGTAGAGCACCAATTTCGAGTATGGGTCACCATACTTGACAATACGTCACGACTTTCACTTTCAGTATGTCATAATATATAGGTTCTCAGTCTCAATTTAAATCTAACAATAAAAGAAAAGACGGAATCACTCGCTACTCTTGATTGAACAGAATTTGTTTTTAATGAATACACTAAAGGGATTTTTACATTTATTTGTTTTTCTTTCTTGAATGCTTTTGTTTAAATGTAACATGAAAAAGGTAATGCATTGCTTGTTTATTATATTTGTTATACTGTGTTTTTTGAATCTCTTCTTATTATAATAAAGATAAAATAAAAAACGGCTATATTGTGGTTATTAACCCTCTGGGATCTGAGAGTGTTTTGGGGCCCCGGGGAAGTTTTGACATGTCCTGACATTTGTGCTTTTTTCAGTTGCTTATAAACATTTTAATGGCTAAAGTCTAAAAACACTGTATTCAGCACAAACTGGGCTACAATAATATGTGAGCAGCATGTACGTATGTGATTGTGTTTTTGAGAAAGCAACGTTTATGCATGGTTAGTGAAAAACTAAAATTTTTAAGTAACTGAAATAAGGCCATAAAACACATACAGAACATTTGTTCACAAGACTTTTGAGAAGTGGATCTTGTAGCCTAGAGTTTTTGCTTCAAAATGATGTGAAAATCATCTTGTTTCCTTGCTCACAGAAAACAATATATTGATTTAAATTTTCTAAGTCACTTTTTGAGTAGAAAGGGTCTATGCGAGAGGGAATGAACTATCATTATTAATGCTGTGAGAAGACAAAGGCCCACATAATGAGCCATTCAATCAGGTATGTGACTGAGAGGGAATTGCAACAAGAAAGAATGTGAGGAAAAAAGAAATGTATATATTTTTTGTTTGTAGTTTATTTAGAATGTATATTTACATTTACATTTACTCATTTTGCAGACGCTTTTATCCAAAGTGACTTACAATTGGGGAATACATAAAGTGATTCATCTTAAAGAGGCAACAGACAGAGGAAGTGCTCATAATTCCAAGTCTCAGGCATTGTTCAAATAAGTACACGCTAGAAAGGGAAGGAATAAATTATTTTTTAAATTAATTAATTATTTTAATTAAATTTAGGACGAAGTCAAGCAGCTGTCGCTTGAAAATAGTCAGGGAATCAGCATTCCGGATAGGGGTGGGAAGATCATTCCACCAGCCAGGAGTGGTGAACAAGAATATCCTGGAGAGTTATTTTTTATTAGTGCTGTCAGTCGATTAAAAAATTCAATTGCGTTAATCACAGTCATGGACTGTGATTAATCATGATTAATCACAAATTTAAAATACTAGGATTTACCTGTAAATGTGTTGAAATGAAATGCATGACAAACTAGTTTAAGGAAACAGAACCTTTCACACCTCCGCCAGGTATGAGACATAATCCTTATTATTCTTTCATCATTATTCTTCTGTTTTTATTCAGCCATTATCAACCTTTATACTGGCAATACAATGTTTACCAAGCCACATCGCTTCAATCCCAGTATACATTTACCCAGCTATTATCAAAAGTATTTCTAAATAAATACTACAACAACATTTTCTTGCGACCTTACGTGAATTATGACAAAATGCATTATGAAGAAGAATTGGACCTGTTCTGCAGGTGCATTAGAGCTAACATTAGCATCATGCTACATAAGACAATTTATGAGATTAATAGTACACTTTTACTCAGAACTCACTTTAAACCATGAGTGTTTGTAGTAACTTCCTTTTACGATCACATGTGGAATTTAGTCATTTACTGTTGTTAAAATATGCTATTTATAGCCTTTTATATCGCTGCACAAATTAGCATTTCAGGTGTACACATTCATCTAAAGAAAATCACATACAAACCATATGCTATCGTAATCGTGTGTTTATTATCTTATATAATTTATAGTGGCTGTTGTCATATTTATTTCTGCTGTGTAAAAGCCTTAACATGTATGCTCTGGCTGAAACTCACGTTGTTTGTGATGTTACAACCGCCTCTCCGTTCTTAAGTTGCCAGGTATACATTCCAAGTATAATACAGATGAGTAAAAGGATCTATTTTCATTTTTATTTGTCTATATACACTTTGGGCGGCCGGGGTACATTATAAAAGTACCCCAAAAACCCGCGGCTCTGTAATTTTTCCCGCGACTGTTTTTTCAAAATAGCCCACGGCCACTTGTGCCGCTGCACTGGCAACACTGGTTCGCTGTACCCTCATCACACAATGATAGATAACCTTCTGCGCTGCGATGACAGGAAGAAGTTGGGGTCAAACATTATCACGATTAATATGCGTTAAAAAAAATTAATGCGTTAAAATTTTTTGATTAATCGCATGCGTTAACGCATTAACGTTAACACCCCTATTTTTATATATATATATATATATATATATATATATACTATCACATAAAATAACTTGAGAGTCACTTGCGAGTGCAGTTAAACAGTTTATCAGGAACAAATAAACAAATAAACAAATAACAGAAGAGTCAAGACATCGTGGGTGCAATATCCAAAATATCCAAAACAGTTGCAGGAAACTGGAACCCAGGAATACGGGAGACAGCAGAAACTGCACGAGAAAACACAAAACAGATGTGAGCAACACAATGAACGGACAAAGACAAAGCAAACATGGTGACAATATATACACTACCAGTCAAATTTTTTAAACAGTAAGATTTGTAATGTTTTTTTTTTTAAAGAAGTGTCTTCAGCTCACCAAGCCTGCATTTATTTGATCCAAAGTACAGCAAAAACAGTATACTCATTATAATATAGAAATATTTTTACTATTCAAAATAACGGTTTTCTATTTGAATATATTATAAAATGTAATTTATTCATGTGATTTCAAAGCTGAATTTTTAGCATCATTACTCCAGTTTTCAGTGTCACATCCTTCAGAAACCATTCTAATATTCTGATTTGCTGCTCAAAAACATCATTATTATTATTGTTGTTATTATTGTTGAAAACAGCTGAGAATAATTTACACATGCTTTGCATGTATTATCATACAATACAAAAATGACATTTTATATCTGAGAAACTAAATTATTATTGTTAAGCTCATAAACATGTGAGCAGGTATTTGCAAACAGAGTAGACTTTCACACATTTTAGTCTGGAGTTATAGTTTGGGAAATGTCCAACTAGTAAATGCGTTCAAGTTTATGTCGCGACAACACATTATCTAATGCCAATAAGAAACATTACTTACTCTAAAAGATCTCCTCCGCTGGCTCCAGCTCCGCGTTCTGTTTGTGAGGTAAACAAAGCTTATTCCTCTCAGCACATCTTCATCTGAGGTAAATACAAGGCTTTTTCCTCACAGCACATCTTCTGAGGAAAATACAAGGCTTATTCCTCTCAGCGTTTTCTTCCAAAAACAAAAAGTATCCAAGATGAAAATGTTGCTGCTTTGTTTACGGTGATGTGGGCGTTTACATGTCACGTGTCTCACCAGGGGCCTGTACCATGATGGTAGATGAACAAATTCAGAGTTACAGGATTAGATTTTGACAAAACCAAACCACTCCAAGCCAGCTTTGTTGGTACCATGATGCTGATCATCAACTTTCTTTGTCAACTCAGGCTTTGATCCTGAGTTTGTGGAGCATGTGCACATGAATGTGTGACATCACTAGCGAACAGCCAATCACGAGCCTTAGTTAAAGGTTAAAGGTTTTGCTAAAGGTTAAGAGATTAAAGAATATGATGAATTTAAATGCATTTACAATGAAAAAAAGTACTTGTTCATGAAAGAGGACAAATAAAATAAATTAACATGCTTTATCAGTGCAGTCACAAGTGAAACTTGTTAAATTAGTTTATATAGTTGGAAATATACAGCGATAGAGATTCGAACTCGAGACTCGAGATGTAAGGTCATATGTGGTAATTTTTAAAGCATTATCTATTGATTCTACAACTTATTTATATTACATACGATCTATATATATTAACATCCATTTAAAATAAATGATTTATAATAACTGTTAAACTAAAATTGCTTGTGTGTAATGGATTAATAATAATATAAATCATATAATTATATAAATCATATAAAATAAAAAGTAATTATTATTAAAGCCAAACAATTTTTTTTTAGTACTAGTGACCTTTAATTTGGAGCAAGAGAAACTGGGGGAGTGACTTTTTTGTGTCAGACATGTGTCACTTTGCTCTCATCTGATTGGTCCAATTTCAGTTTGCAATCTCTAACTTAACCTGCAGGTTAGCCTTGGAGTGCAAGTTACTATGGCAATGAACGCAGCTAAAAGCCAAGCCACTTTCATGGTACCTAAAACCCAGGATTGGTGCAAACTAAACTGAAACTTACCTGGGTAGCCAGCTAATCTGGCTTCATGGAGTGTAGCCGGTGCTGTTTAGACGCTTCAGGGTTCAAGCTTCTCAAGATGGCGCCGCGCATGGCAGCCACTGTGCTTAGCTCTCCAGTTGTTTTAGTGTTTTTGTTAGTTTTTCCTGTTTTTTGTTTGTCAAACACGATCAGTTTCACTAGGGAAGAGCTGCTGAACATTCAGCAGAACACACCACAAAATCTCCAACCGGTTTTCGATTATTCGGATGTTTTGCTGGACATAGTAGTCGGCGGAGCGGCGGTGCTGTTTAGATGCTTCAGGACGCGCAGATGAGGGAAGCGAGCCGGCGCGCTCGTGAAGCTCAGACAGCGCGGATTTAGAACGGCGTTGCCTAGCATCCATCTGGCGAATCTCCGCTCTCTACCCAACAAAACGGACGAACTCCTTCTGCTCTCCCGGACAAACAGGGACTTTTCAAACTCTGCTGCTCTGTGTTTCACGGAAACCTGGCTCAACGACGCCATTCCGGACAGCGCGCTTCATCTTCCGAGCTTTCAGCTGTTTAGAGCAGATCGTGAGGCAGAATCAACGGGGAAATCGTGCGGCGGCGGAACGTGCTTTTACATCAATGAGAGGTGGTGTACAGATGTAACGGTGTTAAAGAAGATGTGCTGTTCTGATCTAGAAACGTTCTTCATTAACTGCAAGCCTTTCAACTCGCCGCGGGAGATTCACTCGTTCATTCTCGTGAGTGTTTACATTCCTCCGCAAGCGCACGTGAGCTCAGCTTTACAGAAACTAGCTGATATGATCACAGAGACTGAGCAACAACACCCGGACTCTGTTTTAATCATTCTTGGGGACTTTAATAAAGCCAATCTCTCCCGTGAACTGCCAAAACACAGACAGCATGTTACATGTCCCACCAGAGACAGTAATATACTGGATCACTGTTACACAGTAATAAAGGACGCATATCACTCTGTCCCACGAGCAGCTCTAGGACTCTCTGATCACTGTTTGGTTCATCTTATTCCTACCTACAGGCAGAAACTCAAATCAGTTAAACCTGTATTAAGGACTGTAAAGAGATGGAATAATGAGACAGAGCAGGTTTTACAAGCCTGTCTCGACCTTACTGATTGGAGTGTTTTTGAGGCTTCTGCAAATGATCTGGATGAGCTCACAGAGACTGTAACATCTTATATCAGTTTCTGTGAGGATATGTGCATTCCCACCAGGACTCATCTAACCTACAATAACGACAAACCATGGTTCACTGCAAAACTCAGACAGCTCTGTCAGGCCAAAGAAGATGCTTACAGAGAGGGGAACAGAGTCTTGTATAAACAGGCCAAATACACACTGGAAAAGGAGATCAGAGTGGCAAAGAGGAATTATTCCGATAAGCTAAGCATCCAGTTCTCTTCCAGTGACACGGCTTCAGTGTGGAAAGGTCTGAAAGACATCACAATTACAAGTCACCATCCCCCAGCACTCTGGAGAATCAACAACTGGCAGACGATCTGAACGAGTTCTATTGCAGGTTTGAAAAAACACCCCACACCCGCCCTGAACACCTCTCCACACAACCATTCACACCTCCAGCAACCCCCCTCTCCCCCACACCTGCACTGCAGATAAGAGAAGATGATGTGCGCCAGGTCTTCAAAAAGAACAAAAGAAGGAAGGCACCAGGCCCAGACGGTGTGACCCCAGCCTGTCTGAAATCCTGTGCTGACCAGCTGGCCCCCATCTTCACACAGATCTTCAACAGATCACTGGAGCTGTGCGAAGTCCCCTCATGCTTCAAACGCTCCACCATCATCCCCGTCCCAAAGAAACCCAAGATAACAGGACTCAACGACTACAGACCTGTGGCTCTAACATCTGTGGTCATGAAGTCATTTGAAAAACTGGTTTTGGCTAATCTGAAGGACATCACTGGACCCTTACTGGACCCCCTGCAGTTTGCCTACTGAGCAAACAGGTCTGTGGATGATGCAGTCAACATGGGACTGCATTACATACTACAACATCTAGACAGACCAGGGACTTATGTGAGGATCTTGTTTGTGGACTTCAGCTCGGCCTTTAACACAATCATCCCAAACCGCCTCCTGCCCAAACTAACTCAGCTCTCCGTGCCCACCTCCATCTGTCAGTGGATCAACAGCTTCCTGACAGACAGGCAGCAGCTAGTGAGGCTGGGAAAATACACATCCAGCACCCGCACCATCAGCACTGGAGCTCCTCAGGGCTTTGTTCTCTCCCCACTGCTCTTCTCCCTGTACACCAACGACTGCACACCTAAAGACCCCTCTGTCAAGCTCCTGAAGTTTGCAGACGACACCACACTTATCGGCCTCATCCAGGACGGTGATGAGTCTGCTTACAGACAGGAGGTTAAGGAGCTGGCTGTCTGGTGCAGTCTTAACAACCTGGAGCTCAACGCGCTCAAAACAGTGGAGATGATCGTGGACTTCAGGAGAAACCCCCTGCTCTCCCCCCACTCACCATCATGAACACCACTGTAACGACAGTGGAGTCATTCAGGTTCCTGGGCACCATCATCTCCCAGGACCTGAAGTAGGACAATCACACTGACTCTATTGTCAAAAAGGCCCAGCAGAGGTTGTACTTCCTTCGCCAGCTGAGGAAGTTCAGCCTGCCACAGGAGCTGCTGAAACAGTTCTACTCTGCCATCATTGAATCCATTCTCTGCACTTCAATAACTGTCTGGTTCAGCTCAGCTACCAAATCTGACCTCAGAAGACTACAGAGGGTAGTCCGGACTGCTGAGCGAATCATTGGTACAACCCTCCCCAGTCTCCAAGAACTGTACTTATCCAGAGTGAGCAAAAGGGCTGGTAAAATCACTCTGGACCCCTCACATCCAGCAAACTCCCTCTTTGAACTGTTGCCGTCTGGTCGACGCTACAGAGCTCTGAGCACCAGAACGACCAGACACAGGAACAGTTTCTTCCCTCAGGCAATCCATCTCATGAACATTTGAACTCTTAACAATAAACATGAAACACACAACACTATCTACTTTTTATTTTTATTTTTTATTTAACACACATACTTATTACATTTCAAATTTGCACCTAACATACCTGTACATACTGAATTGTCAATTTTTTTGTATATTGTGTTTGTGCTATTTTGCATACTGTCCATTTTGTATATTTGTACATTATTCTTTATTATTATCTGTGTCCTGTCCTGTCGCCGTCATTCTGTCCCACTGTGGAGCTACTGTCACTAAAACAAATTCCTCGTTTGTGCAAACATACCTGGCAATAAAGCTGATTCTGATTCTGATTCTGGTAATGAGATTAGTCTGGAAAACTGGACCTGTCGTTGGTTTCATACGGATTACTTTATCACAGAATATTTGTTTTCGGTAAGACTTCATTTAAGAGTAGACATCTCAAACTTTCCATAGATATATTTCTCATGTCTCTGTGTAAAGTATTTGCTGAGTTTCAGTTAATTTTAGTGGCGCGTTTCAAAAAGCAGTTTGCGGAGAGAGTGAAGACTGAGAACGCACCCTGTATGTTTTCTTTATTTTTCAAAAGCACAACGTTTAGTTGTTATTATGAGTGTATACAAATAAAAGTAGACCACTTACAGATTCGAATAGTGTTTTGCTCTTATCGGTATGATCAAAAATGGCAAAGTAATTAAAGCTCTTTTCAGCCTTATCAGGAAAATCTGCCACAAAATGCGTATCCGCGGGCGTCGACCCCCTAGGGTTAATATAATAATGACTATTAAGAAAAGAAGTGGAAATAATACTAATTTTTTTGAAAATTTGCTCATTGTGACTCATTTTTCCAGCACAGGTCACAAATTAATAATAAAGTACTATTATAACAAGGTTTGTTTTACAACCCGAATTCCGGAAATGTTGGGACATTTTTTTAAATTTGAATAAAATGAAAACTAAAAGACCTTCAAAATGATATTTTATTAACAAATTTCGGGAGGAGCACGTTCAGATAATTAACCCAGCCAATTCATCATCGGCAATCACACCGTCTATCCTATCAGCTCGAGAGAGAGCCTCTATAAATATCCAATCCATCTTACCTTCATTCTCTCTACAGTCTTTCAGCATTGGTACACCCAATCGCCGCGATGTCAGAGATCGAACTGTTCGCAAAAGACAACTCTCTCGACACCCAGGGTCCTCCGGCATCTCCCGGCACTGTCCAGTGCACCAGCGCCCGCCAGGGCACCACAATCTGGCTTCACCACGGGGCCACTGGCCCTCCCATGCCGCTTCTCGCTCCACGAGACGCCGAGACACGCCTCCTCCTTCCAGGCGTCCGCCACCTTCTCCCGCATCCTCCTATGCCTCAGCTGGCTCCTCCGTCCCCGCTATCGAGAAATGGACAGTCTTAAGCCTAAGACAGGTGCTGAGCAACGCTGACGTCTACTTCTTGGCGAATGAACAGGGCAGAGCTCTACAGCCTCTACTCATCTCTCCAGCCAGGAAACTCATCACCGACTTGCACTCCTCCATCAAAATCTGCCGACAAACTGAGTCCGGCCCGCAGCAGTCCGTACTCACGGCCCGAGCAAAACACCACACCCACGAGGACGGGCCTCCGGTCTTCAAGCCATCATAGCAGGCCCTCGGCAAGCCTGGGCCGTGCCTCGGACTCCGTCGCTGCTAACCCTAGCCTGTTTCTCCGCTCAGCCGAGCTTCAACCCACAGCTGCTCCCGGCACCGTGCGAGCATTGCTCCGACGACAGCTCCGGCTCACCCACAGCCTTTGCCTTCTCCTTCCTCCTATCCTCTCCCCGGTCCATGGCCTGCGACCCCGCTGTCAAACTCTAGCACTAGGATGCCTCCGTTAGCTGCGCGGGCCCAGACATCTTCCGAGCCCTCTTTCCTTCCTTTCTTTCCTTCTGTCTCCGCTCCCGGAGCCGTCGCTAACGTGAGGCTGCCTCTGCAAGCGGCTCTAACGGCCGCTATTCCTTCTCCTCTCCCTCTCCCTCATCCCCAGGCTCGCTCTTCGTTCACGCTGTCATCCACCATACCGATGCCCATCCCACCGAACGCCCCAGCCCTGGAACCACCCCCGTCGCCAGCAGCATCAGGTCACAGATCCTAGCAGGTGTGGATATACTGTAGACCTTTTTTCTCTCCTGTCACCACTTTCTTCAGATCGCAAAATCGATTGCGCCGATTTCTCCATCACATTAAAAGACACAGCACATAATCCGTCACACATCTTGTCATTATCTGAATTCACGATCGCCTTCACCCGTTACTCTGAAATAATTTGCACATCATTTCCACTCAGGAGACGCAAGCTTGGCGACTATCTTGCAATAATCACTAAACTCGCATTATCATACGGAGGCACTCACTTCTACACCTATCACAAACTGTTTTCAGCGAAATGCAACATTCGGGTGGCTCAGTGGAACCAGTGTCTTTATTGGGGGGCTCTGGACACTGAGCTCCACAATGAATCTTCTTGGGCTGCTGCAACGTCGGCATCACCTCTGCCTTCAAAGTAATGCCCATCCATCCAGATTTTTGGCATTTATTCGGCATTCGCTGGCACGAAAAAGTTTATTTTTCTGTCCGCCTGCAGAAGCAGCCCAAAATTTTCGACATGTTATCAGAGGCTATCTGCTGGATCCTCTTCAATAACTACACAATCCTATACCTCATCCACCTTTTAGATGATTTTCTGATCATCTCGCCTCCCGGCTCCATCCCAGCCGCACATCTCTCAGCAGTCCAGGAAATATTTACCAAACTCAGGATTCCGCTCGCCCAGGACAAAACCACGGGCCCAACCACATCCATTGAATTTTTAGGCATCCAATTAGACTCACAAAAATTCCAGGCTCCAAAAATTCCAAAAATTCTTTGCCCAAAGAGAAAATCGATAGAACGATCCTGGTTGCTTCCGCTCTCCTAAACAACCCAAACTGTTCCAAATGCGAGGTGTTGTCTATCCTCGGTCACCTAAAATTTGCGATGTGCCTCATCCTGCAGGGCCGCCCTTTCATCTCTCACCTCCTCTTCCTCGCATCTTCCGTGCATGCGGTCGAGGATCACATATCCCTATCTAGCTTGTGCTGCAACGAGCTCAGTTTATGGATAACCTTCCTCAAACAATGGAACGGCCTATCCTTCTATAACAGCATGGTTTCTCGCCCTATCCAATTATTCTCCTGCAGTTTCAGGGGATTTTACCAAGGCCGCTGGTTCGCATCTACGTGGCCCCCCCAGCTGTCAGATTTGCCGCAGTCTCTCTCATCCTCAGCACTGTTCGAGCTATATCCTTGTGAGGGAAAGAATGGGGAAAGAATGGTCCACCACCAGCATAGTAGTGCATTGCGATAATAAAGCAGCCGTGCATTGCATAAATAAAGGCCGGTCTCATTCCCCCACATTAATGCCCTTTTTAAGACGGCTCATATGGATTTCAGCTTGTGACCAATTCATTTTAAATGCAAATAATGTCCCCGGATCCAAAAATCAAGATCCAAGCCAGCTCCATCGAAGGCTACCTAAGCGGAATTTAATTTTTCCACAAGCTCATGTTCGGCTCACCTTCCCCAGAAATAGCCAGCTCACAGACTTTCATACTCAAAGGCATCCAAAGAGCACAACCCACCCGCCCAGACGCTAGCCAGCCAATAACTCTAGACATTTTAGTCAAATGCATTTCCACCCTCCGCAGAGGCTACCACTCCATCCACACCGCCTGCACGCTCGACGCCATGTTCATATTGGCCTTCTCCGGTTTCCTCAGATGCTCAGAATTCACCATCACATCCAACTTTAATCCAAAAATCCACCCAACATTTTCAGACCTATCAGTGCTAGATACCGAATCAATCTCTTATTTCATTAAGCAAAGCAAGACAGACCAATTGAAAAGAGGCTACATCATTTACATACAATCTTCAGTCACTAATTAAACCATACCAAACCCTCCTAGCCTACCTCCATTACAGAAGCCCGCAGGCAAATCTCCCATCCGACCCACTTTTTGTTGACTTCTCTAATCGCCCCACCACACGTTTCTGGTTCCAAAAACACCTCAAGTCCATTCTACTGCTATCCAGCATCCCAGCAGATCATTACTCCAGCCACTACCTTCCACATATGCGCAGCTACCACAGCTGCCTCAGATCCAGGCACTCGGCTGCTGGACGTCAGAAGCCTTCAAGACTTACATTCGGTCAGACCGCTTCCATATCAAAGAAGCTCATCGAACCCTCATCAGCCGAGTCCTTTATCTGCTCATTTCCACCAATCCACGCAAACATCTCCGCGTTTACCGCCACAGTAGTGTTCGCTCCCGCAGGAGCCCGTATCTTTACCTTGCACTCATTTCTACTTCCCACTGCAGTGCCCGCTCCCGCAGGAGCCCACATCTTTACTTCTCACTGCCGCACCAGTGCCCGCTCCCACAGGAGTCCGTATCTCTACTTCACACTCATTGCTACTTCCCACTGCCGCACCAGTGCCTGCTCCCGCAGGAGCCTGTATCTCTACTTCCCATTCATCTCTACGTCCCACTGCCGCAGCAGTCCCCACTCCCGCAGGAGCCTGTATCTCTACTTCCCACTGCCACAGCAGTGCCCGCTCCCGCAGGAGCCTGTATCTCTACTTCCCACTGCCGTAGCAGTCTCATTCTCTTTTTAGCTGCCGCAGCAGAGCCCGCTTCCACAGAAGCCACATTCTCTTTCCAGATACCACCGCAGTGTTTCTATTCCAAGCGACCTCCAGCACCCCACCAACTTTAAGCTCTGAAAGTTTTGGGGGGTTATCAGTGCCCCACTCTGGCTGCTGTCCCACGCTAATTGCATCTTTGGGGGGAGCGCTCTGGGTCCGGGCTGAATGTCGAGCTCGGACCCCTCTCTGGACAGGAGAAGTACCCTGGGTTTGGGAGTAATTACCGAGCTCGGAGCCCTCTCCCCGGACAGCACGCCAAATATGCATAACCTTTACTCTGTTTATTATATGTAAGTGTGAACTCGTGGAATGATGTTTTATTAACCCCCTCATTTTTTTTCTTATCAGTGTGAAAAGACACTAAAAATACTCCGTCGATTTTGGTCATACAGATAAGTGTTATACATCAATTGAAACTTTGAAGTATCTATTTTTTTTTCGGGTACACTCACAATAAAAACAAAATGTTGTGGTTTTGGAAAATAAAGAAAACAAACAGGGTGCACTCTCTGTCTTCGCCGTCTCCGCGAGCTGCTTTTAGAAACGCATCACTAAAATGAACTGTAACTCTGCGAAATCTCAACACGGAGACATGGGAGTTATATCTATAGAAAGCTTGATGTGTCTACTTTTAAATGAAGTAAGTCTTATCGAAAACAAATATTCTGGGATAAAGTAATCCGTATGAAACCAACACGATGTTCAGTCTTTCCCGTCTAACTCATTATCTTTAATGCAATCCCGCCCCCTCGTGCCGTTCATA
The DNA here is from genome assembly GCA_039654775.1 of Spinibarbus caldwelli. Taxonomy (NCBI): domain Eukaryota; kingdom Metazoa; phylum Chordata; class Actinopteri; order Cypriniformes; family Cyprinidae; genus Spinibarbus; species Spinibarbus caldwelli. Next base: position 23,990,178 of record CM077228.1, on the reverse strand, counting down.
TGTAAATATCCACGTGAGACACGTGCGCATGGAAACGCTCAACATAAACAACGCGCGAGGAGTTCGTTCATCGAGGCTACTGTCCGTTTCTGCAAGAAGACGCGCTGAGTAAAGGCTGGATTTCCCTCAAAAGAAGAACAAGATTTCATCGAGTAGAGGAGATCAATCTGATGAGTAAGTAATGTTTCTTTTTTGCATTAGTTAACGTGTTATTGTGACATAAACAAGAACACATTTACTAGTTAGGTTGTTCCCAAACTACAACATGATGAATGCTAGGCATCTAAGAATGTTTAGACCATGTTTATTATTAATACTCTGTTCACAAATAATAATTAGTTTCTCAGATGTAAAATATCCTTTTTTATAGTACAAAGCATATGTGAGTCTATGGCTACATAATCATATCGTAGGCTAATATAAAATCATACATACTAGGCTATATGACAACAAAATCATAGTTGGGTTTTTCCCATTTTGAATATAAAAGGCAATTCATTGTATTTAAATTGATTACGGCGCGATGATGTTTTCATGCTCTATATAAAACAATAAAAGTAATATGAGTCTACACTGTGACATGATCAATGCTACGAGTCTAAGTATGTTTAGAACATATTTATTATTAATAGCCTACTCTGTTCAGAAATAGATTTTAATAACATGCTAAACAATAATAACTAGTTTCTCAGATATGAAATGTCTTTTTTTTTTAATGATAATACAAAGCATGCAGCATGTAGCACCTACAGATGCTCCTGATATTAACATGCTCACAAATGTTTTTTGTTGTTGTTGTTTTTTTTTTTGGTTGTTTATATTTTAGTGAATCAGGTACCTGAACCACAGATGAATCCTGATGACTTTCTTCAAACTGTTTTCCTCTGAGAGCGCTGTAGCAACATCAGATGTTCAGCTACACTGATATTCTATGGTAAAACAAGCTCCTTGACTACTGATTGTTTTTTTCTTCTTGAATCCTTGGAAAGAAGCAGAAACACTTAAATAACACACGTAAATATCAGGTATGATTTACTTGTTTCACTTGTTGGACAGAATCTGTTGCAGGAATGACTCAAAGTCTGTTCACATCTCTGTGGTCAGTGTGCACAATGTGTCTTTGACCTTTATTATGTATGTTTTGCTTATACTGTGTTGTAAATAAAATACAAATAATTTAAACAACCCATTTTTTCAGTCTCCTCACATTCTGTCTTACCTGCCTCAAAGTCACAGTCACACTGATGGGCCATTAGGGGAGGGCCCTTTGTCTCTCAGGGGAGAATCACTTAATATTCAGGGCCATTGCCACTCCCTCGCATATTGGCTTTTAATCACAAAACATGTCTTTAAAAATTTAAATCAATATATTGTTTTCTGTGAATGAGTAAGCAGAATGATTTTCACATAATTTTGAAGTAAATATTCTAGCCTACAAGACTAATTACTCAAAAGTCTTATTCAGAACTATTTAGTGTGGCTTTTATGGCCTTATTTCAGCTACATTTTTTCCCCCAAAACTTACTAACCACGCATAATATTTTTTTTGTAAAAAATGCAAACATGTACATCCATCAGGGTCACATATTATTGTAGTACAGTTTGTGCTGAATACAAACAAATTACATGGTCAATAGTATGTTTTAAGTATGTTTTAAGTAACTGAAATAAGCACAAATATCAGGGCATGTCAAAACATCTCAAGGGCCCCAAAATCACCTCAGACCACAGGGGGTTAATAAGTTTGGGAGGAGCATGTTCAGATAATTAACCCAGCCAATTCATGTGAATCACATGAGCCAATATTTTATTCACAATAGAACATAGAGAACATAACAAATGTTTAAACTGAGAAATTTTACAATTTTATCCACTAAATGAGCTCATTTCAAATTTTATCCCTGCTACAGGTCTCAAAAAAGGGGGCACGGGGGCAACAAAGGGCTGAAAAAGCAAAGAAATTTTGAAAAGATTCAGCTGAGAGAACATCTAGCAACTAATTAAGTTAATTGACATCAGGTCTGTAACATTATTAGATATAAAAGGGATGTCTTAGAGAGGCAGAGTCTCTCAGAAGTAAAGATGGGCAGAGGCTCTCCAATCTGTGAAAGAGTGCGTAAAAAGATTGTGGAATACTTTAAAAACAACATTCCTCAACATCAAATTTCAAAGGCTTTTCAAATCTCATCATATACAGTGCATAACATCATCAAAAGTTTCAGATAAACTGGAGAAATCTCTGTGCGAAGACCGTTGTTGGATGCCCATGGTCTTCAGGCTCTCAGACGACACTGCACTGCTCATCGGCATGATTCTGTCATTGACATTACTAAATGGGTCCAGGAATACTTCCAGAAACCACTGTCAGTAAACACAATCCGCCGTGCCATCTGCAGATGCCAACTAAAGCTCTATCATGCAAAAAGGAAGCCATATGTGAACATGGTCCAGAAGTGCCGTCATGTCCTGTAGGCAAAAGCTCATTTAAAATGGACAGTTTCAAAGTGGAAAAGTGTTCTGTGGTCAGACGAGTCCAAATTTGACGTTCTTGTTGGAAATCACAGACACCGTGTCCTCCGGCTAAAGAGAAGAAAGACCTTCCAGCGTGTTATCAGCGTTCAGTTCAAAAGCCAGCATCTCTGATGGTATGGGGGTGCATAAGTGCATACGGAATGGGCAGTTTGTATGTTTTGGAAGGCACTATGAATGCTGAAAGGTATATAAAGGTTTTAGACCAACATATGCTCCCCTCCAGACGACGTCTATTTCAGGGAAGGCCTTGTGTATTTCACCAGGACAATGCAAAACCACATACTGCAGCTATTACAACAGCATGGCTTTGTAGTAGAAGAGTCCGGGTGCTGAATTGGCCTGCCTGCAGTCCAGATCTTTCACCTATAGAGAACATTTGGCGCATCATTAAACAAAAAATACGTCAAAGACGACCACGAACCCTTCAGCAGCTGGAAACCTATATCAGGCAAGAATGGGACCAAATTTCAACTCCAGAAACTCATAACCTCGATGCCTTCAAACTGTTTTGAAAAGGAGAGGAGATGCTACACCATGGTAAACATGCCCCCGTCCCAACTATTTTGAGACCTGTAGAAGGCATCAAATTTGAAATGAGCTCATTTTGTGCATAAAATTGTAAAATTTCTCAGTTTAAACATTTATTTTATCTATGTTCTATTGTGAATAAAATATTGGCTCATGTGATTTGAAATTCTTTTAGTTTTCATTTTATTCAAATAAAAAAAAAATGTCTCAACATTTCCGGAATTTGGGTTGTATTCTAATATGTTTATTAAATATATTTTTTATCATCATCTCACACTTGGATATACATTCAAACATTTTTTTTTTCTTTTTGCAACCGGACATTTTCTATAATGTATTTCTATAATAAAAGTGTATTATGATATGCCCTATTATTGTCATGTGTGTTCCCGTCTTGTTCTTGTCTGCCCATATTTGGTTCTGTTCCTGTTCCTGTCATTATTGGTTAATTTGTGTCCAGCTGTGTTTAGTTATTATCATGTGTATATTAGTTCCTGTCTGTCCGTTAGTCTGGGTTCCGGTATTGTTCGTCTAACCCCTCTTGCTGCGTGTGTTTTCCTGCCTGTTCCTTGTTCCCTGTTCCTTGGATTAATAAAGACTACTCCGCGCTACTTCGTTCCCTCGTCTCCTCCACAGCAGCCCGAATGTGACAGAATACTGGAACCCAAACAAAAAGTGAGCGGCGTTCTTTCTCCACGTTTTGTTTTCCTGTTCTTTGAAAAGTTTTTGTTTCTGTTTTTGTTCTCCCCGTGGCATAGAAACCGCCGCTCACTCAAGCCCACCATTCGTGGGGAAGTCCTACCGAAGTCCTGCCCGCCGTTGCCGCCGTCCGCGGCTCACTCAAGCATGCCGCCGTTTGCGGCTCACTCAAGCCCGCCGTCCACCTCACATGTGCACCTAGGATTGCTGGTGGAGTATGAGGGGATGTCGTGGGCTCCAGCTCCAGAGCACCCTCCAGAGCCCGCTCCTCGAAAGCGCCTTCCAGAGCGCCCTCCAGTGCCCGCTCCTCGAAAGCGCCTTCCAGAGCGCCCTCTAATGACAGCTAGCCCCAGTGTCGGCTCCAGCCCCAGAGCTCGCTCCAGTGCAGGCTCTAGGCCCAGACCGGAGTCAAGTCATATTATCAGAAATACTGTCCACAGAAACCATTCTTGTCGGTCTTGTCTTGTCTGTTTGGGTTCCTGAGAAGAAGCGGACTGCTTCTCTTGTCATGGCCATGGAGGCCATTCCCAAGCCACCTGCTTCTCCAGAGGCCTCGATGGAAGCGATTTCTGAGCGCACCCCTGAGAAGGTCCCTGTCACCCCGTTCAGCCCAAGGAGGGCTGTGGGTCTCATGTCTGGCCCGGAGGAGGCCTCAGTTTCCGTGCCCAGCCCAGTAAGGGCTCCAGTTCCTGTGGATAACCCTGAGAGGGTTCCTGTTCCTGTGTTTGGCCCATGGAGGGCTTCAGTTCCCGAGTTTAGCCTACGGAGGGCTCCAGTTCCTATGTTTGGCCCAAGGAGGGCTCCTGTTCCTGTGTTTGGCCCATGGAGGGCTCCAGTTCCTATGTTTGGCCCAAGGAGGGCTCCTGTTCCTGTGTTTGGCCCACGGAGGGCTCCTGTTCCTGTATTTAGCCCAAGGGGGGCTCCTGTTCCCGAGTTTAGCCCAAGGGGGGCTCCTGTTCCCGAGTTTAGCCCACGGAGGGCTCCTGTTCCTGTATTTAGCCCAAGGGGGGCTCCTGTTCCCGAGTTTAGCCCAAGGGGGGCTCCTGTTCCCGAGTTTAGCCCACGGAGGGCTCCTGTTCCCGTGTTTAGCCCACGGAGGGCTCCCATGCTCCCGTGTTTAGCCCACGGAGGGCTCCTGTTCCTGTGTTTAGCCCAGGGGGGGTCTTGTTCCCGAGTTTAGCCCATGGAGGGCTCCTGATTCCTTGTTCAGACCAGGGGAGGCTCCTGAACCCCAGTTGGACCCCGTAAGTCTCTCCAAGGATTTTTTTGGGGGGGTGTAATGCTGGGCCAAGGGCGAGGCCAAGGCCATGGAGGCCGTCCTGCCATGGCCTCCTGAGCTCCCTGCACCACCATGGCCTCCTGAGTTCCCTGAACCGCCATGGCCTCCTGATCTCCCTGCACCACCATGGCCGCCCGAGTCTCCTGACCTGCCATGGCCGCCCGGGTCTGCCTGGAGGCATCCACTGTGTTCCCGTCCTGCACCTGCCTCCATGGGGGCGATCTGTCACATGTGTGTTCCCATCTTGTTCCTGTCTGTCCATATTTGGTTCTGTTCCTGTTCCTGTCATTATTGGTTAATTTGTGTCCAGCTGTGTTTATTTATTGTGTGTATATTAGTTCCTGTCTGTCCATTAGTCTGGGTTCCGTTATTGTTCCTCTAACCCCTCGTGCTGCGTGTGTGTTCCTGCCTGTTCCTTGTTCCCTGTTCCTTGGATTAATAAAGACTGTTATTGCTGTATCTCCTTCGTCTCTGCGCTCCTTCATTCCCTCGTCTCCTCAACAGCAGCCCGAACATGACAATTATATAATCAGCATCAAATAATATAATTATTATTCTCAGTTATTAATGATCAAAGATGAAAGAAGAGATTGCACAACCACCAGTTAGGTGTACTATATGCACTAAGAATGTAAATGGCCAATGAACAAAAGAAGAAGAAAGAAGCAGTGTGGCACACTTTTTCTTAGTGTCCAATTCCATAGTGACTTGTAGATTTTTCGCTGTTGAGAGTGTCTTGTGTTAACCATGAATATACTCTGAATTGACTGAACTTACTTCCGGACGTGCTGGTTAATCATGGGTTAATCAACCGTGAGTTCAGGGTATATGTGTAAGTTAACCTTGCTTTATGGAATATCCCCAGGAACTGAACACAGAAACAAAGGGGAAAACACTTCAAAATAAGGCTCCTTGAAACACAAGACAGGGACACACAGGCTAAAATCATGACAACAGGAGTAATCATTCATCTTCTTTACTTCACTTATGTTCTTAGCTGTTACATCATTCCATCACTTCAGCTTTTACCTAAAATGTTCTGACTTGCTGTTTTAAAATAGTACAATGTTACTGTTTTAAACATACATTGTTACTCGTGAACATATTTTTCCTTTCTCATATTTTTTAAAAGAACATACGCTACCTGAGGTAACTAAGTAGCAATATTATTAGCAATTAGAAAGTGTCATAGTATTTGATAACTTCAACATTTTAATCCTCTAATATCAAAACACTGTAACAACATATTTAATAAAAAAGTGGTATAATTCTGTTTCATTAGAACCCTTTTTTAAATCAGAATAGTACATCAGAAGCTGCGTTTACACTTCGCATTAACATGCGATCACCGTAATCTGATCAAGCAGATCGGATCATCAGTCAATCAGAACACGGCGAGTTTACGCTTGGCAACATCAGCTGACTTCTCTATCTGGATAACCGATCGGATCTATTTTTCCCGCTCAATATTAATTAAGGCTGCAGAGAATGGCCCAGTGTAAAGTCAACCTGAAGTGGGTTTTCTTTTGAAAAGCATTTTCAGTCGTGGGACATTTTACAAATCAAAGATAAGTGTAGGAGTCTCACTAGCGCTCCACACAGGTGTTCTCAGTCTTGTTTTCTGACAGTTCGCAAGAGAGGGGGCAGCGTTTTGCATTATGTCGACCTGCGAATGCAGACACGATGGTTGGATTGCGTTTACATTTAACTGAGATCCAATCACAATGCGTCCTCGACTACCTCTGGAGCAGAACACACTGATCGGAGAACATTCCAATCAGAAGTGCGTTTACACTTGTCTTTTCAATGTGCATGTGGACAACATCCGGATACAGGTCGCATGTTAATGCCAAGTGTAAAAGCAGCCAGAGTAGCATCAACAATGTAGACACATCCATACATCAGATCTAAGTGACATAGTCATTCAACCAACTAGGCTTGCGAACATCACATTTAGGTCTATTGCAGGGTCCTGGGGGCCACTGTCTGGCAGATTTTAGCTCCATCCCCAATTAAAAACACCTGAACTAGTTGATCAAGGGCTGGTCTAATAGTATGAATGTATGTATAGTGAGCAGGAGTTGTTGTGCATGGAAATGCAGTGAGGCTGGAAGCATTCCATGTCATTCCATCACTAAGAACATCAGTACTCACCCCCAGTCTTTTGGTAACTGTGAGAGGATCTGTAAACTTCCTGTGTCCCTTAGGAACATGCAAAAGGTTCTGTACCCTTACTTTATCCCTCTCCTGAATACAAGGAGTGTGAGCACCCCGCTTAGCATCAGCTTACATCAGCTTAGCCAGATGGCTCTGATGATTTGCACAGAAAGGATGAGCAAAAGTCCTTCTCGACAGCTTCCCAGAGTTCCTCCTGCACTCGAGTTTTTACTTCCACAACTGCTGTGGTTCTTCTAGCCTACAAGCACCTGTCAGGCCTGACTGCGATTTGGTGCTTAAACACGGAACACAGTCAGAGCCTTCCCCTCTGCGGCACAAAATCACACTGAGGCAACCCTCTCGTCCACTAGGCTAAACCACAAAACTGTGATGTAAACCCCAAGACTGCTGAGTATTCCCACACCTGCTCGTTGCCTCTCACCCTGGGTGACTCCAGAGAAGGAGAGGGTCCAACCCCCTCTCCAGGAGTTCCAGAAGTTCCTGTCCAGTTTCCACAGCCTAAACTGTGCATGGAGGTGAGGCCAACTATATCGAGCCTTTGTCACTTAAGCTCCTGCACCCAACTCTGGTTTCGACCCCACCACATTCTATGTAGGAACAAAATTCTGTTTCCACTTGTCTGTCACCCATTTTGCATCACATCAGTCCTCTATTTCTCTCCTTGCACCCCTATAGTCCAGCCATCAGGCACTCAACTGCAAGCTCCTCTCCCAGGCCTGGGTCTGGTTGTATGAAAACCCTGAAGACAAGGGATTTCTTTAAGAGCGTTGCAACCAACGTCTTAACTGTCACCCTTACCTAAGTGTTTATACTAAGCATTTCACGGTAGTTTCTGGCAGCATACAGCAATGGAAGCTGCGGTTGCTGCTGTTACCGGCCTCAGACCTAGGGGATATCTGGGCCAGCAGCAAAGGATACACAGGCATTATGCATTGTGGATCGGTGAATAAACTGTGAAAAACACGAGAGGACAGAGAATTTACGTCTTTCCACAGCGGCAGTCAGTTTATTACTGCAATAATTTCTCTTTAAATTCTGAAAAAAATAAACATTTTCACAAAACTCAACATTCTCAAAGTGCATTTTGTGAAATACAATTTAAACAACAAATCCATTAGTACACTTGATAAGTATGCAAAAATATATAAGTATACACTATATTATGATCAAAAGTGTAAGAAAATATGTAGATACAAATAAGTTTATATGAAGATACAAAGATATATACTGAGAATCTTAGATACATTTCTAATAATAATCAGTTAACAATGACAGAGCAAAAAGAGTATCAAAAATGCAAACACCAATTATCAAGATACCAGAAAGTCTTAAAGACCAGATTTCACAAGAAAAATACTTTAGATTTCATTGCACTTGAAATATTAATTTGATATAGGGCAATTCCATGCAAAGGTCATCCTTACCATGAAAAAAAAAAAAAAGTTGGGTACACACAAACAGATCTGTTCTTAAAATGTTCACTTAGGTCTATATTTTATTCTCTCATTGAATTGTACAGATATTTGCTGTTTTGTAACATCATATACAAGGTGTGTGGGAATACAAGCGGCATTTTTAAAAAGGCTGTGTTATACTGTTTTCAAGAAAGTGAACAGATAGACTCAATGTTTCAATAAAATGTTGTAGCATTTGGAGCAATCAGACACACATTTGTTCATCAGATTTAACAAATCAAATTAGTTATTAGATTAACAAATAATCACAGACCCCTCACCCAACACACATTCTCGGTCCCTGTATGTCTGTGAACGAAGTCCAGGCCCCTGGCTACCATGGCAACCAGGAGACTTTTGCACAGGTCAGATAAGCTTTACGACCTAATAGTATGTAGAGAGCTCTCTCTCTCTCACTACACTTTCCATAGGAAAGACATGTAATGCACATAAAAATGGACTCTTCTCTAATTAATTAATTGAAAAACCTTTCTTTGAATGAACGCACAGATCCTCAGGTCATTGTGTATATTGTTACTGTTCGTGTATATTGTCTTTTTGTACTGTATCCTGTTTTATGCATGCTTATGATAGATCACTAGTTAATATTACCTCACTTATATCATGTTTGATCTCTATCAATTCGTCTTCGGATGATCTAAATGACAGTGTATATTACATGTTGATACCTACGCAACATATTAGTGTTCTAAGAATCTTTAATAGTTGTACATCAACTATTAAATCCAACCCCATGCAAATTACCATGCTCAGAGACAAAGAGTCGTAAAATCTTCCCTCCAAAGAGACTGGAGTCCATTGGCTCTTTGACTCCCCAGAGGTGTGACCTCTATACCAGATAAAGAGCTCACTCACAGGTCCGGCCCTCTTTTCTAAAAAAAACCTCTTCTGCAAAAACTTCTGCTGCAAGAAAAAGCTCTTCTGCTATCTTCTGACGGAGAGCCAGAACCGGTGCGGGCGCGCCCGGCGGGCCCCCAACATAGAGCCGTGGGTGATCTTCCTAGCCTGGGGGATGACTCTTGACCACAAAGACCCAGTCTGCAGTTCTCTCAAGAGGATGAGGAAGATGTGAGCTGGAACTCTTCTGGACCCTTAAGTTATTGTGCCAGGCTTATGGCCTTGTCTTTCCATTCAATCAAAGCTCCTCGGACCTCAGCAGATCTCTTTCTTAACTCTTTTTCCACTCTCTACCTGGAAGACATTTCTACCTCAGAACATCTTTGGAATTCATCACTCTTCAACACAGAAGAACGTGATCGCGAGTCCAAAAACCTTGAAACCATCAAGACTTTTCATCCGAGACCGCATTCCGTCACGACAAAGGAAGTGCAAGTATAGTACATTTAACTAAACGAAACAGAGGTTTAGTATAAGTTATAGACCCCGTTATAAACGGTGCTGATGGTTTTACTCAGGTGGTTAAATGACTTTTTTCCATAACTGCATTCTGTGTTTTCTCTAATGGCTTCATTCATCCACTTTAGCTCCACTTTGTATATATGCGTGAGTGTATGTTATTCGTTGTTTGTTTAGATTAGTTATGTGTTAGCGTTTAGTTAATAAAACTCTTGTGCACAAATTACATGAGTTTCTGATTCTGCCTTGCATATTAATGTCCCTTTACGATTTTGACCCTTGCTACATGCTCTAATGCATTAATAGGAAGATATTTTCTGTGGCCACGGAAATATCCTTTCTTAGAGTTGATATGAATTTACACTGAATGTTCGCTGGACAAACAGATCAGCTGATGGCAATTTAACTCTGCGACAGTTATCACTGTCAGCCAATATAAATAATTGTAATTAATCATAATTAATTGTAATTATTTATATACAATTCTCTTTTTGAGCTAATTTGCTACAATGTTATCACTTGGGAATTTCCTGATTAAGAAGGAAATGACAATGCATTGTGTACACATAGATTACTTTAACAGCAAAGCTCTATAAATTGTTAAGCCTCTTGTTAAATGTGTCTGAGTTCCAGGGCCAAGTAACGTCCATAACGTTTTAGAGGATAAGTTTATGCTACACATACAGTGTTAATGCAAAAATATTCAACGTTTCTGTGCAATGTTAACTCATATAACGGTATCATGTGATGAACACTTTATGCACTTTTGTTACTTGTAAACACTTTAATTTTGCTTTATGGACGTTACATTAAAAGAAAATTTTAAAAATTAAACACACGTGGTATGTGTGTTCCTACCGCTGGCTACATGGCAGTGATAAAAAACATTACTCCTTCGTGTTTCAGTGAAATGTAAAATAGCCTAAGGTCATTAGGCTATAAGTGCAATCATAAGTAACGTTAAACATAAAAGAAACAAATGGTCGTTCACTGGAGATATTTATGATGTTGTAAATAAATTCGATTGGGATCTACACACACCACTTGAACCTAAAATAATCATTCATAAAGTTCAAAAAGGTTGAAGCGAATTACAAGAGTGTTCACAGTGGGCTGTGTTTACATTAATCTCATGTCATAAAAGCATAAAAGATGAGGTGCAAGTACAGTTAACTACTTACAGTGGTGTGAAAAATTGTTTGCCCCCTTCCTGATTTTTTATTTTTTTGCATGTTTGTCACACTTTAATGTTTCAGATCAAACAAATTTAAATATTAATCAAAGATAAGTAAACACAACATGCAGTTTTTAAATGAAGTTTTTTATTATGAAGGGAAAACAAAATCCAAACCCACATGGCCCCAAACAATAAATAAGCAGTTAAAATTTTTAAATTGCATGATAAAAATTCTAAAATATTTTCTGATAAAATCTTACCAAAGTCTCTAGTTTTGTGTTCAGTTAAACATTATCCTTCAACTTTATTAAAGGGTAAGTTCAACAATTTTCAGTCCATTTTGTATTGTTACAATGTTGGTAATATATGTAAAAGAACAATGTTTATTCTTTCTCCAAGACACCCAGTGTATTTGTCAGCAAAAATGATGCAAAATAGCATTTTTTCATTTAGATGCTGCAAAAAGTGTTTGTGTCATTTTGTCAAAACTCATCATTTCATTTTGCGTCATCCTGCGGAGTGCTGCTTACAAATAAAAGGGGACAAATAGGGTCCACATAACTCAGAGAAAAAGTAAATATTGTTCGTTTACAGATATTACAGATGTTGCAATAATACAATATCGGGTTGAAAATCGTCAAACTTACCCTTATAGGCAATATAAGGATAACATTTGTTTTGTGTGTCCAATGTTTTGTGTGTCCATGTACAGCTGCCGTCATCTGTAGTCTTTGTGAGCGTTGGGGTCATCTGAAGTCTTCACAAGTGAGTTTGGATCCAAACTGGAGCTGGCTTCATCTCTAGTAACCTTGGGATGGGCATCCTGAAATAGAAACAGGAAAACAAAAGAAGAAAGTTTAGGATAGCTGCTGTTCATATTATTATTCAGACATATAACCGGAGTGCAAGGTTATCAGATGTGTTGTGTGAATACTTGGCTAAAACATGTATTTTAATGGACTACACATGCCACAGTACCATTTAAGTGGGTGGAACATCATATTTGTAATTTACACTATAGTTAAATGTTTGGGGTCAGTAAGATTTTTTTACGTCTTTGAGAGAAGTCTCTTCTGCTCACAAAGGCTGCATTTATTTGATCAAAATGAAGTAAAAACAATTTACACAACAGTTTTCTGCATATTATGCAATGTAATTTATTTCTGTGATCAAAGCAGAACATTCATTACTCCAGTCTTCAGTTTCACACGATCCTTCAGAAATCATACTGATACGCTGATTTGCTGCTCAAGAAACATTTCTGATTATTATCAATGTCTTATAAATTATAAAAAGTTAGAGCAAACATTTCTGTTTCAAATAAATGCTGTACTGTTTTAAAACTTTATTCACCAAAGAATCCTGGAAAAATGAAGCAGCACAGCTGTTTTCAACGCTGATAAGAATCAGAATATTAGAATGATTTCTGAAGGATCATGTGACACAAAATTCAGCTTTATCATCACAGGAATAAATTATCTCTCCAAATATATTCAAATAGAAATCAGTTATTTTAAATTGTAGTAAATTGTATTAATTTCATACATTAAACTGTGGTTGGCATAAGAGACTTTCAAAAACATTAAAAAAAAAAAAAAAAAAAATCATACCAACCCAAACTTATGAAACAGTAGTGTATGTTCGAGACTTTACTTACTAATCCTGCAGTTTATAGCATCTTGGTGATGTTGTCTTACAGGAGTTCACACTGACTCTGCTGGGTGCAGCAGGCCATCAGCATTGAAGAATCTAGGAACAAACCAAGCAATTTGACACAGAGCAAACAATATTTAGTTTGCAACTCCAGATTTATTAGAAGGAAACGAGCTAGAGCAGCAGTAAAATGCAGATAAAAGAAAGAATAATCTATATAGCAATATAATAACATATACATAATATATAACAAATACTACTAATAATATAATCTTAAGATAACCGAATCTGTTTTTAGTTTTAGGTCGAGTGTCACTTATGTTCAGATAAAATCTTACTAAAGTCTCTAGTTTTGTGTTCAGTTAAACACTATCCTTCAATATTATTACAGGGTAAGTTAAAACATTTTCAGTCCATTTTGTATTGTTACAATGTTGGTAATATATGTAAAAGAACAATGTTTATTCTTTCTCCGAGATACCCAGTTTATTTGCGAGCAAAACAGCATTTTTTCAGATGCTGCAAAAAGTGTTTGTGTCATTTTGTCAAAACTTGTCATTTCATTTTGCATCATCCTGCGGAGTGCTGCTTACAAATAAAAGGGGACATATAGGTACACATAACTCAGAGAAAGAGTAAATATTGTTCATTTACAGATATTACAGATGTTGCAATAATACATTAGAGGGTTGAAAATCGTCAAACTTACCCTTATAGGCAATATAAGGATAATGTTTGTTTTGTGTGTCCAGTGTTTTGTGTGTCCATGTACAGTTGCCAACATCTGTAGTCTTTGTGAGCGTTGGCATCATCTGAAGTCTTCACAAGTGAGTTTGTATTCTGTCTGGAGCTGTAATCTCTTGGGATGGGCATCCTGAGATAGAAACAGGAAATCAAAAAAAGAAAGTTTAGCATAGCTGCTGTTCATATTATTTCAGACAAAAGATGATTTATTTCATCACATATAACTGGAGTGCAAGGTTATCAGATGTGTTGTGTGAATACTTGGCTAAAATATGTATTTTAATCTAATTTAAACTAATAGAGTGTGTCTGAGCCCCAAATATTATTAGGAAGGCTATTTCAATGTAAAATACCAGAAAGTTCTATTTCCTTTAGTGGATTTTGATAAATCCTTGGTATTAGAATTGTGTGTCCTCACTACAGGCCAAACATCATAGCTGCTGCTGCCTCCATTTGTGCTTATTTTGCTATATATCTGATTTATTCACAAGAAGGTGTAATATGTGCACATCCAAAAACGTTAGGCAGGTGCTCAATCACATGAAACACTTCACCTATCAATATACAAAAATCGGCACACTGCCACTAATCCTCTCAAAAATCAATTTATTGTTAAAGTGTTTCATGTGATCCCTTAGTAAATGTATTATTTTGTTCTCATTATTTGGGGAACAGGCAGTCTCTTTAGAATGGACTACACATGCCACAGTATCATTTAACCCTCTCGCCCTCTTCGGTCATTTTTGACCGAAAAATTTTATATTTTGAAATTTAAAAAATCTTAGCTTCATCGGAATGAGATGACACTTGGTGACTTTTGTCACATTAGCAATATGAACACACAAAAAAATCATGGACATGATTCGGATATGTTAAAGAGTCCAAAAAAAATAGTCACACGCCTTCTTCGCGGTCAAAAATGACTGACATAGGAAATGAATGGAAAATACGAAAAAATGTGAAAACTCAGTGAATCTTTTGGTGGTACAAACTACAAATCAGCCACTGGTCAGAAAAAAAGTGTGCAGCAATCAAGGGGTGACTGTCTAGAATATCAGGAGTGCAAAATAGACACCCACACACGTGCACACACACACACACACACACACATATAGCCTACATATATACACAGAAATGAACTGGTAAAACTGCAACAGAGCAAATTTTGAAAATATGTTAACATTAATTGAATTGCATTGAAAAAAAATATCAATTAATTACAAAATGTTTATATAAAGTGTTTTGAATTATCACTATCTATTCCTTATTTTGTTGTTAATTATCAAATACTGAGTAACAAAAATGCTGTCTATGTGTTCCCTTTCTAACAAGATTTTAATGTTTGACTGTAATCATAATGTAAAACCTGATACTTATCTAACCAAAAATATCTAAACCTTGACAAAAAGTAGTCTTTTAGAATGTCTAGATATATATCTAATAGCAAAACCTAAAAAAATTAAGAAATTATGTCTAAAAAACAACGGGAATTCAAAAGCCTCTGTATATAGCTATATAGGTTGCTAATACAAGAGGTTACGCAACATTACACAAGTTTTTATTTTTTAATTCCTCCAGATGGACCAATTCTCACTTAAAAAAATGGATTTTAAATGCCTTCACTCTATTTTAATGTGAAATATTGCATTTATTAAAAAATATTAAATGAATAAAGAAATAAGAAAATATATATATTAATTCTAATGGAGAAAATAGCTCATTAAAATTGTATAAATATTGCATAGTATCATAAAATTCCCTAAAAATCATAAATAATAATCAAAAAATATTATTGAACAAAAATATATTACATTGATTTTCCTGAGGAAAAAAAAAAGTTACATTTCAAGGCTTCGGTCACTTTTGACCGCGAAGGAGGCAAGTGTGACTCCTAAACGAAGAGGGCCAGAGGGTTAAGTGGGTGGAACATCATATTTGTAATTTACACTACTCTTAAATGTTTGGGGTCAGTAAGATTTTTATATGTCTTTGAAAAAAGTCTCTTCTGCTCACCAAGGATGCATTTATTTGATCAAAATGAAGTAAAAACAGTAATATTGTGAAATATTATTACAATTTAACACAACAGTTTTCTATGTGAATATATGGTGAAATGTAAATTTTTTTCTGTGATCTAAGCTAATTTTTATTATTCCAGTCTTCAGTGTCACATGATCCTTCAGAAATCATACTGATATGCTGATTTACTGCTAAAGAAACATTTCTGATTATTATCAATGTCTTATCAATTATCAAAAGTTAAAGCAAACATTTATGTTTCAAATAAACACTGTACTGTTTTAAAACTTTATTAATCAAAGAATCCTGAAACAAATGAAGCAGCACAGCTGTTTTCAACACTGATAAGAATCAGAAATATTTCTTCAGAAACAAATCAGAATATTAGAATGATTTCTGAAGGATCATGTGACACTGAAGACTGGAGTAATGATGCTGAAAATTCAGCTTTACCATCACAGGAAAATATTACTTCTCTAAATATATTCAAACAGAAAACAGTTATTTTAAATTGTAGTAAATTGTATTCATTTCATACATTAAACTGTGGTAGCCATAAAAGACTTTCAAAAACATTAAAAAAAATAAAATAAAATAAAATCATACCAACCCAAACTTATGAAACAGTTGTATATGTGTGAGATTTTACTTACTAGTGCTGCGGTTTATAGCATCTTGGAGATGTCGTCTGACAGTAGTGGTGGGCTGTCAGGGGAAGCAGGGCCTTCTCTGCTTGCTCTATAAAAAAATCAAATTGTGTGAATAATGTTTATTGATTATTTAGGTATCATTTTCATTTGTGTTACGTTCACAAATTGCCTATTATTAGTTTAGTTGAGGATGAACTGGAATATCCTACATAAAAAAGTCAGATAGTGCTACCCTTTTGTTGAAAGGTGTCACATCTGATTTGTTACAAACATTAGTCAAGTCACCTTTATTTATATAGCGCTTTTAACAATACAGATTGTGTCAAAGCACTTAACAGTATCAAATTGGAGGATAGAGTGTCAGTAATGTATAATAATAAGATTAAACACTCAATTTTCAGTTAAAGGCATTTCATTATTGAATTCAGAGATGTCATTGTCTAGCTCAGTTTAGTTTAAATAGTATCTATGAAATCAAATTGATGGTAATCGTTAGAAATTAAGTGTCCCCAACTGAGCAAGCCAGAGGCGACAGCGGCAAGGAACCAAAACTCCCTCTGTGACAGAATGGAGCAAAAAAACCTTGGGAGAAACCAGGCTCAGTCGGGGGGCCAGTTCTCCTCTGGCCAGGATATTATTGTTTATTTATTTTTTTACTTATTGTTTTAATTAAATTTTAAATGTATAAATGTATTTCTATTTTTATATTGTTGCAATTTCTAACAATAATAGTAATATGTAGTTAGGTATTTTATGATATTTTTAGTTATTTTGTTTTATTTTTAGTTTTATTGTATTTAAGTCGAGGTCTTCACTGGGGATATGTCCCCGGGGCTCATCCAGGTGTCCGGCCTCCGCCGACGATCAGGGTCGCAGACATCATCTCCCGGCACCGATCCACCATCTGATACGGACACAGACTGAGAAACAGAATAATAAAGAAACAGACAAATATTAGCATAGATGCCATTCTTCTTACGATGTAACGAGTACATCGTGTGTTATGAGGAGTGTTCCCGGTTCCGGTTGATCTAATTAATGCAGCCTAACAATCCTTTAACGGATTTGAATAATAGAAGTGTATTAGTGTGTTATGTGTAAGCCAGGTTAAAGAAATGTGTCTTTAATCTAGATTTAAACTGACAGAGTGTGTCTGCCTCCTGAACAGTGTTAGGTAGATTGTTCCAGAGTTTGGGCGCTAAATAGGAAAAGGATCTGCCGCCCGCAGTCGATTTTGATATTCTAGGTATTATCAAATGGCCAGAGTTTTGAGAACGCAGCAGACGTGGAGGACTATAATGTGATAAGAGCTCGCTCAAGTACTGAGGAGCTAAGCCATTCAGGGCTTTATAAGTAATTAACAAGATTTTAAAATCTATCCGATGTTTGATAGGGAGCCAGTGCAGTGTTGACAGAACCGGGCTAATATGGTCATACTTCCTGGTTCTAGTAAGGACTCTAGCTGCTGCATTTTGGACCAACTGTAGTTTATTGATCAAGCGTGCAGAACAACCACCCAGTAAAGCATTAGAATAGTCTAACCTTGAGGTCATAAACGCATGAATTAGCATTTTTACATTTGATGTTGAGAGCATAGGTCGCAATTTAGATATGTTTTTGAGATGGAAAAACGCAGTTTTACAGATACTAGAAACATGGCTTTCAAATGAAAGATTGCTATCAAACAGCACACCTAGGTTCCTAACTGATGAAGAAGAATTGACAGAGCAGCCGTCAAGTGTTAGATAGTGTTCTAGGTTATTACATGTGGGGATTTTAGGTCCGATAATTAACACCTCTGTTTTTTCAGAATTAGTGACAGAATCATCAGCCAATCAAATTTTGACGTTCAATGACAGCCCGCCCTCTGGGTCTAGCGACGTGCCCAGTGCTACCCGCAGCATTAGACTGCCCTTTTAGTCAGGGATTTCCAAGGTACGAACATGAAATTCAATGAAAAGAAAATGACAGCCGCAGTCATCGGCGCCTACACCAGATCTTGTTGCCTAGCTACTAAAAACACCTTTTCAAGGCGCTCTTTTGCAGGCAAAAGAGAATAAATGAGTAAGGAAGACCTAAACTGAATTCGCTAACAAAGGCCAGCAAAGTTTTTATGCGCCATTTCAAAGATTGCAACTATGAGTGCTATGAGTGGCTAACAGCTAGCACCAAGCACAAGTTATTTTGTTGGTGTATTTACTTTTTAATCCAATTAAAAAGGCATGGAATGATAGACCCAGGGGCTTTATTTACAAGTGACAGATGAGTGCTTTATTATTTGATGAGTATTGTATCATGCACATTGTTATGAAGGTGTACATGGTGCGTTGATAATACTGTGGTGTGACGTGTGGATGTCCAGCATTTGTACAGTTTTGCTGCTTTGGGCGCGTTGTCATTTTAGAGTGACGTGAATGTGCATAGTGACTTGTGTATTGGCGGATTACTTTTAAT
Organism: Spinibarbus caldwelli; assembly: GCA_039654775.1. Lineage (NCBI taxonomy): Eukaryota > Metazoa > Chordata > Actinopteri > Cypriniformes > Cyprinidae > Spinibarbus > Spinibarbus caldwelli. Next base: position 23,971,434 of record CM077228.1, on the reverse strand, counting down.
GGCCATGATGTAGGGAAATTTATTCTGCATTTAACCCACCCTAATCTAGCCTACTGTTGAAATTGTTGATCAGCTGTCATTGTTGTTGAGAGCCTGTGTGCGGCATAATATGTGCATTACGCATATGGCTGTGTTAGCTGAAACAGAGATGTGTAAGATGTGTACATGTAGTTTACAGTTGCTTACTGAAGGCCCTGACTGAAACCCCACGGTACGCCGCTGTCTGACAGTCAGTTCACTCCAACTCTGCTGGGTGCAGCAGGCCATCACCACTGAAGAATCTAGGAAAGAAACAAGCAATACCAGTATTTAGTTTGCAACTCCAGGTTTATTAGAAGGAAACGAGCTAGAGCAGCAGTAAAATGCAAATAAAAGAAAGACTAATATATAACAATTATTATATATATATATATATATATATATATATATATATATATACACACACACACACACACACACACACACACACAGGTGCATCTCAATAAATTAGAATGTCGTGGGAAAGTTAATTTATTTCAGTAATTCAGCTCAAATTTTGGCTCACATTTAACAAAAACCCACCAATTCACTATCTCAACAAATTAGAATATGGTGACATGCCAATCAGCTAATCAACTCAAAACACCTGCAAAGGTTTCCTGAGCCTTCAAAATGGTCTCTCAGTTTGGTTCACTAGGCTACACAATCATGGGGAAGACTGCTGATCTGACAGTTGTCCAGAAGACAATCATTGACACACTTCACAAGGAGGGTAAGCCACAAACATTCATTGCCAAAGAAGCTGGCTGTTCATAGAGTGCTGTATCCAAGCATGTTAACAGAAAGTTGAGTGGAAGGAAAAAGTGTGGAAGAAAAAGATGCACAACCAACCGAGAGAACCGCAGCCTTATGAGGATTGTCAATCAAAATCGATTCAAGAATTTGGGTGAACTTCACAAGGAATGGACTGAGGCTGGGGTCAAGGCATCAAGAGCCACCACACACAGACGTGTCAAGGAATTTGGCTACAGTTGTCGTATTCCTCTTGTTAAGCCACTCCTGAACCACAGACAATGTCAGAGGCGTCTTACCTGGGCTAAGGAGAAGAAGAACTGGACTCTTGCCCAGTGGTCCAAAGTCCTCTTTTCAGATGAGAGCAAGTTTTGTATTTCATTTGGAAACCAAGGTCCTAGAGTCTGGAGGAAGGGTGGAGAAGCTCATAGCCCAAGTTGCTTGAAGTCCAGTGTTAAGTTTCCACAGTCTGTGATGATTTGGGGTGCAATGTCATCTGCTGGTGTTGGTCCATTGTGTATTTTGAAAACCAAAGTCACTGCACCCGTTTACCAAGAAATTTTGGAGCACTTCATGCTTCCTTCTGCTGACCAGCTTTTTAAAGATGCTGATTTCATTTTCCAGCAGGATTTGGCACCTGCCCACACTGCCAAAAGTACCAAAAGTTGGTTAAATGACCATGGTGTTGGTGTGCTTGACTGGACAGCAAACTCACCAGACTTGAACCCCATAGAGAATCTATGGGGTATTGTCAAGAGGAAAATGAGAAACAAGAGACCAAAAAATGCAGATGAGCTGAAGGCCACTGTCAAAGAAACCTGGGCTTCCATACCACCTCAGCAGTGCCACAAACTGATCACCTCCATGCCACGCCGAATTGAGGCAGTAATTAAAGCAAAAGCAGCCCCTACCAAGTATTGAGTATATATACAGTAAATGAACATACTTTCCAGAAGGCCAACAATTCACTAAATATGTTTTTTTTATTGGTCTTATGAAGTATTCTAATTTGTTGAGATTGAATTGGTGGGTTTTTGTTAAATGTGAGCTAAAATCATCACAATTAAAAGAACCAAAGTCTTAAACTACTTCAGTCTGTGTGCATTGAATTTATTTAATACACGAGTTTCACAATTTGAGTTGAATTACTGAAATAAATGAACTTTTCCACGACATTCTAATTTATTGAGATGCACCTGTAGTATAAGATACAGACCCTGTGGTAAAACGGTGCTGATGGTTTCACTCAAAGGTTAAATGACTCCTTTTCCAAAGCTGCATTTTCTTGTTTCTCTAATGGTTCATCCAGTCTCACTTGCCCTTCCCTCATGTATGAGTGATTGTATGTTTGTTTGTTTAGATTAGTTATGTGTGTTAGTGCTTAGCTAATAAACTTTTATGCACAGATTACACAAGTTTCTGATTATGTCACTGCTTGTGAATAATGTCCCTTTATGATTCTGACCTAGTTACATGCTCTAATGCATTAATACTGCAGGAAAGATATTTTCTGTGGCCACAAAAGTATCCTTTCTTAGAGTTGATATGAACTAACACTAAATGTTCGCTGGATGAACAGATTAGTTGATGGCAATTTAATTCTGCTACAGTTACTGCTGGCAGCTGATATAAATAATTGTAATTAATCATAATCAATTGTAATTATTTATATACATTTCCCTTTTGAGCTAATTTGCTTCACAATGCATAACAGAACTTAAGGGAACGCTTAAGCTATTAAGGGAAATGCTTAGTGACAGCCTTAACTTCCCTTAAGTGGATCCTTAGGTTTTTTCTTGCAACCAATGTTTCACTAACCTCAACCTTATAATTAAAGGGTCATGAAACCCCCTGTTTCAGCACTGGTTAGTTCTTACCACAGTTTTAAAAAATGCTATAAAAAAAAAAAAACTGGGTGTCGTGTGCAGCAGAGTGGAAGGGGAAGAGGGGAGACAGAAAACACACACAGCTTCGGGTTCAGACAGTTTTATTTCGCTCCCATTGAGTTTAAAACACAAATAAATGCACAGCCATTTGCACTCTGTATCGAAAACGATGGACCTCTGATAACTTTTAAGGCTTATTCTACAGCGTTTATATAAGCCTTTTGACGGGTTGTTTAAACGTAAAAACAGTTTCATTCACTTGATGAGTGTATCACGTTTGTGCCGAACTCTTATTGCAAAGCAAAAACAAACACTCTCCTCAGTCAACACATGCTGTTGTGAATAATTAAGCGAAACGTCTTCTCATAGGATAAGAACACGCAGTCTCATGAATACTTTAATAGACACAGACGCGCCATTGATGCACTATTGTCCTTTGTCACGTCACAAATTGTGACGTCAACACAATGTAGATTTTAAACCTGGAAGATTAAAATTGCGCAAAAAGCTTAAAATTAACCAGTTTTCTCCAACAGTTAAAATTATCGGATGCTAACATTGTCTTCTATGACGTGCAACACAAACACCTCTGCTAAAATCTCAGAAAAAGTAGTCTGGGGTTTCATGACCCTTTAAGGGTTCCCAGGCTCTCTGAGGCACTCAAACCCTTCCACCACATTGAGGTGATGATTTGAGATGGGGCTTATTTTGCACACCACACAAACCCAGTGGACTGGTAAATGAGCCCACGCTGAAATGTGATTATTTTTATAATGCTGAAGAACTATAAAACAACTGATCGTTTACAATGAGGTATAATGAAAATCAGATCATACAATGAAAAATAAGTGTGTAAGTGAGAACGAGTCTCTTTTCCAGGCCGACTGAGCCTGGTTTCTCCTAAGATTTTCCCTACAGAGCTGATTTATAACTGATTTGAACTCATTTCATATTTGGTGATCTTTAAAGTTATTGAAAGAAACTCAACACTGAACTGACCTCAACCGAACAATGACAGTATTTTCTTTTTAGAGCTGCTTTACATTAGAATTTTTCTCTAATTGCAAAATTGAATCATTTTCCTGTTTATCCCTGTAAAGCTGCTTTGAAACAACCTCTTTTGTATAACATGCTATATACCGTAAATAAAGGTGACTAATGGGGATACTGATTATATGACAAACACAATAGGTGTGGAATGGAAAACTGGTTTTTAGGTATTGTTAAGTCATACCTTTAGTTTTAGTCATGGTCTGCTCACATTTATAAATAAAGGCACTGATCACATTCTGCTGCTGAACTGCAGTTGCCAGTGTATTCTGATAAAGCTGCTGAAAAGAGAATCTCCCTGAGTTTGTTCTGCTCTGCATTTATCTCTGGTAAAATAACTGTCTGTATTTCATCCCATCTGCTTATATTGAATTTTTAAAATTAGTAATTCTCTTTGTGTAAATACATAAATGCTTTTTTACGAAGATTGTATTTGCACTTTTTGCAAAAATGTGTGTGAATATTAACTGTGTACATCATTTAAATTTTTAATAATATTTATTCTATACTATGTTTACTTCTTAATTGATTTTTTTTTTAAATTTATTTAAAACTTGTTTAAAATGTGTGTGTGTGTCTGTTTGCATTCATATAAATGTGCAGGTACAGGAGGTCCAGTTTCTCATAATGAGGTTTCTGGTCTCATTGTGTATGTCCCTACTGCTGCTGATTAATGGTGAGGAGTTTACAGCTCTGGCAATACAGAAGTGTGACCAAGAATCTAACATTATATTTAAATAAGTAACATAACTATGCTTTCCAGTTATTAAAGCATAATGGATATATTCTGTATTTCACAGGAGGAATAATCAATGGACAGCCACCAGGTAATTTTTCCAGTCTATCTATTAGTATCTTTCTCCCATGTCTGGAACTGCACATCTCTAGCAATTCATAAAAAAATTATCTTATTGCCAGTGTTGGGAAGGTTACTTTGAAACTGTAATAGGTTACATATTACAAGTTACCTATTTAAAATGTAATAGTAGTGAAACTTTTTAAAATTACTTTATTAAAGTAATGTAACTGATTACTTTTTTTTATTACTTTTTGATTATTTTTCTAAATTTCTAACGAATGTTTTCAACTGTTAATCATTTTCAAACATTTACACCATGCAGGGTTAACCTTACAAGTTGAGCACAAGGATTTTGAAAGTCTGACAGTAATCAGTGTTGAGCAGTTCAACACTGATTACTGTCAGACTTTCAAAATCCTTCATCACTTGAATTAAGATAATAATTGAACACATCCACCACAAAATCTGACTTTAGTATCACCTTTTACTTTGAGACTGAATCTGAAGTTCAATGCAGATTTAAAATAATAAAAAATAGTTTACTGATACTGTTTTTGAGACCTACTGTTTTTGATAACTACAGGAGACACTGCATCTAACAATGCTTTGGGAAAAAAAATATTAATTTAAAAAAACTAAAATAAAAGCATATACACCAGCCCAAATATGGTTACCTAATAAGCATGTGTCCTATTCTTTGTACTAAACTCCTGAAACATTGGTGTCTGTTTGTATATGATATGACGATATAGATTTCTCAAAAGAAATTGTAAAATGCTCATGAAGTGACTAGAGATTATGTTTATGTGTTCACGTACTCCATTTATATTGAGGTAGCAGATGCTAAAAAAACACCACGAGCGATACACACGCACACTTCAGAAGGCTTATATGTAGTAACTGAAACCATTAATTTCCACGAGGTGTGGACTGGGAAAAGATTTCTGGCTGGGAAATCTCACACTCATCCAGGCCATCCCATACACCCAAACAAATTCTAAAACACAGACAACACTATTTTTTGTATGGCCATCACAAAAAAATTCTTAGGCTGGGGACATGCAAAATAATTAATATAATTATTTTGCAAAATATAAGTTCTCTCCTGAACTTGAAACCTTCACTTAGATTTTAATTTTCAGTCTCTTTATTTTGCCCTGATATCTCTCTGTCTCTCACATGACTTTAATGCTAAAAATTTAACAAAACGTTTCGGTTATGTATGTAATCCTCATTCCCTGAAGGAGGGAACGGAGACGTCACGTCGGTGACCAACGAATTGGGATCTCGCCAGAGAGACCAATCCACTTCGCGTGTAACTAAATGAGCCAATGGACATTGGCATGTGGTATTTTGCTTCTGGCTGCCACACCCCTCAGCGCAGGTATAAGAGGCAGCAGGTGCACCGGATTAATTCATGTTTTCGGGGAGGAGCCGAGCCGGTGACCCGGCAGCTCAGCTGTGGTACAGCGACTGTGGCGACGGGACATGACGTCTCCGTTCCCTCCTTCAGGGAACGAGGGTTACATACATAACCGAGGCGTTTCCTTTCAGTCGGTCACTCCGAGTCACGTCGGTGACTGACGAATTGGGATCCCTACCAAAGCCCCCTCCAGTGCCCTGTGTCGGCCTCCTGGTCCTTCCTATAAGGCAGACGATAGGTCTGGGATCTACACAGAGAAGCTCGACTACTGCTGTTCCTCGAGCAACCCAAACAGTAGGACTTGGATAACACTGGGAAAGCATGCCTTTCCACCTGGAAGAGGCACACTGCGGAGTCACCTCCTCCCAGAGGGGGTTAAGTGACATTTACTCATGTGAAGTAGCCCCATAGGACCCTATTGCACATGGAAGTCTCTGAGATGGGTCAGGCTGCATCATTTAGAGACAGCAGAAATTGGTCTGCCAGGGAAACACGGCCCTAGTAAATGTTCTGTGGAAATAACATATGGGATCCCAACAGGGTCACTCATATGGGCACTAGCCTCCCACCAGATTTCAAGAATTCATTGGCTGAAAGGCCTGGCGCCGGACGCTCCGCCACGTCTGGCTGCCGGAGTGCTGGAGGACTCAACAGGGTTTGCCCGGTCAGGGACCTCTCTGGAGAAGTTCTGAACCGGGCCTATCAGTGCCACTACCCATCTGAGCTGAGAACACAGGAGAAAACTGGGTCGACACACAGGCTATAGAACCTAGCGAACGTGTTAGGAGTCGCCCAGCCCGCAGCTCTACAGATGTCTGCTAGCAAGGCACCACGAGCCAGCGTCCAGGACGATGCGACACCCCTAGTGGAGTGAGCACACAGCCTGAGCGGGCAGGGCACACCTTGTGCTTCATAGGCCAAGGTGATGGCATCCACTATCCAGTGGGCCATCCTCTGCTTGGAGACAGCCTTCCCCTTCTGCTGTCCTCCGTAACAGACAAAGAGCTGCTCTGAGTTCTATCCATGTACTGTCGCGGTGCGTGTACAGGACAGAGCAAAGCTAGAGCTGGGTCTGCCTCCTCCAAGGGCAGAGCTTGCAGGTTCACCACTTGGTCCCCAAAGGGAGTGGTAGGAACCTTGGGCACGTATCTGGGCCAGGGTCTCAGTGGAGTCAAACTCAAGGCATGATTCGTCGACCGAAAATGTCTGCAGGTCTCCCACCCTCTTGATTGAGGCCAATGCAGTAAGGAGTAGGGTTTTCATAGAAAGAAACTTCAACTCGACTGATTGCAAAGGCTCGAAGGGGGCAGTTTTTAGGGCTCTTAGCACCAATGCCAAATTGCAAGAGGGTAGGGAGGGAGGCCTAGCAGGATTTAACCTCCTGGCCCCCCTAAAGAACCTGACGACCAGATCGTGCTTCCCCACCGACCTCCCCTTTATGGGGTCATGGAGGGTGGAAAAAGCAGCAACGTAAACCTTAAGGGTGGAAGGGGACAGCCTATGCTCCAACCTCTGCTGCAGGAAGGAAAGAACGAATTCGACGAACAGGTTCCACTTCAGAGCATATGCCCGTCTAGTGGATGGTGCTCGTGTTGAAGTGATAGTGAGCACTACCTCCTGGGGTAGATCACCTAGAACCTCCGTGTCCCATCCATGGACCACACGTGGAGTTCCCACAAGTCCGGACGTGGGTGCCAGAGGGTGCCCCATCTCTGAGAAAACAGATCCTTCCTCAGAGGAATTGACCAGTGAGGGGCTGTCGCAAGGAGCACGAGTTCCGGGAACCAGGTCCTGTTGGGCCAATATGGAGCCACTAACAGGACCTGCTTCTCATCCTCTCTGAGCTTGCATAGTGTCTGTGCTAGTAGGCTCACTGGGGGGAATGCATATTTGCGCAGGCCCCGAGGCCAACTGTGTGCCAGTGCATCCGTGCCGAGCGTTGCCTTGGCTAGGGAGCAGAACCACTGGCAGTGGTTGGTTTCTGGAGATGCAAACAGGTCTACCTGAGCAACTCCGAACCGCCTTCAAATCAGCTGAACCGCCTGGGGATGGAGTCTCCACTCCCCTGGAAGTGCTGCTCGAGACTGCTCGTCGGCTGCCCGATTGAACACTCCTGGGATGTGGATGGCACCAGTGTTGGGTGTAACGCGTTACTAAGTAACATGTTACTGTAATTAAATTACTTATCCAATGAAAAAGTAAAGTAAGGGATTACTATTCATTTTTAGGTAGTTTAACTACAGTTACTTATAAAGTACTTGCGTTACATGCTGTAAATAATTTCAACAGTTCTAAAATCAATATTGAATTTGAAACCTAAATTTACAGTCTAAAGATAAAACTGAATACAGCGTCTTTAACCCTCTGCACACCGGCGCGTTCACTTTAAGTTCTTCATGAATCATAGAGAAACCTTAAATACTCAGATACAGATAAGACTAAAATCAATCCAATCTAAAAAAGGCCTACTTTTATTTGTGTACACTGACAATATCAACAAATCATTGTGCTTTTGTAAAACAAACAAAAGGAACAGGGTGTGCTTTCTCCGTGAGCAACTTTCTACGCATCACAAATATGAACCGAAACTTAGTGAATAGACTTACTTGACACAGAGACATGAGATATATGTCTATAAAAAGCTTGAAGTGTCTACTTTTAAATGAACGAATTCAAAACGGAAATGAATATTATCTGATTATGTAATACGTAGGAATGCACCAATACGATACTCGTACTCGTTAAAATACCCCGATACCAAACGCCGATACCACACAGCATGTGATAAGTGCCATATTCAGACAAAGAAACACCGACAACAGAAAAACAGACAGCAGAATTGAGTTATTAGAGATTAAGGATGTCTACGAATTATATGTATCCAATGAATTTAATGTTAAACATTCAGTATTAACGCCTGTATAGCTGATGCGCGCGAGCTGATGGGCTAAGCAAAGCACGATTGAGCATGCGGCGGCACAGATGTGCGAGCTCGTCAAGTGAATATCCCTTTCTCACAGACATCACTGGATACTTTGTAGTTCGGTTGGATATGTCAAAAACAAGTTAGTAAAACAATGCACAAGTTACTTAACGGTAGGAAGGGAGGGAGGGAGGGAGAGAGAGAGAGCGCGTGCGCACTTCTGTTGTGTGATCTTTATTGATGTTCGCTCACTTAGTACACGCATCATTTGACTTAAAACTAAATCGTAAATATAAGACAATTTATAGGGGCATGCACTATAAACATCACTTATTTTCAACCTTAAGCATACATGACTTTCTGGTGAAAGTGAAACTAACAGCCTGTTTGAAATACGCTAGGCTGTTCTGTACTTGTTCCTCTCATTCTGCACCAGTACAAATACGTGTGCACGTTGCATGTTTTGCTTGCTTCATGAGTGATTCTGCATTATATGAGTGGCTTTGGAATATAAATCACAGCATGTTTCAGATGAAACAAACGCGACTTTTATTTCTGAAAATATCACATTTAGGAGATTTGTAACGAGTGGTTCCCTGCATTATTACAGCAAAACGCGTGATTACAGTACTGAGCCGCTGCAATGTAGCAGCTCTAATGCTATTAAAATAAAGATGATGTACCATAGAGCAAAAAAAAAAAAAAAATGAACAGTGAAAGTAACAAAAACTTGTAAAATACATTTTAACTTCATTTGTAAGTTTTTAACTTTTGCCCAGTTGGTGGCATTGTCTAAAAGAACTGGTCATGTCTCGAAGTCACTGAAGACACTGAACTTTGTTCCAATACGCATAGTTACAGCCTCACTTCTGGCTCATCATCTTTGCAGTCAACTTTCTTAGCATGTTAAAGGCAAATGGTGTAGAGAATAAAAAAAAAAATCCATTTCTTGTTTACCCTCCATTTGAATTTCACTTTCACTGTGGGAAAGATCATGCAAATAAAGAAATCCATTCTTGAACTGTAATGGACTTCAATTATCTCACTTCTGGCTCAGCATCTTTGCAGTCGACTTTCTTAGCATGTTAAAGGCAAATGGTGTAGAGAATAAAAAAATTAATTTCTTGTTTATCCTCCATTTGAATTTCACTTTCACTGTGGGAAAGATCATGCAAATGAAGAAATCCATTCTTGAGCTTTCATAGACTTCAATTATATCTCTTTTTCTGTAATAGGTCAGACACAAACTAGCGCAGCACCACGGACAGGTAATTATACACCTTTGAATCAGAACCAGTCCTGCTGTTCTCACAACCTGTAAAACAGCCAAAAATGAATACGGCAGCAAGCCCACCAATGGCATGTACGTAGTACAGTGGAATAGATTTGTTTGTTCATAGCACCTCCAGTGGTGATCTTAGGAAAAGTCAGTCATAAGTTATGAGTACATTAACATCATTTGTAAGTTTGTAACTTTTACCCAGTTACAGCCTAACTTCTGGCTCGGCATCTTTGCAGTCCACTTTCTTAGCATGTTAAAGGCAAATGGTGTAGAGAATAAAAAAAATCAATTTCTTGTTTAATGTCCGTTTGAAAAAAACACTTTCACTGTGGGAAAGATCATGATATTGAAGAAATCCTTTCTTGAACTGACTTCAATTATGTCTTTTTTTCTGTGATAGGTCAGGCACAAACTAGCGCAGCACCACGGACAGGTAATTATACACCTTTGAATCAGAACCAGTCCTGCTGTTCTCACAACCTGTAAAACAGCCTAAAATGAATACGGCATCAAGCCCACCAATGGCATGTACGTAGTACAGTGGAATAGATTTGTTTGTTCATAGCACCCCCAGTGGTGATCTTAGGAAAAGTAAATCATAAGTTATGAGTACATTAACATCATTTGTAAGTTTGTAACTTTTACCCAGTTACAGCCTCACTTCTGGCTCGACATCTTTGCAGTCCACTTTCTTAGCATGTTAAAGGCAAATGGTGTAGAGAATAAAAAAAATCAATTTCTTGTTTAATGTCCGTTTGAAAAAAACACTTTCACTGTGGGAAAGATCATGATATTGAAGAAATCCATTCTTGAACTGACTTCAATTATGTCTTCTTTTCTGTGATAGGCCAGGCACAAACTAGCGCAGCACCACTGACAGGTAATTATACACCTTTGAATCAGAACCAGTCTTGCTGTTCTCACAACCTGTAAAACAGCCTAAATCAATTACGGCATCAAACCCACCAATGGCATGCACATACTGTCGAATATACTTGTTTGGTCATAGCACCCCTAGTGGTGATCTTAGGAAAAGTCAGTCATGAATTATGAGCACATTAACTTCATTTGTAAGTTTGTAACTTTTGCCCAGTTGATGGCGTTGTCTAAATGAATTGCTCTGGTCTCAATATAAGACACTGGATTTTGTTCCAATATGCCAAGTTACAGCCTCACTTCTGGCTCGGCATCTTTGCAGTCCACTTTCTTAGCATGTTAAAGGCAAATGGTGTAGAGAATAAAAAAAATCAATTTCTTGTATAATGTCCGTTTGAAAAAAACACTTTCACCGTGGGAAAGATCATGATATTGAAGAAATCCTTTCTTGAACTGACTTCAATTATGTCTTTTTTTCTGTGATAGGCCAGGCACAAACTAGCGCAGCACCCCGGACAGGTAATTATACACCTTTGAATCAGAACCAGTCTTGCTGTTCTCACAACCTGTAAAACAGCCTAAATCAATTACGGCATCAAAGTCACCAATGACATGCACATAGTACTGTCGAATAGACTTGTTTGGTCATAGCACCCCCAGTGGTGATCTTAGGAAAAGTAAATCATAAGTTATGAGCACATTAACTTCGTTTTTAAGTTTGTAAGTTTTACCCAGTTGGTGGCGTTGTCTAAATGAATTGATCATGTCTCAATGTCAGGCACTGAATTTTGTTCCAGTATGCCAAGTTACAGCCTCACTTCTGGTTCAGCATCTTTGCAGTCGAATTTCTTAGCATGTTAAAGGCAAATGGTGTAGAGAATAAGAAAAATCCATTTCTTGTTTATCCTCCATTTGAATTTCACTTTCACTGTGGGAAAGATCATGCAAATAAAGAAATCAATTCTTGAACTGTATTAGACTTCAATCATCTCTTTTTTTCTGTGATAGGCCAGGCACAAACTAGCGCAGCACCACAGACAGGTAATTAATTATACACCTTTGAATCAGAACCAGTCCTGCTGTTCTCACAACCTGTAAAACAGCCTAAAACAATTGCGGCTTCAAGGTCACCCAGTGGCATGCACATAGTACTGTCGAGTAGATTTTTTTGGTCATATCACCTCCAGTGGTGATCATAGGAAAATTTGATCATAAGTTATGAGCACATTAACTTCGTTTTTAAGTTTGTAAGTTTTACCCAGTTGGTGGCGTTGTCTAAATGAATTGGTCATGTCTCAATGTTAGACACTGAACTTTGTTCCAATACGCATAGTTACAGCCTCACTTCTATCTCGGGATCTTCGCTGTCGACTTTCTTAGCATGTTAAAGGCAAATGGTGTAGAGAATAAAAAAATCAATTTCTTGTTTAATGTCCGTTTGAAAAAACACTTTCACTGTGGGAAAGATCATGTAAATGAAGAAATCCTTTCTTGAACTGACTTCAATTATGTCTTTTTTTCTGTGATAGGCCAGGCACAAGCTAGCGCAGCACCACGGACAGGTAATTATACACCTTTGAATCAGAAACAGACCTGCTGTTCTCACAACCTGTAAAACAGCCTAAATCAATTACGGCATCAAGGTCACCCAATGGCATGCACATAGTACTGTCGAATAGACTTGTTTCGTCATAGCACCCCTAGTGGTGATCTTAGGAAAATCAGTCATAAATTATGAGCACATTAACTTCATTTGTAAGTTTGTAACTTTTCCCCAGTTGGTGGCGTTGTCTAAATGAATTGCTCTGGTCTCAGTGTCAGACACTGTATTTTGTTCCAATATGCCAAGTTACAGCCACACTTCTGGCTCGGCATCTTTGCAGTCGATTTTCTTAGCATGTTAAAGGCAAATGGTGTAGAGAATAAGAAAAATCCATTTCTTGTTTATCCTCCATTTGAATATCACTTTCACTGTGGGAAAGATCATGCAAATGAAGAAATCCATTCTTGAACTTTCATAGACTTCAATTATATCTCTTTTTCTGTAATAGGTCAGACACAAACTAGCGCAGCACCACGGACAGGTAATTATACACCTTTGAATCAGAACCAGTCCTGCTGTTCTCACAACCTGTAAAACAGCCAAAAATGAATACGGCAGCAAGCCCACCAATGGCATGTATGTAGTACAGTGGAATAGATTTGTTTGTTCATAGCACCCCCAGTGGTGATCTTAGGAAAAGTCAGTCATAAGTTATGAGTACATTAACATCATTTGTAAGTTTGTAACTTTTACCCAGTTACAGCCTCACTTCTGGCTCGGCATCTTTGCAGTCGAGTTTCTTAGCATGTTAAAGGCAAAAGGTGTAGAGAATTAAAAAAAAAAATCAATTTCTTGTTTACCCTCCATCTGAATATCACTTTCTCTGTGGGAAAGATCATGCAAATAAAGAAATCCATTCTTGAACTGTAATAGACATCAATCATCTCTTTTTTTCTGTGATAGGCCAGGCACAAACTAGCGCAGCACCACAGACAGGTCATTATACAACTTTGAATCAGAACCAGTCCTGCTGTTCTCACAACCTGTAAAACAGCCTAAAACAATTGTGGCATCAAGGTCACCCAATGGCATGCACATAGTACTGTCGAATAGACTTGTTTGGTCATAGCACCCCCAGTGGTGCTCTTAGGAAAAGTCAGTCATAAATTATGAGCACATTAACTTCATTTGTAAGTTTGTAACTTTTGCCCAGTTGATGGCGTTGTCTAAATGAATTGCTCTGGTCTCAATATCAGACACTGGATTTTGTTCCAATATGCCAAGTTACATCCACACTTCTGGCTCGGCATCTGTGCAGTCGACTTTCTTAGCATGTTAAAGGCAAATGGCGTAGATTATTTTGAAAAATTCCATTTCTTGTTTACCCACCATTTGAATATCACTTTCTCTGTGGGAAAGATCATGCAAATAAAGAAATCCATTCTTGTACTGTAATAGACATCAATAATCTCTTTTTTTCTGTGATAGGCCAGGCACAAACTAGAGCAGCACCACAGACAGGTCATTATACAACTTTGAATCAGAACCAGTCCTGCTGTTCTCACAACCTGTAAAACAGCCTAAAACAATTGCGGCTTCAAGGTCACCCAGTGGCATGCACATAGTACTGTCGAGCAGATTTTTTTGGTCATAGCACCTCCAGTGGTGATCATAGGAAAATTTGATCATAAGTTATGAGCACATTAACTTCGTTTTTAAGTTTTTAAGTTTTACCCAGTTGGTGGCGTTGTCTAAATGAATTGGTCATGTCTCAATGTCAGACACTGAACTTTGTTCCAATACGCATAGTTACAGCCTCACTTCTGTCTCGGCATATTTGCTGACGACTTTCTTAGCATGTTAAAGGCAAATGGTGTAGAGAATAAAAAAATCAATTTCTTGTTTAATGTCCGTTTAAAAAAACACTTTCACTGTGGGAAAGATCATGCAAATGAAGAAATCCTTTCTTGAACTGACTTCAATTATGTCTTTTTTTCTGTGATAGGCCAGGCACAAGCTAGCGCAGCACCACGGACAGGTAATTATACACCTTTGAATCAGAACTAGACCTGCTGTTCTCACAACCTGTAAAACAGCCTAAAACAATTGCGGCATCAAGGTGACCCAATGGCATGCACATAGTACTGTCGAATAGACTTCTTTGGTCATAGCACCCCAGTGGTGATCTTAAGAAAAGTCAGTCATAAATTATGAGCACATTAACTTCATTTGTAAGTTTGTAACTTTTGCCCAGTTGGTGGCGTTGTCTAAATGAATTGCTCTGGTCTCAATATAAGACACTGGATTTTGTTCCAATATGCCAAGTTACAGCCTCACTTCTGGTTCGGCATCTTTGCAGTCGAATTTCTTAGCATGTTAAAGGCAAATGGTGTAGAGAATGAGAAAAATCCATTTCTTGTTTATCCTCCATTTGAATTTCACTTTCACTGTGGGAAAGATCATGCAAATGAAGAAATCCATTCTTGAGCTTTCATAGACTTCAATTATATCTCTTTTTCTATAATAGGTCAGACACAAACTAGCGCAGCACCACGGACAGGTAATTATACACCTTTGAATCAGAACCAGTCCTGCTGTTCTCACAACCTGTAAAACAGCCTAAAATGAATACGGCATCAAGCCCACCAATGGCATGTACGTAGTACAGTGGAATAGATTTGTTTGTTCATAGCACCCCCAGTGGTGATCTTAGGAAAAGTAAATCATAAGTTATGAGTACATTAACATCATTTGTAAGTTTGTAACTTTTACCCAGTTACAGCCTCACTTCTGGCTCGACATCTTTGCAGTCCACTTTCTTAGCATGTTAAAGGCAAATGGTGTAGAGAATAAAAAAAATCAATTTCTTGTTTAATGTCCGTTTGAAAAAAACACTTTCACTGTGGGAAAGATCATGATATTGAAGAAATCCATTCTTGAACTGACTTCAATTATGTCTTCTTTTCTGTGATAGGCCAGGCACAAACTAGCGCAGCACCACTGACAGGTAATTATACACCTTTGAATCAGAACCAGTCTTGCTGTTCTCACAACCTGTAAAACAGCCTAAATCAATTACGGCATCAAACCCACCAATGGCATGCACATACTGTCGAATATACTTGTTTGGTCATAGCACCCCTAGTGGTGATCTTAGGAAAAGTCAGTCATAAATTATGAGCACATTAACTTCATTTGTAAGTTTGTAACTTTTGCCCAGTTGATGGCGTTGTCTAAATGAATTGCTCTGGTCTCAATATAAGACACTGGATTTTGTTCCAATATGCCAAGTTACAGCCTCACTTCTGGCTCGGCATCTTTGCAGTCCACTTTCTTAGCATGTTAAAGGCAAATGGTGTAGAGAATAAAAAAATCAATTTCTTGTTTATTGTCCGTTTGAAACAACACTTTCACTGTGGGAAAGATCATGCAAATGAAGAAATCCTTTCTTGAACTGACTTCAATTATGTCTTTTTTTCTGTGATAGGCCAGGCACAAACTAGCGCAGCACCACGGACAGGTAATTATACACCTTTGAATCAGAAACAGTCTTGCTGTTCTCACAACCTGTAAAACAGCCTAAATCAATTACGGCATCAAGGTCACCCAATGGCATGCACATAGTACTGTCGAATAGACTTGTTTGGTCATAGCATCCCCAGTGGTGATCTTAGGAAAAGTAAATCATAAGTTATGAGTACATTAACATCATTTGTAAGTTTGTAACTTTTACCCAGTTACAGCCTCACTTCTGGCTCGGCATCTTTGCAGTCGACTTCCTTAGCATGTTAAAGGCAAAAGGTGTAGAGAATTAAAAAAAAAAAAAATCAATTTCTTGTTTACCCTCCATCTGAATATCACTTTCACTGTGGGAAAGATCATGCAAATAAAGAAATCAATACTTGAACTGTATTAGACTTCAATCATCTCTTTTTTTCTGTGATAGGCCAGGCACAAACTAGCGCAGCACCACAGACAGGTAATTATAAACCTTTGAATCAGAACCAGTCTTGCTGTTCTCACAACCTGTAAAACAGCCTAAATCAATTACGGCATCAAGGTCACCCAATGGCATGCACATAGTACTGTCGAATA
Source organism: Spinibarbus caldwelli (assembly GCA_039654775.1). Taxonomy (NCBI): domain Eukaryota; kingdom Metazoa; phylum Chordata; class Actinopteri; order Cypriniformes; family Cyprinidae; genus Spinibarbus; species Spinibarbus caldwelli. The sequence goes on along the minus strand of CM077228.1, from coordinate 23,954,786 downwards.
GACTTGTTTGGTCATAGCACCCCTAGTGGTGATCTTAGGAAAATCAGTCATAAATTATGAGCACATTAACTTCATTTGTAAGTTTGTAACTTTTGCCCAGTTGGTGGCGCTGTCTAAATGAATTGCTCTGGTCTCAATGTCAGACACTGAATTTTGTTCCAGTATGCCAAGTTACAGCCTCATTTCTGGTTCGGCATATTTGCAGTCAAATTTCTTAGCATGTTAAAGGCAAATGGTGTAGAGAATAAGAAAAATCCATTTCTTGTTTATCCTCCATTTGAATTTCACTTTCACTGTGGGAAAGATCATGCAAATGAAGAAATCCATTCTTGAGCTTTCATAGACTTCAATTATATCTCTTTTTCTATAATAGGTCAGACACAAACTAACGCAGCACCACGGACAGGTAATTATACACCTTTGAATCAGAACCAGTCCTGCTGTTCTCACAACCTGTAAAACAGCCTAAAATGAATACGGCATCAAGCCCACCAATGGCATGTACGTAGTACAGTCGAATAGATTTGTTTGTTCATAGCACCCCCAGTGGTGATCTTAGGAAAAGTCAGTCATAAGTTATGAGTACATTAACATCATTTGTAAGTCTGTAACTTTTACCCAGTTACAGCCTCACTTCTGGCTCGGCATCTTTGCAGTCCACTTTCTTAGCATGTTAAAGGCAAATGTTGTAGAGAATAAAAAAAATAAATTTCTTGTTTAATGTCCGTTTGAAAAAAAAACACTTTCACTGTGGGAAAGATCATGATATTGAAGAAATCCTTTCTTGAACTGACTTCAATTATGTCTTTTTTTCTGTGATAGGCCAGGCACAAGCTAGCCCAGCACAACGGACAGGTAATTATACACCTTTGAATCAGAACTACACCTGCTGTTCTCACAACCTGTAAAACAGCCTAAATCAATTACGGCATCAAGGTCACCCAATGGCATGTACATAGTACTGTCGAATAGACTTGTATCGTCATAGCACCCCTAGTGGTGATATTAGGAAAATCAGTCATAAATTATGAGCACATTAACTTCATTTGTAAGTTTGTAACTTTTGCCCAGTTGGTGGCGTTGTCTAAATGAATTGCTCTGGTCTCAATGTCAGACACTGTATTTTGTTCCAATATGCCAAGTTACAGCCACACTTCTGGCTCGGCATCTTTGCAGTCAAATTTCTTAGCATGTTAAAAGCAAATGGTGTAGAGAATAAGAAAAATCCATTTCTTGTTTATCCTCCATCTGAATTTCACTTTCACTGTGGGAAAGATTATGCAAATGAAGAAATCCATTCTTGAGCTTTCATAGACTTCAATTATATCTCTTTTTCTGTAATAGGTCAGACACAAACTAGCGCAGCACCACGGACAGGTAATTATACACCTTTGAATCAGAACCAGTCCTGCTGTTCTCACAACCTGTAAAACAGCCAAAAATGAATACGGCAGCAAGCCCACCAATGGCATGTACGTAGTACAGTGGAATAGATTTGTTTGTTCATAGCACCCCCAGTGGTGATCTTAGGAAAAGTCAGTCATAAGTTATGAGTACATTAACATCATTTGTAAGTTTGTAACTTTTACCCAGTTACAGCCTCACTTCTGGCTCGGCATCTTTGCAGTCCACTTTCTTAGCATGTTAAAGGCAAATGGTGTAGAGAATAAAAAAAAAATCAATTTCTTGTTTAATGTCCGTTTGAAAAAAACACTTTCACTGTTGGAAAGATCATGATATTGAAGAAATCCTTTCTTGAACTGACTTCAATTATGTCTTTTTTTCTGTGATAGGCCAGGCACAAACTAGCGCAGCACCACGGACAGGTAATTATACACCTTTGAATTAGAACCAGTCTTGCTGTTCTCACAACCTGTAAAACAGCCTAAATCAATTACGGCATCAAGGTCACCAATGGCATGCACATAGTACTGTCGAATAGACTTGTTTGGTCATAGCACCCCCAGTGGTGATCTTAGGAAAAGTAAATCATAAGTTATGAGTACATTAACATCATTTGTAAGTTTGTAACTTTTACCCAGTTACAGCCTCACTTCTGGCTCGGCATCTTTGCAGTCGACTTCCTTAGCATGTTAAAGGCAAAAGGTGTAGAGAATTAAAAAAAAAAAAAATCAATTTCTTGTTTACCCTCCATCTGAATATCACTTTCACTGTGGGAAAGATCATGCAAATAAAGAAATCAATACTTGAACTGTATTAGACTTCAATCATCTCTTTTTTTCTGTGATAGGCCAGGCACAAACTAGCGCAGCACCACAGACAGGTAATTATAAACCTTTGAATCAGAACCAGTCTTGCTGTTCTCACAACCTGTAAAACAGCCTAAATCAATTACGGTCAAGGTCACCCAATGGCATGCACATAGTACTGTCGAATAGACTTGTTTGGTCATAGCACCCCTAGTGGTGATCTTAGGAAAATCAGTCATAAATTATGAGCACATTAACTTCATTTGTAAGTTTGTTACTTTTGCCCAGTTGGTGGCGCTGTCTAAATGAATTGCTCTGGTCTCAATGTCAGACACTGAATTTTGTTCCAGTATGCCAAGTTACAGCCTCATTTCTGGTTCGGCATATTTGCAGTCAAATTTCTTAGCATGTTAAAGGCAAATGGTGTAGAGAATAAGAAAAATCCATTTCTTGTTTATCCTCCATTTGAATTTCACTTTCACTGTGGGAAAGATCATGCAAATGAAGAAATCCATTCTTGAGCTTTCATAGACTTCAATTATATCTCTTTTTCTATAATAGGTCAGACACAAACTAACGCAGCACCACGGACAGGTAATTATACACCTTTGAATCAGAACCAGTCCTGCTGTTCTCACAACCTGTAAAACAGCCTAAAATGAATACGGCATCAAGCCCACCAATGGCATGTACGTAGTACAGTGGAATAGATTTGTTTGTTCATATCACCCCCAGTGGTGATCTTAGGAAAAGTCAGTCATAAGTTATGAGTACATTAACATCATTTGTAAGTTTGTAACTTTTACCCAGTTACAGCCTCACTTCTGGCTCGGCATCTTTGCAGTCCACTTTCTTAGCATGTTAAAGGCAAATGGTGTAGAGAATAAAAAAAATAAATTTCTAGTTTAATGTCCGTTTGAAAAAAACACTTTCACTGTGGGAAAGATCATGATATTGAAGAAATCCATTCTTGAACTGACTTCAATTATGTCTTTTTTTCTGTGATAGGCCAGGCACAAACTAGCGCAGCACCACGGACGGGTAATTATACACCTTTGAATCAGAACCAGTCCTGCTGTTCTCACAACCTGTAAAACAGCCTAAATCAATTACGGCATCAAGGTCACCCAATGGCATGCACATAGTACTGTCGAATAGACTTGTTTGGTCATAGCATCCCCAGTGGTGATCTTAGGAAAAGTAAATCATAAGTTATGAGTACATTAACATCATTTGTAAGTTTGTAACTTTTACCCAGTTACAGCCTCACTTCTGGCTCGGCATCTTTGCAGTCGACTTCCTTAGCATGTTAAAAGCAAAAGGTGTAGAGAATTAAAAAAAAAAAAAAATCAATTTCTTGTTTACCCTCCATCTGAATATCACTTTCACTGTGGGAAAGATCATGCAAATAAAGAAATCAATTCTCGAACTGTATTAGACTTCAATCATCTCTTTTTTTTCTGTGATAGGCCAGGCACAAACTAGCGCAGCACCACAGACAGGTAATTATAAACCTTTGAATCAGAACCAGTCTTGCTGTTCTCACAACCTGTAAAACAGCCTAAATCAATTACGGCATCAAGGTCACCCAATGACATGCACATAGTACTGATGAATAGACTTGTTTGGACATAGCACCCCCAGTGGTGATCTTAGGAAAAGTCAGTCATAAATTATGAGCACATTAACTTCATTTGTAAGTTTGTAACTTTTGCCCAGTTGGTGGCGTTGTCTAAATGAATTGCTCTGGTCTCAATGTCAGACACTGAAGTTTGTTCCAGTATGCCAAGTTACAGCCTCACTTCTGGTTCGGCATCTTTGCAGTCGAATTTCTTAGCATGTTAAAGGCAAATGGTGTAGAGAATAAGAAAAATCCATTTCTTGTTTATCCTCCATTTGAATTTCACTTTCACTGTGGGAAAGATCATGCAAATGAAGAAATCCATTCTTGAGCTTTCATAGACTTCAATTATATCTCTTTTTCTGTAATAGGTCAGACACAAACTAGCGCAGCACCACGGACAGGTAATTATACACCTTTGAATCATCACCAGTCCTGCTGTTCTCACAACCTGTAAAACAGCCAAAAATGAATACGGCAGCAAGCCCACCAATGCCATGTACGTAGTACAGTGCAATAGATTTGTTTGTTCATAGCACCCCCAGTGGTGATCTTAGGAAAAGTCAGTCATAAGTTATGAGTACATTAACATCATTTGTACGTTTGTAACTTTTACCCAGTTACAGCCTCACTTCTGGCTCGGCATCTTTGCAGTCCATTTTCTTAGCATGTTAAAGGCAAATGGTGTAGAGAATAAAAAAAATCAATTTCTTGTTTAATGTCCGTTTGAAAAAAACACTTTCACTGTGGGAAAGATCATGATATTGAAGAAATCCTTTCTTGAACTGACTTCAATCAGTCTTTTTTTCTGTGATAGGCCAGGCACAAACTAGCGCCTCACCACGGACAGGTAATTATATACCTTTGAATCAGAACCAGTCTTGCTGTTCTCACAACCTGTAAAACAGCCTAAAACAATTGCGGCTTCAAGGTCACCCAGTGGCATGCACATAGTACTGTTGAGTAGATTTTTTTGGTCATAGCACCTCCAGTGGTGATCATAGGAAAATTTGATCATAAGTTATGAGCACATTAACTTCGTTTTTAAGTTTTTAAGTTTTCCCCAATTGGTGGCGTTGTCTAAATGAATTGGTCATGTCTCAATGTCAGACACTGAACTTTGTTCCAATACGCATAGTTACAGCCTCACTTCTATCTCGGCATCTTTGCTGTCGAATTTCTTAGCATGTTAAAGGCAAATGGTGTAGAGAATAAAAAAAATCCATTTCTTGTTTAATGTCCATTTGAAAAAACACTTTCACTGTGGGAAAGATCATGCAAATGAAGAAATCCTTTCTTGAACTGACTTCAGTTATGTCTTTTTTTCTGTGATAGGCCAGGCACAAGCTAGCGCAGCACCACGGACAGGTAATTATACAGCTTTGAATCAGAACCAGACCTGCTGTTCTCAGAACCTGTAAAACAGCCTAAATCAATTACGGCATCAAGGTCACCCAATGGCATGCACATAGTACTGTCGAATAGACTTGTTTGGTCATAGCACCCCCAGTGGTGATCTTAGGAAAAGTCAGTCATAAATTATGAGCACATTAACTTCATTTGTAAGTTTGTAACTTTTGCCCAGTTGGTGGTGTTGTCTAAATGAATTGCTCTGGTCTCAATGTCAGACACTGTATTTTGTTCCAATATGCCAAGTTACAGCCACACTTCTGGCTCGGCATCTTTGCAGTCGACTTTCTTAGCATGTTAAAGGCAAATGGCGTAGATTATTTAAAAAAAATCCATTTCTTTTTTACCCACCATTTGAATATCACTTTCTCTGTGGGAAAGATCATGCAAATAAAGAAATCCATTCTTGAACTGTAATAGACATCAATCATCTCTTTTTTTCTGTGATAGGCCAGGCACAAACTAGCGCAGCACCACAGACAGGTCATTATACACCTTTGAATCAGAACCAGTCCTGCTGTTCTCACAACCTGTAAAATAGCCTAAAACAATTGCGGCATCAAGGTCACCCAATGGCATGCACATAGTACTGTCGAATAGACTTGTTTGGTCATAGCACCCCCAGTGGTGATCTTAGGAAAAGTCAGTCGTAAATTAAGAGCACATTAACGTCATTTGTAAGTTTGTAACTTTTGCCCAGTTGGTGGCGTTGTCTAAATGAATTGCTCTGGTCTCAATGTCAGACACTGAATTTTGTTCCAGTATGCCAAGTTACAGCCTCACTTCTGGTTCGGCATCTTTGCAGTCGAATTTCTTAGCATGTTAAAGGCAAATGGTGTAGAGAATAAGAAAAATCCATTTCTTGTTTATCCTCCATTTGAATTTCACTTTCACTGTGGGAAAGATCATGCAAATGAAGAAATCCATTCTTGAGCTTTCATAGACTTCAATTATATCTCTTTTTCTGTAATAGGTCAGACACAAACTAGCGCAGCACCACGGACAGGTAATTATACACCTTTGAATCAGAACCAGTCCTGCAGTTCTCACAACCTGTAAAACAGCCTAAAATGAAAACGGCAGGAAGCCCACCAATGGCATGTACGTAGTACAGTGGAATAGATTTGTTTGTTCATAGCACCCCCAGTGGTGATCTTAGGAAAAGTCAGTCATAAGTTATGAGTACATTAACATCATTTGTAAGTTTGTAACATTTACCCAGTTACAGCCTCACTTCTGGCTCGACATCTTTGCAGTCCACTTTCTTAGCATGTTAAAGGCAAAAGGTGTAGAGAATTAAAAAAAAAAATCAATTTCTTGTTTACCCACCATTTGAATATCACTTTCACTGTGGGAAAGATCATGCAAATAAAGAAATCAATTCTTGAACTGTAATAGACTTCAATCATCTCTTTTTTTCTGTGATAGGCCAGGCACAAACTAGCGCAGCACCACAGACAGGTCATTATACACCTCTGAATCAGAACCAGTCCTGCTGTTCTCACAACCTGTAAAACAGCCTAAAACAATTGCGGCTTCAAGGTCACCCAGTGGCATGCACATAGTACTGTCGAGCAGATTTTTTTGGTCATAGCACCTCCAGTGGTGATCATAGGAAAATTTGATCATAAGTTATGAGCACATTAACTTCGTTTTTAAGTTTTCAAGTTTTACCCAGTTGGTGGCGTTGTCTAAATGAATTGGTCATGTCTCAATGTCAGACACTGAACTTTGTTCCAATACGCATAGTTACAGCCACACTTCTATCTCGGCATCTTTGCTGTCGACTTTCTTAGCATGTTAAAGGCAAATGGTGTAGAGAATAAAAAAATCAATTTCTTGTTTAATGTCCGTTTGAAAAAACACTTTCACTGTGGGAAAGATCATGCAAATGAAGAAATCCTTTCTTGAACTGACTTCAATTATGTCTTTTTTTCTATGATAGGCCAGGCACAAACTAGCGCAGCACCACGGACAGGTAATTATACACCTTTGAATCAGAACCAGTCCTGCTGTTCTCACAACCTGTAAAACAGCCTAAAACATTAATTTTAACTGAGCCAACTTGAAGCACTGCAATCAATCTGACATGTAAACATCATAATCAAAATATAAAAATGTTTTGTATTTGTGTGTTGTTCTTTCTTTTTTTTCTTTTTTTTTGCTGCAGCAGCGACATTGAACACAACTGCCTCACAGCTAGGAGTCAGAGGTAATGATGCTGGGGAGTGTGAAATTCCACTATTATTACCACCTGATCCCATCTAAAATACAAACAAACAAGCAAAATCCCCTGACCTGTTCTTCTATATTTATATTGTCTGTGATTAATAGCTGTCAGATTGGTGAATGGACCAAATCTGTGTTCTGGAAGAGTGGAGATTCTTCACAATGGGATCTGGGGAACAGTGTGTGATGATTCCTGGGATTCAACAGACGCTGCAGTGGTGTGTAGAGAACTGGGCTGTGGGGATGTTGTAGAGGCAAAGAGCACTGCTTATTTTGGACAAGGTTCTGGACAAATATGGTTGGATGATGTCCAGTGCCGTGGGAATGAATCTACACTGAAAAACTGTTCATCGAGAGGATGGGGATCGCATGACTGTGGTCACAATGAAGATGCCGGAGTCATCTGCCAAGGTAAGGCAAGCACATTTATACAGCTGATTTATAGCTGTGGTGTTGTACAGTATATTTTCTTATTAGCCATGCAACAGTGTTTCATGTTCTAGATAACATGAGCTACTTGAAAGAACCAGTGGATCGTTAGAATTGTTTTCACGTTTCCAATGACAACAAAGTTTTCCAATTACATACCATTCATGCCTCAATAATAGCCTCAAGCTCACCAATGGCATGCACGTAGCACTGTCGAGTAGTTTGTTTGGTCATAGCACCCCCAGTGGTGATCTTAGGAAAAGTAGATCATAAGTTATAAGTACATTTTGTAACTTTTGCGCAGTTGGTGGCGTTGTCTAAATGAATCGGTCTGGTCTCAATGTCAGACACTGAATTTTGTTCCAATATGCCAAGTTACAGCCTCACTTCTGACTTGGCATCTTTGCAGTCAACTTTCTTAATATGTTAAAGGCAAAAGGTGTAGAGAATTAAAAAAATCCATTTCTTGTTTACCCTCCATTTGAATATCACTTTCACTATTGGAAAGATCATGCAAATAAAGAAATCCATTCTTGAACTGTAATAGACTTCAATCATCTCTTTTTTTCTGTGATAGGCCAGGCACAAACTAGCGCAGCACCACAGACAGGTAATTATACAGCTTTGAATCAGAACCAGACCTGCTGTTCTCACAACCTGTAAAACAGCCAAAAATGAATACGGCATCAAGCCCACCAATGGCATGTACGTAGTACAGTCGAATAGATTTGTTTGTTCATAGCACCCCCAGTGGTGATCTTAGGAAAAGTCAGTCATAAGTTATGAGTACATTAACATCATTTGTAAGTTTGTAACTTTTACCCAGTTACAGCCTCACTTCTGGCTCAGCATCTTTGCAGTCCACTTTCTTAGCATGTTAAAGGCAAATGGTGTAGAGAATAAAAAAAATCAATTTCTTGTTTCAATGTCCGTTTGAAAAAAACACTTTTCACTGTGGGAAAGATCATGATATTGAAGAAATCCTTTCTTGAACTGACTTCAATTATGTCTTTTTTTCTGTGATAGGCCAGACACAAACTAGCACAGCACCACGGACAGGTAATTATACACCTTTGAATCAGAACCAGTCCTGCTGTTCTCACAACCTGTAAAACAGCCTAAAACATTAATTTTAACTGAGCCAACTTGAAGCACTGCAATCAATCTGACATGTAAACATCATAATCAAAATATAAAAATGTTTTGTATTTGTGTGTTGTTCTTTCTTTTTTTTTTGCTGCAGCAGCGACATTGAACACAACTGCCTCACAGCCAGGAGTCAGAGGTAATGATGCTGGGGAGGGTGAAATTCCACTATTATTACCACCTGATCCCATCTAAAATACAAACAAACAAGCAAAATCCCCTGACCTGTTCTTCTATATTTATATTGTTTGTGATTAATAGCTGTCAGATTGGTGAATGGACCAAATCTGTGTTCTGGAAGAGTGGAGATTCTTCACAATGGAATCTGGGGAACAGTGTGTGATGATTCCTGGGATTCAACAGACGCGGCAGTGGTGTGTAGAGAACTGGGCTGTGGGAGTGTTGTAGAGGCAAAGAGCACTGCTTATTTTGGACAAGGTTCTGGACAAATATGGTTGGATGATGTCCAGTGCCATGGGAATGAATCTACACTGAAAAACTGTTCATCGAGAGGATGGGGATCACATGACTGTGGTCACCATGAAGATGCCGGAGTCATCTGCCAAGGTAAGGCAAGCACATTTATACAGCTGATTTATAGCTGTGGTGTTGTACAGTATATTTTCTTATTAGCCATGCAACAGTGTTTCATGTTCTAGATAACATGAGCTACTTGAAAGAACCAGTGGATCGTTAGAATTGTTTTCACGTTTCCAATGACAACAAAGTTTTCCAATTACATACCATTCATGCCTCAATAATAGCCTCAAGCTCACCAATGGCATGCACGTAGCACTGTCGAGTAGTTTGTTTGGTCATAGCACCCCCAGTGGTGATCTTAGGAAAAGTAGATCATAAGTTATAAGTACATTTTGTAACTTTTGCGCAGTTGGTGGCGTTGTCTAAATGAATCGGTCTGGTCTCAATGTCAGACACTGAATTTTGTTCCAATATGCCAAGTTACAGCCTCACTTCTGACTCGGCATCTTTGCAGTCAACTTTCTTAATATGTTAAAGGCAAAAGGTGTAGAGAATTAAAAAAATCCATTTCTTGTTTACCCTCCATTTGAATATCACTTTCTCTGTGGGAAAGATCATGCAAATAAAGAAATCCATTCTTGAACTGTAATAGACTTCAATCATCTCTGTTTTTCTGTGATAGGCCAGGCACAAACTAGCGCAGCACCACGGACAGGTAATTATACACCTTTGAATCAGAACCAGACCTGCTGTTCTCACAACCTGTAAAACAGCCTAAAACAATTATGGCAGCAAGCCCACCAATGGCATGTACGTAGTACAGTGGAATAGATTTGTTTGTTCATAGCACCCCCAGTGGTGATCTTAGAAAAAGTAAATCATAAGTTATGAGCACATTAACTTCATTTGTAAGTTTGTAACTTTTGCGCAGTTGGTGGCATTGTCTAAATAAATTCGTCTGGTCTCAATGTCAGACACTGAATTTTGTTTCAATATGCCAAGTTACAGCCTCACTTCTGGCTCGACATCTTTGTAGTCGACTTTGTTAGCATGTTAAAGGCAAATGGTATAGAGAGTATAAAAATCAATTTCTTGTTTAATGTCCGTTTGAAAAAACACTTTCTCCGTGGGAAAGATCATGCAAATGAAGAAATCCTTTCTTGAATTTTCATAGACTTCAATTATGTCTCTTTTTCTGTGATAGGCCAGACACAAACTAGCGCAGCACCACGGACAGGTAATTATACACCTTTGAATCAGAACCAGATCTTCTTTTTTTAAAACCTGTAAAACAGCCTAAAACATTCATTTTAACTAAGCCAATTTGAAGCACTGCAATCAATCTGATGTGTAAACATCATAATCAAAATATAAAAATGTTTTGTATTTGTGTGTTGTTCTTTCTTTTTTTTTTTTGCTGCAGTAGCGACATTGAACACAACTGTCTCTCAGCCAGGAGTCAGAGGTAATGATGCTGGGGAGGGTGAAATTCCACTATTATTACCACTTGATCTCATCTAAAATACAAACAAACAAGCAAAAACCCGTGACCTGTTATTCTATATTTACAATGTTTGTGATTAATAGCTGTCAGATTGGTGAATGGACCCAATCTGTGTTCTGGAAGAGTGGAGATTCTTCACAATGGAATCTGGGGAACAGTGTGTGATGATTCCTGGGATTCAACAGACGCTGCAGTGGTGTGTAGAGAACTGGGCTGTGGGAGTGTTGTAGAGGCAAAGAGTTCTGCTTATTTTGGACAAGGTTCTGGACAAATATGGTTGGATGATGTCCAGTGCCATGGGAATGAATCTACACTGAAAAACTGTTCATCGAGAGGATGGGGATCACATGACTGTGGTCACCATGAAGATGCCGGAGTCATCTGCCAAGGTGAGTCAAACACATTTATACAGCTGATGTATAGCTGTGGTGTTGTACAGTATATATATATATATATATTTTTTTTTTGATCAAGGTTTTTTTATTTGTTTTCACATTATACAAACTCGAAAAACACAAATAACTAACCCCCCTCCCCCACCCCACCCCACCCCAAACACCAGACCTAAAGACAATATATATATAATCAATCGTCCATAAAGAGAAAATAAAGAGCATGAAGTAAAATTATAATACAGGTTCCCTTTCTTTTACATTGCCATGTTGTGTGCTTCCATTTCCTCCACAAAGTTTAAAAAAGGCTGCCAGATATTATAAAATGTCCCAATAGATCCTCTGATTGTATGTTTGATTTTCTCCAACTTAAGATGACCCATGACTTCACTTATCCAATGGTTGTGTGCCGGTGGAACAGAGTCCTTCCATTTAAACAATATCAGTCTCCTAGCCAAAAGAGAGCCGAATGCCAGCATGTTAATTTCTCTTGTGTTGAGAAGGGTGTTTTCAGGGGCCACACCAAACAATGCAAGAAATGGGGATGGTTGTACTACCTCTCCAAATACCCCAGAAAAGGTCTCAAAAAAATTTATCCAGAACATGTAAAGCCTTGGACATGTCCAGAACATGTGCAACAAAGTGGCGGGAGCCTGCCTAAATCGGTCGCATATGGGGTCTATGTCAGTCTTAATCTTAGAAAGTCTGACCTTAGACCAGTGCAGACGATGAACAATTTTGAATTGTATTACAGCATATCTAAGGCATATAGATGATGAAAAAATTCCCTGTATTATTTTGTGCCAAGTTTCCTCTGAGATTGGTTCATTTAAATCTGTGTCCCATTTATTTTTAAGTAGTAGTAGGGTGTTGAATCATACATGCTGAGTAGTTCGTAAATCTTACTTATAGTCTGTTTTTTGACTGATTTACATTCAAAAATTGAGTCTATTAATGAAATGGGAGGGCGTAATGGAAAGTCGTTAGAATTCAATGCTACAAAGTTCCGGAGCTGCAAGTATCTATAGAAGTGCGCTTTGGGAATGTCATATTTCTGTACCAGCTGTTCAAAGGAGGTGAAGTTTCCGTCCATATAAAGATCAGACAGTGAGATCACACCCTTTCTAGCCCAAGTATCAAAAGCCTCATCCATCATTGATGGGGCAAACATGTAATTTTTTATGATTGGTGCAGCTTGCAATAAATCTTTAAGGGAGAAGGACCGTCTAATCTGATTCCAAATTTTAACTGAATGTATAACAACTGGATTAGAGGTCAAGTTAGAGATAGGCTGTGCACAATAAGGCTGTCAGTGAGGTGGGCTCAACTGAAGCCCTCTCCAGAGTTAACCATACAGGTGCAGTGGTGTCATTATTTATCCAGTATAACAATGCTCTTATGTTGGCTGACCAATAGTAATACATGAAGTTTGGGAGTGCCATCCCTCCCTTTGCACGAGGCCTCTGCAGTATACTTCTTTTTATCCTTGGTGTTTTTTTGTTCCAAATAAAGGCAGATATCTGATTATTTAGTTTTAAGAAGAAAGATTTTGTTAAAAAAACGGAAGACACTGAAAAATATACGAAAACTTGGGCAGTACATTCATCTTTACCGTATTAATTCTTCCACCCAATGACAGAGGTAGGTGATCCCAGCGTTCAAGGTCTTGCTTCAAATTGGATAAAAGAGGCTGATAATTGGCCACATATAAGTCTTTATAGTTATGTGTAACCCAAACCCCAAGGTACTTGAATTTCTTAGGGCTAATTTTAAAGGGAACTGAGCCTAAAGATGTTGTACAGTATATTTTCTCATTAGCCATGCAACAGTGTTTCATGTTCTAGATAACATGAGCTACTTGAAAGAACCAGTGGATCATTAGAATTGTTTTCACGTTTCCAATGACAACAAAGTTTTCCAATTACATACCATTCATACCTCAATAATAGCCTCAAGCTCACCAATGGCATGCACGTAGTACTGTCGAGTAGATTTGTTTGTTCATAGCACCCCCGGTGGTGATCTTAGAAAAAGTAAATCATAAGTTATGAGCACATTAACTTCATTTGTAAGTTTGTAACTTTTGCCCAGTTGGTGGCGCTGTCTAAATGAATTGCTCTGGTCTCAATGTCAGACACTGAATTTTGTTCCAATATGCCAAGTTACAGCCTCACTTCTGGCTCGGCATCTTTGTAGTCGACTTTGTTAGCATGTTAAAGGCAAATGCTGTAGATAATAAAAAAAAAAAATCCATTTCTTCTTTACAGTCAGTTTAAAAATCACTTGAAGAAATGCTTTCTTGAACTTTCATTGACTTCAATTATGTATCTTTTTCTGTGATAGGCCAAACACAAACTAGCGCAGCCCCAAGGACAGGTAATTATACACCTTTGAATCAAAACCAGATCTTCATTTTTCACAACCTGTAAAACAGCCTAAAACATTAATTTTAACTGAGCCAGCTTGAAGCACTGCAATCAATCTGACATGTAAACATCATAATCAAAACATAAAAATATTGTGTATTCGTGTGTTCTTTTTTTTTCTTTTTCTTTTTTTTTGCTGCAACAGCGTCATTGAACACAACTGTCTCACAGCCAGGAGTCAGAGGTAGAAATTCCACTATTATTACCACTTGATCTCATCTAAAATACAAACAAACAAGCAAAAACCCGTGACCTGTTCTTCTATATTTATATCATTTGTGATTAATAGATGTCAGATTGGTGAATGGACCCAACCGCTGTTCTGGAAGAGTGGAGATTCTTCACAATGGAATCTGGGGAACAGTGTGTGATGATTCCTGGGATTCAACAGACGCTGCAGTGGTGTGTAGAGAACTGGGCTGTGGGAGTGTTGTAGAGGCAAAGAGTTTTGCTTATTTTGGACAAGGTTCTGGACAAATATGGTTGGATGATGTCCAGTGCCATGGGACTGAATCTACACTGAAAAACTGTTCATCGAGAGGATGGGGATCGCATGACTGTGGTCACAATGAAGATGCCGGAGTCATCTGCCAAGGTGAGTGTATAGCTGTGATTTTGTACACATTAGCAATGCAACAGTGTTTCATGTTCTATATAAAGTGAGCTACCTGAAAGAACCAATGTATCATTAGATTTGTTTTACGTTTCCAATGGCACAACAACGTTTTCCAATTATATAGCATATACGTCTCTATTATGGTGTCAAGATCACCAATGGCATGCACGTAGTACTGTCTCTAGTAGATTTGTTTAGTCAGAGCACCCCTAGTGGTGATCTTAAGAAAAGTCTCACAAAGGATATGAGTACATTTAGCTTCATGTATAACTCAAAATAAACTTCAACATACCCGGCTGCATTACTTAACCCTTTGACGCGTACGATCACACCAGTGTGATCAGTCTTGGCCGGTCCCTGAAGGGTACGATCACATCGGTGTGATTAGAACGTTCAGTGTGTCACGTGATCAACTGCTGAATTCAAATCTGCTTTCACGCTTTGGCTGGCGCAGAGCCAGGACGCGCTGAGCGTTCGTCATATTATCACAAATATTTAGTGTTTTCAAACATATAATGCTTATTTTAGGTTTCAGACATTTAAATACACATAAGCAATGTTCCCTCTCATTTTTTTTCTTGCTGAGCAAAACTTTTATCTATTGGGCGGAGATTTCGGGCACCTGAGCAAAAACATTCATCTTTACCCTGTACAGCGCACACACAAAAAAGGGTGTAACTTTTAACTTTAATGTGTTATTTATAATTGATTTGACCCTTTATATAACTAAATGATGTACATTTTAGGTTACCCGAGAAAACATTTTTTACAGTATGATACACTGCTGTGCAAAAGTTTGGGATCAGTAAAGATTTTAAAGAAGTTTCTTCTGCTCATCAAGGCTGTAGCCTATCTATTTGATAAAAACTGAATATTATTTCTCAAAATAATATTGTGAAATATTATTGCAATTTAAAATAAATGTTTTCTATTTTACTACACTTTAAAATATAATTAATTCCTGAGAAGCAAAGCTGAATTTTCAGCATCATTACTCCAGTCTTCAGTGTCACATGATCCTTCAGAAATCATTCTGATATTCTGATTTATAATCAATGTTGGAAACAGTTGTACTGCTTAATATTTTTTAGGACCTGTGAAATTTTTGATAAATAAAAAGTTAAAAAGAACAGTGTTTATTCAAAATAGAGATTTTATGTTACAATATGCACAATTCAAAAGTTTGGGGTCAGATATTTTTTTTTCTTTCTTTTTTAAAGAAACTTTAAAGAAAGTTAAAGAAACTTTATTCAGCAAGGATGTGTTAAATGGATAAAATTGATGGTAAAGACTTATAATGTTAGAAAAGATTTCTATTTTGAATAAATGCTGTTCTTTTAACTTTTTATTAATCAAAGAATCAAAGAAAAAAGTAACACAGGTTCCAAAAAAATATTAAGCAACACAACAGTTTCAACACTGATAATAAATCAGAATATTAGAATGATTTCTGAAGGATCATGTGACACTGAAGACTGGAGTAATGGCTGATGAAAATTCAGCTTTGCTTCATGGGAATGAATTATATTTTAAAGTATAGGATTTAAAATAGGAAACCAATATCAGAAATTGCAATATTTCACAATATCACTGTTTGTTTGTTTGTTTGTTTGTTTTTTCTGTATTTTTTAAATAAATACAGCCTTGATAAGCAAGAGCCTCCATTAAAAACAAGGTCAACTATTTATTAGGTTTATAATATAGGCCTAGCATAATATAATATAATATAATATCAAACTATTTAAACAGATAGAATAGAATAGAATACAAACTGAAGCAAAACTTAAGCTGACATATGTAAGTTAAATAAAAACAAAAGTGAACATGAATTCTTCTATAGCTGTCTAAACATCCCTATGAAGTAGTTTGCACAAACACCTGTGTGAGTGTAGCTAAATGTCTCAGAATTTTGTTACTGTTCAAGCAAAATAATCTGCCAATGGGGTAAGCAAAATAATCTTATTTCAAACAGAAAAGACTATTTTGTTTACCCCATTGGCAGATTATTTAGCTTGTTTCAAGAAAAACCTCACTTAATTTTGACTTGTTTTTCCTGAAAATAAGACAATAATTTTTACTTGTCTAGAAAATCCTTCTTGATTCAAGAATTTTTAGATATTTTGACTGGAAACAAGACAAAAAAATCTAAGTAAGAAAAGCATTTTTTGCAGTGAACTAACATGGCGGCGCCCATAACCCGGTATAGATCAACTAACTCGGTCATTATAAAAGTGTTTAAACTACCAAATACATTTACTTGCACATATTTCAGAATCGGAATATCAGATATTTCATAATATAGTGAGTATGTTTGTGAATATTAATAATAAAAAAGGAAAAATGAAATAAAAGTGATCCATGTGTCATATAGCGCTATTGTGGCTATGGTGCGTCACATGACAAGCATGACGCGTCGCCATGGAAACAGTAAGGCTAAATATTCTAAAATAACGGTCGCCTAAAAAAAAATCACTTTGGGGGCTCAGCTAGAATATTTTAAACTCACGTGTGAAAGGGTTAAAAGCGAGATTACAAACTAAATGAGTGAAATAGATTTAAGTAAAACAAAATATTCATTTATCATTAATTTGCTGTAATTAACAAAAAGATCTAATGAAATAATTAAATAAAAATAACGTTGATAATCAGTTAGAGGGCTAAAACTTCCTACAGATGACCCTGGTAATGTAATTCAATTAGTTTGTATAAGCATATGAAATATTCTAGCTGCTTCATTCATTCTTTGGTTCTCCTCTCAGCTTTGAATGACCCTTGTTCTGAGCTCAGCTGCACTGAGGATGAATGGTGTGGAGAGAAAAATGGTGTTTATGGCTGTTTCTGTAACGAGAGCCATCGAAGACCTGACCAGGAGTCTTTTGGTTGGACTTATTGCACAACAACAATTCAAATCTAAGTTTTAAGTAATCAATCAAATTTTTATTAAAGCTACTTATGTGTTCTTACTCTTTTTTTTCTCAGATATCTCTGAGGTTTGTGAAAGCAGCTCTGGTTCCATGTCTCTGTCTCGCTGTCAGCTCTTTGAGGCTGGTTTTCCTACTGACAACTTACACCTCAATGACCCCAACTGCAAAGGAACAGTCCGGAATGGCAGAGTGGAGTTCTATTTTGACAACAATGACCACATCTGTGGTACAAATCTTGTGGTATGAGATATTATGCATAGTATATGCTGTTTAAACACACTCAGCTCTCACTGAATAACACTGAAATACAACTAACTGAGAGTACCAAGTATCAACTTTTTTCCCTTTTTTTTCAGTTGACTGATGAGTTTTGATTGAGCTTTGAAACTAAAATATTGTCTCTGGTCCACAGGCCAATGGCACCCATTTCATTTATGAGAACTTCATTTTCGGAACTCCAGACTCGACTAAAGGTCCCATCAGCAGAAAGAGAATTCTGAAGCTGAATTTCAGCTGTGTATACCCCCAAACCCAAACACTTTCTATGAATATGGAAATCAATCCACTAGAGAGGTGGGGCAGTGTTCTGTCTCTGTGCCAATTTATTTAACAGCGAAATATGGTCATTTTCTGTAAACAAAGAGCACATATGCTACTGTATATCCCTAAAATAGAGTCATTAAGTTGATACAGAATGTAGCATTTTTCCACACATCAACCCTACTGTTATTAGCGCTTTGAGTTTAAGAAAGACGCACTACAAATAAAATTTATTATTATTATTATTATTATTATTATTTCAACAGTATTGTCCACAAGAAGCTTACTGCTGGTCAAGGGAGATATCAGGTCAGGATGGTACCATATCAGGATGCTGAGTTCTCCCAGCCCTTCAATGGTACTGTGAATGTCGAGGTGAACCAGCAGATGTTTGTGGAAATTCGTGTTGAGGGCGTTGACAGCCGTCAGTTTGCCACAGTGATTGACAGATGTTGGGCGACACCTGAGAATGATCCTCATCACTCTGTCCGCTGGGACCTTATCAGTGGAGAGTAAGACTTTTATTGTGTTTTAATTAGTGCAAGATCTTAAAAGCTAGAAAAACAAAACTTGCTGTTTATTGTGATGCTTTACAGGACATAATTATTATTTTTGGGGTACAGGTTTTCTGAAAGCACCACTTTTACGCCACTATAAATTAGATGATTAGTGATTCTGCAAATCTTTTTTTCTGTTTTTTTGCTAACATCATTCTTTTATACAGTGTTCCAGGTTCATTTATTCTCCACACATTATTATTAAAGATTAAGAAACTGGCTTGTTGATTATCACTACTGATATTCTTAGGTGTCCCAGTCCAAATGACGTCACAGTGGAGCTGCTGCAGAATGGAGTCAACATATCCAGCCATTTCTCCTTCAGGATGTTTGTCTTCAATGCAAACTCCACTAAGGTTTACCTGCACTGTGGTGTTTACCTTTGCCTTCTGACAGGAAATCACTGCTCAACTGTGAGTTTATAAACCCTCTCAAAACGAATATGTTTCTGATATTTTTTAAACATGGTTACAGTAGATGTTTTTTGTTAATTTATTGTATTAGGGCTTAAAATGTTTAATCTAATTAATTACATTAAGTGTCAATTAATCCTCAAATGCATGAATGTTTCGCCAATCATTACATATTCGGGTCTTTAGCGACCCCAACCTATCTATCCAGCACGGATGGATCTCTAACTGCTGCAATAGCAAAAAACTCTCTTGATATTAAGAACAATTACAGAAGAATAAAAGAAAGCATATTTCGTTACCTTTTGAAACTTAAAAGGGTTCAATTTGAGCAGATGATTTTACCATCGCTGTCATCATCAGAGCGCACTTCCACATACGTTCAGCATCTGCTTCATATTCACGATCTTAACCATATTCTCAAAACTATCGTTTTCAATGACTTCATATTCAATATTTTGATCACTGGCAGCTTATTCGCCACATCCAGCATCAAATGGCAGTGACAGTTATATTTCACAGCGTATAGTAATTGCTCTGCAGTAAAGCCATTCAAACCAGTTCAATTTTTGCTGATGATATTCGTTTGTTTTATGCCTGCGGTAATTATGAGTGAAACACCATGTCATCATTGTGTATCAAACAGTGCCACCTTGAGGAAAAAAGATGCATTGCACATATTGAGTAATCAGATATGTAAATATAGTTGCTCAGGAAAAAATACTTACACATTTACATACCTCGGGTCTCTAGCGACCCTATGCACTTTTTTTTACAAAAAATTAATCAGAAAACAGGCATTCTTTAATATTTTACTATTTTTTTTTCTTGTTATATTGTTTATAATTAATAGATTGAGGAATACTATGAAAGTTGATGTCTAACTTTTAAAAAAAAAAATGGAGGGAGGGGTTAGAGAATGATGTCCCGGTTTGCTAAAGACCTGAGGTATGTATTTAAGGGTTAATTAATCCAATTAATCATAAATTACGATTGGCTGTGAAAATACCCTCAAAAGATCATTAAAAGCTATTTTTGTGGTAAATGAGAAAATATTAACCCTTTCACTGGTGAGTTTAAAATATTCTAGTGGTCCCCCCAGAGTGAGTTTTTTTTAGGCGACCATTATTTTAGAATGTTTCCCCTTATTGTTTCCATGGCGACGCGACATGCTTGTTACATGACACACCGCGGCCACAATAACACTGTATGACAGATGGATTGCTTTTATTTTGTTTTTCCTTTTTTATTAAAAATATTCATAAACTTGCTTACTACATCATCAGCTATCTGATATTCCGATTCACAAATATGTGTAAATGAGTGTGTTTTCTTGTTTAAAAACCGTTCTAAATGATCTTGATCGTGATCTATAATCTGAGATGGGCGCCGGCATGTTTGTTTGCACCGCAGTTCAGAAAGTCCTGTCAGTCAGCTTTACAGCACGTAAATGTATCAGTTTCTCCTTGAATACATGTAAGTAAGTGGCTGGTGAACTGGGAGAAGAACAGAGTGAATTTTATAGTTACTTACACTATGTGTATCTGATATTTGTCTCAGCCTCAGACGTCACGCCCACGCAACGTTGGCTGAATGTCTGATGCATATGGCAAACAAAAGTGGAAACACTTCAGGAGTTTCGAAGTCGTCGTCAGATTGGTTGAATTATACAGGATTTCCGGGAGACGTGTGTCACTTTCTTTAACGTTCCGCCTGGAAACAAAGATGCCGTGACCCCAAAACCCCTCACGAAAGAAGAAAGCCGTCGTGTTTACAACTGTGACGACGAGCACTTATCAGGATCAACTAAACAATGGATTTTCAAAAGTATGTGAAATATTTAAAGTTCGCGGCATAGAATCTTTAAAATACGTCTGAGAGTTTTACACACGGGTCTCTTATTGTGGTGACATTTCTATGCCCCGAAACGTGACACTGAACGAAACAGACTGTGATTGGTTGTTTGACATGTCGGTCAAACATCCTCATGGGCGGGCCTTGGCCAATGAAAGCTACCGTAGATTCCAGACCTTCAGCTGTCAGTCTGAAGGTCTGGCTACGTGAGACTAATCTGATATTAATAAAACACGCCGACAAATTATATTTCAATGGATTGTTATTGCTGCTTCCATAAACATCTGTGTGTATTTTACGAACTTTAAATGTATTGTTTTAGTAGTACTTATGTGTATGTAAGTGTCTGAAACCTAAAATAAACATTATGTGGTTAGAAACACTGCATAGTTGTAATTATATGACAAGTGCAGCTGTACCGTACTCCCAGGGGCACGGAAATGAAAATCCCATATGTGGGACTGTACCACTCAACAGCTTGTTAACATTACAAATGGTAGATTTAGAAAGAAATATTTTATTTTATTCAACATGAAATTTATTACACATAAACGTTTAGGCTACAATCAATGGCCTAACATAAACTGTGGAACATAAAAAAAAAAGATATTTTGAGAAACATTTTTATTTATTTATTTTTTCATGCAATGGAAGTCAACAGTCTTCAAAATAACTTATTTTATGTTCAACAAAATAAAGTAAGACATTTGGGTTTGAGTAAATGATATAACATTTTATAACATTATGAAATGAAATCACGTTTTTGAGGCAAAAAATTTCAATATTTTCAGATCTGTCAGGTGTTCTAACAATTTTGGCCACCACTGTATGTATATTAATTTAATGATTAAAGATTTCATTTCATTTAATTTAATTTATTGCAATATATCCTAAAACAAAACACACAGTTGTTTAGATGTTTGTTTCAACTGCCCTCAGTTTTAAGTGCAGAATCATCTGATTGCATAAATTAGTACACAGCCTAATTATCATGTTTTTTGTTTTTTTTTCTCTCTTAGCACTGTGACTCTGGATACCACTGGAGAGAGGGCAGGTCTGCGGAATTCCACGACAGTGCTTCCATTTCCATGGGTCCCCTGATGTTGTCTGAAAGGAACTAAGGTATTTTTCTCATCTAATTCAGTTGTGATGGATTGTTTATGCATATTTTAAAAATATACTATATGTCTATTTTGAATTAATTACTTATCACTTTATTATATTCATTGTTCACAGATATTTAGGCCCCATACAACAGAACATATCCACGGCTTCATATCTATGTGGTTCTTTGATTATATATTTTTTTGTTCCTCTGCTAAGCGTTCTGATGATTTGAATGTGATACTGATTCTACACTGCTACAAACTGGGTTTCTCAATATATTGCAAATAATGCTCTCAAGATCATAATTACTGTTGCTTGTTTTGTTATGTTGGAGTAACATCTGTTTTTCAAACCAGCATGTAGATTGTTCATTATTAAGTAGAACTTAAATGTATCGTTATGGGAGCCATTTGGTACTATTAAGGCCATCCAGAGGTTAAATTTTCTTTTGAAATTAAAATGTGGGGCAGAATCATTCTATGTAGGTACAATGTTCTTTGTCTATGCTATAATATAAATAAAGTGTCTATTGTCTCTGTGATTATGATTTATGATTTAGTTCCCATGCTTTGGGCTAATGTTGCCTAACCAGAATTTTCCCCCTATGGTGTGTCGCAACAACATTTATAATATTATGAAGAAGAATGAGAACAAAAAGAAATATAGTTGAATAGTTGAAGAACAAGCAACCTAGTCTAATGGGGAAAACATGGGGGACAAACTACTGATATTCAATTTAAGCTTATTATTATTCCGTGACTAAAATTTCAAAATGTATCTTCTCCTAGAGCTTTAAAGCTTTAAGCACCAAACTTGGCCGAGACCTTCAGACTGTTCCGACTTAGTGTGCTATATCTTTTCTGACTGACTGGACTTATGGTTTTCCTATAAATGACAAATCTGGGGAAAATCCTGTAGATTTACATTGACGTAATATTTCTAAGCTGTTTAAACTCATTTAAGCTTCCGTTTGACGAAGAGTTTTATTAGTCAAAGCATGAATTAATCAAGTATAATCGAGGTGAATCTTGCCTTTAATATATCTATTTAATCTTCCATTATACTCGTAGGCCACAGGGTAAAAAGTGCCTACGTGGCTCAAATATGCAGACAAGAAACATCTGGAAGAATATAGGGGGCTTTCTTTCTATACCATAACACGTCTTGGGGCCCCTTCTCTCTAGGGAGGAATCAGATTGTATGTATAAAGGAAAACTCTACGAAATGTATAGAACACGCCTTAAAGGAAAAACTGTATAAAAAAGACAGCTCTAAAGCATTCTGGAGATTTTTTCTGCAGAAAACTTCTCGGCTTTGTTCTTGTAATAAAGTCTATCTTCTGGCATCAAAACCCCAAGACTTTGAGAGTGATTCTTCAAGACAGCGGCAGAAGCCACCACAAATTGGCATCACGAACAGGATCGGAAAGGAGCAGAGGGTGAAAGACCACTTCGGGCTGGCTTGGCAAACGGCACAGATTCTGTGGCTACTAAAGGTAGGCAATTTTTGCTTATATAAAAGTTTGTGCTGTTTGCCAGTTAGCCCTCGGTGGTAAGAACACTCAGGATTGCTCTTCCAAATTTAAAGAACAAAAAGAAAAAAGGGTTTTGATTCCAGAAGAAATAACTGCATGCATTTATCTGGTTTACTGTTAGGAAGGCCTGATAGGTAGCCTAAATTGAAACTAGATGGTATAGGCAGACATACATTGCTAGCAATGGTCTGCGTTTATTTTAGACTAGGCCTGAAGGGAAGCAGATGTAGTATAGGAAGCTCGCAAGACCTACGGATACCGCCCTGATTAAAAAAAAAGTAAAAAAAAAAGGTGTGTAAGGAAGAATACAGGGGTCTGCACGGGTAGGCAAAAATTCCTGGCCGTGCACTGTTTTTTTTACTGAGAGAGAGAGAAAGGGGGATTAAGCAGTGAAAGAGCGAGAGCACCGCTGCAGGTCACTCAGGAAGGGTGGAGTGTTTTGTCTTGTTGTATGTCTGAAACTGTTTGTGTCCGAGGGCATGTCTGTGTGAACTATGGTTGACTATGGTTGTATGAGAAAATAAATAAATTCCGTATTGGGTGAATAAGAGGTGCGTGCCCCTCCCTGGGAGAGACAGACGCAGTTCTTGTTACACCCGAGAGGGATGAATGAATGAATGAGCCCAATAAAAAAGGGACGAAGTATGAAAGCATAAGAACCTATAAATAAAGGGATGCAGAATGAAAGGATGAGCCCTGTCTGAATAAAGGGACTTGTATGAATGTTATTTGAAAAAAAAAAAAAAAAGCGTTCCAAGATATGGACTTTGCAGAATATTGAAATAATAGATTAATTAAAATAAGATTTACATTTATGATTTAATGAATTATCTAAGTAGATGAATAAAATATTGCACGTGCTTAAAACTTTATATCTTATATCCGAAGATGTCTGAAAATTTGTATCTTGTTATCCCTGGGGGACAGTAAGAAAATTAATCCATTACACAGTTTCAGAGATTTGGATTTGAGTTAACTAAAGATAACTTGTGTAGTGAAATGTTGAATGAGAGCAAGATTGGGTGACCAAGTTCATTGAAATTTTAAGTCAAAAGCCATAGACATTTTACAATAATAAAGGAACTTGTTGATTAAATAATTAAATTAAATAAAATGAATTATTTTATGTTGGTTGGGAAAATTCATTCACCATTACTAGATTATTCTGAACCATGTATGCAAATATAGAAGACAAATTATGATTGAAGTCTTTAGTTCACCATACGCATGTCATGCTGTTGTAAAAGAAAGGATTCTTTTGTTTTATTGTAGTATTTAATGAAGGTAGATTACTGCTACTTTCTGCATTTTGCAAAGAAAAAACTGCTTGCTGTTTTTCTGCAATGAAGAACTTGCTTTACTAAAATAGAATAAGGGAACTGGTGTATTTAACCAGATGAAACCTTTTTTATTAAGGGACCATTGAAAGAGATGGTTGAAAAGTGAAAATTTAGATACAGAGCTGATTGCTGAGACACAATTTGGTCAGAGTTTACAAATGTTCAATTTGATTAATGCAGTCTCTGAGGGTTAAAATTTCAGATGCCTTCTGGAATAGAGCCTTGACAAAGGGAAGCAATGAACTGGAGTCTGTTAAGCAAAGTGGCGAAGAAGCAAAGACACGGCTGCAGAGAGAAGAAGAGGGAGGGGCTGATGGACTTTCAACTCCCCTCCTTAAAGAGGAGGACACACTTCTGCATGGAGAAAGGCTGACTTAAAAGCAGGAAAAGGTGAATTTTTCACTTGAGACTTTTCCTAAGGGTGAAGAGAACATCCTGAAATGCAAAACTCTGGCAGGATCAATCAAAAGCTAGACTGAGGAGAGGCAGAGAAACAACAGAGACCATACACCACAACATCAGGCCTTTGAGTGCCATCTCAGACTGATGACCCAGTGCAACAACCAAACAGCTTCAACAGACTGAAGATCTAACCAGAAGCATTTCCATCCCTTCCCTTTGCACGCACAGGTGCTGCATATTTAATGATCACTATAGAGACTGCTTCAAATTTTGTTAATAATTTTATTAACATTTTATTAATCTTAATTACTTGCTGGTCTCACAGCAGTTCTTTGAATTCTGTGTTTTAACTAACGTTCTCAATCTGCTTTTCAAATAGGTACTAGTCCAGCCTTGTGTCTAAAAGTAGCTCATTAGCAATAACAAAAATCATATGACTACAATTTAAATTAGACAAGTGACATTTGAGAAATTACACATAGTTCTCTCAACTGCACAATGCCTAAGTCAATTATTCTAAACCAATTAATCTATTCGATTGTGTTAGAGGAAAAAGCAGTTTATACCTGTAGTGTTAAATTAAACTTTATGATGACTAATGTTGTCCAGTTGAATATGACATTTAGACACTATGTGGAATGCTACCAGATCTACGTTCAGTAAAGTCAAAAAAAAAAAAAAAAAAAAAGTTCATGTTATCCTATTCAGAATGCATGGCATTCCACAGCTAAAACCATTCAGTTCACAATCAGCTGAAATCTCAAGACAAAATATGTTTTTGGCCAAAAGGGGGGTGTGAAAGGGTGTGAAAGAGTGCGAAAAAGTATGAATGATGGTGTTGTGGAGTGAAAGAAGGTGTCTGACGAGACACTGAGGCAAATCAATTATTTAGCCAAAACAGCTGTATGCAAAATTTAATATGTGGGCCCACAGGGCAAATAATGCCCAGTAGAATAATGACCGTGGATGAATTTGGTTAAGTTTCCTGGTCAGTACCTAGGTTATTGTTGTGGCAGAAAGAAAAACAGTGCCACACTTGCGCAGCGCATTACATGGGAAGGCAAAGCAAGCAAGCAAGCTTGCTCTGTCCACCCCACATCTAACTTTCTTTTAAGCATATCATGATGGAGCTGATTCTGTGCCAAAAGGATAAAATGTTGTCTTTCTGACTGTTAACATAAAGAACGTGGGTTGAGGGTTTTCCAGGTCAAAATACCTATGCTACTGAGCAAGATAGGCCTAGAAGAAATTATCTAGTGAAATAGTGACTCAGTTTATAAAACAAAGAGATAACTGAATTAGCAAGTTGTTGAGAATAAATTTGTAATGAATTGAAAAATAGTAAGATTAGAGATAACTAAAACCAAATTCTTTATTATATTAGAGAAAATGGGTATTCGACCTATGCTCATTGTATTGATAGCAATAAATTTATAAGAGCTCAAAAAAGGGGCCAGGACAGCCCTTAACCCTCGTGAAATTTCCACAGGTCACACCAAGAAGGATAACTGGACAGATGAGCATGCTTGATATCACTAACAAAAACTCTGAAAGATTCCACCTACAGGTGCAGCAGTTCTGTCAGGGCCAGGGAATGGTTTGCTCCACCATTAAGGACCAGTGAGTGTGCAGTTATGATCTCAAGGAAGAATCTTGCATTGATCAGCAAAATAGTTGAAAAGTGACACCTGGGTCCACCTCTCTCTCCTTAAAATACGCCAACCAGCTTCAGCAACCCTACACAGCATGAGTTGAGGGATGAAGGGCGTGCTAGTAACGACCCTCCCTTGCCAACGAGGGAAAGACCATTGCAACGACTCGCAAAGAGTCACCCTGGTGAAGATGGAATGATTGATGGGACAGCTAACAAATGATCAAAATACTTGGGAGCCAACAAATGGAAAAGAGGAAGTGGAAAGAGAAGGAAAAAGACAAGCAGACAACTCAGGAGAAAGTGACGAGGAGAGACCAGTGATGTAAGATTAAATGCAAACTGGGCCTCTTAATAGTGAACCATCGCTCTGAGACCCTCGCTGTTATTACAACTAGTGCGTGCCCGCACTTCAAAATACGCAGCACGTTTTAAATCGCGCCCTTTGCGATTCGAAAATTGCACTAAGCAATACCGCAATTCATAATTAATGTTGGTATATCGTGCAGCCCTAGACTGAACTGTGTGTGAGTATGTGTGTGCGTGTCATTGAAATGCAAATTTAACAACAGCCAAGTGACTTTGAGTGACCCACTTTGTTCCACTCTGCGACCCACCGATTGAAAACCCTTCTAAAATCTAAAAATCTAGTGAAATTGGATTAGATGTAGTGAAAGGGAGGCAAATGCTTTATAGAAAGAGGCAAAGAGTAACTGTCTTTAGAAATTGTACCCAAAAAATAGCATTTTGCCCATATTGGAGCCAGTGTCTCCAATCTACAACAAACTACAGAGAAGAACTATAAAACAGGCCAGGAAGATAATGAAAGGGGCAGACAGAAAGACAGGCAAAAAGGAGATGTTGTTTTTCAAACCACCCCCCCTATATGCCTTCGGAGGGAGAGTTCCCAATTCTCAAGGGAAAGGTAGAAGTAACAGGGAGATGGACATGGAAGGTCAAGTAGAAATTGAACCAGCTGTAAAAACAAAGAGCAGGGAACTGAAAAGGGAAATTGAAAGATATTTACCTATGGATTGTTATAAACAAGCACGCATAGCTTTAGAAATGAGGAAGACAAAACACGATTTGAGGAAGTGTTAGAAAAATAAGGAGAAAAGATAGAGAAATTGAAGCACAACTAGAGGCTATGGAAGAAAAGATGGAAAAGAAAATCAGAGAATCAGGAAAAAAGATACAAGAGGTAAATAAATTGGAGAGACGGAGAACTAAGTTGTTGGACAGTAGTGAGGAAGTGAATGGTGAAGAGGAGTTATTTGATACAAGGAAATGGGAACAGGGCAGAGAAAAGGGGACACTCAGACCACTGGCTGCACAACTCCCAATTTTAATCAAAGATGCACAGGGACAATATGTTCCCTGGGCTTCACAGGACCTCGAGGGACTAGTCACTCACCTCCCTGATATTCATGAGGGCGCAGGAAAATGGATAAGAGTATTTGAAGGAGAGACAATGGGCAAACTTTTGACTGGGGGTACATTAAAGCTTTGCTGGCTGAAATTACAGGAGAGGCAAGAGAACAAATTTGACAATGTGTCTGAAGACCATCTTATGCCTAGTGCACCTAATAATGCAAATCTAAGCTCAACCAATAGAAAGCAACCAGACTTCCCTTCAGTTAACTTTTCAACCACTGAATAACAGTGATAATGATATCAACTCAACAAAGCCAATGATAATCCAAAATCGTAGAGACATAGATTATGAAACAAGGGGACGAAGAAGTTAGTCAAAATGATGAATTAAGGGAAACAGCTCAAAATAATGAATTGTACAGATGGGCAGCTTTTACTGCTAGAGAAGCAAGGAAAGAAAATTGCTTGCTATGCTCCAAATCTCTGTTAAACAAAGTGATAGCCATACCAAATCCATATGACTACCAAAAATGTGCCGAATTTGGGAGAAACTTTTGTCATTTAACAGATTTTACTAGACCATATTGTATTGCTGAATGTCTAGGATTTTTGGAAAATCCTAAATTAACAAATAATTTTTTTAGACCACTCTGGGGATCTTGGTGTCAGTATTCGGACGTCAGCCGAAATATAAAAATTGAAAAACAGAAAGAAGAGATTCCGAAATGGTAAGGCATAGATTATAAACAAGAATATGAGTGTTTTCATAAACCAAAAGGAACACAAGATGTGGGCAAGTTCAAGGGCAAATGTGCTAATGTTTGGTATATAGATAAGAAAAATTCTTGGAAATCTGGACTTCCTTCTAGAGCTCCAGATCTTTTAGCACTTGAAACAAAGAAAAGAAATAAAATAACAACTGAAGAATGTGAAAATCAAACTATTGCTTTACCTTCTATAGAAATTTATGAAGACCAGTCATTAATAATAGCAGACATCTTTTGGATCTGTGGAGGTGAGACATTGTTGCCTTCTTTACTAGTCGGAGGGAAAGGTATGTGCGTAAGAGTACGATTACTTCAAGAACTTAACATAGCACAATGGGGAACAGAACAGAGAGTAAAAAAGGAAGACAACAGAATTAAAAGAGGTTATGAGCCAGACCCCAAGGTATATTTAGACTCAATTGGACAACCGAGAGGGATTCCCAATGAATTCAAGGCAAGAGATGAAGTGAAAGCAGGTTTTGAATCAATATTTGTTTGGGTCACACCTAACAAAAATGTAAAGTGGATTAATTACATTTATTATAATCAACAAAGATTCATTAATTATACTGATGATGCGTTAACCTTATTAGGAGACCAAGTGCACGCAACAAGTAGAATGACTTGACAAAACAGACAGGCCCTTAATTGGCTTTTAGCTGATAGAGGAGGAGTCTGTATTATGTTTGGAGATCAATATTGTACTTTTATACCAAATAATACTGCCCCTGGAGGAGCTTTTAGTGAAGTGATGATTAAAATTAAAAAATTAAGAGCTGAAATTACAGCGAATTTGGGATTGGTTTGATCTGAAATTTGGAGCATGGGGAGCATGGTTTGCTAAACTAGGAATGTTTTTAGGAGCTGCTATATTAATAGGAGGATTATTATTTTGCTGTGTATTACCCGTATTTAAGAACATTAGCCGTCAATGCTACTGTTAAGTAAATGAAAATGATAAAAGTCCCAAATAATCAACAAATGATCACAGAAAGGAACTTGGATGAATATTATGAAGGACTGCTAAACAAACTGATCTTAAATGAGCAAACTTTGGATGATAGTTCCAGTGACTCTGATAAATATGAAAAAGAGGTGTAAAGATGGGCCATACCCTGGGTGTAAATGCTAGCCTAACCTCTGCCCAAGGGTGGCCCTCTACGATGCACAAAGTATCTGGGCTGAAGATGAACGGATTTGGACTATTTTTCTTTTTGATATTCAATCTATTATGTTTTGAATGTGTTTTTATGTCTTTTATACATAACTGTGACAACCACAGGCAAGCGCTGAACCAAATGCACGCTCATGCTTATAATATGGTTTTATCTTAAATAAGGGGTTAAGGAGACAGGATCTTTTTACTTTCTCAAATTAGAGGAAGACTTTTTGGTTCTGATGCTCCTCCAGAGTGCTGCTGCATCATCTAGTCATTGGTGATAAGACTGTGTGACTTGTTTAGTCACTAGGTAGTGTTAACTGAACAGACTGAATTATGAAGTATCACTCTAGGTAAACATAAGCAAAGGTGCGACTTAAGAAAGTCTCAAAGGGGGGAATGACGAAGAGTTTTATTAGTCAAAGCATGAATTAATCAAGTATAATCAAGGTGAATCTTGCCATCAATATATCTATTTGATCTTCCATTATACTCTTAGGCCACTGGGTAAAAAGTGCCTACGTGGCTGAGGCCACAGGGTAAAAAGTGCCTACGTGGCTGAAATATGCAGACAAGAAACATCTGGAAGAATATAGGGGGGCTTTTGTCTGTACCATAACACGTCTTAGGGCCCCTTCTCTCTAGGGAGGAATCAGATTGTATGTATAAGGAAAACTCTATGAAATGTATGGAACACGCCTTAAAGGAAAAACTGTATAAAAGAGACAGCACAAAAGCATTCTGGAGATTTTTTCTGCAGAAAACTTCTCGGCTTTGTTCTTGTAATAAAGTCTATCTTCTGGCATCAAAACCCCAAGACTTTGAGAGTGATTCTTCATATCAGTGGCAGAAGCCACCACAATAACTCATTAGCATATGTCTTTATAATATTCTTTTTAATTGTTGAACGTTCTTTTTAAAAATACAAATTACAAATCTTCATCTCTAGCATGTGCTAGCTGAAAAAAGGCATCACCACAGTCCCCTGGGGATTTTGTATCTGCAGCATGGCAATACAGACTTCACAGAAATAAAATACAGTAAAAATTAGTTTGTGTTGTTGTGTTAAATTTCAGTAATTTTGGCAAAGTTGACAAGCTCTATGATGAGAAACACCATGAGGGGATTCAGGCTGATGCTTTTTCTTTGCACCCTCTTTCCAGAATTCCATCTGATCTGTGAATCTGAATGGTATGCCAACAGGGTTGATTCTCGGAATGAATCTGCAAGCACAAGAAAAAATATATATATTTTAAACAAGTGTTAACAGAATTTGCCCTAACTGCCAGACTTTGTGCTGTATGCAATTTGAGATTAATAAAAACACTATACTGTCTGAATGCACCTACAAGGAAAGTGCATAATTAGTTGATAATGCATCACAGATCATTAAACTTATAATACTTAATAAGTATTATATATATGGTCACGACTTATAATACTAATATTAGTCTGTTTATTTCTTATTCCGAGGTCACCGTAGCCACCAGATCCAGTCCGTATCCAGATCAGATGGTCACTGCAGTCTCTCGGCTCTAATATGGTCACGACTTAATGGGGAAGTCGTGGCCTAATGGTTAGAGAGTCGGACTCGTAACCTAAAGTTCGTAACCAGCTGGAGTTCAAGTCTCAGGTCCGGCAAGAATTGTAGCTGGTGGGAGTGAATGTACAGCGCTCTCTCCACCCTCAATACCATGACTGAGGTGCCCTTGAGCAAGGCACCGAACCCCCAACTGCTCCCCGGGCGCCGCAGCATAAATGGCTGCCCACTGCTCCGGGTGTGTGATCACTGTTGTGTGTGTGCACTTTGGATGGGTTAAATGCAGAGCACTAATTCCGAGTATGGGTAACCATACTTGGCCACGTCACATCACTTTCACTTTCTTTACATTCCTTATAACGCATTCCTGTAGATCAAACAGTAGATCAAAGTCAGTCACCATTATTTTATATAGCGCTTTTTAAAATGCAAATTGTGTCAAAGCAGCTTTACAGTATTAAACAGGGAAATAGTGTGTCGTTCTCCTCTGGCCAGACGAACCAGCAGGTTGTTCCATGCTGCAGCAGAGTCAGATTGTGCAGAGGACTCATCTGGTTCCCGTGGTTCTGTCCCGATTGCCGTCTAGGAGACGAGGTCTTCACTGGGGATCAGTCTCTGGGGCTCATCTAGTTGTCCTGGTCTCCGCTGACGTTCAGGGCTGTAGAGGTCATCTCTAGGTGCTGATCCACCATCTGATATGGATATGGACTGGATCGGGTGACTGCAGTAACCATCTGATCTGGATACGGACTGGATCTGGTGGCTACGGTGACCTCGGAATAAGAAATAAACAGACTAATATTAGCATAGATGCCATTCTTCTTATGATGTAACAAGTACATCGAGTGTTTTGGAAAGTGTTTGCGGTTCCAGTTGACCTAATTAATGCAGCCTAACAATCCTTTAACGGATTTGAATTATAGATATGTGTTAGTGTGGAATGTGTAAGCCAGGTTAAAGAGATGGGTCTTTAATCTAGATTTAAACTGACAGAGTGTGTCTGCCTCCCGAACAGTGTTAGGTAGATTATTCCAGAGTTTGGGTGCTAAATAGGAAAAGGTTCTGCCGCCCGCAGTTGATTTTGATATTCTAGGTATTATCAAATGGCCAGAGTTTTGAGAACGTAGCGAACGTGAAGGACTATAATGCAATAAGAGCTCGCTCAAGTACTGAGGAGCTAAACCATTCAGGGCTTTATAAGTAATTAACAAGATTTTAAAATCTATAAGATGTTTAATAGGGAGCCGGTGCAGTGTTAACCGAACCGGGCTAATGTGGTCATAATTCCTGGTTCTAGTAAGAACTCTAGCTGCTGTATTTTGGACTATCTGAAGTTTGTTTATTAAGCGTGCAGAATATAGCATTACAATAAAGCGTTACAATAATATAACCTTGACGTAATAAACGCATGAATTAACGTTTCAATTTGAGATTGTGAGCTTAGTGTTATATTGCTGAAATAATGGGGTTGATTCTCAAGGAATGGATAATGATTTAAAAAAAAACAAAAGAAAAAAATCTTTAACTAGTTTACTTCGGCTAACTTACCAGTTGATGTTATCCCTGTTATGATGGCAATCACAAAAAAGCCTCCAACTGGAATGCAGATGACATGATCCAGACCACAATTAGAAAATAATAATAATAAAAAAAGCAATAATTGAAAATACTACTCAATGTTCCACTGTTTCACTGTTTTTAGTGTTATTGTAGTTTATGGTCAGAAAAAAACTACCATAAAATAACAGAACTTACAGGTTATAATAAAATAAATAACATTCATAATATTTGTTAGCCAAACTTCCTGTGTATTGCTAGTCCGTTCCTATACAACCCGTTCTGTGGGTTAGTGGAGAGGAGCGGCCAGTGGCTAACTCGGCTAATATAGTAGTTGATGGCCGCTTACTCACCTGTTGTTTCCACCTCTACGATGCAATCACAAGACTCCAATACACCTCCATTGCAGGTGGCATTACCAATAGACCAAAACCTGAAAATAAAATACAAAAGATGTACATAACAGCGGTGTGTCTTAACTCATTTTTCTTTACTATTTTCATGTTAGCTCGCTGTTATATAACGTCTGACATAACCTGCGATAAAAAGGCAGATTTAGAATTATTATGCTTCCCTGATTAATGTAACGATGGCTCCAAAATACACCCTCGACGTTGCAGATGATAAGATCCACAAACTTGTGGATAAAACTATAAAGAATAACAAAAACTGGATACAGTATAGCTCTTCTGATTGGCCAAACTTCTCTGATCGCTGAAGAGTGGCCGTCGGCTGCCTCTACAGATGCACAAATCACTTTTGCTTGTCACTTGTCACACAGATATGTGGTGCAAAAGGGAGAGTGCACGAAACTTGTCATTTGCAGGTGAAAAACAGAGTTTGAGACTCGTAGCAGCAGATTCAAGCCGTTGTCGTTATGCACTTGTGTTTGTGCTAGAAAAAGCATCCAAGAAAAAAAATATATATGTAAGAAAACATTCTACAAGTGTGCAAATCTCATTGCAAGTATTTACATACTGATTTGCGGATGTACAAAATTTGTCCACGACTTCACATTTTTTGATGCAGGTGCGTGAATGTGTTTAGCACCATATTCACTGCAGCAATAGTAGCAAAACGTGAGCGTACGAGTTTCTTGATTTGTGATTCGTAGAATAGGATTTGTGTATCTGCAATGAAGGATTCGAGAAGGTGTAACTGTTGTGTTGTGTTTGTGGGAGAGAAAAAAAAATCCACAAGTTTGCAACTTTAGTCTGTGGCTTCAAATTTACTGATACACATGTGTGGCTATTCTCTACAACTACAAATTCCGCTGTCACAGACGCTCAGTTGTTTTGCACCAAAAATACCTTCATATGGATCAGGGAGCTCGGGAAGCCATGGCAGAGCAGACAGTTCGGAGATCCACGGCGGAGCAGGGAGCTCAGGCGGAGTGAGCCGCGAACGGCACCCTTTATTTCCCCGCGGATGGCAGGCTTGAGTTAGCCGCGGACAGCGGGCTTGAGTGAGCTGCAGACGGCGGGCTTGAGTGAGCCGTGAACGGCGGGCTTGACTTCCCCACGAACGGCGGTGGGCTTGACAGCGGAGCTGCGGACGGCGGTTCTGGCCTGAAGGCGATGGTGGAGCTTCGGAGGATATGGGAGTGTTCGGGGTTTTGCAGGCGGTTCGAGCCGTTGGTGCAGTATGTGGAGGTTCTCGCCGTGGGGTGAGCTGGGGAGACGCGGCATGTTCCAGCGGGAGCGGGATGATGAGACTTGTACTTCTTCAACCTCGAAGTTGGAACCGTTTAAGAAAAGGACGAGATAAATTAGCTCGATCAGGGGAAAATCACCAATGGGAAGATCGCAGCGTATCGTCTCGTCATCCAACCCCAGCTGGAAGCATGCACCTAGAGCGGACTCATGCCAGCTCACCCGGTTAGAGAGCTTGAGAAAACCCTCCACATATCGCTCCAAACTCCGACCGCCCTGCCGCAAACCTAGGGCTGTGCGATTAATCGAAATCAAACTGCAATCATGATTTCAGATGTTGCGATTTACTAATCGCAAAGCCTGCGATGTGGACGCGATATTCTCTGTTCCAGAGCAAACGCAAATGCATGACTGCCAGCCTTGAGTGGCAGTCTTACTAACCAATTGAGTGAGCGCATCTCCGTTATCCCCAATCAGCAATGCTCTAGCCAACTGCGTAAACGCCCACCATTAAAAAAAACAAAAACAAACAAAAAACAAATAGAAAGCATGCGAGAGAGAGAGTGGGATTATGGCATCTACAAGGTCAGATCGATAGTCAGGCAAATTAATACTAAAGAAAAACTTATGTAAAATGAGATTACTTTGGCTTCAAAATCACAGACACCAAACAAAAAAGGTAATTTACAAGACCTGTGCCACAACGCATAAGAGCTCCCTTATTGGTTCTGCTTTTAGTACTGGAGAATAAAAGAGAACGTTAAATTCTTAGATGTTTTTAATTAGCACATGAACCTTATCTTACACATTTTATCTCCCCAACAGATTCTAATTTGAAATAAGTTTCTAATGCATGTTTGCTATTCCCAATTCAGAAGACCGCACACACAGCCTGTGTTTCTGAATGCTTCTCATACTCGCTCCTCTCTGCCCCACGCGGCGTGTATCCCGCGTCTCACACGTTCACACAGCCTGTTCGTAATGCTCGTTTATGCTCGCGTCCGGATCCGTAGTTCCGCACCGCCAGAGATTTTCTTACTATAGGGAGATGAGAGGGTCTGTATTACTTACTACTGGAGAAAGCATAACGGCTAACTTGGATCACGTGTGCCGTAATAACCAATCACATTACAGCCTTGACGTCATTGAATTTCAGTCAGAGTTGTGCGACACTCTATCGCCATTTACGGATATCATAGGAATGAATGAGAAGTGCCATAAGCTGAATCACACCTGTTGCAAAAAGTCAGTGACTTCTCTAATAAAACAGCATTTTTTTGTGGTAAACTCTAAAAATAGTTCAATCCAAAAGTTTTGTTTAGTGTAAAACATGTTGAAGATTAGCAGATAGGCTGTCGATTTATTAAATGATAAGCCGTTTCCTCTAAAAAGCTGTTTATTCAGCGTAGTGAAGCTTCTCCCTCATTGACATCCATTAAAAAAAACGGCCTCTGGTCTCCTTTCCCACGTACTGGCAGACCGGAAGCGTTAGCTTTAGCCGTTATGCTTTTTCGGCTAATGGTTGCTGGCTTGCCTTCTAGTGGCTTTGGCACCGCAAGTCTCTAATGCGCACCTGGAGTATGGACAAGGCTTGACGCACACTCGCAACCTGTCAACTCGCATCTGGCTCCGCGTTTAAAACAAGTGTAAATTCAGTCTAACTGCTTACTAATTTCACTCGGATGAAATGAAACATTCAGCACATTTTCTACTTAATACTTTAATAACTGACTAAAATAATACAGTTCTTTATTTTCACAAAATAAACAAATCTTTCTGGTGAAATTCAGTAATTAAGTAAATTCTGTAAAGGTAGTAATACCATTATAATCTTCCCTGCTGAAAAAACAATAAAACTTGTGGATAACTGATGTTTTTATTAGCTGTTTGGACTCAGCACTCGTTCATTTTCAGAATCAGAATCAGAATGAGCTTTATTAGCCAGGTATGTTTACACATACAAGGAATTTGTTATAGTGACAGAAGCTCCACAGTGCAACAGAAAGACAGCAACAGGACAGGACACAGATAATAAAAGAATAATATACAAATATACAAATAGGCAATGTACAAAATAGCAAAAACACAATATATAATAGACAATTATGTGTGTACAGGTCTGATATGTGCAAATTTGAAATGAAAAAATAAGTATGTGTGGTAAATAAATAATGTATAATAGTGTTGTGTGTTCCACATTTAATGTCAAGTGTTCATGAGATGGATTGCTTGAGGGAAGAAACTGTTTCTGTGTCTCGTCGTTCTGGTGTTCAGAGCTCTGTAGCGTCAACCAGACGGTAGCAGTTCAAAGAGGGAGTGTGCTGGGTGTGAGGGGTCCAGAGCGATTTTGCTCGCCCTTTTGCGCACTCTGGATAAGGACAGTTCTTGGAGAGTGGGGAGGGTTGTACCAATGATTCGCTCAGCAGTCCGGACTACCCTCCGTAGTCTTCTGAGGTCAGATTTGGTAGCTGAGCTGAACCAGACAGTTACTGAAGTGCAGAGGACGGATTCAATGATGGCGCAGTAGAACTGTTTCAGCAGCTCCTGTGGTAGGTTGAACTTCCTCAGCTGGCAAAGGAAGTACAACCTCTGCTGGGCCTTTTTCACAATGGACTCAACGTGATTGTCCCACTTCAGGTCCTGAGAAATTGTGGTCCCCAGGAATCTGAATGACTCCACTGCAGTCACAGTGCTGTTCATGATGGTGAGTGGGGGGAGAGCAGGGGGGTTTCTCCTGAAGTCCACGATCATCTCCAGAGTTTTGAGCGTGTTAAGCTCCAGGTTGTTAAGACTGCACCAGACAGCCAGCTCTTTAACCTCCTGTCTGTAAGCAGACTCGTCACCGTCCTGGATGAGGCCGATCAGTGTGGTGTTGTCTGCAAACTTCAGGAGCTTGACAGAGGGGTCTTTAGATGTGCAGTCGTTGGTGTAGAGGGATAAACCCTTCAGTTTATTCTGAAGAGTGTCCGGGATGATGGTGTTAAAAGTGGAACTGAAGTCTACAAACAGGATCCTCACATAAGTCCCTGGTCTGTCCAGATGCTGCAGGATGAAGTGCAGTCCCATGTTGACTGCATCATCCACAGATCTGTTTGCTCTGTAGGCAAACTGCAGGGGGTTCAGTAAGGGTCCAGTGATGTCCTTCAGATAAGCCAAAACCAGTCTTTCAAATGATTTCATGGCCACAGACTTTAGAGCCACAGGTCTGTAGTCATTAAGTCCAGTAATTTTGGGTTTCTTTGGGACGGGGATGATGGTGGAGCGTTTGAAGCATGAGGGGACTTCGCACAGCTCCAGTGATCTGTTGAAGATCTGTGTGAAGATGGGGGCCAGCTGGTCAGTACAGGTTTTTAGGCAGGCTGGTGACACACCGTCTGGGCCTGGTGTTTCCTTTTGTTCTTTCTGAGGACCTGGCGCACATCATCTTCACTGAACTGAATTGCAGGTGTGGGGGAGAGGAGGGTAGCTGGGGGTGTTAATGGTTGTGTGGAGAGGTGTTCAGGGTGGGTGTGGGGTGTTTTTTCAAACCTGCAGTAGAACTCATTCAGATCGTCTGCCAGTTGTTGATTCTCCAGAGTGCTAGTAACTGGTGATATCTTTCATACCTTTCCACACTGAAGCAGAATCACTGGAAGAGAATTTGTTCCTTAGCTTGCCAGAATAATTCCTCTTTGCCACTCTGATCTCCTTTTCCAGTGTGTATTTGGCCTTCTTTGTCCTGACGGAGCTGTATGAGTTTTGCTGTGAACAATGGTTTGTCGTTATTGTAAGATAGATGAGTCTTGGTAGGAATGCACATATTCTCACAGAAACTGATATAAGATGTTATAGTCTCTGTGAGCTCGTCCAGATCGTTTCCAGCAGCTTCGAAAACAGTCCAATCAGTGAGAGAGAAACAGGATTGTAAAATCCGCTCTGTTTCATTAGTCCATCTTTTAACAGTTCTTAATACAGGTTTAGCAGATTTAAGTTTCTGCCTGTAGGTCGGTATGAGATGAACTAAAACAGTGATCAGAGAGTCCTAAAGCTGCTCGTGGGACAGTGTGATATGCATCCTTTATTGCTGTGTAACAGTGATCCAATATATTACTGTTTCTGGTGGGACATGTGATGTGCTGTCTGTATTTTGGCAGTTCGCGGGAGAGATTTGCTTTATTAAAGTCTCCGCGAATGATTAAAACAGAGTCCGGGTGTTGTTGTTCTGTGTCTGTGATCTGATCAGCGAGTTTCTATAAAGCTGATCTCGCGTTCACTTGCGGTGGAATGTAGACACTCACGAGAATGAACGAACAAATCTCCCGTAGCGAATAGAATGGTTTGCAGTTAATGAAGAGTGTTTCTAGATCAGGACAGCACATCTTCTTTAACACAGTTACATCTGTACACCACCTCTCATTGATGTAAAAGCACATCCCGCCGCCGCGCGATTTCCCCGTTGATTCTGCGTCGCCATTTGCTCTGATCAGCTGGAAGTTAGGCAGATGTAGCACGCTGTCCGGTATGGCGTCACTCAGCCAGGTTTCCGTAAAACACAGAGCAGCAGAGTTTGAAAAATCCTTGTTTGTCCAGGAGAGCAGGAGTTCATCCGTTTTGTTGGGTAGAGAGCGGAGATTCGCCAGATGGATGCTAGGCAGCGGCGTTCTAAATCCGCGCTGACGAAGCTTCACAAGCGCGCCGGCTCGCTTCCCCCGTCTGCGCGTCCTGAAGTGTTTGACCAGAGCTACGGCTCCGCCAACTACAATGTCCAGCAAAACATCCGAATAATCAAAAACCGGTAAAAGATTTTGTGGTGTGTTCTGCCGAATGTTCAGCAGGTCATCCCTGGTAAAACTGATCGTATTTGAGAAACAAAAAACAGGAAAAACAAACAAAAACTGTACAAACACTGAAGAGCAAAGCACTGTAGCTGTCATCTGCGGCGCCATCTTAGATCTTTTTTTTTTTGGAGGATTTTGGAGGATCCATTGGTGAGCAAGTGATATAATGCTGCATTACAAATCAGAAGTAACTCATCTACATCTATACGTATCTATATTTGCCTTTTCGGCAAATAAAAAATACCATGTGTTCACAAATATGGATGTGGAATGTTTTAATTGAATATTAGAAAGTGTTAACTCTTTTGGACACTAGAAAGTGTTAACTCTTTTGGACCTTTGTTGAAATAGATATGTTCAAGAATTAGAGAATTTGTTGAAACTCACAAGGTGGAGCCATTTACGTAGAGACTGGACATTGCCGTAGCCTAATTCGTTGAGGGGTGCGGAGGCCATTAAAAACAAGATGGCTCCTAGCCTTGAATGGGAAAGGTGACTCCAGTCAAGCAGCAATATATAGCACCACCACAAGGCATGTACACGGAGATGCTGCAGAGCTGGAAGCTGATGGACGATATGCCATGTAAGTGTATTCTCTTGCTTTTTGATTGACTTTCTTTAGTAGGTATTTAATTTGTAGAATGTTTTTCAATTCATTGAACATAGTGTTCTCTCCAATCATCAGATCCAAGTAGGGACAACAATGATTTCCAGTCTGACTGGAATTTTTATAGATGAGGAATAAGTTTTTGTTTTAGCAATAGCAATCTCAGGATAGTGATTTGTTGGTCCTACACCATTTGGTTCAGATGCAACCTTAAGATATTGAGGAAGGTTTCCTGCCACTGCAAAACCATCCTCAGCTGCTTAGTCTGGAGCAAAGGATGCAGCAGAGCCCAGATTTGAAGCAAAAACTGGTGAGAATCTTTCCTTCTTTTTTAAGAATTGCTTGCAAATTACTGAAAGTATTTTTTTTTTTTTAAACGACACATAATATAGGCCTGTGATGATACATTCTCCAGAATCAATGCTGTATACAAAAATTGGCTGCTGAATTGCTATGTATCACACATTTTATGAATTGGAATTCTGCAAGTATTTTGATTCGATTTTGCTGTGTATTGTGAATTATTATTGTTATTATTATTATTATTTATTTATTTATTTTTTAAATTAGCTTTTTAACACTAGACCATGGAGAAAAGTTGAATCATAAACACGGAACATTTTGTATAATACATGATATTTGCAAAAACAATAAATCATACCTTTCTAAGATTTCTCTGAAATTTTGTAAAATCATGACATCAAATTTTTGTAAACAGAAAAAGTAGTCATATTTTGTAAATACTTAAAATTATATAGATAAATGCTAAACCAAACAAAACAGTACATTTTACAGAAAGAATGTTTAAATTAGTTTTGATAGACTTTACAGATTACTGTAATTTAAATTGAAAAAATACTGTAATTCAGAAAATAGAATGCCATTAAAATTACTAAATGACAGTGTTAAAATAATAATAAAACTGTTTTACATTTTACAAATTTATGTTATCTATCCACCTTTTTCTTCAACGCAGAAGTAAGCCTATGGGCGAGACTTCCGGTTCATTAGCCGCTATAAGTAAATAACAAGAAGAATAACAACGTGCAGTAAACGGTAAAACTGTTTGCTCTACAAATCGGTGTGTTCATAATTAAGATAATACATTAAAATAATATGGTAAGACACACCAATTTTCAATATCAAGCAGCAAAACAAACTTTTGTACAGCTGGACTTGAATGAGAGCGGAAGCTAGACCCATAGAATTTACAAATGGCCCATTTTTACAGCAAGAAAAAGGTTGATACAGATTAAATTATGTAAAAGTACAATAATATTACGTTAATATAAATGGTTTAAAAGTAAGTGATGTCTCTGAATAGAGTAGGCCTAACAATATACCAATATTTGCTTTTTTATAGTGTGAAACATTATATTGCATATGAGCTAGTGTAGTGAACTGCGTACATTTTCTTTGTTTTCCAAATAGTTGAGTCATTTGTCATTTCAACAATCCTAATAATGACAAAATACACACCAAGCTGGTCCATCACAGCCATCAGAATGTCCAGTGGTAATGACTGCTAGTTCTGTGTTTTCTGTGCCTTCCTGTCCTACACACAGAAAAATAGGGGTATTGTTTTTGTACCTAAAGGTACATTTGCCACGAAAGTACCCTGTAAGGTACAGAATA
Organism: Spinibarbus caldwelli; assembly: GCA_039654775.1. NCBI lineage: Eukaryota > Metazoa > Chordata > Actinopteri > Cypriniformes > Cyprinidae > Spinibarbus > Spinibarbus caldwelli. The sequence continues at coordinate 23,912,896 of CM077228.1, read as the reverse complement.
TGGTCCTTAAGGTGACAACCGTGGACCTTTGTTTTAATTTAAAGGTATAAAATCAGTTCTGACAGCAAAGGGTACATAACTGTACTTTTAACAAGCTTGAGGTACAGGCAAATTATGCAGCAAATCACAGATTACAAAATCATATTTAAATAGAGTGTGTGTTTATTGAATAAAAAAGGCTACTGGTAAATTTCCATCTAATTCTTGGTCAGCATGACCAATAAGTTCCATTATAAACTTAGCTGGGATTTCAGATATACATTACATGATTTCTAATATTGTTTTTTAATTTTTTTTATTATTTCCCCCCCCCCAAAAAGTGACATTTGTATAACATAGGGCTCTAGGTTATTATGCTTTATATCTTCTATAACTAATTAAATAGCCTAACTAAACTGTAATATATATATTACCTTTCGTAACTAAATGATAATAAATACATAAATCTATTTCATATTAAGCCTACATTAATCCTTTTAAAAGTAATTACTTTTACTCGAGGCAAAATATTATCCGGGTATTTTTGAAAAACCGCGCGCATTTTTCAGTTAGTCACGTCGCTCCGCACATCTGCTCACTCGCGACGCAGTCACGGAAAATAACAGGTAAGCATTTTGAACTTCTTTATTCCTATAAAAGCACTTTTGAATGTTTTGTGTTTTATTGTCAACTTTATCTGAGGATTAATCAGCGTGTAACATTAGCTAGCAAAGAAGCGTGGAGCTAACGCGCCATTACATCAAAATTATCAACGGCAAGTGTTAAATATGCAGTGTTATACACAACAGTTTGTCAGTGATAAATTAATATATATTTTGTCGTTTCTCACTGCTGGACACAGACAAACGAGTCCAGCAAATTGTATTTTTAAACTGGAGAAACGGCCGACAGACCCTCTTCTTAAACTCTAACCGCCACAGATCTGAAGCAAGTTAAAGCAAACACACATTCCCTGTATTACAATACGTTAAAACTTTTTGTTAATAGTTATTTATTATCCGCTTTATCAGTTTCATCTAGAATATCCATGTGATGCTGATCAAGTTTACTAAATCCGGCGAAGGCCCGGTGAACAAAGGGGTTGAGGAGCATTTATAATGGCTGTTTTGTTAACCTTAGATAACATTTTAGACTGTTATTTGCTCCTCACGTTGTCTTGTTTAAAATTCATTCTAACGAATTGTTGTCATGCTTTTGAAATCAATCTTTTCATCGCAAAGGCAGCGAGGGGTGGTGTGATGTCGTCAAGACGGCTGCAGTACTAATATGAGCCTAAAATGAAGTAAGTAGAATTCACATTAAACAAACTGATGGGCTTTTGTGTTGTATGAGATGTAATTTGTCACGTTATAAATAGTTACTTAAATACTTTGTTCTTCAGTTTTTATTTTTTTGATGAATTGCTATTAATACAAATGCAGTGATGACCAGAAATGACCAGCAGCACAAATGTGAAGCCTTCTGAAGCGATACTATACTTTTTTGTGAATATTAGATTGAAATTTAAACAATGATCAAATAGTGAATACACAGCACCAATGAAAAATATACCCCAACTAACATCCCACAAGAATGACATCATGACATCTAAGGGCCAATCATGTTTGATGTTAATGTAGTGTGCCACCATTTTGATTAAGATTGAATTGGCAGAGTGAATAACATCTTTTATTCCACTTTGCCTATCATTCTGTCAAAGTATTTTTGTATTTTGTGTTGTTTCAGAAGAATACCAGTGAAGTCTTTTTAAGTTCTGATTATAGTTGTATAGTTATAATTATATACTTAAGTAATATAGATGGGGGGAAAAATGTCTTTAATATTTCTACTTGCACTTATCCTAAAGTTGCTTTGGGTTTTTAATAAAGATGTCGGCTAATTGCTAATGCTAAGTTTGTAGTGGTTGAAAGTTGTCTTATGATTCATAAAAATAAGCTGTCCATAAATGTTGTTTAATTGTGTTAAATTTCCCTAATTTTGTGTTTTGTCTTCAGGGACAATAATGTCATCAGTCATTCAAGCTTTGATCCTGGCAGATCTATCTGAAAGAAGACTCAGCTGATTTTTTCAAGACACACAAGGTAGGACACATGTCGGGACAACTTTATATTTACTTGGCAAGATTTTAAACTTTTAGCTAAATAGTTGACTATTTGAGTTGTCTTAAATGGATTGTCCACTAAAAAAAATAAAATTGTCATGGTTTACTCGCCCTCAGGTTGTTCCAAACCCATTTTGAATGAATTTTATTCATCTTCAGACAAATGTATATATTTTTGATATTCTTTCACCATTTTTGTCTATCCATTGGAATTCTAGGCGATCTTTATTTTCAAGGTTCAAAAAGTTTTGAATTTAGGCCTTGACACATACTAAAAAATCCTCAGCTCAAGCTTCTCAGTTAATTTTGTGTCTTTAGAAGACTTGAATTGAACCACTTTATTCATATGGATAAACTGTCTTTATGTACTTCTTGAAGCTGAATGTAGATTGCCTAAACTTTCAATGGACTGACAAAATTGTGAGAGAGTATTAAAAAATATCTTCATTTTTGTTCCAAAGATGAACAAGATTTGTATGTGTTTGGTATGACATAACAGTGAGTAAATGATGATAATTTTCATTTTGGGGTGAACTGTCACTTTAAAGAGATAGTTCACCCAAAAATGAAAATTCTGTCATTAATTACTCACCCTCATGTCTTTCCAAACCTGTAAGACCTTTGTTCATCTTCGGAACACAAATTAAGATATTTTTGATGAAATCTGAGAGCTCTCGGACCCTCCATAGACCGCAAGGAAACTGAAGTGTTCCCAGACCCAGAAACGTAAGGACATCACTAAAACAGTTCATGTGACATCAGGGGTTCAACCTTAATTTTACAAAGCTATGAAAATACTTTGTGAAAACAACAACAAAAATGACTTTATTAAACAATTCTTCTCCTCCAAATCATGCCTTCCGTTGTTATCGAGAGTATATATATGTAAACAATGCATGCGCATGGTGCTGCTGACGTAGAACATACATGCGCAGAGCCTTGTTTAAATGCAGAGGAACACACACGCTTGCGCCATGATACTCTCCATAATGGCACGTTAATAGGGCTGGGCGATATATCGCATGCGATTGTCATGCGCAACTCGTCAGTAAAGCCGGTTCCGTGATTAGCAGTAAATCTCCATCACCTGCTTTCAGATGGAGCGGCATTTAATACACAGAGCTGTAGTTCACTGACAAGCTACACAATATCACGTTCATTATCGAAGGCGATTCATCTGCGATAATGAACGCGATATTGCATTCGATATATCGACCAGCCCTAAACCCTAGGGTGACGCAAAGGAGAAGAATTATTGAATAAAGTCATTATTTTTGTTTTCATTGCGCACAAAAAGTATTCTCATAGCTTCGGAAAATTGTGGTTGAACTACTGAAAATTGTGGTTAAAGTCACATGGACTTTACCGATGTCCTTACTATGTTTCTGGGTCTGGGAACATTTCAGCTGTCTTGGTGTCTACGGATGGTCAGAAAGCTCTTGGATTTCATCAAAAATATCTTAACCCTCTGGGGTCTGAGATGATTTTGGGGCCCTTGAGATGTTTTGACATGCCCTGACATTTGTGCTTATTTCAGCTACTTATAACATACAATTGGCCAACATGCATTTTTTTGTGTTCTGCACAAACTGTGCTACAATAATATGTGAGCAAGACTGATATATATATTTGCATTTTTTAGAAAAAAAAAGATTATGCATGGTTAGTGAGTTTTGGGGAAAAAAATGTAGCTGAAATAAGGCCATAAAACACATACTGAATAGTTCTGAACAAGACTTTTTTGAGTAATCAGTCCTGTAGGCTAGAATATTCATGTCAAAATGATGTGAAAATCATCTTGCTTACTCCTTCACAGAAAACAATATATTGATTTAAATTTTTAAATACATGTTTTGTGATCGAAAGCCTATATGCGAGGGAGTGGCAATGGCCTTGAATATTAAATGATTCTCACCTGAGAGACAAAGGGTGAGGAGATTGAAAAAAAAAAAAAGTTTTTTTTTTTTTTAATTATTTGTATTTTATTTACAACACAGTATAATCAAAACATACATAATGAAGGTGAAAGACACATTGTGCACACTGATCTAACCACAGAGATGTGAACAAACTTTGAGTCATTCCTGCAACACATTCTGTCCAACAAGTGAAACAAGTAAATCATACATAATAAAAAAAACAATCAGTAGTCAAGGAGCCTGTTTTACCATAGAATATCAGTGTAGTTGAACATCTGATGTTGGTACAGTGCTCTCAGAGGAAAACAGTGTGAAGAAAGTCATCAGGATTCATCTGTGGTGCAGGTATCTGACTCAAAATACAAACAACCAAAAAAAAAAAAAAACATTTGTGAGCATGTTAATATTAGGGTTGGGTACTGTTCACATTTCAACCGGTACGGTACCGGTATCGGTACTTGAAATTCAGTACCGGTACCTGACGGTACCTTTTTTCAGTACTTTACTCTCTGTGTAATAACAAAAACATTTATTTCAATTAAAAAATAAGACCAAAACAGGTTAGTTTGTTAGTTTTCCCTCTTTTCCTCGCTTTCCTTCACTTTTAAATAGCTTGTAAAACCGCCCTGTGCATTTTACTTTCACTTTCAAATTAGGAGCAAGCAACAACAACACAACGTCAAACTCATTGAACTTTTATTAACAAAATGAATAAAAATACACCATGCTACAAATTATACACTAACGTACTAATTACGCTTTTAATGTGATCTAAACTTTAAAAGTACATTAAAACAAGAAACAATATTAATTTATTTTATATTGAAATGTAGTAGGCTAACAAAGTCATGTTTAATTATAATTTCCCCAGATATAATTGTTTCATTCGTTTCTACGTTAGACTTAATAATTTGTGGGCTCTGTCTGTTTCATTAATTTGTTCCCTAGAAAACCCATGATTTATCTAAAATAAGGGAACGAATTAAGTCATATGGAACAAATTCTTAATTCATGGCCACGAAATCTTTCATTTCTCCCGCATGTTTACCACAGTAGCTAAGAGATGTGAAAACTGATTAAAAGTGAATGACAATAAAATAAACCTGTGAAATTAGAGGGTGAGACGGAGGATTTGGAAAAAGTAACAATACCTAAATATTTAAAAAATTCCTGGAAATTCGTGACCAACCGGCAGAACAGAACATAAAGCCGCGTATGGCTTTAAATGTACAGGTCACGATGTAACATTTGCCTGCTAACCCATTATTTCTCTAATAAATAAAGCTTTGTACCTCACTTGTGTCATACTCTCATTAAAATGTTTAATTTGAGCAGCAGTGTTTACCATACCACCACCGGTGGAAGCGCTTCTCTGACCGCGTGGCGCAGCCCCACGAGCCGCAGTTACATTTGGGATCATTTTATTTAAATGCCAATAATGTCAATTGCACACATTGCGATTGTGTTTTAAAATACAACAATGAGTACAATGAAACCATTTAAAGAGGCACGTTCAGCGGTCTCCGTTACGGGGTCTGAAACACCCAAGTAAAATGATCCACAGCGCGCTCTCTTCATTTTATCAAATGATCATAATCACATCTATTCATTTTACAGTCCTGCTACTAGCCTTTTATTTAGACTAAAACCACTGTCATTCGGGTGAGAAAGCCTGCATTTTGTGTGGCATCTGCACATCCTGTCATGCCAGTGAATACATGCCACTCCAATAGATGCATTTCGCAGTATTAAGGTTAACTATTAATCGATTAATTGATCGTTAATTTAAACCACGATCGATCATGGAAATGATTGAAAATTGACATCCCTAGTAGGCATACAAAACTGAAAATCAGCAAACACTGTGGAACCAAATAAATACAGAACATTTATTAGCAAAACGAATAAGAAAGCTTGGAGGCACGGCATACATGTTGATGTAAAATAAAATAAATAAAATACACAAAATTTAAATAAAGTAAAAAGCGGCAAACACTGTGGAACTAAATATAAAAGAAACAAATGCAAATAAAATAAATAAAAAATAAAAAAAACCTTCCAAAATCACCTTAGATAAACGGCAAAAGTCAACAGGCTTTTCAAAATCCAAAATATTGCCAAACAGGTGCTTTTGCACTCCTGCTTATGTGATGTAAACAAAACCGCGTCTCCGTCATTCTTGAGCAACCCTCTACAATAGCTATGTTTCTATCCACCTATTTTTATGCGCATTTTGGACTATCGCATAAAAAATTCGCTGGATGGAAACACCAAGATGCGCATAAATTCTGAAAATGCGCATAAAAAAATTATGCGCACAACTGAGTAGGATAAACTTTTTATCCGATAAGAAAAAATGCGCATAAACTACGATGGAAACACATTTACCGAATAAATTCCTCCATGCGCATCAAAAAAGTCATGTGACTTTGCGCTATGAGACGGGATAACTTGACTAACCAGCTGACCGATCTCGTTCACAGCATCTATAAGTTGTTGTAGTCACTCTGAAAAGTCTGAGCAAAGTCTGTCATCAAAGTATTTCTGTATAATTGTCTTACACGACTGTGTTCCCAAACAGCTGGCATCAGAACGCAGTGACAGCATTTATTGTGTTACGTCTGCTCTCTCAGAGGCGCAAGTAATTTATATCATATATGAAAATTATTATATTCAATGGCTTCTCCTATATTCTAAGTGATATTTAGTGCCACAGTTTACCAGGAAGTGACGATTTTGTTCTCTTTGACTCGTTGGATGGAAACGGTGCTTTATTCGCATATGTTTTATGCGATATTCCAGTTTTGCGCATAATTTAAATTCAAATCTTTGGATGGAAACATAGCTAATGCGAGTAAATCACTCGCATATGCGACTAAATTTCACACTGGGCGACTAAATGATGTCTAATTCTTAAATGATGTCTAATTCTTAGATTTTACTCGCCAGTGTGTGAGTTGGAGGCTAAGTATATAAGTTCAGCAAAGATATATTTTAACTCACTGAACACACTGACTGAACGCTTGAGAGTTTCACTCTCCGTCAAGCAACCTTTTTTTTCCAGTTCATGTGAATGGATGCGCAGCGCACATATGTTTGATGTACCGTAAACTCTAGTGTGAAGGTGCATATCTCGTCGTCGCACACGCAAAGAAAGAAAGAGCAAGAGAGTCTTACATAACATGTAGAATTGACACGCTACATGTAAACGATATTCTTTGTTGCATTTTCCTGTCAAAATAACGGAGTTCCTTTGGAATTTGGATCAGCTTTTAAGAACTGCCGGGTTTTCCGGTAGTGGGCGGAACTAATGCGCAAACGGCAATCTCATTGGCTGACGCTCACCTACTATTGTCCCGGTTTTGATTTCAGCGAATCAGTTCGAGCAAACGTACACAACCTGATTAATATTCATGAATCTAGCAGCTCATTAATCCTTAGGGCTTTTTATATTGTTCTTATTAGTAGAATTCGTATTATTATTATTATTATTATTATTATTATTATTATTATCATCAGTAATATTGTTAGATTTTTCCCATTTTTTTTTTACAGAAACACAGAATGACCAAAAAAACACCACCACCAGTCCTAAGTTCAGTTAAAATAACTAATATGCATTGATACATGGTTACCAAGTTTTAATTCTAATTACTAAAGTTCTATCATTAAATAATAGGCCTACTTGATTATCATATTATAATGCTTGACTGACTGATGTTAAGAGTATACTTTCAGACATTTAAAAAGCTATATATGGGTAGTTGATAAATAAAAATTGGACTGTGTCCTATGGTGACATAGCAAAAATGTAGAAAAAAAACCTTGATAACGTGAAATAACATGATAAAAATGTATATTCATTCTTAGAGTTAAAAATAGCACGGGAGAGGTTTGTCTTCAGTGTTAGAGGTCCTTTTTTTTTTTTTTTTTTTTTTTTACATTTTTCCGTCACACCATAGGACATATACTCACACACACACACACACACACACACACATATAGTATATCAGTCTGGCGAGTAAACTAAAAAATTTACTAGCCAATGGCGATTCAATTGCCAAGGTGTCCGCAGAGGGTTGCTGAGGCAAGCGGAACATGCAGGATTCATATTTAAACCGTCTTTTTGCGTTTTGATATTCACAGACACCAGTCTAGATTGCGATTCTAATTAAGTGACAGACCTACTTTCTATTTATTAATCGAAAAATAGACGAATTCCGTGGCATTCCACGCTATAGAGTAAATTCCGTTTTTATGAATGAACTCCGCGATCTCGTCCGTGTTTTTACGGAAACCATGTGGCCCTAGAAATCAAGTCAAGTCAATTAAAGTTGAGCTTTATTGTCATTCTGCTACATGCGGGGGCATACAGTGGAACGAAATGTCGTGCCTCACAGGACCACAGTGCTACATAAATACAGGCATACAGCAATGAAGTAAAACAATATAAACCTATACACAAACTATCCTACTGATAGATTTTGACTATAAATATACTATCTATATAAAAAATTTACCTATAGATAAACTAAAAAATACAAACTATACAAACTATACGAATGCTTCAGATAAATACTGTACATGTGCAAAGAGAGACGTTGTGAGTTCAAGCAGCTGGCTGGGGAACAGTGCAGGATGATTTGTAGTGCATGAGCATGTAAACATACATATATTACTGAGTCTTTTTGTGGGATTTGTGTACACACGGCAGTGTGTGTGAAAAGTGACTAGTGCGCATAGAGGAGGAGAATGTGCTACTACAGGTGGTTTGTACAGGCCCACTCACCTTTAGCACCCTTCGATTGCACAAACAAAGTTCCATAAGTTTCAGATGGTCCATGTTTCAGGAGGTAAGGGGTTTGTATGGGGTTTCAGAGAGGGGCGGAGTGATTTGAGTTCAGGGCTCTTACAGCCTGGGGGAAAAAGCTGTTGAGCAGTCTGGCAGAGCAGGCTCTGATGCTCCGGTGCCGTCTACCTGATGGTAGGAGCTGGAAGAGACTGTGGGAGGGGTGTGTGGAGTCCTTCACGATACTGTTGGCTTTGCTGGAGCATCGTGTGAGGAAAATGTCCAGGATGGAGGGGAGAGGGGCACCGATGATCCTTGCAGCTGTGTTCACTGTCCGCTGGAGGGTCTTGCGGTCTGCTGCAGTACAGTTCCCGTACCAGACAGTGATGCAGCTGGTCAGCACACTCTCAATGGTGCCCCTGTAGAAAGTGGTGAGGATGGGTGGAGGGAGACTTACTCTTTTCAGCCGGCGGAGAAAGTGTAGGCGCTGTTGTGCCTTCTTGGAGAGTGACATGGTGTTGGTGGTCCAGGTGAGGTCCTCTGTGATGTGCACCCCCGGGAATTTAGTTCTGCTGACTCTCTCCACAGGCGAGCTGTCGATGGTCAGTGGGGGGTGGTCAACGGAGTTTCTCCTGAAGTCCATCACAACCTCCTTTGTCTTACTCACATTGTGGGACAGGTTGTTAGTGCCACACCATTTCGCCAGCTGTGCCACTTCCTCTCTGTAGTGCGTTTCATCATTGTTGCTGATGAGACCTACCACTGTTGTGTCATCAGCGAACTTGATGATGTGGTTGGAGCTGAACTTGGCAGTGCAGTCGTGGGTCAGCAGCGTGAAGAGCAGCGGGCTGAGCACACAGCCTTGTGGGGCACCTGTGCTCAGTGTGGTGGTGCTCGAGGTGTTGTGGCTGACACGGACTGACTGAGGTCTTCCGGTTAGAAAGTCCAGAATTCAATTACAGAGGGAATTGTTAAGGCCCAGCAGGTTTAGTTTATTTATGAGCTGTTGTGGGATTATTGTGTTGAATGCTGAGCTGAAGTCAATGAACAGCATTCTAACATAAGAGTTTTTGTTTTCTAGGTGGGTAAGAGCCAGGTGGAGGGTGGAGGAAATTGCATCGTCTGTAGAGCGGTTTGGACGGTATGCAAACTGGAGCGGATCGAGTGTGTTGGGGAGGCTGGTTTTGATGTTGTGCATGATTAACCTCTCAAAGCACTTCATTATGATTGGAATCAGTGCTATGGGACGGTAGTCATTTAGACAGGACACAGGTGATTTCTTTGGTACCGGTATGATTGTTGTGGATTTGAGACATGTGGGGATGACTGCCTGGCTCAGCGAGGTGTTGAAGATATCTGTTAGGACATCTGTCAGCTGTTCAGCACAGTCTTTCAGTACACGGCCAGGTATGTTGTCGGGACCCGCAGCCTTGCGTGGGTTAATCCTAGATAGGGTCTTCCTTACGTCGGCTGGAGACAGACAGAGCGCCTGGTCATTGGGAGGTGTGGACAGTTTTTGTGCAGGTGTGTCATTCTGCATTTCAAACCGTGAATAAAAGTGGTTGAGTGTATCTGGGAGGGATGTGTCATCATCACAGGCCTGTGGCAGGGGCTTGTAGTCTGTGATGGTCTGAATGGCTTGCCACAGACTCCGTGTGTCTCTGTTGTCTGTGAAGTGATTGTTGATTTTTTGAGCATATGACTGTTTTGCATTTTTGATGCTGCGGGACAGATTGGCTCTTGCTGTTTTGAGGGCTGCTTTATCTCCTGATCTGAAAGCTTCATCTCTGGTCTTTAGCAGCCCACGAACCTCTGCTGTCATCCATGGCTTCTGGTTGGCCCGTGTGGTGATGGTCTTGGTGACCGTCACATCATCTGTGCACTTTTTGATGTAAGCAGTCACAGTTTCAGTGTACTCCTGCAGGTCTGTGTGGTTGTTGTAGGTGGCCGCCTCTTTAAACATGTTCCAGTCTATGTCCTGGAAGCAGTCCTGCAGTGCTGAGGTAGCATTTTCTGGCCATACCGTGATCTGCTTTAGAACCGGTCTGGCTAGTTTCAGAAGTGGTCTATATGCTGGGATTAGCATAACAGAGATGTGGTCTGAGTACCCGAGGTGGGGGCGGGGTTCGGCTTTGTATGCGTTCTTAACTGTTGTGTAAACAAAGTCCAGTGTGTTGTTTCCCCTTGTTGCAAAGTTCACATGTTGGTAGAACTTTGGCAAAACTGTCTTTAAGTTTGCATGGTTGAAGTCACCGGCTATGATGAAAAAGCCGTTGGGGTTATTTGTTTGTTGTTCGCTGATGGCGCTGTATAGTTCACGAAGTGCGTCCTTAGCGTTTGCACACGGAGGAATGTAAACCGCGACAATATCAATGGCCGTGAACTCCCGCGGCAGATGTAACCACACTTCAGAACACTTCGGTTTGCCCTGAGTTTGAACGAGTTGCAGTGGTGGCATCACGTCACAGGGTCTCTCTCTCTCTCTCTCTGTGTAACATACGCGATCAGATGTGTTCTTAGGTACCGAAATGTGGTATCGATTGATTTAATGTGAATCGATACACGGTAGTACCGATGCAATTCGGTCGGTACCCTTAAAAGTACCGAGTTTGGTACCCAACCCTAGTTAATATCAGGAGCATCTGTATATATATATAGGTTTTCTAGGCATAGACTTACGCGTGCTTTATACTATCGTAAAAGAAGACGACATTTTATATCTGAGAAACTAATTATTATCATTTAGCACGGTATTAAAACCTATTTTTGAACAGAGTAGACTATTAATAATAAACATTTTCTAAACATACTTAGACTTATAGCATTGATCACGTTACAGTGTACACTCATATTACTTGTACTATAAAAAAAAGATATTTTATTTCTGAGAAATAAATTATTGTTGTTTAGCACACTATTAAAATCTATTTGTGAACAGAGTATTAATAATAAACATGGTCTAAATATTCTTAGATGCGTAGCATTCATCATATTGTAGTTTGGGGAAAACCCAACTAGTAAATGTGTTCAAGTTTATGCCACAATAACAGGTTAACTAATGCAAAAAAACAAACAAACAAATAACCTTAACCTTACTTATTCATCAGATTGATCTCCTCTACTGGATGAAATCTTGTTCTTCTTTTGAGGGAAATTCTGCCTTAAACCTCTGAGTATTCTTCCAGAAGCGAACAGTAGCCGCAATGAACGATCTCCTCAAGCTTTGTTTGTGTTGGTCGTTTCCATGTGCACGCGTCTCACGTGGATATTTACATATGAACGGCGCGAGCCGCGAGGGTCAGGATTCCATAAGAGATAATGAGTTAGACGGGAAAGACTGAACATCGTGTTGGTTTCATATGGATTACTTTATCACAGAATATTTGTTTTCGATAAGACTTACTTCATTTAAAAGTAGACACTTAAAGTGTTCTATAGGTATAACTCCCATGTCTGTGTGCTGAGTATTTGCTTCATTTTAATGACACGTTTCTAAAAGCAGTTCGTGGAGACGGAGATGACAGAGAGAGCACCCTGTTTGTTTTCTTTATTTTATAAAATCACAAAGTTTTGTTGTTATTATGTGTGTATACAAATAAAAGTAGATCCTTTACAGATTTGATTGATGTATTACTCTTATCTGTACAATTAAAACTTACAGAGTAATTTAGGTTATTTTAGGGACTTTCAAAAAAAATGCACCAAAACGCGCCGACGCCTTTGTCGACCCCAGAGGTTTAAGGGATAAGGGACCAGGCTCTGACAGGAAACTGGTCCAGACACTCATGTTAGGTTGATCATTAATTAATTTTACAACCAGCAGATGGTGGGGAGGAGAATCTTAAGTTTCTTGAAAAATGACATTCATTTTAATTGGAACAAATGTAATTCCATAGATAAAGCTATGTGATTTCAGATGTGTGTACCAGATATCTGATATTTAGTTTTGAATGAATGGTCACAATAATTGCAGGACATTGGTGTGAATAAAAAAAAAAAAAAATGATATTCTGTGTCATACTCGGGTGATAACACTTTATAGAAGTTTTTAACAGAACTTCCAGAAATATTTCCCACGTGAAATAAAAATTAAATAGTATGTTAATTTATGCATGAAGAGGAACCTTACAGGGCGACCTTTGCAGGGACAATTTGATTGGAAGATTGCGTCGAGGGATGGAAAAAATCAGCCCGCTTAAGAACTGGGGACACAAAGCACGCTGGCTCGGTCTCTCGCTTTTTGGCTCTCTCGCCTTCGTTGACCGCGCTACAACTGGCTGTAACATCCAGCGAGCGAGACTCCAGAACTCAAACACTTCGTCAAACCTCGCGATTTCAGAACCCTTCAAAGCCTGAAGCCACGCAAAGAAACTCTGAGAAGAACTTCCAAAGCTTCAGCGTCACAAGGAAACCAACCAATCAACGGAGAGCTTTCCCAGAAAGACGTCACCCAACGACCTCTTAGCAACCAATCTGCAGCCCCGGGATTCCCTCAGGCAAGCCATCGAGGAAGCCCACTGTCAGCTGTCAACTTGAACGCAGGTAGCAAACAAAATCTTCATCTCTTGCTGGAAAGCTGGTGAATTGATCTTAAAGCAGTAAAGATAGCGAAGTCTCTGCTTTATGAATTTTCTCAGGTTGCGGGTTAAAGAACTAGTAGCAAATAACTTACTAGACTGTTGGGACTTCCTTCAAATCGCAAAATAACTCTCATCCTATGAAACGTATGTGTGTGTGTGTGTTTATATGTGTTTGGTAGGTTAGTTTAATGTATTGTTAGAATAACAGTTAGCAAATACCCTGACAGCACACGTACGACTGGCCGATTTCGGCAAAATATAGAAACGTCGGCCTCATTACCTAAAACATCTAAAAAAACATCGGCTAGGCGTAGGCCGATATAATTCGCTCAGTGCTCTGTTTCCCAGCTCATCAATCATTGGACCTGTGTCGGTTCATGACCGCAGGCCGATGCCACGCTTATCTGTTTGTGCAAGCCCAGTCATTTGTCTCTTAGCAACCAACACAGAGAGAAGAGACTCATCCCGGTGACATCTGTGGCTTTCATCCCGGCGACATCTGTGGCTTTCAGGTAAGATTTCACTTGAGCTAAATTGGAAAAAAAAAATGCTACGTTGTTAAATCTGTGACACTTAAAAGGTACTAGTAAGGCACTCTGTGTGCTACAGTACAGGTGAAGAGACTGTGGCTTATTTCCAACTAACTTGTTTAGCTAACGGTCTGTGTAGCACTGGCATAAAGTTGGCTTGACGTTGGACGTTCGATAATCGCATATTTAGAGACCGTCTCTAAAGTTACATGCGATATTGGTATACACTTTTCTAACTTCAATAGCATGAATAGAATGACTTACAGTCATAAAAACAACTGTAAACTGTACATCTAAGTGTCAACTATAATGCACACCCTTTACATTTTTTATAATTAAAATCTACTGTAAATCATGTAAAAAATTATATTTTTTTCAGTACAGAATGGGCCCAAATGCAAATTTAAAGCTCAATAGCATTTGAGGAGAATGGCTTACAGTCATAAAAACAACTGTAAACTGTACATCTAGGTGTCAACTATTATGCACAGCTTTTACATTTTGGATATTTATTAAAATAAACTGTAAATCATTTGATAAAAATTCTATTTTTTCAGTACTGAATGGGCTCAAACGCAAATTTAAAGCTCAATAGCATTTGAGCAGAATGACTTACAGTCATAACACAAACTGTAAGCTGTTCATCTAGGTGTCACCTATAATGCACACCTTTTACATTTGATATATATTAAAATCTACTGTAAATCGTACAGAATGGGCTCAAATGCAAATTTAAAGCTCAATAGCATTTGAGGAGAATGACTTACAGTCATAAAACAAACTGTAAACTGTTCATCTAGGTGCCAACTATAATGCACATCTTTTACATTTTTGATATTTATTAAAATCTACTGTAAATCATATGTAAAAAATGTGATTTTTCTCTACCAACTGGGCTCAAACGCAAATTTAAAGTTCATTAGCATTTGAGGAGAATGACTTAGTCATAAAAACAACTGTAAACTGTTCATCTAGGTGTCAACTATAATGCACACCTTTTACATTTTTATATTTATTAAAATCTACAGTGGCACAATGGCCTGCACTCTCAGCGAGACAGCTGAAGCTAGTTTGCTGGCAAGCACTTTAACTTTGAGAAAATGTTCTGCCAATGATGTTGTAATTATTGGAGGTATGGTGGTCATCGAGTCACACCAACAGCGAATACTTTCAACATGAGGATGGTTCCCAGGAATCTGAGGACCAGATCTTGAATGACTTGAGATTGAGAGACTTGGATCTGACAGCATGCGAAGTGTCTTCGACATGGAAAATGAAATTGCTTCATCTTGTCAAGAAAAATGAGTCCATATTTTCAAGGAATAAAATGGACTGTGGTGAAGCCAAAGATTTTGTACATCGGATCCGCCTAGTGGATGAAAAACCCTTTCGTCTCCCCTACCGTCGTGTACCTCCAAGCCATTATGAGAAGCTGAGAGTAGCGCTGGATAAAATGGAAAAGAAGGGCATAATCAGAAACTCAAACAGTGAATACGCATCCCCTCTCGTCCTGGTGTGGAAAAAGAATAGTGATTTGAGGATCTGTACAGATTTTCGGTGGTTGAACGCCAGAACTGTGAAAGATGCCCATCCTCTGCCACACCAGGCCGACGCCTTAGCTGCTCTTTGGAGGAAATGCTTTCTTCTCGACTATGGACCTTACTTCAGGCTTCTATAATGTTCTGTTACACGAGGACGATAGGAAATATACAGCTTTCTCATCGACATTTGGGCTGCATGAATATAACAGGATGCCACAGGGTCTCTGTAATATTCCCGCTACGTTCATGCGTACAATGATGTCAATTTTTGGTGACAAGAACTTCACAAGTTTACTGTGTTATCTTGACAATCTCATGGTTTTTGCTCCCAATGAGCAGGTTGCACTTGAAAGGCTGGAGATGGTGTTTTCAAGACTCAAGGCCCACAATCTCAAGCTTTCCCCTAGAAAATGCCACTTCTTGAGAAAATCTGTCAAGTTTCTTGGACATGTCATTTGTGAGGATGGTGTTAAGACCGATCCAGGGAAAATAAAAGCCATTACGGATGTTCAAGCAGCGGACTTGATGGAATTTGATGGCGTCACTCCATGTCACAAGAAAATCAGATTGTTCTTAGGTATGGTATTGTACTACCAACATTTTATAGAGAGATGCTCTGTTAAAGCCAAACCGTTATTCGATCTGACACTACGGGCTCTAGAGGCAGAAGAAGGAAACTCAACTCAAAGGCTGTGTGTGTTAAAACTCTCACCAACAGACTAGAATGACAAATGCCAGAAAGCGTTTGACACTTTAAAGGAGTACCTTCTCACAAGCGTAACGCTAACACACCCTGATTTTAACTGTGATTTCACTAGCTGTTACTAGCTGTAGATGCCTCGTTTGATGGTCTGGGAGCTGTTCTGTCCCAAATCCCTGAGGGCAGCACTATGTGCCAAACCAGTGGCATTTGCTAGCAAGACACTGTCTCGTTCTCAGATGAATTACCAGGCTCACAGGCTAGAATTCCTCGCACTTAAGTGGGCGATATGTGACAAGTTCCATTTTTGGTTGAAGGGCCGTCATTTTACAGCTTGGACAGACAATAATCCCCTCACCTACATACCAAGCCAAGACTCGATACCTGTGAGCAACGCTGGGTTGCTAAATTAGCCTCCTTCAGCTTTGATTTGAAATACGTACCTGGCTCCAAGAACATTGTCGCCGACGCGTTGAGCAGGAAGCCTTTTGTCCAGTCTAGTGTAAGCCATCGACTTGTAAGAGAACCTTAAGGCTGATTTATACTCGACGCGTTCGCAAGTTCGATTGGGTGTGTGTGCCAAATATGACGTCATCACGGTGTTGGCGGAAGTTCTCTTTGGGCGACGTCTTTTCGCGTGGCAGTGTGCACGATATTTTTTGTAACTTTCCGCGCAGCTCTGCTTCCGAAGATGCACGAGTTCTGGGCGATTCTAGTCGAACATGCACGTCTGGTCTGTGCCGGCATTTGTGTGAAACAGAAGCAGTTTGATGTTAAATTCAAACTCCACCAGGTGCAACTTTTAACGCTTTGAGGGAAAACAATGAATTTTGCATAGTTTTTCCAAGGGTTTTTAATTCAAGAATGTTTAATTTTCATTGTATAAAAATAGAATTAGAATTAACGTAGACTCTATTTATACACTGTTAAGTTGTCTTGTGTTTGATGAGAAATAAACCCAAAAGTTTAAGATTATTTTAATCAGTTCATAAAGAAATTATTAATTAATCAACTCATTCATCAGGCGAGAAATCTTATACCGGCAAATGACGACTTCTCACCAGTGATTCCCAATGGTTTTAGAGGAAAATTACTCCTCGTCGACCCCTGTCGTTTCAAAGAATATCTTAATGGCGAATACATCAAGTATAAAAGCCTCGTCTGTTTGGGAAGGTGCACGCGCAATCAACGGAGGCTCGTGAAGCGGAGCCAGATGAAAGCATAAATCCCGCTTTACCACTCTTTGCTCAATCAGGTTAATGGAGTTGTGGATCAAGTCGTTCAAGATTCTTTCCGACTTACCACTAATTGTCAAGTACAAAGTCCTGTTGATGATTCTTCTGATGAGACTGGAGTTAGCAGACAAGGTCAGATGACGGCAGGTGCTTTGAGTTCACAGGATGTAGCTGCAGTATTGGATGCACATTGTTCTGATGGTGTAGGACAAATGATGGGCGTGGAAACCATGTCACACATCCCTGATGTGAACCAGACTACTGCACTCAATGTAAGCACACTTTCAGCTGCACAAATACAGGATACCGCTGAGAGTAGAGCACTCTTTTACGTTCAATGACACAGACATCCTGACAAGCGTGAACGTGCAAGTGAGGCCCGAACTGCCCTAAAGCTTCTTAAGCACTGGAATAAACTTACCATCAAAGATGGCATGCTTTTCAAAGTCAAAAGAGACTGTCACATGAACAAAAAGTTGTATCAATTCATTGTCCCAGATGCTCTGAAACAACAAGTGGTTCATGGTCTGCATGATGCTGCTGGTCATCAAGATCGCTCCAGGACACTTTCGTTGGCCAGAAAAAGGTTTTTTTGGACAGGCATGGAATGTGACATAGCAAATTATGTGAGGAACTGTATGCGATGTATTGTAGGCAAGACTCCTGAACCGAAAAATCGTGCTCCTCTTGAGAACATACACACCTCTGAGCCGATGGAACTCATCTGTATTGATTTCTGGACAGCAGAGCAAGGCGATAACAGGAGTGTGGATGTTCTAGTAGCAACGGACCATTTCACCAAATTAGCCTACGCTTTCCCCTGTAAGAACCAGTCTGCGAAGCAAGTTGCTCATCATTTATGGAACAGTCTCTTCTGTGTTTACGGATTCCCTAGGGGTGTGCATTCGGATCAAGGTCCGGGTTTTGAGAGTAAATTGATGGAGTTGCTGGATATGGCAGGTATTAAGAAATCACATACCACTCCTTACCACCCTATGGGAAACGGAATCACTGAACGCTTCAACAGAACCTTAGGGAACATGATAAGATCTTTACCTCCCCAGTCCAAAGCCAAGTGGCCACAGTCTTTGCAGATGCTGATGTTCCGTTATAACTGCACTGTTCACGAGACCACAGGCTTTGCACCTTTCTATTTGATGTTTGGGAGAGTCCCACGTCTTCCCATCGATGTGATGATCCAACGTGTTCTCAGGGATGAGACTATTGTGAAGTATTTAGATTTTGTATCCAGGCTTAAAAGTGACCTTGGTGAAGCTGCGAATATTGCACAGAAGCACAGTTCTGTTGAGCAAGCTCGGCATGCAAGGATCTACAATCAGAAAGTGAAGGGATAACCTTTGACTGTTGGTGACAGAGTCCTTCTGCCAAATCGTGATGAGCGTGGCAAACGGAAAATCGCAGACAAGTGGGAGTCCAACCTCTACGAAGTTATGTCTGTAAGATCACCCATTAATGTCTATCGGATAAGAGACACAGAAACAGGTAGAGAAAAGACTGTGCACAGGAAGTTCTTGCTCCCTGTTAACTTTCTGTACAAAGATGATGGAACCGTTTTACCATCTCAGTCTCATTCAGTTGATTCGACTTCAGACTTGCCTGATCATCCCGACAGTGATACGAGAACAGCTCACTGGGTTATGCAGTCTGAGCACCCCAACTGCCCTGAAAATGACACTGTCTCAGTGGCTTTGTCTGAAGTTCAGTGTTCTTTGGATGTTCAGAATTCCAATTCAAAGGCAGACTCTGATACCTGTAACAGCTCAATATCCACTGAACTGGGAAGTGATGTGGGAAGTGACATTCCACATTTGTTGGATGAAGGACTAGTTCCTGGCAATGAGTTAGACCAGACGTCCACACAGCACTCCTTGGCTATGCCAGTTTTTCCACCTTCACAAGTAGACAATAATCCTGTTCCGGATACAGTTAACCCTGTAGTTTGCTCTCAACCAGAACACATTCAAACAGACACAGTCAGAACTAGGGCTGGTAGTACCATTCATTAAACCTCCACAAAGATTGATCTGTGAGATGAATAATCAGTTTGTGCATGATTCGTCACCATCTGTGATAACTCTTTTTGATGTGGTGAAAAACCTTTTTCATGGGTGAATTATAAGATGGATTTTGTCTTGTTGAGCTGAGATTTTTCTTTTAAGTAGTCAGATTTTTCAGTCTTTGAATTGTGTATGTCTCCGTTCCCTCCTTCAGGGAACAAGGGTTACATACGTAACGAGATGTTCCCTTTCAGTTGGTCACTCTCGACGTCACGGCGGTAATGACTGACTATGGGATCCCTACCAAAGCGCCACGGATGCTGCCCCTTCCAGTGTCCTGTGCGAGCCTCCTGCGCCCCCTTTTGGTGTAGGCCAGGACTTCCAACAAGAAGGCCAGTCACTGTCATTGTAGCACTACCCACTCAGTGAACTTGGATAACTCTGGGAAACGTACCCATTCACTTGGAACAGGAACGTGCGGAAGCCCCATCCTTCCCGAAGAAGGTTTCGGAAGCCCTTACACATATTAACAACCACTTAAGTGCATACGGAAGATTAGAGGTGATTGTAATCCTCTCAAGAACGCAGACTGACTGCCGGGGAAACACGGGCTCTGTGGCTATACCGTGGACTTTACACATATGGGATCCAATTAGGTCTCTACATATGGAACCCAGCCCTCTACTGGTTTTCACGGATTCATCGAGTGAGGGCCTGGGACCGGACGCTCCGCCAGGTCTGGCTGCCGAGGGGACAGAGGAGCTCGACAGGGTCTGCTGTATGGACTCTTTGGAGCAGCTATAACAAGCCGACCCGAAGCCGGGGCCTCTCAGTGCTTCTACCCGTTTGAGGTGAGAACACAGGAAAATACCAGCTCCACACGAAGGCTATAGAATCTAGCAAACATGTTAGGGGTCGCCCAGCCCACAGCTTTGCAAATATCTGCCAGCGAGGCGCCATGAGCCAGCGCCCAGGAGGATGCGACACTTCTGGTAGAGTGAGCTCTCAACCTGAATGGGCAGGGCACACCCTGTGCCTAATAAGCCAGGGTGATGGCGTCCACTATCCAGTGGACCATCCTCTCCTTAGAGATGGCATTCCCCTTCTGCCAGCCTCTGTGACATACAAAGAGCTGGTCTGAGGTCCTGAAGCTTTGTGTCCGGTCTACGTAGCATCTCAAGGCTCGGACGGGACAAAGCAAAGCTAGGGCTGGGTCTGCTTCCTCCGGGGCAGCGCTTGCAGGCTCGCCACCTGATCCCGGAAGGGAGTAGTGGGAACCTTGGGCACATAGCCGGGCCGGGGCCTCAGGTTTACCTGGGAGTCAGCCGGCCCAAACTCCAGGCACGATTCGTCGACCGAAAATGCGTGCAGGTCCCCTATCCCCTTGATGGAGGCCAGTGCAAGCAGGAGCAGAGTTTTCATTGATAAAAACTTCAGCTCAACTGTCCGCAAAGGCTCAAATGGGCCGTGCTGTAGTGCTTTGAGCACTAGAGACAGGTCCAAGAGGGTATAGAGAGGCTCGTGGATGATTTAGCCTTCTGGCCCCCCTAAGGAACTTGATGACCAGGTCATGCTTCCCCACTGACTTCCCTTCTACGGGGTCATGGTTAACAGCAATCGTCGACAGACTTTACGGGTGGACTGAGACAGCCTTCACTCCAACCCTTGCTGCAAAAAGGACAGCACGACTCAGATCGGGCATCTTCAGGGGTCTTCTCGGTGAGAAGAACACCACTCAACGAACAGGTTCCACTTCAAGGCATAAGCATGTCTTGCTCTTGCCAAAGTGATGGTGTTAACTACCTCTTGGGGTAGGTCATCTAGAACCTCCGCTTCCAGATCTGTGCCACAGGATGCCCCGTTTCTGAGTCAGTAGATTCATCCTCAGAGGAATTGGTCAAGGAGGGGCTGTCACGAGGAACATCAGTTCCGGGTGGGCCAATAGGGTGCCACTAACAGGACCTGCTCCTCGTCCTCCCTGATCTTGCACAGTGTCTGTGCTAGAAGCTCACTGGGGGAAACGCATCCTTGCTTAGGCCCCGTGGCCAGCTGTGTGCCAGTGCGTCCGTGCCGAGTGTTTCCTCAGTCAGGGAGTAAAACACTGGCAGTGAGAGGTCTCTGGAGAGGCACAGGTCTACCTGAGCGGCTCCGAAACGTCTCCAAATCAGCTGGACTGTCTGGGGATGGAGTCTCCACTCTCCGGAAAGCGCAGTTCGTGACAGCTCGTCGGCTGTACGGTTGTGCAGGTCCGGAAAGTGAATGGCACGAAGTGACCTCAGATGCTTCTGACTCCAGAGGAGGTAGCGGGCGAGTTGCGACATGCGACGGGAGCATAGACCACCTTGTCGATTGAGGTACGCAACGGTCGCAGTGTTGTCCGTGCGGACCACCATGTGCTTGCCTCGTAAGCGCCATCTGAGACGGTTCAAGGCCAGGCGTACTGCTAACAACTCTAGGCAGTTGATGCCAGTGCAATTGGGGACCCGTCCAAACCCCCGACACTGCGTGCCCGCTGTACGTGGCCCCCCAGCCGGTAGGGGTAAGCGGATCGATCCTAATATTGATAGTATCGATACCAACGTTGGTATTGGTATCAGATCGATACTAGCCTGATTAGATCGATACTTTGGGTTAATTTTCTCTCCTCTACACTTAATATATTGCTTAATACATTCAACAAAGAATATACATGTCTGTGTGTTTATACCACTCTTTTCACGTCTCTTATGCAAACATTACTGCTCCTCCCCTGCTTTAGTGTTTTGTTGTTATGCCATTACGTGACTCAGCGGCTCCAAGCAAGCGGATATTATTGGCTACAGCGAGAGATGGAACGGTAGAAATTCGCTACTGTGGCAACAGCACCAAACTTATTCACCTTTTTCAATGTGGAAGTAAGCTTTTTTCATAGACTGAATGTGCGAGACTTGCACTTCATTAGGCATGGTTGGGAAATCATGAGAAAAATAACAGTGCAATATATGGTAAAATTATTTGTGCTATCCACAATGTGTGTTTATAATTAAGACAATACATTAAAATAATATGGTAAGAAACACCGGTTTGCAATACCAAGCAAGCAGCAAAACGAGCTGTTTTGTACAGTTAAAAATTGCTGGAAGCGGATGAGATGGAAAGCCAGACCCATTAAATTTACCGAATTTGGCCTTTTTATATAGTATTACTGTCTTCAACCACTAAGCCACGTTAAGTTTTTTTTTTTTTTTCTTTATAAAGGTTTTCTGTCAGAGGAAAACACTTAACATGCATGCACTTTGCGTTCATATACTGGGCTGCTTGCCTGAATATAGTTTGCATCATCAGTATACTGAGTTGGCCTTTCAATATTACTTTCTTAATGCATTAGGCCACGTTAAGTTTTTTTTTCTTTATAACTCTTTTCTACGGGAGGAAAATGCTTAACACAAAACTTTACGCATTGCTTTCAAATTCTGGGCTCCTCTGCTTGCAAACTCCTTTCAGAAAGGCAAATAATATCCACATAGCTTTAAGGTGAATGTAATATTTTAGTCATGTCAACATAAGTTATTGTTAATTTTCAAAGTGTAATTGGTCATTTAAATGTATGTTATTAAAAAGGAAAAAGTATCGGTATCAGTATCGGCGATACTGGCCCTGTATTTACTTGGTATCGGATTGATACCAAAATTTGCAGTATCGCACACCCCTACCAGCCTGTGGTGGAGGCATCCATGTAAACTACAGCATGCCTGGAGACCTGTTCTAGGGGCACTATTGGCCGGAGAAATGCAAGGTCTGACCACGGGGTGAGGGATTGGCGACAGGCCGGTGTGACTTGGACCCGGTGAGTGCCGCGTGGCCACGCCCACCTCGGGACTCGGGCATGGGGCCAATGTTGAAGCGGTCTCATATCAGTGGGACTGCTGTCCTGCTCTTGAACATATTCAGCAGTTCAACACCGACTGAGCACGTCCTTGCATGAGACATGCTTGACCGAATCCAACTCCATACTGAGAAAAGAGATCGTCTCCGAGGAGAGTTTGCTCTTTTCCCAGTTGACCCGAAGGCCCAACCTTGCATACTCAACCCACTCTCCCCTATGCAATTACAACTCATTTGAATGTCATGCGATTACGGTAACAGCTCCTATAAAACTCCAGATTGTGGTAATTTACCGTCCCCCTGGCCAAATTCTAGCCACCTTCCTAGAGGAGCTGGACGGGCTGCTGTCCTCTTTCATGGAGGTTGGCACTCCACTCTTAGTCTTTGGCGATTTCAACATTCATCTAGACAAGCCTTATGCTACAGACTTCCATTCACTCCTAGCTTCATTTGATCTCAAACGCCTTACCACTTCTAGCACGCACAAATCAGGCAACCAACTTGATTTAATTTACACACACAATTGCACTGCAGATAACATTCTGGTGCAACCACTACATATCTCTGACCATTTTTTCATTTCATTTACATTACTTTTTGATACCCATGTGCCATCAACCCCCTTACCGGTTACTTTTAGACGAAACCTACGCTCCCTTTCTCCCTCACATCTTTCCTCTGTAGTATCCTCCTCTCTTCCCTCACCTACCCATTTCTCATCTCTGGATGTGAATGCAGCTACTGACACTCTATGCCAGACCTTAACCTCTTGTCTTGACGACATTTGTCCTCTCTCCTCCAGCCCAGCACGGGTTGCCCCTTCTAACCCCTGGTTATCCGAGGTTCTTTGTGAACATCGGACCAAACTCAGAGCGGCAGAGAGAAAATGGCGCAAATCAAACGATCCGTCGGACCTGAGTAGGTATCAGTCTTTGCTCTCATCTTTCTCTGCTGAAGTCCACACTGCCAAATCCTCACATTTCCACGACAAGATCAACAGCACTCCAGACATGCGTAATCTCTTCAGAACATTTAATTCTCTCCTCTGTCCTCCTCCACCACCTCCCACCACTTCTATAACAGCTGATGACTTTGCCACTTTTTTTACAGGCAAAACTAGAACAATCAGTAGTCAGTTCTCTCCTCCACACACACACGACCTCCAACCAACCACATCCACTGCTAAAACTCCCATCTTCTCCTTCTGTCCACTCACTGAGGCAGAGGTATCCAAACTTCTTCTCTCCAGCCATCCTACAACTTGTCCTCTAGACCCAATCCCATCACACCTTCTCCAAGCAATCTCTCCCACACTCTTACCAGCACTCACACACATCAACACATCTCTCCTCACAGGCATTTTCCCCACTGTGTTCAAGCAGGCTCGGGTAACCCCACTGCTCAAGAAACCTACATTAAACACTTCTCTTACTGAAAACTACAGACCTGTCTCTCTCCTTCCATTCATAGCGAAAACACTTGAACGAGTTGTCTTCAACCAGGTCTCATTGTTTCTTTCACAGAACAACAAACTGGATGCTAAACAGTCAGGTTTCAGGAGTGGCCATTCAACTGAGACTGCGCTACTCTCAGTCACTGAAGCCCTGCGAATTGCAAAAGCAGACTCCAAATCATCAGTCCTCATTCTGCTGGATCTATCTGCTGCGTTTGACACTGTTAATCATCAGATCCTCCTGTCTACCCTCTCATCTCTGGGCATCACTGGGATTCCACTTCGCTGGTTTGAATCCTATCTCACTGGTAGGTCTTTCAGGGTGGCCTGGGGAGGTGAGGTTTCCAAAGCACATCAACTGGTCACTGGGGTTCCTCAGGGATCGGTTCTTGGACCCCTCCTCTTCTCCACATACACGACATCACTGGGTCCCATCATACAGGCACATGGCTTCTCCTACCATTGCTACGCTGATGACACACAGCTCTATCTCTCTTTTCAACCAGATGATCCAACAGTAGCTGCACGGATCTCAGGCTGCCTGGCGGACATCTCGGCATGGATGAAAGAACATCACCTACAGCTCAACCTGGCAAAGACTGAGCTTCTTGTCTTCCCTGCTACTCCAACCCTACAGCATGACTTCACGATTCAGTTAGGTTCATCAACAATTGCCCCATCAACTTCGGTCAGAAATCTCGGTGTAATCTTTGATGACCAGTTGACCTTCAAAGAGCACATTGCAAAGACTGCTCGATCTTGCAGGTTTGCACTACACAACATCAGAAAGATCAGGCCCTTTCTGACAGAGCATGGTGCACAACTTCTTGTCCAGGCCCTTGTCATTTCTAGGCTGGACTACTGCAATGCTCTTCTGGCTGGACTTCCGTCAAACACAATCAAACCTCTACAAATGATTCAGAATGCAGCGGCACGTCTGGTCTTCAATGAGCCCAAAAGAGCCCATGTTACACTTCTCTTTATCTCCTTGCACTGGCTACCAGTTGCAGCTCGGATCAAGTTCAAGACACTGATGCTTGCATATAGAACAACCACAGGCTCAGCACCCGCCTACTTCCACTCACTATTACGAATCTACACCCCCTCCAGAAGTCTGAGATCTGCTAGTGAGCGACGCCTCGTGGTACCATCACAGAGAGGCTCAAAATCACTCTCCAGAACATTCTCATTCACCATTCCTGGCTGGTGGAATGATCTTCCCACCCCTATCCGGAATGCTGGATCCCTATCAATCTTCAAGCAACAACTGAAAACTCATCTCTTTCAGCACTACTTGACTTCATCCTAAACTTTAAAAAAAAAAAAAAAAAATTCTTTCTCTTTATTTATTCCTTTCCTTTCTAGCTTGTACTTATTTGAACAATGCCTGAGACTTGTTGTTACGAGCACTTCCTCTGTCTGATTGCCTCTTCAAGACGAATCGCTTTATGTATTCTCCAATTGTAAGTCGCTTTGGATAAAAGCGTCTGCTAAATGACTAAATGTAAATGTAAACCGGCTGAGGTGCGAGAGCACCAAGTCCCTGTGTTCACACAACCCCTGAGACTGAGCTAGTATGAGCCATTCGTCAAGAATGCGAATACCCTGTTCTCTTAGGGGAACAAGGGCTGTCTCTGCAACTTTGGTGAAGACACGGTGCGACAGGGACAGCCCGGAGGGCAGGACCTTGTACTGATATGCTCGTCCTTTCGAACGCAAAACGCAGCAATGTTCTGTGGTGCGGAAGAATCTACACATGAAAGTACATGTCCTTCAGGTCGATCGCTGCAAACTAATCTCGGGGACGGATGCACCTGGAGATGCACTTCTGCATCAACATCTTGAACGGTAACTGCTTCAGAGGGTCAAGACATGTAGGTTCAAGACATGCAGGTCCAAGATCGGTCGTAACCCACCTCTTTTCTTGGGTACAATGAAGTAGGGGCTGTAAAACCCCGTCTCCATATCGGCTGGAGGGACCGGCTCTGTCGTATCCTTCGCCAGTAGGACTGCGAACTCCACACGCAAGACAGGAGCACGCAAGACTGATGTGAAGCGGATGCCGCTGAGCTTGGGGGGGACGTCGGGCGAACTGAATTGCAAAGCCGAGTCTGATGGTCCGCAGGAGCCAGTGAGACGGTTGGGTCCCTTACAAGCTGGACCAGCAGGACCACCGACATACCCACGGTGGGGCAGCGAGGTGGAACGCAGGGACCCGGTCCGAAGAGGGGTCTGAGTGTGCAGTGCACGCTTACCTGGTTCCACGGTTGGCAGAGGGTGCGTGAGTAGGGCCTTTGATGATGCTCTCAAACCGCCCGCTGCTGCCTGCTGGCGAGAGAGGAGGATGAGTGTGGTCCGGTGTAGGTCCGTCTGCGACTCTCCATGCTCTCTCAGGACCCAGAGACAGAGAAACCTGCTCTCCTGTTGAGATGTTTTTTTTTTTTGGAAACCAGATTCTCCACCCGGCTCTCCTCCGGAGGAGAGAGAGGTGCTTTCACACCCCCCAAAGAGCAGTTCCCTCTATCTCTGGGTCACCCGTCCTGGAGCCTCTTGCTCTTCTGCTCACCGCCAGGTTGATGGGGGCCTGGACGGGCGGGGCGGCCTGCCTACGCCCAGCTCCACGGCACCGCTTGCTTGAGGCTGCTGTGGATGTGGCATGGGAGTGGGTGTGGACGCAGGGGGCCGCCCTCGGCGAAGAGCAGCCTGGGGCGCTGCGGCCGGCGGACAGGTGGAGGCAGCCGGCGGACAGGTGGAGGCAGCCGGCGGTAGCGGGGCAGGACGTGCGACTCAGTCTGCTTTTGTGCAGCCGAGAACTGCTGGGTCCAGTTCTCGACTGCGTCGCCCAAGAGACCGATCTGGGACACAGAGACCTTGAGGAACTGAGCTGTCGGCGTCCCTCATGTCGACCAGACACAGCCAGAAATGGCGCTCCTGGACCACAAGTGTGAACATCGCACGACCCAGAGAACTCGCAGTGGCCTTCGTCGCTCGGAGCGTGAGGTCAGTGTGGTTCGGAGCTCCTTTTAGAACTTCCGGGTCGTGACCACCCTTGTGCAGGTCCCCCAGTGCTTAAGCCTGAAGAACCTGCAGTAACACCATAGCGTGTAAGGCGGAGGCAGCTTCTCCACAGGTCACATAAGCATCGCTGGACAGACCAGACGAATACCTACAGACCCGGGGGAGGAGGCACGGTTCACCCTGCCGGGCAGAGGCGGTATTAGGACAATTGCATCGCAACCGACTGCTCCACCGGGGGGGACCTCTGTATAGCCCCTAGCTGCACCACCGTCGAGAGTGGTGAGGGAGGAGGAGTTAGCAGGTCGGTTTCCAGCAGAAAAAGGTGCCATCCACGACCTGGTAAGCCCCTCATGCACCTCTGGGAAGAATGGCACTGAGGCAGGGTGCTGAAAACCAGTGCATACCACCCCAAAGAACCAAGCGTCCAACCTTGAGGGCTCGGGATACGGTGGAGGTCTCCATTCGAGCCCTACCCTCACGGCGGCCCGGGAAAGCATAGCTGTCATTTCCAGATCCGATTCAGGCATTGCTACAGTCCCGGAGGGCAGCAGCGCAGCCGAATCTTCCTCTCCAGAAAACTCCAGCTCACCCTCGGATGCAGCGATCAACATCCGGTTGTCGGGAGGAGCGCCGAAGGATACCGCTGGTACGCTCTTTGAGAGGGCCCAGCGCGTTCCCTCGGCCGTTCAACTGGTTACGGAGCGCAAGAGGAACGATGGTCCCTCGAGGGTTGGTTCCCTGGAGGGTTTGCCACCACTATAACCCTCAGACCACTTGTACTACCGCCTGAAGTGGTCCTCGCCTGTCTACAGCCAGGACGAGAGCCAGATCAAGGCAGGCAACGGCTCCGCCCCTTTTGAGGTAACAGAGTCAGTTTTGCAGCTCCGAGATGATTATCATCTCACAAGGAGAAGATAACGCATCCACGAACACCACCTCAGCATGCTTTTATGCCCAGACACATGAGGCAGTGATCGTGAACATCACCCAGCGCCGGATAACAACCGCATCCAGAAACGCACGAGTGGTACGTTGTCTATAGCAAGACCCAATTCATCTTTATAAAGATGTAATGTCGAGTTTGCCAGATGCAACGTCATCTTTAAAAAGACGCACCCGTGAATGCTCTTTTAGGGAAAAAGCTTTTTTAGCGTGCTGAAGCACACTGGGGAGATGGCTGCCTGCAACACAAACAGGGGGTAGTGCTGCCTGCTGTGTGCAACCCACTCGACACGGGAAAACCACCACCGCTGAAGCGCTGTACCACCAACACCAAGAGCACGCTGAATTCATTCAGTCTTCTTCTCTCAGTAGAGTAGTCAGGAGAAAAACTATATGTTCGCTCGGCTCCGAAGCAAAAAACTGAATATGCATTGCACCTGCTGCCTACTTATACTCATGCTGTGATCAGCGGCAGCTGGATGCAATCATCGCATGCCACTGTGCATTGGCTCGTTTAGTTTACACTCAAAGTGGATTGGTCTCTCTAAGCGAGATCCCATAGTCAGTCATTACTGACGTGACGTCGAGAGTGACCAACTGAATTGGAACTCTATTTACACACACTGTCTCCATTGTGCAGCTCCCCACGGTAAAGAGGCCGCCCAGGCAAGACTGTCACATAAGTCATTCTCCTCAAATGCTATTGAGCTTTAAATTATAACATATTTTGCATTTGAGCCCATTCGGTAGAGAAAAATAGTATTTTTTACAAATGATTTACACTAGATTTTAATAAATGTAAAAAATGTAAAAGGTGTCCATTATAGGTGACACCTAGATGAACAGTTTACAGTTTGTGTTATGACTGTAAGTCATTCTGCTCATATGCTATTGAAGTTAGAAAAGTGTATACCAATATCACATGTAACTTTAGAGACGGTCCCTAAATATGCGAATATGGAACGTCCAATGTCAAGCCAAATTTATGCCCGTCACGGTAGCGATTTTTAAAATTAATGTTAACGCCTTAATGCGTTTCCAGCAATTTCTCTGAGGGGAAAAGAGAAGTCCTAACTGCTTTTTTGCCGTGTTTTTCACTCTATACAGGCTGCCAGAAAGTATCCATCGGTGAGCTATTGTTGCTGTTGCCTTTTGAACTACAAAATGAGTATTAAATTCATTATTGAATATTGAATTATTGAATAATTATAATTGAGTAATTATATAGACAATTTATTAATGTAATGTTTTAATTCTAGATGTTTGTGTAAATGCTGTGTGTGCTTTGAGCTGCCATAGAAACGAGGTGTCAACACAACAATCGGCAGGCAGTAAACTCCATCTTTCCTTGCGGTTTTCACTGCTTTCAGGTAAGTTTAGTCCCTAAAATCACAAATATTACATATAAACGTTCCTGACATGTTTTGTACTTGTTATTGGCGTGTTTTTATTAAATATTTATTTTATAGAAATGGTTTAGTGTCTTCGAAAAAGTCCGTTAGCATCTTAGCAGTTTTCAGGTAGGCTAACTCTATATATTGAGCTCTTGTTTATGAAACTTTGGGCTTTTAATCAAATCTTCATGTGTATATGAGAGATTTTGATAGCTCTGTAAAGGTTTAGCTGGCGATTTGTAAATGGGTTATTAGAAATAGGCTAATTTATTTAACCTAAACAGATACACTGTACTGTGAATCGATGAGGTCATTTACATGGAGAGTGTGATCGACTGAAAACAAGTTCAAACGCGTGTTGAAAACAGCTATGCTGCTTCATTTTTCCAGGATTCTTTGATGAATAAAGTTTTAAAACAGTACAGCATTTATTTGAAACAGAAATGTTTGCTGTAACTTTTGATAATTGATAATAATCAGAAATATTTCTTGAGCAGCAGATCAGCATATCAGAATGTTTTCTGAAGGATCATGTGACACTGAAGACTGGCGTAATAAATGTTCTGCTTTGATCACACCTCTGAGTAATAAATGATACAAGTCTTTTTGGACTGTTTGGAAGAGTGCGGATCTCCTTTATCCTTGAACCTTTGTATTTTAGGATCTACGCACCTTATACGATTGGTCTATTGGACTTTCGTACTAGTGTTTGGCGCTACGACCTTTCCTTTTGCTGCTTTCATCACAGAAATAAATTACATTGCACAATATATTCACATAGAAAACTGTTGTGTTAAATTGTAATACTATTTCTCAATATTACTGTTTTTACTTCATTTTGATCAAATAAATGCAGCCTAAAACTATGGTTTTACTGCAAATCCGGTGGTAAAACCGTGGTTAATTTTTGAAAGAGTACAAATAATCGTTAATTGAATGCTGAAGTCACTTTTGATAAAAGCATTTGATAAATGTAAATGTATTTGCATATTTAATGTTTATTGAAAATATTAATAAATTTGCAACTGTTATTGAGAGTGGTGTGTATTGTTTTATTATAAATCAGCGGTGGCGTATGTGTGCTGTTAGGGTAAAATTTTGTTTCATTTTAAAGAGCAGTGTTTGTGCTTGATCAGTTACTGCCTTGCGCTGTCGATCCTTTGTTACCTTGCTCAAGATTAATAAGATTACTATTTTTGTTTGTATTTTCGTTGGCCACGAAGTAATACCAACAGAATTGATAAGATGCACTAAATTTGACTAAGACGCTGGACGACTAGTTGATAAGGTGTAAGAAATAAATTTTGAATCAAATCAATTTAAAGAAATTAACATCGAATCTTTAAGAATCGATTCCCCAAAAGCTAAAATAAGACCTAAGTCCCTACATATTTTATGGTGGAGAAATTTTTTAGGCAGCACAAACTAACTTTTCAAGCATAAAAAACGACACGTTGTTGTATCTGTCTATTTTAGCCAGAAAGAATAGATCAGAGACGGAGAAACAGAATTTGGGTTACTGTATGGTACGTTTTGCGTCTCTTTTTAGGCCTATTGTTTGTAGCTAGATTACCTCACATTGCGTGTTCCAATGTGTATCACCCTGGTTTGATAGCTTGATTAGCTAACTGATACTTCTCTGCCATTTAAATTCACTACAAGCTAGTGAGCTTCAGACGCGGTGCTCAGAAAGAGTGTCCAAAAGCGTTTTATGGGAGAATCTTGATCAAGTGAAAAATTGTGTGATGAAAATCCACTGTTTTTGTCTGTCTAAACAGGCTAACACCAGAACTGAGACCCGCTGAGATCTCAAGAACATTGTCATATTAATAATTAATCTGTAGATTAATTTACCTCACTCTAACAGTCGATAAGCTTGTTTTTTCTTATGTTTCTTATTGGTCAGCGCTATAAGAAACATAAGAATCTAAATAGTGCTGTTTGGTTGTTCAAGTGTGAGATTCACTGACATCTCCGGTGAGATGAAACTGTATATAACTATATATAGTTAGCTATAGCTTGTGTGTGCAACACTGCTAGCTTAGGGCCGGTGTGTACGTCACCATAACAACAGCCGTAAACCCAGAAGTCCTAGAAAACCTTTTCCGGGGTAACTTTCAAGTGCGCAGGTGCAGTCTGCCAGCGCCATTTTTGAGCTGTTTATAAACAAAGGCCGTTTCTCAATACCAAGTACGCAAAGTTCGGACTTGCGTCCTCAGTAGTTCGGACTTCGCAAGTTTGACTCGGGAGTGCGAACTCCCAAGGACGGGAGGACACAAGTCCAGTAATTCTCCAAATGGAACAGCAGCATACTTGATAACGTCAGTCAGCTCGCCTAAGTTATCTACACTGTATTACAATACAGCGAAATATGATATCAAACACCACTGCCTCTTTTTGTTTTCATATAAACATATTAATAGCCGCATACATTACAGTGAAACAAAATTATATCAAACAGCATTGCCTCTTTTCTGTTTCATTGAAAATATTAATAGCCACAAAAAATGTGGTTCATGCAACGCGTACAGGCATTACAATAAAACGAAATTATATCAAACACCACTGCCTTTTCGTTTTCTTCAAAATATAAAACACAACCCCCTTTTCGTTTTCATTTTAATAATATAAAACATTAATATGTGGTTTTTAGGTAATATGTGCACATATACTCTGATTATCTTCACTGTATGTATAATAAAATGAAATATGACAACTCTGCCTTTTTTGTTAAATGTCAGTTTTAATTAACAATAATAGCCATTATAAAAGTAAAAGCATACAGTATAAGAGACTTATGTAATAGGAAATAAAGACAAAAGCAAACAATTCAGTCGAATGCATGTAACGTTAACAAAGTCAGCGCTGTATTACGATTAATAAATAAATAATTTATGAAACATAACTTTGTTCTCAGCCAAAACGATATGACCTGGAAGAAATAATAGATTCATGAGACCAAAGATTGCCTGTTAGATTATCCAAAATGAATTTTACCTCATGTTTAACCACTACAGAGATATCAGAGCCAGCGGCAAATGTCAGAAGGACTAGCCGAGGTGAGGCTGCTCTCAGCGGATACATGAGCACTGAGTGCCCGCTGATCGCGTGGAGCTCACATCTCCGAAATCAGCGAAGGAAATTTTCAAATAGGCACTATCTTTATAAATAAACCGCAGATTTGAGTTTTAAACAACTATATTCTCAACTGAAATACTCTTAGTACGGCATTTCATGACACAATAACAGTAATATTTAGAAAATTTTGCAGTTTTCCCCTCCGCCATTAACGCTTGCTGATTGGTGTGAAAAGCATTCTGGGATACCTGGCTGCCTCAGATTCGCACAAGTCACCTCTAGATGCATCCTTGATAAAAGGGGCGGAGCAAGGACACATCCGGGGATTTGAACTGTACTTCGCTAAATGTGAACTTTGAATTGGAACAGTACTTGGGCGACGACTGATGACGTTTCACAAGTCCACAAGAACACAAGTACAGACAAGAACGTATATTGAGAAATGGCTAAAGCCTAGCATGAGCTAAGCTAACTGAAGCTAGTGAGTTTGCATTGAAGCCTAGGCAAAGCTATTAGCATTGAAGGCTAGTGGTTAGCACTTAGAATTTGTAGCCTACTGGTTTGAATGCAGTGTATTTTGCAGTGTGCTTTGAAATGTTGAAATGTAATCAGTTACGTCTGAACTTTAAAATCACACTAGTGGGATCTTCACCTCATTTTATCTCTCTTTTATTCATCTTATCTCTCTTCCCCTCTCCTCCCATTTAAAAGGAATTTGACAAATGCAAACTTAAATAAACCTTGCTGTGCACTGTTACTAATTATCATAGGAAGTTCAGCGGTCTCATAGTTGTTATTTTTTTTAAATCACGTTTGCTTAAGGTCAAGAGGAATCCTCTGCCGCCTGGTAGCTCCCGGTTCACAGCGAGCGGGACTCACGCTAACTGCAATTCCCTTTACCGTCTGCGTTTTGATTTCGGCAAATCAGTTTGGGTGAATACAAACAACGAACGGGATTATCATGAGCACAACATCCAGCTAGGCAAGAAAACATGCAATCTACCTGAGGGATGACGACTTTCACTATTTCACAGGCCAGTGGTTTGTGTGTGACATTTTTTGTATGACATTAAAATTCATTTTAGAATAATTGTACATAAATATGTTAAGTAAACAAATGAGATTTTTTTGACCACAACACGTTTGACTGGCTGATGTAAAAACTTTTAAAGCATTTTTCTCAGTTTCAGTGTTTGCGTAGTTACTGCACTTTGCCTTTGTAGGGCAGTATAGTCCTCCACGTCTGTTGCGATCTCAAAACTCCGGCCATTTGAAAATACCTAGAATATCAAAATCAACTGCGGGCAGGAGATCATTTTCCTATTTAGCGCCCAAACTCTGGAACAATCTACCTAACACTGTTCGGGAAGCAGACACACTCTCCCAGTCTAAATCTAGATTAAAGACCCATCTCTTTAACCTGGCTTACACATAATACACTATCTCATTTCTATAATTCAAATCCATTAAAGGATTGTTAGGCTGCTAGGTCAACCGGAACCGGGAACACTTCCCAAAACACCCAATGTACTTGTTACATCGTTAGAGCAATGGCATCTATGCTAATATTAGTCTGTTTCTTTCTTATTCTGAGGTCACCGTAGCCACCCAGATCCAGACTGTATCCAGATCAGATGGTCACTGCAGCCATCAGGATCCAGTCCGTATCCAGATCAGATGATGGATCAGCACCTAGAGATGACCTCTACAGCCCTGATCGTCAGCGGAGACCAGGACAACTAGATGAGCCCCAGAGACTGATCCCCAGTGAAGACCCTGTCTCCTAGACGCCCATCGGGACAAGACCACAGGAAACAGATGAGTCCTTTGCACAATCTGACTCTGCTGCAGCCTAGATTTAACCTGCTGATTTTGTCTGTCCAGAGGAGAATAACACTATTTCGACACACTATTTCCCCGTCTAAATACTGTAAAGCTGATATAAAGCCACCCAGCTTTATATCAAGCTGATGTAAAGCTGCTTTGACACAATTTGCATTGTTAAAAGTGATATACAAATAATAGTGACTTGACTTGCTTGCTTCCCTTATGACTGCAAGCAGTTGGTGTGTTTAGGGTTTATGAGGCATCTGCTTGATTTGTGGATGGTCCTCCTGGACCCCTGCATTGTCATATATCAAGTAATCAAGCATCTTTGGTTTCAGAGAGACTGATTTCTTTGAGGAATTATATTCCTACTGAGTTTTCTAGAAGACAACGTACACTGGCTGAGAGATGAAAGTGGAAGGCCACAGAATTCTGTCAATTCCTGTTGTACACTGGGCCTGTTGTCCTGAAGGATGTGAAGTCTTAAATTTATGGCAATTTTATGCTTTTGTCAGTCGGTGTGTACATTTTACTGAGTTGTTTGAGGATGAACCATTTGGGCAATTCTCTTTTTGTTATCATTTGTTGAACATTTTGCCCAGCTTTATGGCCAGGGATTTGAAGTTTACAATCATCAGTTTGGTGCATCTTTGTGAAGAAGCTGAAATTTAATACATGGTAATACATGGTAATTTGGATTTTCTTTCATCTTTTCCATATGAGAATTTCTTGGGTCAGCTTAAAAAAGTGGTTAGAGGCCCACGTAATTTTCTGACACAAGTGATCCGTATATTATCTAAAATTGAGGAAGCCAGCTCCAACTGTGTTATTTATTTACAGACATCTAAAGCTTATGAATCAGGGCTGCGTTTCCCAATAACACTCTCTTAACGCGCTACGAAGACTCTAAAGGTATGCCTTAACTAAAGATGTACCATTTCTAGGCGTGTTCCCCGAACTGTACCTTAGGAGGTTGCTTAAGATATACCTTCTTACGTGCGACGTTACCAGGTGCTGTCCATGGTTGTGGTGCTGAACTGGTTGATATCAATGGCTCGAGAATCGATTATTCATTCTATGCACGGGCTGCTTCACTGAGTTTTGTGAGAAAGCGGTGTTCTTTATAAAAGAAGTGTTGATTTTAAATAAAGACAGAACTCTTTCTTGTTAGAACACAACAAACTTGCGCGAAACTTTTACTTTGGCTTTGCAACACACATCACATCAGGGAAGAAAACCAAGGAAGAAAAATATATGCCCAGAGCACCTCCCAGTGGTCACCACATAAAATACAAGGAAAAAAACCTACACGAAACACTGCTTAATACTTTAAAAGCTTTTAACAGAAGAGGAAAAAATAACACCTTGGGCCTACAGTCCAACAGAAAAACATTCTGGTAAGAGTGCTTTCCAACAAGAAGCACTTCAGAAATAGTTGAAATCCCTTTTATCAGGACTCATGGGATCAAACTACATCCAACCCTGGATATTTTATATAATTTTGAAATGAGTGTGTGAACCCGCAGCGTCATGCCCAAATGTAGCCTATATCACTAACTGGCAGTATGCCTTCACTGGCCTTTGAATGGCTCATTAATATTATCGTAATATATTTTCCATAGTGTCTTCATTTACTCCACAATCGGGGTTGATTGCCCAGCAGCATCACATATAGGTATAAATCACTAATTTCTTTTATTTGATGACCTGTTCAATAAAAACGCAACAGGAGAAACATATAATCAACAGCTACAATTGCAGAGAGAAAGAGGAGAGCCGCCAGCAGCTGAATTTGTTTTGACAAAATCGTTCCAACGCGATCTAAAAGCCGCTGAATTTGCTGCCATGCTGGCAATTTTTTTTCCCTAAAGTTTTAGTGCACATACACTAAATGGCTCTGCGTATGGCGCCGTCTTTGATTTTGCACAACTATTATATTTGTATAGAATGAGATGTAAAGAACTGTGAACTTCCAAAAGTAATAAGGTATAGCTAAGAGTGGTCCAGACCAGCCTTACAAAAGTATGACTAACAGAAGGTATACTAACAAAGAATGTTTCAGGAAACATGTTAATGATAAGGTACAGGTTAAGGTACAACTAAAGAATGATGTAGCATTAAGAAGGTTTCTGGAAATGCAGCCCAGAACATATGGAAGGACCAGTACCACAGTTTTTCATGAGAAATTTAAAACAGTTTGTAAAACAGTGCTGTCCATGGATGGTGCAGTTATGAAAACTTAAAAGAGAGATTCCTGCATCAAAATGAATGGGTTTATTTTGATTGAAAACATTATTGTTGATAGGGGAGTGAAATATATTATTGATCAAGAATACAGATGTCACAAATCATTCTTTGAATACAGATTTGACTCTAGGGAGTTGGGAATCTTCATGGTTTCTAATTTGTCCATGACTGTGAAGCATTTTCAGGTAGTGGAGAGTGTGCAAAAGTATGTCAGGCTGCCATTTCATAAGTTTGCTGTAATGCCCTTTCAGCATTTAAACAAACCACACTTCAATCATTAATCAACTTGGTACTTAAGAGATTTTTGGTAGTATTCATACAGTTGTATGGAGCATGGAATCTGTAGTTAATATTTAGGTGCACCCTTTGTATCACCCTTTGTGTAGACGTTTTGTGGCCGCCAAACAAAACTGATGTTGTCAAAGCAACAAAAAGGAACAACCTGGGGAACGATGGACTTTACACGGGGTCAAAATTTATTTACATCAAATTAGTATAATTATATAGATTTTGTTGACACATTTCAAATACGTTGGCCTTTCATCCATCAAATATTTTTTGGAATTTTATCTTGTACCAAATTTGTGTCAGTGTTTTGTCAGGTTAATGCTTTTTGCATGTGAATAAAAATGAATTATAAACAAACAAAAATATGTAGATAGTTACAATGAGACTAACAAAAAACTACCAGAAGCTAGACGAAGAAGGGTGTTCGTTGTCTATTTATAATTTGTGATAATATATATTTAATGTCATATATTCAAATATATAATCAAAGATGTAACTCTTCAGGGAAGAATTTCCAATAATTTAAAGTAATTTTCTATTTTATTGTATTTTTTTAAATTTATTTATTGAACATATTTGAAAAATTAACCATAGACCAAAAATAAAGAAAAAGAAAATTGATTGCTATTTTCCATCTTAGTAGGACACAAATAATACAAATTCATTTTTGTTTTGTTTTTTTAAAACGTGACTTATTTTTTATTTTAATGCTTGCACCCCCAAGAATGCATCACCCCTTTGGGGATATAAATTGAAAACAGAATGCTTTTTGGCAATGCATGTTACAACATTTTAGCTACATTTTTAAACCATTTTACTCTCTCATAACTTAGAGTAAACATTTGTCATAATATTGTATTAAACAATAATTATGTCTGTTTATGAATATTTTAGCCTACTGTATCATATTTAAATACATATGGGGCATATCTGTTTATCATAACCTTGCTATGTGCATCCTACATTTTTGCTAGTACCAAATCTGTCGGTCTCACAACCTTTATGACCCTTCCTAAAATATTCAGGCCATCTTGACATATTTATTGCAGCATAAAGCATACTAAAGCAGAAGTCTCCTGACAAAACATAATTATTGAGTTTCCATCTTCCCAAAGATTTTTTAAGAACACTTCTGTTGACTCTTATCACAACACACTTCCTTCGTTTCACATCCTTCTTTATTTTGGACTCTTGCCAATTTTTCACAGTGTAATTTATAGCAATAAGACGTGAAACGACATGGAAGCAAAAGAGTTTCAGTACTGAAAATGTAAGAAACTTACAATGAAAAGCAAAGCAAACTGTATCATCACTATGTTGAATCAACACTATTGAAGGCACTGCTTTATTATCTTGCTTTATTGAATTTGGTTGAGATCCTTTCTGTTTATACAACTGTTCCTTTACATGTTTCTTTCTTTTTTTTTTTTTAATTTGGTGATTTGATTTTCTCTGAAAATAACAGTGCTCTATTTTAGAGAGTTAAATCAAGACAGAGATTCTTCCTGAAGAACATAGGGCTCTAGTTTAAGTACGCACAAACAAGGTGTTGATAATAATTTACTAGACAACCAGTTGCCATTGGAAAATTAAGTAAATAAGCTTTCCTCCATACTGAAAAATATACTGCACTAGTTAAAACTTAAACATTAAGTCACATACATGCTTTCTCTTGTTCAGTTAACTTGTAATAAATCTGTGTAATCCAGATTTTTTTTTTTTTTTTTTTTTAAATATGGGGTGAAAAATATTTCATTTGTTTTTCTTAGGAAACAGATTTCCTAAATTCTTTTGTAAGTAGAGTCACCTAATAACATTTTAAAAGTATGTTTTCTACAGTGCAGTGTGCATTCAGTATATTTTCAAGTATTTACTCAATGCACAGGGATTTTAGCAGCCTTTTATTCTACAGTGACTCAATGGTTTATTAACCGACGTATCAGTATTACCTTTGCTGCACAACACCATTATCACTGCACTTACATTGATGTTCTCTTTCATAGGAAAACCGAAGCTAAGAAAAGTCAAGAATTTCAACTGGATGATTTATTCTATTTAAGTGATTATAACAGGGTAAATCTCAAAATGTCTAAGAGAGAACATGGTTTGTGCTTCAAGAAATACTGTAGTTTGACCTCATGGCTGCTTTACTGCTGTACTTTCATAAATCTAGTAAATGGATACTCCGTAAAGAACTGTACCGTCAGAGGGTCTTTAAAATATGCCCAAAACATAAATGTGTTTTGTTATAAGAGGTCCCTGCATTTTGTACCAGGGAATATACCGGACAAAACCACATACTTGGACATTTCTATCAGTGTCATACAGAAGATAATCAAGGAGTATTTCTCTCAGCTGGATAATCTTAGAAGTCTTAATGCACAACACAACAACATCAAGGACGTGGAGGAAGGAGCGTTCAGCAGTTTGGTGGCTTTGCAGGAGTTAAATCTGGCCAACAACAGACTGACAGACTTGGGAGGAATATTTCAGAATCTGGGAAATCTCAGTGTGTTACATCTAATTGTAAACTTGATCACAAATATCAGCATCTCTGCATTTTCACCCCTGGTCAGTTTAAGAAAAGTTAATCTGTCCAGAAATCTTCTGAAGAAAATAAGCAAAGTTCAGCCACTCTTTTTATTACCACAGTTACAGGAAGTGCACATTGGGAGTAATGGCTTCACCTCTTTTCAGACCTCGGAGGTGTCCAACATATCTTTGAGACTAAAAGTCCTGGATTTATTTCAAAATCCTTTGAAAGAGTTCAGTATTTTTCCTCACCTTAATCATTTGGACTTGGCTTTTATTATTTTAATCGCCACTGTTTATTTTGTGTCACCATACTTACTCGTGTAACTACTCATGTAACCGTCTTTAAATAGAGAAAACATGGAAGTGTTTGGTGGCTTCTAAATTCGTCCCTGTTTGGATCTTAAACTTTCTTCCAGTTGCAATCGCATTACCGGTATATATGTGTGTGTTAGCTTAGTATTGTATCGTAGTTAGCAAATAAACTTTGTCTCATTTATAAAGAATCATCGTCTCGTCTTGTTTGTGTTGTGTAATTTTCTAGTCTAAACATCTGCCAAAGATCTCGTTTACCTTGCTCATGGTAAAATTATCATTTTGTTTGAAAATATGTTGGCCACAAATAAGTAAAACAAATTGATAGGACACTAAATTCGACTGCGACGCTGGACATCTAAGTTGATAAGGTGTAAATTATCGTAAATTATTGTACATCTGCAGCTGTACATAACATCCTTGAAATTCTTAACCAGTCGCTTGGGAAAACCAGCACGGGGCAGAGTCAAACAGTGGACAAAGAGATGGCCAGGTTTCAGTTTTGCAGTCATGACAATGACAAACAGCAACACTTCCTATTTATAATACATTTTAACACTATAATTAGAGCAGTGGTAGTAGTCAGGGGCTATTTTGAGGTTCATTGTGTTCCCAATAAACATATTTATGTAATAAAAATAATGTAATGTTAATTTTTATTTTCAATCTGTTGAAGGTCTTTCCCTGGATTTTTTAAGCGTGGTTCAAAGAGACGGCTACCCAGCTAGCTCCTGTTGTGTTAGTGTACAGATCATACCAGTTGCTTTGTAGAGAAGCCAGCCTCCAGATGCTGACTTCATTTTTGGGTATGCATCACTGAACAAGCTAGAGACCTAAAATCCACATTTAACTCAAGATTAGAAAATAATTATTAAAAAGGTTTTTAGTTGTTGATAACTAAGGAAGGGATAGCTGTTTAATAAAGGAATGGTGAATAAATATACATCACCTCTGAATGTGTCAAGTCATCAGGCATAGTAAGATTCCATTTTCCCAAGCCAGCTTGCAAAAGCTGCACCTCGTCAGCTAGTGAAGGGGCCATGTCTGAATTTTTGTTTAAAAGAAACACTGAAAACACAAAAGGTTTCCATAGTTTGTTGAGCTTCGCTGGTCTACTACAGCTGGGTAGCCGTCTCTTTGAACCACGCTTAAAAAATCCAGGGAAAGACCTTCAACAGATTGAAAATAAAAATTAACATTACATTATTTTTATTACATAAATATGTTTATTGGGAAAACAATGAACCTCAAAATAGCCCCTGACTACTACCACTGCTCTAATTATAGTGTTAAAATGTATTATAAATAGGAAGTGTTGCTGTTTGTCATTGTCATGACTGCAAAACTGAAACCTGGCCATCTCTTGGTCCACTGTTTGACTCTGCCCCGAGTGCTGACCCTGCCTTGTGCTGGTTTTCCCGAGCGACTGGTTAAGAATTTCAAGGATGTTATGTACAGCTGCAGATGCAGCATCTGCACCAAGATTTCTGTCTTGCTGTAGAATAAAGACCAGTTTGATATCTGCACTACAATGACACGTCCTTGAATATAATAGGTATAACTGTATAAAAGAGCAAACATCAAACTACATGACATAACATCAGTGCATTGCAAACTTGTGAATGACAATAATAACCCGCAACGAACTGTTGCACACTGTACAACTTTTATCGATGTTATTGATTACTTTAGCAACACAAACTTACTTCAAGGTGCCTTGAGGGACCAGCTGAGGAGGAAGATGATGCCGCTCCATGTCTCTCCTGAGAGCTCATCTTTACAGACTAAGAGACCTAAGGTCAAATATTATTTACATACTTAATAATATAAACAAAGCACGACGTATTGCACACAAATCACCGTGACAGCTTTCCAATATGCGCGCCACTGACGTCTGTACTTCCAAGTCAGAGAGCAGCTGTCCATCAAAAGCTCACTAGCCAATCAGAGTGGATCGCTGTTAAGCCCGCCCCACGAGAGGTTTGTGCCAAAACAGCAAACGAAAATTTGCAAAGCGTAAGCGAAATCTGTGGCAACGCATTCAGAATCCACGATTTGCGAAAACGAATCTTTAAAAATCATTAACAAAGAATGAAGCATATTTGAAGAGCATGTTAAATTTGTGCGACTGAGTTCATTTTTTTCATTTTCATTGTGTTTTTCTTCTTTTGTAATGGCATATTTTTGATCATTTCTGGAAAAGTTACGTTCAGTTTTATTGACACAAAAATCATTCCATACAGCTCCAGCTGCACCGAATGCAGCTCGAACGTGTCCTCGCCTGCACTCAAAGGTAGACACACATCCGCCATTAAAGCAAGTAGCAGTGAGTAAAACAATGGTAGTGTGTGTGAATAGAGTATTAGCAATGTAAGCGAGATTACATTGCCAAGGAAGGTTGCCGCTAATGCAACCACGCTGGCGATGCTAACGGGCTATAAGCTAATAGCGGACTCTGGAAATCAAAATAAAACTAGTGATAACAAGGCGCTTTGTTTTTGTTGTAGAATTCGATAGGGGATATATTCACACGTTATAGAAACGAAAATGATGGTATGTAAAATAGATTTCAGGATTAGAAAATAGACGATAAAGAATTAACTAGCCGGAGCTCAAACTCAAAACACGCAGCAGCAACAAACAGGAAGTCAAAATCCGGGCGTTATATTAGACAGCAACTTGTCTTTTGAAAATCATATTTCCCATGTTACAAAAACAGCATTCTTCCATCTCAGAAACATTGCCAAGCTACGAAACATGTTACCTGTTTCTGATGCAGAAAAGCTAGTTCATGCATTCATGACCTCTAGACTGGACTATTGTAATGCACTGCTAGCTGGTTGTCCTGCATCTTCAATAAACAAGCTACAGGTAGTCCAAAATGCAACGGCTAGAGTCCTTACCACGTCAAGAAAATATGATCATATTACCCCAATTTTACAGTCTCTGCACTGGCTACCTATTAAGTTCCGCATAAGTTACAAAATATTATTACTTACCTATAAGGCCCTTAATGTTTTAGCTCCTGTGTACCTATCTAGTCTTCTACCACGCTACAATCCATCACGCTCCCTAAGGTCGCAAAACTCTGGACTTTTGATAGTACCTAGGATAACAAAGTCAACTAAAGGAGGTAGAGCCTTTTCACATTTGGCTCCCAGACTCTGGAATAGCCTTCCTGATAACATTCAGGGTTCAGACACACTCTCTCTGTTTAAATCTAGATTAAAGACACATCTCTTTAGCCAAGCATTCACATAATGCATCTC
Source organism: Spinibarbus caldwelli (assembly GCA_039654775.1). Taxonomy (NCBI): domain Eukaryota; kingdom Metazoa; phylum Chordata; class Actinopteri; order Cypriniformes; family Cyprinidae; genus Spinibarbus; species Spinibarbus caldwelli. The sequence goes on along the minus strand of CM077228.1, from coordinate 23,869,256 downwards.
ATAATCTTGTACTGCAGTTATATCTGATCTAACACACATTATTGTTCTTTAGCTTGGATTGAACAAATCATTTTTGCTTGGTTGGAACAGCAGCTACGCTAATTATGTCTCTATTTGTTTCTCTGTTTCTGCCACGGGATTAACATCCCGTGGTAACTAGGATTTACACAAGCTTCAGTCTGGATCCAGAACACCTGAGAAGAGATGATGCCAACCCCTCAGATGATGCCTACCCTCAGACAACATACAGAACTACCAAATTTCGCCATAAGTTAAATATATTAAGTTTCTACAATATATAAATATATTGTAGAAAATTAATTTCCTGTAAAGCTACTTTGCAACGATTTGTATTGTGAAAAGTGCTATACAAATAAACTTGAATTGAATTGAATTTGTTTGAAATATTTTAAGTTTGAAATGTGTCATGGGAGTTCAAAGCAGTTTGTATTGTTAGACTATAATACATGTCCTTCCTCAATTTCCAGGGAGCAGAGCAACTTTTCCATAAACTTCTGATGCTGACCCAGAGGATGTAGTGGTAGTACCAAAGATCCATTACCCCCATCAGACAAGAATCTTATTTTGTTCAGACACATCACCTTTGAATGACTGGGATCTTGATCTTCAGACACCTGATATTATGCAAATATTTTAATTTTTGCACTTTATTCTTATTAGTTTATGCTGAACTTGGATTAGCATACCAACAGCATATAATTGTTAAGGGGATAGTTCAGCCAAAAATAAAAATTCTCTCATCTTTTACTCACCCTCATGCTGTCTCAAATGCATATTACTTTCTTTCTACTGGACAGGTAAACACAAATTAAGATCTTTAGGCAAATAATCCATCTCTGTGAGTCCTAAAGATGCTTTAAAAACCACACACAGCGACCATGACAGTAATCCATCTGACCTTAGTGGTTGAATCAGTATCTTTTGAAGTAAAACAACAGATAAGAAAAACTTTTGACTATTAAAAACCGCTTCCAATCAACTGTCATATGTGCATGGGTTACAATTCACTTGTGTGATGTGGATTCTCAGAGATAGACTATTTTCTTAAAAAACTTTGTCAAGAAAGAAAATCATATACATCTGGAATAGCATGAAGGTGAGTAAATGAGAGAATTGTCATTTGTTGGGGTGGACTATCCCTGTAAAGACTGATACTGCATTCCATTACATAACATACTCATTCACTGTTTTGTAACTTATACTGTAACAGGAACTGCTGAAAGGATCATTGCAGTGTTTAAAACATATAATGAATTTTAAACATATTCTGTATGTTATGTTCTTGTGCATTTTGTGTAGTAATGTAAATTATAATAAAACTGTTCATTATGTATAATATGCAGTTAGTGTTTTGTGGATTCCGGTCTTTCCTGTCACAACATAATTGCATCCAAGACTTTCACTTTGATACTTGTGTATGCTATAGTGACAATAAAGAATGTAAATTTATTTGAATTAATTCATATTTTCATTTACATTCATTCAACTGGTTTATAATATTCACGCTTGAAAGCGTTGATGATTGTTAAAAATGTATTTCCAATTTTAAATGTCAGATGATAATGTTAACTAAATAAAATAACTAAAAATTATCAGCATGATAAAAACAATTGGCAGCAAGAACATTATTGGTGTGGAATATGTAATAAAATGAGCTTGATTGCCTGGTTGGAATGAAACTTTCTTGACGTCTGAATATATCACATGATAGTATTATATTTCAAATGTAACAGCTCAACCTAATTAGACCCTACAATGCAAAAGAATCAAGAGCAATTAACAAATATATGAGAACATTGGGTATTATACAATATTTCCAGTATTATATACTGTATTTTAATAATTAAACCTCAATATGACCTTCTTTTTCTCTTGCGTTTGATCTCTCGTGCTCCTAAAAGCTTATGTTGACAGAGTAGTAGCAAGCAACAGATGAATATAGATTGAATTCAAAAACAAAACTCCTAATTTTATATCATTAAAATGAAATAGGAAGCCACTAACAGACGCTCACATCCACACAGGTGCAACAATACCGACGCCTTCACTTCCAGGTCAAGAAGCTGTCAATCAAAAACTCAGTAGCCAATGAGAACACACCGCTGATAGCCCCGCCCCCACAAGAGATTTGTGCCAGAATGGCAAACGAAAACTTCAGAAGCGTAAATGAAAACTCTGGAAGTGCATTTGTAAGTACAGATCAGCGAATGAAAGAGGAGAAAACAGTTGGAAAACATGCAGTATATTAAGAAGACAAAGTATTCTTGAAAAATGACATTCATTTTAATTGGTACAAATGTAATTCCATATGTATCTGTTAAAAGGGGTTATAAGGCAAAGATTAAAATATCATACGTTCCAATAAACACATCAAACAGATATAAGACATCACATATTATTTGTGAATATAATGCTCTAATACTTTAAATGATTTTAAGTGGTTGTCTGTTGAAAATTGTCCATGTGAGTTCTGTGTCCCTTTGTTGGAGCGCAAAAGTGAAAGATCGCACGTCTTCTGGAATGCAGAGGGAAGAAAAAGAGGAGATGTCCTGAGGTCAGAAAATGTCACGGGTAGAGATCTGGGCTCAGACGTTCCATTGTAAATCAGTCTTCCTTTGTTGATTCGAATATCAATTTATGCGTTAACTGGTCAGGGGGTCCAGGAGCATCTGTTGCTGGAAGATTTCCAGACAAGAAGTTCTTTGTTCTGTGTCGGTTGAATTAGGTTTAAGGGATAAGGGACTAGGTCCTGACAGGAAACTGGTCCAGACACTCGGCATTAGGTTGATCATTAATTAATTTTATGACCTGCAGATGGTGGGGAGGAGAATCTTTAGTTTTCCTTTGCATGTAAGATTCTATAGTTATTTGGGTCTGTTCGAGACAGAGATCCTACACCACTGAGTCCGAACATCTTTGGAGTTCATTACTCTTCAAACCAGGAAGAACGTGATCGCAAGTCCAAACCTTGAAACCATAAAGACTTTCATCCGAGACTGCATCTGGACACTCGTCAACGATTAAGGCAATGCAAGTATCGTACATTTAACTAAATGAAAATGAGGCTTAGTATAAGATATAGACCCTGTTGTAAAACGGCACTGATGGTTTCACTCAAAGGTTAACTAACTCCTTTTCCAAAGCTGCATTTTCTTGTTTCTTTAATGGTTCATCCAGTCTCACTTGCCCTTCCCTCATGTCTGAGTGATTGTATGTTTGTGTGTTCAGATTAGTTATGTGTGTTAGTTTCTGATTCTGTCAATGCTTGTTAATAATGTCCCTTTAAGATTCTGATCTAGCTACATGCTCTAATGCATTAATACTGTAGGAAAGATATTTTCTGTGGCCACGAAAGTATCCTTTCTTAGAGTTGATGAACTTACACTGAATGTTCGCTGGACGAGCAGATTAGTTGATGGCAATTTCATTCTGCTACAGTTACTGCTGGCAGCTGATATAAATAATTGTAATTAATCATAATTAATTGTAATTATTTATGTACATTTCCCTTTTGAGATAATTTGCTTCACAATGCATAACAGAACTAAGGGAACACTTTTTTTTCAACTTGGTGTTTTTTTTATTTTTATTAATTTTGTTACAAAACCCCCACGAACACTACAGAATATCTAATTACATAACATTACAGAGGATAGTTTCCCACCCCTACATTTATCAAACAGAAAATAACATTAAAATAATAAGTTATAAAATAAAGTAATATATAAAAATACAAAAATGAAATGAAATTGAAATAAGGATAAGTAACATTCACTGATGTAATAAATAAATAAATAAATAATAGCACATTGGATTTCAAATTACAATCATCATTACATAGCTTTCCACTTTATCATTAACAAATTGCCTAAAAGGGGACCACACCTTTTTAAAAACCTCTGCTTTACCTCTTATTGCATATGTTAATTTTTCAAGAGCAAGGTTGTCAGACATTTCTTTAATCCACTGTGAAAGAACAGGCCTTGGGATGTTTTTCCTTACTAAAGCAATAACACGTTTAGCTTGTATTAAACTGAAATCTATGAGCTTCTTTTTGCTTGCATTTACTGACATACTTTCAGGATATATATGAAATAAACAAAGCTTTGATTCCAAAGAAATATTTTCTCCGGTCATTTCACAGACCACACCAAGAACCTCCTTCCAGAACATTTGCAGCTCCCTACACTCCCACATACAATGAAGCAATGTACCAATTTCATCTTTACATTTTGCACAATTATCCGGAATGTTAGGATTGATCCTATGTAATTTAACAGGGGTAATGTATGTCCTCATCATCCATTTGTATTGTAATATTCTACACCTAGTATTAATAGATTGGGTTTGAGCTGAAAGACAGGCATGCTCCCATTCCTCCACAGTGATATCCACCTGAAGGTCTCTCTTCCATGCTGAAAGATATGATTGAGAGCCTTTCTTTAGTCCAGCCAGAATATATTATAAAACAAGGAGACCATTCTTCTATCTTTCATGTGATTTAAAGTAATTTGTTCTAAAGTAGAGTGTTGGGGTTCCGAATAGGCTTTAATTCTTGAATATATATAACTTCTAATTTGTAGGTATTTAAAAAAGTGTTTTTTTGGAAGATTACATTTTGTAACCAACTGCTGGAAGGTCATGAGTGTACCTCCTTCATACAAGGTTTTTAACATACTTAATCCTTTCATCTGCCAGTTTTTAAACCCCATATCATTTCTTCCAGGGATAAAATAGTTATTGCCCCATATTGGTGAGAAGGGAGAGATGGATATTTTCTCCTCCAAAACTGAATAGGCCTCATGCCAAACTGATAGGGTATTTCTAAGGAAGGGATTAAGAGTGGATTTTTTTAAGTATTTTAATTTCTGCAGAGTATATATATGATTGTAAGGGGAGTGACAATTCTTCTTTCTCAATATCAACCCAGGATGGGTGGTCTGTGGAGAAGTAAAACATAGCTGTTCGAAGCTGTGCCGCCCAGTAGTATAGTTATCCATATGAACCTGGTAAAGGCTTTTTTGAGGGTAGAAAGAAAAGTATTGGGTAGTGGAAGAGGAATAGATTGAAAAAGGTATAGAAATTTAGGTAAGATCGACATTTTAATTATGCTTATACATCCCGCTAAGGAAATGGGCATTGTGCTCCATTTGTCCAAAGATTCCATAACTCCCTTCAGTAAATGATCATAATTAGCGGGGACTATATTATCTATATTAGGCGTAATTTTAATCCCTAAATAAGATAAACCACCAGATTCATTGGTAAATTGTGTATGACTCGAGGGGGCTTTTCTCTCTTGATCATTTAGTAATAGCAGAATACTTTTACTGTTATTGATTTTATAGCCTGAGAATCTTCCAAATTTTCCCATAATATTTATAAGTGCGAGAATGGAGTTCTTTAAATTGGTTAGAAATAGAACAATGTCATCTGCGAACAGAGATATACGATGATCCTTCTCTCCTATCTTCATACCCTTTATGCCTGGACTTTTTGTAATAGTCATGGCCAGGGGTTCAATTGCAAATTAAGAAAAAAAAAGGTGATAACGGGCACCCTTGCCTTGTACCTCTAGCCAGGTTAAATAGCTTTGAAATATTATTATTTGTTATGAGCTTGAGCTTTTGGTTCATTGTATAAAAGTTTAAGCCATTTTAAATATTTTGTCCCTAATCCAAAGCGTCTAAGCATCTCAAACAGGTAATTCCACTCAAGTCTGTCAAATGCTTTTTCAGTATCTAAAGACAGAATTGCATGGTCTTTAGCATTTTTCTTTTTATATAAAACGTTTAGGACTCTACGAGTATTATTAAAGGCTTGTCTACCAAGAACAAATCCATTCTGATCATCCGTTATTATTTTTGGTATATGAATTTCAATCCTTTTAGCTAAGGCTTTACATAATATTTTTGTATCACAGGCCATGAGTGAGATAGACCGATAAGATGCTCTATCTGTTGGGGATTTGCCCGGTTTTAACACAAGAGTAATTAGTGCTGACCTTAGTGAGGGGGGCAGTATTCCAGTTTCATATGATTCAGTGTACATTTCCAGACGGTGGGGCATCAATCTTTTAGAAAAGGTTTTATAAATCTCAACAGGCAAGCCATCAGGCCCCGGTGCCTTTCCACTACTCATACTTTGTACAGCATCCACCAGTTCTTCGATACTTAAATTGTTTTCCAGATCTAATTTCGTATCTTCTGCCAATTGAGGAAATTCAAGTTCATCAAAAAAAATTTGTTCTACTAATGTATCCAAACATTCAGAATAATATAAATTTTCTTAATATAATTTAAAAGCATTGTTAATTTCCAATGGATCCATCAATGTTTGTCCATCATCTAGCAAAATAGAATTTATAGCCCTATTTGTTTGTATCTTTTTTTATTCTCCATGCCAATAGCTTTCCAGGTTTCTCACCTTGATCATAGTAGGACTGTTTTAACCACATCAAGTTTGTGGCTATTTTATTACTAGTCAGCTCGTGGTATTGTGCTTTAAATAAAAGAAACTTTTTTTTGTTCTCGGGGTCATTATTCTCAAAAAGTTGTATTTCCAATTCTTTAATTTGTTGATCAAGGTCTCCCAACTTTTTATAATATTCTTTGGATTTGCTTCTTGTGTAGCTCGTTATTTCACCTCTTATATAAACCTTAAAGGCTTCCCACTTTGTTGAAGCGTTTGTCTGATCTGTATTAATACTAAAATTCTCTTCTATTCTTTTATCCATGGAATCTACAAATTTAGAACTTTGAAGCCAACTTGTTTGGAATCTAAATCTAAATTGTGTAGGTTTTAAGTGACTAAACTGCATTGTGAGTGAAATTGGAGCATGGTCAGACAGTAAAATACTATCATACCAGCATCTTTCTATTTTAGACAACAGAGTGCTAGAGATTAGAAAGTAATCAATCCTTCAGTAAGTTTTATGAGTATTTGAAAAACATGAGTATTCTCTTATATTAGGATTAAAATGTCTCCAGATCTCTGTTAAATTTAAATCTTTTACACATTTTTTAATTATTTTTCTTGATTTCTGATGGGTGCTGTCTATGCCTGTAGAGCGATCAAGTTGTATATCCAATACGCAATTAAAATCCCCTGCAATTACATATTGTCCTGAATATGTTGATATTGTATAAAAAAAGGTTTTGATAGAAAGAGGGATCATCTTAATTGGGAGCATATATACTTATTAGGGTTACTTGTGTGTTCACGATTAATCCATTAAGAATTATGAATCTACACCATGGATCAATATATTGTTTGTGCTTCTGAAGGGAACACTTAAGCTGTTAAGGGAAATACTTTGTGAGAGCCTTAACTTCCCTTAAGTGGATCCTTAGGTTTTTTTCTTGCAACGAATGTTTCACTAAGGGTACCCTTAACCTTATAATTAAAGGGTCATGAAACCTCCTGTTTCAGCACTGGTTAGTTCCTACCACAGTTTTAAAAAATGCTAAAAAAAAAAAACGTGGGTGTCGTGTGCAGCAGAGTGGAGGGGGAAGAGGGGAGACAGAAAACACACACAGCTTCGGGTTCAGACAGTTTTATTTTGCTCCCATCGAGTTAAAAAAACAAATAAATGCACAGCCATTTGCACTCTGCATCGAAAACATATACAGTGGTGTGAAAAATTGTTGGCCCCCTTCTTGATTTTTTTTTTTTTTTTTGCATGTTTGTCACACTTTAATGTTTCAGATCATCAAGCAAATTTAAATATTAATCAAATATAACACAATTAAACACAGCATGCAGTTTTTAAATGGTTTTTTTTATGAAGGGAAAACAAAATCCAAACCCACATGGCCCTGTGTGAAAAAGTGTTTGAATCCTATTGAGATGCAGTGGCATGACCTTAAAAAGGCGGTTCATGCTCGAAAACCCTCCAATGTGGCTGAATTACAACAATTCTGCAAAGATGAGTGGGCCAAAATTCCTCCACAGCGCTGTAACAGACTCATTGCAAGTTATCGCAAACGCTTGATTGCAGTTGTTGCTGCTAAGGGTGGCCCAACCAGTTATTAGGTGGGTTTGGATTTTGTTTTCCCTTTATAATAAAAAACTTCATTTAAAAACTGCATGTTGTGTTTACTTGTGTTATCTTTGATTAATATTTAAATTTGTTTGATGATCTGAAACATTAGTGTGACAAACATGCAAAAAAAATAAAAAATCAGGAAGGGGGCCAACAATTTTTCACACCACTGTATATGAATGCACTGTTGCACCTCTGATAACTTTTGAGGCTTATTCTGCAGCGTTTATATAAGCCTTTTGACAGGTTGTGTCACGGAGCTGTAAAAACGGTTACACTCACCAAGTGAACTGCTCTTATTGCAAAGCAAAAACGTCTTGGTTACGTATGTAACCCTCGTTCCCTGAAGGAGGCAATGGAGATGTACGTCATAACTGGCTGACGAATTGGGATCGCTTTGGGAGACCAATCTACTTTGAGTGTAAGAAAAACGAGCCAGTGCACATTGGCATGCGATAATTGCACCAGCTTCTCTGCGCTGCAGTGCGAGTATTTAATGAGCAGCCGGTGCGTCGCATATTTGCTTTTCCGCTGAGGAGGCGAGCTAGTGACTTGGCCGTACAGTGGAGGTACAACGACTGTGGTGATGGGACGTACGTCTCCGTTCCCTCCTTCAGGGATCAAGGGTTACATACGTAACCGAGACATTCCCTTTCAGTCGGTCACGTTCGACGTACGTCGGAACTGACCGACGAATTGGGGATATCTACCAACACGACACTGTCGCTGGCCCTTCCAGCGCTCTGCTCGAGACTCCTGGACCGCCCCCAACTTGTTGGAGCAGGAGTCAGGGCTCTAAGCAGAGAAGATCAGTCACTGCTGTTCCGCAAGACCCACTCAGTGTGAATATTGGATAACGCTGGGAAAGCGTGCTCTAGAAGAGAAGGGGACGCTGCGGAGGCCACATCCTGCCCGTAGGAAGGTAAAATGTGGCGGTACACATATGGACTAGCCAACAGGGTAGTACAACATATGGAAGTCTCTGGGGTGGTTCCAGCCTGGTTCCTGGGGGGAAAGAACACCAGCAGAGACCTCTGTTGAGGGAAAGACATGGGCTAGCCGGACTGGGTATCCTTCCGTGGAAGAATACGCATATGGGATCACTGCTGGGACCACTACATATGGACACCCAGTCTAACACAGGTTCCACAAGCATACGAGTGTAGGCCTAGCGTCAGACGCTCCGCCACGTCTGACTGCCGGGGGGGTGACGGAGGAACTCACAGGGTTAGCCATTTCTGGGGAACCCTACTGGAGCAAAAGACGCACGTATTCAGCCCAGCGGGCAGGAGTGGTGTTGCAAGCCGACACTTAGAACGGGTCCTTCGTGCTACTGGCCACTGGGGATGAGTACACGGGAAGATACCGGCTCTACAACCAAGCTATAAAATCTAGCGAATGTGTTACGTGTCATCCAGCCCGAAGCTCTACAAATATCTGTTAGCGAGGTGCTTTGAGCCAACGCCCTGGAGGAAGCAACACTTCTAGTTGAGTGCACTCGCAACCTTAACGGGCAAGGCACGTCTTGGGATTGGTATGCCAAGACAATAGCATCCACTATCCAGCGGGCTAACCTCTGCTTGGAGACAGCCTTTCCCTTCTGCTGGCCTCCGTAACAGACAAAGAGCTGGTCTGAGGTCCTGAAGCTTTGTGTTCTGTCCACGTACAGCCGCAGAGTGCGGACGGGACAGAGAAAAGCTAGGGCTGGGTCTGCCATCTCCGAGGGCAGCGCTTACAGGCTCACTACCTGGTCTCTGAAGGGAGTGGTAGGAACCTTGGGCACATATCCAAGCCGGGGTCTCAGGACAACGTGAGAGTTGGCTGGCCGAATTCTAGGCACGATTCGTCGACCGAAAATGCCTGCAGGTCCCCTACCCTCTTGATAGAAGCCAATGCAGTCAGGAGAACTGTCTTTAATGACAGAATTTTCAACTCAGCTGACTGCAGTGGTTCAAAAGGAGGTCTCTGCAGTGCTGTGAGCACCAGAGACAGGTCTCAAGAGGGTACCGAGGTAGGACGAGGAGAGTTCAACCTCCTCGCCCCTCTAAGGAACCTGACGACCAGGTTGTGCTTACCAAGAGACTTACCATCAACTGGATTGTGATGTGCATACAACATACACTTTCAGGGTGGAGGGAGACAGCCTTCGTTCCAACCCCTCTTGCAGGAAGGAAAGCACGACTCTGACCAGACATTTTTGGGGGTCTTCCCGGTGGGAAGAACACCAATTAACGAACAGGTTCCACTTCAGAGCATAGAGGCACCTTGTAGAGAGGGTTCTAGCAGAAGTGATGGCATCTACCACTGATTGGGGTAGGTCACCTAGAACCTCCGCGTCCCGTCCAGGGACCAGACATGAAGCTTCCAGAGGTCTGGACGCAGGTGCCAAATGGTACCCCATCTCTGAGAAAGCAGGTCCTTCCTCAGAGGAATGGGCCAAGGAGGGGCTGTCGCGAGGAGCATAAATTCTGAGAACCAAGTCCGGCTGGGCCAGTATGGTGCAACTAACAGGACCTGCTCCTCATCCTCCCTGACTTTGCACAGGGTCTGTGAGAGAAGGCTCACTGGGGGAAGGCCCTGGGGCCAGCTGTACGCCAGTGCATCCGTGCGGAGAGTGCCCTTGGTCAGGGAATAAAACAGCTGGCAATGGGTCGAGTCCGGAGAGGCAAACAGGTCTACCCGTGCGGTTCCGAAGAGACTCAAAATCAGCTGGACCACCTGAGGATAGAGTCGCCACTCTCCCAGAAGCGCAGCTCGTCGTGAAAGCTTGTCAGCTGCTTGTTCTAGGGGGACTCCTGCCCGTAGAAACAAAGGGTTTGACCACAGGCTGAAGGTTTGGCGACAGTATGGGGTGATGTGCACCCGGTGTGTGCTGCTCTGCCAAGCCCATCTCGGGACTTGGCCTTGAAGCCAGTGCTGAAGCGGCCTCATATGGAGCAACCTGAGCGGCGTTACTGCGGCTGCGGATGCCATATGTCTCAGGAGCCTCTGAAAAAGTTTCAGTTGGGCCGCTGTTCTGCCTCTGAACAAATTCAGGCAGTTCAACACTGACTGGACACGCTCCTCTGTGTGTCGCGCTGTCCGGTTGACCAACTTGAGTCCAACTCCATACCAAGAAAAGAGATCCTCTGCACAGGGGAGAGTTTGCCCTTTTCCCAGCTGACCCGAAGTCCCAACAGGCTGAGGTGACGGAGCACCATGTCCCTGTGTTCGCACAACTGGTCCCAAGATTGTGCCAGTATCAGCCAGTCGTCGAGATAGTTGAGAATGCGAACACCGCGTTCACTGAGTGGAACAATGGCTGCCTCCACGACTTTCATAAAGACGCGAGTCGGCAGGGACAGCCCGAAGGGTAGGACCTTGTACTGATATGCCCGACCCTCGAACGAAAACCGTAGGAACGGTCTGTGTTAGGGGAGAATCGAGACATGAAAGTACGCGTCCTTCAGGTCGATCACTGCAAACCAATCTTGGTGACGGATGCACTCGAAAATGCGTTTTTGCGTTAACATCTTGAACGGGATGCTTGTGCAGAGCCCAGTTCAAGGTTCACAGGTCCAAGATTGGCCGTAACCCACCACCTTTATTGGGCACAATGAAGTAGGGGCTGTTAACAGCTCGATCACGTCCTTCGTCGGGAGGACTTCGATCTCTTTCCGTAAGACGGGCATCGCTGCTCCGCACAGAGGTGAAGTGGATGCCCCTGAACTTGGGGGGACGCCGGACGAACTGAATCACATAGCCGAGTCTGATGGTGCGGATGAGCCAGCGAGACGGGCTGGGGAGCGCTAGCCAGGCTCCCAGACACCGTGCCAGTGGGACCAACAGAACCACAGATGTACACGGGGTGGGGCAGTGAGGTGGAACACAGGGACTCAACTCGGGAGGCACTGAGGCGGTCCGAAGTGGAGTCTGCGTGAGCTGTGCAACACTTACCTGGTTCCAGGGCGGGGCAGAGGGTGTGAGAGAAGGCCTGGTGGCGTCCTCGAACCACACATCACTGACTGCTGGCGAAGAGAGAGGGGGAAGGGAGTGTTTGCAACACGTAGCACACCGCCAACTGTGCCCTCTTGTGACGTAGAGATATAGGAAATTGCTCTTTTATTGAAAATGTGGGTACCGCTGAACTCCAAGGAGCCAGTGGTGGAACAAAAACAAAAGGAAATAAAAGATTCCCCACCCGGCCCTCCTCCGGGAGAGGGAGTGATGCGGACACCATCTCCCGAAGAGCAGATCCTCCCACCTCAGGGTTGCCTGTCTCAGGGCCGCTTACCCTTACACTTGCCGCCTGGTTCGGCAGGGGCCTGGACGGGCTGGGCATTCCCCTTGCGGCCAGCCGCCTGCCACCCTCGGCGACGAGCGGATGGAGGCGCTGCAGCTGACGACTGGGTGGAGGCAGAAGCTCGTCGTCAGGGCAGGATGTGCTTAATCGCCTATGTCTGCTTCTGTGCCACTGAAAACTGCTGGGCGAAGTTTTCAACGGCGTCGCTGAAGAGGCCGGCCTGACAGACAGGGGCATTGAGGAACCGAACTTTGTCGGGCTCACGCATATCTGCCAGGTTCTGCCACAGGTGGCGCTCCTGGACCACTAAGGCAGACATCGCCTAACCCAGGGAGTGTGCAGTGACTTTCGTCGCCCATAGGGCGAAGTCCATTGCTGTACACAGTTCCTGCATAACCCCTGGGTCGAAACTACCCTCGTGCAGTTCCTTGAGTGCTTTGGCCTGGTAGACCTGCAGGAGTGCCATGGTATGCAGGGCGGAAGCGGCTTCTCCACAAGCTGTGTAAGCCTTGCCCTCCAGAGAGAACGAGAACTTACACGCTCGGGAGGGGAGACGCAGATTACCCCGCCAAGAGGTAGCGGCCTTGGGACACAGTTGCATCGCCACAGACCGCTCCACTGGGGGGAGCTCCACGTACCCCTTAGCCGCCCCGCCATCGAGGGTAGTGAGGGAGGAAGAAGAACCAGACTGGCTTCGGGCAGAAAAAGGTGCCGTCCATGATTTAGTCACCTCCTCATGCACTTCCAGAAAAAAAGGTACTGGGGCGGAGCGCTGAGAACCAGCACGGGCCACCCCAAGAACCCAATCGTCTAGCCGCGAGGGCTCAGGACACGGTGAAGGGTTCCACTTGAGCCCGACGCTCGCAGCGGCCCGGGAAAGTATAGCAGCCATCTCTGGGTCGGACTCAGGCAACGCTGCTACACCCGAAGGGGGCAGCGCAGCCGAATCTTCATCCCTGGAGGACATACGCTCACCCTCCGATGCAGCGATCGACATCTGGTCCTCCTGGGGAGCCCCAAAAGTGACGACTGGTACCGCACGAGGCGGATCAGCACACCCTATTGGAAGCTCCACTGGTTGCAGTGTCATGGAGGAGTGAGGAGCCCAAGGAGGTTGACTCGGCGGGGTATTCCTCACTGTAACTCTCAGGTCACCTAGGTTATTAACCGAAGTAGGCTTCTTCTGAGCTGGCCCAGAAGAAGGACTAGATCGGGGAATATGCGAAGGGGCTCCAGTCTCCTCAAGATACTGGAGTCTTGATCTTAACACTGAGATGGTCATGTTCCGGCAGTCAGAACATATACCATCCATGAGTGCCACCTCAGCGTGTGCGAGGCCCAAACACGTGAGGCAGTAATCATGACCATCACCGGGGGGCAGGTAGCGACCGCATCCAGTAGCACACAGTCTAAATGACATCTTGAAAAAGACGCATGGTCTTTTAGGAATTTGCTCTCTACTGGTGCTGAAATGCACAGGGAAATGGCTGCGGCTACACAACAGTACAATAGTGCAAGCCTGTTGTGAGCACTCACTCTCTCATTGAAGGCGCAATTCTCCACGAGCTGTGAGAACAGCTGTTTTTGCTCTCTCGTGAGATCGCGACCAACACTGTCAGCGCCGTCACACCCGCACCGGACACGCAGAGGCTCCTTCCCAAACGAGCAGCTCGTCTTCCACCACTTCCGAAGAAGAAAGAAACAAACACGCAGGAACAGCACGTGTTCGGCTCCGAAGCGAAAAGCAAAAATGCGACGCGCCAGCTGCTCAAAAAATACTCACGCTGCAGCGCAGAGCAGCTGGTGCAATTATCGTATGCCAATGTGCATTGGCTCGTTTTTCTTGCAGTCGAAGTAGATTGGTCTTCCAAAGCGATCCCCAATTCGTCGGCCAGTTCCGACGTACGTCGAACGTGACCGACTGAAAGGGAACAAACACTCATCCGATCCATGAACGTTTCTCTCAGTTAATGTACGCGATTTCACAGTCTGAAGCGTCTGTCATAACAAATCAACACATGCTGTCTTCTCATAGGATAAGAACATGCATTCTCATGAATAATTTAATAGACACTGACGCGTCATCGATGTACTATCATCCTTTGCCACGTCACAAATCGTGACGTTAACACGATGTAGATTTTAATCCCGGAAGATTAAAAGTGTGCAAAAAGCTTAAAATTAAACTGTTTTCTCCAACAGTTAAAATTATCGGATGCTAACATTGACTTCTATGATGTGCAACACAAACACCTCTGCTAAAATCTCAGAAAAAGTAGGTTGAGGTTTCATGACCCTTTAAGGGTTCCCAGGCTCTCTGAGGCACTCAAACCCTTCCACCACACTGAGGTGATGATTTGAGATGGGGCTTATTTTGCACACCACACAAACCCAGTGGACTGGTAAATGAGCCCACGCTGAAATGTGATTATTTTTATAATGCTGAAGAACTATAAAACAACTGATCGTTTACAATGAGGAATATGAGAATCAGATCATACAATGAAAATAAGTGTGTAAGTGAGAACGAGTCTCTTTATGATTCTGATTTCCCTTATTATTCAGTATTAATTCTATCTTCATACACGTCTGTTCAAGAATAAAGTGAAAGCATTTCTGCCTAAATGGCAGCAAAACACTGAATGAATGATACCAATCTATAATCTGACTTGTGATGCAGCCTGGAATTTTAACCACACCATGTTGGTTCATTTGGCCAGAGGAAACTGACCACTGAACTAACCTCAGCTGAACAATGACAGTATTTTTTTTTTAGAGATGCTTTACATTAGAATTTATCTCTGATTGTAAAATTGAATCATTATTTTCCTGTTTATCCTTGTAAAGCTACTTTGAAACAACCGCTTTTGTATAACATGCTATATATACCGTAAATAAAGGTGACTAATGGGGACACTGATTATATGACAAACACAATAGGTGTGAAATGGAAAACTGGTTTTAAGGTATTGTTAAGTCATACCTTTAGTTTGTCATGGTCTGCTCACATTTATAAATAAAGGCACTGATCAGATTCTGGCAACTGCAGTTCAACAGCAGTGTATTCTGTTAAAGCTGCTGAAAAGAGAATCTCCCTGAGTTTGTTCTGCTCTGCTTTTATCTCTGGTAAAATAACTTTCTGTATTTCATCCCATCTGCTTATATTGGACTTTTAAAAAATAGTAATTCTCTTTGTTTAAATACATAAATGCTTTTTACGAAGATTGTATTTGCACTTTTTGCAAAAATGTGTGTGAAGATTAAGAGTGTACATAATTTAAGTTTTTAATATTTATTCTATACTATGTTTACTTCTTACTTGACATTTTTTTTCAAACTTATTTAAAATGTGTATGTGTCTGTTTGCATTCATATAAATGTGCAGGTACAGGAGGTCCAGTTTCTCATAATGATGTTTCTAGTCCCACTGTGTATGTCCCTACTGCTGCTGATTAATGGTGAGGGGTTTACAGCTCTGGCAATACAGAAGTATGACCAAGAATCTAACGTTATTATGTTTAAATAAGTAACATAACTATGCTTTCCAGTTAATAAAGCATAATGGATATATTCTGTATTTCACAGGAGGAATAATCAATGGACAGCCAACAGGTAATTTTTTCCAGTCTATCTATTAGTATCTTCCTCCCATGTATGGAATTGCACATCTCTAGCTATTCCTAAAATATTAATCAGTCACACTTTATATTAGGTGGCCTTAATTACTATGTACTTATTGTGTTCATACTGTATTGCAAAACACTATTGCTGCTATTGGGATGGGATACGGGTAAGGTTAGGGACAGGTTTGGTGGTATGGGTAGATTTAAGGGTGGGTTAAGGTGTAAGGGATGGCTCAACAGTGATTACTGTCAGACTTTCAAAATTCTTCACTTGAATTGAGATAATAATTAAACACATCCACCACAAAATCTGACTTTAGTACCAACTTTTACTTTGAGATTGATCTGAAGTTCAATGCAGATTTAAAATAATAAAAAATAGTGTACTGATACTGTTTTTGAAACCTACTGCATCTAACAATGCTTTGGGGAAAAAATGTTAATTTAAAAAACTAAATTAAAAGCATATACCGTATTGACCCGAATATAAGACAATGTTTTTTTTCTTGGAAATGCATCTGAAAAAACGAGGTCGTCTTATATTCAGGGTCTAGACTTTGACATGTCAATAATACACCCACAATAACAGGTGGCGCCAAAAACACATAAAACGAGTGTGCCATGAAATATGTAATGTAACGTGTGTTGTAAAAGATCGCGAGTGAAAACAAAAGAAAAAGAAAATGCTTACAGCAGCATGACTGTCATGTTAGCCTGATGGGATTAAACTTCCGCTGTAAGTGATTTTAAAACATAAGTCAGTACCCAAATTTGAAGTCTACAATAAGATTTCACTTCTACTGATAATGAAGTTTTGGTAGGCTACAATGAGATGGATAGCCTAAATGTTTTATAAATCAGATGGGCTACCTGTTATTTTTATGGTACATCAAAAAGTGTATATTTTTAAATGTAATTGTTGGTACATTTTACCAGTATTTGCCATACTTTCAAAACAAAAATTAAAATAGGAAAATATGTAATATGAAAATAATTTAAGAAAAAATGTGTTTTACAGAGAGAGAGAGAGAAAAAAAAGATTTGGTTTTCAAAAAGCCTTTTTCCTAAAGGTACATCTGGAAAAAGGGGGGTCGTCTTATAATCAGAGTCATCTTATATTTGGGTCAATACCGTACATCAACCCAAATATGGTTATCTAACAAGCATGTGTCCTATTCTTTGTACTAAACTCCTGAAACATTGGTATCTCTTTGGATATGATATGACAATATAGATTTCTCAAAAGAAATTGTAAAATGCTCATTAGCAGTTCTAGAGATTGTTTATGTGTTCATGTACTCCATTTATATTGAGGTGGCAGATGCTAAAAAACACCACGAGCGATACACATGTACACTTCAGTAGGCCTATATGTAGTAAATGAAACTGCGTGTCTGCGCCATTAAAGGGATACTCCACCCCAAAATGATAATTTTGTCATTTATCACTTACCCCCATGTCGTTCCGACCTGTAAAAGAATGTACGCATTTTGCGTACAGGGGATAATCTCCAAAATGGCGCTACGCTGACACAGAGGAGACGTTACGGTGCCTTATTGTTGAATAAAGTTGTTATTTTTGCTTTATTTCTGTACAAAAAGTATTCTCGTTGCTTCATAACATTGCGATTGAACCCCCCCCCCATGCTACAAAACCATGTTGCTTTTTACTACTAAGACGCTGTTTTTTGAGCGTAATTTGTTCCATAACAGATACAAACAATAACTCCCCGAAGAAATGAGACGTAACCAAGGAATTACCATCCATATTACAACGTTATTGTTTCGTTGGACTAAAAGTGCTCTATGGGATGTTGTTCAGTGGATCCTTACCTTTCAAACTAAACCGGGATTTACAGCAGTGGATGCATTTGTGACTCGTTATTACGATGAATCTGGTATGTACTGCGTTTTTATTATGCATGTTTTGATGTGTACTGCTTACACAAATTTAGCAAATACATTCCTAATAAGCTTTCCATTGAAAAACAGTGATATATCGTCGATGCTTGAGGCTTAGACCTTTATAGTGAAACATAGTTTGTCAAGATTAATTTTGTCTTGTTTCATTTAATCTATTCACGTGCAAACAAAGAGCGTTCAGTGCGCTGGCGTCCTGGTGCGGGTTAACAGGTTAAATGAACAAATTAAAATCAAAAACAAATATTATCTGATTGTGTAGGCTAATCCGTATGAAACTAAAGTGAGGTACAGGCTTTCCCATATCTGAAAGCTTGAAGTTTCTATTTTTAAATAAACGAATTCAAATCGAAAACGAACAATCCTGATAATGTAATCCATATGAAAGTAAGGTAGCCTACCTGTACGGTCTTTCCCGTATCTGAAAGATTATTGTCTACTTTTAAATCAAATCGAAGACGAATATTCCTGATTATGTAATCCGTATGAAACTAAAGCGAGGTACAGTTTCATCTAATTTTCACCGTTTTTGAAAGAAGACCTGCTCTGAGGAATATGCCGGAATTTACCTCAGAAGAACAGCGCGATCTGATGTGGCTTTATTCAGCAGAGGAAATAATTTCTGTAATTTATTCTTACCTACATTAGTTAACGTGTTATTTTTACATAAACCTGTATGGATTTTACTATATGGGTTTTCCTAAACATCTTGCCAAACTGAAATGTATTGTTTAACTTTTCTTAAGCTTTTTTGTTATTCAGATATTTTGCAGAGTATTTCTATTTGTTAGCCAAAGGTGGTTACATT
Organism: Spinibarbus caldwelli; assembly: GCA_039654775.1. Taxonomy (NCBI): domain Eukaryota; kingdom Metazoa; phylum Chordata; class Actinopteri; order Cypriniformes; family Cyprinidae; genus Spinibarbus; species Spinibarbus caldwelli. The sequence goes on along the minus strand of CM077228.1, from coordinate 23,850,559 downwards.
TTTTTTAATAAAAACTGTTTAGGCCCAAGTATATAAAGTAGTGCTGTCAAAGTTAACACGTTAATAACGCGTTAACACAAATTCATTTTAACGGCACTAATTTTATTAACGCGCGATTAACGCAGCGCGCATTTTCTGTTTGACCCGTGGCCTAGCCCGTACTACTATAGTTGGAGAAATGGAAATGGATGGAGATGCTGACAGTGTTGCCAACTTAGCAACTTTTCAGACCACTTTAGCTTCTTTTTTTTTTTTTTTTTTTTCAAAAAGCGCCTAGCGAGCAATCTTTATAGGGTTTGCCTAAACCTTATTTCGTTTCTGAGACTCACCGGTACTGCTGCGCGAGCGCGAGGTCTCTCTTTCCCGCTGCGCACACACCTCTTTCTCTCTCTCTCCGCGTCTGCTCTGTTCAGCGCGCGGATGAGAGGAACAGCGCTTTCAGTTAAAACAGATATTATGTTGCTTTTAACATGCAAGTATAGCCGAAATCACAGCACAGCTATTGTCTTTATCTTATGTTTAGGCTATTTGATTTGATTTGATTTTTGTGCAGATTAACATCTTGGAAGGGAGAGCTGGTTATTTAGTCCTATGGGTCGCGTTTCAGTCTCTATTTCATATTCATTCCGTTGTCTGACAACAGAAACAGTAAATGAAAACAGTTTTATTGAGAATTTAGCTGCATCAAAATACAGTATGTGGGCACAGAGAAGCAAACAAATGTAATAATAAATGATAAATGTACATTTTGCATGTTCAGAAGAAGTGAGATGCCCTGTCATGCGGAAATGTAAACAGGTTTGTGTCAGTAAATTGCTCAGTGAAAAGAAAGAGAAGTAATGGGAACCTGGTATTTCTTTTTTCATGTGTCAAATAGACATGAGCAAGTTCTTTGAAACACATCTATGACCTTTGAAACATGTCTAGTCTTCAGGCTCTGTTAACTATGGTTTCACTAATAATAAACATATATTGCATAAAGAATCCATATTTGTCATTACCCATGTTGATAAGAGTATTTAAAACATGAAAAGTATTAATTTAAGGTACATTTAGAACATAAAAATGTGTGATTAAATCGTGTTTAATCGTGAGTTAACTCATGACAATCATGTGATTAATCTCAATTAAATATTTTAATCGATTGACAGCCCTAATATAAAGGCAACGGTCGCAGTGTTGTCTGTGCGGACCAGAACGTCCTCTGAGGTGGCTCAGGGCAAGCAGGGCTCGCAAAATTGCTAGCCCGACATCCCGGGGCTATTGTGTTTTCCAGTCGGGCTACCAAAGTGTATCACCACCCTGCCCAACGGGCTATCAAGGTTCTTACCCGGGTGAAAAAGAAATATATTTAAATTGTGATTTTTCAGACATACTTTATATATTTAAACTATACTATATTAAGTGCATATTAAATGTATTATTTTGAAACAACTTTAAGTATATTAAGTGTATTTCAAGATATATTTAAGTTCGATTTTAATCTATTTGCAATATATTTAATATTGAAACTGTGTTAAAATGGAACCAATTTAAGTGTATTTCTTAAAATACATTTAAAGTGTACTTTTAATACTTCATGAACTACAGTTAGAGTATATTTGAAGCATCGTTTTAATGTACTTCAAGTACATTTCAATTGTATTTCAGCTCATTAGAAATGCATTAGCATTACACTACTAGTATATTATAAAGCTGCTTTTCACACACTTTGATATCTAGAAGACTTTAATGTATTATATATTGTTGTGTACATTACAAATATTCATAAAGTACATTAAAAAAAAAGTACAGCAGCATATATACCTTGGTGAAAAAAAACACTTAAATGTATTAAAAATGCACTTGAAATACAAGTATGTTTATAGTATATTTGTATTACTACACTCAAGTACATTTTAAAACATTATACAAAAAAAAATTATAATAAATGAAAAAAGACTGAAATGCTATGGCAGGGCTATCTTATCAATTTGTAGAACATTTCAGTTATACCTGTATTACTGAAAAGTACAGAATTTTACATCAATGAATAAATACAAATTACAATGCAATTTTCTGAAGAAAATATAAATAAAAAAAATTACTGAAAAACAGTGCAGAAGTGAAAAACTGTGTGTGTGCAAAAACTGATGATGAAGATGAGTCAAGCAACAGAATAGGGAGGGATGGAGGGGGTTTTGGAGGTGAACAAGGAGATGGCGTAGGGATGGTGAGAGGCAAAAGTGTGGAGATGATGGCAGGATGTGGTGAAGGGATGGTGATGGGAGGATGACGATGATGCCCTGGCAGCTTAGATGGTGTTTGGCACATGTCATATGGCACAGACCCAGAGCATCTCAGTGCTGACAACACACGGCAGAGTCGAGGGAGCCAAGATGTAGATGATGTGGCTGCCGACATCTGGGGGCCAACCGATGGAGACAGAGCTGGTGGATCCGAAGGCGCAGACGGAGGGCCGATGGAGCCGAGCGTCGTCACAGGTTCCAGAGACCTGGGCACAGCTGACCGAGGACTGCAGTGTACCCGACAGGAAAAGCCCACTACAGCCAAAGAGGTGGAGGGTTGGAGCGTAGCAGACGGCTTGCAAGTCTGTGGCAGAAGTAGAGTGACGGCTGACCAAGGGGGAGCCAGTGGGACGAGGTCACTTCTTTGAGTACGACTGGTATTTTCTGCAACTAAGGGCTTGCAGTTCAGACACTAGTATTTGAAGACTGCTTTATCACAGGATCTGTGAAAGGGAAAAAGAATTTATATAAAATTAGCCAATAACAGTTTTGCATCCATGATGTATTATAATTTGCATTGATATTCATTAGAATTTAGTTTATCTTTTGACAATATCCTCATCAAGCTTGACATATGAGTGTCCGTTCTTATCCTCTTGTACGACAGACTCTATGGGTTCCACTGAACATATGATTAGAAGAAGCCCAACAACAGCACTTACAGTGAGCAGAGTTCAAGTACAAACTCACTGATATTATTTCAATAAAGCAACCTGTGAGTATTACAGGGTATGTTGATAATTGTGGTTTATTGTAACCTAGGGTATTTCGCATGAATGTGTCGGTTGTGGTAATGCTAACATACACTCTCTTCTCCTCTGTTGCCACGATTAAAAAAATAAAATAGAATTATAAAGTTAGTCATCCAAAAAATAAAAATAAATAACAGAATGAATGACTGAAAGGAAGCACAAATTATCCAGCTGGAATGGACACATTGCTAACGTTTTTCTTCCAAGACTGACCGAATCACCCTCCATTAGGCCTGATTCAAAAATCTCTATAACAGAGGAGACATTAAAATATACTTACTATTCCCGTCTCTGCACTCAGATTTCAGTTTGTCTTCTACAGCAGCTGATCAGAAATAAAAGTTAATATTTTACACACACACAAAAAAAAGTTCAATGAGTACAATGTACCTGGTCAGTAATATAGTCAAAAACCTTCCCAGCTTCAGCAGTTTCAGATGTACTGTATGCTCTCTTATAAGCAACCCTTCTTACAATTTGATCTTTGTTCTTATCTGTAATGAGAAATATATATTAGAAAATAAAGGCAATAAGATTGTCATGCTTAAACAAATATAAACACCGATCAACGAACACTACCACAGTTGGGTGAACAGCTCAAGACAAAGTAATCATATGTTCATAATCATGGTTTTTCAAAGATCATTAATCTCATTACAATGAAGCCAAATTGTTCAGGAAATCAGAAATAAATACACAACTTCATTTTTCAAAAAAAAATGTTAATGTTGTACGTTATAAAGACTTTTTTTTTCTGCCAATGCATGTGTCAAAAACACGATTGGCACAGACAAATAACGTTAATTAAATACAAATCTTACCTGAAGTCACAGTGAGGTTCCAAAAGCCAGACATACACGCTTGCAGAAGCTGGTAAAAATAAGAACATACCGCTATATTTTCTAATTCATTTCATAGTTCCCCCAAAACAATTTGAATTCTGTCATCACTCACTCTTAAGATGCTCCAAACCATCTAAGACTTTCGTTCATCTTCGAAAGAAAAGCGGAGATATTTTAATGAAATCTTTGTCTCTCCGATGAAAGACGATTCACCAAAGATGTTCAGGTTTCAAAAAGTTCATCGCAAAAATAACATCGCCAAAGTAATCCATATGAATTGCGTGGTTTCCTCCAAGTGCTCTAAAGATACACGATCGCTCTATATAACTATTTAAATTTAGACATTCACATTCAAGGGAAATTTGCAAGCACATCATATTTGATAAACGAAGCTCATTATCATACGAACCAATCAGAGCCATTCAATGGCTCTGGAACCAATCAAGTTTAGTCACTGTGTTGTTTGAATTTAAACAAGTAAACGCAAGATTTTTTTTTTCTACTTTCTACTGCCAATGCATATGGCGATATGGTGAGTATTTAAGACATACTGCTGCTGCACAAATAGCATATAAAATAACCCCCCAATAAAGCTGGAAGAGAAAACAAAACAATTAAATATGCATGCTGCTGCTATACAATAATATGCCTAAAATCATCCCTATAAGCAGAAGGAATAAAAGATAACCGCCCCCCAGAACAAGCAGATCTATTGCCAAGACATATGTACTGCTGCTGCTCCAGAGAGCCATGAGACCACGTGTTTGCTATCTATGTGAGCCTGGGCCGGCTGTGCTGAATGGCTTAACGCTAGTGAACTATTGCTGTGTGTACCTGATCGGTTGACCAGATATCTTAAACTAGTGACCTGAGTTAAATGTGTTTCTGGGCTAATGGAGCCCAGATAAACTAACTAGTGGCTTAACAATGTGAACCTGTGTGCTGTACCTTTAGGTTTATTTAACTAATGACCTAAATAACTCTGTGTCTCTGAGCCAATAGCTCAAACTTAACTAGGTAGAAACGTGCACTGTGTGTGTAATTAACAACCAGAAATCACACTGCAGGCTGATAGATGAAGTAACCCCCAGCAACCACCTGACTCAGGCTCGGGTGGCCTGAGCAAATTTTTAATTTTTTTTAAATTTATTTTTTTTTTTTTAACGTTCATCAACGTTACTACAATGGAAACACTTACCTTTAACTTATTAATAAGCTAACAAATATTTGGCGAATAGGGATGGGCGATACCTCATATTTTATTTTTGATCCGATACCGATATTTTCAAGCCCAGTATCGTCGATATCGATACCGATACCTCTAAACTAAACTGATCTTTTAAATTACTGAAAGAATATAATCAGTATTTATACTCACTTAATATTAGATTTTAAAGCCATGTTTTTTGTTTTTTTTGTTTGTTTTTTTTTACATTTCATAGGCCTTTTTTTTTTACACTGTCAGAAATAAAATATACTAAAATTGTATTTTAGCCCTTTACTGGGGCAGTAACCTCAAAGGTGCACCCCTAAAAGAGAGCATATTAGTAGCATACAAGTATGCACGTTTTAAGGGTAGATAAGTTACAAAGGTGCAACTTTGAGGGTACCTCATGAAAAATAAACATGCTGTTACATAAGTACTAAATGTATTATTATTATTATTATTATTATTATTATTACCATGGTAAACTGTGGTTACTGTAATTCAATTCAATTCAATTCAAGTTTATTTGTATAGCGCTTTTCACAATACAAATCGTTGCAAAGCAGCTTTACAGGAAATTAAGTTTCTACAATATATTTATATATTGTAGAAACTTAATATATTTAACTTATGGCGAAATTTGGTAGTTCTGTATGTTGTCTGAGGGTATGCTTCATCTGAGGTCCTCTGAGGGGTTGGCATCATCTCTTCTCAGGTGTTCTGGATCCAGACTGAAGCTTGTGTAAATCCTAGTTACCACGGGATGTTAATCCCGTGGCAGAAACAGAGAAACAAATAGAGACATAATTAGCATAGCTGCTGTTCCAACCAAGCAACAATTATTTGTTCAATCCAAGCTAAAGAACAATAATGCGTGTTTGATCAGATATAACTGCAGTACAAGATCATGAGATGCATTATGTGAATGCTTGGCTAAAGAGATGTGTCTTTAATCTAGATTTAAACAGAGAGAGTGTGTCTGAACCCCGAACATTATCAGGAAGGCTATTCCAGAGTTTGGGAGCCAAATGTGAAAAGGATCTACCTCCTTTAGTTGACTTTGCTATCCTAGGTACTACCAAAAGTCCAGAGTTTTGCGACCTTAGGGAGCGTGATGGATTGTAGCGTGGTAGAAGACTAGTTAAGTACACAGGAGCTAAATCATTAAGGGCCTTATAGGTAAGTAATAATATTTTGTAACTGATGCGGAACTTAATAGGTAGCCAGTGCAGAGACTGTAAAATTGGGGTAATATGATCATATTTTCTTGACCTAGTAAGGACTCTAGCCGCTGCATTTTGGACTACCTGTAGCTTGTTTATTGAAGATGCAGGACAACCAGCTAGCAGTGCATTACAATAGTCCAGTCTAGAGGTCATGAATGCATGAACTAGCTTTTCTGCATCAGAAACAGGTAACATGTTTCGTAGCTTGGCAATGTTTCTAAGATGGAAGAATGCTGTTTTTGTAACATGGGAAATATGATTTTCAAAAGACAAGTTGCTGTCTAATATAACACCCAGATTTTTGACTGTAGAGGAAGTAACAGTACATCTGTCTAGTTGCAAATTATAATCCAAGAGATTCTGTGTACTGTTTTTTGGTCCAATAAGTAATATTTCTGTCTTATCTGAATTTAATAGGAGAAAATTACTGGTCATCCAATCTTTTACATTTTTAACACACTCTGTTAGCTTAGATAATTTAGAAGTTTCATCTGGTCTTGTTGAGATATATAGTTGAGTATCATCAGCATAACAATGGAAACTAATCCCGTATTTTCTAATAATATTACCAAGGGGCAACATATATATTGAAAATAGCAGAGGACCTAGGACAGATCCTTGTGGTACTCCATATTTTACTGGTGATAATTGAGATGACTCCCTGTTTAAATAAACAAAGTGGAAGCGATCAGACAGGTAGGATCTAAACCATCTTAAAGCCTGCCCTTGAATACCCGTATAATTTTGTAATCGATCTATGAGTATGTCATGATCTATAGTGTCGAACGCAGCACTAAGATCAAGTAAAACTAGCAATGAGATGCAGCCTTGGTCTGACGCAAGAAGCAAGTCATTTGTAATTTTAACAAGTGCAGTTTCTGTACTATGGTGGGGCCTGAAACCTGACTGAAATTCTTCATAGAGATCATTTTTTTTGCAAAAAAGAGCACAACTGAGCAGATACAACTTTTTCTAAAATTTTAGACATAAACGGAAGATTAGAAATGGGTCTGTAATTTGCTAGTTCATTAGGATCTAGTTGTGGTTTTTTAATAAGAGGCTTAATAACCGCCAGCTTGAATGATTTTGGAACGTGACCTAAAGATATCGATGAGTTAATAATATTGAGAAGCGGTTCTTCTGCTACAGGTAACAACTCTTTCAGTAATTTAGTGGGTACAGGATCTAATAGGCATGTTGTTGGTTTAGATGCATTGATAACTTTATTTAGCTCTTCCTGTCCTATAGTTGTAAAGCACTGCAGTTTTTCTTTGGGTGCAATGAATGGAGCTGAAGTACTAGACGCTGCAGAATCTACATTTGTTATTGTATTTCTGATGTTATCTATCTTATCAGTGAAGAAATTCATAAAGTCATTACTATTAAATTGTGAGGGAATATTTAGATCGGGTGGCGTCTGTTTATTTGTTAATCTAGCCACTGTGCTAAATAAAAACCTTGGATTGTTTTGGTTATTTTCTATGAGTTTGCGGATATGCTCTGCCCTGGAAGCTTTTAAAGCCTGTCTATAGTTGGACATACTGTTTTTCCATGCAATTCTAAAAACTTCCAAGTTAGTTTTTCTCCATTTGCGCTCAAGTTTACGAGTTTCTTTCTTGAGAGAATGGGTATTACTGTTGTACCATGGCGCAGTACGTTTTTCTCTAACCTTTTTCAATTTGATGGGCGCAACAACTTCTAATGTATTAGAGAAGATAGTGCCCATGTTGCTAGTCATTTCATCTAGTTCATGTGTATTTATGGGTACACAGAGCAGTTGAGATAAATCAGGCAGGTTATTTTTGAATCTATCTTTAGTGGTTGGAACAATAGTTCTTCCTGGACGATAACGCGGAGCCATATAGTTAATATCAGTAATACTCAGCATGCACGATACTAGGAAATGGTCAGTAACATCATCACTTTGAGGTACGATATCTATGTCAGTAAGATCAATTCCATGTGATATAATTAAATCTAGCGTATGATTAAAACGATGAGTGGGCCCAGTGACGTTTTGCTTGACTCCAAAAGAATTTATTAGGTCAGTAAACGCAAGTCCTTTACTAAAGTAATAAAACCATGTAAACCATTTTTGTAAAAGGCTGCCAGGCTGCTGTACTCCTAAAGGTGAAACTTTTTAACATATTTTTTTCTGACAGATTTATTAACAGCAATTACAGAACCTAACACAATCCATTTGAACTTTTAACAACCACTTTAAATAAATTTAAAATAAATATTACATACATAAACCAAGTTTGAGGCAAGTAAGATTTTGTAATATTTTTAAAATAAGTCTCATGCTAATCAAGGCTGCATTTATTTGAAAAAAAAAATACAGCAATATTGTGAAATATAACCATTAAAATTACTATTTTGGATTTTACTATATTTTAAAATGTAATTTAAAATGCATCTGTGATCAAAGCTGAATTTTCAGCATCATTACTCCACTCTTTGGTGTCATGATTCTTCAGAAATAATTCTAATATCATTTGTTGCTCAAGAAACATTTCTGATTATTATTGCTGCTTCATATTTGTGTGGAAACTGTGATGCATTTTTTTCAGAATTAATTTTATATATAGTAACAATAATATGTAATGTAATAATGTGGCAATGGTTTCTTAAGATCTACTTATGCTTCTGATGCTTTTGGGAAACGCAGCTCTATTTGAACAAACACATGCGTCAACAGCGAACGCTGTCTGTGATTGATTGATTCTGTCTTTCAGCGTTTGCGTGTGTTCCGATGAGCAGGAGAAATGGTTCTATCCAACACAATCACTCGCTAATATAGTCTATTTTTCCACTTATGCACCGAATTTCTTGATAAATAAAGTTAGTGGTTAAAAAATGCACTTTGGAATCAATATTTTTATGTGAGGATCGATCCTTTCGATACAACATCAGTATCGAAAGTATCGATACTTTTAGGATCGATCCGCCCATCCCTATTGGCGAAAGAATAAATCACTGTACATCCTGTAGTTGTGGTGGCATATGCCCATGACTAATTCTGCCTCAAAAGCAGCTGCTCATTTATTTTGGTAATTTAAAATATTTATATTGCATATTAAGAACAATAATGTTTGTATTGTATGAATACATCATGCTAAATGCATGACTCGTTCCAAGATGGTCTTGAGCAAGACACTACTTGAATTTAATTAAATGCAATTGTCTGTTTTTATATATTTGTGTCCAAATTAAATTTGCAACATAGAAATGCTGTGCATGCTGCTGCTGAGAATTCTCGATGACTGAATGCCTATGCAAGCTGCTGCTATTGCACAAGAGACTGAACGGCTGAGCGCTCCATTAACTAGGCATATAGGTGAATGCCTATTTACTCTAACACGGTGTCTATGCCAGACGCGACCGGCACAATGTGATAAAGTCAATAGACCCATTACGATAGGTAAAGCTGTCCGCAATGTATGCAGTGTGATTCGGCCACACAACAAAACTGCTACTGCTGCTATTGATAATATTCACTACATTTCAATACTAAGTTGAAGTACATGCTGTTGCTGTTAATGATATTCACAATGTTGTAGTAGGAATTTACTGCGTGAACTGTTGCGGTTGTAATATTTAATCAAAATTTGCAAAGCATAATCTACTGCTGCTGCACGAAACCTGCTGTAAGCCCTGTTGAATAACAATGCCTATTGCACTTTAAAGAGTTAATTTACCCTCCATGAGTTATCACTAAAATTCATGCAACTAAAGCGCTTTCTGAAATTCAAAGCAGAATGGACAGAAAAATAAATATGCCTTTGTTTCCCCTATGAATGTTAAACAACATATTTTCGCGGCAAATTATTATAGCATTTCACTACTAAATTTGTAGTGAGAAGTGTTTTTGTAAGCATGTTTTCACTGAAGCTGGAGATTTCCTTCAAAATAAAACCTCTACTTCCTTGTCCGTCAAAATAAGTTTAAAAGTGCAGTATGAATTGCTTACAGCTAGTGGTTTAAACACAGTCCAAATTCAAAACATCTCTATTAAGTGTTAGGAAAGAAGTATTGTAATTTCCCTACTATAGTGTAAAGCAAAAATAATATACCTATGAAATATTAATTTATTTTACAATTGCAATTGTTTTACAATATTGCTATTACTGGTTGTTGTTGTTGTTATGATTATTATTACTATATTCTAATTTGTTTGGCTTCCTAAAACACCAGTGTGAATGTAATTTAGCCTGAGACAATATATCACAAATAAAAAGAGGGTTGAGTCCCCTTTAAAGTTCAGGTACAAGTAGGGTTGCAAAATTTTGGGAATTTTCAAGACTGGAAATTTCCCATGGGAATTAACGGGAATTAATGGGAATAAACTGGAAATTTGCACAATTGCTGGAACTGGGAACTTGAATGTAGTTGAGAAAAAAAATCTTGCAGCATGGACTTGGTTAAAACAATCAGATTTAATGCAATTTCAGTTCAATTTCTACCCTACACATTGCTCAATCACATGCACACAGCACACTGCTTACTGCAGGGCTATTGCACTGTGCTTTCCTCCATAACATGCACAGATCATTTCTTAAATCCTGCACACAAAATATCAAAATGTCCATCTTGGTAAGTATTCATGTAAATTACATGAATATTACAAAAAATTGTTTAAAACTTTCTTGTGCTGTGTGTAATATACTGTGCAACTAAATTAGGCGATACCACCATTGTAAAAACAAATACACTGACTGAACATTTAGGTTAGATCACAGACTGTATAAAAAGATCGATGACGCGTCTTCGCTTCCTTCCACTATAGGAAACTGAAGCCAATTCATCTCAGTATGGCCGTTGCCATCTTGAGAAGATGACGTCATTTGGAGCCCAAGTCTGCGCAGTAGTGTCGTGAGGTGGAGTCGCGGCATCAAACTCCCGCCCAAACTCCCACAGACCCAATCAACCATAACGACATGCCTCGTTTTTATAGCATCAAATTACTAGCTAAAATCAAACTTATCACAAAAACGAACAATTGAACATATATCAGCATGATAACAACTACCTTAAATGACCAAAACCATATTTCGAAAAATTGTATTGGAAGTGTAATTTATTTTTTTATTTTGACTGAAGTCCCATTCGTTTACATGGAGAGGGCGGGGTTTATGACCTGTACTGCAGCCAACCACCAGGGGGCGATCAAAGAGCCCACAGCTTCACTTTTCAGGACATGTGAGACACATCCGGGTGAGATAATAAAACAAAAGTCTAAAAATGACCCTCCCCCACACACAATCCCCTCTAGTCACCTAAGAGGGGATTCCCCTCCATTTTCTCTGAAGCCACACTTGCTGCATTTGAGCCCAAAGACTACATCTAAGTTTTGATATTCAACATATATTTGATCTATGGGATTCAAGTTTAACTAGTAAATACTAAAAAGTGTTTATACAGTAGCTAGCTAGCCAGTAAATCAAGATATGAAAAAACGAGTTAGCGAGTTAAAAAGCGAGTTAGCACTATTTCATTGACAGTTTATGAGGTATGTGCTAGCTAGCTCAAGCTGTGATGCTCTTTCTGCTAGCCAGTTTTCTGTTATCATACAGAAGTACAGTACTGGTCAAAAGTTTGGACACGTTACTATTTTTAATGTTTTTAAACATTGCATATCTTTTGCTCATCAAGCCTTCATTTATTTGATCAAAAATGGTGCACTACTATGAAAATCACACAGCTTCAGTGTGACATCTATAAGAAAAAGTATAATTTCATAGATATTGTTAATAATAGTTGTTCATAATAAAATATGTATGAACTAAATGCATGACCTAGACTATTTATTTAGCAAAATCCTGTAATTTTAATAAATATTACATGAAATTTATTAAAAATTTTTGCTGCTCCAATTAAACTCAGTGTGATCCCTTTAAGCTCTTACACATTGAACCTCTATGTAAATACTTCATGAACAGGATTTAAATATAAACTGATGGTTGTAACTTTAAGTTAATTGATTTTTTTTATGGATTCAACTCAAATCTGCAGACTGGCTCTGACCTTTGGCAACTAGCATAAACTTCTCCAGACTGTAAATCTGTGGAAAATCGGGGCAAAAATCATGTAGTGGATTCCAGCCTTAAGAGACTATAGATAAGTTGACATCCATTTAAAAAGAGGCTTCATAATGAGGCTAGTTTCTGTGTTCATCCCCATGAATTAAATGTTTTATTGGTTTGTTTTATTTGATTTTTGAATGTTACTTAGCTGAACGTGGACTATAGATGTTGCAATGTGCTTAAATGACACTTCATTATGAATATATAACTGATCAAATTGAGTGCCTTGTTGCTTTATTTTAGTGTTCTGTTTTTGTTTTGTGATTGACTTTGTACCTTCAAAAAATATATATTTTTCACTTATTCTTTAAAAAGGTTGTTTAAAATAAGCAAGAATTTTTAATATAACATGATGTGAGCTTAATGGGAACAGGGGTGTGCTTAAAGGGTACAAAAATTTACCCATTAAGCACAGCCAGATTTTTTGAATTTAGTGTATATATTAATTGAAATGCTTTTGTCATTTAAAATAAGATTTTGTATTTTTGTGTGAGAGATTAATATTTTACTTTAACATAACGTTTTGTACTGAAATCGATATCTTGTGCACTAAAAATGTAGATTTTGATGAGCTTAATAGGTACGTTTACCCTATACCTTTCAGCATTTATAGTGCCTTCCAAAACATGCAAGCTGCCCATACCGTATGAACGCTGATAACACGCTGGAAGGTCTCCCTCCTCTTTAGCCTGGAGAACACGGCGTCCGTGATATCCAACAAGAATGTAAAATTTGGACTCATCTGACCATAGAACACTTTTCCACTTTGAAACAGTCCTTTTTAAATGAGCCTTGGCCCACAGGACACAATGGCGCTTCTGGACCATGTTCACATATGGCTTCCTTTTTGCATGTTAGAGCTTTAGTTGGCATCTGCAGATGGCACGGTGTATTGTTTACCGACAGTGGTTTCTGGAAGTATTCCTGGGCCCATTTAGTAATGTCAATGACAGAATCATGCCGATGAGTGATGCAGTGTCGTCTGAGGGCCCGAAGACCACGAGCATCTAACACAAAGGTCTTCGGCCTTGTCCCTTATGCACAGAGATTTCTTCAGTTTCTCTGAATCTTTTGATGATGTTATGCACTGTAGATGATGAGATTTGCAAAGCCTTTGCAATTTGATGTTGAGGAACATTGTTTTTAAAGTATTTCACAATCTTTTTATGCACTCTTTCACAGATTGGAGAGCCTCTGCCCACCTTTACTTCTGAGAGACTCTGCTTCTCTAAGACATCCCTTTTATAGCTAATCATGTTACAGACCTGAGCCCGTATTCTTAAAGATTCTAAGATTCCTCTCAGAGAGCTCCTAATTTAGCTTAAAAATTCCTAACTTGGAATCTTAGCTTAAGAGTGATTCAGGACCAATCTAAGAGCAACTCTGAGCAAGGAAAAGACAAAAACTTTTATCTTAGTGAGGAGGCAGGGCTGACCCCGTTGCAAGCTTTGGCAGTCTTTTGAAGACTGTGATTGGTTGGTTGTCCAAGAAGGAAATAAAAGAGCGCTTTTAAGAGTAGGGTCTATTATAAGCCTTCACTTTGAAATTACAGGCGTAATTTTTCCTGTTTTACCATACACTCTCTCTCACACACGTATATATATTCTTTATTTTTTATTTATCATGCTGTCATACTTAGCATATTTTATAGGAAATGAACAGCGACACAATAAGGTTCTGAAAGTGCTGTAATTGTTTGTATGATCACTTTGCTTATAGAACTCTTACATTTGGGGATGGAAAGACAAGAATTGATATACAGCTGGATTAAACTTCAAAAGGCAATGATGTCATTGAATAAATATGAGCGCTGCACCTTTTAGTCAAAATGCGGCGCAGATGCCTTTATGTGAATGTGTCTCTGAAGGGAACTGTCTGTCCCCAGAAACGTGTCGTTGGCATTTTCATTTTGTCTTGCCTATAAAATGCCTGATAAAGCAGCGTATATGAGCGCGGTGCTGCTTTGTGTACAGCTTTTAGTCGCTATATTTGCTCCTAAAGTGCCACCTCGTGGCAGAGAATGAATTTGCAATTCCAGTGTGCCGATCTTATGTTCAGATCAATGCGAATATCGACCCATTTTTATGCAGCAAACAGAGTTGTAAACTTGAAAGAAGTTAATGTGCCTTCTAAAAATCTAATCATAAATATTTATGTTTTAAATTAATAGAATAATATTTTGACTTGTCTCTTTTCATAAAAATGGTTTAAAAGCTGAAATGCCATTTTATAAGATTTTTTTTTTGTGTGAAAATTTGTATCTAAACTGTAAATCATGTCATTTTATGGCATAAAATGTTACCCAGACATTGTCCAACCCCACTCATAGTGTTCATTTTCCTTGTGCAGCTCTTAAAAAGGTTCATAAATTGCCTTAAATTGATTTTTAAAAATTCTGCAGATACCCTGTAAATAGTGAAATAAAATTCTTTCATTGATATTTGTTGATATTTGTGTATTGAAAATGTTTTTGATTGACATTTAGACTTGTCTGATTTTCTATATTTAAAAAATGGTCTTTTTTATTTGGGCTAATTAAATTAATTTTCGGGCTACCAAAATCTGAAGAGTACCTGCCCAAAAGGGCTACCAGGGATTTTGAAATTTTGTGAGCCCTGGCAAGGCGTAATGCCATCAACTTGAGGCAATTAATATGCCAACGCAGCTGGGGACCTGTCCATACCCCTGACACTGCGTGCCCGTTGTACGTGGCTCCCCAGCCAGTGGCCGAGGCATCCGTGAATACCACTGCATGCCTGGATACCTGCTCCAGGGGCACTCCTGCCCGAAGGAATGAGGGATCTGTCCACGGGCTGAAAGTTCTACGGCAGGCCGGTGTAATCTGAACCTGGTGAGTACCGCGTCGCCACGCCCACCTCGGGACTCAGCCATGGAGCGGTCTCATATGGAGCAGACCAAGGGGAATATGCCTCAGGAGCCTCTGATAGAATTTCAGTGGGACCACTGTTCTGCCTGATAAAGTCTTGAGGCAGTTCAGCACCGACTGAGCACGTTCCTGGGTGAGGAGTGCTGTCTGGCTGGCCGAATCCAACTCCATGCCGAGAAAAGAGATCCTCTGTGCTGGCACGAGTTTGCTGTTTTGCCCTAGCTCCCCCTAAATCTATTATAAAATATGATTATTTGTGTGCTAAATTACTGTAAATTTACAATAGATAATGTCCTTTAGGCTAGTATACAGTACTGACTATTTAGCAATGGGCTGCTACTGATTAAGTACAAAGACAAAAGTACAATGGTATATTTACAGATGAATCTAACCTGCACTTGAAATCCTGAACAGTAGTTTTTCTTCTCTGCTTCACCTGTGCGCTTCCACACAGTCCACTCCATTCTCAATCTCTCGCATTGATTACTCTGATCAAATCCATTTCGTGGGGGAGCGGAGTGCACGCGAGGCATGGCATTGCCAGTCACGTCTAACCGATTCATGCTTTAGGCCTATTAGAGATATATTATTGAATGGTGAATTCGGAAATAATCACGTTAATACATTCATCAGGCAATTATATAATAATAGTAATAATAATAATAATAATAGGCCTAATACAGTGGTGTGAAAAATTGTTTGCCCCCTTCCTGGTTTTTTTTCTTTTGCATGTTTGTCACACTTTGTTTCAGATCATCAAACAAATTTAAATATTAATCAAATATAACACAAGTAAACACAACATGCAGTTTTTAAATGAAGGTTGTTTTTTTTAATGAAGGGAAAACAAAATCCAAACCCACATGGCCCTGTGTGAAAAAGTGTTTGCCCCCCTAAACATAACTGTGGTTTATCACACCTGAGTTCAGTTTCTCTAGCCACACCCAGGCCTGATTACTGCCACACCTGTTCGCAATCAAGAAATCCCTTAAATAGTACCTGTCTGACAAAGTCAAGTAGACCAAAAGATCCTCAAAAGCTACACATCATGTTGAGATCTAAAGAAATTCTGGAACAAATGAGAAAGAAAGTAATTGAGATCTATCAGTCTGGAAAAGGTTATAAAGCCACTTCTAAAGCTTTGGGACTCCAGCGAACCACAGTGAGAGCCATTATCCACAAATGGCAAAAACATGGAACAGTGGTGAACCTTCCCAGGAGTGGCTGGCCGACCAAAATTACCCCAAGAGCGCAGCGGCGACTCATCCAAGAGGGCACAAAAGACCCCAGAACAACATCCAAAGAACTGCAGGCCTCACTTGCCTGTTAAGGTCAGTGTTCATGACTCCACTATAAGAAAGAGACTGGGCAAAAATGGCCTACATGGCAGAGTTCCAAGACAAAAACTGCTGCTGAGGAAAAAGAACATAAAGGCTTGTCTCAGTTTTGCCAGAAAACATCTTGATGATCCCCAAGACTTTTGGGAAAATACTCTGTGGACTGATGAGACAAAAGTTGAACTTTTTGGAAGGTGTGTGTCCCAGTACATCTGGCATGAAAGTAAGAAAGCATTTCAGAAAAAGAACATCATACCAACAGTAAAATATGTTGGTGGTAGTGTGATGGTCTGGGGCTGTTTTGCTGCTTCAGGATCTGGAAGACTTGCTATGATAAATGGAACCATGAATTCTGCTGTCTACCAAAAAAATCCTAAAGGACAATGTCTGGCCATCTGTTCGTGACCTCAAGTTGAAGCGAACTTTGGTTCTGCAGCAGGACAATGATCCAAAACACACCAGCAAGTCCACTTCTGAATGGCTGAAGAAAAACAAAATGAAGACTTTGGAGTCAAAGTCGTGACCTGAATCCTATTGAGATGCTGTGGCATGACCTTAAAAAGGCGGTTCATGCTCAAAAACCCTCCAATGTGGCTGAATTACAACAATTCTGCAAAGATGAGTGGGCCAAAATTCCTCCACAGTGCTGTAACAGACTCGTTGCAAGTTATCGCAAACGCTTTATTGCAGTTGTTGCCCAACCAGTTATTAGGTTTGGGGGCAAGCACTTTTTCACACAGGGCCATGTGGGTTTGAATTTTGTTTTCCCTTCATAATAAAAAAAACTTCATTTAAAAACTGCATGTTGTGTTTACTTGTTTTATCTTTGATTAATATTTAAATTAGTTTGATGACCTAAAACATTAAAGTGTGACAAACATGCAAAAAAAATATAAAATCAGGAAGGGGCAAAAATTTTTCACACCACTGTATATATATTTTTAAAAAGTGGGCCAAATCGGCTGCCAGGCCACCGGGAATTGTCCCAGTTCATTCGATGGCCAGTCCATGCCAGACACGCAGAATGTGCAGAATTCATATTTTGTCTTTTTTCGGCTTAATATTCATCGATGTAACAGGACGTGGTTGTAGTCAGGATAAGCAAAAGGGCAGTAGAACGAAGTAGCGTCAACACACGTATTCCTTTAATCACTGGCCCTTGGCCTGGCCACTATGGCCATGGCTATATGATCGGGGCTGGACACTCTCCAGACACCAGAGGATCTGTTCCCTCCAGCTGAATCCAGTGGTGTCTGGGAGGTCCACGGGGCGATGGTAGTTGGCCCCAATCCAGAATAAAGAGTTGAGCATAATGTCTAGTGGGAGATCTCGGTGGGCCAGGATGGCGAAGTGCGCTGTGATCTCCATAATCAGTCTTGGTCTCAGTTTCTGTCACGGGACGTGGTTGTAGTCAGGATAAACAAAGGCCAGAAGAACGAAGTAGCATCAACACACGTATTCCTTTAATCAACATTAAACTGAGACAAATAACATACAGAAACTATAGACTTATAAAGGACAGGAAACAAAGGAGCAAACGAGATGATTAAAAGAACACAGGTGATCAGACTGAATGATAATTACACAAATGAACTAATGGGAACAGGAAACAAACCAAATAAGGAAAAACAGGAACTAACACGTAACAACCGACACTATAGTACATATCAGGTTTTGATTCAAGTGTGCTGACCTACTTTTGATTTATTCATCCAAAATGTGTTATATTCCGTGTTATAGGAGTTCCGTTTTTAAGACTGGTGCAAGAACAATTAGCTCTTATTTTAGCTTTTAGGGAATCCAAACTTAAAGATTTAGGTCAATTTGATTAGGCTGATTCAAAATTTATGGCATACACTTAGACTATTCGTCCAGTGTCTAGCACTTAGTGTATCTTAGCAATTCTGTTTATTTCGTGGCCAATGAGAATAATACACAATTGGTTTGGGTTAACTTTGAGAAAAGGTAACGTGATCTGGGCAAAGTTTGACTTTATAAATGACAAAGATTTTTATTTGCTATTCTACGGCACAGTAACCTAAACTAAAACACACACACACACGGTTCAGGAAAATGAGTTATTGGGAGTTGAAGAAAGTCCTAAAAGTCTAGCACTTCTTTGCTAGTTCTGGAGTCACTAGCCTGAGAAAGATCATAAGCAGAGATTCTCAGCGATCTTTACTGCTTAATGATTAATTTGCCCAGTTTTCCAGCAAAAGATGATGATTTTGTTTGTTTTACTTGCGTTTGAGTAGACAGCTTGCTCGTTTTCCTTTCCTGGTAGAGGGAACCCCGGCTGCTGATGTGGTTGTAGTGAATTTTGCTTTCGCCAACCAAAGGGGGCAAAATAGTGTAATGATAGGTACTCACGTCACAGGTGACGTTATGATTTTTGGATCACGTGTCACTTAAGGTGTGGTTAGGAGTACATCACATAAGAAAGATTGGTGGGATACCTAACTTGTGGAACCTTACTGCATTATCAACACAAGGAAGACACAAGTGTAATAAAATAATTTTTATTAACAAAAGATAGACAAGAGTAATCAACAACTACTAAATGAATACCATGAATGAAAAAGGAATAAAGTGCATAAGATGCATAAAATGCAAGTGATTATGTTGGATGTTGCTATGTTATCTGGAAAGATAAATTGTCACTACTTTGAAACAAATAAGGTGAAGAACCTTATTATTCATCAAACAAATACCTGAAAGATTATTTGTTATCAACTGCAATCAGCTATGTAACATCTAATGTCAATTAGAAAAATCATATACTGATAATACACAACAATGCCAAGGTCTCTGGAAGAGGTTTGGATAGGTGATAGTTACGTTCTCTGTGGTTGAGTGAGCAGTCCGGTGGCAGTGACTTCATCCACTGGTTGTGCTGGTAACAATGCAGTGGGGAAAGGAGCAGAAATCCGTTTCGACAGCCTTGAACATGAAGCGCTGGAGGATGCTGATCTCCTGGAGCACCAAAGGGTCCTAAAATCTGGAACACGCAGATGTGACCCTGAAGTAGGTGTAGAAGGTCCTTAGCCTGGAACACGCAAGCAAAGGTACCTTGGAGTGAAGGTTTGCTCGCCGGAGCTTAACCTTGTTGCAAATGTCTGTGTGTCTTCTGCCTCTCTGGGCTAGAAACCCAGAATTTGGTCAATTCGCTTTGTCTCTCTAGGATGGAGACTCAGGACGTGCTGCATCTGTTGTTGTCTCACTGGACGAAGACTCTGAATGAAGTCTGAACGTAGATTATCTCTTTCCTCGCAGGCTGGAGGCTCAGAATGTGGTCGTATCTGTTGCTGCCTCAAAGCTGCAGACTCAGGACTAGGTATCTGTTGTTGCCTCTACCCTCACGGCCAGAGATTTCGGTATTTCTGTTAGTCTCTCTCCCTTTTGGGACTCAGACTCAGAACGGAGGTTGATCTGCTATTGTTCAATTCAATTCAATTCAAGTTTATTTGTATATCGCTTTTTACAATACAAATCGTTGCAAAGCAGCTTTACAGGAAATTAAGTTTCTACAATATATTTATATATTGTAGAAACTTAATATATTTAACTTATGGCAAAATTTGGTAGTTCTGTATGTTGTCTGAGGGTAGGCATCATCTGAGGTACTCTGAGGGGGTTGGCATCAGCTCTTCTCAGGTGTTCTGGATCCAGACTGAAGCTTGTGTAAATCCTAGTTACCACGAGATGTTAATCCCGTGGTAGAAACAGAGAAACAAATAGAGACATAATTAGCATAGCTGCTGTTCCAACCAAGCAAAAATGATTTGTTCAATCCAAGCTAAAGAACAATAATGTGTGTTTGATCAGATATAACTGCAGTACAAGATTATGAGATGCATTATGTGAATGCTTGGCTATTGTCTCACCCTTGCAGGGCTCAGACTTAGAACTGGTTTATCTGTTAACGTCTTTCCCTTTCAGGACTCAGACTCAGAACGGATGTGTCTGTTACTGTCCCTTCTCTTACGGGCCGGAGACTCAGAACAAGGAGTGTCTTTTGGGAAGGTACCTTTATCTCTTTCTGATGAGGAGGAGATTGCAATCTGGCGCTTCACCATTTCCAGGCTGTGATTGGCTATTTCCATCAGAGATGGGGGACACAGTGTGGCCCACCCTTCTTTTCTACTGTGGAACTTATTTGCATAGTCCAAACACACATTTAGAAAAGTGCCACTAAAGTTTTACCAATGCATCATTCACTTACCAAACCACAACCAGAATACCTTTGGCAATGTTACGAACACATTAAGTCCAAACATGATGGAAGAAGATTGAACTGTCATGCATGCATTCATTTGTCCATTAACAGCTGAGTTTGTGTAAGATGTTGCACTACACATCGCTGTCACTGAGAATACTTATTTGTCTGAATAAGTATGAGATGTGTGTGTTGTAGTGTGCATCAGTTTTAAGGTTTGAGAACATAGTTATGAATGAATTTGGATGGAACTTTGTGACTCTGTTTCACCCACTGCTGCTGCATCCAGAGGTCCTAAGGAATTTTTATGGCGGTCACAGGACAAAACCTTAGGAATAAGTCTGTTGGTGGGTGAAGGTCAGAAACTGCATTTTGACCAATGAGAAGTCCTGTCCTTCCGGGTTTGTTCCAAAGGTCGTCTTCTTGCCCTCTCAGAAGTCTCTGGCCATTGTCCTGGCATCTTTATCTGATGGCGTTGGACAGTTTGCTTATGTTAGTCCACGAAGATCCAATCAAAATGTAGCAAACCTTTGTCCACTCTAGGGGTCAGAGAGGGGCCCCGCCATAAACTGGGCCCTGGAATGTGCTGTCCACTACATGGTCGTTGTTTGACACATTTCTGGGGATGTCCTCCAGTGATTGCTTGGTTTCTTTGTGATGTGATGACGCTCTGGAAATTCTTCTCAGATTCCTTTGCGTGGCTTCAGGCTTCTAAAAGTTTCTTCAGTCAGAAATTTGACGGAGTGTTTGAGTTCTTGGATGACCGAATCGCTTGATGTTACGACTGTGAGTGCAAGTGGGTGCACGATCAAATGAAAACAAAAGAATGCTGAATCCGTTCGGACATTGGGGTTTTGACAGAGCTGAGTTTTTCCATCCCACTAGATCAGACCTGGGCATTGTACGGCCCGTGGGCCACATCCGGCCCTCTGGCTATCCTTGACCGGCCCGCATGAGGTAATTCATGAATTAAAAGTCAATCGCAAATAGGTGCAATGCAGTACAACTGCACTGCTTTTATTATCATCAAGGCAACAGCTTTGTTTCCTGATAATGAAACAAACTTAAAATCAGATCGAAACTGATTTTATTTCTGTAAACTCATAAAAAACAACAAAATGTTGCTTTTGTAAAATAATGAAAGCATGACGTGCTTTCTGCCATCTCTGAAGCTGGAGCGCGTATGGCTGCCTCACAGACATCTGAAATAGGCTATATCTATAGAAAATTTAAAATGTCTACTTTTAAAAGAACCAATTCAAAAACAAATATTTCCTGATTATTGTAATCTGTATGAAGGCTGCATTTCTCTCTAAAGGCGTCTCCAGTACTCTGGAGCATTGGCTACCTGTCAACCCTCCCGTTTTTCCCGGGATTCTCCCATTTGTCCCCTAAACTTGGCAACTTTACAACCCAGTGATGCTTTTGATATCTGCGAAGTAATGATGCGCGGATGGCAGTTATATCCGCGGCCGCTGTGGATAATCCGCGGGTCGGGTGGGTCAGGAAATTAAAAAAAAAATGCATTCTGATTATTTGTGGGTGGGTCGCGGGTGGGTAAGATAAATCATTAATGATGCAAATATTAACTACATTTTCTAAAATATGAACTGTTTTAAATACATTTTTTTCATCAGGCATACAATTTTGTTTGTGTTTTGTGTGTGTGTGTGTTCGCCTGTTCGGGAAGCTGCAGTGACAGAAACGGTTCACCGGTAGAAATGGGAGGAAAATACTTGCGTGGTGCTTCAGTAAAAATAAATAAATAAATAAATAAAAAAGGCTATGGTTTAATTAAATATGAGCGCTGCAAGTTTCAAAGTTGGGTGCTTGCATTGTTTACTGCGGTTACCGTGGAAACAGTTATATTCCTGGAAAAAAGACTCCGTCCCCTCCCCCATAGACACGCCCCACGGTCCTCTGCAACCGCCCAAGTTTCTCATGTGGCCCCTTGGGAAAATTAATTGCCCACCCCTGCACTAGATGTTCTTCCAATCAAATTGTCCCTGCGGGGCGGAGCCCCGCCCCATACTGTTCCTCTTTGGACACAAATTAATTGAATCTGTATTCTTCCATGTGGGGAATATCTCTGGAAGTTCTGTTAAAAATGTCATCTTATGAACACTGTATATAATATGCACTTTTCATTCAATTCAATGTCCTGCATTTAAAATAAGCTTCCTTCCAAGACTAAATATCACCTAGTTCATACGCATGTTTAAATGTTCTCTGCTAAACAAAAGGTTATGCAACATTGATTAGATTTCATTGGTTACAATATGTATCAATCATATATAAGACATCAAACATATTAGTTGTTGATACACTTGCTCTAATAGCAATGGAAATAAATGATTGTCTTTTTAGAAATCCTCTATGTAAGTTTGAGTTTCTTTGTTGAAAAGAGGGTGAGTTGGGTTTCAGAAGGGCAGGAAGCAGATGGTCAAAAGTCATGGGATAGTCACGTATGGATCCAGTGTTTGCAGGCCTGAGGGCATCAGTTAACTTAATCATGCCCTTTTCCTGTTGGATATACCGTAGTCCATACATTGCCTGATCACAAGGTGCTTCTTGATACAAAAAGATGTTGTTTTTTGTCTTTTGATTAAGTTAGTGTTTTATCACCATTCTGAGTAGAGAAGCTAAGGCACTGACAGGAAACCACTCACAATATTGACGTCAGTGGTAGTGATGATTAACTTAGACCTCGTGATGGTTCGGGGGAAGATTTTAAATTCTTTTCAGAATGAGTTTGTTTGATAGCTCATTGTGAGATCGTCTATATATATAAAATTCCTACACTGGATTCTACGAACCACTCTGTGTTTTCCACATTGCGGCCGTATGTCTCATATTTTAGAGTAGTCAGTGCAATTTGGGAAAGAAATCAATTAAATATGAATGTGGACGCATGTAAATATTCATGTAACCCCCTTTGTAATCATTAACATTTTCATAAGTAACTAATTTAATTACACATTTTTACTAAGTATTTGTAACTGATTACAATTACATTTTATTTTGTATTTAAATGTAATTTACACTGTATACAAATATACAAATTTGACAATGTACAAAATAGCAAAATCACAATATACAAAATAGATAATTTTGTATGTACATGTATATTATGTGCAAAATTTGAAATGTTTTGCATGTTCAGAAGAAGAGCTGCCCTGTCGTGCAAAAATGTAAACAGGTTTGTGTAAGTAAATTGCTCAGTGCAAAGAAAGAGAAGTAATAGGATCCTGGTATTTCTTTTTTCATGTGTCTAATAGATATGAATAAGTTCTTTGAAAAACATCTATGACCTTTGAAACATGTCTAGTCTTCATGCTCTATGTTGACTATGGTTTCAATAATAATAAACATACATTTGCATAAAGCATCCATATTGTCCATGCCCATGTTGATTAGAGTATTAAAAACTTAAAGTATTAATTTAAGGTACATTTAGAACAAATAAAAATGTGTGATTAAGTTGCGATTAATCGCGAGTTAACTCAAGACAATCATGCGATTAATCACGATTAAATATTTTAATCGATTGACAGCCCTAGTTATTTTATGACATTGTCATAGCAAAACCTTTCAAGATATCAAAAATCCTTTTACAATTTATTGTCTTTAGTGTCTTGGCATAATTTTATCTGTGTTTGATGGCAGTCACATGATTTACAATAGCCACACCAATGCGATCAGCCCAAAAAACAAAACGTGTCCAATCTGAAATGAATCATATAATGCATGCGGAAGATGCAAGGCACTCCCTGTTTCCCATTTTTGATGTTTCGTTATTGAATCACCATGGCAACACCGTTTGAGATATCAAAAATATCTTCGCAATTTTAGCATCTTAAGTGTTTTGCCATGCTTTTATTGAAGTTTGGTGGCACTTACATAAATTCCCTAGGGGGAGTGCTTCCTTTTATGGGGGGTATGGTCCCACATGTTGGATTTTTTTTTCTGTGCCCATGGGAGTACGGTCCCACATATGGGATTTAGAATGTTCAGTCACACCACATAATTCAAACTGTGCTTTTGCGCTTTGGCTGCTGCTGAGACGCGCTCTGCACTTGTGATATAATCACAACTATGCAGTGTTTTAACCACATAATGTTTATTTTAGGTTTCAGACATTAATACACATAAGTACTAGTAAAACAATAATTTAGAGTTTGTAAAATACACACAAATGTCTATGGAAGCAGCAATAATTCATTCAAATATAGTTTGTTGACATGTCTTATTCCTATCAGATACACAGTGTAAGTAATTACAAAGTTCAATCTATTCTCCTCCCAGTTCACCAGCCTCTTACATGTATTTCGGGAGAAATTGAATAATTCACGTGCTGTAAATTCGACTGACAGGACTCTCTGAACTGCGGCGCGAACAAACATGGCGGTGCCCATCTCACATTATTGATCATGATCAAGATCATTTATAAAGGTTTTTAATTGACAAAATACACTCACACGTATTTCTGAATCCGGATATCAGCAAGTTGATGACATGGTAAGCAATTGTGTGAATATTTTGAACGAGAAAGGAAAAATTAAATAAAAGCGATACATCTATCATACAGTGTTTTCTTGGATATGGTGTGTCACATGACAAGCATGATGCGTCACCATGGAAACAATAAGGGGAAATATTCTAAAATAACAATTGCCCAAAAAAGAAAACTCACTCTGGGGGGTCAGCAAGAATATTATAAACTAACCAGTTAAAGGGTTAAGAAATGTCATGTTGAGGAAAATGTTCCTATCAAAATTTCATAAATATCAGACAAAATTTGTGGCAACCACAGTGATAAATAAATTTAGAAATATTAGGGGTGCTATGGAGTCTACTGGTCACACCCAAAACAATCAATCAAAGAATTGTTAAATATTGCTAAGCTTCTATGAATGTGCAAAAATCTTGTGAGATTTGCACATTTGGTGTTTGGACCCTAATAATAATCCATAGAAAAACAAGAGGGCCATCGACTCCTAGGGGCTTGGGCCCTAATAATAATCCTTAAGAAAACAATACAGGTGCTGTCTTTCACCTAATTCAGAAAAACTCGGCCTTTGTTCGTGAGAACTCCTCAAACCCCAGTTGGCCCGCTTTGGACCAAGGTATTCAATGGGGTGAAATTCCCTGTCCGATGGCTCAGAAGAAGCCTTGGCAAAGCCCAGTCGAGCCCCAGAAGTGACAGTGGAAATGTGACTGACATGTTCACTTTTGGCCCCACAGTGGAAATGTGGCTAATAAGCTAATAATCCATAGAAGAACAATAGGGCCCTGTGCTCTCTACCTAACCTAACTACCTGCTTATTTGTAAAGATGTTTGGGAATTATGAACTTTCTATTTTTTTCCAATACAGAATATATGTGACTGCAATGTCACACGTCAAATGAACAAAAGAGACTTGGGGGGAGAAACCCACAATCAAACAAACAAATAAAATAAATAAATAAAATGAATTGGTTTCTGGGAGTCTCTCTTCTTAAAGAGTTACATATTCTTGTTTAGTCTCTCTCTTTTAAGTTTGTATTTCTAAATTGTATACCCCTAACTTGTTTTAAGTAACTTTTGACTTATTTATCTTTGTGTTCTAATTATCTATTTATTCGTGCTCTAAATTCTTATTTTAACTTAGGTTTAGTTTTTTTCCTTATCTGAAATAACAGATAACAGAAAATATACAGATTTTTCCTTATCTGAAATAACAGAAAATATACCTCAAGTTAAACTTTCAGACACTTATCTTTAAACTAACACAGTACAAAACAATAGACAGTGATAAAACAATACACTGTCAATAGAGATAAACAGTTCAATGATCAATAGATCCAAGTCTTTCTTTTTTTTCTATACCAGTCTCTGAATTCAAGAGGAAAAACGATCGTCCATACCGTAATAAGAGGTTCAATATAGCAGTAAACTAGCTCTGATCAATCAATATCAATGTCTTTGTAGACGTTCTGTCTAGTCTTAAATTTGGATTGCTACTATGTTCACAGAATATTCTCTGCTGATCTGCGTGTGCTCACATCTCTCTTTTTTTTTTCACGCTTTGCTGACGTCATTCCCCTGCTTACGTTCCCTGTCTACTTTATCCTCTTAAAGGCAGCGCATTATTTTAATGGTAGGTTTATTTTAACAGTGAGAGACAACAAACAAATCCAGAAAAAGTTATAAATTGACTTGCATTTTAATGAGTCAAATAAGTATTTGACCCCTTCGCAAAACATCAAGTCAAGTTGAGCTTTATTGTTATTTCGCTACATGTGGGGACATACAGTGAAACGAAATGTCGTGCCTCACTGTGTGTTCACACCGAACGCGTCGAGAGCGTCAAAGTGGCCGGAAGTCATTAAGTTTCAATGTGAGCCGGCGACGAGCAGCGGCGAGGAGAGTTGAAATCAGGTCAACTTTATGGTAATGAGCTATGACGCGGTTGGGCGGCAACCAATCGGAATGTAGAAGTCCACCGCTTGAGAGGAGTCCAGAGAACGCAGTCCTGTAATCTTTGGTTCCGACCTCATTAGTTCCCAAGCACAATAGAGGAGAGGTTGATTATTGCTGTGGCGGGTTTTCCAGTAATCTACGACGTGTCCCTGTTTGCGTACAGGGACATAAATAATAATAATAATAAAAAATAAAATTATGCGTGTTCCTGGTGAGTTGCTGATGCGCATTAACGTTATACATTTTCTGAAAATAAGCGGGAATTTCATGCTAATTTCAGCGCCAGAGCATGCACTGCTGCAGAACATTTCTGACATATCGACACATATTGGATTAAATGAAAAACAGGTGTTGTAGAGAGCTGTGACAATTTCTTTTTTTTTTTTTTTTTACATCTGATGGAGACCAGAGGTGTATGTCACATATTTTAAAATGAAAGCAGTCACTTCTGCCTATTTTTTTTTTTTCTACAAGGAAAAACAAAAGTGTTCTATAACTGGTCTAATGATATAATAGCATAATAGTCCCAGTTCACTTTTAAAACTTTAAATCAGTTTTCTTGATTATACTTACATTAATTAATGTTTATACCTGATTATACTTAAGTGACATTTTCAATGCAGGACTTTTAGTTGCATCAGAGTATTTTTACAGTGTGGTATTAGTGCTTTATACATTATTAAGTAAAAGATCTTAATACTTCGTCCACACAAATTAATGTTAATTAAAGACCAAGGCTAGTAAATGTCTCCTATAATGTTGAAATTAGACTAGCACTTAACCATGAACACAAAAGCCACACCACACAAATGGCTTTTAATTGGTTTATTTCATTAGCAAACATGTAACTACAATAAAGTTATTTCCATCGATCAATTTTTTACTTTCACATTTAAAATATTCCATGAGGTTAACTTATACACTTGTGGTCAGTCTGCACAAGATCAACAAGCTTGTTTGCTTTGCGGCCCCTTTAAATACAAGACAAGCATTCGATCTACGTCAGAGCGTCGCTGGCAGGGCGGCCAGAGCGACTTTTGACGCTCTCGACGCCGGCGGTGTGAACGCATGGTCACAGGACCACGATGCTACATAAATACAGACATACAACGATTAAGTAAAACAGTATAAACCTATACACAACTAACCTACTGATAGATTTTGACTATAAATATACAATAAATAAATGTTTACCTATACATAAACTAAAAAAAAATACAAATTATACAAACCATATGAATGCTTCAGATAAATACTGTACATGTGCAAAGAGAAACATTGTAAGTCAAGCAGCTGGCTGGGGAGCAGTGCAGGATGATTTGTAGTGCATGAGCATGTAAACGTACATATATTACTGAGTGTTTTGTGGGATTGTGTACACACAGCAGTGGCGGGGTGATTTGAGTTCAGGGCTTTCACAGCCTGGGGGAAAAAGCTGTTGAGCAGTCTGGCAGAGCAGGCTCTGATGCTCCGGTACTGTCTTCCTGATGGTAGGAGCTGGAAGAGACTGTGGGAGGGATGGGTGGAGTCCTTCACGATACTGTTGGCTTTGCTGGAGCATCGTGTAAGGAAAATGTCCAGGATGGAGGGGAGAGGGGCACCGATGATCTTTGCAGCTGTCAGGGTTCCCACACTTATTGAAAGTACTTGAATATCAGACACATGGATTCAAGGCCTGGAAAGTACTTGAAAATAAATATAGGTCCTTGAAAGTGCTTGAAATAAATCTGAAATAAATTTTGTTTAGTAGAATGGTGCTGTTTCAAAAATTTTCCTATATGCGCTGTCAAAGGCAAAACGAAACAGCGCTAATGATTGGGGTGGAGATGGGGTAGCGGGAGAAAAAATATTTGCATGCGAGCTGATGCGCACATTGCGCAGCCCTGCATGAACTTATGGAGAAGCAGTGCATTTGCGACTGAAAATTACTGTGTGCGACTATGAAAAAATATTTAGGAGCACCAGTGCAAATGACCCAATCAGCATATTTGTGTTTGCGCTGAGGGGAGCTTCAAAGGTTTCTAACGTACTTACAACATGTTTTTGCAGCGGTGAGTAGACATATCTGTTGATTCCTTGAACACAAATGTTAATCAGAATCCACTTACTGCTCAAAACGCCGTTTTGTTCAGTGCTGAGTTCTGCAAGCTCACGAATCCTCTCATTATAACAAACAAAGTGTAGACAGGGTGTAAATAAGAGATTCACTGTGCAGTGTAGAGAGCTGCGTTGATTAAAATGGAACTTTTGCGAGATCATGATGAATGAAGGAAAGTGACAGCTTTTAATGATTAAGGGATTTTGCAAATGATATTGATTTAATACAAGAGTTCATTAAGTGAATATTAAGTGACTTGCATTGTCTGAACAATATTGCCTGATTTTGCTCTATTTCGTCAACGAAAATAGTTTTAAAGTAACAGCTGAGCTGCTGCGCATCTCCATTCAAACACAGTGTTGTTTCGTTTTTAAACGAATCTGATTCAATTACCCATTCATAAAGACAGTCACTTGCTTCGTTCCGGAATGAATCAGCTGTTCGAACGAATCAATTAATGAATGATTAATTGATAAAAATCAGTGACTTGCCGCCACCTACTGGCAGTTTTACTTTCATTTTAAAGTATCTTTTCTGTTATTTAAATCATTTAATATTTCTATATTCAAAATTTTATATTTAAAACATTAACGTCAACATGAAGTTATGAATTTAATTGCACTCATGGGACCTCTGAGCCTCATTAAACCATCTGAAAATACACCTACAAGCCAATTTTGTGTCCTTCTGTGCCACCTCTAGTACAAATTATTTTTTTAATACTGATTTCATTTGATTGGTAACTCATTCTTATTCTACTTGTTATATATATTTTTTAATTTGACAAAAGATGACATACTTTTAATAAAGTTAGAAAAATGCCATTACAAAGGTAAAAACAAAATTCCCTGTAAACAATTTTAAGGAGTCAAATATAATCTCGTAATGGGAAGGCTAATATTTGATCAGAATTTTTGATTATTGATTAGAAAGTGCTCCTGATATATTTGACTGTGCTCCTAAAAAGTAAAGTAAGCGTAGAGCCCTGTTTAACCACTTTTTATTAATTTAAAAATTGAGTAATTCTTTCAAATTTAAATCTTTTACAAGAATTACACCAAAAACCAGTTTGATGCAAGAATATATATTTTTATCAATATTTGAGAAGCTCAAAATGGTCTAAATTTATGAAACCTACACATTCAAAACCTCATTACTCTGAAATTTTTAATGTAAATGTTAAGTGTAAGTGAAATGTTGAGTAATGTAAGAGGTCTTTCATGACGCTACATATGCTGGGGTGTGAATTTGATAGGTGCTTGATTTAAATAAATGGTGCTTTAAAAAGTCCTTAAGTCCTTGAATCTGGTGTTCATGTAAGAGTGGGAACCCTGAGCTGTGTTCACTGTCCGCTGGAGGGTCTTGTGGTCTGCTGCAGTACAGTTCCCATACCAGACAGTGATACTGCTAGTCAGCACACTCTCAATGGTGCCCCTGTAGAAAGTGGCTAGGATGGGTGGAGGGAGACTTCCTCTTTTCAGCCGGCGGAGAAAGTGTAGGCGCTGTTGTGCCTTCTTGGAGAGTGACATGGTGTTGGTGGTCCAGGTGAGATCCTCTGTGATGTGCACCCCCAGGAATTTAGTGCTGCTGACTCTCTCCACAGTCGTGCTGTCGATGGTCAGTGGGGGGAGGTCAACGGAGTTTCTCCTGAAGTCCATCACAACCTCCTTTGTCTTCCCCACATTGAGGGACAGGTTGTTAGTTGCCACACCATTCAGCCAGCTGTGCCACTTCCTCTCTGTAGTGCGTTTCATCATTGTTGCTGATGAGACCTACCACTGTTGTGTCATCAGCGAACTTGATGATGTGGTTGGAGCTGGACTTGGCAGTGCAGTCGTGGGTCAGCAGTGTGAAGAGCAGCGGGCTGAGCACACAGCCTTGTGGGGCACCAGTGCTCAGTGTGGTAGTGCTCGAGGTGTCGTGGCCGATACGGACTGACTAAGGTCTTCCGGTTAGAAAGTCCAGGATCCAATTACAGAGGGAATTGTTAAGGCCCAGCAGGTTTAGTTTATTAATGAGCTGTTGTGGGATTATTGTGTTGAATGCTGAGCTGAAGTCAATGAACAGCATTCTAACATAGAGTCTTTATTTTCTAGGTGGGTAAGTGCCAGGTGGAGGGTGGAGGAAATTGCATCGTCCGTAGAGCGGTTTGGACGGTATGCAAACTGGAGCGGATCGAGTGTTGGGGAGGCTCGCTTTGATGTGATGCATGACTAACCTCTCAAAGCACTTCATCATGATTGGAGTCAGTGCTATGGGACGGTAGTCATTTATACAGGACACAGGTGATTTCTTTGGTACCGGTATGATTGTTGTGGATTTGAGACATATGGGGACGACTGCCTCACTCAGCGAGGTGTTGAAGATATCTGTTAGGACATCTGTCAGCTGTTCAGCACAGCCTTTCAGTACACGGCCAGGTATGTTGTCAGGACCCGCAGCCTTGCGTGGGTTAATCCTGGATAGGGGCTTCCTTACATCGGCTGGAGACAGACAGAGCGCCTGGTCGTTGGGAGGTGTGGGCAGTTTTTGTGCAGGTGTGTCATTCTGCATTTCAAACCGTGAATAAAATTGGTTGAGTGTATCTGGGAGGGATGTGTCATCATCACAGGCCTGTGGCGGGGGCTTGTAGTCAGTGATGGACTGAATGGCTTACCACAAGCTCCGTGTGTCTCTGCTGTCTGTGAAGTGATTGTTGATTTTTTGAGCATATGACCGTTTTGCATTTTTGATGCCACAGGACAGATTGGCTCTTGCTGTTTTGAGGGCTGCTTTATCTCCTGATCTGAATGCTTCATCTCTGGTCTTTAGCAGCCCATGAACCTCTGCTGTCATCCACGGCTTCTGGTTTGCACGTGTGGTGATGGTCTTGGTGACTGTCACATCATCAATGCACTTTTTGATGTAAGCAGTCACAGTTACAGTGTACTCCTGCAGGTCTGTGTGGTTGTTGTAGGTGGCCGCCTCTTTAAACATGTTCCAGTCTGTGTCCTGGAAGCAGTCCTGCAGTGCTGAGGTGGCATTGTCTGGTCATACCATGATCTGATTTTGAACCGGTTTGGCAAGTTTGAGAAGTGGTCTGTATGCTGGGATTAGCATAACAGAGATGTGGTCCGAGTACCCGAGGTGGGGGCGGGGTTCAGCTTTGTATGCAAGTCCAGTGTGTTGTTTCTCCTTGTTACAAAGTTCACATGTTGGTAGAACTTTGGCAAAACTGTCTTTAAGTTTGCGTGGTTGAAGTCACCAGCTATGATGAAAAAGCCGTCGGGGTTATTTGTTTGTTGTTTGCTGATGGCGCTGTACAGTTCACGAAGCGCGTCCTTAGCGTTTGCACACAGTGGAATGTAAACTATGACAATAACAATGGCCGTGAACTCCCGCGGCAGATAGAATGGTCGACACTTCACAAACATAAACTCCACCAGTGATGAAGAGTGTTTTGTCACTACCACAGCATTGTTACACCATTCTTTGTTGACGTACACACACAAGCCTCCTCCGCGAGTCTTACCAGACAGTGATGAATCTCTATCTGCTCAGTAGCAGGTTAGCCCATGCAGCTGAATGGCGGAGTCCGGAATGTTGTCGTTTAGCAATGTTTCAATGAAAACAAACACACAACAATCCCTCGTCTCAAGCTGTGTGGACCGACTGAGTTGAATTAAGTCCAGTTTGTTTTCCAGAGAGCGAACGTTTGAGAGCATGAGTGTTGGAAGAGCCGGTCTTGTGGGGTTAGCCCTTAGCCTAGCTCGTATACCTCCACGCTTACCGCGCTTCCGTCCTCTCTCACACCGCTTGCGACGCCACCTTGTGTGGGTAGCGTCAGTAGGCGAGGCCGCAGTCTCGAGGTTCTGCTTCAGCAGTAAACAAAGGCCTCGTAGCTTCTCAGTAACCGCTGACAAGAGTTGGTGTTT
The DNA here is from genome assembly GCA_039654775.1 of Spinibarbus caldwelli. NCBI lineage: Eukaryota > Metazoa > Chordata > Actinopteri > Cypriniformes > Cyprinidae > Spinibarbus > Spinibarbus caldwelli. The sequence goes on along the minus strand of CM077228.1, from coordinate 23,817,243 downwards.
GTATGTGTTGCCGATATCCAAAAGGCTTTGGCGATCATAGATGTATTTTGGAGTGATTTTCTTATGAATTAGTGTTAAATTGACACTTTGGAGACAAACAGACGACATTAAAAGACGTAAAAGCACTGTCTTTGGGACCCGGAGTAGCCGCTGCGTCTGACCGCGCCGCCATCTTGGATCTAAAACATGACTTAGTACTTGGTGGCAAAACCCTTGTTGGCAATCACAGAGGTCAGACGTTTCTTGTAGTTAGCCACCAGGTTTGCACACATCTCAGGAGGGATTTTGTCCCACTCCTCTTTGCAGAGCCTGTCCAAGTCATTAAGGTTTTGAGGCTGACATTTGGCAACTCGAACCTTCAGCTCCCTCCACAGATTTTCTATGGGATTAAGGTCTGGAGACTGGCTAGGCCACTCCAGGACCTTAATTTGCTTCTTCTTGAGCCACTCCTTTGTTGCCTTGGCCGTGTGTTTTGGGTCATTGTCATGCTGGAATATCCATCCACAACCCATTTTCAACACCCTGGCTGGCTTCAATGCCCTGGCCCTGACGGTACATGGCCCCGTCCATCGTCCCTTTGATGCGGTGCAGTTGTCTTGTTCCCTTAGCAGAAAAACACCCCCAAAGCATAATGTTTCCACCTCCATGTTTGACGGTGGGGATGGTGTTCTTGTGGTCATAGGCAGCATTCCTCCTCTTCCAAACATGGCGATTTGAGTTGATGCCAAAGAGCTCGATTTTAGTCTCTTCTGAACACTTTCACCCAGTTCTCCTCTGAATTATTGGCAAACTTCAGACGGGCCTGTACATGTGCTTTCTTGAAAGCAGGGGGACCTTGCAGGCGCTGCAAGATTTCAGTCATTCACGGCGTAGTGTGTTACCAATTGTTTTCTTGGTGACTATGGTCCCAGCTGCCTTGAGATCATTGACAAGATCCTCCCGTGTCTGGGCTGATTCCTCACTGTTCTCATGATCATTGAAACTCAATTGATACTAGATCTACTTTTCTCACAACCTATGTAATAGGTAATACGCCCCGTGTCTAGGGAATAGTTGCACAATAAGGGCACAATAAGCATACATTTGTGGTGGTGGAATCCCAATAAGAATCACTCCGGTCAAGGATGAAACAAGCACACATATTGAGCAAAGAAAAGTATTATATTTATTAAAGATTGTGAGATAACATGAAGAGCATGTCTTTGGAGGAACAAACAAAAGGTCTAACAAAAAGAAACTAGAAAAGAAAAAAAATTATTAATTAACCTAACCAAATAATAAACTAAAATACAACAAACTTACCTAACTCCCTAATGAAAAACAAAGCCCAAATAAATTCACTAAATAAAAAGGCAGGAAACACTCATGCTCTGTTTAACAGTGTGTGCTTTCATATCAATAAATATGAGCTCTAGATTTTAATCGGGGCAACATTTGATTGAGTCCAGTTTAATCGTCGCCCGGAGGAGGAAACCAGGAACTCTCAACTCATTCATATTCACACCAACAACAATCTCCACGAGTACTGCTGGCGAAATTCATAAACAGAGCCCACCTTAATTGAGTGACCAATAACACGCCAACACCACATCTTCATGGAACCTATCAAAGGGCAGACAATGCAGGAAAAAAGAGAAAGAGGGAAACCAAACAACACAATACAGCAAAGAAAGTACAAGGAATGCTCATTACACAGGCTAAAACATTCATTTGAACTGAACAAACCTGAAGCAGTGCAATCAATCTGACATGTCAACATCAACATATTTATGTTGATGTTGACATGTCAGATTGATTGCACGTTGTGTATGTATATTCTTTTTCTGAAGCAACAATGATATTGAACACGACTACCCCACAGCCATGAGTCAGTGGTAATAATGCTGAGGAGGATTAAACTCCATTACTACTTTGTTTGTTATCTCATCAAAAACACAAAAAAACAAAAAAACAAAAAACAAAAAAAACTATGACCTGTTCATCAATCTTTATATCGTTTGTAATTAATAGCTCTCAAGTTGGTGAATGGACCCATCCACTGTTCTGGAAGAGTGGAGATTCTTCACAATGGAATCTGGGGAACAGTGTGTGATGATTCCTGGGATTCAACAGACGCTGCAGTGGTGTGTAGAGAACTGGGCTGTGGGGATGTTGTAGAGGCAAAGAGTTCTGCTTATTTTGGACAAGGTTCTGGACAAATATGGTTGGATGATGTCCAGTGTCATGGGAATGAATCTACACTGAAAAACTGTTCAATGAGAGGATGGGGAACACATAACTGTGGTCACTATGAAGATGCCGGAGTCATCTGCCAAGGTGAGTCAAACACATTTATACAGCTGATGTATAGAGCTATACAGCTACAGTATAGTATATTTTCTCATTAGAGATATTCATAAACAGAGCCCACATTAATTGAGCGACCAATAACGCGCCAACACCACATTTTCATGGAACCTATCAAAGGGCAGACAATGCAGGAAAAAAGAGAAAGAGGGAAACTAAACAACACAATACAGCAAAGAAAGTACAAGGAATGGTCATGACACAGGCTAAAACATTCATTTGAACTGAACAAACCTGAAGCAGAGCAATCAATCTGACATGTCAACATCAACAATGTTGATGTTGACATGTCAGATTGATTGCACGTTGTGTATTTGTATGTACATTTTTTTTCTGAAGCAACAATGATATTGAACACGACTGCCCCACAGCCAGGAGTCAGTGGTAATAATGCTGAGGAGGATTAAACCCCATTACTACATTGTTTGTTATCTCATCAAAAATACAAACAAACAAGCAAGAAGCAAAAAACAAAAACTATGACCTGTTCTGCATATCATTTGTGATTAATAGTTGTCAGGTTGGTGAATGGACCCAACCGCTGTTCTGGAAGAGTGGAGGTTCTCCACAATGGAATCTGGGGAACAGTGTGTGATGATTCCTGGGATTCAACAGATGCTGCAGTGGTGTGTAGTGAACTGGGCTGTGAGGGTGTTGGAGTGGCAAAGAGTTTTGCTTATTTTGGACAAGGTTCTGGAGAAATATGGTTGGATGATGTCCAGTGCCATGGGAATGAATCTACACTGAAAAACTGTCCATCGAGAGGATGGGGATCACATAACTGTGGTCACAATAAAGATGCCGGAGTCATCTGCCAAGGTGAGTCAAACACATTTATACAGCTGATGTATAGCTGTGGTGTTGTACAGTATATTTTCTTATTAGAGGAATTCATAAACAGAGCCCACCTTAATTGAGCGACCAATAACGTGCCAACACCACATCTTCATGGAACCTATCCAAGGGAAGACACTGCAGGAAAAAAGAGAAAGAGGGAAACCAAACAACACAATACAGCAAAGAAAGTACAAGGAATGGTCATGACACAGGCTAAAACATTCATTTGAACTGAACAAACCTGAAGCAGTGCATTCAATCTGACATGTCAACATCAACATAATGTTGTGTATTTGTATGTGGGTCAAAGACGAGATGTCACCATTTTGGTGTCCGCATCAAATTACATTTACAAAAGTTATTTTAAATGCAGAAAAAACATCTGAAATGCAAGTAAATTGTCTACTTTCATATTTCAAATAACTTTTGTGACAATAAAATGTCAAAATATGGGGGAAATAATGTTCCAAAGTGTAAAATTGTCATTCAGCGTAATGGTCCAGACTTTGACTTTACCAATACATCTTTAAATAAACATAAAATACCAAGTTAAAAATATATTTGTTGTCTTGGCATCTTCAAGTAAGTATTGGCTGTGTTATATTAAAAGGACTATGTCTTATTATTATTTTTTTTAAGTATTTAAATGGACAGGGGACTTTTGTCCCGAAAATGCAGTTTATCTGAGATCATTCAGTGTAACAGGAATAAGAAGTTATTCTGAAATCATATAAAAAACTGATAGTCATTCGCAAGACTGTGACATCATTAAATGACACCTGGAAGACCGTGTGGTGCTGCAGAAAAGTGAGTTTATTGCTCTTAAATACTTGATAATTTCACCTTTTCATGGTGTGGTAACACAGGTTACAAAAACACACGTCTTTCAGTGAAATGCCAAAAAAACACCTTTAATGTTAGATTTTTTGAAAAACAAGTAGATGTTGTGAATAATTGTGATTAACTGTAATGGTCAAGTTCACTGTTTGAAATAGGTGGCCATTTGATTGCCTGAAATATTAGCTAAAGTAGAAGTTTCGTCATTCAGGGTAATGGTTTTGTCATTCAGCGTAATTCAAATTCTCTGTTACACCACAGTGTCATCCATTACACTGAATGACAGTATCACTGTATAAATAATTTTAGCATCTTATTTATATTACAGATAAATGAGGAATGTTTAGCATTTACAAATATATGTTAAACTTAATAAATATTAATATTTGAATGCATTTTGGTATTGTTTAATTTGATTATTGATTAATTATAGACACCCATGAACTTAGGGAGTCACTAAGCACTGTAAAAAGCCAAAAAGTTAAGAAACTAAGTGTGGACCCAGTAGCTTGGGTGGCACTCTTAAAGCCCGTTCACAACAAGAACAATAACTATAAAATAACTATAACAGTAACTATGTTAGTCTCCACACCGATGAACAATAACACTGTTCATTCTAAGCATGTGCTGCAGATTTGTTGTCTGCCACTTTAAATGCTCGAGCTCTTTAAAGTTGAATGAATTCTAATTGGCTGTCAACGCTTTTATCATTCATCAGCTGGAAAAAAACAAAACAAAACAAAAAAATCCAACAATATCCAACAATATAAAAGAGATTCCAACAATATCGTTTCTCTGTACAGTTATCGTTAATTGTGCTGTGGAATCTGCTATTCTTTTATACAGAAGGGTTTTTTCTCCCACTTTTTTGATTTTTTTTTTTTTTTTTATCTTTATCTTTATCCTTACCGTACTTGGTGTGAACGTGCCTTTAGCCAGGAAAAGAGACGGGTATTGAGGATTGTAATTGTTGGAATAACAGCTTGCCAATAATTCTGGGCAGAGAGACCCCCTTACTACAGTATGTCAGTAGTTCAAGAGAGATCACTGAGGGGATTCTCCACCCCAAATACTCATCCTGATAATGCCATTTATGTTTGCAAACAGAAAGTATTAATAAATGTAGCTGCAAGCAGGAATTTTTGAGGCAGAGCAAGTCAGAAACAAAGTGACAAGCTAAGCAAGCATGGCACGGGAGCATCAGGAAAATTCTTATTATATTTCAACATCTGTTTCTGCAGTCATTTACTCAGGATTATTATTAAAATTAATTTAATGACACAGATTAATACTAAAAATATTTCAGTTATGGGAACAATGGCAATGGTATCTCTCTTTTTGGCAAATCGTCATTCAGAGTAACACATATATTAATTTAAAAATGAAACAATATATTTATTCTGACCTGTACTAATTAAAATACAAATAAGAATGTATGATCATACTAAATTTTAATATATTTCAAATGATTTTTACTTACTTACAAAAACTTCTTGCTGGCAAATTGGAAAACATAGTGGTTTGAAGGACATTAGCAAAGTAAAAGGAGAAGACCGCATTCATCTGCCCGGTGGAATTCTATGAATTTGAGCGTATGCCTCAGGGTATCTGCGGAGCACCCGCCACTTTCCAAAGAGTCATGGAACGCACTGTGGGGGATATGAACTTTTTGGAAGTGCTAGTATACTTGGATGATTTAATCATCTTTGGACGAACCATTGACGAGCACGAAGAGCGCCTTTTGAAAGTCCTTGATAGTTTGAGGGATGAGGGACTAAAGATCTCCCTTGACAAGTGTCAATTCGGCAGGACTTCTGTGAACTACGTAGGGCATATTGTGTCAAAGGATGGAATATCCACTGATCCTTCCAAGATCGAGGCTGTTGTATCCTGGCCTCAGCCCCAGACAGTGACCGAGCTCAGATCTTTTCTAGGGTTCTGTGGATATTACCGGCGTTTCGTGAAGGATTTCTCAAAGTTGTGCCGACCTCTAAATGAATTGCTACAGGGATATCCATCTTCTGCAGGTACTGCAAAGAAGAGAAACAAACATGCACCTGTGAGTAACACCAAACCCTGCTACAAGTCCTCTGAACCGTTCGGATCCCGGTGGACTGTTCAGTGTGATATAGCCTTCCAAACCCTGAAAAACTATCTAACTCAAGCTCCAGTGCTAGCCTTTGCAGACGTACAAAAACCCTATGTTTTGCACGTGGACGCGAGCATGGATGGACTTGGAGGAGTTCTGTATCAAGAACATGAGGAAGGATTACGCCCAGTCGCTTTCATCAGTCACAGCCTTTCCCCTTCAGAGAGAAACTATCCAGCCCATAAACTGGAATTTTTAGCTCTGAAGTGGGCTGTTGTGGATAGACTGCATGACTATCTTTACGGTGTTCCATTTGAGGTTAGAACTGACAATAATCCTCTAACCTATATAATGAAGTTAGCGAAACTTGATGCGACAGGTCACCGTTTGGTTGTCTGCATTGACCACCTACAATTTTAGCTTGAAATACAGACCTGGCCGCAAGAATGTCGATGCAGATCCATTATCTAGGCGTCCACATACTCACTCAAGTGCTGATGACGAGTGGCAGGAAATTCCAGCTGCGGGCGTGAGGGCTCTTTGTCAGGCTTTGTCTGCAGAGAGGAGAACAGGGAATGTTTTTTGTCCAGGTGTAGTGCAACAGGCAGGGGCACATATGTCTTCTGTTCCCAAAGCTTACTCTCATGCTATTGACATGGATGCAGATCACTTACCTGTGCTTAGTCCAAGTGAGCTTCAAACAGCCCAGAGAAATGATTCATTCCTCGGAGAAGTGTGGAGGGCAGTTTGTGATAAGAAACCTGCCAGTAACATCCAGAGCAGCCACCCTAAGATGAAGATCCTGAAACGAGAGTGGGAAAAGTTGTCAGTGGATAATGGATTGCTTTACAGAAGTTCGCCAGTGTAATCACAGGGTGAAACGACAGCTTGTACTGCCAAAACAATTCCACAACAGGGTGTTAAAGTCGTTGCATGACGAGATTGGACATTTAGGTTTTGAAAAGTCCTATGGCCTAGTTCGTGACCGATTTTACTGGCCCCGCATGAAGCGTGATGTTGAGGCTTACTGTAAGACATGTGAGCGCTGCATCAAAAGGAAGGCGTTGCCTCAAAGAGCTGCCCCATTGTCTCACATGCAGAGTTCAGGACCTATGGACCTCGTATGTATCGATTTCCTTTCCATCGAAGCCGATTCCCGGAATGTGTGTAATGTTTTGGTGGTCACTGACCATTACACACGTTACGCTCAAGCTTTTCCCACGAGGGACCAAAAAGCTTCTACAGTGGCAAAGACTTTGTGGGAAAAGTATTTCATACATTATGGTCTTCCTACTCGAATACACTCAGACCAAGGCAGGGATTTTAAGAGCCAGTTGGTGGCTGACATGCTGACTATGCTAGGGGTGAAGAAATCTAGAACTTCCCCTTATCACCCACAAGGTGATCCCCAGCCTGAAAGATTTAACAGGACCTTGTTGGATATGCTGGGTACCCTTGAGCCTAGTCAGAAAAGTAAACGGAGTCAGCACATAGCGCATTTGGTGCATGCATATAACTTTACCTCCAACGAGGCTACTGGCTTTTCCCCCTATTTTTTGATGTTCGGTAGAGAGGCTAGATTGCCTGTCGATATTTGTTTTGGTGTCTCTGCTGATAATACATCATCTGTGTCATACTCCAAGTATGTGTCCAAGATGAAGCAGGAATTACAGGCAGCTTATCAGTTAGCTCAAGTTACCTCTGAGAAGATGAATCAAAGTAATAAAGCAAGGTATGATCAGAAAGTTCACTATCATAGCTTGAATGTGGGTGACAGAGTTCTGATTCGAAACCTTGGCCTCAAGGGAAAACAAAAGCTTGCAGATAGGTGGGGCGCTAATCCCTATGTAGTGGAGAGTCAATTGTCTAGTATTCCAGTGTATCGTTTGAACCCTGTTGATGGTAATGGACCAGTCAAAGTCATGCACCGAAATCATCTCTTACCTTTAGGACAGGAAGTGAGGTTAAGTCCTCAGGTAGATCTTAATCCTACTCCTTCACCTAGAGCTTTGAGGCGTAGGAGAGCAAAAGTGAAGCGTAAAACTGCTGAGTCAGAAAACTCACCACTTGTAGTTGATGCCTTTTCAAGAGAATGTAATTCTTCAGATTCAGAGTCTGAGTTTGGGTTTTATGCTGAGGATGTGGCAAACATTCCTTCTCAAGTGACAGATGAGATACAGAGTGAAAACCCTGTACAATATGTAGAAGGTTCAGAGTCCAGTGATGCTCACTATGTTTCAGAAATACCAGTAATTCCATGTCAGAGTGAAATTTCTGAAATTTCTGATATTCATCATCAGCTACTATTCTAGTAGCTGACGATGGCGATACTGACGTAGGTAATAATGTAATGACTGAAGCTCATGAGAATACCTTACAGACTACTGCTCCTACTGATAATGAAACTCAGCCAGAGGTTGTACCTCCTGAAGTACGTAGATCAAGTAGGGAGAGGAGGCCTAATACCAGATTTACCTATGATAAGCTGGGTGTGCCATACATGCAGTCTGTATCATCTCAACACTGCGGCATTTATGTAGCAGCTACCGAAACACTGAATGTTTCTGGGGGTTACAACAGTTCACATGCTTGGTGGTGTAATCCTAATGCCTTGTGTGAAATATGTAACAACCAACCTGTACTTGTGCCCTGTAAACAGATGGTTACCATTTAATTGATGCATGGTAATTTTGTAACCAGCATGGGGACATACTGGATTTTTGGTGGGGGGAGTGTGTAGGGACTCCTAAAAATATATGCTTTGTGTCAGAAATAATACAAAGTATTAAAATGTATTTTATTTTTATTTTTCTTTACTTCGAAATATGATGCAACAACTATATGCTTGCTTATATCCAATGAGAAAGCGTGTTCAATACAGGTGTACTATTGTAAGCCAGTGACTGTTGAGATTGAGGTTGCATCATAACGTGAGTCATGTAATGAAGAAGAAGGGAGGAGGAGCGTCGCACATGGCGAGTAGAGACTGCATGTGAATTCAGTGTGCGTGAAAATCGAGTCCTTGTCATTTTGGAGACCATGCATATTCTTTGTAATATAAGGCCCAAAGTGAAATAATAACCCTTGTTTATTTTGGTTTGTTTGCTTAAAGTATTTTTTTCTGTTTTCTGTTGTTTTATTCGCGATCATCTGAGTCACCCCGTGTGTGCTGACAGCTAGAGATATTCGGCCTAGCGGCCGAAGAGACACTCGGCTAGAGACACTCGCCTTCGTGAAAAGCGACTGCATCGAAGAAGTTCGTGGTGAACTTGTACTGAATTCGTTCAGGACTGGATGCATCCTGTTTCTTCAAGGAACTTCGCTGGACTGGACTCGTTGTGTGCCAGGGACTGTTCGAGACTAGAAGCAGTGAGGTTGTGCCGTGAGTGATTTCAATATTGCCTCATTATCGTCGGATGGATGTAAGTGAATTCCTTTTTGAGACTCGTTGACTGTGAGCGATTACTTTGAATTCATCATCTGATTAATGTGCACCAACGAACTGGGCCCCAACGATAACGATCGATCGTACATTTGAACTGTTTGACTGACTCGCATATATTTGAACTGATCGTAAGATATGTAGTTAATGTGCATACTGTACTGAAAGACTCAAGTGTATAACTGATCTTAAAAGAGAGATTATTGTTTTTCATTATTGCATTACGTGGTTCTGGAGGAAACTGAGTGTTTTACCAGAATAGGGTTCTAAATTGACATTATATATCTCAGTTGAGTTACAGTATTCTAAAATAGGAATAAAGCTAAGGTTAAGAAGGAGTGTACTAAGTGTGAAAGAACAAGAACTGTTCTGAGACCACAAAAGAGGTTTATATCTTTTATTTAAAAGAAAAGAAGCAACTTGCATATCATCAGGGGATAATTGTTTACTTGCTTTTCTTTAAAAAAAAAAGGGTTGTTACTGATTTCTTCATTTACTGTTTTCTTTAAGAAAAAAAGAGTTATTACATTAATGTAAAAAAAATAAATAAATCTTTGTTGTTCTTTTTCTCTTTAACATTTGTACTTTGGTAGTTCATTGAGTCTGGCAAGTTAATTCATTCACGAAGTTACTGAATTCCGGTGAATTGCAAATAAGAATTGTTTAATTGATCTTTAGTAAAGGGATTGGGTAAAATTGGTACAGGAGAAAATATTATTTTTTTTGTAAACACTAAAAGAAAAATACCGGCCTAATTCACCATCCAACTGCCGGGGATCCAGGATTTGTGTTAGAGAAATAATTAAATTAACCCCTAGGGTTAAGAAAAGGGTTACACCAAGTTACAGCCTTACTTCTGGCTCAGTATCTTTGCAGTCGACTTTCTTAGCATGTTAAAGGCAAATGGTGTAGAGAATAAAAAGTCCATTTCTTGTTTACCCTCCGTTTGAATATCACTTTCACTGTGGGAAAGATTATGCAAATAAAGAAATCCGTTCTTGAACTGACTTCAATTATGTCTTTTTTTTCTGTGATAGGCCAGGCACAAACTAGCGCAGCACCACAGACAGGTAATTATACACCTCTGAATCAGAACCAGTCCTGCTGTTCTCACAACCTGTAAAACAGCCTAAATCAATTACGGCATCAAGCCCACAAATGGCATGCACATAGTACTGTCGAATAGACTGGCGTAGCCAGAATTTTAATTTTGGAGGGGCCCATCTTAAAATGAGGGGGCCGCTCTATATTAGCTACATGTAGGCATTTTCAAGTGTTTGTGCGGCGTGTGGATAGCAGTGCGCTTATACTACATGACAGTTAAAGCCTGGTTATACTTGCATCCACACGAGCACGCAGCTCAAGTTACTGCCAGAGGAATACTCGGACTGATTTAATTTTATTTTTAATATTATTTTTTTCATTATATTTATTGTGATTAACCTCCCGTTCTTATTCACACTATAATGAAATTCAATCGTTGCACGCAATCACTGAGAATATAACTCGATTAAGATGATCAAACTTATTTTTAATTATCGTCTGGGCTGGAAATATTTCTTTATTTAAATCATAAAGTCAGCGCTTGAAAAATGTGAGCATTATATTTAATACAAGTTTACCCTAAACCTTTAATTTAATCCTTCTATACAGCCTTCAGTCATAAATAATGTTTTAAGCTTTGACTAATTGTAATGCTTTTTAATGTGATATGTTGTTTGTATAGTTTTCTTGCTGTTCTGTAATGAAATAAGGTGATCAGACAGTGAAGAATTGCCTATACACACAGTATGGCTCGCACGCTTCTGTTTAAGTTACGAAATATGCATCAGGATATATTGACAACATATTCCTTGGTTTCATAATACTCAGTTAATTGTTGTAAACTGAGATTGGTGTCTTTAGAAGATGTATATGTGCTGAATTCTACATAAATAATCCACAACAATGCCGTGCTATGGGCACAGCCATTGATTAGAGGCTGCAGCGGAAGTTCTCTTAGGGGCTGTTCACATATCGCGTCTTTTGCGGGCTCAAGTCTGTTATTTCAAATGTACACGCGCGGCAGGCGCGCTCATTTTTTCCAAGCGCGTCCGCACCGCATCGAGATAAAAACATTTCAACTTTTCAGAATGCCGCAAGTGCACCGCGGGGTCATGTGACAAGAACCAACCAATCAGCTTCATCCTTTCCCGTAACAACATTGAAAGCTCAGCCGAGATGGAGGAACAACTGATCATAGCTGTACAGGGATAGCCATTTTAAATAAATTTAGTAGCAGAGTGCAAGCGATTTTTAGTGCTTATCCTTTGCTGAAACTTCAGCATCTTCATGGAGAGCACGGGTCTAGGTTGCTTAGCAACGGCAGACCCCACGGGAGCGCAAGCATAGCACGCAAGCTACAGAGCACTTTGAAAGAAGGAGAAAGCGACACGCCTAGCGTTTTCCACGCGTTTTTAGGCGCGACATGAACGGCCCCACGCTACTAATTGAATCTTCTGCTTTTCGAACCCGGAAGTGTCATAAAGCCTTAAGTTTTTTTTTATATTTTTTATTTATTTTATTTTTTTGAAGGCATCAGAAATCTGAGGGGGCCTGACATGTAAATGAGGGGCGCCTAGGCCCCCTCGTGGCTACGCCACTGGTTTGCAGTCAACTTTCTTAAGTTAAAGGCAAATGGTGTCGAGAATAAAAAAATCTATTTCTTGTTTACCCTCCATTTGAATTTCACTTTCACTGTGGGAAAGATCATGCAAATAAAAAAATCCATTCTTGAACTGTAATAGACTTCAATCAGCTCTTTTTTTCTGTGATAGGCCAGGCACAAACTAGCGCAGCACCACAGACAGGTAATTATACACCTTTGAATCAGAACCAGTCCTGCTGTTCTCACAATCTGTAAAACAGACTATAACGATTATGGCATCAAGCCCACCAATGGCATGCACATAGTACCGTCGAATAGATTTGTTTGTTCATAGCACCCCCAGTGGTGATTTTAGGAAAAGTCAATCATAAGTTATGAGCACATTAACTTCATTTGTAAGTTTGTAACTTTTGCTCAGGTGGTGGCATTGTCTAAATGAATCGGTCTGGTCTCAATGTCGGACACTAAATTTTGTTCCAATGTGCAAAGTTACAGCCTCATTTCTGGCTCGTTATCTTTGTAGTTGACTTTCTTAGCATGTTAAAGGAAAATAGTGTAGAGCAGGGGTCTCCAACCCTGCTCCTGGAGTGCTACCATCCTGAAGATTTCAGCTCCAACACCAATCAAACACACCTGAACCAGCTAATCAAGGTGTTCGGGGTTACTTGATAATTACAGACAGGTGTGTTGCAGCAGGGTTGGAACTGAAGTCTGCAGGACGGTAGCTCTCCAGGAGCAGGGTTGGAGATCCCTGGTGTAGAGAATAAAAAAAAAAAAAAATCCATTTCTTGTTTAATGTTCGTTTGAATATCACTTTCACTGTGGGAAAGATTATACAAATAAAGAAATCCTTTCTTGAACTGACTTCAATTATGTCTTTTTTTCCCCATTTCCACTCCCTGGATCCCATTTCCACCCCTAAACCTAATTATCTCCACCCCCTGGATCAAATTGTTCCAATTACTCTTATACATACTGCGTACACATCTAGTTACTATGTAAGTACACAGCTATTAGGGACACAATATAAAGTGGGATGCTTTCATAGACTTCAATTATGTCTCTTTTTCTGTGATAGGCCAGACACAAACTAGCGCAGAACATTCATTTTAACTGAGCCAGCTTGAAGCACTGCAATCAATCTGACATGTAAACATCATAATCAAAACATAAAAATGTTGCAGCAAAAAAAAAAAAAAAAAAGAACACAAATACAGAACATTTTTATGTTTTAATTATGATGTTTATATGTCAGATTTGTTTCAGCATCATTACTCCAGTTTTCAGTGTCACACGATCCTTCAGAAATCATGTTGGAAACAGTTGAATAGAATAGAATAGAAAAGAATAGAATAGAAAACAAACTGAAGCAAAACTTAAGCTGACATCTGTAAGTTAAATATATATATATATATAAAAAGTGAACATGAATTCTTTTATAGCTGTCTTAAACACCCCTATGAATTAGTTTGCACAAACACCTGTGTGAGTGTAGCTAAATGTCTCGGAATTTTGTTACCATTCTGTGCCCATCCTCGTTATTTCCAGCACTTAATCAAGCCACTCTTTCTTTAATACATGATGACACATGTCATTGCCTTTGCGTTGGCTCTTGTATTGAGCGCTCCGCAACCACTGAAATATTCAGTTTCTACAGTGACTCATTTGGCGCACATCATTCTCTATGAAACCTGTTAACCGGATTCACCAGTTCTAACACTACAGCGACATCAACTCTATATCGGTTTGCCCGAGCATTGCGATTCTTTTGCTTTTACTAGAATTCAATCAAATGGCTTTCCAGCTCTTTTTTGCGTGTACATTGCAAATTATTTGTTCTGCGTGGCTGCACGCAGCTTAGAGGGAACATTGCACATAAGTACTAGCAAAACCATACATTTATAGTTCGTAAAAGACACGCTGATGTCTATGGAAACAGCAATAATTACCGGAGATTTACTTTAACGTGTTTCGGGAGGAGAGGATGAATTTACGTGTTGTTAATCCCACAGCTCAGATTCAGTGTGAACATTCAGACTCACGTGTGAAAGGGTTACAAGAGAGATTACAAACTAAATGAGTGAAATAGATTTAAGTAAAACAATATCCATTGATCATTAATTTGCTATAATTAACAAAAAGATCTAATGAAATAAATAAAATAACATTGATAATCAATTAGAGGGCTAAAACTTCCTACATATGACCCTGGTAATGTAATTCAATTTTAGTTTGTATAAGCATATGAAATGTTCTAGCTGCTCTAGCTGATTCATTCTTTGGTTCTCCTCTCAGCTTTGAATGACCCTTGTTCTGAGCTCAGCTGCACTGAGGATGAATGGTGTGGAGAGAAAAATGGTGTTTATGGCTGTTTCTGTAACGAGAGCCATCGAAGACCTGACCAGGAGTCTTTTGGTTGGACTTATTGCACAACAACAATTCAAATCTAAGTTTTAAGTAATCAATCATATTTTTACTAAATCTACTTAGGTGTTCATACTTTATTTTTATTTTTTTCTCAGATTTCTCTGAGGTTTGTGAAAACGGCTCTGGTTCCATGTCTCTGTCTCGCTGTCAGCTCTTTGAGGCTGGTTTTCCTACTGACAACTTACACCTCAATGACCCCAACTGCAAAGGAACAGTCCGGAATGGCAGAGTGGAGTTCTATTTTGACAACAATGACCACATCTGTGGTACAAATCTTGTGGTATGAGATATTATGCATAGTATATGCTATTTAAACACTCAGCTCTCACTGAATAACACTGAAGTACAACTAACTGAGAGTACCAAGTATCAACTTTTTCCCCTTTTTTTTCAGTTGACTGATGAGTTTTGATTGGGTTTTGAAACTAAAATATTGTCTCTGGTCCACAGGCCAATGGCACCCATTTCATTTATGAGAACTTAATTTTCGGATCTCCAGACTCGACTGAAGGTCCCATCAGCAGAAAGAGAATTCTGAAGCTGAATTTCAGCTGTGTATACCCCCAAACCCAAACACTTTCTATGAATATGGAAATCAATCCACTAGAGAGGTGGGGCAGTGTTCTGTATCTGTGCCAATTTATTTAATAGAAAAAAAGGGGAAAAAAAAGGGTTTTATATATGGTCATTTTCTGTAAACAAAGAGCACATATGCTACTGTATATCCCTAAAATAGAGTCATTAAATTGATACAGAATGTAGGATTTTTCCACACATCAACCCTACTGTTATTAGCGCTTTGAGTTTAAGAAAGGCGTACAACAAATAAAATTTATTATTATTATTATTATTATTATTTCATTATTAGTATTGTCCACAAGAAGCTTCCTGCTGGTCAAGGGAGATATCAGGTCAGGATGGTTCCATATCAGGATGCTGAGTTCTCCCAGCCCTTCAATGGTACTGTGAATGTGGAGGCAAACCAGCAGATGTTTGTGGAAATTTGTGTTGAAGGGGTTGACAGCCGTCAGTTTGCCACAGTGATTGACAAATGTTGGGCGACACCTGAGAATGATCCTCATCACTCTGTCCGCTGGGACCTTATCAGTGGAGAGTAAGACTTTTATTGTGTTTTAATTAGTGCAAGATCTTAAAATCTAGAAAAGCAAAACTTGTTGTTTATTGTGATGCTTTACAGCAGTGGTTATCAAACGGGGGTACGTGAGGTGACGGGTGGGGGTACGCGAACAAAATGCTGAGCTTTGGCATTCATTTAATTCTACCCCAACTTAAAGTAACATTAAAACCAAGCATGTATTTCTGACTAGCAAAATGCCGCTTTTAATATAAAACAGGAAAATCTGAGTGGCGTAAACCGTCAAATGACATCAAATTACCTCATCTTTTGCAGTCAAAACTGACTGCATCCATACAAGCAGCGTGTGTATGATAGAATGCCCGCAGAGTATGCTGCTTTAGCAAATCGCACTGCTGTTCATTGTATAGATTTGTTCGCTCATTAAGACAGTGACTTGCCGCCACCTACTGGTGATTTTAGTTTTAAATCTACAAGTTTCACTTAGTTTGGCCATCATTTATTGCTTTATTTATTATATTAATAATAGGCCTACACTTAATGGCATGTTAAGAATGATATAGAAAATAGAAATAGAAAAAGATATACAATTAATAATAAGGTTAGAAAAACCTTTGCCTCTCTAAAGGTAAAAAAATGCACCTGTAAATCAATTTAAAGGATTCAAGATATGAGACTGAAGGCACTGGCTCTTACCAGAGAAGGAAAGAAAGTAGGTCTGAAAATCAATGTCCCCAAAACAAAAGAAATGAGAGTAAGGTATGGAGCGAATGCGCCACCTATCCAGATCGATGAGCAAGAGGTCGAGAGAGTACGAGAGTTCATCTACCTGGGCAGTGTTGTGAGTACGACAGGTGGTACAGAAGAGGACAATGCTGCACGGATTAGAAAATCAAATCAGGCCTTTGCTATGTTGAGGCGAGTCTGGCGAGCCAGAAATATAAGGCTGAAAACTAAGCTCAGGATTTTTAACACAAATGTGAAATCCGTCCTCCTGTATGGCTCGGAAACCTGGTGGATGACCAGATCCCTAAAGAACAAAATCCAAGCATCGGTCAACAGGACGCTTCGATATTCTGGGAATCTGGTGGCTGCCAGTGATCTCAAACGAAGACCTGTGGAGAAGGACGCAGCAAGGACCAATATGGAAGGACATCAAAAGAAGGAAATGGGGATGGATTGGACACACCCTGAGAAAGGACGCAGAGAACGTTACTAGAAAAGCTCTCGACTGGAATCCTCGGGCACAGAACAAAAGGCCGTCCGAGGAGAACATGGAGACGGACAGTGACGGAAGAACTGTCGAATAACAACCTGACATGGGCGGAAGCCAAGAGAATGGCCCTCAACAAGGTCAGATGGAGGAAGGTTGTTGATGCCCTATGTCTCGTTAGAGGCGAAGAGGACTAAGCTAAGCTAAATCAATTTAAGGGGGCAAATGTTGTCCCTTAATGGAAAAGATGTGACAGAGGTCTAAGTGGGGGTACACAGAAGATTGTTAAATGCCCCAGGGGGTACGCCACTGTAAAAAGTTTGAGAACCACTGCTTTACAGGACATAATTATTTTTGAGGTACAGATTTTCTGAAAGCACCACTTTTACGCCACTATAAATTGGATGATTAGTGATTCTGCAAATCTCTTTTTCTCTGTTTTTGTTGACATAATTATTTTATACAGTGTTCCAGGTTAATTTATGCTCCACACATTATTATTAAAGATTAAGAAACTGGCTTGTTGATTGTAACTATTGATATTCTTAGGTGTCCCAGTCCAAATGACGTCACAGTGGAGCTGCTGCAGAATGGAGTCAACATATGCAGCCATTTCTCCTTCAGGACGTTTGTCTTCAATGCAAACTCCACTAAGGTTTACCTACACTGTGGTGTTTACCTTTGTCTTCTGACAGGAAATCACTGCTCAACTGTGAGTTTACAAACCCTCTCAAAATGAATATGTTTCTGATATTTTTTAAACATGGTTACAGCAGTTGTTTTTGTGAATTTATTGTATTAGAGCTTAAATTTTTTTAATCTAATTAATTACATTAAGTGTCAATTAATTAATCAAATTAATCATAAATTGAGCGTTCGCAAAGAGCTTGATTGACAGGCGATCTGACCAATCAGAACACGGATATTATGTACCGCCGCTGCTCTCCGCCATCTTGCCCAACAGCTACAGCCTGTCTCCATTGAAATCCATTGCTGCATCCGAAAGCTCTAAAATGCTGCCTTCGGAGGCAGCATTCCGAGGCAGGAAGGCATCAAGGCACGTCCGAATCCAAATTCTGCTTCACTTCCTGTCTCCGGAGGTACCTTCTACTGATAGAATTTTGAAGGCAGCATAGATGTATCCTTCGCTGCCTTTGATATCCCACAATCCTGTGCGTTCCATTCCGTGACGGTTGAGCTAAAAAAAATAAAGATGGCATCTGAAAGTTGCGTTTTGTGGTCAGTTTGTGTAAATATATATTTCTGACTAATTTTTTGCACTTTTGATGTTATTTCTAGCGAGAAATCAGTATTATAGCAATTAAATATTCGTTTAGTTATCACCAAAACTCATTTTGTTGTAGATCAATAAACCGTTACGCTGCCTCAGAAGCCTGTCCGAAATCAGTTTCACGAGGTGCCTCCGTGCAAAAAGGCTGCCTGCAAAGTCATTGCCTGATAAGGCAGCGAGGCAGCAAGTCAGCTGGGACGCAGCCCATGTTAAAACGGGGTAAAAAAGATTGACTGAATTGAAACTTTTTCAATATAACTAAATATAAAAATGTGCGGAGGGTTAAGCTGTGCTGTTGTTGGTTGCCACGGTAACGGTAATAAGCTAAGGTATTCCTTTAAAGCACTTGTTTTGCGTACCAGAAAATCTATTATGTCAGGATCTGTATGCATGGCTTGCAGCGCTTAAGTTAAATACTGAGTGTTAAATAATAAAATAATATATTAAAACGTGTGCTCTTATCATTCTGTGGACAAAATCCCGTGAACTTCGGCCCGATCGGGAGCTTTTTATTCACGTGCGCTCATCTGTTGTCAATGCAGCTCTCCTTGCGTCGCTTCATGTCATCTTCCCACTCATTAAACTATGACAGGTCCTTTACTGCAAAAAGACGGTCATTGTGACACTCTAAAGTGATGAAACTATGGCGCTATGTGCTTTTGAAAACCATTTTCACTTTATATTGTCGGCTTGGAAAATATGTAAATGCGCATGCCCAGTAGACGCAGCTGTATCCCTTCCAGCCTTAACCACAAATCAGACAGGAGCAGTGGCGTAGCCAGAGGAGGGGCCATGGGGGCACTTGCCCCCCCTGAAAACTGATTAGCCCCCCAGTGTGCCCCCATCCTTCTAACGTGTCTGTCACACATAAATTCAAATAGTATCTTTCGGCTTCAATTTAAAAAAAGCCAGGCCTAAGAATAAGCCAGCTGCTGTTTTCCAGCGATAGAAAGCACATGGAAGTTGATCTGTTTTAAATACCTTATTTTTTTGCTATTAGTGAGTTGCAGCGCTAGATTTTGCCCTCTTTCAGTGTTAGAACAGACAGCACAATTAGGTTTGTGTGTTTTTTATTTTTTTATTTTTTGGCCGGTACACAGAGTGATATTGAGATGCCGAAGCAAATCGTATGATGTTTATCTCATATTCCACACTTTAAATGCTGTAAATAGGCCTCTCAGAGGTGGTGGTCTTGAGTTACATGACTGCATGAGTTGAGAACGAATACCCTACGTTACTCTAAATTAAATCAGTCTCGAATCGCATGACTCGATAATGACTTTATAAGAACTGTAATTAAACTTTAAAAATAATTGCGACATTAACTAATAGCCTAACTCAGTGGTTCTCAAACTGGGGTAGGTGAGGTGATGGAGGGGATATGCGAATGAAATTCAGAGTTTTGGCATTCATTTAATTCTACCCCAAATTAAAGTAACATTAAAACCGAGCATGTATTTCTGATAAACAAAATGTCGCTTCTAATATAAAAATAGACTCTAATATAAAAATGGACTGCATCCCGTGTATGTGATAGGATGCCCACTGTATGCTGCTTTAGCAAATCGTGCTGCTGTTCATCTTTAAAGTAGATTTGTAGCACTTAAATCATGAAGAGCAAATATTGACACCGACTGTACATTGAGTTTGATTTAAGAATCTCTCTTCGATACAGACACATAGCCTACCCTGTACGAGTTGTTTTTCATGTTTAAAATTCGAGAAAGAATGCAATTTTCCTTGAATATCCAAATGATTGCAAATGTAACATTCATAACTACTGCCTTTTGATTCGTTAATGAATGAATGAATGAATGCCGTGACGCCTCGCTCATTAAGACAGTGACTTGCTGCCACCTACTGGTGGTTTTATTTTTAAATCTACAAGTATCACTTCCTTTTGCCAGCATTTATTGTTTTATTTATTATATTAATAATACACTTAATGGAATATTAAGAATATAACATAAAACATTACATATAATTAATAAGGATAGAAAACCTTTGCCTCTATAAAGGTAAAAAAAAAAAAAAAAAAATGCACCTGTAAATCAATTTAAGGGGGCAAATGTTGTCCTTTAATGAAAAAGGTGTGACTGCAGTCTAAGTGGAAGAGAGGGGGTACGCAGAAGAATCTTAAATGCCCCAGAGGGTACGGCGCTGTAAAAAGTTTGAGAACCACTTATACAAACTGCAAGCCACGGAAGCAACGGCGCCGGCGCCTCTGATCAAAGTCTATGCTCTGCATGACGCTGTGCAAGCACTGAACAATAGGCTACAGGGGTAGAGAGAATCTATGTATATTGTTTGTTTGGTTACAAACACTTCGAAACGGACAATATTCATAAAAAGTAATCTGGTGTAGGCCTATGCACAATTTGCAACCCGAACGTGACCGCCGCAACCTCAAACTTCATTCACCACATGTAGGCTGCAGTAAAACGGTTTCTTATGGATAATTTGACAAATATGTAGAGATTATGAAGATATTTTTTATATGTAGCTTGTGTTTTATAATTGTCTTAGATCCCCCATTAATTATTAACCTTGTTAATAATAATTATCACATTTTGTAGTTTGTGACTAATGCCAAATTATAATTTAACATTTTTTTTGTTTGTCTTTTTTAAATTATTTTTATAATGAACATATTGACTGATAACTAGGAGAAGAATAGAGTAAACCTAATAGTTACCTACACAATGTGTGATTGACGTGAATAAAATCCATCATATGTTTGAAAGGTTGTTTTCTGTTATTATTATTGATAAGCATAATATGGCATTATAAAACTGATAACATTTGTTCATGCATGACAAATTTGCATTTATCATCATCCTTATACAAATTGTTAAATTGTTAGAATTTATTAAATTATTAATATAATTTAGAATTGTATTAATAATAAATTTGCATATTGTTATTATTATAAAAAAGTGCATATTTAAGAAATTTAATCATCTATGATGGATAAATAATTAATTTTATTGTAAATATAACCTCTTGATTCTGGTACCCACCTCTGCTAAATATGTTTCTGATCTGCACAGCTCGATTTGCTTCACCTGAATGTCACACATCTTACTGGAGAACCATTTGAGCAGGCAATTCACTCTCCTCAACTTATAATCAGAGGGAAAAGTTGTTCACTATACCAAAGACCATTTCTGACCCAGAAAAACCCCGTTTAATGTTTCAAGGCAGTCTTTAATAAATTAAAGGTGTATTTCACCCAAAAATGTAAATTCTGTCATCATTTACTCTCCCTCATGTTATTCCTAACCTTTATGATTTTCTTTCTTTCATGAAACAAAAAAGAAAATGTTTTTTGTCCACTGTAATGAAAGACAATGGAAATCAAATCAACCTCTATTTTGATCACCATTGACACTCATTATATATGAACAATAACTTTCTTCACAATTTCTTTTGTAACATGGAAAAAAGAGAGTCATGGTTTGGAACAACATATGTGTCATGGATTCACCAGGCTCTCCTGTCACACACACACACACACACACACACACACACACACAGAGCCAGCACTCACTCTCACCAGCCTTCTGATGACCATCAGCTGCACTTATCAGCTCATCAGTCAGTTTGGCATTAAACATTGTTGAATTTTATTATTTTTGTGAGCTTTACTCTATTCACACATTGGATTATTTTATTTATTACAATTTTTCACTTCTGAAAAGTGAAAAGTTTATACAAATTGTATGTGACTGTTGAGATTTACTGCAGTGAATAAATGCCATTAAAAGATAATAAAAGATAAATAAAAGATTTAAAGTTCAGTAAGCTTTAAAATCAGCAATAAACAGTAATACTGTTTATTGCTGATTTCAAAGCTTACTGAACTTTAAATAATTTGGATATATACAGTTCTGCATATATACACACAACATAAAATTGGCCCCTCTCTATTAATTGTGGCCCCTCTTGTGGACCCCCGTTGAAAAAATCCTAGAATCGCCCCTGGACAAGAGAGTAGATTAACTTCGGTGGACTTGAAAAATGATGTGTTCCGAGGTTGAAATAAAACACTTTCTGATGTTTATTCATGTTCATTTCGTGCTTTAAGTAAATAAGACGATTGGTTCACGTGTTTGAACTGAGGCAATACAGTGATCTGTCACGACACATTGAAGAGCCACAAAACGGTATTTATTGTTTGAATTTCTTTAAAAATTATTCAGTTTAAAAGCTGAGGGTCCTGAGACCTTGTTTCATATCAGAAGTAACCTGCTCTGTCTTCTCTGTTGGTGTTGTCAGTTTCCTCTTTGCTCTGTGATGTATTTTTCACTGCGTGACTGTGTGTTCACACCGAACGCGTCGAGAGCGTCAAAGTGGCCGGAAGTCATTCATTTTCAATGTGAGCCGGCGACGAGCAGCGGCGAGAGCGGCGCGGCGCGACTTGGCCGGCGAGAGCGTCGAGGAGAGTTGAAATCAGGTCAACTTTATGGTAATGAGCTATGACGCGGTTGGGCGGCAACCAATCGGAGTGTAGAAGTCCACCGTTTGAGAGGAGTCCAGAGAACGCAGGCCTGGAAACTTTGGTTCCGACCACATTAGTTCCCAAGCAAAATGGAGCAGAGGCTTATTATTCCTGTGGCGGGTTTCCCAGTAATCTACGACTTGTCCCTGTTTGTGTACAGGGATATATAAATAAATAAATAAATAAATGCGTGTTCCTGGTGAGTTGATGATGTGCATTAACGTTATATATTTTCTGAAAATAAGTGGAAATTTCATGCTAATTTCAGCGCCAGAGCATGCAAAACAGTGTTACTGCTGCAGAACATTTCTGACATATCGACACATATTGGATTAAACGAAAACAGGTGTTGTAGAGAGCTGTGACTATTTATTTTATTTATTTATTTATTTATTTTTTTACATCTGATGGAGACCAGAGGTGTATGTCACATATTTTAAAATGAAAGCAGTCACTTCTGCCTATTTTTTTTTTTTTCTACAAGGAAAAACAAAAGTGTTCTATAACTGGTCTAATGATATAATAGTATAATAGTCCCAGTTCACTTTTAAACCTTTAAATCAATTTTCTTGATTATACTTACATTAATTAATGTTTATACCTGATTATACTTAAGAAACATTTTCAATGCAGGACTTTTAGTTGCATCAGAGTATTTTTACAGTGTGGTATTAGTGCTTTATACATTATTAAGTAAAGAATCTTAATACTTCGTCCACACAAATTAATGTTAATGTTAATTAAAGATCAAGGCTAGTAAATGTCTCCTATAATGTTGAAATTAGACTAGCACTTAACCATGAACACAAAAGCTACACCACACAAATTGCTTTTAATTGGTTTATTTCGTTAGCAAACATGTAACTACAATAAAGTTATTTCCATCGATCAGTTTTTTACTATCACATTTAAAATATTTCATGAGGTTAACTTATACCCTTGTGGTCAGTATGCACAAGATCAACATGCTTGTTTGCTTTGCGGCTCCTTTAATTACAAGATAAGCATTCGATCTACGTCAGCGCGTCAGAGCGTCCGCCAATCTTTCTACAGCGTCGCTGGCAGCGCGTCCAGAGCGACTTCTGACGCTCTCAACGCCGGCGGTGTGAACGCACGGTGAGAACGTGTGTAGTGTGAGAGCAGCACTGTTTGTCTGTCATGGTAACAGTAACTAAGGGTGGGCGGGTTTTGCGAACGGTCAATTACGATTGGCTGTGAAAAAACCCCCAAAAGATAATTAAAGGGGTCATATGATGTTGCTAAAAAGAACATTATTTTGTGTATTTGGTGTAATGCAATGTGTTTACACGGTTCGAGGTTCAAAAAAACATTTTCGACATACTGTACATTATTGTTGCTCTTCTATGCTCCGCCTTTCTGAAACGCGTCGATTTTTACAAAGCTCATCATTCTGAGAACCGAGGTGTGCTCTGATTGGCCAGCTATCCAGTGCAATGTGATTGGCCAAATACCTCAAGCGTGTGACAGAAATGTTACACCCCCTTACCGCATTGTAATGCCGTGTCCCAGCGCGACAAGACAAAAACAATAAAACAATTTTTATGCGTTGCGCCACATCATGTAAACATAACACCATGTCTACATTTGTAATTGGAGAAACGCCAAACAAGCACTACTCTACACTGCTCAAAACTCAAGTTTGAATGGTCAGTAGCAAATTCTTTAAATATTGAAACGTACTTACAGGCTGTGAGTCAGAAGCACCAGACTGTCCTTGCGATGTTGGAATTGCCCCACTTTATAGTGTTCAGGGCATTCATAGTGTTCACATTGTAGGCTATACTCTCCCAGGATCAGGAAACAGTCCTCTGTAAAATGCGCTGCACACACTTGAATATTTGCATTGTACTGTTCTGGAACAGTGTTGTAAATATAACTTAACCACTGATTTCTAGTTGTGTACTCATTTTGAAGGCCAACAAAGTACTTTCGCTTTCATAACGAAACACACAGCGACACCACGACATGGAGGCGGCAACAATACTACAGTGAGAATAAAAGAAAACTAAGGGGTACGGAAATAAAAATTCCATATGTGGGACTGTACCGCTCAGCAGGTTAAGTTAACATTACAAATGGTAGATTTAGAAAGAAATATTTTATTTCATTCAACATGAAATTTATTACACAAACGTTTAAGCTACAATGGCCTAACATAAACTGTAGAACATAA
This sequence comes from Spinibarbus caldwelli, assembly GCA_039654775.1. Lineage (NCBI taxonomy): Eukaryota > Metazoa > Chordata > Actinopteri > Cypriniformes > Cyprinidae > Spinibarbus > Spinibarbus caldwelli. The sequence goes on along the minus strand of CM077228.1, from coordinate 23,792,323 downwards.
AAGAAGATAATTTGAGAAACGTCTGTTTTTTTTTTGTTTTTTTTTTTTAAGTCATTGGTAACCAAAACAGCTTTGTTACCAACAGTCTTCAAAATAACTTTACAAAATAAAGTATGACATTTAGGTTTGAGTGAATGATGACATAACATTTTTGGGTGAATTATACCTCCCTCCCCCTTTCTACTTTTTAAATAAAATAATACTCTAAATAAGAAACTAAAATATGATGTGCTACTATACTTGGTGGAAATAAATATTAAAGTGGATAAAAACAGTACGACTCACTTCATCTGATATTTGTTGTGCTCAGAGCAATCATATGTATGTTTCATGAACATTATGAAAGGAAATCATATTTTGGAGACAAAAAAGGTCAATATTTTCAGATCTGTCAGGTGTTCTAACTGTTTTGGCCACCACTATATGTATATTAATTTAATGATTAAACATATTGTATTCATATTGTAGTATAATATAATGTTTTATTGCAATACAGTATATCCTAAAACAACACACATGGTTGTTTAGATGTTGGTTTCAACTGCCCTCAGTTTTAAGTACAGAATCATCTGATTGCATAAATTAGTACACAGCCTAATTATCATGTATTTTTTTTTTCTCTTAGCACTGTGACTCTGGATACCACTGGAGAGAGGGCAGGTCTGCGGAATTCCACGACAGTGCTTCCATTTCCATGGGTCCCCTGATGTTGTCTGAAAGGAACTAAGGTATTTTTCTCATCTAATTCAGTTGTGATGGATTGTTTATGCATATTTTAAAAATATGCTATATGTCTATTTTTGAATTAATTACTTATCACTTTATTATATTCATTGTTCACAGATATTTAGGCCCCACACAACAGAACATATCCACGGCTTCATGTCTATGTGGTTCTTTGATTATATTTTTTTGTTTCTCTGCTAAGCGTTCTGATGGTTTTCTAGAATATTTTATAGAGTGAAATATCTTTTCAAAGAATACTCATTGTTTTATAAACTTCTCATGTCTTTCTAATGAATGTGATACTGATTCTACACTCTATGTAGGTATAATGTTCTGTCTATGCTATAATATAAATAAACAATATAAATAAACAGTGTCTATTGTCTGTGTGATTATGGTTTATGCTTTAGTTCCCACACTCTGGGCTAATGTTGCCCTACCAGAATTTGTCCCCTATGGTGGGTCGCAACAACATTTATAATATGATGAAGAATGAGAACAAAAGAAATATAGTTGAATAGTTGAAGAACAAGCAACCTGGTCTAATGGGGAAAAACATGGGGGGAAAAAGAAAGCCAAACTACTGATATTCTATTTAAGCTTATTGTTATTCTGTGACTAAAATTTCAAAATGTATCTTCTCCTACAGCTTTAAAGCTATAACTACCAAACTTGTCCGAGACCTTGAGACTGTTCCGACTTAGTGTGCTATATCTTTTCTGACTGATTGGACATATGGTTTTCCTATAAATGCAACCCGGTCTCATCAATCTGCGTATAAATAACACGAGTTTACACTTTCCAATTGCGTGTAATGCATACGCCAAAGTCCAATTTTGCGTGCATATGACACGCCAATCCTTCCCATTAACTTCAGTGGAGAGCAGATGCGTCTGAATACCACGCAGCATCTTCAGCGGCAATGATGTCACCAGCGAGGCTCGGTTCGCCCGGTTCACCTGATGCGTGTACACCTTCAAACAGGTAAGTAAGGGCAACAATCTTTTTATGTAACGAGATCACAGGTTTAACAGTATTATTTTAATTATTTCAGTGTTTCTGCATCACGTTAGATGAGGTAATGTGTTAAAATGGCAGCGTATGCATTCAAATGAGTTGTTAGTGGAACAGTGGGCTGCTTAGTTTGCACAGCTGGTAACCTGCCATTGACATTAGCCTAAGCTAACTTCTACTGTATGTTATAGACCTGTTACCGTTTGAAATAAATAAATAAATAAAACTGTTTTTAATCATGTTGTGACATGGGTCTTCAGCTTTTAGACATGGCTGATGACAGCACAACAAATCAACCAACCCAGTATTGCGTGATAATTGTGATCATGTAAAAAGTCCATACATTTACCATATTTTTACCATAGTAACTGCTGCTCGACCATGTCATGTGTAGTCAATACACAGTAACTACAACATATACCATGCCTCTCATCACCGTAACTGTAGTTTTACTGTGGTATTTTTTGTAGGTATGGTAACCACAACCAGGGCCGTAGCTGGGGTTTGCGGGGCCCTGGGGCAGGTTGTACCTGTGGGCCCTGTTTGAAATTGTTTAATTTGTATGTTCGTTCTATTTATTTATTTGTGCTATTTTCACAATATTTAAGTTTTTTCAAGTTTGTAGGTGTCCAGGTACAGAAACCGAATAATCAAATGTAAAATAGCACTGCAGAGTCTTCACTGTAAAAATGAAATATACAGCCAAACCAAAATTTATTCAGACACATTTCTCACATTATCACAGCTTATTCACTATAGTTTAGAAAATGGTAATAAAATATGACAAGAACTCAGAGTTAAACTGTGTCAGAACAAATTCATCTTGATAATGTCAGATAACTTTGACAGAAAGGTATGTAATGGATTTCAATCAACCAAAAATTCAGAAGACTGTTAGTATGACAATATTTACACAATTATCAATACTTTGTTGACCAATTGCCAAGCAATGCTTAATTTTGTTCAGTCTGTGGTGTAAAAATGTCGCATTAGCAATGAAAGAAAAATCACTTAAGCAAAACATGCTCAGGTCAAATTGTCTAAATTTTTGGTTCCAATTTTTTTTATCAATTTTATTTGTAGTTCAGGGTATGAAGATTTTTTGGGTATGTCACAGTATCCTTTATTTTGCTATCTTCACTTACATAAATGAACGATAGTGTCCTGCACCCACTAGTAAAAAAAAAAAATCTAAAAATTATATCTGGTGTCTGAATAATTTTTGGTTTGACTGTGGATTAATTCTTGTTAAAACTACAAAGTAATTCAGTCAAGAGCAGTGAGTGATTTTATTTTATTTATTTTGTTTTTCTTGGATTAACATTAAGGACACTGACAGCAGCTAGTAAATTAGGTGCGGTCACTTTAAGAGACAATGCATCCATTATAATGATACACATCTAATTTCTTTCCCCACTGTTTACTTTCACTTTAGAAACAACCGACAGTTTTTTTCGAGGATGCTCTCCAAGACCGATATTTTGACAATTTTGTATGTATATGTCAGGACAAGAGTAAGAAGAGGCAAATTCGGTGTTGAAGCGCTTTGAGACGTGTCTCTCTGCGTGCGCCCTGTCCGCACAGAACACCGCGCGCGGGTGCTGAATTGGGCTCTTTCACATCATTTTCTGTTTGCATGTGTAAACTGCAATTTGCATTTGTTCGTTCAGGTGCAGGAGGACGCGAAGGAGAGCTCGGTTCGGTGTTGCTGTCCGTAAGATGCGGCTCTCTGCGTGCGCACCGAACACGGCGCGTGAGTACTAAGTTGAGCTTTTCCGCGTCTTTGAATGCTTTAAACTCTTTTGAATATTTAAGTTGGCAAGGCTTAAAAACACGCGCAAACGGTAAGCTTTCATGACGACACGCAGCAGTGGCCCATCAACTGTCCTGAGCGTCTTTTTAGGCTGGCCTCGGCCAGTCGGTTGAGATCGCCGGGGGCCCCCCTCAGCCGTGGGCCCCTAGAATCGTCACCACCTTTCACCCCACTAGCGACGGCCCTGGTAAAGGCTAATGTTTTTGTGTGTTTGAAGAGCGGAGGAGAGTCTAGTTGTAACCAATATAGCTTACTTTTGAATGTTTTAAATATCCTTTATAGCGCTTCATCATATATATCGTGAGATTTTGGCCAAGTTTATTAAATGACAAGAAAGACTAAGCGCCCATATAGCTACAGTGAAAGTTATAACCTGTAAGTTGATGAAAGCGTATAATGCGATGCACTTGCTGCCTCAGATGCGGCCGTTCTACTGAGACAAAACACAGATCTCCGTCATTCCCTGAACCAGCTCCATTAGAACCACCAAAACCAGCTCCATTAGAACTTGATTTTCATAAAATGTTAGTGCAAGTGTTTAGTAAAGTCACATACCAACTCCGACGACGCGTTTAATTATTAAAAAAAAACAAAAAAAAAAAACAATCTTTTTCTATCTTTTTTTCCTATATTTCAGTAGGCTACTTAGTAATGTGCCATGTTTTTTTTTTTTTTGTTTTTTTTAATTAATCAAAACATCTAAATTCTGTCGACACTGGACGACAGAATTTAGTCGATTTGCAACGACTGTTACAAATCCTTTGAACCTTGGGTGTGTGTGGAGAGAAAGCGGGGTTGGACCAAGACAAGTGTAGGCTAGTGTCATCTATTAAATACGTAGGCTACATCCAAAACCCAGAAAGTGTTCTTTTGGGTTTTTATTTATTTATTTATTTATGTTTTTTTTTTTTTTTTTTTTTGCCTATTTAGCCTTTATCATATTTAACGCTACGAATAGTGCGCACCAGCAATGGGATTTTGGCTGTAGCCTTTGAGCGCGGCTTGGACAGATTTCTGTCTCATTGAAAATTAACTACAGAGACTTGTGTTTTCCGCTACCTGAACACCATTTATGTCGAGCAGCTCACCGGAAATTCTCCCAAATTTTCCAGTGGCCACTTGGCCTGTGCAGCTAGTAGCTGGTGAAATATTTTTATTTTATTTTATTTATTTTTTTCACGTTGCAACAGACTATGAAAAAATATAATAATCAGAAAATATGCCCATGTCTACTTTTATTTTAATGGAGTTGTATCAATAAACAAAATCTCCAGTCTTTCGCATGCATCTTAAAGATCGTGTTTAATTGTGAGGGTGAAGTGGGGGCGGCACAGCAGTGTTTTGCCTAGAGCGGCAGTTGAGCTTGCGCCGGCCCTAGTGATACTACTACTACTACTACTACTGTTTAAAAAATTAATAAAGCTTTATTTTTTAAAGAAATAATCATACAATATTTCTTCCATGTTTTAATTTTAATAGTAAATCCCCTTAATTTACCAAAAAATAAAATGTTTAAATTTCATTAATTAAAAGACAAATTAAATTTGGGTGAAACTTGTTTACTGTTTTTCATACTTTTATTACTTGTGGAAAAACTTGAAACACAATTTTAAAAAAGTATAAAGAATGGCATTGATTTTTGTACATTTTAATTTTGTTTGACTTTATTAATAACAATAGTGTTTTTTAATTAGCATGTTTTTGTGTTTTGCTTTGGTACCGAAATTGGTACCGAGAACCGTGGATTTTCAGTGGTATCGGTACCGAATACAGAAATTTTGGTACCGTGACAACACTAGTACGCAATCTCACAGTCTGAAGCGTCTGTCATAGCAAATCAACACATGCTGTTGTGAATAATTAAGCGAAACGTCTTCTCATAGGATAAGAACACGCAGTCTCATGAATACTTTAATAGACACAGATGCACCATCAATGCACTATTGTCCTTTGTCACGTCACAAATTGTGACGTCAACACAATGTAGATTTTAAACCTGGAAGATTAAAATTGCGCAAAAAGCTTAAAATTAACCAGTTTTCTCCAACAGTTAAAATTATCGAATGCTAACATTGTCTTCTATGATGTGCAACACAAACACCTCTACTAAAATCTCAGAAAAAGTAGTCTGGGGTTTCATGACCCTTTAAGGGTTCCCAGGCTCTCTGAGGCACTCAAACCCTTCCACCACACTGAGGTGGTGATTTGAGATGGGGCTTATTTTGCACACCACACAAACCCAGTGGACTGGTAAATGAGCCCACGCTGAAATGTGATTATTTTTATAATGCTGAAGAACTGTAAAACAACTGATCGTTTACGAGGAATATGAAAATCAGATCATACAATGAAAAATAAGTGTGTAAGTGAGAACGAGTCTCTTTTCCAGGCCGACTGAGCCTGGTTTCTCCTAAGATTTTCCCTACAGAGCTGATTTATAACTGATTTGAACTCATTTCATATTTGGTGATCTTTAAAGTTATTGAAAGAAACTCAACACTGAACTGACCTCAACCGAACAATGAAAGTATTTTCTTTTTAGAGCTGCTTTACGTTAGAATTTTTCTCTAATTGCAAAATTGAATCATTTTCCTGTTTATCCCTGTAAAGCTGCTTTGAAACAACCTCTTTTGTATAACATGCTATATACTGTAAATAAAGGTGACTAATGGGGACACTGATTATATGACAAACACAGTAGGTGTGAAATGGAAAACTGGTTTTAAGGTATTGTTAAGTGATACCTTTAGTTTTAGTCATGGTCTCCTCACATTTATAAATAAAGGCACTGATCACATTCTGCTGCTGAACTGAAGTTGCCAGTGTATTCTGATAAAGCTGCTGAAAAGAGAATCTCCCTGAGCTTGTTCTGCTCTGCATTTATCTCTGGTAAAATAACTTTCTGTATTTCATCCCATCTGCTTATATTGAAATTTTAAAAATTAGTAATTCTCTTTGTGTAAATACATAAATGCTTTTTTACGATGATTGTATTTGCACTTTTTGCAAAAATGTGTGTGAATATTAAGTGTGTACATCATTTAAGTTTTTAATAATATTTATTCTATACTATGTTTACTTCTTAATTGATTTTTTTTTTTTTAAATTTATTTAAAACTTGTTTAAAATGTGTGTGTGTGTGTCTGTTTGCATTCATATAAATGTGCAGGTACAGGAGGTCCAGTTTCTCATAATGAGGTTTCTGGTCTCATTGTGTATGTCCCTACTGCTGCTGATTAATGGTGAGGAGTTTACAGCTCTGGCAATACAGAAGTGTGACCAAGAATCTAACATTATATTTAAATAAGTAACACAACTATGCTTTCCAGTTATTAAAGCATAATGGATATATTCTGTATTTCACAGGAGGAATAATCAATGGACAGCCACCAGGTAATTTTTCCAGTCTATCTATTAGTATCTTTCTCCCATGTCTGGAACTGCACATCTCTAGCAATTCCTAAAAAATTTATCTTATTGCCAGTGTTGGGAAGGTTACTTTGAAAATGTAATAGGTTACATATTACAAGTTACCTATTTAAAATGTAATAGTAGTGAAACTTTTTAAAATTACTTTATTAAAATTACTTTTTTTATTACTTTTTGATTATTTTTCTAAATTTCTAACGAATGTTTTCAACTGTTAATCATTTTCAAACATTTACACCATGCAGGGTTAACCTTACAGTATGTGCTCAAGTTGAGCACAAGGATTTTGAAAGTCTGACAGTAATCAGTGTTGAGCAGTTCAACACTGATTACTGTCAGACTTTCATAATCCTTCATCACTTGAATTAAGATAATAATTGAACACATCCACCACAAAATCTGACTTTAGTACCACCTTTTACTTTGAGACTGAATCTGAAGTTCAATGCAGATTTAAAATAATAAAAAATAGTTTACTGATACTGTTTTTGAGACCTACTGTTTTTGATGACTACAGGAGACACTGCATCTAACAATGCTTTGGGAAAAAAAAATATTAATTTAAAAAAACTAAAGTAAAAGCATATACACCAACCCAAATATGGTTACCCAATAAGCATGTGTCCTATTCTTTGTACTAAACTCCTGAAACATTGGTGTCTGTTTGTATATGACGATATAGTTTTCTCAAAAGAAATTGTAAAATGCTCATGAAGTGACTAGAGATTATGTTTATGTGTTCATGTACTCCATTTATATTGAGGTGGCAGATGCTAAAAAAACACCACGAGCGATACACACGCACACTTCAGAAGGCTTATATGTAGTAACTGAAACCATTAATTTCCACGAGGTGTGGACTGGGAAAAGATTTCTGGCTGGGAAATCTCACACTCATCCAGGCCATCCCATACACCCAAAGAAATTCTAAAACACAGACAACACTATTTTTTGTATGGCCATCACAAAAAAAAATTCTTAGGCTGGGGACATGCAAAATAATTAATATAATTATTTTGCAAAATATAAGTTCTCTCCTGAACCGCACCTTCACTTACATTTTAATTTTCAGTCTCTTTATTTTGCCCTGATATCTCTCTGTCTCTCACATGACTTTAATGCTAAAAATTTGACAAAACGTTTCTGAAGGAGGGAACGGAGACGTCACGTCGGTGACCGACGAATTGGGATCTCGCCAGAGAGACCAATCCACTTCGAGTGTAACTAAATGAGCCAATAGACATTGGCATGTGGTATTTCGCTTCTGGCTGCCACACCCCTCAGCGCAGGTATAAGAGGCAGCAGGTGCACCGCATTAATTCATGCTTTCGGGGAGGAGCCGAGCCAGTGACCCGGCAGCTCAGCTGTGGTACAGCGACTGTGGCGACGGGACATGACGTCTCCGTTCCCTTTCAGTCGGTCACTCCGAGTCACGTCGGTGACCGACGAATTGGGATCCCTACCAAAGCCCCCTCCAGTGCCCTGTGTAGGCCTCCTGGTCCTTCCTATAAGGCAGACGATAGGTCCGGAATCTACACAGAGAAGCTCGACTACTGCTGTTCCTCGAGCAACCCACACAGTAGGACTTGGATAACACTGGGAAAGCATGCCTTTCCACCTGGAAGAGGGACACTGCGGAGTCACCTCCTCCCAGAGGGGTTAAGTGACATTTACTCATGTGAAGTAACCCCATAGGGCCCTATTGCACATGGAAGTCTCTGAGATGGGTCAGGCTGCATCATTTAGAGACAGCAGAACGTGGTCTGCCAGGGAAACACAGCCCTAGTAAGTGTACTAGTAAGTGTCAGGGAACTCTCTGGAGAAGTTCTGAACCGGGCCTCTCAGTGCCACTACCCATTTGAGGTGAGAACACAGGAGGAAACCGGGTCGACACACAGGCTATAGAACCTAGCGAACGTGTTAGGAGTCGCCCAGCCCGCAGCTCTACAGATGTCTGCTAGCAAGGCACCACGAGCCAGCGTCCAGGACGATGCGACACCCCTAGTGGAGTGAGCACACAGCCTGAGCGGGCAGGGCACACCTTGTGCTTCATAGGCCAAGGTGATGGCATCCACTATCCAGTGGGCCATCCTCTGCTTGGAGACAGCCTTCCCCTTCTGCTGTCCTCCGTAACAGACAAAGAGCTGCTCTGAGTTCTATCCATGTACTGTCGCAGTGCGTGTACAGGACAGAGCAAAGCTAGAGCTGGGTCTGCCTCCTCCAAGGGCAGAGCTTGCAGGTTCACCACTTGGTCCCCAAAGGGAGTGGTAGGAACCTTGGGCATGTATCCGGGCCAGGGTCTCAGTGTTGCACTGGAGTCAGCCGGCCCAAACTCAAGGCATGATTTGTCGACCGAAAATGTCTGCAGGTCCCCCACCCTCTTGATTGAGGCCAATGCAGTAAGGAGTAGGGTTTTCATAGAAAGAAGCTTCAACTCGACTGATTGCAAAGGCTCGAAGGGGGCAGTTTTTAGGGCTCTTAGCACCAATACCAAATTGCAAGAGGGTAGGGAGGGAGGGAGGCCTAGCAGGATTTAACCTCCTGGCCCCCCTAAAGAACCTGACGACCAGATCGTGCTTCCCCACCGACCTCCCCTTTATGGGGTCATGGAGGGTGGAAATAGCAGCAACGTAAACCTTAAGGGTGGAAGGGGACAGCCTGTGCTCCAACCCCTGCTGCAGGAAGGAAAGAACGAATTCGACGAACAGGTTCCACTTCAGAGCATATGCCCGTCTAGTGGACGGTGCTCGTGTTGAAGTGATAGTGAGCACTACCTCCTGGGGTAGATCACCTAGAACCTCCGTGTCCCATCCATGGACCACACGTGGAGTTCCCACAGGTCCGGACATGGGTGCCAGAGGGTGTCCCATCTCTGAGAAAACAGATCCTTCCTCAGAGGAATTGGCCAGGGAGGGGCTGTCGCAAGGAGCATGAGTTCCGGGAGCCAGGTCCTGTTGGGCCAATATGGAGCCACTAACAGGACCTGCTCCTCATCCTCTCTGAACTTGCATAGTGTCTGTGCTAGTAGGCTCACTGGGGGGAACGCATATTTGCGCAGGCCCCGGGGCCAACTGTGTGTCAGTGCATCCGTGCCGAGCGTTGCCTCGGCTAGGGAGTAGAACCACTGGCAGTGGGTGGTTTCTGGAGATGCAAACAGGTCTACCTGAGCTACTCCGAACCGCCTCCAAATCAGCTGAACCGCCTGGGGATGGAGTCTCCACTCCCCTGGAAGTGCTGCTCGAGACTGCTCGTCGGCTGCCCAATTGAACACTCCTGGGATGTGGATGGCACCAGTGTTGGGTGTAACGCGGTACTAAGTAACATGTTACTGTAATTTAATTACTTATCCAATGAAAAAGTAAAGTAAGGGATTACTATTCATTTTTAGGTAGCTTAACTACAGTTACTTATAAAGTACTTGCGTTACATGCTGTAAATAATTTCAACAGTTCTAAAATCAATATTGAATTTGAAATCTAAATTTACAGTCTAAAGATAAAACTGAATACAGCGTCTTTAGCCCTCTGCACACCGGCGCGTTCACTTTAAGTTCTTCATGAATCACAGAGAAACCTTAAATACCTTAAATACTTTTATTTGTGTACACTGACAATATCAACAAAACATTGTGCTTTTCTAAAACAAACAAAAGGAACAGGGTGTGCTTTCTCCGTGAGCAACTTTCCACGCATCACAAATATGAACCGAAACTTAGTGAATAGACTTACTTGACACAGAGACATGAGAAATATGTCTATAAAAAGCTTGAAGTGTCAACTTTTAAATGAACGAATTCAAATCGAAAATTAATATTCTCTGATTATGTAATCCGTATGAAAGTGAGGTACAGTCTCTCCTGTATCTGAAAGCTTCAAGTGTCTACTTTTAAATGAACGAATTCAAATCGGAAATGAATATTACCTGATTATGTAATACGTAGGGATGCACCGATACGATACTCGTACTCGTTAAAATGCCCCGATACCAAACGCCGATACCACACAGCATGTGATATGTGCCATATTCAGACAAAGAAACACCGACAACAGAACAACAGACAGCAGAATTGAGTTATTAGAGATTAAGGATGTCTACGAATTATATGTATCCAATGAATTTAATGTTAAACATTCAGTCTTAACGCCTGTATAGCTTATGCGCGCGAGCTGATGGGCTAAGCAAAGCACGATTGAGCAAGATGTGCGAGCTCGTCGAGTGAATATCCCTTTGTCACAGACATCACTGGATAGTTCGTAGTTCGGTTGGATATGTCAAAAACAAGTTAGTAAAACAATGCACAAGTTACTTAACGGTAGGGAGGGAGGGAGAGAGGGAGCGCGTGCGCACTTCTGTTGTGTGATCTTTATTGATGTTCGCTCACTTAGTACACGCATCATTTGACTTAAAACTAAATCGTAAATATAAGACAATTTATGGGGGCATGCACTATAAACATCACTTATTTTCAACCTTAAGCATACATGACTTTCTGGTGAAAGTGAAACTAACAGCCTGTTTGAAATGCGCTAGGCTGTTCTGTACTTGTTCCTCTCATTCTGCACCAGTACAAATACGTGTGCACGTTGCGCGTTTTGCTTGCTTCATGAGTGATTCTGCATTATATGAGTGGCTTTAGAATATAAATCACAGCATGTTTCAGATGAAAAAAACGCGACTTTTATTTCTGAAAATATCACATTTAGGAGATTTGTAACGAGTGGTTCCCTGCATTATTACAGCAAAACACGTGATTACAGTACTGAGCCGCTGCAATGTAGCAGCTCTAACGCTATTAAAATAAAGATGATGTACCATAGAGCAAAAAAAAAAATGAACAGTGAAAGTAACAAAAACTTGTAAAATACATTTTAATGGGCATAATTAAGTGTGAAAATAACCGAATGATATACAGTCAAACCAAATATCATTCAGACACCAGATATAATTTTTGATATTTTTTTTACTTGTGGGTGCAGGACACTATAGTTCATTTAAGTAAGCGAGGATAGCAAAATAAAGTAAACTGTGACATATTATAACCAAAAATTCTTCATACAGTGGACTACCAGTAAAATTGATACAAATTTGGGACCAAAAATTATTCAGACCGAGTCTGGGAAAAAATTGAATTTCAGGTTTGCATGAACCTGGTTGACAGCATGCCCCAGAGACTACAGGCTGTCATTAAGGCTTAGGGTTTCCTGACAAAGTATTGATAGTTGTGAAAATATTGTCATACTAACAGCTGTCTGAATAATTTTTGGTTGATTGTAATCCATTATATACCTTTCTATCAAAGTTATCTGACATTATCAAGCTGAGTTGGTTCTGTCACAGTTTAACTCTGAGTTTTTGTCATATTTTATTACCATTTTCTAAACTATAGCGAATAAATGGTGATAATGTGAGAAATGTTGAAGATGTCTGAATAAATTTTGGTTTGACTGTATCTATTTGATAAATGAAGTTAACCAACTAACATTATACATACTCTTTTGGTTTCTGTACCCAATATTTAAAAAATGTACAAATAACGCCCACAACTAGATACAAAAAAAAAATAAAATAAAAAAATAATCAAGATTCATCTAATTTTCATCGTTTTTGAAAAGACCTGCTATGAGGAATACACTGGAATTTACCTCAGAAGAACAGCGCGATCTGATGCGGCTTTATTCAGCGGAGGAAATCATTTCTGTAATTTATTCTTACCTACATTAGTTTACGTGTTATTTTTACATAAACCTGTACGGATTTTACTATATGGGCTTTTCCTGAACATCTTGCCAAACTGAAACGTATTGTTTAACTTTTCTTAAGCTTTTTTGTCATTCATATATTTCTGTTAGTATTAGTATTTCTATTTGTTAACCAATGGGAGTTACATTTTTTAATAAAAAATGTTTAGTCCCAAGTATTACAGTTGTTTTAAAGCTAAAAGGCTAAACTACACTGTTTGACTCAAATTGAAAGAATAAGGAGTTTCATTTCCATTGTCTATGCTTTAAGGTTTATAGGCATTTAACCTGTTAACCTGCACCCCCCAATTTGGGACTCACAGCTGAAAATGACCTACCTAACTTAAAATGTTAACAGTTCCTGACAACAGTGTGCTACACAGACAATTTTGATTTTCTTTGAAAAGAACACCCTTTGGGCTTTACTATCCGTCATCCAGAGTTAATAATGCTCAAAAAGATAATCGACCAACAAGGAGAGCAACCTAACAGGGAGGCACAGAGAGGCCTAACAACCTGAGGCTGCTGAATAACATCTCTGGAGAGCAGAGAACTCACCTCTCAGAATGAGAGGGAACTCAGACACTCAGAAAGGGAGCGGCATGCTCATAGGTGACCCTCTATGGTGAGGGGAGCAATGCTAGCTCGACCACTGCCTGAAAAACCTCGGTAAGCCCTCCAGAGAGGCTGCTCAAGGGCTTAGAGAGATTGCTACTTAAAAACCCCCGGTTATTATTTTTTGAAGGGGAGCAGTCCCTGAGCTAACACATAGATATCCTCAGATAGCCATGCACCTAGGAAAGTACAAAGACCCGCAGGCCCTGGTATTGCAGTGCTGGGGACCTGATGACCAAGGAGGCTCCCACAGAAACCTATGACTTGGCCACATGATCCAGGGGTATGAGGCCGGGAACAGGGCTCTCATCCTAGCCTGGATCTAGTACCGACGAGTGAGGTAATCACTGCACTAGTCGATTGCAAGCACAAAAACGACAGGTCCCAGAAATACTGCAAAGAATGGCTAGCAGTAGGAAACCCAATGTACCAGCGAACCGATAGAAATGGATCGTACTCACCCATCCATGGTTCCTGCGCATGAGATCAGTCCTGGAGGCGAAGTCCGAAGAGTCGGGTCCGGACCGTCAGTAAAGTAGTTTCTATGAAACACAGAACTTAACCAAAACATCATAAGTCCAGCATAGAGACTGCAATGCCAGCGGAGGAGGTCCCCACCTAACCTCGGTCAGGTGGAGTTAACGGTGGTTGCAGGGGAATTAGAGAGGGGAAGATGAGGGCAGATGACAGGCCCCCCGAGGGAAGGGAGTAGATGTTCAAGTCTTACTCTGGTCCGGACGAGAGTGTTGAGAACGCCTCGTCTGGACCACCTCCCTCAGGTCTTGCCTACTTCTCTTTGACCCGCGCCTCCCTCTAGCCCTACCCGCAGGCGGGGGAGGGGCACGAGTCGCGACACTAGCCTTCTGTGCCCATCTCTGATCCCCAGACCAAGATGGGCTAGGACCCCTGCGTTGTTCGGGCTCAGACCTGGACCTTCTTGGAATAAAGGTTTTGAAGGCCTCTGAGCGCGCCTTCGCCTCCCTAAACTTTTCGACCACCGGCTCGACGGAGGTATCGAAAAGCTCGGAAGGCGAGACTGGAGCATCGAGAAGAAAGCCCTTCTGTTTCTTCCCAATATCTGCCAGATTTATCCACAGATGTCTCTCCGTTACCACCATGGCCGCCATAGACCTGCCCATAGCAGTGGCGGCCTGCTTAGTGGCACAGAGAGCCAAATTCATGGTGCGGCGCAGCTCAGCTACTTCATCAGGTGACAAGCCCTGACCCTTATCCAGGTCTTTCAGAAGATCAGCCTGGTACGCCTGAAGCACCGCCATAGTGTGCAACGAAGCGACAGCCTGACCTGCTGCTGCTATGCCCTGCCATTTAAGCGAGATGTTTCCTGAAGGGGCTTAGATGGCAAGGAGGGAGCCTTGAGAGAGGATGTCTCGCCCACAGAGAGATAGCTGGTTAGCGTCTCCTCCACAGGTGGCATCCCCTCATAGCCGTTTTCACGCATCCCTTCAATCTTAGCATAACTGGTATGCTGAAACCTATGAATGCGAGAGGAAAACGGCTTTTTCCATTCCCTCTCAACCTCCACATGGACATCAGGAAGAAATGGGAGGCTCACTCGAGCTGGGGGGCTATGGCCAGAAAGATGACGCTCATCGAGACGACCCCGTGGCGCCACCATCTTGGCCTGCTTCCAAGGCAGGTCAAGCCTCGCCGTGGCGCGTTCCATAACCTCCAACAACTCGTCATACGCAGGGCAGGAGGATTGAGAGGGCTCAGTCTCAACTTCTTCGCCCTCAGACATGTCCTGCTCTTCCTGGGCATAACCCAGCAGAGCACTAGCCGCTGGATCAGATGATGTCAGAGAGATCGCATCATCATCATTCAGCAACTCACCCTCGTTCGCGGCCGATGAGCACGAGAAGGAAAGCCCCCTCTCTAACTCATCAGCCAGATCCGCGGGAAGCAGACGGCTGGCCCTCCTTCCTCGAAAAGAAAGACAGACGAGAGCGGAGATTTCTCATAGAAAAAAGCTCACAGTGCACGCAGATTGCCCCCTCGAGGACATCGCGTGCGTGCTCCTCACCCAAACAAAAGACGCAAAGATCGTGTGTGTCATCAGGTGTCAAATAACGAGGACATGGATGTACACATCTCTTAAACGCCTTGCTAGTGCTCGCCATGGTAACCATAGAAAATCGTTCTTACCAGTAGAATGCACGCTTCAAACAAAACAGTCACTGAAGACGAAGAAGAGGATGACGTATTTTCCAGGCGCCCCTTTATACTGCGGGCTGACTCATAGGCTGTCGCCAGCCAACATGTGGTGTTTTTGTATGTATGCTTCAGACACGGGTCACACTGACGGCATACCCCATAGCGAACCCTAGAGGACGCAGTTCGAAGTTCCCTCGAAAGGGAATTCACATGCTGATGTGCGTCCATACAGATGGTAATCATACAAATAGCCGGACATATAGTCAATAATCACATTCTAATGGCCATTCATAGACCGCATTCACACTGATAGCTGTCATTCAGTAGTAATCACACGCTGATTATCAGTCATACAGATGGTAATCATACAGACACAGCCACATTCCCCACAAAACACGCACACATATATGAATAATTTTGAAAAGAAAAAAAAGATATTTATTTGTGCAAAAAGCCGATTGCTAAGTTACGCCCCCATCAGATGACAGGTGCGTCACAGCGCGCGTCACGAGAGAGCGCCAGAATTCAAATAAACAATATTCTGCCTATCTGACTTTTTTTTTAGTGGATTGTCTCATTCTGTTTGTGACACTGCGTGCTACAAAACCATGTTGCTTTTTTACTACAAAGACGTTGTTTTTTGAGCATAATTTGTTCCATAACGGATACAAACAATAACTCTCCCTGAAGAAATGAGATGTAAACGGTTACCCTTGGGAGATATTATTTATATTATTATATTATTAGTTAGCTTTCACTGTTATGCTGATGATACTCAGCTCTATATTTCTTCACAGCCCGGTGAAACACACCAAATTGAGAAACTAACGGAATGTATAGTCGATATAAAAAACTGGATGACGAGTAACTTCTTACAGCTAAATTCTGAAAAAACAGAGGTGTTAATTATCGGACCTAAAAACCCCACATGTAATAACCTAGAACACTATCTAACACTTGACGGCTGCTCTGTCAATTCCTCTGTCAATTCTTCTTCATCAGTTAGAAACCTAGGTGTGCTGTTTGATAGCAATCTTTCATTTGAAAGCCATGTTTCTAGTATCTGTAAAACTGCGTTTTTCCATCTCAAAAGATATCTAAATTGCGACCTATGCTCTCAACGTCAAATGCAGAAATGCTAATTCATGCGTTTATGACCTCAAGGTTAGACTATTGTAATGCTTTACTGGGTGGTTGTTCTGCACGCTTGATCAATAAACTACAGTTGGTCCAAAATGCAGCAGCTAGAGTCCTTACTAGAACCAGGAAGTATGACCATATTAGCCCGGTTCTGTCAACACTGCACTGGCTCCCTATCAAACATCAGATAGATTTTAAAATCTTGTTAATTACTTATAAAGCCCTGAATGGCTTAGCTCCTCAGTACTTGAGCGAGTTCTTATCACATTATAGTCCTCCACGTCCGCTGCGTTCTCAAAACTCTGGCCATTTGATAATACCTAGAATATCAAAATCGACTGCGGGCGGCAGATCCTTTTCCTATTTAGCGCCCAAACTCTGGAACAATCTACCTAACACTGTTCGGGAGGCAGACACACTCTGTCAGTTTAAATCTAGATTAAAGACACATTTTTTTAACCTGGTTTACACATAACACACTAATACACTTCTATTATTGAAATCCATTAAAGGATTGTTAGGCTGCATTAATTAGATCAACCGGAACCGGGAACACTCCTCACAACACACGATGTACTCGTTACATTGTAAGAAGAATGGCATCTACCCTAATATTTGTCTGTTTCTTTCTTATTCTGTTTCTCAGTCCGTGTCCGGATCAGATGGTGGATCGGCGCCGGGAGATGATGTCTGCGACCCTGATCGTCGGCGGAGGCCGGACACCTGGATGAGCCCCGGGGACATATCCCCAGTGAAGACCTCAACTTAAATACAATAAAACTTAAAATTAAACAAAACAACTATAATATAATAAAATACCTAACTACATAATACTATTATTGTTAGAAATTGCAACAATATAAAAATAGAAATATAATACATTTATACATTTAAAATTTAATTAAAACAATAAGTAAAAGAATAAATAATAATATCCTGGCCAGAGGAGAACTGGCCCCCCGACTGAGCCTGGTTTTTCCCAAGGTTTTTTTCTCCATTCTGTCACAGAGGGAGTTTTGGTTCCTTGCCGCTGTCGCCTCTGGCTTGCTCAGTTGGGGACACTTAATTTCTAACGATTATCGTCAATTTGATTTCATAGATACTATTTAAACTAAACTGAGCTAGACAATGACATCTCTGAATTCAATAATGAAATGCCTTTGACTGAAAATTGAGTGTTTAATCTTATCATTATACATTACTGACACTCTATCCTCCAATTTGATTACTGTTAAGTGCTTTGACACAATCTGTATTGTTAAAAGCGCTATATAAATAAAGGTGACTTGACTTGACTTGACGTAAACAAGGAATTTCCATCCATATTACAACGTTATTGTTTTGTTGGACTAAAAGTGCTCTATGGGATGTTGTTCAATGGATCCTTACCTTTCAAACTAAACCGGGATTTACAGCAGTGGATGCGTTTGTGACTCATTATTATGACGAATCTGGTACGTACTGCGTTTTATTATGCATGTTTTGATGTGTACTGCTTACACAAATTTAGCAAATACATTGCTTATAAACTTTCCATTGAAAAACAGCGATCTATTGTCAATGCTTGAGGCTTAGACCTTTATAGTGATATATATAGTTTGTCAAGATTAATTTTGTCTCGTTTCATTTAATCTATTTGAAAACACTGACACGTGCAAACTTTTCAGACAGAATAATTAGTAAAGTAATTTAAATACAATATTGATGATGTAATTAGTAATAGTAATTAATTACTTTTTGAAAGTAACTTACCCAACACTGGATGGCACGAAGGGACTTCAGATGCTTCTGCCTCCAGAGGAGGCGAGTGAGTTGCGACATGCGACAGGAGCATAAACCACCTTGCCAATTGATATATACGCAACGGTCGCAGTGTTGTCCGTGCGGACCAAAATGTCCCTGCCCCAAAGGCACCCTCTGAGGCGGCTCAAGGCAAGGCGTACTGCCAGCAACTCAAGACATTTGATATGCCAACGCAGCTGGGGACCCGTCCATACACCTGACACTGCGTGCCCATTGCACGTGGCTCCCCAGCCGGTAGCCAAGGCATCCGTGAATACCACAGCGTTTACTGTTTTCCCAGTTGACCCGAAGACCCAACTGGTTGAGGTGTCTGAGCACCAGGTCCCTGTGTATGCACTACTGATCGCGAGACTGTGCAAGTATGAGCCAGTCGTCGAGATAGTTGGGGATGCACACCCCACGTTCTCTCAAGGGAACAAGAGCTGCCTCCGCAACTTTGGTGAAGACGCGAGGCGACAGTCCGAAGGGCAGGACCTTGTACTGATATGCCCGATCCTCGAATGCGAATTGCAGGAATGGCCTGTGTTGCGGGAGGATCGAGACATGAAAGTACGCGTCCTTCAGGTCGATTGCTGCAAACCAGTCTTGGGGAGGGATGCACTCGAAAATGCGTCTCTGCGTCAACATCTTGAACGGCAGCTTGTGAAGCACACGGTTCAAAACTCGCAGATCAAAGATCGGTCGTAACCCACCGCTTTTCTTGGGCACATTGAAGTAAGGGCTGTAAAACCCTGACCTCATATCGTCTGGAGGGACCGGCTCTATCGCATCCTTCACCAGCAGGACTGCGTTTTTTTTTTTTTTTGTTTTTTTCCCCATGCAAGACAGGGGCATCGACGACCTTGACTGAAGTGAACCGGATGCCTCTGAACTTGGGGGGACGCCAGACGAACTGAATCGTGTAGCCGAGTCTGATGGTCTGCAGGAGCTACTGGGACGGACTGGGGAGCGCTAGCCAGGCTCCAAGAGACTGTGCCAGCGGAACCAATGGGGCCACCTACGTACCCGCGGTGGGGCAGCGTGGTGGCACACAGGGACCCGGCCCGTACAGTCTCCTCTATCTCTGGGTCGCCCGTCTCAAGGCCTCTTGCGCTTGCCACCAGGTTTGGCGGGGGCCTGGACGGGCTGGGCGTCCTGCCTGTGACTAGCTCCACAACGCTGCATGGTGGAAGGCTGCTGCAGCTGCATGGGAGTGGGGGCAGCCACAGGGAGGCGCCCGCAGAGACAAGCAGGCTGAGAGGCTGCAGCCAGGGTGGAAGCAGCAGGTTTCCTCCGGCGCATGATGTGTTTGATCGCCTCAGTCTGTTTCTGTGCTGCCGAGGACTGCTGGGCAAAGGTCTCGACAGCATCGCCGAAGAGGCCGGTCTGCGACACGGGAGCATTCAGGAACTGTACCTTTTCATGCTCCTTCATGTCGGCTAGACACAGCCAGAGATGATGCTCCTGGACCACTAGCGTGGACATCGCACGACTCAGAGACTGTGCGGTCACCTTCGTTGGTGACCGCACAAAGCGCAAGGTCCATCCATAGTGAGAGCATGTCTTTGGAGGAGCAAACAAAAGGACTAACAAAAATAAATTAATAAATTAATTAACCTAATCGAATAATAAACTAAAAATACAACAAACTTACCTAACTCCCTAATGAAAACCAAAGCCCAAATAAATTCACTAAATAAAAAAGCAGGACACACCCATGCTCTGTTTAACAGTGTGTGCTTTCACATCAACAAATATGAGTTCTAGATTTAATCGGGGCAACATTTGCTTGAGTCCAGTTTAATCGTCACCCGGAGGAGGAAACCAGGAACTCTCAACTCATTCACGTTCATGCCAACAACGATCTCCAAGACTGCTGCTGGCGAAATTCATAAACAGAGCCCACCTTAATTGAGCAACCAATAACGCGCCAACACCACATCTTCATGCAACCTATCAAAGGGCAGACAATGCAGGAAAAAAGAGAAAGAGGGAAACACAATACAGCAAAGTACAAAGAATGGTCATAACACAGGCTAAAACATTCATTTGAACTGAACAACCCTGAAGCAGTGCAATCAATCTGACATGTCAACATCAACATACATGTACATTTTTTTCTGAAGCAACAGCGATATTGAACAATAATAATGATAATAATAATAATAATTATTATTAATTATTGGTAATTGAATAATAATAATTGGTAATAATGCTGAGGAGGAATAAACTCCATTACTATTACTACTTTGTTTGTTATCGCATCAAAAATACAAACAAACAAACTATCTTTATATTGTTTGTAATTGATAGCTGTCAAGTTGGTGAATGGACCCAACCTCTGTTCTGGAAGAGTGGAGGTTCTTCACAATGGAATCTGGGGAACAGTGTGTGATGATTCCTGGGATTCAAGAGACGCTGCAGTGGTGTGTAGAGAACTGGGCTGTGGGAGTGTTGTAGAGGCAAAGGGTTTTGCTTATTTTGGACAAGGTTCTGGACAAATATGGTTGGATGATGTCCAGTGCCATGGGAATGAATCTACACTGAAAAACTGTTCATCGAGAGGATGGGGATCACATGACTGTGGTCACCACGAAGATGCTGGAGTAATCTGCCAAGGTGAGTCAAACACATTTATACAGCTGATGTATAGCTGTGGTGTTGCACAGTGTATACTTTCTCATTAGCCATGCAACAGTGTTTCATGTTCTATATAACGTGAGCTACTTGAAAGAACCAATGGATCGTTAGAATTGTTTTCACGTTTCCAATGACAACAAAGTTTTCCAATTATTTACCATTCATGCCTCAATTAGGGCCTCAAGCTCACCAATGGCATGCACATAGTACTGTCGAGTAGTTTGTTTGGTCATAGCACCCCCGGTGGTGATCTTAGGAAAAGTCGATCATAAGTTATGAGTACATTTTGTTACTTTTCCCAGTTGGTGGCGTTGGCTAAATGAATTGATCTGGTCTCAATGTCAGACCGAATTTTGTTCCAATATGCAAAGGGACATTATCACTTCTGGCTTGGCATCATTGTGGTTGACTTTCTTAGCATGTTAAAGGCAAATGGAGGATAAAAAAAATCCATTTCTTGTTTACCATCCGTTTGAATATCCCTTTCACTGTGGGAAAGATCATGCAAATAAAGAAATCCATTCGTGAACTGACTTCAATTATGTCTTTTTTTCTGTGATAGGCCAGGCACAATCTAGCGCAGCACCACGGACAGGTAATTATACATCTCTGAATCAGAACCAGTCCTGCTGTTCTCACAACCTGTAAAATAGCCTTAAACAATTGCAGCATCAAAGTCACCCAATGGCATGCACATAGTACTGTAGAGTAAATTTGTTTGGTCATAGCACCCCAAATGGTGATCATGCAGGGTGTCCGCGGGTCCTTAAAATGTCTTAAATAACATTTTCCTAATAAAAGTCCTTAAAAAGTCTTAAAATGTCTTAAATTCAGATTGATGGGTCTTAAATATTTTTGGTCATATTACCACTAAAATATGTTCAGTCTGACAGACCTAATGACTGTTTACAATCATTGGACATACCAAGGGAGCTATTTTGCTGAATATTCTCACGATTGCAAATGTTACCTTGATTTTAGTTCAATAAACAATTAAAGTTAGTTAGTCAAGTAGTTATTAAGTTACTTACATTTTAGACACAATATTTACTGTTTTGTTCTGCTTCACCAACGAAAATAGTTCCAAACAAGGATCACAGCAGAAGTATAGCACATTCTCCAAGCAACACTCGACAGTGTTTTGTTCTTGAATGATTCAATGACTCTCTCATTAAGTGACTTGCCGCCACCTACTGGTAGTTTAGTATGTTGAAAAGTATGCATTTTCCCCCCAACATTTCTTATTTGTACTGTATATTCATAAATGTTTTAAAACATTAATCTCATAACATTATTTATTGCAGTTGTAATTTTGCAGTGTAAATTATTTAATCTGACTGCTAACATTATTACAATTTATTGATAAATTGTAATAATTTGACACGAAAGGTGATGCATTTAAAAAAGTTTAAAAAAATAGACCTTTATAAAGGTAAATAAAAAATATGCAGATTTAAGTATGTAAAAGTGGGTAGTTTTGTGGGGATATTTTGTGCGCAATATTGTATGCTGATATGAAAAGTTCACTGTATATCGTAGTAAAAAATATCATTTATGACAGCGATGATTTTTATTTATTTTTTTCCTTTTTACATTAAACACATTGAATATTACATATATGTATGTAATATAATGTGTATATCCATTACAAGTTTAGGTCTTAAATTTCATATAAGGTGGTATTAAAAAGGTCTTAAGTCTTAATTTTCACTTGATCGTATATGTAGAAACCCTGTCATAGGAAAAGTCAATCATAGGTTATGAGTATATTAACTTCATTTGTAAATTTTTAACTTTTGCCCAGTTGGTGGCATTGTCTAAAAGAACTGGTCATGTCTCAAAGTCAGACACTGAACTTTGTTCCAATACGCGTAGTTACAGCCTCACTTCTGGCTCATCATCTTTGCAGTCAACTTTCTTAGCATGTTAAAGGCAAATGGTATAGAGAATAAAAAAAAAAAAAAAATCCATTTTTTGTTTACCCTCCATTTGAATTTCACTTTCACTCTGGGAAAGATCATGCAAATGAAGAAATCCTTTCTTGAACTGACTTCAATTATGTCTTCTTTTCTGTGATAGGCCAGGCACAAACTAGTGCAGCACCACGGACAGGTAATTATACACCTTTGAATCAGAACCAGTCCTGCTTTTCTCACAACCTGTAAAACAGCCTAAAACAATTGCGGCTTCAAGGTCACCCAGTGGCATGCACATAGTACTGTCGAATAGACTTGTTTGGTCATAGCACCCTCAGTGGTGATCTTAGGAAAAGTCAGTCATAAATTATGAGCACATTAACTTCATTTGTAAGTTTGTAACTATTGCCCAGTTGGTGGCGTTGTCTAAATGAATTGCTCTGGTCTCAATGTCAGACACTGTATTTTGTTCCAATATGCCAAGTTACAACCACACTTCTGGCTCGGCATCTTTGCAGTCGACTTTCTTATCATGTTAAAGGCAAATGGCGTAAATTATTTAAAAAAAAATCCATTTCTTGTTTACCCTCCATTTGAATTTCACTTTCACTCTGGGAAAGATCATGCAAATGAAGAAATCCTTTCTTGAACTGACTTCAATTATGTCTTCTTTTCTGTGATAGGCCAGGCACAAACTAGTGCAGCACCACGGACAGGTAATTATACACCTTTGAATCAGAACCAGTCCTGCTGTTCTCACAACCTGTAAAACAGCCTAAAATGAATACGGCATCAAGCCCACCAATGGCATGTACGTAGAACAGTCGAATAGATTTGTTTGTTCATAGCACTCCCAGTGGTGATCTTAGGAAAAGTCAGTCATAAATTATGAGCACATTAACTTCATTTGTAACTTTGTAACTTTTGCCCAGTTGGTGGCGTTGTCTAAATGAATTGGTCATGTCTCAATGTCAGACACTGAACTTTGTTCCAATATGCATAGTTACAGACTCACTTCTGTCTCGGCATCTTTGCTGTCGACTTTCTTAACATGTTAAAGGCAAAAGGTGTAGAGAATTTAAAAAATCCATTTCTTGTTTACCCTCCATTTGAATATCACTTTCACTGTTGGAAATATCATGCAAATAAAGAAATCCATTCTTGAACTGTAATAGACTTCAATCATCTCTTTTTTTCTGTGATAGGCCAGGCACAAACTAGCGCAGCACCACAGACAGGTAATTATACACCTTTGAATCAGAACCAGATCTTCTTTTTTCAAAACCTGTAAAACAGCCTAAAACATTCATTTTAACTGAGCCAACTTGAAGCACTGCAATCAATCTGATGTGTAAACATCATAATCAAAATATAAAAATGTTTTGTATTTGTGTGTTGTTCTTTCTTTTCTTTTTTTTTTGCCGCAGTAGCGACATTGAACACAACTGTCTCTCAGCCAGGAGTCAGAGGTAATGATGCTGGGGAGGATGAAATTCCACTATTATTACCACTTGATCTCATCTAAAATACAAACAAACAAGCAAAAACCTGTTATTCTATATTTACATTGTTTGTGATTAATAGCTGTTAGATTGGTGAATGGACCCAATCTGTGTTCTGGAAGAGTGGAGATTCTTCACAATGGAATCTGGGGAACAGTGTGTGATGATTCCTGGGATTCAACAGACGCTGCAGTGGTGTGTAGAGAACTGGACTGTGGGAGTGTTGTAGAGGCAAAGAGCACTGCTTATTTTGGACAAGGTTCTGGACAAATATGGTTGGATGATGTCCAGTGCCGTGGGAATGAATCTACACTGAAAAACTGTTCATCGAGAGGATGGGGATCACATGACTGTGGTCACCATGAAGATGCTGGAGTCATCTGCCATGGTGAGTGTATAGCTGTGATTTTGTACACATTAGCAATGCAACAGTGTTTCATGTTCTATATAAAGTGAGCTACCTGAAAGAACCAATGTATCATTAGATTTGTTTTACGTTTCCAATGGCACAACAACGTTTTCCAATTATATAGCATATACGTTTCTATTATGGTGTCAAGATCACCAATGGCATGCACGTTAAAGACCCAAACCCAGACAATTAATACGAGGTTCAAACTTCTGCAATATAAATGGATTATGAGAGTATACATAACTCCGGAATTACTGCATAAATTTAATCCCAACATTCCAGATCAATGTATAAAATGCAATCAAGAGATAGGAACTTTATATCATTGTTTATGGATGTGTCCCCAAGTTGAAAATTTTTGGGAAAAAGTTTTAAACTTTTTATCCATGGTATTGAAACAAAATGTTCCCAAATGTCCTAAGGTATGTATACTAAATATTTTCCCTGTAACGTGCACTTTTACTAGCTCTGATAAGAAACTGTTGATATTCTGTTTATTACAAGCAAAAATTATAGTGGCTCGTCATTGGAAAAACACAGAAAGCCCTCATTTTAAACAATGGTTACAAGAATTATCTCATTGTTTGGCTTTGGAAAAACTCACATATATTGTTAAGGGAAAACCTGAAAAGTTTTTCAAAGTATGGAATCCCTTTATAGGATTCTTGAAGGAAGCTGATCCAAATCTATTTTCTGTGTAACCTGGCATATCATGCATCACCTGATATTAATGTACCGTTGTTTTGACACCTTTAAATTGTAGGTGTATGTGCATGTATTAATATTCATTTGTATTTTTATTTTTGTATATTTTTTTTTATTTCAAAAAATTTTTTTTTTTTTTGGGGGGGGGGGGGTTCTTTTTTGTTATCTTTTCTTACTACATGTTAAAGGTTCTAAAATCAATAAAGACAGTGTTGAAAAAAAAAAACAATGGCATGCACGTAGTACTGTCTCTAGTAGATTTGTTTAGTCATAGCACCCCTAGTGGTGATCTTAAGAAAAGTCTCACAAAGGATACGAGTACATTTAGCTTCATGTATAACTCAAAATAAACTTCAACATACCCGGCTGCATTACTTAACCCTTTGACGCGTACGATCACACCAGTGTGATCAGTCTTGGCCGGTCCCTGAAGGGTACGATCACATCGGTGTGATTAGAACGTTCAGTGTGTCACGTGATCAACTGCTGAATTCAAATCTGCTTTCACGCTTTGGCTGGCGCAGAGCCAGGACGCGCTGAGCGTTCGTCATATTATCACAAATATTTAGTGTTTTCAAACATATAATGCTTATTTTAGGTTTCAGACATTTAAATACACATAAGCAATGTTCCCTCTCATTTTTTTTTTCTTGCTGAGCAAAACTTTTATCTATTGGGCGGAGATTTCGGGCACCTGAGCAAAAACATTCATCTTTACCCTGTACAGCGCACACACAAAAAAGGGTGTAACTTTTAACTTTAATGTGTTATTTATAATTGATTTGACCCTTGATATAACTAAATGATGTACATTTTAGGTTACCTGAGAAAACATTTTTTACAGTATGATACACTGCTGTGCAAAAGTTTGGGATCAGTAAAGATTTTAAAGAAGTTTCTTCTGGTCATCAAGGCTGTAGCCTATCTATTTGATAAAAAACTACTGAATATTATTTCTCAAAATAATATTGTGAAATATTATTGCAATTTAAAATAAATGTTTTCTATTTTACTACACTTTAAAATATAATTAATTCCTGAGAAGCAAAGCTGAATTTTCAGCATCATTACTCCAGTCTTCAGTGTCACATGATCCTTCAGAAATCATTCTGATATTCTGATTTATAATCAATGTTGGAAACAGTTGTACTGCTTAATATTTTTTAGGACCTGTGAAATTTTTGATAAATAAAAAAGTTAAAAAGAACAGTGTTTATTCAAAATAGAGATTTTATGTTACAATATGCACAATTCAAAAGTTTGGGGTCAGATATTTTTTTTTTCTTTCTTTTTTAAAGAAACTTTATTCAGCAAGGATGTGTTAAATGGATAATGGACTTATAATGTTAGAAAAGATTTCTATTTTGAATAAATGCTGTTCTTTTAACTTTTTATTAATCAAAGAATCAAAGGAAAAAGTAACACAGGTTCCAAAAAAAATATTAAGCAGCACAACAGTTTCAACACTGATAATAAATCAGAATATTAGAATGATTTCTGAAGGATCATGTGACACTGAAGACTGGAGTAATGGCTGATGAAAATTCAGCTTTGCTTCACGGGAATGAATTATAAAGTATAGGTTTTAAAATAGGAAACCAATATTAGAAATTGCAATATTTCACAATTTCACTGTTTGTCTGTTTGTTTTTTTCTGTATTTTTTAAATAAATACAGACTTGATAAGCAAGAGCATCCATTACAAACAAGGTCAATTATTTATTAGGTTTATAATATAGGCCTAGCATAATATAATATAATATCAAACCAAACTATTTAAACAGATAGAATAGAATAAAATAGAAAACAAACTGAAGCAAAACTTAAGCTGACATCTCTAAGTTAAATAAAAAAAAAAAGTGAACATGAATTCTTCTATAGCTGTCTAAACATCCCTATGAAGTAGTTAGCACAAACACCTGTGTGAGTGTAGCTAAATGTCTCGGATTTTTGTTACTGTTCAAGCAAAATAATCTGCCAATGGGGTAAGCAAAATAATCTTATTTCAAACAGAAAAGACTATTTTGTTTACCCCATTGGCAGATTATTTAGCTTGTTTCAAGAAAAACCTCACTTAATTTTGACTTGTTTTTCCTGAAAATAAGACAATAATTTTTACTTGTCTAGAAAATCCTTCTTGATTCAAGAATTTTTAGATATTTTGGCTGGAAACAAGACAAAAAAATCTAAGTAAGAAAAGCATTTTTTGCAGTGAACTAACATGGCGGCGCCCATCACCCGGTATAGATCAACTAACTCGGTCATTATAAAAGTGTTTAAACTACCAAATACATTTACTTGCACATATTTCAGTATCGGAATATCAGATATTTCATAATATAGTGAGTATGTTTGTGAATACTAATAATAAAAAAGGAAAAATGAAATAAAAGTGATCCATGTGTCATATAGCGCTATTGTGGCTATGGTGCGTCACATGACAAGCATGACACGTCGCCATGGAAACAGTAAGGCTAAATATTCTAAAATAACGGTCGCCTAAAAAAAACTCACTCTGGGGGCTCAGCTAGAATATTTTAAACTCACGTGTGAAAGGGTTAAAAGCGAGATTACAAACTAAATGAGTAAAATAGATTTAAGTAAAACAAAATATTCATTTATCATTAATTTGCTATAATTAACAAAAAGATCTAATGAAATAATTAAATAAAAATAACGTTGATAATCAGTTAGAGGGCTAAAACTTCCTACAGATGACCCTGGTAATGTAATTCAATTAGTTTGTATAAGCATATGAAATATTCTAGCTGCTTCATTCATTCTTTGGTTCTCCTC
This sequence comes from Spinibarbus caldwelli, assembly GCA_039654775.1. NCBI lineage: Eukaryota > Metazoa > Chordata > Actinopteri > Cypriniformes > Cyprinidae > Spinibarbus > Spinibarbus caldwelli. The sequence continues at coordinate 23,763,923 of CM077228.1, read as the reverse complement.
TCAGCTTTGAATGACCCTTGTTCTGAGCTCAGCTGCACTGAGGATGAATGGTGTGGAGAGAAAAGTGGTGTTTATGGCTGTTTCTGTAACGAGAGCCATCGAAGACCTGACCAGGAGTCTTTTGGTTGGACTTATTGCACAACAACAATTCAAATCTAAGTTTTAAGTAATCAATCAAATTTTTATTAAAGCTACTTATATGTTCTTACTCTTTTTTTTTCCTCATATTTCTCTGAGGTTTGTGAAAGCAGCTCTGGTTCCATGTCTCTGTCTCGCTGTCAGCTCTTTGAGGCTGGTTTTCCTACTGACAACTTACACCTCAATGACCCCAACTGCAAAGGAACAGTCTGGAATGGCAGAGTGGAGTTCTATTTTGACAACAATGACCACATCTGTGGTACAAGTCTTGTGGTATGAGATATTATGTATAGCATATGCTATTTAAACACACTCAGCTCTCAAATCTCAATTTTCCATTGACTGAATAACGTTGAAGTACAACTAACTGAGAGTACCAAGTACCAACTTTTTTCCCTTTTTTCAGTTGACGTTTGATTGAGTTTTGATTGAGCTTTGAAACTAAAATGTTATGTCTCTGGTCCACAGGCCAATGGCACCTACTCCATTTATGAGAACTTCATTTTCAGAACTCCAGGCTCGACTGAAGGTCCCATCAACAGGAACAGAATTCTGAAGCTGAATTTCAGCTGTATACATCCATAAATTATATATAATTTATGGATGTGTGTGTGTGTGTGTGCGCGCATATATGCCTGTGTGTGTGTGTGTACATACACATGTACTTGTTTTTGGTGTTTGGCTTAGTGTTATGTTAGAATCATTATTATACTTTTATACCTTTTGTTCTCTTAATATTTTGAATTGTTTGTAGCTTTATTTTGTTTTCATTTAAATGTTAAGTTTAGAAATTTTGTTGTATGCATTTGTCTTTTTAATTTACTAAATTTTTTTAATGTGTGTATATATAGTATTTATAAAGTTTTAGCTTTTAGTTTTGGATCAGTTTTAGTTGTTTTAATGCTACCATTGATTGTTTCTGTTGTCCTCATTTGTAAGTCGCTTTGGATAAAAGCATCTGCTAAATGACTAAATGTAATGTAAATGTAATGTGCTTGTATAAATAATTTAATTTTAAAGGTACTACCTCATCTAAAAAAAATACTGTATTACAAACCAACTTTAATTTATCAAATTGTTTCTAGTTTTTTACAGTGGCTTTTGTAATCAATAAATAGCTATGATTGCTATTGGTTTAAATACAGAGCTACTCATTTTCTATTTATAAAGGACGTTCCAAGGACGTTTTTTAAATTTGAATAAAATGAAAACTAAAAGACTTTCAAATCACATGTGCCAATATTTTATTCACAATAGAACATAGATAACAAATGTTTAAACTAAAAAATTTTACAATTTTATGCTCAAAATGAGCTCATTTCAAATTTGACGCCTTCTACAGATCTCAAAATAGTTGGGACGGTGGCATGTTTACCATACTGTAGCATCTCCTCTTCTTTTCAAAACAGTTTGAAGATATCTGGGCATCGAAGTTATGAGTTTCTGTAGTTTTGGTGTTGGAATTTGGAATTCTTGCCTGATATAGGTTTCCAGCTGCTGAAAAGTTTGTGGTAGTCTTTGACGTATTTTTCGTTTAATGATGCGCCAAATGTTCTCTATAGGTGAAAGATCTGGACTACAGGCAGGCCAGTTCAGCACCCCGACTCTTCTACTACGAAGCTATGCTGTTGTAATAGCTGCAGTATGTGGTTTTGCATTGTCCTGCTGAAATACACGTCATCTGGAGGGGAGCATATGTTGCTCTAAAACCTCTATATACCTTTCAGCATTCTTAGTGCCTTTCAAAACATGCAAGCTGCCCATACCGTATGCACTTATGCATCCCCATACCATCAGAGATGCTGGCTTTTGAATTGAACGCTGATAACACGCTGGAAAGTCTCCCTCCTCTTTAGCCTGGAGGACACGGAGTCTGTGATTTCCAAGAAGAATGTAAAATTTGGACTCGTCTGACCATAGAACACTTTTCCACTTTTCCCACAGGACACGACGGTACTTCCGGACCATTCTCACATATGGCTTCCTTTTTGCATGATAGAGCATTAGTTGGCATCTGCAGATGGCACGGCGGATTGTGTTTACCGACAGTGGTTTCTGGAAGTATTCCTGGGCCCATTTAGTAATGTCAATGACAGAATCATTCTGATGAGTGATGCAGTGTCGTCTGAGGGTCCGAAGACCACAGGCATCCAACAAAGGTCTTCGGCCTTGTCCCTTACGCACAGAGATTTCTCCAGTTTCTCTGAATCTTCTGATGATGTTATGCACTGTAGATGATGAGATTTGCAAAGCCTTTGCAATTTGACATTGAGGAACATTTTTTTAAAGTATTCGACAATCTTTTTACGCACTCTTTCACAGATTGGAGAGCCTCTGCCCAGCTTTACTTCTGAGAGACTCTGCCTCTCTAAGACATCTCTTTTATGTTACAGACTTGGGGTCCGTTCTTCGTACGTCGCTTATTACATCTGAAATCAAAAGACACATCCGAGATGATATGATCCAGCTACTCGTTATCTGGCTAATTAGGTTCTTCGAACGCACCTGTTGTTGATGATTAGTATGGCTGGATTGAGTTATCTGAGATCATTGTGCGTTCATGCGCTGGTTTAAAAGGGGATATGTATCGATAGTAGAAACACTGATCAGCAACGCTGTTATTGGTTGCCCACGATGGCCAAAGAGCGCGCCCACTTTTTCTCAGCGGCAGAACAAGAACTCTTGATGGAGGGCTATGGTGAGTTCCAGAATTTAATAAAAACACCAGGGAACACCTCAAAGCCTGCAAAAGCCAGGAGAGAGGGTTGACAAAAGTTGCAGACAAATTAAATGCGTAAGTAGTGACTGTGTTGGATGTTTTCAATCAGTTATTACAGTATATGTACATTTTTAAAATTTTCATAATTACTTTAATCTTTTATATTAGAGCCACCACAGGACCCACTAGAAATTGGGAACAAGTAAAGGTGAAATACAAGAATATTCTACAAAATGGTAATATTAACTACATGCTGTTCTTCGTTTTTTTTTTTAATTTTATTAATTTATTTTTTTAAACGACTGTGAAATGATGTGCTTGTTTGTGTCCTGTACCCCCACGTCACACCCCGGCAGAAGAGCTGGCCCTTGGGTTAAACGTGAACCGACCGAATATTCAGGGCATCCCTGGGAGCAGCTCTTCCCTAGATCCACAGCTAGGAAGCAGTAGCAGCAGCACCTTCATTACTGGTAAAGAGGCTTTTAATTCTCTTTGTATAGGCTGCTGTAAAATAATTGGTAGCTACCTTGCATTTGGTGTAATCCAAATGTCAGCTACACTCTTCAACTGGTAAATCTTGAGTAGTGCTGAATTGCATTGACATGAAAGGAAGGCAGTTAAACCTACTTTGAGTAAAGGAAAAAATGTTGCTGTTTCTTTTCCTGTGTACCTCATTGTGATGAAACAGTTTTTTTTTTCTCTTTTTTGTGCAGTTTTACATAACACACCCACACTTTTACCTGTTCCCATGCAAGTGGTGGCTGAAGCATGTGCAGTAAGTGGACTTTTTTTTTTTCTTCAATAATGAAATCAATATCAATAGTGGAGACACTGTATCACTTTGCCATACCATTTATTTTCATTGCACAGGACAGTGAAGAGACCCTCTCGGATGAGTGTCCTTTGGAGGAAGTACCTATAGGTGCATAACTACACATAAAAACACACTATATAATACACCCTATAAATTTGGATCAAATAATGTACTTTGTTTTTGACAGCAATTTGAGTTGCAGGAGTCTGCACAGAGGCCTGCAGAGAGGGAGTCTGCATTGAGAAGTGATACAGAGGTGGATAGTGTTGCATATCAGTTTAGTATTTATGTATTTTTTTTTTTGTTTGTGGCATGTTGAGTCCAATTTATTTTCTCTGCAAATGGCACAGGGTGACATCCGTTCCCTCTATAAACGTAGCCTGCAGCATAAGGTTGAATATTTGGATTTAAAAAAACAAAAACTGAGGGGAGAAATAGAGCTCCAACTGCTAATGAAGAAGAAAATTGCACTAGAAATAGAGTTGCTGCAAAAGGAACTTCAGAGTAAGTACTAAAACACCATTTCAAAGAGCACTACTGTTGACCTTGCATAACAATATCTCTCTTTGCAGGCAAAAGATGCCCCTTTTTTTTCTCTCAAAGAACAACTAATTAAAGTCATGGAATCCATATTTGCCTCGTCTTTTTCATTTTTTAAAAAAAATTTAATTCTTCTCAAAAATGGTGTTCCACAATCCTGTCCCGTGCAGCTCTGCCACTAGGTTGATCCAAGTGCACTGGCTGGAGGTCATCATCAGGCTGCACTTCCACCACAGGGGTCCTCTCCTTTCTAATGGTGGCAATGTTATGTAATACAGCACATGCGACAATGTCGCATGCCCTGTCAGGTGCAACCCTCAGACTTTTCAGACACTGAAATCTTCCCTTTAGTTGCCCAAAGGTCATTTCAATGCGTGCCCTTGTCCTGGCTAGAGCTGCATTGTAACGGGTTTGTGGTCCAGGGTTGGGGTCAGGGAATGGGGTCATAAAATACTGCCTACAGGCATAGCCCCTGTCTCCAACCAGGGTCCCATCGTAATCACCTGTACAATGGTAAAATGCAGTTCTGTTAGGCCCACAATAAGTGTGTGTGTAATACAGTGAGCCTGACATTAATATCTTCCTTACCACGTTCAAATAATGTGCATAAATGTGACACTCTGAAAATTCTTGAGTCATTCACAGATACTGGCCATTTGGCTTCCACATTTGTGATATAACGCATCGAGTCACACACCTGCATACTTAAGGAATACATTGTATATATTACCCATCTAAAATATTAAGAATTGTGATAGTAACTCACCTGCACATTTATACTGTGAACCCCCTTTTGGTTCACAAAATCCCCTTCATTGGGGCCTGGTGGGGCCTTGATATGAATGTGTGTGCAGTCTATGGCACCAATCACATTAGGGAAGCCTGGGGGACAATCGATTCATATTTACTAGCGTGGTTATATTCACACGATATTCATTAACAAGTAGAATGTACCTGCAATGGCGAAAAAGCTCTGTTTTACAACTTGGGGTTTTAAGTGGCTTGGAAAGACCACAAAAACCCCTAAAAACTGCTTGAGCGCAAGGTAAACTTTGCGAATGGCACGACACACAGCACTTTAGCCCAAGTTCTCCGCATCCCCAATAGTATACAGGAAAATGCCACTCGCAAAGAATCTCAACGTGAAGCACACAGTTTGTGCTGTTGTTAAAGCCCGACTCCAACGAGTCGAACTTTTAATATGAGGTTCCAATAAATTATGTAAATGACACCCTCAAGTGAAAAACGATATCTTTCGAAAAGTACACTATCGCGCTGTGCTAATGGATCCTGTCTGTGTCGCAAAACACGATTAATTCTAAAAGCTCTGCGAATTATCCTCGCACCTTCCGCAACAGGTTGCTCTCGTAAAAACGGGCAAGACATGCTGCAAGTGCAACAGACTTCCCGTATCACCGCCGCTTATAAAGCCGCAATCTAATCCTGTTTACATGAAATAAGCCTGCCCCCTAGCAGGTTTAAGCTTACAGACCTGTTGCTATGACAACAACTCCGGGATGAGCTTCAAAGAACCAAATGATCCAAGATCAAGCAAAATCGGCAACAATCAAATCCAGCTAACTGAGTTAGCGACGTACGAAGAACGGACCCCTGATGTCAATTAACTAGATGCTAGATGTTCTCCCAGCTGAATCTTTTCAAAGATTTCTTGCTTTTTCAGCCCTTTGTTGCCCCAGTGCCAACTTTTTTGGGGACCAGTCTGTGTCTTGTAATTCGGGGAAGTCGTTAGTTTTGCCAATCGTATTGAGGAACGTTGCTATCTCACCTTTTAGTTCCCAGACACGGTTAAACACATTGCCGAGACTTAGCCAGTGCACATTTGAATGGTACAAGAGGTCATGGTGCTCTGCCTCCATTTCGTTAAGCAGCTGAATGAACTGCCAGTGGTTCAGCGCTCTTGCCCGTATAAAGTTGACAAGCTTCACAACCACTTTGACAACATTTTCTAGCTTCAACACACTTTTACACAAGGCTTCCTGGTGTATGATGCAGTGAAGAAATATCGGTTCGGGGTTTCGTCTTTTACTTTGTCTTGTGACCTTTTTAGCAGTCCAGTGTTTTTACCGGTTAGATTTGGCGATCCATCTGTTGTGACACTTGTCAGCTTTCTCCACGGCAGGTTATTTTTTTCCAGGCAGACGGACACACTGTCATATAAATCCACGCCCCTGGTCGTTCCAGTGTTAATTTCGTCGATGAAGACGATGACGAAAAATATTCGTTAACGAACATTTTTTCTGTGACTAAGACGAGATGTTGACGAGCTAAAAATAATATCTGATGATAAAAACTATGATGAAATGTATGCCACGTCTTCGTTAACAAGACGAGACGAGACAAGACTAGAATGTTATTTGAGGACTACCGGACAAGAAGAGACGGGACTAGAATGTTATTTGAGGACTACCGGACATTCAAAATACATCCTATAGGATAAGTTAACTGTCTTGTCTTTCAAAATGTGTGTCCCTCTCATTGGATTGCGATCAGATAAGGGGCGTTCGCATATCTAGTCTCAGTATGGCAGCCGCAGTGGATGGACAGGCTACCAAAACGCGACCTAGCGATCTGAAACAATGGCCTTAGGTTAGAGACAGGGTGACCTGACGTCCCGTTTTTCTCGGGAGTCACAATTCTTTGTCGATTAACTTAAAGTTAGTGAAGGCAGCAGAGGCGGAATCACGCTGATAGAAGTGCTCTCTCGCACACGCGCTCCACTTCTTCAGTTCTCACACAGCGCGTGATCAGTTCTCAGTGCTCAAATACACACACAGCAGTCCAAATGTCTATTGTGCCGAATATCTCACATAAATATAATCAGTTATGGCTGAAGTGAATGTAAACAGGTGGGTGAAAACTGAATGTGTGTCAGTATTACATGCATGCCTTCCGTCTTAAAGGAACAACATTCCCAATTAAATACCTATCTGTGTCATTAATGTTAACCAACAAAAGATGTTAAATAAATATAAACGTTAAGTAAACCTACTATATCTTAAAAATTAGTTTAATTTGTATCTCAGCCCAAAAATGAAAATTGTAATCATTTATTCCAGTTTTTCCAAATTCAATTCTTGATTCAAATTTCTCATGAGCTTAATTGATTTGGTCTAAAGAGAGAAGAATTAATGGCTATTTCTGTTAGAAGACTACATATAAAATAGCTACCTAAATAAATGTTGGTAACTCCAGTTTGACTAAAAGCAATGACTAAAAGTAATGACTAAAAGTTGACAAAAATGTAATGACTTTTCGTCGACTAAAACTAGACTAAAACTATGAAAGACTCAAATGACTAAAATGTGACTAAGACTATTAAGCATTTTCGTCTCAAGACTAAGACTAAATCAAAGATGCCTGTCAAAATTAACACTGGGTCGTTCCCATCATTGATTCCATCCCGAGGAGTTCTTCTGTTATTTCGAAATTTTTGTTTATTCCTCTGACAAAAATCTAAATTTGAGCAGTGTCTGTGATGTCAGTACTTTCATCAAGTGCAATAAAAAAAAAAAAAAGACTGAAGCCGTCCACTTTTTTTTTTAGTTCGGAGAGCAGCTCCTCTGCAGTTACTTCCACGCGCCTGGTAATTGTTCTCTGCGGTAAGCTAATTTTCTCAAACTGACTTTTAGAACCAGGACAAAGTATGTCAGCAGTCTCCACCATACAGTCTTTTGCAAATTCCCCATTCGAAAAAGGCTTGCTGTGCTTTGCAATTTTATGTGCCACTACATAACTAGCTTTCGTTACAGATTCTTGAACAGAGCACTGTTTCGTAAATGTATTTTGCTGGGATTTTAAATTTGAGGCAAGTTTTAAAGCCTTGTTTGCCTTTTCTGCAGGTGACAGATTGACAGCATAATTCGAATGCTTGGTTGAAAAATGACAACTGAGGTTGTAGTCTTTAACCCCCTGGGGTCTGAGGTGATTTTGGGGCCCTTGAGATGTTTTGACATGCCCTGATATTTGTGCTTATTTCAGCTACTTAAAACATACTATTGACCAACATGTAATTTGTTTGTATTCAGCACAAACTGTGCTACAATAATGTGTGACCCTGATGGATGTACATGTTTGCATTTTTTAGAAAAAAAATATTATGCGTGGTTAGTAAGTTTTGGGGGGAAAAATGTAGCTGAAATAAGGCCATAAAACCCACACTAAATAGTTCTGAATAAGACTTTTGAGTAATTAGTCTTGTAGGCTAGAATATTTACTTCAAAATTATGTGAAAATCATTCTGCTTACTCATTCACAGAAAACAATATATTGATTTAAATTTTTAAAGACATGTTTTGTGATTGAAAGCCAATATGCGAGGGAGTGGCAATGGCCCTGAATATTAAGTGATTCTCCCCTGAGAGACAAAGGGCCCTCCCCTAATGGCCCACTAGTGTGACTGTTTACTTTGAGGCAGGTAAGACAGAATGTGAGGAGACTGAAAAAATGGGTTGTTTAAATTATTTGTATTTTATTTACAACACAGTATAATCAAAACATACATAATGAAGGTCAAAGACACATTGTGCACACTGACCACAGAGATGTGAACAGACTTTGAGTCATTCCTGCAACAGATTCTGTCCAACAAGTGAAACAAGTAAATCATACCTGATATTTACGTGTGTTGTTTAAGTGTTTCTGCTTCTTTTCATGGATTCAAGAAAAAAAAAAAACATAATCAGTAGTCAAGGAGCTTGTTTTACCATAGAATAGCAGTGTAGTTGAACATCTGATGTTGGTACAGCGCTCTCAGAGGAAAACAGTTTGAAGAAAGTCATCAGGATTCATCTGTGGTTCAGGTACCTGATTCACTAAAATACAAACAACCAAAAAACAAAAACAAAAAAAAAAAAAAAATTTGTGAGCATGTTAATATCAGGAGCATCTGTAGGTTTTGTAGCCATAGACTCACGCATGCTTTGTATTATCATTTAAAAAAAAGACATTTTATATCTGAGAAACTAATTATTATTGTTTAGCATGTTATTAAAATCTATTTCTGAACAGAGTAGGCTATTAATAATAAACATGTTCTAAACATACTTAGACTCGTAGCATTGATCATGTTACAGTGTACACTCATATTACTTTTATTGTTTTATATAGAGCATGAAAACATCATCGCGCCGTAATCAATTTAAATACAATGAATTGCCTTTCATATTCAAAATGTTTTACTCGATTTCAAACGTTATAGTCAGGAATTCTAGTTTGGGAAAAACCCAACTATGATTTTGTTGTCATATAGCCTAGTATGTATGGTTTTATAGTAGCCTATGATATGATTCTGTAGCCATAGACTCACACATGCTTTGTACTATAAAAAAGGATATTTTACATCTGAGAAACTAATTATTATTGTTTAGCATGTTATTAAAATCTATTTGTGAACAGAGTATTAATAATAAACATGGTCTAAACATTATTAGATGCTAGCATTCATCATTCAGACTTTGAGTCATTCCTGCAACAGATTCTGTCCAACAAGTGAAACAAGTAAATCATACCTGATATTTACGTGTGTTAAGTGTTTCTGCTTCTTTCCATGGATTCAAGAAGACATTTTATATCTGAGAAACTAATTATTATTGTTTAGCATGTTATTAAAATCTATTTGTGAACAGAGTATTAATAATAAACATGGTCTAAACATTATTAGATGCTAGCATTCATCATTCAGACTTTGAGTCATTCCTGCAACAGATTCTGTCCAACAAGTGAAACAAGTAAATCATACCTGATATTTACGTGTGTTATTTAAGTGTTTCTGCTTCTTTCCATGGATTCAAGAAGACATTTTATATCTGAGAAACTAATTATTATTGTTTAGCATGTTATTAAAATCTATTTCTGAACAGAGTAGGCTATTAATAATAAACATGTACTAAACATACTTAGACTCGTAGCATTGATCATGTTACAGTGTACACTCATATTACTTTTATTGTTTTATATAGAGCATGAAAACATCATCGCGCCGTAATCAATTTAAATACAATGAATTGCCTTTCATATTCAAAATGTTTTACTCGATTTCAAACGTTATAGTCAGGAATTATAGTTTGGGAAAAACCCAACTATGATTTTGTTGTCATATAGCCTAGTATGTATGGTTTTATAGTAGCCTATGATATGATTCTGTAGCCATAGACACACATGCTTTGTACTATAAAAAAGGATATTTTACATCTGAGAAACTAATTATTATTGTTTAGCATGTTATTAAAATCTGTTTGTGAACAGAGTATTAATAATAAACATGGTCTAAACATTCTTAGATGCCTAGCATTCATCATGTTGTAGTTTGGGAACAACCTAACTAGTAAATGTGTTCTTGTTTATGTCACAATAACACGTTAACTAATGCAAAAAAGAAACATTACTTACTCATCAGATTGATCTCCTCTACTCGATGAAATCTTGTTCTTCTTTTGAGGGAAATCCAGCCTTTACTCAGCGCGTCTTCTTGCAGAAACGGACAGTAGCCGCGATGAACGAACTCCTCACGCTTTGTTTATGTTGGGCGTCTCCATGCGCACGTGTCTCACGTGGATATTTACATATGAACGGCGCGAGCCGCGAGGGGGCGGGATTGCATTAAAGATAATGAGTTAGACGGGAAAGACTGAACATCCTGTTGGTTTCATACGGATTACTTTATCACAGAATATTTGTTTTTGATAAGACTTACTTCATTTAAAAGTAGACACTTCAAGCTTTCTATAGATATAACTCCCATGTCTCTGTGTTGAGATTTCGCCGAGTTACAGTTCATTTTAGTGACGCGTTTCTAAAAGCAGCTCGCGGAGATGGCGAAGACAGAGAGCGCACCCTGTATGTTTTCTTTATTTTCCAAAACCACAACATTTTGTTTTTATTGTGAGTGTACGAGACGGCCGACCCCAGGGGGTTAAAAACTGTAATACTTTCTTGGCATATTAGACGTACCGCCTTCTGTCCGATATTGGTGAAGAAGTATTTTGTTGTCCATTCTTCCTTGAACACACAACATTCAGAGTCCACTTTTCTTTTTTTCGCCACGCTCATTTTCACTCATTAACGGCCAAGTTACTACCGAGTGCATTCTAATTCTACTGTAGGCGTTAACTGTACCGCGTGCTATACTGCCATCAAGTGGTGTTCGCTTGTATTGCATCAAATTAGTAATTCTGAACCAAAACCGTTACTCAAATGTAGCATTTTTAAAAACTTCCTCGCGGGCCAGATGAAATTGTTCAGTGGGCCGTAGTTTGCCCCTGTAGCATTTGGACCAATCAGACACACATTTGTTCATCAGATTTAACAAATCAGTTATTCATTAGATTAACAAGCACTCACAGACCCCTCACCCAACACCAGACTCAGTGCCTATATGTCTGTGAACGAAGTCCAGGCCCCTGGTTAACATGGTAACCAGGAGACTTTTGCCAGTCCAGATAAACTTTACGACCTAATGGCATGTAGAGAGTTCTCCCTCTACACTACACTTTCCATAGGAAAGACACATAATGCACATAAAAATGGACTCTTCTCTAATTAATTCATTGGAAAACCTTTCTTTGAATGAACACACATATCCTCAGGTCATTGTGTATATTGTTACTGTTCTTGTATATTGTCTTTTGTACTGTATATTGTTTTATACACGCTTATGATAGATCACTAGTTAATATCACCCCATTTATTCTATGTTTGGTCTCTATCAATTTGTCTTCGGATGATCTAAATGACAGTGTATATTACATGTTGATACCTATGCAACATATTAGTGTTCTAAGAATCTTTAATAGTTTGTATATCAACTATTAAATCCAACCCCATGCAAATTACCATGCTCAGAGACAAAGACTCAGAGATAAAGAGTTCAAGTCACCATTGGCTCTTTGACTCCCCAGAGGTGAGACCTCTATACCAGATAAAGCTCTCACATGAAGTGATGCCGCCCAGTCTGCGGATCTTTTAGATTCTGAGAAGATGAGAATGTGAGCTAGAACTCTTCTGGACCCTTAAGTTTTTTGTGCCAGGCCTCGCGGCCTTGTCTTTCCATTCTCTTCTTCACTTTTCACCTGGGAAGAAACTCCCAATCACCATCGAGTGGCTTCATTCATCCACTTTAGCTCCACTTTGTATGCATGCGTGAGTGTATGTTATGCGTTTGTTTGTTTAGATTAGTTATGTGTGTTAGCCTTTAGTTAATAAAACTCTTGTGCACAAATTACATGATTTTCTGATTCTGCCTTGCAAATAATTGTCCCTTTACGATTTTGACCCTTGCTACATGCTCTAATGCATTAATAGGAAGATATTTTCTGTGGCCACGGAAATATCCTTTCTTAGAGTTGATATGAATTTACACTGAATGTTCGCTGGACGAACAGATCAGCTGATGGCAATTTAACTCTGCTACAGTTATTACTGTCAGTCGATATAAATAATTGTAATTAATCATAACTAATTGTAATTATTTATATACAATTCCCTTTTGGAGCTAATTTGCTACACCACCCTCTGCTCTACACAGTCCCTCAGAATTTTGAAGTCATTTCAGGCTTTCCAAACAACAAGTGGAGGTGGGTATTAGATAACATAAAATTTAAACCAGCTAAGACCAGCCAAAACCAGCCAAGACCAGCCTGACCAGCTAAGACCAGCCAGCCTGACCAGCTAAAATCAGCCTGACCAGCTAAGACCAGCTAAAACCAGCCTGACCAGCTAAAAATGTGGCCAAAACCCCTCTAAAACCAGCCTGATAAACCAGCTATGACCAGGCTGTGAGACCAGCTAAAACCAGCCTGACCAGCTTAGGCTGGTTTTAGCTGGTTTTTTCAGCAGGGTTGGTAGGCAGTTTAGAAGGGGGAGAGTGAATAATTGTTTCACCTGTTTTGTTCCAAAAAGGAAATAAATGCACTTGCTTTGTGTTTAAAATTGTAACATTTTATAAGAACAGAATGTCATCTATAGAAGAATTTATTAAAGATCTTTAATAAATGAAGATCTTCAAATATTTCTGTGTAGTTGTGTGCATGTTCAGTTTGTATAATTAATAATAATACTAATCAACTTAATATTTATTTTGATCATATGTGCCTACATGATCCATGCTTATTCTTTCAGAAATTTATCCACGGATTCAATTATTCATACTTTGTGTAAGTACAATGACATTTTTCTTTTTTTTTTCTTTTTATTTCTTTAGACCTTTATGATTTTCATTGCACACATTGATTTATTATATGAAACAGTCCAAAAATCGCTGGGACATCTGAGGCATAAAGACACGTTTACCACAAGATATCATTAGTGTGCAACGTGTTGAAAAGCTTCGAGTAATGAACCTTTTTAGATAACGTTACAGTCGAGGGGAAAGCTTCGGTGCTTAGAAAAGCTTCATTTCACCATCATTACAATGTTTCATTCATCAATAATCAAGCCATTTAACATCGCTTGTAAAAACTATGATATTGTCTGAACTGGATGACTTGATTTAAACACTTTAAATTCGTAAATACACAAACCTGTCTTCAGCCGAATCACAACAGATGGAGGAGCAGCCTTATGACATCACAGCACCAGACCAAAATAAAAGTCCTGTCTACATGCTGCTGTCTAATATCACAAAAGTGCACAGAAAATTTAGATGTCTGAGGCATTCAGAGTTGATTTCTTAGTGAAATACATATTTAAATACAGGTTGTCCAATGATGTATTAAAAATATTGTGAACTACTAATGATAGTGAGATTTTTTCTGAAATGTTCGGTGTTGAAACATTTACCATTAATAAAATCTAAAGTCACAAATGAGATTTACAAGTAAAATAAATAAATAAAATGTGTAAACAAATTTGAGTATACGTTTAAGTAAAGTTTGCCAACTGCATCATAGTTTATAGACCTAAAGCACCCACGGAAAAACACAAGATTCTCCATTAACGTCAAACAATCAAAAAATCAACTAGGGGAAACTCCGATTGATGGAACTCACATCTTGCCTCTTCATGTGTTAATACACACAACTTCTGTGTTTGGGCAGCTAACCTTAGCCCATGATTTAGGCCAGGGGTCACCAAGTTCAGCCCTGGAGGACCGGTGTCCTGCAGAGTTTAGCTTCAATTCTAATTAAACACACCTGAAACTGCTAATCAAGGTCTTTACTAGGTATACTTGAACCTTCCAGGCAGGTGTGTTGAGGCAAGTTGGAGCTAAACTCTGCAGGACACTGGCCCTTCAGGATCAAGTTTGATGACCCCTGATTTAGGCAATGTGTGGAATTTTATATGGCAGTATCTGGCAAAGTCAGAATCTTTGTTCATTTTCTCTGTGATAATCTCTGTCTGCAGTTAGAGTAAACATCTATACTTAATGTACAAGGGCTTCATTCAGTATCCTTGTGCATCTGTTGATTTCATCTTATGTGTGCATTATTTGGTTTCTTCATCAAGCGCATCATCTCACAGAGAAAAAGACTGCACTTTTGAAAAACTAACATGCATCTTTTAGCTTTACAAGATGTTAATTTATGGGCTGGAGTTGTGTGGATTATTTGTGGATAACTGATGTTTTTATTAGCTGTTTGGACTCAGCATTTTCAGAATCAGAATGAGCTTAATTGGCCAGGTATGTTTACACATACAAGGAATTTGTTATAGTGACAGAAGCTCTACAGTGCAACAGAAAGACAGCAACAGGACAGGACACAGATAATAAAAGAATAATATACAAATAGGCAATATACAAAATAGCAAAAACAACATATAGACAATTGTGTGTGTACAGGTCTGATATGTGCAAATCTGAAATGAAAAAATAAGTATGTGTGATGAATAAATAATGTATAATAGTGTTCCACATTTAATGTGAAGTGTTCATCAGATGGATTGCTTGAGGGAAGAAACCGTTTCTGTGTCTCGTCGTTCTGGTGCTCAGAGCTCTGTAGCGTCAACCAGATGGCAACAGTTCAAAGAGGGATTGTGCTGGGTGTGAGGGGTCCAGAGTGATTTTGTCAGCCCTTTTGCTCACTCTGGATAAGGACAGTTCTTGGAGAGTGGGGAGGGTTGTACCAATGATTCGCTCAGCAGTCCGGACTACCCTCTGTAGTCTTCTGAGGTCAGATTTGGTAGCTAAGCTGAACCAGACAGTTACTGAAGTGCAGAGGACGGATTCAATGATGGCGGAGTAGAACTGTTTCAGCAGCTCCTGTGGTAGGTTGAACTTCCTCAGCTGGCGAAGGAAGTACAACCTCTGCTGGGCCTTTTTCACAATGGACTCAACGTGATTGTCCCACTTCAGGTCCTGAGAAATTGTGGTGCTCAAGAATCTGAATGACTCCACTGCAGTCATAGTGCTGTTCATGATGGTGAGTGGGGGGAGAGCAGGGGGGTTTCTCCTGAAGTCCACGATCATCTCCAGAGTTTTGAGCGTGTTAAGCTCCAGGTTGTTAAGACTGCACCAGACAGCCAGCTCCTTAACCTCCTGTCTGCAAGCAGACTCATCACCGTCCTGAATGAGGCCGATCAGTGTGGTGTCGTCTGCAAACTTCAGGAGCTTGACAGAGGAGTCTTTAGATGTGCAGTTGTTGGTGTTGTTGGTGTAGAGGGATAAACCCTTCAGTTTATTCTGAAGGGTGTCCAGGATGATGGTGTTAAAAGCGGAGCTGAAGTCTACAAACAGGATCCTCACATAAGTCCCTGGTCTGTCCAGATGCTGCAGGATGAAGTGCAGTCCCATGTTGACTGCATCATCCACAGACCTGTTTGCTCTGTAGGCAAACTGCAGGGGATCCAGTGATGTCCTTCAGATAAACCAAAAGCAGTCTTTCAAATGATTTCAGGGCCACAGACTTTAGAGCCACAGGTCTGTAGTCATTAAGTCCAGTAATTTTGGGTTTCTTTGGGACGGGGGTGATGGTGGAACGTTTGAAGCATGAGGGGACTTCGCTCAGCTCCAGTGATCTGTTGAAGATCTGTGTGAAGATGGGGGCCAGCTGGTCAGCACAGGTTTTTAGGCAGGCTGGTGACACACCGTCTGGGCCTGGTGCTTTCCTTCTTTTGTTCTTTCTGAAGACCTGGCGCACGTCATCTTCACTGAACTGAATTGCAGGTGTGGGGAGAGGGGGGTAGCTGGGGGTGTTAATGGTTGTGTGGAGAGGTGTTCAGGGCGGGTGTGGGGTGTTTTTTCAAACCTGTAGTATAACTCATTCAGATCGTCTGCCAGTTGTTGATTCTCCAGAGTGCTGGGGGATGGTGTCTTGTAACTGGTGATATCTTTCATACCTTTCCACACTGAAGCAGAATCACTGGAAGAGAATTTGTTCCTTAGCTTGCCAGAATAATTCCTCTTTGCCACTCTGATCTCCTTTTCCAGTGTGTATTTGGCCTGTTTATACAAGACTTTATCCCCCTTTCTTTAAGCATCTTCTTTGGCCTGACAGAGCTGTCTGAGTTTTGCAGTGAACCATGGTTTGTTGTTGTTGTAAGTTAGATGAGTCTTGGTAGGAATGCACATTCTCACAGAAACTGATATAAGATGTTATAGTCTCTGTGAGCTCGTCCAGATCGTTTGCAGCAGCTTCGAAAACAGTCCAATCAGTGAGAGAGAAACAGGCTTGTAAAATCCGCTCTGTTTCATTAGTCCATCTTTTAACAGTTCTTAATACAGGTTTAGCAGATATAAGTTTCTGCCTGTAGGTCGGTATGAGATGAACTAAACAGTGATCAGAGAGTCCTAAAGCTGCTCGTGGGACAGAGTGATATGCATCCTTTATTGCTGTGTAACAGTGATCCAATATATTACTGTCTCTGGTGGGACATGTGATGTGCTGTCTGTATTTTGGCAGTTCGCGGGAGAGATTTGCTTTATTAAAGTCTCCGAGAATGATTAAAACAGAGTCCGGGTGTTGTTGTTCTGTGTCTGTGATCTGATCAGTGAGTTTCTATAAAGCTGATCTCGCGTTCACTTGCGGTGGAATGTAGACACTCACGAGAATGAACGAACAAATCTCCTGGCGAATAGAACGGCTTGCAGTTAATGAAGAGCTTTTCTAGATCAGGACAGCACATCTTCTTTAACGCAGTTACATCTGTACACCACCTCTCATTGATGTAAAAGCACATCCCGCCGCAGCACGATTTCCCCGTTGATTCTGCGTCGCGATCTGCTCTGATCAGCTGGAAATTAGGCAGATGTAGCACGCTGTCCGGTATGGCGTCACTCAGCCAGGTTTCCGTGAAACAGAGCAGCAGAGTTTGAAAAATCCTTGTTTGTCCAGGAGAGCAGAAGCAGTTCATCCGTTTTGTTGGGTAGAGAGTGGAGATTCGCCAGATGGATGCTAGGCAGCGGCGTTCTAAATCCGCGCTGACGAAGCTTCACAAGCGCGCCGGCTCGCTTCCCCCGTCTGCGCGTCCTGAAGCGTTTGACCAGAGCTACGGCTCCGCCAACTACAATGTCCAGCAAAATGTCAGAATAATCAAAAACTGGTAAAAGATTTTGTGGTGTGTTCTGCCGAATGTTCAGCAGGTCATCCCTGATAAAAACTTGTATTTGAGAAACAAAAAAAACACGAAAAACAAACAAAAACAGTACAAACACTGAAGAGCAAAGCACTGTAGCGGACATCTGTGGCGCCATCTTAGATCTTTTTTTCTTTTGAAGGATTTTGGAGGATCCATTGGTGAGCAAGTGATATAATGCTGCATTACAAATCAGAAGAAACTCATCTATATGCATCTATATTTGCATTTTCAGCAAATAAAACATACCATGTGTTCACAAATATGGATGTGTAATGTGTTAATTGAATATTAAAACAAAGAAAGCTAGAAAGTGTTAACTCTTTTGGACCTTTGTTGAAATAGATATGTTCAAGAATTAGAGAATTTGTTGAAACTCACAAGGTGGAGCCATTTAGATAGAGACTGGACATTGCCGTTGGCCGAATTCGTTGAGGGGTGTGGAGGCCTTTAACCCCCTGGGGTCTGAGGTGATTTTGGGGTCCTTGAGATGTTTTGACATGCCCTGATATTTGTGCTTATTTCAGCTACTTAAAACATACTATTGACCAACATGTAATTTGTTTGTATTCAGCACAAACTGTGCTACAATAATATGTGACCCTGATGGATGTACATGTTTGCATTTTTTAGAAAAAAAAAATATGCGTGGTTAGTAAGTTTTGGGGGAAAAAAAATAAGCCCATAAAACCCACACTAAATAGTTCTGAATAAGACTTTTGAGTAATCAGTCTTGTAGGCTAGAATATTTACTTCAAAATTATGTGAAAGTCATTCTGCTTACTCATTCACAGAAAACAATATATTGATTTAAATTTTTAAAGACATGTTTTGTGATTGAAAGCCAATATGCGAGGGAGTGGCAATGGCCCATCAGTGTGACTGTGACTTTGAGGCAGGTAAGACAGAATGTGAGGAGACTGAAAAAATGGGTTGTTTAAATTGTATTTTATTTACAACACAGTATAATCAAAACATACATAATGAAGGTCAAAGACACATTGTGCCCTCTGACCACAGAGATGTGAACAGACTTTGAGTCATTCCTGCAACAGATTCTGTCCAACAAGTGAAACAAGTAAATCATACCTGATATTTACGCGTGTTATTTAAGTGTTTCTGCTTCTTTCCATGGATTCAAGAAGAAAAAAAAACAATCAGTAGTCAAGGCGCATGTTTTACCATAGAATAGCAGTGTAGTTGAACATCTGTTGTTGGTACAGCGCTCTCAGAGGAAAACAGTTTGAAGAAAGTCATCAGGATTCATCTGTGGTTCAGGTACCTGATTCACTAAAATACAAACCACCAAAAAAAACAAACAAAAAAAAAAACAAACATTTGTGAGCATGTTAATATCAGGAGCATCTGTAGGTTTTGTAGCCATAGACTCACGCATGCTTTTTTTTTTTTTTTTTTAATAATACAAAGATTTTATATCTGAGAAACTAATTATTATTGTTTAGCATGTTATTAAAATCTATTTGTGAACAGAGTATTAATAATAAACATGGTCTAAACATTCTTAGATGCCTAGCATTCATCATGTTGTAGTTTGGGAACAACCTAACTAGTAAATGTGTTCTTGTTTATGTCACAATAACACGTTAACTAATGCAAAAAAGAAACATTACTTACTCATCAGATTGATCTCCTCTACTCGATGAAATCTTGTTCTTCTTTTGAGGGAAATCCAGCCTTTACTCAGCGCGTCTTCTTGCAGAAACGGACAGTAGCCGCGATGAACGAACTCCTCACGCTTTGTTTATGTTGGACGTTTACATGCGCACGTGTCTCACGTGGATATTTACATATGAACGGCGCGAGCCGCGAGGGGGCGGGATTGCATTAGAGATAATGAGTTAGACGGGAAAGACTGAACATCGTGTTGGTTTCATACGGATTACTTTATCACAGAATATTTGTTTTCGATAAGACTTACTTCATTTAAAAGTAGACACTTCAAGCTTTCTATAGATATAACTCCCATGTCTCCGTGTTGAGATTTCGCCGAGTTACAGTTCATTTTAGTGACGCGTTTCTAAAAGCAGCTCGTGGAGACGGCGAAGACAGAGAGCGCACCCTGTTTGTTTTCTTTATTTTCCAAAACCACAACATTTTGTTTTTATTGTGAGTGTACCCGAAAAATTTATGTATAACACTTTATCTGTATGACCAAAATCGACGGAGTATTTTTAGTGTCTTTCACACTGATAAGAAAAAAAATTAGCCTGTCTCGCCGGCGAGACGGCCGACCCCAGGGGGTTAAAAACAAGATGGCTCCTAGCCTTGAATGGGAAAGGTGACTCCAGTCAAGCAGCAATATATAGCACCACCACAAGGCATGTACACGGAGATGCTGCAGAGCTGGAAGCTGATGGACGATATACCATGTAAGTGTATTCTCTTGCTTTTTGATTGACTTTCTTTAGTAGGTATTTAATTTGTAGAATATTTGTCAATTCGTTGAACATAGTGTTCTCTCCAATCATCAGATCCAAGTAGGGACAACAATGATTTCCAATCTGACTGGAATTTTTATAGATGAGGAATAAGTTTTTGTTTTAGCAACAGCAGTTGCAGCAATCTCAGGATAGTGATTTGTTGGTCCTGCACCATTTGGTTCAGATGCAACCGTAAGATATCGAGGAAGGTTTCCTGCCACTGCAAAACCATCCTCAGCTGCTAAGTCTGGAGCAAAGGATGCAGCAGAGCCCAGATTTGAAGCAAAAACTGGTGAGAATCTTTTAAGAATTGCTTGCAAATTACAGTTTTTTTTGTTTGTTTTTGTTTTTAAACGACACATAATATAGGCCTGTGATGATACATTCTCCAGAATCAATGCTGTATAAAAAATTGGGTGCTGAATTGCTATGCATCACACATTTTATGAATTGGAATTCTGCAAGTATTTTGATTCAATTTTGCGGTGTATTGTGAATTATTATTATTATTATTATTTATTTTTTAAATTAGCTTTTTAACACTAGACCATGGAGAAAAGTTGAATCATAAACACGGAACATGATGTATAATACATGATATTTGCAAAAACAATAAATCAAACCTTTCTAAGATTTCTCTGAAATTGTGAAATCATGACATCAAATTTTTGTAAACAGAAAAAGTAGTCATATTTTGTAAATACTTAAAATTATATAGATAAATGCTAAACCAAACAAAACAGTACATTTTACAGAACGAATGTTTAAATTAGTTTTGACACTTCAGATTACTGTAATTTAAATTGAAAAAATACTGTAATTCAGAAAGAAATAGAATGCCATTAAAATTACTAAATGACAGTGTTAAAATAATAATAAAACTGTTTTACATTTTACAAATTTATGTTATCTATCCACCTTTCTTTAAAACCTGAAGCGATAGAAGGATTGAAGATGAATTTCATTTACAAATAAGGTAGGAATGTGCATACTTTTAAATGTGTCCTAAAAACGATGGGAATGAAAATGTAGCTTTAGGCTGACCAAAGAGGAGTTGAGGGTTTGTAGGAGATCTGTGATCTTCTCCAGGGGCAATTGTATTCCACTTTGATTTAGATGTTGCACACTTTGTAGATACCTTTTGTCCTACACATCCCATGTCATGTTTTCAGTAATAAAAGCCAAGTCCAAATGATTAAGGTGAGGGAAAATATTTGCAGTGATACTGAACTCTTTCAAAGGATTTTGAAATAAATCCAGGACTTTTAGTCTCAAAGATATGTTGGACACCTCCGAGGTCTGAAAAGAGGTGAAGCCATTACTCCCAATGTGCACTTCCTGTAACTGTGGTAATAAAAAGAGCGGCTGAACTTTGCTTATTAACTTTTCTTAAACTGACCAGGGGTGAAAATACAGAGATGCTGATATTTGTGATTGAGTTTACATTTAGATGTAACACACTTGAGATTTCCCAGATTCTGAAACATTCCTCCCAAGATATCTGTCAGTCTGTTGTTGGCCAGATTTAACTCCTGCAAATCCACCAAACTGCTGAACGGTCCTTCCTCCACGTCCTTGATCTTGTTGTGTTGGGCATTAAGACTTCTAAGATTATCCAGCTGAGAGAAATACTCCTTGATTATCTTCTGTATGACATTGATAGATATGTCCAAGTATGTGGTTTTGTCCGGTATGTTCCCTGGTACAAAATGCAGGGACCTCTTATAACAAAACACACTTATGTTTTGGGCATATTTCAAAGACCCTCTGATGGTACAGTTCTTTACGGAGTATCCATTTACTAGATTTATGAAAGTACATCAGAAAAGCAGCCATGAGGTCAAACTACAGTATTTCTTGAAGCACAAACCATGTTCTCTCTTAGACATTTTCAGATTTACCCTGTTATAATCACTTAAATAGAATAAATCATCCAGTTGAAATTCTTGACTTTTCTTAGCTTCGGTTTTCCTATGAAAGAGAACATCAGTGTGAGTGCAGTGATAATGGTGTTTTGCAGCAAAGGTAATACTGATACATCGGTTTTATTTAAGGATGATGGCAACGAGGACGATCAACGGCACAAAACATGCCTAACAGCGCGCGCGTGAGAGAGAGACTGCCTGAATGACTGAGCGCGTTCTCCACCAGGTTAAGTCATATTCATAAAAAAATAAATATTTACATTTTTTACATTGTCATTTTGCAGATGCTTTTATCCAAAGCGACTTACAATTGGGGAATACATAAAGCGATTCATCTTGAAGAGGCAATCAGACAGAGGAAGTGCTCGTAACAAGTCTCAGGCATTGTTCAAATAAGTACAAGCTAGAAAGGAAAGGAATAAATAAAGAGAAAGAAAGTTTTTTTTTTTAGTTTTTTTTTTTTTATAAAGTTTAGGATGAAGTCAAGTAGTGCTGAAAGAGATGAGTTTTCAGTTGTTGCTTGAAGATTGATAGGGATCCAGCATTCCGGATAGGAGTGGGAAGATCATTCCACCAGCCAGGAATGGTGAATGAGAATGTTCTGGAAAGTAATTTTGAGCCTCTCTGTGATGGTACCACGAGGCGTCGCTCACTAGGAGATCTCAGACTTCTGGAGGGGGTGTAGATTCGTAATAGTGAGTGGAAGTAGGCGGGTGCTGAGCCTGTGGTTGTTCTATATGCAAGCATCAGTGTCTTGAACTTGATCCGAGCTGCAACTGGTAGCCAGTGCAAGGAGATAAAGAGAGGTGTAACATGGGCTCTTTTGGGCTCATTGAAGACCAGTCGTGCCACTGCATTCTGAATCATTTGTAGAGGTTTGATTGTGTTAGATGGAAGTCCAGCCAGAAGAGCATTGCAGTAGTCCAGCCTAGAAATGACAAGGGCCTGGACAAGAAGTTGTGCACCATGCTCTGTCAGAAAGGGCCTGATCTTTCTGATGTTGTGTAGTGCAAACCTGCAAGATCGAGCAGTCTTTGCAATGTGCTCTTTGAAGGTCAACTGGTCATCAAAGATTACACCAAGATTTCTGACCGAAGTTGATGGGGCAATTGTTGATGAACCTAACTGAATCGTGAAGTCATGCTGTAGAGTTGGAGTAGCAGGGAAGACAAGAAGCTCAGTCTTTGCCAGGTTGAGCTGTAGGTGATGTTCTTTCATCCATGCCGAGATGTCCGCCAGGCAGCCTGAGATCCGTGCAGCTACTGTTGGATCATCTGGTTGAAAAGAGAGATAGAGCTGTGTGTCATCAGCGTAGCAATGGTAGGAGAAACCATGTGCCTGTATGATGGGACACAGTGATGTCATGTATGTGGAGAAGAGGAGGGGTCCAAGAACCGATCCCTGAGGAACCCCAGTGACCAGTTGAGGTGCTTTGGATACCTCCCCTCCCCAGGCCACCCTGAAAGACCTACCAGTGAGATAGGATTTAAACCAGCGAAGTGGAATCCCAGTGATGCCCAGAGATGAGAGGGTAGACAGGAGGATCTGATGATTAACAGTGTCAAACGTGGCAGATAGATCCAGCAGAATGAGGACTGATGATTTGGAGTCTGCTTTTGCAATTCGCAGGGCTTCAGTGAATGAGAGTAGCGCAGTCTCAGTTGAATGGCCACTCCTGAAACCTGACTGTTTAGCATCCAGTTTGTTGTTCTGTGAAAGAAACATTGAGACCTGGTTGAAGACAACTCGTTCGAGTGTTTTCGCTATGAATGGAAGGAGAGAGACAGGTCTGTAGTTTTCTATAAGAGAAGTGTTTAATGTAGGTTTCTTGAGCAGTGGGGTTACCCGAGCCTGCTTGAACGCAGTGGGGAAAATGCCTGTGAGGAGAGATGTGTTGATGATGTGTGTGAGTGCTGGTAAGAGTGTGGGAGAGATTGCTTGGAGAAGGTGTGAGGGGATTGGGTCTAGAGGACATGTTGTAGAATGGCTGGAGAGGAGAAGTTTGGATACCTCTGCCTCAGTGAGTGGACAGAAGGAGAAGATGGGAGTTTTAGCAGTGGATGTGGGTGGTTGGAGGTCGTGTGTGTGTGTGGAGGAGAGAACTGACTACTGATTGTTCTAGTTTTGCCTGTAAAAAAAGTGGCAAAGTCATCAGCTGTTATAGAAGTGGTGGGAGGTGGTGGAGGGGGACAGAGGAGAGAATTAAATGTTCTGAAGAGATTACGCATGTCTGGAGCGCTGTTGATCTTGTGGAAATGTGAGGATTTAGCAGTGTGGACTTCAGCAGAGAAAGATGAGAGCAAAGACTGATACCTACTCAGGTCCGACGGATAGTTTGATTTGCGCCATTTTCTCTCTGCCGCTCTGAGTTTGGTCCGATGCTCACGAAGAACATCGGATAACCAGGGGTTAGAAGGGGCAACCCGTGCTGGGCTGGAGGAGAGAGGACAAATGTCGTCAAGACAAGAGGTTAAGGTCTGGCATAGAGTGTCAGTAGCTGCATTCACATCCAGAGATGAGAAATGGGTAGGTGAGGGAAGAGAGGAGGATACTACAGAGGAAAGATGTGAGGGAGAAAGGGAGCGTAGGTTTCGTCTAAAAGTAACCGGTAAGGGGGTTGGTGGCACACGGGTATCAAAAAGTAATGTAAATGAAATGAAGAAATGGTCAGAGATATGTAGTGGTTGCACCAGAATGTTATCTGCAGTACAATTGCGTGTGTAAATTAAATCAAGTTGGTTGCCTGATTTGTGCGTGCTAGAAGTGGTAAGGCATTTGAGATCAAATGAAGCTAGGAGTGAATGGAAGTCTGTAGCATAAGGCTTGTCTAGATGAATGTTGAAATCGCCAAAGACTAAGAGTGGAGTGAAAGAGGACAGCAGCCCGTCCAGCTCCTCTAGGAAGGTGGCTAGAATTTGGCCAGGGGGACGGTGAATTACCACAATCTGGAGTTTTATAGGAGCTGTTACAGTAATCGCATGACATTCAAATGAGTTGTAATTGCACAGGGGAGAGTGGGTTGAGTATGTCCAATTCTTTGAAATGAGCAGCCCAGTACCCCCACCCCGGCCAACTTGACGTGGGGTGTGAGAGAAAGAGAAATTGGGATGGCGCAAGGGCGGAGCTTTAGTTTGCGATGTCCTAAGAGTAATGTTGTGGTAATATCCTTTCAACTTTTAAGAGTAGTGTACTCCCCCATGGCTCGCGTCAGCTGGTCAATGCATTTATTTCTATAAAGTGAAGCATCAGCTTCAGCTTTCCCCCTGTCGTTTATCCCAGCATTTACCCCATACTTCACTAGCTCCGCCCTTGCGCCATCGCATGTGACCGGAAGAGAAGATGAGTCATTTTGCGGGGGAGGGGAGGTTAACATTTTTGATTAAAGATTACAAAGGCACATTAATTTAAAAAAAAAATTAATGAAGTGCATGGATACATTATTTATAATAAACACTACAGTATTCTATTTAAAAAATAAGAATTTTCAATTTTATTTTCATGCCGACTTTAAAGAAATTCAGTGCACACAGACTGAAGTAGTTTAAGTCTTTGGTTCTTTTAATTGTGATTATTTTGGCTCACATCTAACAAAAACCCACCAATGCACTCTCTCAACAAATTAGAATACTTCATAAGACCAATAAAAAAAATAAAATAAATAAATAAAAAAACTTTTTAGTGAATTGTTGGCCTTCTGGAAAGTATGTTCATTTACTGTATATGTATGTACTCAATACTTGGTAGGGGCTCCTTTTGCTTTAATTACTGCCTCAATTCGGCGTTGCATGGAGGTGATCAGTTTGTGGCACTGCTGAGGTGATATGGAAGCCCAGGTTTCTTTGACAGTGGCCTTCAACTCATCTGCATTTTTTGGTCTCTTGTTTCTCATTTTCCTCTTGACAATACCCCATGGTCATTTAACCAACTTTTGGTGCTTTTGGCAGTGTGGGCAGGTGCCAAATCCTGCTGGAAAATGAAATCAGCATCTTTAAAAGGCTGGTCAGCAGAAGGAAGCATGAAGTGCTCCAAAATTTCTTGGTAAACGGGTGCAGTGATTTTGGTTTTTAAAAAACACAATGGACCAACACCAGCAGATGACATTGCACCTCAAATCATCACAGACTGTGGAAACTTAACACTGGACTTCAAGAAACTTGGGCTATGAGCTTCTCCACCCTTCCTCCAGACTCTAGGACCTTGGTTTCCAAATGAAATACAAAACTTGCTCCCATCTGAAAAGAGGATTTTGGACCACTGGGCAACAGTCCAGTTCTTCTTCTCCTTAGCCCAGGTAAGCCGCCTCTGACGTTGTCTGTGGTTCAGGAGTGGCTTAACAAGAGGAATACGACAACTGTAGCCAAATTCCTTGACACGTCTGTGTGTGGTGGCTCTTGATGCCTTGACCCTAGCCTCAGTCCATTCCTTGTGAAGTTCACCCAAATTCTTGAATTGATTTTGCTTGACAATCCTCATAAGGCTGCGGTTCTCTTGGTTGGTTGTGCATCTTTTTCTTCCACACTTTTTCCTTCCACTCAACTTTGTTAACATGCTTGGATACAGCACTCTGTGAACAGCCAGCTTCTTTGGCAATGAATGTTTGTGGCTTACCCTCCTTGTGAAGGGTGTCAATGATTGTCTTCTGGACAACTGTCAGATCAGCAGTCTTCCCCATGATTGTGTAGCCTAGTGAACCAAACTGAGAGACCATTTTGAAGGCTCAGGAAACCTTTGCAGGTGTTTTGAGTTGATTAGCTGATTGGCATGTCACCATATTCTAATTTGTTGAGATAGTGAATTGGTGGGTTTTTGTTAAATGTGAGCCAAAATCATCACAATTAAAAGAACCAAAGACAAACTACTTCAGTCTGTGTGCACTGAATTTATTTAATACACGAGTTTCACAATTTGAGTTGAATTACTGAAATAAATGAACTTTTCCACGACATTCTAATTTATTGAGATGCACCTGTAGAATAAAAGGCTGTTAAAATCCCTGTGCATTGAGTAAATACTTGAAAATATACTGAATGCACACTGCACTGTAAAAAAAACAATTTAAAAATGTTAAGTGACTCTAATTACAAAAGAATTTAGGAAATCTGTTTCCTAAAAAACAAATGAAATATTTTTCACCCCATATTTAAAAAAAAAAAAAAAAAAAATCTGTATTACACACACAGATTTATCACAAATTAACTGAACAAGAGAAAGCATGTATGTGACTTAATGTTTAAGTTAACTAGTGCGGTATATTTTTCAGTGTGGAGGAAAGCTTATTTACTTTTCCCAATGGTAACTGGTTGTCTAGTAAATTATCATCAACACCTTGTTTGTGCATACTTCAACTAGAGCTCTATGTTCTTCAGGAAGAATCTCTGTCTTGATGCAACTCTCTAAAATAGAGCACTGTTATTTTCAGAGGAGATTAAATCACCAAATTTAGGAAAAAAAATAAATAAATGAAATGTGTAAAGGAACAGTTGTACAAACAGAAAGGATCTCAACCAAATTCAATAAAGCAAGACAATAAAGCAGTGCCTTCAATAGTGTTGATTCAACATAGTGAATCAGTTTGCCTTTTCATTTTAAGTTTCTTACCTTTTCAGTACTGAAACCCTTTTGCTTCCATGTCGTTTCACTTCTTATTTCTATAAATTACACTGTGAAATAAATTGGCAAGAGTCCAAAATAAAGAAGGATGTGAAACGAAGGAAGTGTGTTGTGATAAGAGTCAACAGAAGTGTTCTTAAAAAATTTTTGGGAAGACGGAAACTCAATGATTATGTTTTGTCAGGAGATTTCTGCTTTAGTATGCTTTATGCTGCAATAAATATGTCAAGATGGCCTGAATATTCTAGGAAGGGTCATAAAGGTTGTGAGACCGACAGATTTGGTACTAGCAAAAATGTAGGATGCACATAGCAAGGTTATGATAAACAGATATGCCCCATATGTATTTAAATATGATACAGTAGGCTAAAATATTCATATTCATTTATGACAAATGTTTACTCTAAGTTATGAGAGAGTAAAATAGTTTAAAAATGTAGCTAAAATGTTGTAACATGCATTGCCAAAAAGCATTCTGTTTTCAATTTATATCCCCAAAGGGGCGATGCATTCTTGGGGGTACAAGCATTAAAATCAAAAATAAAAGTCATGTTAAAAAAAACAAAACAAAAATGAATTTGTATTATTTGTGTCCTACTAAGATGGAAAATAGCAATCAATTAATTTTCTTTTATCAATTAATCAATGGTTATTTTTTCAAATATGTTCAATAAATAAATAAATAAATAAATAAATAAATAAAATACAACAAAATAAATTACTTAATTTTTGGAAATTCTTTCCTGAAGAGTTACATCTTTGATTATATATTTGAATATATGACATTAAATATATATTAATCACAAATTATAAATAGACAACAAACACCCTTCTTCGTCTAGCTTCTGGTAGTTTTTTGCTAGCCTCATTGTAACTATCTACATATTTTTGTTTGTTTATAATTCATTTTTATTCACATGCAAAAAGCATTAACCTGACAAAACACTGACACAAATTTGGTACAAGATAAAATTCCAAAAAACATTTGATGGATGAAAGGCCATCGTATTCGAAATACAGGTGCATCTCAAATTAGAATGTCGTGGAAAAGTTCATTTATTTCAGTAATTCAACTCAAATTGTGAAACTCGTGTATTAAATAAATTCAGTGCACACAGACTGAAGTAGTTTAAGTCTTTGGTTCTTTTCATTGTGATGATTTCAGCTCACATTTAACAAAAACCCACCAATTCACTCTCTCAACAAATTAGAATATGGTGACATGCCAATAAGCTAATCAACTCAAAACACCTG
Source organism: Spinibarbus caldwelli (assembly GCA_039654775.1). NCBI lineage: Eukaryota > Metazoa > Chordata > Actinopteri > Cypriniformes > Cyprinidae > Spinibarbus > Spinibarbus caldwelli. The sequence goes on along the minus strand of CM077228.1, from coordinate 23,734,955 downwards.
CAAAGGTTTCCTGAGCCTTCAAAATGGTCTCTCAGTTTGGTTCACTAGGCTACACAATCATGGGAAAGACTGCTGATCTGACAGTTGTCCAGAAGACAATCATTGACACCCTTCACAAGGAGGGTAAGCCACAAACATTCATTGCCAAAGAAGCTGGCTGTTCACAGAGTGCTGTATCCAAGCATGTTAACAGAAAGTTGAGTGGAAGGAAAAAGTGTGGAAAAAAAGTGTGGAGAACCGCAGCCTTATGAGGATTGTCAAGCAAAATCGATTCAAGAATTTGGGTGAACTTCACAAGGAATGGACTGAGGCTGGGGTCAAGGCATCAAGAGCCACCACACACAGACGTGTCAAGGAATTTGGCTACAGTTGTCGTATTCCTCTTGTTAAGCCACTCCTGAACCACAGACAACGTCAGAGGCGGCTTACCTGGGCTAAGGAGAAGAAGAACTGGACTGTTGCCCAGTGGTCCAAAGTCCTCTTTTCAGATGGGAGCAAGTTTTGTATTTCATTTGGAAACCAAGGTCCTAGAGTCTGGAGGAAGGGCGGAGAAGCTCATAGCCCAAGTTGCTTGAAGTCCAGTGTTAAGTTTCCACAGTCTGTGATGATTTGGGGTGCAATGTCATCTGCTGGTGTTGGTCCATTGTGTTTTTTGAAAACCAAAGTCACTGCACCCGTTTACCAAGAAATTTTGGAGCACTTCATGCTTCCTTCTACTGACCAGCTTTTTAAAGATGCTGATTTCATTTTCCAGCAGGATTTGGCACCTGCCCATACTGCCAAAAGCACCAAAAGTTGGTTAAATGACCATGGTGTTGGTGTGCTTGACTGGCCAGCAAACTCACCAGACCTGAACCCCATGGAGTATTGTCAAGAGGAAAATGAGAAACAAGAGACCAAAAAATGCAGATGAGCTGAAGGCTACTGTCAAAGAAACCAGGGCTTCCATACCACCTCAGCAGTGCCACAAACTGATCACCTCCATGCCACGCCGAATTGAGGCAGTAATTAAACCAAAAGGAGCCCCTACCAAGTATGGAGTACATATACAGTAAATGAACATACTTTCCAGAAGGCCAACAATTCAATAAAAATGTTTTTTTTTTTATATTGGTCTTATGAAGTATTCTAATTTGTTGAGATAGTGAATTGGTGGGTTTTTGTTAAATGTGAGCCAAAATCATCACAATTAAAAGAACCAAAGACTTAAACTACTTCAGTCTGTGTGCATTGAATTTATTTAATACACGAGTTTCACAATTTGAGTTGAATTACTGAAATAAATGAACTTTTCCACGACATTCTAATTTATTGAGATGCACCTGTATGTCAACAAAATCTATATAATTATACTTATTTGATATAAATATAATTTTGACCCTGTGTAAAGTCCATCATTATAACCCCAGGTTATTCCTTACTTTTTGTTGCTTTGACAACATCAGTTTTGTTTGGTGGCCACAAAACGCCTACACAAAGGGTGATACAAAGGGTGCACCTAAATATTAACTACAGATTCCATGCTCCATACAACTGTATGAATACTGCCAAAAATCTCTTAAGTACCAAGTTGATTAATGATTGAAGTGTGGTTTGTTTAAATGCTGAAAGGGCATTACAGCAAACTTATGAAATGGCAGCCTGACATACTTTTGCACACTCTCCACTACCTGAAAATGCTTCACAGTCATGGACAAATTAGAAACCATGAAGATTCCCAACTCCCTAGAGTCAAATCTGTATTCAAAGAATGATTTGTGACATCTGTATTCTTGATGTTTTCAATCAAAATAAACCCATTCATTTTGATGCAGGAATCTCTCTTTTAAGTTTTCATAACTGCACCATCCATGGACAGCACTGTTTTACAAACTGTTTTACATTTCTCATGAAAAACTGTGGTACTCGTCCTTCCATATGTTCTGGGCTGCGGTTTCCCGAAACCTTCTTAACGCTACGTCATTCTTAAGTTGTACCTTAACCTGTACATTATCATTAACATGTTTCCTGAAACATTCTTTGTTCGTATACCTTCTGTTAGTCATACTTTTGTAAGGCTGGTCTGGACCACTCTTTGCAATACCTTATTACTTTTGGCAGTTCACAGTTCTTTACATCTAATTCTATACAAATATAATAGTTCTGCAAAATCAAAGACTTCGCCGTCCGCAGAGCCATTTAGTGTATGTGCACTAAAACTTTAGGGCAAAAAAAATTGCCAGCATGGCAGCAAATTCAGCGGCTTTTAGATCGTGTTGGAACGATTTTGTCGAAACAAATTTAGCTGCTGGCGGCGCTCCTCTTTCTCTCTGCAATTGTAGCTGTTGATTATATGTTTTTCCCATTGCGTTTTTATTGAACAGGTCATCAAATAACAGAAATTAGTGATTTATACCTATATGTGATGCTGCTGGGCAATCAACCCCGATTGTGGAGTAAATGAAGACACTATGAAAAATATTACGATAATATTAATGAGCCATTCAAAGGCCAGTGAAGGCATACTGCCAGTTAGTGATATAGGCTACGTTTGGGCATGACGCTGTGGGCTCACACACTCATTTCAAAATTATATAAATTATAAATTATATCCAGGGTTGGATGTAGTTTGATCCCATGAGTCCTGATAAAAGGAATTTCAACTATTTCTGAAGTGCTTCTTGTTGGAAAGCACTCTTACCAGAATGTTTTTTTGTTGGACTGTAGGCCCAAGGTGTTATTTTTTCCTCTTCTGTTAAAAGCTGTTAAATTATTAAGCAGTGTTTCGTGTAGGTTTTTTCCCTTGTATTTTATGTGGTGACCACTGGGAGGTGCTCTGGGCATATATTTTTCTTCCTTGGTTTCTTCCCTGATGTGATGTGTGCAAAGCCAAAGTAAAAGTTTTGCGCAAGTTTGTTGTGTTCTAACAGGAAAGAGTTCTGTCTTTATTTAAAATCAACACTTCTTTTATAAAGAATACCGCTTTCTCACATAACGCAGTGAAGCAGCCCGTGCATAGAATGAATAATCGATTCTTGAGCCAGTGATATCAACCAGTTCAGCACCACAACCATGGATAGCACCTGGTAACAATCGCATGTAAGAAGGTATATCTTAAACAACCTCCTAAGGTATAGTTCGGGGAACACGCCTAGAAATGGTACATCTTTAGTTAACCCCCTGGGGTCTGAGGTGATTTTAGGGCCCTTGAGATATTTTGACATGCCCTGATATTTGTGCTTATTTCAGCTACTTAAAACATACTATTGACCAACATGTAATTTGTTTGTATTCAGCACAAACTGTGCTACAATAATGTGAGACCCTGATGGATGTACATGTTTGCATTTTTTAGAAAAAAAATATTATGCGTGGTTAGTAAGTTTTGGGGGAAAAAATGTAGCTGAAATAAGGCCATAAAACCCACACTAAATAGTTCTGAATAAGACTTTTGAGTAATCAGTCTTGTAGGCTAGAATATTTACTTCAAAATTATGTGAAAATCATTCTGCTTACTCATTCACAGAAAACAATATATTGATTTAAAATTTTAAAGACGTTCTGTGATCGAAAGCCTATATGCGAGGGAGTGGCAATGGCCCTGAATATTAAGTGATTCTCACCTGAGAGACAAAGGGCCCTCCCCTAATGGCCCCTAATGGGCCATCAGTGTGACTGTGACTTTGAGGCAGGTAAGACAGAATGTGAGGAGACTGAAAAAATGGGTTGTTTAAATTATTTGTATTTTATTTACAACACAGTATAATCAAAACATACATAATGAAGGTCAAAGACACATTGTGCACATTGACCACAGAGATGTGAACAGACTTTGAGTCATTCCTGCAACAGATTCTGTCCAACAAGTGAAACAAGTAAATCATACCTGATATTTACGTGTGTTATGTAAGTGTTTCTGCTTCTTTCCATGGATTTAAGAAGTAAAAAACATAATCAGTAGTCAAGGAGCTTGTTTTACCATAGAATATCAGTGTAGTTGAAAATCTGATGTTGGTATAGCGCTCTCAGAGGAAAACAGTTTGAAGAAAGTCATCAGGATTCATCTGTGGTGCAGGTATCTGATTCAATAAAATACAAACAACCAAAAAAAAAAAAAAAACATTTGTGAGCATGTTAATATCAGGAGCATCTGTAGGTTTTATAGCCATAGACTCACGCATGCTTTGTATTGTCATTAAAAAAAGATTTTATATCTGAGAAACTAATTATTATTGTTTAGCATGTTATTAAAATCTATTTCTGAACAGAGTAGGCTATTAATAATAAACACGTTCTAAACATACTTAGACTCGTATTGTTTTATATAGAGCATGAAAACATCATCGCGCCGTAATAAATTTAAATACAATGAATTGCCTTTCATATTCAAAATGTTTTACTCGATTTCAAACATTGTAGTCAGGAATTATAGTTTGGGAAAAACCCGACTATGATTTTGTAGTCATATAGCCTAGTATGTATGATTTTATAGTAGCCTATGATATGAATCTGTAGCCATAGACTCACACATGCTTTGTACTATAAAAAAGAATATTTTATATCTGAGAAAGTAATTATTGTTTAGCACGTTATTAAAATCTATTTGTGAACAGATTATTAATAATAAACATGGTCTAAACATTCTTAGATGCGTAGCATTCATCATGTTGTAGTTTGGGAAAAACCCAACTAGTAAATCTGTTCAAGTTTGTGTCACAATAACACGTTAACTAATGCAAAAAAGAAACATTACTTGCTCATCAGGTTGATGTCCTCTACTGGATGAAATCTTGTTCTTCTTTTGAGGAAAATCCAGCCTCCTTCTTGCAGAAATGAACAGTAGCCACGATGAACGATCTCCTCACGCTTTGTTTGTGTTGGGCGTTTCCATGCGCACGTGTCTCACATGGATATTTACATATGAACGGCGCGAGCCGCGAGGGGGCGGGATTGCATTAGAGATAATGAGTTAGACGGGAAAGACTGAACATCGTGTTGGTTTCATACGGATTACTTTATCACAGAATATTTGTTTTCGATAAGACTTACTTCATTTAAAAGTAGACACTTCAAGCTTTCTATAGATATAACTTCCATGTCTCTGTGTTGAGATTTCGCCGAGTTACAGTTCATTTTAGTGACACGTTTCTAAAAGCAGCTCGCGGAGACGGCGAAGACAGAGAGCGCACCCTGTTTGTTTTCTTTATTTTCCAAAACCACAACATTTTGTTTTTATTGTGAGTGTACCCGAAAAAAAATACATACTTCAAAGTTTCAATTGATGTATAACACTTATCTGTATGACCAAAATCGACAGAGTATTTTTAGTGTCTTTCACACTGATAAGAAAAAAAATGAGCTTGTCTCGCTGGCGAGACAGCCGACCCCAGGGAGTTGAGGCATACCTTTAGAGTCTTCGTAGCACATTAAGAGAGCGTTATTGGGAAACGCAGTCCAGATTCATAATCTTTAGATGTCTGTAAATAAATAGCACAGTTGGAGCTGGCTTCCTCAATTTTAGATAATATACGGATCACTTGTGTCAGAGAATTACGTGGGCCTATAACCACTTTAAGCTGACCAAAGAAATTCTCATATGGAAAAGATGAAAGAAAATCCAAATTACCATAGATTTCAGCATCTTCACAAAGATGCACCAAACTATGATGATTGTAAACTTCAAATCCCTGGCCATAAAGCTGGGCAAAATGTTCAACAAATGATAAAAACAGAATTGCCCAAATGGTTCATCCTCAAACAACTCAGTAAAATGTAAACACCGACTGACAAAAGCATAAAATTGTCAAATTTAAGACTTCACATCCTTCAGGACAACAGGCACAGTGTACAACAGGAATTGACAGAATTCTGTGGCCTTCCACTTACATCTTTCAGCCAGGAGGACCATCTACAAATCAAGCAGATGCCTCATAAAACCTAAACACACCAACTGCTTGCAGTCATAAGGGAAGCAAGCAAGTCAAGTCACTATTACTTTTATAGCACTTTTAACAATGCAAATTGTGTCAAAGCAGCTTTACATCAGCTTGATATAAAGCTGGGTGGCTTTATATCAGCTTTACAGAATTTAGACGGGGAAATAGTGTGTCGAAATAGTGTCACTCTCCTCTGGCCAGACAAAATTAGCAGTTTAAATCTAGGCTAAAGCAGAGTCAGATTGTGCAAAGGACTCATCTGGTTCCTGTGGTCTTGTCCTGATGGCCGTCTAGGAGACAGGGTCTTCACTGGGGATCAGTCTCTGGGGCTCCTCTAGTTGTCCTGGTCATCTCTAGGTGCTGGTCCACCATCTGATCTGGATACAGACTGGATCCGGGTGGCTGCAGTGACCATCTGATCTGGATACACACTGGATCTGGGTGGCTACGGTGACCTCAGAATAAGAAAGAAACAGACTAACATTGGGTGTTTTGGGAAGTGTTCCCGGTTCCGGTTGACCTAGCAGCCTAACAATCCTTTAACGGATTTGAATTATAGAAATGAGATACTCTATTATGTGTAAGCCAGGTTAAAGAGATGGGTCTTTAATCTAGATTTAGACTGGCAGAGTGTGTCTGCTTCCTGAACAGTGTTAGGTAGATTTTTCCAGAGTTTGGGGTGCTAAATAGGAAAATGATCTCCCGCCCGCAGTTGATTTTGATATTCTAGGTATTTTCAAATGGCCAGAGTTTTGAGATCGCAATGGACGTGGAGGACTATACTGCCCTACAAAGGCAAAGTGCAGTAACTAAGCAAACACTGAAACTGAGAAAAATGCCTTAAAAGTTTTTACATCAGCCAGTCAAACATGTTGTGGGTACATTAGTGGCAATGCATTCATTTAAAGCCTTCTTACGATGAAATTTTTTATAGATAAAAACCATGACCACTGATGTGACCTCTGACCACCAAAATGCAGATACTGCACTCTGCCTTTGGATGTTTTTAATAACTTTAATAGTTTTATTGATGTTTGCATGTTGTGAATGTTAAAATTGCTCAGTAGTAGTAAGCCTTAAGATCGTCTTATCACAATGCTCCTTTCACCACAAAGTGTGTTTTTCTCATTTTATTTAAAAAGTAATTCATTACAGACCAAGTAGTTAAAACAGTAGTTAAAAATTCACACAATTTAAGCTTTTCCATAATAATATAACTAGGAATGCCATAAAAGGAAAATAAGGGATAATTGTGATTCTTTATAGGAAAATAAGGGACAGAATAAGGGATACTCAAAATATTTGTACTGTACCTCATCCTGTACATAATTTCCATGTCTACGGTTATGTGTGTGTGTATATATATATATATATATATATATATATATATATATATATATATATATATATATATATATATATATATATATATATATATATGGTGTATAAAAGGTTCTCAGGAAAAAAAAACTCATTTGTTTGCTTAACGTATTTATGTACAATTATTCTAAAATGAATTTTAATGTCATACAAAAAATGTAACACACATTACACACAAACCACTGGCCTGTGAAATAGTGAAAGTCGTCATCCCTCAGGTAGATTGCATGTTTTCTTGCCTAGCTGGATGTTGTGCTCATGATAATCACGTTGTTTTCATTCACCCAAACTGATTTGCCGAAATCAAAATGCAGACGGTAAAGGGAATTGCAGTTAGCTACCAGGCGGCAGATGATTCCGCTTGGTCATAAAACCTTCCTCGAATGGCTATGTTAACAAATGAAACCGTGATTTGTGCAAAACGAATGATTACTTATCAATTAAGAATTTGTTATTTGCATGGTCTGGTAGTCATATCATATGGCGTATGCTTGTGAATAGAGGAGTGTCTCGCTGCAGCCTGCGGTGGACATCCAACCCCGCCCACATCCAAGTGTGACGTCACAAGCCACGCCCATGTCAAAATACGTCACGTTCTTATTATTTTGAAACAGGAAGAAGCATTGATAAGATAAGTCGAATTGTTTGCCAATCGCTAAAAGGAAGAAGTTTGCTGTGTTAGTAAGTAAAAAAAAATCTTTGGTCTTTATGAAGACTTAAAACATTGACAACTGAATGTGTGCGTCGTTTGTGTGCATGTGTATAAACAACAGTTCGGCATGCTTAGTATGTGTTTTGAACTGCATACAGGCACGTTATTACTTAGCTAGCAGCAACATATGTGTGTGTGTGTGTGTGTGTGTGTGTGTTATCCAGCAAAATAGTGTGTTTGAGTAGGTGAGTGTTATGTATTATACAAAAAGGTTTATTAAAAAAAATTGCACATTCAGTCAGTTCATTTTATGCCATAAGAATCAGTGCACTATATATATATTAGTGCACTGATTCTTACAACATAAAATGAATGCTGACTGAATGTGCAATTTTTTTTTAACACACTCATCTCACCGACTCTCACACACATTTCATCCCTCTCACACTTACAGTATGTACGTACCTCCCCCCACACACACAAAACACTCGCATACATATGCCCGTTTCACAACGCAAGCGTGAGCGGCACGTGAGCAGCGCATCAGTGTAACTACAGCATCACTGCAGCTGCAGACTGGCCAGAGTATTCACACTGGAAGCGTTTGTACAGCTTCACAGCAGCGGCTCCAAGCGACATATTTCTTTACAAAGACAACTATAAATTTGTTTTTAGAAGTTGGTCAGTTATAAACTTGAAAGTTTCAAAGTCTTGAAAGTTTATTAACATGGGGATTTGCATGTTAACACGGGAATTGCGTGTAAATGGTAAACAACAAAAACAGCTCCTATCATGACCTTTCAGTCATACTTAAATACAGACCGTGCTGTTTATTTTATTTTTTATTTTTTTAATAATACACCATACTTTCACCCTCCGGGGCTCGAGCACCCACGGAAAAACACCAGATACGTGCTATTAACTTGAACCAAGTTATAGCTTAGTGTGTGTCCATAATATTTCATATACAAGCTGTCGATATGCTTTATGGCCTAATTTCTTGTGATTAAGCTCCATTTTTGTAATTGATCGGGAGAAATGTGAATTATTCGTTGGATTTTAAGTAATCGTTAGGCTAAGTTAGAATGTCAAAATGTTTTAAGTTATTATTTATGTAGGCTAGAGCTGAATAAAAAAGTGGGTTATGTAATTTAAAGCTTAGTATAGCCTACCTAATATTTTTCTTAGAAGCTGTCAATGATTTATACGATTTTTTGTGTCTGTGTCCGTCTTGTGTAGTGATCGACCGATATTGATTTTTTATAACCGATACCAATTATTTGCAGGTTTATGTGCCCGATAACCGATATGCAGAACCGATATTTATTTACTGTTATAAAGTAAATAAATGACTGAGTGAGTGAATTAAGAACATACTTCACTTTGGTTTTTCCGCTTTTCAGTCATCTTTTTTTTTTTTTAAGTGTTGAAAATTAACAGTCTTTAATGTTAAATTTAATCTTCATATTACAGCAATAAAAAAAAAAACATTTTATTTATAAAAAGCATCAGCAGCAACAACACTAATATTAACAATAAGCAAAATAAATGTAGAATGTCTAATGTTTTCAAATGGAGAAAATAAAGGACGGGAGTCATATCAACTTCATTTTAAACTACAGTTTTAGTAGGTTTATAAGCTGTTTAATAGGCCTACAGAGTCAAGAATAATTCACTGAATAATATTCTCTGAAATATTGGAATATAACAAACAAAACATCGTATTTTATTGCATTTCTCAACTGGAATGTTATATCAGAATTATTAATAATGGTTTTGTCCTTCTAGATTATGAAATGTCTGCTGACAGCGCGGTTTATCTGTGCATTTACACAGAACTATACTCAAACTGCGATCTTTGTTCTATTTTAGGTAATTGTTAAGTGAGAATATTATGTTTAAATCTCCTAATTATTTGTTTATATGGGCTAGAGATTCATTTAAAAAAAATGAAAAGGTGTGTTTCTAACCAAACCGTAGGTGAACACGCTGAGCGTTCATAATATTTTTATTAGACCGAATGTTGAAGATGTCAGTATGTTTCATGTGAATTTATTGTGTCTATAGCTCCGTTTCTGTAACTGGAGAACTGAAAATAAAAAGGTTTTAAGTTATATTTTGCTTATGGCATGCTGGGGTCGGTGTGCTGCATCCAACGGCGGAAAAAGAAATAAAACTGAATAATTAAAAACAAGTTTAAATGAGTAAATCTTCTACATATTTTTGATTCTTCATTTTCTTTCCTGACATACTCAAATTCGTGATAAAACACACTAGACATGATTATTCTGTGCATTTTTAGCACTTTTTGTGTGAAACCATATTTATTTTGTCCATCAAAAGTGTGCTGTCACTTTAATTGAGCGTGAGCGGCGCAGCAAAAATAGACTCGGCGCCGAAACTACCGCTGCAGTGCTGCTCACGCGCTGCTCCTGCTCCCGGTGTGAATGCACTCATTTGTTAACATGCACACCGAAAAAAATACGTGCTGCTCACGCGCCGCTCACGCTTGCGGTGTGAAACCGGCGATATATTTTTAATGATATACACTGATCACAGTAACCTTGCACAGTAACTTGGTTGAACAACCACATCATTTCACTATGAATTGCTGAATAACTGTGTTTGTGACAAATTATCTTTGTATTCTATATTAATGGAAAGATCACAATGATTGTCAATGTTTATTTCTCATTTTTTACAGCATCCTACACATTTTTGGTCCTAGCCTGATGCAGAGCAGTTCTGTTGGGTTGAGGAGTCACTGCTGCAGTTTCAACAGTAAAGAAAATTACTCGTTACAATTCACTTGGAGGACCACATAAGCCATGCAGTGGTGCGTGGAGGTATGGTTGGAGCATTTCTCTAGACACTGATTGATTGATTTTTATGGTTTAAAATCATAAATATGTTTGTATGTAGAATGATGAGGTAAATACTATTTAGTGGACAAATATGCCCCCTCTCTATTTTTAACAGGAGCGCCAAGAGGACATAAAGTGGAAGTTTGTAAGGGACATTGGTCCAGCGTAGTGCTGGATACAGAGTCACCGTGAGTTATTCTGTGGGGAGGAGAAAGGGCCTGCCTTACTCCAGATGGACGGTAAAAAAATCAACACAATGCCATCAAAGACTACCTGGGGTCGAATCGAATGAAGCAAGAGATGTCTTTTTATTCATCTCTCAGGACCTGAAGTGGGACATTCACATTGACTCCATTGTTAAAAAGGCCCAGCAGAGGTTGTACTTCCTTCGCCAGCTGAGGAAGTTCAACCTGCCACAGGAGCTGCTGAAACAGTTCTACTCTGCCATCATTGAATCCGTCCTCTGCACTTCAATAACTGTCTGGTTCAGCTCAGCTACCAAATCAGACCTTAAAAGGCTACATCAGATAGTCCAGACTGCTGAGCGAATCACTGGTACAACCCTCCCTACTCTCCAAAAATTTAATTTATCCAAAAATCACTCTGGACCCCTCACACCCAGAACACTCCCTCTTTGAACTGTTGTCGTCTGGTCAGCACTACAGAGCTCTGAGCACCAGAACGGCCAGGCACAGGAACAGTTTCTTCCCTCAGGCCATCTACCTCACGAAGAGTTAAATGTTCTCCCCACTGTGCAATAAAACGTGCAATACCCAACTATCCAGTTATATTATACATATATTTTTGATTTACTACATCATACATCTATCCACATTCCCTTGCATAATTTGTATATATCACATCTGTACAATACAATATACTGTCTATTGTGTTGTTGTCACAAATTTTTTTTTAATCACTTGTTTATTTTGTTATCTGATTTGTGATTCTGATTGTTTGAGTATCCGGAGGAGCTGGACATATCAAATTGTTTTGCTGAACAAGGCTTGAAAGTCCATGCCATGTTTCTGTGAATAATCTAAAAGGCAAGGAAACTCTCTATATAGCTTATGTATGTATGTGTACTGAATTTCAAGAATTGTTTATCTGATCATTCAGCTGTTCATTTATGATAGTTGGAACATACCTCTTGTAGAACATATATTTTTAGAAAAATTTAAAATTTAATTATTTTAGTAAATTAATAAATAAATATAAAAATACTTAATGAAGCAAGGGTTGTCTATTTATTCATCTTTAAATATATGGAGGACCTGGACACACTTCATATGAAGTTTTGTTGATGAACAAGGCCTGAATGTCAATGCCATGTTACTAGTATAATCTATCAAAGCAAGCAATCTCTATCTAGCATATGTATGTGTAACCTACTGCATATGGAGAACTGTCAATCCTATCATTCAAATGTTTACAATTTATGATAAGTGGAACACATCTTTAGAAAATTAAATGACAATTATAAATTATAAAAATGTGTTGTGACTTTTACAATAACAAAATCTAATTGTCCCCTTTAAATTTGATAAATCTAAAAGGTGTCTTAGGTAGTTTAAAATCGATCGTAATAAATGTGAATTTCTCTCATTACATAAATGAATAAGGTAAGGTTTAGAGGTTTTATTACAATTAGCCTAATTTAATCAACCAATTCAAGTGTTTTACAGGCTGTTGTCAAGACGAAATCAGCTCTGTACATTAGACATATTAAATATATTTGATTTAGGTTGTGCCAGAAATAAGAAAATGTGTATTAGTAAAACGAAAGACAACATTATTTTATTTAGATCCCCGAAACGGCCAAAAATTGCTTCGACATAACGTTACTTCCAGGTTTCCCGGTACGGGGATGGGGAATCACAAGAGGTGACGTATAGGATAGGGGCGTGGTTTCTGACGTAACGCTTTGACGTGGGCGTGACTGTCTTGGGTATGGGCGTGGCTTATGACGGCACACTTGGATGTGGGCAGGGTTGGATGTCCACAGCAGGATGCAGTGAGCCCTACTTGTGTGAATATTGGACAAACTGCATTCCGTATAATTTTCGTACAGAACGGTTCTTTGATGAATTAGCCTATATGACTTTACCAGAGCCAGCTAACTTTTGAAGGAATAACCCCTACAATTGGATTAGTTACTACAATTGGATAAGCTGCCTGAAACGTGGAGAGATGTCCGAATCAACAAACATCAACGCGATTATAAATCAGATTATCAATGCAGGTAGGCTGTTTAATTTGCTAGCGGCTGGCTAATGTTAACTGATTATAAAGCTATCATTTGCCTTGCTAAGAGTTAATATTTTGCTTTCTTCTCTACCCATCTTTGGATATTTGCGTTTTAACGCGAGTTCAGCCATCATTTGGCCACGGGATACTAAGGCAGACAGTGCAGTATCTGCGGTGTCAAACGGGAAAACAAAGCCAGAATGCAGTAACTTCACTTACTGCGGTTTGTCTTGGTATTAGCTTGGATTTTGTAGTTATTGCAATTTTGACACTCTTGTTTCTCTGAAACGGGACAAAATTGAACCAGGAGACTTTGTCACAAGACAGATCAGGGCCCATATTCACAAAACATCTTAAGGCTAAAAGAAGCTCCTGCAGATTTGGAGAAAATCTTAAAAATAGTGGGCGTGTCAGTCCTAAATTTAGGACTCCTAAATTTTTGCTCTAAGAGTATTTCACAAAGTGTTTTAGCGCTAAAACTAGCTCCTAAATCTGTGAAACGTTAGGAGTAGTGAAGAGGACTCCTAAGTCACTAAGACCAACTCACAACTATCCTAAAATGGCTGTTGCCAGCAATCTACCTCAGAATATAAACATATTAGAAGCATTTGATTAGAATGAGCTTTTAAAAAGGTATCACCTTTAGGGTTTGGAGGTTATCCCAACTCCAAATTTTCCTTTTTATTATATCCTTTTCATTAATCCGTTGGGGAAGAAGTAACCGCTGTTATTGCATTCAGTTTGGTTTTCTTTTACGTTTACATGTCTTACTATCAGCCATGATCAGAGGGGATTTCCCCCCCGCTTTCTCTGTGTAATGTATTCGTTTTTTGAATGACCAGGGAAATAAAATCATTAGGTTACAATTAATATGTCTATGTTTTTATTAAATTGTGATCAACCTTAAATACATTTTCCGTCGTATTAAAAACATTTCATGACGTTACACCCATTTACTTGCCTAAAAAGATGGATTTATGATGTGCGTTAACAGATCACACTAACATTAGGTTAGGTTATAACCTTACCCTGGAGAGAAAAGAGTTTTCAAAAGCATCCCCCCTCTGCTTTTTTTCACAAATCGCACCCTGGCCATGATTATTCTACTCTGTTAATTAAAAAGCCGTTTATATGCATATCCGTTATGAGAAGCATACAAGCAAGAGGTCATGACATTTAGCTGAACATATACTTGTTTAATTATTGCACTTAGCCTGCAATATTTTTTTTTTTTTTTGATTGTGGCAATTAACATTTTATTTTAAAACCTTTATTTGAATATGGCAACAAAATATTGCGCTCTACAATATTTCCAACAATCAATCTCTGAGAGAAACCCCTATCAGCCAATCACTGTGTGCATATTTAGTAAGTAAGCAGACATCATCCATAGCAACGAGGTCAATGTAATTCCTCTCAAGCATACTCTGGCACAAGTGGTTTCCGTACTACTGATTTATTTGATGGCTTTTCCCCCAAATCCACCTTGAAAACTAAACCATGAATATAAAACCATATTAACTTAATACAAACCAAAACATACATAAGCAAACAAACAAAGTTTAGAAGCTTCAAACACAAAATACAAACATAAAGCAAATATAAAGTGAAATACCTCGTTGGCTGCATGCTATATGAAAGAAAATGTTTTGAATACTCCTTAATCTCATGTTCAAGCCCTTTGCAGGAAGAGACATCCATTGACACGCACATGCAAACCGTTCGTGTTTGCCGCTTGCTTACAGGAACTGAGAACCTTCTTCTCTTCTTCTTCTTGGTTTTTAACGGCGGCTGGCAACCAACGTAAATAGGTGCATTACCGCCACCTTCTGCTCCGGAGTGTGGAACAGAATTTTATATTCTATTTACTAGTCCCGTCTCTCTAATAAACTGAAAACCTTGCAGGCAGTCAGCCATTACATACAACCATCGATATTTCAAAATAAAAG
Organism: Spinibarbus caldwelli; assembly: GCA_039654775.1. Taxonomy (NCBI): domain Eukaryota; kingdom Metazoa; phylum Chordata; class Actinopteri; order Cypriniformes; family Cyprinidae; genus Spinibarbus; species Spinibarbus caldwelli. Next base: position 23,719,948 of record CM077228.1, on the reverse strand, counting down.
TCCCAAACCAAATAACAACAAATAAATTCACAAATAATAAATGTAACTTATTTTCTTCATAACGAAAATAATCTTAGAAAAAAGTAAACAACTTATACATAATATATACAATATAATAACAAGCAGTTACACTCCCACCAAATCACACAACCTTAATGTGAGATTTGTCAAATTGCAATATAGTTACTGATTTACACTTTTCACTTCAATCTTCCAAATGAAAACATTCCTTTTACCAACCACTTAAACTTCATACCTCTTAACTTGCTTCAAACAGAACAACAACCTTATGTATAGGTATTTCAAGAAACACAGTTTTAGTTATGGGTTTCACTTTTTTGTCAAACATGGTGTCACTAACAATCAATTTTAGTTTTCTCACCCTACCATCTGACCCTGGGTACACTTCTATGACTCTGGCCAACTTCCATTCATTACGCTGTGCTAGATCGTCTTGTAGAAGGACAATGTCATTGACTTTCAAGTTCCTTCTATTTTTTTCGTACCATTTCTGTCTTGACTGCAAGTTTAAAAGATATTCCTTTTTCCATCAAGTCCAGAATTCATTTGACAAATACCGTACTCTGTGCCACCTCTTTCGAAGATAAAGATCTTCTCTTGTCAATTTTCCAGGTGCAGGTAGAATGATTGTAGACTTCATGGTAAGAATGTCGTTCGGAGTCAAAGGTTCAGGTCCAGATGGGTCATTCAAATGTTCAGTGGTGAGTGGTCTGCTGTTAACAATGGCCATAACCTCATACAGGAATGTCCTTAGAGAGGTACTGTCAAGCCTCTGTGCTGACTGATCGAGAATAGCAGAAAGAACACTTCTTATGGTCCTTATTTGCCTCTCCCAGACACCTCCCATATGACTTGCTGCTGGAGGGTTCATAAGAAATTCACATCCCAGAGTCTTAACTCTTTCTTGATCCATTGCTTTCATGAGTTCTCCAAACGCTCTTCTTGCTCCAACAAAATTGCTTCCTTGGTCACATCTCAACTGACAAACATTTCCTCTTATTGCAATGAATGCTCTTAAAGCATTGATGAATGAATCAGTGGTCATGTCATCAGTCATCTCCATGTGTATGGCTCTTGAACAAAGACAGGTAAGTAAAAGACCATATCTCTTGAGCTCCTTTCTTCTTTCTTTAATATATGTTGGACCAAAGCAGTCAATACCAGTGTAAGTGAATGGAGGAGTTGTTTCCATTCTATCTTGCGGTAAGTCATCCATTCTTTGTTCTTCTGCAGGCCTTCTATACTTTCTGCACTTAACACATTTGAAGATGTGATGAGACCACACCACTACATCCCGGGATCCACCATCCATTAGCTCGCAGTTCGTTCATTGTCATTCCACGTCCTTGATGATGTACCTTTTTGTGAAAGTGCTTAATAAGTAAAGCTGACATGTGGCTATTCTTGGGAAGTATTACCGGATGCTTGACGTATGGGTGCAACGTAGCTTGACTTAGGTGTCCTCCGACCCTCAGGATACCTTCTTTGTCTAAGAATGGATTTAACTTGTGTACAGCCTACTATTTTTGGTCTTAGCAACTACTTTCTTTAGCTTCAAACTCTTTATCTCATCTGAGAATGCTTCCTTTTGAACCAACTTTATGATAAAAATTCCCTTTCTTCCAGGCTTGTACTTTCTTTGGTTGGTTGCTTCATATCTTTGAATTCTTTGATTTTACGTTTCAGTCTAGCAACTGCCTTTACAATTCTCGACCAGTCAGAGAATTTCTGTAGGTGATCCAATAATGATCTTCTCTCCTTTGCAACAGTATTACACACAAGAGCCTTGTAAATTTCAGGATCATCTTCCTTAATTTCTCCCATCTTGCATTCTCTTTCGGGTAATTCCGTTTGCCAAAGAAACTTTGGTCCCGTTAACCAATTTGAGGTTTTAAGTTGCTCTGCTGTCAAACCTGGAGAGGCATGATCAGCCGGATTGTTCTCAGAGGCAACATAAGCCCATTGTTCAGGCTTTGTATTGGATCTAATTCTCTGAATACGATTGGCTATGAACACATGAAATCATCTGGCATCATTGTTTATATAGCCAAGAACGACTGTAGAATCTGTCCAAAAGAATTCCTTTAGATCTTGAATTTCTAGCTCATTCCGAAGCATGTCACTTGTTTGCATTGCAACAGCTGCTGCTGTGAGTTCTAGCCTTGGTATAGTTGTAACTTTGGTTGGTGAAACTCTTGCTTTTACCATTACCAAACAGCAATGAACTTTATTAAACTTGTTAATTGCTCGCAGGTAAGAACATTCACCATATCCAGTGACACTTGCGTCCCCAAAATGGTGGAGCTCATACATTGTGGCCTTACCGAAATTTGAAGGCAAGAAGTCTCTGTTGATTTCCATTTCAGCTAGATTGGGTGAATCTCTGATCCAGGACTCCCACCAAGGTCTCAAGTTCTCTGGAACTTCTTCATCCCAACTAACCTTCTCTTTGCACATTTGCTGGAGTATTTGTTTACCCAAAAGAACAAATTGTGCCATGAACCCTAGGGCGGTCATACACAGAGGCCACGGTAGAAAGCACACCTCTTCTTGTTAGAGGATTAGGTTTTACTTGAACTCTGAATTTAAAAGAATCGAATGTAATGCACCACTCTACTCCAAGAGCTCTTTCCATCTGAGGTAAACTCAAATCCATATCCAGATCTTTGACTGTGGCAGGTTCTTTTTCAGGGATGGTTGCCATGACTCTTTCACTGTTAGAGACAAACTTGTGGAGTCTTAACCTGCCAATGAAGCAAAGTTCTCTTGATTCTTTGATAAGCTGGATGGCTTCTGTCTCAGTTTGAACGCTTATCAGACCATCATCCACATAGAAATTTCTTTGAATGAAGCGTGCGGTTCCTTCACTATACTGGCCACGCCCTTGAGTTGCCTGATGTTTCAGGCCAAAGTTAGAACAACCAGGAGACGAGGCAGCTCCAAACAAGTGAACTCCCATTCTGTAGACTGATGGTGTGATCTCCAAATTTCCATTCTCCCACCACAAAAATCGTAGGTAATCTTGATCCTCCTTTTTCACATGAAACTGGTGGAACATTCTTTCAATACCACACATGATAGCAATGGGACACTTTCTGAAATTGCACAGGACCCCTACCAATATTGGTTAAGTCAGGACCCGTGAGCAGATGGTCGTTGAGGGATGTGTCCTGAAACTTAGCAGAACAGTCAAATACTACACGTATTCTCCCTGTTTTCTGTGGATGATAAACTCCATGATATGGAATATACCAAACTGGACTGTTGTCAATCTCTTCTTCAGGAACCTCCTCTGCATCACCACGTGAAATTATGTCATCCATGAATTTTACATAGTCTTTATAGTACCGCTGATCTTTCTTGAATCTCTTTTCAAGACATTTCAAGCGGTGTACGGCACATATCTGGTTATTAGGAAGTTTTGGTTTTTTTCTTTTGAATGGTAATGGCTTTTCATAATGACCATTGCTCTTTTGTGTGATATTTTCTCTCAAAATCGACAAGAACTTGAGATCTTCTTGGGACACAGGATCAGTCTTTCCAGCTCTTTCGGAGAAGTTTGATTCAAGGACTTTTATTATATCCGAAGGAGCAATTTCTTTTACTTTAATTAGACTCACATAGTGTACTTCAGTTTCGAGGTTGACAGGAGAATCCATTCATGGTGTCACTTGCCTTACTACTATACGATGGCTGGTTCCGATAGCGTCGCCATAGTCTACATAAGGATTCCCGTGACCAACAATGTTCCATCCAAGGTCGGTACGCTGTGCGTAAGGCTGATGGTCTTGGCCAGGAACTACTTCTCTTGGAAGGAGAGCTTGTGAGCAGTTATATCCGATGAGCAGACCTACTTCACAATCCTGGAGAGGTGCTATCTCATCTTGAAGGTGATTTAAATGAGATCAAACCTTTGCAGTTTCATTTGTTGGTATGCGAGTTCTATTGGCTGGAATAAACTCCCGAGTGTAGACTGGTGGTAAAGAGATTCTTTTACCAGAATAAAAACCTCTAACTTGTAGGTCTTTTACTTTTTGAGAGCTTACCACTGTGGTCCTTGAAGTCGTAGTAGAAAGCTTGAGTTTAACTTGTTCTTTGCTTGCATCTAAGGCTTCAGCTACTTCGTTTAAAATGAAGATCGTGTCACTTTGAGAGTCCAAAAGGGCATAAACAAGAACTTCTTGTGCTGGTTGAGTTACAGATGAAATTCAGACAGGAATTATTGCTGCTGTTTGCGTATTAGTCTCATCAAGAATTACTCTATTTGAAGTAACAACTGTCGTTATTTCTTTAGATTGTATTGATGAAGGTCTTTCTTGGTGCCTTTCTTTACTTGTACTTGACTTAACTTGTGGTAATTTTTGATTTTCTTTAATTCGCTCCTCATGCAGACAGGTTGGATGCATCTTGTGGCACATATCACAGACACTCCTACTCTTGCAATTCCTTGAGAAATGGCCAGGCTTAAGACAACCAAAGCATAACTTTTCAGCTTGAACAAAATTAATTCTGTCTGAAACTGATTTCTCCATAACTGAAGTATGCTTGAGAGGAATTACAGTGAAAACTCGCAGTGTTCAACGACACGAGTGGGTGAGGCGACGCAGCAAGTTGCCGAACCAGCGGGATTGGCACGTGTTTGCAATGCAGACCTTCTTCTTCTTCTTCTTGTGTGATTTGCAGCAGATTAGACGCTTCAAATGCGTATTGCTGCCCTCCTCAGTTCATCTGAAGAACTCCATCTCATAGATTAAATCCTCAAATAAAGACCAGTGTGGAGTAAAAAAACTTATAACAACCTTTGTTGCTTCATATTCCTTATTTTCAAGAATCGATTTTAAAGATAAAGATGAGACTCCGGATTTCAACAGATCAGAAAACATGCGGTTTCTTGCAGCACGAAGAATTTCACACTCCATTACTACATGCTTCACGGTTTCTAATTCTCCACAAACATCTGCCGTCTGGATGCTTGCCAACCCCTGCCAGCCCATAATTCAGTGCACAATGCCCCAGTCTTAATCTAGTGATTACCACACTATCCCTCCTCTCTAATCTTGTGAATGATGTGTGCATTAATATAGGCTGAATTGAAAAATAATGTCTGCTTTTATTTCCTCCTTCCCATTCTTTGTCATATTTGCTTTATTTTTTGCTGTATAATACTCTTGCACTTCCATACATTACTTTCAAATCAACTTCACTCTTGTGTGTAGCTTTTTTGCCATCTCATCGGTCTCTTCATTCCCCTGAATCCCTACATGTGCTGGAATCCACATAAATCCCACTATTTCCCACTTTTATCACCCGATTTAGTGCAATCAGAATTTCAACTATTAAATCTGGTCTGGCCTCATTCTTCCTGCCCTTAATTGCCATTAGTGCTGCAGTGGAATTTGAACATAAAACATTTCTTCCAGGTCCTTGTCCCTCCACCCATCCAAGGGCCCACAAAATTGCTACTAATTCCGTAGAAAAGACTGACATGTTATCTGGCAATCGAAAACGTTGTTTGATACATAACTGAGGGATACTTATCCCTGTTGCTGCTTTTCCATCGAGTGAATTCATAGAGCCATCAGTATATATCTGCACACTGCCTGGCCAATTTCCTTTTAACTGTTCACTAACCATAGCTACAGGATCACCATAATCCTCCTTAACTTGATCTAGCACTGAAAAATCAACTGTAGGCTCTGGCAGAAACCATGGTGGAACTGGAGACCAACACACTGCTGGTCCTATTATGTAGTCTTTCATGCCCATATCTTGAGCTCTCTTGTCTTTCTATCCCTTCTCTGAAACTCCCAGTGTTCCTCTATTAAACTTCTGGCCGGATTTTTGCAATTAAAACTTTGAAGCTTAGACCAATAGTTCAGGGACAGCTTAATCCTCCTTAACTCTAAAGTAGTCTCCTCCATTTCAACTAAAGGTGCATTGATAGGTGTTGTTCTCATTGCCCCACTCCAAATTCTTAAAGCCTTAGACTGAATAACCTCCAATTTCTTTAAAACAGATGGCGCTGCTGACCCATATGCCATACATCCATAGTCAATGTTGGATCTGATGATTCCCCTGTAAATCATCAATGTATTTCTATCCACACTCCAGTCTCTCCCAACTAGGCATCTTAAAATATTAATAACGTTCTCACATCTATTAACTATTTGATCTATATGTATCTTCCATGACATTCTCTCTTCAAACCAAACTCCCAAGAATTTAACTGATTTAACCCTTTCAGTGGATGTATTATATATCTTTAATCCCTGTTCTGATTTTTCACTTTTAAAACCAAATACTACATATTTAGATTTTGAGACTGATACTTTAAAACCCCATTCCTCTGCCCAATTCTCTACTGTATTCATTGCCTGCTGTAGCCGTTTATAGATATACCTCAAATTTCGCCCTCTTTTCCATACTGCCCCATCGTCAGCAAATAATGACAAACCAAAACTCCCTTCCAATTTACTAAATATATCATTTATCATCACATTAAATAACACTGGACTGATTACACTACCCTGGGGGGTTCCATTTACCACCTTTTCCTCACTGGAAAGAAATCTGTCTACTTTTACTTGGATAGTATGGTCCTTCATAAAATTATTTATCCAGTTTAACATCCTACCTCTAATCCCTGCATCATACAAGTTAATCACCAGCCCCTCCTTCCATACCATGTCATAAACTTTTTCAATATCTAGAAAGACTCCCACAACTGCTTCTTTATTAGCTAAAGCTCTTTTAATATCTAAATTCAATACTAAAACAGAATCCATTGTGGATCTACCAATTCTAAAACCGCTTTGATAAATAGTAATGTACTCCTGCTTCTCCAAAATATAAACTAATCTATTAGTAACCATTTGTTCCATCGTTTTACATAGCACTGACATAAGAGCAATTGGACGGTAGGAGCTGGGTTCTCCTGCATTTTTACCAGGCTTCAGTATCGGCATAATTATTGCATGTTTCCATTCCTTTGGCAATATACCACACTCCCATATAATATTTATTAGCTTCAACAATTCGTCTAATACTGGATCATCTAAGTTGCGAAGAATCTGACAACCTATCCCGTCTCTACCATGTGGCGTATCTTTTCCCTTTTGGATAGCTTGCCTAAGTTCTCCCATAGAAAAAAAAAGCATTCACTGCACTTGTATTATCTTTATTATACTCTAATTTAAATTTCTCATTCTTCAATTTCTCCTCTCTTTTCTTTTTGCTAGCCGAACTTAAATTCTTCGAACTATGCACTTCCTTAAATATTTTAACCAACATCTCTCCTTTATCCTTACTATTAACTGCTTCTTGCCCCTCAATCTGTAAAACTGGTACTTTAATTGATTTATACACTCCTGACATTTTATGTATTAATGACCACAGTTTCCTAACATTTGTTTCCATTCCTAAAGAACTACAAAATTTGCGCCAACTCTCTCTCTTTGTCTCCTTAATAACTCTTCTAGCTTTTGCCCTTAATTTCTTATACACAATTACTTGTTCTTCTTTTGGGTTTTTCCTCAATCTTCGATATGCTTTATTTCTAGCTCGAACAGCAATAGTACACGCCTCATTCAACCAGGGCACAATCTGGCATTCTTTTGGTAATTCAGGTCTTGGGATAAACTGGTCTGCAGCCTCAATTAATGTCTCAAATTGAACTATTCCATCTACAGGTGCATCTCAATAAATTAGAATGTTGTGGAAAAGTTCATTTATTTCAGTAATTCAACTCAAATTGTGAAACTCGTGTATTAAATAAATTCAGTGCACACAGACTGAAGTAGTTCAAGTCTTTGGTTCTTTTAATTGTGATGATTTTGGCTCACATTTAACAAAAACCCACCAATTCACTATCTCAACAAATTAGAATATGGTGACATTCCAATCAGCTAATCAACTCAAAACACCTGCAAAGGTTTCCTGAGCCTTCAAAATAGTCTCTCAGTTTGGTTCACTAGGCTACACAATCATGGGGAAGACTGCTGATCTGACAGTTATCCAGAAGACAATCATTGACACCCTTCACAAGGAGGGTAAGCCGCAAACATTCATTGCCAAAGAAGGAGGCTGTTCACAGAGTGCTGTATCCAAGCATGTTAACAGAAAGTTGAGTGGAAGGAAAAAGTGTGGAAGAAAAAGATGCACAACCAACTGAGAGAACCGCAGCCTTATGAGGATTGTCAAGCAAAATCGATTCAAGAATTTGGGTGAACTTCACAAGGAATGGACTGAGGCTGGGGTCAAGGCATCAAGAGCCACCACACACAGACCTGTCAAGGAATTTGGCTACAGTTGTCGTATTCCTCTTGTTAAGCCACTCCTGAACCACAGACAACGTCAGAGGTATCTTACCTGGGCTAAGGAGAAGAAGAACTGGACTGTTGCCCAGTGGTCCAAAGTCCTCTTTTCAGATGAGAGCAAGTTTTGTATTTCATTTGGAAACCAAGGTCCTAGAGTCTGGAGGAAGGGTGGAGAAGCTCATAGCCCAAATTGCTTGAAGTCCAGTGTTAAGTTTCCACAGTCTGTGATGATTTGGGGTGCAATGTCATCTGCTGGTGTTGGTCCATTGTGTTTTTTGAAAACCAAAGTCACTGCACCAGTTTACCAAGAAATTTTGGAGCACTTCATGCTTCCTTCTGCTGACCAGCTTTTTAAAGATGCTGATTTCATTTTCCAGCAGGATTTGGCACCTGTCCACACTGCCAAAAGCACCAAAAGTTGATTAAATGACTGGCCAGCAAACTCACCAGACCTGAACCCCACAGAGAATCTATGGGGTATTGTCAAGAGGAAAATGAGAAACAATAGACCAAAAAATGCAGATGAGCTGAAGGCCACTGTCAAAGAAACCTGGGCTTCCATACCACCTCAGCAGTGCCACAAACTGATCACCTCCATGCCACGCCAAATTGAGGCAGTAATTAAAGCAAAAGGAGCCCCTACCAAGTATTGAGTACCTATACAGTAAATGAACATACTTTCCAGAAGGCCAACATTTCACTAAAAATGTTTTTTTTTATTGGTCTTATGAAGTATTCTAATTTGTTGAGATAGTGAATTGGTGGGTTTTTGTTAATTGTGAGCCAAATCATCACAATTAAAAGAACCAAAGACTTAAACTACTTCAGTCTGTGTGCATTGAATTTATTTAATACACGAGTTTCACAATTTGAGTTGAATTACTGAAATAAATTAACTTTTCCACGACATTCTAATTTATTGAGATGCACCTGTATATACAATATAATAACAAGCAGTTACAGTCAACCCCGCCCTTACTCTTAGCTTAAGACTTCTCTCTATTCCTTAGTAAAAGTTTGTCTCAGCAGCTTTGTGAATAGGTTTTAAGAGAAAACTCTTAGCTAAAAACTTTTAGTGCTACTTAGGAGAACTCTTAGTGCTAAGATAAAATGTTTTGCGAATATGGGCCCAGATGTCACAAAGCCCATTTTAGGACTTAAATCAATTTTGACCAGATGTGTAGTTATTGCACTTTGCCTTTGGACGGCAGTATAGTGTGATAAGAGCTCACTCAAATACTGAGGTGCCAAACCATTCAGGGCTTTATAGGTAATTAGCAAGATCTTAAAATGTATACAATGTTTAATAGGGGCCAGTGCAGTGTTGACAGAACTGGGCATTTTGAACCAGCTGGAGTTTGTTTATTAAACGCGCAGAGCAACCACCCAATAAAGCATTACAATAATCTAGCCTCGAGGTCATGAACGCATGAATTAATGTTTCTGCATTTTGTTACGAACCCGACGAGACGAGAGACATGCGGATCCATGTGGAAGGCTTTATTTTGAGACGTGGTCATGAAACAGGCATAGATTCAATAACGGCAAACAGGTATAACACAGGGAAGACAAAGAGTAGTCCTAGGGCAAGCGTGGGTCTTCGATCGGCGAACAATATCCAACAGGGCAAGGCAGAGAGATAATCCAGGTACACGAGCGGTAGTCCAAGAGAGGTCCAAACAGAGTCCGAAACGGCAAGGCAAGGGTTAATCCAAACAGACGATAAATCCAGGGCAGGCTGTTGACAGACGAGACAAGATAAACCAGGCAAGGATCAGGAAACACGAGAAAACAGGCAAGACTAGACCAATGGTTCTCAACCAGACACTCTCCCGGGGGGGGCGCGAGTAGGCTACAGGATGGGAGGAAAAAAAACCTGTAAAAAAAAAAAAATTTGCAAATTTTTTTTATCACTAAACTGCTGTCATAAAAAGTTATATTTTTGTATATACATAACTCCTGAATAAAAATTAAAATGTGTTTGGACTGATTTAAAAAAAAAGAGTTTAGAACAAATTTGATTGGTTTGTCGATAGTGAGCGCAAATGCAGGTGATAAGCGGTTTTATTAAGCGAGTCATTGAGTCGTTCATTCAAACGATTCGTTCAAACGGCCGATTCATCAAGAATGAGACAGATGTTGTGCATGGGTCATTGAATCTTTGACTCAACCGATTCGTTCAAAACACTGAATCATTCAAAACACGATTGAGTATTGCTGTGAGATGCGCTATGCTGTGATCTTTGTTTGGATTCATCGGATCTATTTTCGCTGCTAAAATAGACCAAAACAGTCATTATTTCGTCTAAAATGTAAGTGACTTAATATTATTAACTTGTTTGTTTAACTGTCATATGAAATCAGTGTCACATTTTCAATCGCGAGGTGATGGTAAATTAAGTGATGGTCAATTGTCAGCTCTCTTGGTCGTCAGGTCGTGTGATGCATGTTGCTGAACTGTATTCAAATATTATAAATATAAAAACACCACATTTTGAAATTTAACTGCAGTATGTCAATTTAGTTTATATGTGTGTGCTGCGCTCATAGACTTTAGAAAACGGCGCTCATTTGTTTGATTTCTCCTCGAGAAGCTGCGCAAGCCTCAAAAGTTTAAGGTCCTTGCACCCTGACTGAGTCCGAAACTGTCGTATTCGTTTTTTCATATTCGTCATTTGGTGGCTCTCAATTGTCAAAAACACCCCTCAAAATATTTGCTACGGATGCGAAAAATGTAGAAAATCGAACCATCCGAATTCATTTTTATGACGGACGGAAGTTTCAGAGGCTGCAAACGTATAAAACGTGAGGTCGTATTTAGTTATATATACACACACACACACACATATACATATATACATATATATATTCAAAAAAACTAATAAACTAGTCAGAATATAGGCTACAGTTAAAGCTTTCCTTTAGTTTTTGTGAAATGCTCACATGCACGCACGCAGCCACGCACACACAAATATGTTTAAATACATTTGTTGTTAATAAATAAATAACAATAAATTGTTGTAACAGCAATATCTCCAAGTTTTGTTTTTCACTGTAAAATGCAAAGAGAGTACCGCCACCTTTTTCCCCCACTTCAAGCACTGATTATAACACAAACAAATCATCCTCCTGGCGACTTTTTTTTTTGTCAAAAGCGACAAATCCAGCGACTTTTACTGGTGTTTTTGGAGACTTTTGTGGTGTTTGGAGACTCGAAAGCACGAATCACTCTGCAGTTAGGCCTACTGTGCTCAACGAGCAGCAGGTGCTGCCTTGAGCCCCTCTCCCGTCCAAAAGCACTCACAGGCGGTCAGTCTCTCAGTAGCCTCGCGCAGCAGTCAGCGCAGAGAGGAGACACACACCCCTCCGCATCCAGGCTGCAAATGAATCGCGCATGCGCATGGCCACCGCCGTTCCCGCCCTGGCTTACAGAGCGGAGTGTAAATGTAAATGTTCACTCACTCTCACACAAAAATAAATCACTGCATTTAAATTGACTCACGACATAGCTCTCCATTCACTCTAGTCTAGTCTCTTGCCAAGTTCGCTTGTGGCAGCTCTCGCTAGTCTGTTATCAATCTCGATTTACATAGGCCTTTACTACAAAACCCCAACAGTCTTTTTAAAGACTAAAACCACAAACATTCTTGTTAAAGATTAGATCAAATCTCAGCCCTAGCCAGTAATTTTTTTTTTAACTGCTAGGCAGTAGCTACACTTAGCTAAAACTACCCACACGACTAAGACACACACACACACTACAATCGTTAAGTATTAAAATAAAATCTGAATTGTCTGCAAAATAATTATTTTGTTCATTTAATTAAAGATCGTGCCTAAGTCCCGACTGATTAGCCCCTGATACGTCTCTCAACATAGCCACACACACAGTTACATATTGCCTAAACTTTATTGAAAACACATAACAAAAATGGAGAAATTTCTTGTGAGGACCAACAAGCCAACCGACGCACCACCAGCTGCAAAAAAGCTTTGAAGGTACGATGAAGCATACCCGCAGTTTGGGTTTACAGTCACGACTGATCTGAGACCTCAGTGTGTCGTGTGTGCCGAGGTGCTGGCAAACGACAGTATGAAGCCCTGCAAATTAAAAAGGCACCTCGAAACAAAGCATGCTGGCATTAAAAATAAACCGGCTGAATATTTTAAAAGAAAGCTTGATGGCCTCCATCAGCAACAGGCAACCATTTCAGTGCACAGCACTGTGTCTAAACAGTGTTTGGAGGCATCGTATGTAGTGGCCAAAAGAATCGGTAAACTGGGTAAACCGCATACAATCGCCGAGACTCATTTTGCCAGCAGCGCAAGACATGTGCAGAATAATGACAGGTGATAGTGCAGCAGCCAAACTTGGTGCAGTACCACTGTCCAATGACACAGTCGCTAGGAGAATTGTAGACATGTCCAATGATATCAGAGAGCAACTGATAAAGTTCGTAAAAAAGAGTCCTTACTACACGCTGCAGCTGGACAAATCCACTGATATTGCTGGGCAGGCACAGCTCCTCACCTATGTCAGGTATCTGCGGGACAAGGCGATTGAGGAGGATGTCCTGTTTTGCCGGCCTCTTCAGTCGCACACTACAGGAGAAGCCATTTTCAATGTCCTTGATATTTTTATCCGTGAAAATGGTTTGGCTTGGGACCGATGCGTTGGCCTATGCATGGATGGTGCGCAGGCAATGACGGGGCGTGAGTGTGGCCTAGCTGCTCGCGTTCAGCAAGTAGCTCCACTTGTGAAATGGACACATTGCATGGTCCATCGCGAAGCACTAGCTGCTAAAAAAATGCTGGTTCTTTTTGTCTCCGTGCTGAACCAATCCATGAAAATGATAAATCTCATCAAATCACGGCCCCTAAACTCTCGCTTGTTTGGGGTCCTCTGCCAGGAGATGGGGTCAGGGCACGAACAGCTGCTTCTGCACACTGAAGTTCGCTGGCTCTCCAGGGGGCGGGTGTTACAGCGGTTGTATGAGCTGCGAGAGGAGGTGAAGTGGTTTTTGACAGAAATCAAATCGGATCTGGCGAAGCATCTGGATGACACTATGTGGCTTGCGTCTCTGTCCTATTTGGTCGATATATTTGACCGCTTGAACGGCCTCAACCTGTCTTTGCAAGGCCGCGAAACTCATATTTTGCTCCTTGCAGACAAAGTGCACGCCTTCACACAAAAACTAGATCTCTGGCATGGCCGCATCAGTCGAGGGAACTGCGACATGTTCCCCAGCCTTGCAGACTTTATCACTGATGCAGGCACGTCACACGATTTCTTCTCTCTATTTCAATCAGCGTCTGAGCACCTGTCAGCAATGAGAAAACAATTTGCGACGTACTTTAAAGAGGATTATCGCTCTTTTGCGTGGGTTCGAGATCCATTTGTGTGCACAGCAAACGAGCTATCAATTGATATGCAGGAACAGCTTATTGAGCTGAAGAGTGACAGTAGACTGAAGGAACTCTTTAGCTCCTGCCCTCTTTCGTCATTCTGGGCAGCATTGATGCAGGAATATCCTGAACTCTGTGACGTCGCCTTGAAGATTCTCCTTCCGCGTCGACATATTTGTGTGAGGCAGGATTCTCAAAAATGACTGCACTCAAAACGAAATACCGCAATCATGCACAAATCAAGGATGATTTGAGGCTGTGTTTATCAAACATTGAGCCAAGAATTGAGAATTGCAAGGCAAAGCAGGCTCAGGTCTCACATTAACATCACCTACCTGCAAGCTTCTGTAAAAAATGCAGATGATGCCTACTATTAGGCCTAGTAATAATAACAATAATAAAGCATAAATTAATATCAGAGGTCTGGTGCCAATTCCCAATTATAGCAATAGCCTAGTAATGATAATAGGCCTATACTGATAATAACAACAACAACAACAACAACAACAACAAAGCATGTAACCTCATATAATTATATATCAATAGCCTAGTAATGATGATAGGCCTACTACTACTCATAATAATAATAATAATAATGTCTGCAAGCTCACATTAGAAGTCTGGTGCTACTGCCAATTATAACAATAGCCTAGTAATGATAATAGGCCTACCTACCGCTACTGATGATAATAATAATAATAATGTGGGGCTAAAAATAATAGCCTAGGACTATCTATCTATCTATCTATCTATGCAAGGTGGTGTGGGGGGCAACTGCAATGAACCAGCTTTGGGGGGGGCCCAGCTTGCAAAAGGTTGAGAACCCCTGGACTAGACTATGAACTAGAAACTAGAACTGGGAATTGGCTCCGTAGAGTAGCTATCACTAGGTGAGCGATAAGTGCTAGACAATACTCGGCCATCTGTGAGAGGAAGTCCATGGTTTATGTAGGGTGTGTGATTGTGTGATAGTTCTCAGGTGTGAGCGTGTGATTGGTACAGCTGTGTGCAATCAGTGCAATGGATCATGGATGGGAACCGTAGTCCGGAGTGAAGTGCGACAGTAGTGTAGTGCAATAGTCCATGTGGTGCGCGGGTGACCTCTGCTGGTGAACGAACGGGAGTGCATGGACAGGAGTCGTGACACATTTGATATTGAGAGCATAGGTCGTAATTTAGATATATTTTTAAGATGGAAAAATGCAGTTTTACAAATGCTAGAAACATGTTTTTCAAAAGAAAGATTGCTATCAAAAAGTACGCATAGGCTCCTAACTGATGACGAAGAATTTATAGAGCAGCCATCAAGTATTAGACAGTGATCTAGGTTATTACATGCAAAAGTTTTTGGTCCAATAATTAACACCTCTGTTTTTTCAGAATTTAGCAGTAAAAAATTGCTAGTCATCCAGATTTTGATATCAACTATACATTCCATTAGTTTTACAAATTGGTATGTTTCATCAGGTCGCGAAGAAATATAGAGCTGAGTATCATCAGCATAACAGTGAAAGCTAACACCATGTTTCCTAATGATATCTCCCAAGGGTAACATGTAAAGTGTGAAAAGTAAGGGGCCTAGTACTGAGTCTTGAGGTACTCCATACTGCACTTGTGATTGGCAGTGGTGGAAAGAGTACTGAAAATTTGTACTTAATTACAAGTACTGTTACATTGCTGAAATACTACTCAATTACAAGTAAAAGTTCTGGTGTCAAAACAGTACTTAAGTAAAAGTACAAAGTACTCTTCTCAAAAACTACTCAGAGTACTAGTTACTAGTTACTTTTTAGCCGGCGATATTTAATGAATTACCAAAAAATATTCATTCATATCAAAGATCTATGTGGATAATAGCTTCTTTGAACAAAACCTTATCTTATTGTAGGAGATCCTTGAACGGACACATATTTACAACGAGCAGATTCATTCCAGAGGAATGAGTGAATCTCTGGTTTCACCTCTGAGAGTCGTAAAAGTAACTAAGGATCCAAGACGATGCCTAAGTGTCTGGACCAAGATCCCTCCAGAGATCAGAACTGCTAGAGAATCAACTTCACTAACGCAGAACAAAGGAAACTTCTGGTGGGAAAGATACCAGATCCAGATGGTAAATGAACCCTTGACCAGCCAACGTATAAATTTACAAACTTATCAACAAACGCGCGATGGATTTACAGTCGTAGGCCTGACTTAAACATATGCCAGAACTCCCAACTTATTTGTGTTACGCCTTAGATATGCTTGATATGTTAGTAAAACATACGCTATTTTAATCTATCCATTATAAGGTCGGTACCATTTTAACCTATGTATTATGAGGGTATGAATATGTGTGTGTGTCATGCTTGGTGTTAAACGAAAGTATATTTTATTTTCAACAACTCTGTGTGGATGAAATGTAGAAATTAGGTAAATCCTGTAACGTTATAACGTTTATCAAGATTATTAACAAAACCCTGCAAGGATTTTCGGTCACGTGATGACACGGGCAGCTCGTTAATTTATGCAGAGAAACGGAGCCTAGGAAGCTGAGCTCCTCTTTACAACAAGCGGATTGGTACCCCAGCTCCGGGGTGGGCCTAAAGTGGCCTGCTTAAAATCTAATGTTCAACTAAACTTCACGCTCTTTGCCATGGTTTGAAAACTGCTACAACTTTTGTGCTCATACGCCGCATCAAACCATCACCTCATTCCAAACTTCAAGCTATTCAAGAAACTTTCGCGACTTCTGAAATCTTCAACTTCTGCAACCGAGAAAGGAAAGAAGAACTTTTACCGCGTCTCATCCAACCAGGCAACCCACCAATCATGCCCGGGGTTCCCTAAGAGACGTCAGACAAACAACGGCTCGCCAGCCAATCAGCTAAGCCCAGGAATTCCCTCAACGAGACAAGGACGAGACTCGGCAGCAAACCTTCTAAACAAGTAAAACAAAATCTCTTATCTATTGGCTGAAAACGGCGCAAAGTTGTTATTAATGGGAAAGATAGAACTAAGCTCTGCTTTGTTGACTTTCTGATAACCACCGAAGTTGAGACTTCCTTCATAACTCATAATTCTGCATAATTCTGTTGATTTGTGTGTGTTTAGATAATTTAGTCTCATGTAATCTTAGAGGTAGTTCAATAAACTTGATTCATTGTACAGAGCAGTGTCTGTTTTGTATTTGATCAGTTACTGCCTTGAGCTGTCGACCCTTTGCTATCTTGCTCAAAATTGATAAATTACTATTTTTTGTTGTATTGTTGGCCACAAAGCAAGATAAACAAAATTGTTAACATATACTGACTTTAATGTCTCGCTGGACGAGTCGTTAAAAGGTATAAATTATACGTTTTGATTAATATCAATTAATCAAATCAATAACAGTTGTTGCGCTACTGGGGACTTTTATTATGCCTGTGTGAATGAATGAACTCTGAGTTGTTGGTGTTTGTAACTGCAGTAAAATTAAAACTTTTGTCTGCCAAAGACAAAGTAAAAGAGAAACTCAAGCGTGTTCCTTCTGTGTTCCTCTTAATAAGCCCTGTATAGTTTTGATTCATTAATGCGTGTCCCATTGGTGTGATCGAACTATGTATCTCCCTGGCACATGAACTCAGGGTAGCTCCCTAAGCTTCGTTGCCATCCAAATTCACTAAAGTAGTGAAAGTGACACTGACTCAGAAAGGAGTGTTCAAACGTTATGTTGTGGGAGAATTTTGATCAAAGAAAAGATTGTGTGATGATTATCCACGTGTTGTGTCTGTCAAATAGACTAACACAAACTGATGAGATCCACCGAGATTTCATAATGTTGTTTTATTAATTGCAGTGAATCTGCAGTTATCTCGCTCTAAACAGTTGAGATTGTTAGTGATATAAAGAAAAGAATCTAAAAGGTGATTTTGGTTTTTCAAGTGTGAGATGCACTCACACCTCTGTGATGTACTGAAACTGTGTGTAACATGCTGGCTTAGGGCCGTGTGTCACCATAGTGACGGCGCAACCCAGGAAGTCAAGTGCGCGAGCGCCATTTTGGAGCTGTTGTAAACAATAGCATAGCATAGTGAAGCTAAGCTAACTGAAGCTAATGAGTAGCATTGGAGCCTATGCGAAGCTATTAGCATTGAAGGCTAGCGATTAACACGTAGCATTTTGTGGGTTTTTAAATGCAGTGTGTTTTGCAGTGTTTTGAAGTGTTGATGTGACTTAACTATTTACAGCTGAACTTTAACTCACACTAAGATTGTTCATGTCATTTCCTTCTCTCTTTTGCTTTTATTCATTCTATCTCCCCTCCCATTTAGAATGACTGACAAATGCAATATTAATAAACCTTGCTGTATGATGGTAAAATCATCAGAGTGGCTAGCGATCTCACCGGTGGTTTAATAAGCATTTGTTTAAGTTTTTTTTTTTTTATGGATATTAGTTTAGTAGCTGTTGGTTTTATTAGAAATTAATTCTGGGCCGTAGCCTCTTTGCCTTGATAGTAAGATAATTAATTCAATTATAACTGCGCTCATGATTTCAAGGATATCAGTGGACAAATTGCTATTAAGTATTGGAAATTGATAATTTAATTTCATACCTAATCCCAGATTTGAAATTAATTTCATTTCATTAAAATAATTTCAGTTCCTGCGTCCACCTCACAACAGTCATTGATTAAATTTTAATCATAAAGTGCTCTGATAATTTGACAATAACATTAAGATCTTAATCATTAACTATCAAAGTGTTTGATTTTCTGGTCCGAAAATTGTTAATTTCCTTTAGAAGTAATTAGGATGGTATGGATTAATTTGTTCTAACGATTTTAATGACACAAGGAATTAGTAATCTGTTAGTCTTAAGGATATGAAATTAGGAATGTGGAATTTGTAATTTAATTTCATAATTAATTACGAATTTGAAAATTCTAATTCAATTTAATAATTAATTACAGTTCCTGTTTCCATATTGCAACAATATTTGCTGATCAATGAAAGGTTAATTGCTCTTATAATTTGAATAACAAACATCATTGGGTTTTGATAATTTACTATCGTTATTGCCTTGAGATTAATATTTTTGTTTTTGTGTCAGCATTAATTAAGTAGGGTTTTGGCTTCCGTATTTCAATGATACATCATCGAGCAATTTTAATCCTAATCATCCTATCAATTTTAATGATAACATCATTAAATTGTAATTAGAAACCACAGTTGCTAATTTGAAATTCTAAATTCATTCGCAATCAAGTCTGGTCCTACCTGTTAGGCCTTATTTTCTCTACCTCAGTTATTTAATTACCTCAGCTAAAATTTTTCATAGGGTTTTCCTTCGCTTAAGCCTGGTAGTATAGCGCTCCCCCTAGTGTTTGGTTGGTGCAGTGACAGTCGCATTCGCGGTGAGTTGCGGTGGACGAGTCACCTGTTCTGACGTAACCTGGTGCCGGCTGGGGGCTAAACCGAATATTTACATTCCAGTGTTGCAGGTGAGGGCCCGCAGTGGAGGCTCGGCATTTGTATACGCAGGGGAGGAGTCAACAGAGGCTGGTCAACAATAGCTTGGGAACACCACCTTGTTCCTATTTTGTTCGCTCCAGCAAACAATTAGGCTAAGGCTTAGCCCATTCTCTTTGCGAGCCAGTCGTTGACGCGCCTCACCCGACAGGCATGTTCGTGCCCATAGCCATGACTGTTTGAGGCCCATTGCAATACTGGCGGCGTAGTATTCAACCTAGCCTTACAGGAGCTCACTGAGTGTGCTCAGACGGAGGGCCCAGCCACCAAACTCCAACTGGGTCAGCCCAAACTCATCACCAAGCCTAGCGGATAAGAGCATCAGCCCACCTAGCTAGCAAAACCTCAAAGGGGAAAATTAGGGTCTTCTGTAATACTTATGTCAGTTAGCGTCTTCTGCTAGCGCAGTAGGCCAACTCCATAGGGATAGCGACCCCACAGCGCCACCACCCTGTCAACCTTGTCATTTTTCTTAACATTGAGAGCAAAACCTCACTCTTGTTCTCTTTCTCTCTCTCTCTCTCTCTCTCTCAGCTGTCCTCTTCTGATTTGACTACTGCTGCTGGTTTTTGGGTTTGTGTTTGTGAAAGTCATAAAGCAGAGCATTTTTGAAACATTTAATAAATATTTGGGGAACAGGAACACTTCGTTTCAAAATTGTATGACATTTACTGTACCTTCCCTCCACATCCTGTGATCCTACCCAGCTTAGGCTCAAGCAGGTCAGCTGGAAGACTGATCAAATGTCCATCAAACCTCGAACACACGTCTAGAAACGCTTTGGTTGGTGAATGGTTGTCAATCCGACTAGCTGAGAAGCCCACACTGTCATTGTTATTGTTTTCTTTCGCCCCGGAGGAAATTTCAATAACAATCACAGTCCTGGCATTGAGAAATCCTTTTCCAAACCCCTATCTAGAAGCACCCTTCTGAATTAAAATTGTCATTTTTTTTAAACAAAAGAGAAGAAAATTTAACTATACTTATTTTTGTGACCAGAAAAGTGTATTCTTATTTGTCTCTCTCTCTCTTTCTACTGTACCCTTAACCTTCTTCCCTTGAGAAAAAAAAAGAGAAGAGGGAAACTTTCTTTTATAGGAACATTGGAAGCATCCAAGTGTTATTCTATTCTTCGCTGAAAACTATTCTGTTGTTTTCCGGTGTGTTTTGTGTTCCTCTTTCTTTCCCCAGTTCTCTAGCTGTGCTACCCGTGTGTGTTTACTAATTGTCCCCACAGAAATTCCAAATTAGAGGCAGGCCCACCAGAGTACCACAGGCTCAGAGAACCACTTTCACCCTCACATTACACACTCAACATCAGCCACACCTGACATTGCACACTTACACCTTTATTCTGCCCTGCTTGTTTGTTTTGTTGTGTTTCGTTTTTGTTCTGTTCCTCCAGGTCTGTGTCAGGCTCGGAGCTAGATCTCCCTTGCTGTGTCAAATCATGTCTCGCACAACAGACCCTGTTGGCCACTGGGAAGACCTCGAGACCTGGCTAAGTGTTGCAACAGACAGCCTCCTACCTCAGGCAGCTGAAACACTAAAGCAGCAGACACAGGACCAGCTGGATGACAACATAACAAGCCTCATGAAACAGAACCCAGGTCAGAACTACAGTCACAAAGAATTAGCCAAGATCACCGGCTCCTTAAGTCACACACTCATCGCCACCCTCAAGCTGAGCGATAGGCACGCCGCCCACCTCCAGCAGGAGCTGACATGCGCACAACGACGCATCAAACAGCTGGAACTGGAGGCTCAGGAACGAAGGGAAGAGCCCGATGAAGTGGAACAAGGCACCGAGGAGGAGATCAACAGGCTAAAAGAGACGTTATCAGCTGCTACACAGGAAATGGAACGAGGCAGAGCAGACTACACTGATCTCTCCAACAAGCTACAGCATGCAGAACAGCTACTGGAAAAGGCAAAGGCTGACTTCAGAGACAAGAACAGCCGAATTAAAGCCCTTGAAACTCACCTGAATGAGTCCAGAGACGAGGTTAGCCGCCTAACACGACAGCGCGACTACATTAAAGATGAGTTCGACAGCATGAAAGAGGAACTCAAACACGCATATGAACTGCGCCGTGAACAGTCAAGAACACGACGGGCACAGACTTCACCCCCGCTGAGCAGAACCGGGTCCCCTGTTCCTGGACTGGCACGTGAGCAAAAGGGGAGGGGGCCGTGCTAAAACAGTCACCAGCTCCCTCTGAAGAATCCTACCTCCCCTCTAAGCTAAAAGAACTTGCTCCAGCCAGCCACAGATCATCGCACGGCTTGGACCTCAAAGACCTCGACAAGCTCGCCAGGAACATTGGCAAATTCACTCTAAATGTGCCAGGTAGTCAGGAGATCAAAGGATATCTACAAGATGTCGATTTTCATCTGGAAATGAGACCCAGCGTCACCGACAAAGATAGACTGTATTTGATCAGAGCAACATCTAGCTCAGAAGTTCGCAGTTTCCTGGACCGCCAGCCAGCCCACATAAAGACTTATTATCACCTGCTCAAAGAAGCCCTCATCAAAGAGTTTGCGGACCCTGAGTCTGAACAAGGACTAGTGGCTGCCCTGGAGACGAAACAAGGTCGTCATGAACCCCCTCAAATTTATTACAGCAGACTCAGACAAGCGTACTTCAGGGCGTGCAATGAACAGAATATGGAACAAGACGTTAATTTTAAAACGCTCTTCCTGAGGAATCTTCACTCTGGGGTAAGCCACCATCTTGGCGTTCTTGCATGTCCACGCACAATGAGTGCTCAACAACTGCGAGACTTGGCGCACAAGGCCTACTGCAAGCAGAAGATGGCTTCAGAAAAGGGCGCCAAAACCACGGCAGTTCTTGACTTCAACTCTCAGAGTCAGGGTCTGGCCCTAGAGGGCGCCCAGTGTCAAGACCATGCCAAGCCGACACCCAAAGAGTGGAATGCATCCTCGTCCAACAGAGAACGAGGGGGAGGGACCACATGGACGACAACGCTCACCTGGACGTCACTGAGAATTATCTGCCCATTGCCCGCGATTCGCGGTTCATGGGCAGAACGTGGAAAGGACCTGACGGGAAAGCTTCCCTATCAGTAATTTCCTAAGGTATTTTATAACATGTTCTAACCACATTATACTGCACTCCAGGAGCCCTTACTGCAGGGGTTGTATGACTCTCCATGCTCAAGTGTTGGCTTGCGAGCCTTCTCGATGCTTGCTGAAGCCACCACCCTCCTGCACTTGCGTTACATTCTCATGTTGGACCTGCACGGGAGCTGTGGTTGGTGAGTACGATCCATTTAATTTCTCCGCAGCACTATGTGGGCCTGTTTTTTGTACGCTTTGACTCTAGTCAGAACCTCTCGATCTGTCGACTGATTGTGGTGATGGTCTCACCGCTGGTACTGGATCCAGCCTGGATGATAGCCTACTTCTTCAGCTTCATGCTTGCTGGATCATGCAGCCAAGTCGCTAGGCTTCTGCGGGAGCCTCTTTGGCCCTCAGGTCCCCAGTATAGCGCTGCAACCCCAGGACTCGCAGTCCTCCATTCAGGCTAAGCCTTTTTCGGAGTGTAATACTTCGTGATGTGCTCCCTGACGTCCTGGCTGAGTGTTTGCTTCGAGAAGCTGCCCCAGCCAGGACGTACTAGTCATGTCTTGCCTCGAGAGGCTTCCTGAGATTTGAGTCATCCACTTAACCATTACTTACGGCGAATACAGTGAATTGCCCCTCTGTGGAGTGGGCTTGAGTACACTGCTTTCCCGGAGGTACGAATGAGAGGTGTTTCTGCGGAAACCCTTCCTGAGTGCTTTGGCTCTGAGGAGCGATAGCTCTCCAGATATGTTTGGTTATTGGGTCCCTGTTGGTCAGGCCTGGAAATGCTCCCCTCACCTTAGAGGGTTACCTTTGAGCTTGCCGCTCCCGGTCGAGCGTCTGAGGACTCCTTTCACCGGGTCCTGCACTCCCTGGAGCTCTGTTGAGCAGCAGCCTCAGGTTGTTAGGCCCCTCTCTACCTCCCTGTTAGGTTGCTCTCCTTGTTGGTTGAGCTCAGCAGTGCTCCCCTCACCCTAGAGGGTCACCTATGAGCATACTGCTCCCAAACTGAGCGTCTGAGTCCCTCTCCTATTTGAGAGTTAGGCCGCCGCTCTCTAGAGCTCCAGTTAGCAGTCATGCCAGGTTGTTGGGCCACCTTCTGCCTCCCTGGTAGGCTGTTTTTTGGTCGAGCTAGCATTGCTCCCCTCACCATAGAGGGTCACCTATGAGCATGCCGCTCCCTTCTGAGCGTATGAGTTTCCTCTCATTCTGAGAATTGAGTTCTCCGCTCTCCATGTCATTGAGCAGACTCAGGTTGTTAGGCCTCTTTTGCCTCCCTGTTAGGTTGCTCTCCTTGTTGGTAGAGCTAGCATTGCTCCCCTCTCCATAGAGGGTCACCTATGAGCATACCGCTCCCTTCTGAGCGTCTGATTTCCCTCTCATGCTGAGAGTTGGGTTCTCCGCTCTCCAGAGCTATGTTTATTGGTTGAGCTAGCATTGCTCCCCTCACTATAGAGGGTCACCTATGAGCATGCCGCACACTTCTGAGCGTCTGAGTTCCCTCTCATGCTGAGAGTTGGGTTCTCCGCTCTCCAGTGCTCTGTGACAATATGCTCTCCTTGTTGGTCAAACTGGCGTTGCTCCCCTCACTATTGAGGGTCACCTATGAGCATGCCGCTCCCTTCTGAGCGTCTGAGTTCCCTCTTGTGCTGAGAGTTAGGTTCTCCGCTCTCCAGAGCTATGTTTATTGGTTGAGCTAGCATTGCTCCCCTCACTATAGAGGGTCACCTATGAGCATGCCGCTCCCTTCTGAGCGTCTGAGTTCCCTCTCATGCTGAGAGTTAGGTTCTCCGCTCTCCAGAGCTATGTTTGTTGGTCGAGCTAGCATTGCTCCCCTCACCATAGAGGGTCACCTGTGAGCATGCCGCTCCCTTCTGAGCGTCTGATTTTCCTCTCATGCTGAGAGTTAGGTTCTCCGCTCTCCAGTGCTCTGTGACCATATGGTCTCCTTGTTGGTCGAGCTGGCGTTGCTCCCCTCACTATTGAGGGTCACCTATGAGCATGCCGCTCCCTTCTGAGCGTCTGAGTTCCCTCTCATGCTGAGAGTTAGGTTTTCCGCTCTCCAGAGCTATGTTTATTGGTTGAGCTAGCATTGCTCCCCTCACTATAGAGGGTCACCTATGAGCATGCCGCTCCCTTCTGAGCGTCTGAGTTCCCTCTCATGCTGAGAGTTAGGTTCTCCGCTCTCCAGAGCCATGTTTATTGGTCGAGCTAGCATTGCTCCCCTCACTATAGAGGGTCACCTATGAGCATGCCGCTCCCTTCTGAGCGTCTGAGTTCCCTCTCGTGCTGAGCGTTAAGTTCTCCGCTCTCCAGTGCTCTGTGACCATATGCTCTCCTTGTTGGTCGAGCTGGTGTTGCTCCCCTCACTATTGAGGGTCATCTATGAGCATGCCGCTCCCTTCTGAGCGTCTGAGTTCCCTCTCGTGCTGAGCGTTAAGTTCTCCGCTCTCCAGTGCTCTGTGACCATATGCTCTCCTTGTTGGTCGAGCTGGCGTTGCTCCCCTCACCATAGAGGGTCACCCATGAGCAAGCCGCTCCCTTCTGAGCGTCTGAGTTCCCTCTCATGCTGAGAGTTAGGTTCTCCGCTCTCCAGAGCTATGTTTGTTGGTCGAGCTAGCATTGCTCCCCTCACCATAGAGGGTCACCTATGAGCATGCCGCTCCCTTCTGAGCATCTGAGTTCCCTCTCATGCTGAGAGTTAGGTTCTCCGCTCTCCAGTGCTCTGTGAACATATGCTCTCCTTGTTGGTAATGCTGGCGTCGCTCCCCTCACTATTGAGGGTCACCTATGAGCATGCCGCTCCCTTCTGAGCGTCTGAGTTCCCTCTCATGCTGAGAGTTAGGTTCTCTGCTCTCCAGAGCTATGTTCTCACCGCACCCGCAACGCGCAGCATCTATTCAACTCCCACGGGAGCTAAACGCGCTCCGCCCACACGCTAGATTACCTCGGAAATTAAGCGAGAACAGAGCCGCCGCCGCAAATGCGTCGCTATTCCCGCGAGAGGCGAACACACTCATGCAGACACAGGTATGCAACTCGGGTAAAAGTGAAGCACTCACCTCCCCTCTCAGTAGTCCCGCGAATGCATCACGCTGAGCACAAGCAGTCTCCTCGTGAGTGGAGTATGTTGAATTCATGCCTATTTCTCACGAGAAATAAGCAACGAATGCAAAGAGTACATTCAACTCCCTCGAGAGCCGAACGCGCTTGCTCTTCACCACACACACAACACGCGAGCCGCGTGAAACTGCAGGTATCAAAGCGTGCTTATCCCTCACAAGAAACAAGCAATGGATGCGACGAGCGCATTCAACTCCCTCAGGACTGAACGTGCTTGCTCTTCACCACACACACACACACAACCCGCAAGCCATGTGAAACTGTGCGTATCAGAGCAAAGCCTCTGGCGAGAGAACACGCACTCCTAGTCATGCTTAGCTTCTGCTAGCATAAACAAACGGTCAGTGAAGACGAAGAAGAGGATGACGTATTTTCCCAGCGCCCCTTTATACTGTGGCGGCGCTAGGTAATGACGTCATAGGCTATCGCCGGCCAATGTTATTGTCATGTTTAGATATATGCTTCAGACACCGGTCACGACCCCTAGAGGACGTAGTTCGAAGTTCCCTTGAAAGTCTCAAACTAAATAAGGTTTGGGCAAACCCTATAAAGACTGGTCGCTAGGCGCTTTTTGAAAAAACAACAACAAAAAAAAAAAGTTGCTAAAGTGGTCTGAAAAGTCGCTAAATTGGCAACATTGTCAGCATCTCCATCCATTTCCATTTCTCCAACTATAGTAGTATGGGTTAGGCCACGGGTCAAACAGAAAATGCACGCTGCATTAATCGCGCGTTAATAAAATTAGTTCCATTAAAATGAATTTGCGTTAACGCATTATTAAGCTTATGTTGACAGAGTAGTAGCAAGCAACAGATGAATATAGATTGAATTCAAAAACAAAACTCCTAACTTTATATCATTAAATTGAAATAGGAAGCCGCTAACAGACGCTCACATCCACACAGGTGCAATAATACTGATGCCTTCACTTCCAGGTCAAGAAGCTGTCAATCAAAAACTCAGTAGTCAATGAGAACACACCGCTGATAGCCCCGCCCCCACGAGAGATTTGTGCCAGAATGGCGAACGAAAACTTCAGAAGCGTTAATAAAACTTTAGAAGCGTAAATGAAAACTCTGGAAGTACATTTGTAAGTAAAGATCAGCGAATGAAAGAGGAGAAAACAGTTGGAAAACATGCAGTATATTAAAAACGAAGTCAAAGGTTTCTTGAAAAATTACATTCATTTTAATTGGCACAAATGTAATTCCATTTTTATCTGTTAAAAGGGGTTATAAGGCAAAGATTAAAATATCCTACGTTCCAATAAACACATCAAACAGATATAAGACATCACATATTATTTGTGAATATAATGCTCTAATACTTTAAATGATTTTAAGTGTTTGTCTGTTGAAAATTATCCATGTGAGTTCTGTGTCCCTTTGTTGGAGCGCAATAGTGAAAGAGCGTGCATCTTCTGGAATGCAGAGGGAGGAAAAAGAGGAGATGTCCTGAGGTCAGAAAATGTCACGGGTAGAGATCTGGGCTCAGACATTCCATTGTAAATCAGTCTTCCTTTGTTGATTCGAATATCAATTTATGCGTTAACTGGTCAGGGGGTCCAGGAGCATCTTTTGCTGGAAGATTTCCAGACAAGAAGTTCTTTGTTCTGTGTTGGTTGAATTAGGTTTAAGGGATCAGGGACCAGGCTCTGACAGGAAACTGGTCCAGACACTCAGCATTAGGTTGATCATTAATTAAGTTTACGACCTGCAGATGGTGGGGAGGAGAATCTTTAGTTTTCCTTTGGCATGTAAAATTCTATAGTTATTTGGGTCTGTTCAAGACAGAGATCCTACACCATTGAGTCCTGACATCTTTGGAGTTCATTACTCTTCAAACCAGGAAGAACGTGATCGCAAGTCCAAACCTTGAAACCATAAAGACTTTCATCCGAGACTGCATCCGGACACTCGTCAACGACCAAGGCAATGCAAGTATCGTACATTTAACTAAATGAAAAAAGAGGTTTAGTATAAGATATAGACCCCGTTGTAAAATGGCGCTGATGGTTTCACTCAAAGGTTAACTAACTCCTTTTCCAAAGCTGCATTTTCTTGTTTCTCTAATGGTTCATCCAGTCTCATTTGCCCTTCCCTCATGTCCTTCCCTCATGATTGTATGTTTGTTTGTTTAGATTAGTTATGTGTGTTAGTGCTTAGCTAATAAACTTTTATGCACAGATTACACAAGTTTCTGATTCTGTCAATGCTTATTAATAATGTCCCTTTACGATTCTGATCTAGCTACATGCTCTAATGCATTAATACTGTAGGAAAGATATTTTCTGTGGCCACGAAAGTATCCTTTCTTAGAGTTGATGAACTTCCACTGAATGTTCGCTGGACGAGCAGATTAGTTGATGGCAATTTAATTCTGCTACAGTTACTTCTGGCAGCTGATATAAATAATTGTAATTAATCATAATTAATTGTAATTATTTATATACATTTCCCTTTTGAGCTAATTTGCTTCACAATGCATAACAGAACTAATGGAACACTTTTTTTTTCAACATGGCTTTTTTTTATTAATTTTGTTACAAAACCCCCATGAACACTACAGAATATCTAATTACATAACATTACAGAGTATACTTTCCCACCCCTACATTTATCAAACAGAAAATAACATTAAAAAAATAAGTTATAAAATAAAGTAATATATAAAAATACAAAAATTAAAAATGAAATTGAAATAAGGATAATGAAGTAACATTCACTGATGTAAAAAATAAAAATAAAATAAACAAATAAATAAATTATAGCACATTGGATTTCAAATTACAGTCATCATTACATAACTTTCCACTTTATCTATTAACAAATTGCCTAAAAGGGGACCACACCTTTTTAAAAACCTCTGCTTTACCTCTTATTGCATATGTTAATTTTTCAAGAGCAAGGTTTTCAGACATTTCTTTAATCCACTGTGAAAGAACAGGCCTTTGGAAGTTTTTCCATACTAAAGCAATAACACGTTTAGCTTGTATTAAACTGAAATCTATGAGCTTCTTTTTGCTTGCATTTACTGACATGCTTTCAGGATATATATGAAATAAACAAAGCTTTGATTCCAAAGGAATATTTTCTTTGGTCATTTCACAGACCATACCAAGAACCTCCTTCTAGAACATCTGCAGCTCTCTACACTCCCACATACAATGAAGCAATGTACCAATTTCATCTTTACATTTTGCACAATTATCTGGAATGTTAGGATTAATCCTATGTAATTTAACAGGGGTAATGTATGTCCTCATCATCCATTTGTATTGTAGTATTCTACACCTAGTATTAATAGATTGGGTTTGAGCTGAAAGACAGGCATGCTCCCATTCCTCCACAGTGATATCCACCTGAAGGTCTCTCTTCCATGCTGAAAGATATGATTGAGAGCCTTCCTTTAGTCCAGCCAGTAATGTATTATAAAACAAGGAGACCATTCCTTTATCTTTCATGTGATTTAAAGTAATTTGTTCTAAAGTAGAGTGTTGGGGTTCCGAATAGGCTTTAATTCTTGAATATATATAACTTCTAATTTGAAGGTATTTTAAAAAAGGGTTTTTTTGGAAGATTATATTTTGTAACCAACTGCTGGAAGGTCATGAGTGTACCTCCTTCATACAAGTTTTTTTTTTTTTTTTTTACCATACTTAATCCTTTCATCTGCCAGTTTTTAAACCCCATATCATTTCTTCCAGGGATAAAATAGTTATTGCCCCATATTAGTGAGAAGGGAGAGATGGATATTTTCTCCTCCAAAAATTAATAGGCCTCATGCCAAACTGATAGGGTATTTCTAAGGAAGGGATTAAGAGTGGATTTTTTTTAAGTATTTTAACATCTGCAGAGTATATATATGATTGTAAGGTGAGTGACAATTCTTCTTTCTCAATATCAACCCAGGATGGGTGGTCTGTGGAGAAGTAAAACATAGCTGTTCGAAGCTGTGCTGCCCAGTAGTATAGTTATCCATATGAACCTGGTAAAGGCTTTTTTGAGGGTAGAAAGAAAAGTATTGGGTAGTGGAAGAGGAATAGATTGAAAAAGGTATAGAAATTTAGGTAAGATCGACATTTTAATTATGCTTATACATCCTGCTAAGGAAATGGGCATTGTGGTCCATTTGTCCAAAGATTCCATAACTCCCTTCAGTAAACAATCATTATTAGCGGGGACTATATTATCTATGTTAGGCGTAATTTTAATCCCTAAATAAGATAAACCACCAGATTCATTGGCAAATTGTGTATGACTCGAGGGGGATTTTCTCTCTTGATCATTTAGTAATAGCAGAATACTTTTATTTATTAAGTGCGAGAATGGAGTTCTTTAAATTGGTTAGAAATAGAACAATGTCATCTGCGAACAGAGATATACGAAGATCCATCTCTCCTATCTTCATATCCTTTATGTCTGGACTTTTTCTAATTGTCATGGCCAGGGGTTCAACTGCAAATAAAAACAATAAAGGTGATAACGGACACCCTTGCCTTGTACCTCTAGCCAGGTTAAATAGCTTTGAAATATTATTATTTGTTATAACTTAAGCTCTTAGTTCATTGTATAAAAGTTTAAGCCATTTTAAATATTTTGTTCCTAATCCAAAGCGTCTAAGCATCTCAAACAGGTAATTCCACTCAATTCTGTCAAATGCTTTTTCAGCATCTAAAGACAGAATTGCATGGTCTTTAGCATTTTGCTTTTTATATAATACGTTTAAGACTCTACGAGTATTATTAAAGGCCTGTCTACCAAGAACAAATCCATTCTGATCGTCCATTATTATTTTTGTTATATGAATTTCAATCCTTTTAGCCAAGGCTTTACATAATATATTTGTATCGCAGGACATGAGTGAGATAGGCCGATAAGATGCTCTATCTGTTGGGGATTTGCCCGGTTTTAACACAAGAGTAAATTAGTGCTGACCTTAGTGAGGGGGGCAGTATTCCTGTTTCATATGATTCAGTGTACATTTCCAGACTGTGGGGCATCAATCTTTTAGAAAAGGTTTTATAAATCTCAACTGGCAAGCCATCAGGCCCCGGTGCCTTTCCACTACTCATACTTTGTACTGCATCCACCAGTTCTTCGATACTTAAATTGTTTTCCAGATCTAATTTCGCATCTTCTGCCAATTGAGGAAATTCAAGTTCATTAAAAAAAAAAATTTGTTCTACTAATGTATCCAAACATTCAGAATAATATAAATTTTCTTAATATAATTTAAAAGCATTGTTAATTTCCAATGGATCCATCAATGTTTGTTCATCATCTAGCAAAATAAAATTTATAGCCCTATTTGTCTGTATCTTTTTTTATTCTCCAAGCCAATAGCTTTCCAGGTTTCTCACCTTGATCATAGTAGGACTGTTTTAACCACATCAAGTTTGTGGCTATTTTATTACTAGTCAGCTCGTGGTATTGTGCTTTAAAAGAAAGCTTATTTTTGTTCTCGGGGTCATTATTCTCAAAAAGTTGTATTTCCAGTTCTTTAATTTGTTGATAAAGGTCTCCCAACTTTTTATAATATTCTTTGGATTTTGCTTCTTGTGTAGCTCATTATTTCACCTCTTATATAAGCCTTAAAGGCTTCCCACTTTGTTGAAGCATTTGTCTGATCTGTATTAATACTAAAATATTCCTCTATTCTTTTATCCATGAAATCTACAAATTTAGAACATTGAAGCCAACTTGTTTGGAATCTAAATCTAAATGGAGTAGGTTTTAAGTTACTAAACTGCATTGTGAGTGAAATTGGAGCATGGTCAGACAGTAAAATACTATCATACCAGCATCTTTCTATTTTAGACAACAGAGTGCTAGAGTTTTGAAAGTAATCAATCCTTGAGTAAGTTTTATGAGTATTTGAAAAATATGAGTATTCTCTTTTATTAGGATTCAAATGTCTCCAGATCTCTGTTAAACTTAAATCTTTTACACATTTTTAAATTATTTTTCTTTATTTCTGATGGGTGCTGTCTATGCCTGTAGAGCGATCAAGTTGTATATCCAATACGCAATTAAAATCCCCTCCAATTACATATTGTCCCGAATATATTGATATTGTATAAAAAAGGTTTTGATAGAAAGAGGGATCATATTAATTGGGAGTGTATATACTTATTAGGGTTACTTGTGTGTTCACGATTAATCCATTAAGAATTATGAATCTACACCGTGGATCAATATATTGTTTGTGCTTCTGAAGGGAACACTTAAGCTGTTAACGGAAATACTTAGTGCCAGCCTTAACTTCCCTTAAGTGGATCCTTAGGTTTTTTTCTTGCAACCAACGTTTCACTAAGGGTACCCTTAACCTTATCATTAAAGGGTTGTGAAACCTCCTGTTTCAGCACTGGTTAGTTCCTACCACAGTTTTAAAACATGCTAAAAAAAAAAAAAAAAAGTGGGTGTCGTGTGCAGCAGAGTGGAGGGGGAAGAGGGGAGACAGAAACCACACACAGCTTCGGGTTCAGACAGTTTTATTTTGCTCCCATCGAGTTAAAAACACAAATAAATGCACACCCATTTGCACTCTGCATCGAAAACATATATATATGAATGCGCTGTTGCACCTTTGATAACTTTTAAGGCTTATTCTGCAGCGTTTATGTAAGCCTTTTGACGGGTTGTGTCACGGAGCTGTAAAAACGGTTACACTCACCAAGTGAATGAATCTCATTTGTGCCGAACTCTTATTGCAAAGCAAAAATGTCTCGGTTACGTATGTGACCCTCGTTCCCTGAAGGAAGGAATGGAGATGTACGTCGGAACTGACCGACGAATTGGGGATCGCTTTGGGAGACCAATCTACTTTGAGTGTAAGAAAAACGAGCCAATGCACATTGGCATGCGATAATTGCACCAGCTTCTCTGCACTGCAGCGAGAGTATTTAATGAGCAGCTGGTGCGTCGCATATTTGCTTTTCCGCTGAGGAGCCGAGCTAGTGACTCGGCCGTACAGTGGAAGTACACCGACTGTGGCGAGGGGACGTACGTCTCTGTTCTCTCCTTCAGGGAACGAGAGTTACATACGTAACCGAGACGTTCCCTTTCAGTCGGTCACGTTCACTTAGAACGGGTCCTTCGCGCTGCTGGCCAATGGGGGTGAGAACACGGGAAGACACCGGCTTTACACGCAGGCTATGGAATCTAGCGAATGTATCGCCCAGCCCGAAGCTCTACAAATATCTGTTAGCGAGGTGCTTTGAGCCAGCGCCCAGGAGGAAGCAACACTTCTAGTTGAGTGCGCTCGCAACCAGAATGGGCAAGGCACGTCTTGGGATTGGTACGCCAAGACAATAGCATCCACTATCCAGTGGGCTAACCTCTGCTTGGAGACAGCCTTTCCCTTCTGCTAGCCTCCGTAACTCCGTAACGCAGAGCGCGGACGGGACAGAGAAAAGCTAGAGCTGGGTCTGCCACCTCCGAGGGCAGCGCTTGCAGGCTCAGTACCTGGTCCCTGAAGGGAGTGGTAGGAACCCTGGGCACATATCCAAGCCGGGGTCTCAGGACAACGTGAGAGCTGGCCGGCCCGAATTCTGATGGTGTCTACCACTGATTGGGGTAGGTCACCTAGAACCTACGCGTCCCATCCAGGGACCAGACATGAAGCTTCCAGAGGTCTGGTGCCAAAGGGTGCCCCGTCTCTGAGAAAGCAGGTCCTTCCT
This sequence comes from Spinibarbus caldwelli, assembly GCA_039654775.1. Classification (NCBI taxonomy): domain Eukaryota; kingdom Metazoa; phylum Chordata; class Actinopteri; order Cypriniformes; family Cyprinidae; genus Spinibarbus; species Spinibarbus caldwelli. The sequence continues at coordinate 23,686,820 of CM077228.1, read as the reverse complement.
CAGAGGAATGGGCCAAGGAGGGGCTGTCGCGAGGAGCATGAGTTCTGAGAACCAAGTCCGGCTGGGCCAGTATGGCACAACTAACAAAACCTGCTCCTCGTCCTCCCTGACTTTGCACAGGGTTTGTGTTAGAAGGCTCACTGGGGGAAACGCACATTTGCGAAGGCCCTGGGGCCAGCTGTGCGCCAGTGCATCCGTGCCGATAGTGCCCTTGGTCAGGGAATAAAATAGCTGGCAATGGGTCGAGTCCGGAGAGGCAAACAGGTCTACCTGTGCGGCTCTGAAGAGACCCCAAATCAGCTGGACCACCTGGGGATGGAGTCGCCACTCTCCCGGAAGCGCAACTCGTCGTGAAAGCTTGTCGGCTGCGCGATTGAGCACGCCAGGGATGTGACTGGCCCGAAGCAACCTCAGATGCTTCTGACTCCAGAGGAGGAGATGACGGACGAGTTGCCAAATGCGGCGGGAACGTAGACCACCCTGGAGGTTGACGTACGCAACGGCCGCAGTACTGTCCGTACGGATCAGCACGTGCTTGCCACGTAGCAGCCCTTTGAGGCGGCCCAGTGCAAGATGTACTGCTAGCAACTCGAGGCAGTTGATGTGCCAATGCAGTTGAGGCCCCGTCCATAGCCCCGACACTGCATGCCCGTTGTACATGGCCTCCCAGCCCGTGGCAGAGGCATCTGTGAATACCACAGCATGCCTGGACACTTGTTCTAGGGGGACTCCTGCCCGTAGAAACAAAGGGTCTGACCACGGGCTGAAGGTTTGGCGACAGTACGGGGTGATGGCCGCTCTGCCAGGCCCATCTCGGGACTCGGCCGTGAAGCCAGTGCTGAAGCGGCCTCATATGGAGCAACCTGAGCAGTATTACTGTGGCTGCAGATGCCATATGTCCCAGGAGCCTCTGAAAATGTTTCAGTTGGGCCGCTGTTCTGCCTCTGAACAAATTCAGGCAGTTCAACACTGACTGGACGCGCTCCTCCGAGTCCAACTCCATACCAAGAAAAGAGATCCTCTGCACAGGGGAGAGTTTGCTCTTTTCCCAGCTGACCCGAAGTCCCAACAAGTTGAGGTGACGGAGCACCATGTCCCTGTGTTTGCACAACTGGTCCTGAGACTGTGCCAGTATCAGCCAGTCGTCGAGATAGTTGAGAATGCGAACTCCACGTTCACTGAGTGGAACAATGGCTGCCTCCGCGACTTTCGTAAAGACGCGAGGTGGCAGGGACAGCCCGAAGGGTAGGACCTTGTACTGATATGCCTGACCCTCGAACACAAACCATAGGAACGGCCTGTGTCGGGGGAGAATCGAGACATGAAAGTACGCGTCCTTCAGGTCGATCGCTGCAAACCAATCTCGGTGACGGATGTACTCGAAAATGCGTTTTTGCGTTAACATCTTGAACGGGAGCTTGTGCAGAGCCCGGTTCAAGGTTCGCAGGTCCAAGATTGGCCGTAACCCACCACCTTTCTTGGGCACAATGAAGTAGGGGCTGTTAAACCCTGCCTTCATATCGGCTGGAGAGACCGGCTCGATCACATCCTTCGCCAGGAGGACTTCGATCTCTTTTCGTAAGACAGGGGCATCTCTGCTCCGCACAGAGGTGAAGTGGATGCCCCTGAACTTGGGGGGATGCCGGGTGAACTGAATCGCATAGCCGAGTCTGATGGTGCGGATGAGCCAGCGAGACGGGCTGAGGAGCACTAGCCAGGCTCCCAGACACCATGCCAGTGGGACCAACAGAACCACAGACGTACCCGGGGTGGGGCAGCGAGGTGGAACACAGGGACTCAACTCGGGAGGCACTGAGGCGGTCCGAAGTGGAGTCTGCGTGAGCTGCGCAACACTTACCTGGTTCCAGGGTGGAGCAGCGGGTGTGAGAGAAGGCCTGGTGGCGTCCTCGAAGCACACACCACTGACTGCTGGTGAAGAGAGAGAGGGAAGGGAGTGGCAAGGTGTTTGCAACATGTCGCACACTGCCAACCGCGCCCTCTTGTGACCCAGAGATATAGGAAATTGCTCTTTTATTTAAAACGTGGGTACCGCTGGACTCCGAGGAGCCAGCGGCGGAACAAAAACAAAAGGAAACCAAAGATTCCCCACCCGGCCCTCCTCCGGGGGAGGGAGTGATGCGGACACCATCTCCCGAAGAGCAGATCCTCCCACCTCTGGGTCGCCCGTCTCAGGGCCGCTTACCCTTACGCTTGCCGCCTGGTTTGGCAGGGGCCTGGACGGGCTGGGCGTTCCCCTTGCGGCCAGCCGCCTGCTGCCTAGGTGGAGGCTGCTGCTTAGTCTGAGCAGAGGCGGAGGCAGCTGCAGGGGGGCGGCCGCAGGGGGGGCGCCCTCAGTGACGAACATGATGGAGGCACTGCAGCCGACGACTGGGTGGCGGCAGCAGCTGGTCGTCGGGGCAGGATGTGCTTAATCGCCTACGTCTGCTTCTGTGCCACTGAAAACTGCTGGGCGAAGTTTTCAACGGCGTCGCCGAAGAGGCCGGTCTGACAGACAGGGGCGTTGAGGAACCAAACTTTGTCGGGCTCACGCATATCTGCCAGGTTTAGCCACAGGTGGCGCTCCTGGGCCACTAAGGTGGACATCGCCTGACCCAGGGAGCGTGCAGTGACTTTCGTCGCCCATAGGGCGAGGTCTGTTGCTGTACACAGTTCCTGCATAACCCCTGGGTCGGAACTACCCTCGTGCAGTTCCTTGAGCGCTTTGGCATGGTAGACCTATGGGAGTGACATGGCATTCAGGGTGGAAGCGGCTTCTCCACAAGCTGTGTAAGCCTTGTCCGCCAGAGAGGACGAGAACTTACACACTCGGGAGGGGAGACGCGGATTACCCCGCCAAGAGGTAGCCGTCTTGGGACACAGTTGCATCGCCACAGACCGCTCCACTGGGGGGAGCTCCACGTACCCCCTAGCCACCCCGCCATCGAGGGTAGTGAGGGAGGAAGAAGGACCAGACCAGCTTCGGGCAGAAAATGTGCCGTCCATGATTTAGTCACCTCCTCATGTACTTCCGGAAAGAAAGGTACTGGGGCGGAGCGCTGAGAACCAGCACGGGCCACCCCAAGAAACCAATCGTCCAGCCGCGAGGGCTCAGGACACGGTGGAGGGTTCCACTTGAGCCCGACGCTCGCGGCGGCCCGGGAAAGCATAGCAGCCATCTCTGAGTCGGACTCGGGCAACGCTGCCACACCCAAAGAGAGCAGCGCAGCCGAATCTTCATCCCCGAAGGACACACGCTCACCCTCCGATGCAGCGATCAACATCTGGTCCTCCGGGGGAGCCCCAAAAGTGACGACTGGTACCCCACGAGGTGGATCAGCACGCCCTCTCGGAGGCTCCACTGGTTGCAGTGTCATGGAGGAGTGAGGAGCCCGAGCAGGTTGACTCGGCGGGGTATTCCTCACTGTAACTCTCAGGTCACCTAGGTTATTAACCGAAATAGGCTTCTTCTGAGCTGGCCCAGAAGAAGGACTAGATCAGGGAATATAAGAAGGGGCTCCAGTCTCCTCAAGATACTGGAGTTTCGACCTTAACACTGAGATGGTCATGTTCCCGCAGTCATAACATGTACCATCCATGAGTGCCACCTCAGTGTGTGCGAGGCCCAAACACGTGAGGCATTAATCATGACCATCACCAGGGGGCAGGTAGCGACCGCATCCAGTAGCACACGGTCTGAATGACATCTTGAAAAAGACGCAGGGTCAAACCGTGTGTGCTCTTTTTAGGAATTTGCTCTCTACTGGTGCTGAAACGCACAGGGAAATGGCCACGGCTACACAACAGTACAATAGTGCAAGCCTGTTGTGAGCACTCACTCTCTCATTGAAGGCGCAACTCTCCACGAGCTGTGAGAACAGCTGTATTTGCTCTCTCGTGAGATCGCGACCAACATTGTCAGCACCATCACACCCGCACCAGACACGCAGAGGCTCCTTCCCAAACAAGCAGCTCGTCTTCCACCACTTCCAAAGAAGAAAGAAACACACACGCAGGAACAGCACGTGTTCGGCTCTGAAGCGAAAAGCAAATATGCGACGCGCTGGCTGCTCATAAAATACTCACGCTGCAGCGCAGAGCAGCTGGTGCAATTATTGCATGCCAATGTGCATTGGCTCGTTTTTCTTGCACTTGAAGTAGATTGGTCTCCCAAAGCGATCCCCAATTCGTCGGTCAGTTCCGAAGTACGTCGAATGTGACCGACTGACAGGGAAAAAACAGTCTCCTCCGATCCATGAACGTTTCTCTCAGTTAATGTACGCGATCTCACAGTCTGAAGCGTCTGTCATAACAAATCAACACATGCTGTTGTGAATAATTAAGCGAAGCGTCTTCTCATAGAATAAGAACACGCAGTCTCATGAATAATTTAATAGACACTGACGCGTCATCGATGTACTATCATCCTTTGCCACGTCACAAATTGTGACGTTAACACGATGTAGATTTTAAACCCGGAAGATTAAAATTGTGCAAAAAGCTTAAAATTAAACAGTTTTCTCCAACAGTTAAAATTATTGGATGCTAACATTGTCTTCTATGATGTGCAACACAAACACCTCTGCTAAAATCTCAGAAAAAGTAGGTTGGAGTTTCATGACCCTTTAAGGGTTCCCAGGCTCTCTGAGGCATTCAAACCCTTCCACCACACTGAGGTGGTGATTTGAGATGCGGCTTATTTTGCACACCACACAAACCCAGTGGACTGGTAAATGAGCCCACGCTGAAATGTGATTATTTTTTATAATGCTGAAGAACTGTAAAACAACTGAACGTTTACAATGAGGAATATGAGAATCAGATCGTACAATGAAAATAAGTGTGTAAGTGAGAACGAGTCTCTTTATGATTCTGATTTCCCTTATTATTCAGTATTAATTCCATCTTCATGCACGTCTGTTCAAGAATAAAGTGAAAGCATTTCTGCCTAAATGCCAGCAAAACACTGATTGAATGATACCAATCTATAATCTGACTTGTGATGCAGCCTGGAATTTTAACCACACCATGTTGGTTCATTTGGTCAGAGGAAACTGACCACTGACCTCAGCTGAACAATGACAGTATTTTCTTTTTAGAGATGCTTTACATTAGAATTTATCTCTGATTGCAAAACTGAATCATTATTTTCCTGTTTATCCCTGTAAAGCTACTTTGAAACAACCTCTTTTGTATAACATGCTATATATACCGTAATAAAGGTGACTAAAGGGGACACTTATTATATGACAAACACAGTAGGTGTGAAATGGAAAACTGGGTTTAAGGTATTGTTAAGTCATACCTTTAGTTTTAGTCATGGTCTGCTCACATTTATAAATAAAGGCACTGATCAGATTCTGGCAACTGCAGTTCAGCAGCAGTGTATTCTGGTAAAGCTGCTGAAAAGAGAATCTCCCTGAGTTTGTTCTGCTCTGCTTTTATCTCTGGTAAAATAACTTTCTGTATTTCATCCCATCTGCTTATATTGGACTTTTAAAAATAGTAATTCTCTTTGTGTAAATACATAAATGCTTTTTACGAAGATTGTATTTGCACTTTTTGCAAAAATGTGTGTGAAGATTAAGAGTGTACATAATTTAAGTTTTTAATATTTATTCTATACTATGTTTACTTCTTAATTGACATTTTTTTTTATTTCAAACTTATTTAAAATGTGTATGTGTGTCTGTTTGCATTCATATAAATGTGCAGGTACAGGAGGTCCAGTTTCTCATAATGAGGTTTCTAGTCCCATTGTGTATGTCCCTACTGCTGCTGATTAATGGTGAGGGGTTTACAGCTCTGGCAATACAGAAGTGTGACCAAGAATCGAACGTTATTATATTTAAATAAGTAACATAACTATGCTTTCCAGTTAATAAAGCATAATGGATATATTCTGTATTTCACAGGAGGAATAATCAATGGACAGCTAACAGGTAATTTTTCCAGTCTATCTATTAGTATCTTCCTCCCATGTATGGAATTGCAGATCTCTATCTATTCCTAAAAAATTAATCGGTCACACTTTATATTAGATGGCCTTAACTACTATGTACTTACATCAAAAAATAAGTAAAACGTACTTATTGTGTTCATACTGTATTGCAAAACACTATTGCTGCTATTGGGGTGGGATACGGGTAAGGTTAGGGACAGGTTTGGTGGTATGGGTAGATTTAAGGGTGGGTCAAGGTGTAAGTGATGGGTCAACAGTGTAATTATAAATGTAAGTACAGAAATTAATTACAGATGTAATTACATATAGGTATTTTTAAAAATATAAGTACAATGTAAAAACATGTTTCTACACAATAAGTGCATTGTACCAAATGATTAATTTAAATGCAAGTACATAGTAGTTAAGGCCACCTAAAATAAAGTGGGACCAATTAATCTTATTGCCAGTGTTGGGAAGGTTACTTTGAAAATGTAATAGGTTACATTACAAGTTACCCTATTTAAAATGTAATAGTAGTGTAACTTTTTAAAATTACTTTAAAGTAATGTAATTGATTACTTTTTTAATTATTTTGATTATTTTTCTAAATTTCTAATGAATGTTTTCAACTGTTAATCACTTTCAAACATTTACACCATGCAGGGTTAACCTTATAATAGGCTATGTGCTCAAGCTGAGCACAAGGATTTTGAAAGTCTGACAGTAATCAGTGTTGAGCAGCTCAACACTGATTACTGTCAGACTTTCAAAATTCTTCATTCTTCAAAATTTAACCTAAGGAACCTGACGACCAGGTGGTGCTTCCCCACCGATCTCCCCTCTATGGGGTCGTGGTGGGCGGAAATACCAGCAACGTAAACCTTAAGGGTGTAGGGGGACAGCCTATGATCCAAACCCTGCTGGAGGAAGGAAAGCACGGCTCTGATTGCACATCTCCAGGGGTCCTCATACTAAAAGGAACACCATTCGACGAACAGGTTCCACTTCAGAGCATATGCCTGTCTAGTGGACGGTGCTCGTGCTGAAGTGATAGTAAGCGCTACCTCCTGGGGTAGGTCACCTAGAACCTCCGTGTCCCATCCAGGGACCACACATAGAGTTTCCACAGGTCTGGACACGGGTGCCAGAGGGTGCCCCATCTCTGTGAAAGCAGATCCTTCCTCAGAGGAATCGGCCATGGAGGGGCTGTCGTAAGGACCACGAGTTCTGGGAACCAGGTCCTGTTGGGCCAATATGGAGCCACTAACAGGACCTGCTCCTTGTCCTCCCTGAAGTTGCACAGTGTCTGTGCTAGTAAGCTCACTTGGGGGAACGCATATTTGCGCATGCCCCAGGGCCAGCTGTGTGCCAGTGCATCCGTGCCGAGCGTTGCCTCGGCTAGGGAGTAGAACCACTGGCAGTGGGTGGTTTCTGGAGATGCAAACAGGTCTACCTGAGCAACTCCGAACCACCTCCAAATCAGCTGAACCGCCTGGGGATGGTGTCTCCACTCCCCTGGAAGTGCTGCTCGAGACAGCTCGTCGGCTGCCGATTGAACACTCCTGGGATGTGGATGGCACCAGTGTTGGGTGTACCGCGTTACTAAGTAACGAGTTACTGTAATTAAATTACTTATCCACTGAAAAAGTAAAGTAAGGGATTACTGTTCATTTTTAGGTAATTTAATTACAGTTACTTATAAAGTATTTGCGTTACATACTGTAAATAATTTCAACAGTTCTAAAATCAATATTGAATTTGAAATCTAAATTTACAGTCTAAAGATAAAACTGAATACAGCGTCTAACCCTCTGCGCACCGGCGCGTTCACTTTAAGTTCTTCATGAATCACAGAGAAACCTTAAATACTCAGATACAGATAAGACTAAAATCAATCGAATCTAAAAAAGGCCATCTTTTATTTATGCACACTGACAATATCAACAAAACATTGTGCTTTTGTAAAACAAACAAAAGGAACAGGGTGTGCTTTCTCCGTGAGTAACTTTCTACGCATTACATATATGAACCGAAACTTAGTGAATAGACCTACTTGACACAGAGACATGAGAAATATGTCTATAAAAGTCTTGAAGTGTCTACTTTTAAATGAACGAATTCAAATGGAAAATGAATATTCTCCGATTATGTAATCCATATGAAAGCAAGGTACGGTCTCTCCTGTATTTGAAAGCTTGAAGTGTAAACTTTTAAATGAACGAATTCAAATCGGAAACGAATATTATCTGATTATGTAATTCGTATGAAACTAAAGCGAGGGACAGTCTTTCCCGTATCTGAAGCTTGAAGTGTTTGGCTTACATTTAACCTTTTGAGCGGTACGGTCCCACATATGGTTTTCTTATTTCCGTGCCCCTGGGAGTATGGTTCCACATATGGGATTTAGAATGTTCGGTGAAGTCGCATAACTGCCAAATTCAAACAAATTTCAGACTGGCGCTGAGCCAGTGAGAGATGTGCACTGTGCTTGTTATATCACAACTATGCAGTGTTCTTAACCACATAATGCTTATTTTAGGTTTCAGACATTTAAATACACATATGTACTAGTAAAACAATACATTTAGAGCTTGTAAAATACACACAGATGTCTATGGAAGCAACAATAACAATCCATTCAAATTTAATTTGCCGATGTATTTTATTCATATCAGATACACATAGTGTAAGTAACTATAAAGTTCACTCTATTCTTCACCTAGTTCACCGGCCACTTACTTACATGTATTTCGGGAGAAATTGATGAATTTACATGCTGTAAATCCGACTGACAGGACTCTCTACAGCGCGAACGCCTTAAAAAAACTCACTCTGGGGGGGGGGGCCGCTAGAATATTTTAAACTCACCACTGAAAGGGTTAAATGAACGAATTAAAATCGAAAACGAATATTATCTGATTGTGTAGGCTAATCCGTATGAAACTAAAGCGAGGTACAGGCTTTCCCGTATCTGAAAGCTTGAAGTGTCTATTTTTAAATAAATTCAAATCGAAAATGAACAATCCTAATAATGTAATCCGTATGAAAGTGAGGTAGCCTATCTGTACAGTCTTTCCCGTATCTGAAAGCTTAGTGTCTACTTTTAAATCAAATCGAAAACGAATATTCCTGATTATGTAATCCGTATGAAACTAAAGCGAGGTACAGTTTCATGTAATTTTCACCGTTTTTGAAAGAAGACCTGCTATGAGGAATACGCCGGAATTTACCTCAGAAGAACAGCGCGATCTGATGCGGCTTTATTCAGTGGAGGAAATAATTTCTGTAATTTATTCTTATCTACATTAGTTAACGTGTTATTTTTACATAAACCTGTATGCATTTTACTATATAGGCTTTTCCTGAACATCTTGCCAAACTGAAATGTATTGTTTAACTTTTCTTAAGCTTTTTTGTTATTCAGATATTTTGCAGAGTATTTCTATTTGTTAACCAAAGGTGGTTACATTTTTTTGAATAAAAACTGTTTAGGCCCAAGTATTACAGTTGTTTTAAAGCTAAAAGGCTAAATTACACTATGACTCAAATTGAAAGAATAAAGTGTTTCATTTCTATTGTCTATGCTTTAAGGTTTATAAGCATTTTAAGATGTAGCCTACAGCAATTTGAATAATTAAGTTACTTATTGAGTTACTTTTAAGTTACTTAAGTTACTTTTCAGACAGAGTAATTAGTAAAGTAGTTTAAATACAATATTGATGATGTAATTAGTAATTGTAATTAGTTACTTTTTGAAAGTAACTTACCCAACACTGGATGGCATGAAGGGACCTCAGATGCTTCTGACTCCAGAGGAGGAGGTGGCGGGTGAGTTGCGACATGAGACGGGAGCGTAAACCGCCTTGCCGGTTGATATAAAGGCAACGGTCGCAGTGTTGTCTGTGTGGACCAGAACGTCCCTGCCCCGAAGGCGCCCTCTGAGGTGGCTCAGGACAAGGCGTACTGCCAGCAACTCGAGGCAATTGATATGCCAACGCAGTTGGGAACCCGTCCATACCCCTGACACTGCGTGCCCGTTGTACGTGACTCCCTAGTCAGTGGCCGAGGCATCCGTGAATACCACTGCATGTCTGGATACCTACTCCAGGGGCACTCCTACCCGAAGGAACGAGGGACCTGTCCACAGGCTGAAGGTTCTGCGGCAGGCCGGTGTAATCTGAACCCGGTGAGTACCGCGTCGCCACGCCCACCTCAGGACTCGGCCATGGAGCCAGTGCTAAAGCGGTCTCATATGGAGCAGACCAAGCGGAATATGCCCCAGGGGCCTCTGATAGAATTTCAGTGGGACCACTGTTCTGCCTGATAAAGTCTTGAGGCAGTTCAGCACTGACTGAGCACGTTCCTGGGTGAGGCGTGCTGTCTGGCTGGCCGAATCCAACTCCATGCTGAGAAAAGAGATCCTCTGTGTTGGCACGAGTTTGCTGTTTTGCCCTAGCTCCCCCTAAACCTATTATAAAATGATATGATTATTTGTGTGCTAAGTTACTACTGTAAATTTACAATAGATGATGTCTTTTAGGCTAGTATACAGTATTTTGAGTAATGACTATGTAGCAATGGGCTGCTACTGATTAAGTACAAAGACAAAAGTACAATGGCATATTTACAGATGAATCTGACCTGCACTTGAAATCCTGAACAGTAGTTTTTCTTCTCTGCTTCACCTGTGCGCTTCCACACAGTCCACTCCATTCTCAATCTCTCGCATTGATTACTCTGATCAAATCCATTTCTTGGGGGAGCGGAGTGCGTGCGAGCCGTGGCATTGCCAGTCACGTCTAACCGATTCATGATTTAGGCCTATTAGAGATATATTATCGAATGGTGAATTCGGAAATAATCGCGTTAATACATTCATCAGACATTTATATAATAGTAATAATAATAGGCCTAATATATATATATATATATATTTTTTTTTTTTTTTAAAAAGTGGGCCAAATCGGCTGCCAGGCCACCGGGAATTGTCCCAGTTCTCCCGATGGCCAGTCCATGCTTGATTTCCACAGATACACACAGAATGTGAAGGATTCATATTTTGTCTTTTTTCGGCTTAATATTCACCGATGTCACAGGATGTGGTTGTAGTCAGGATAAACAAAGGGCAGGAGAACGAAGTAGCATCAACACACGTATTCCTTTAATCAACATTAAACTGAGACAAAGAACATACAGAAACTGAAGGCTTATAAAGGACAGGAAACAAAGGAGCAAACGAGATGATTAAAAGAACACAGGTGATCAGACTGAATGATAATTACACAAATGAACTAATGGGAACAGGAAACAAACCAAATAAGGAAAAACAGGAACTAACACGAAACAACGAAAGTGTGCTGACCTACTTTTGATTTATTCATCCAAAATGTGGTATATTCCACGTTATAGGAGTTCCGTTTTTATGACTGGTGTAAGAACAATTAGCTCTTATTTTAGCTTTTAGGGAATCGAATCTTAAAGATTCGGATTGATTTGATTAGGCTGATTCAAAATTTATGGCACACACTTCGACTATTCATCCAGTGTATCTTAGCAATTCTGTTTATTTCGTGGCCAACGAGAATAATACACAATTGGTTTGGGTTAACTTTGAGCAAAGGTAACGTGATCTGGGCAAAGTTTGACTTTAAAATACACGACACAAGACAAGGATTCTTTATAAATGACACAGATGTTTATTTGATATTATACGGCACAGTAACCTAAACTAAAACACACACACATACACACAGATCAGGAAAATGAGTTATTGCGAGATGACGAAAGTCCTAAAAGTCTAGCACTTGTTTGCTAGTTCTGGAGTCACTAGCCTGAGAAAGATCATAAGCAGAGATACTCAGCGATCTTTACTGCTTAACGATTAATTCGCCCAGTTTTCCAGCAAAAGATGTGGATTTTGTTTGTTTTATTTGCATTTGAGTAGACAGCTTGCTTGTTTTCCTTTCCTGATAGAGGGAAGCCCGGCTGCTGATTGGCTGCTGATATGGTTGTTGTCTGAAGCATTCTGGGGATGTCCTCCAGTGATTGCTTGGTTTCTTTGTGACGTGATGACGCTCTGGAAATCCTTCTCAGATTCCTTTGCGTGGCTTCAGGCTTCTAAAAGTTTCTTCAGTCAGAAGTTTGACGGAGTGTTTGAGTTCTTGGATGACCCAATCGCTTGATGTTACAGCTGTGAGCGCAAGTGGGTGCACGATCAAATGAAAACGAAAGAGCGCTGAATCCGTTCGGACATTGGGGTTTTGACAGAGCTGAGTTTGTCCATCCCACTAGATGCTCTTCCAATCAAATTGTCCCTGCAGGGCGGAGCCCTGCCCCATACTGTTCCTCTTTGGACACAAATTAATTTAATCTGTATTCTTCCACGTGGGGAATATCTTTGGAAGTTCTGTTAAAAATGTCATCTTATGAACATTGTATATAATATGCACTTTTCATTCAATTCAATGTCCTGCATTTAAAATAAGCTTCCTTCCAAGACTAAATATAACCTAGTTCATACGCATGTTTAAATGTTCTCTGCTTAACAAAAGGTTATGCAACACTGATTAGATTTCATTGGTTACAATACGTATCAATCATATATACGACATCAAACATATTAGTTGTTGATACACTTGCTCTAATAGCAATTGAAGTAAATGATTGTCTTTTTAGAAATCCTCTATGTAAGTTTCTTTGTTGAAAAGAGGGTGAGTTGGATTTCAGAAGGGCAGGAAGCAGATGGTCAAAAGTCATGGGATAGTCACGTATGGATCCAGTGTTTGCAGGCCTGAGGGTGTCAGTTAACTTAATCATGTCCTTTTCCTGTTGGATATACCGTAGTCCATACATTGCCTGATCACAAGGTGCTTCTTGATACAAAAAGATCTTTGTTGTGTTTTGATTAGTGTTTTATCACCATTCTGAGTAGAGATGCTAAGGCGCTGACAGGAAACCACACAGAATATTGACTGATAGTCATTCGCAAGACTGTGACATCATTAAATGGCACCTGAAAGATCATGTGGTGCTGCAGAAAAGTGAGTTTATTGCTCTTAAATACTTGATAATTTCACCTTTTCATGGTGTGGTAACATAGGTTACAAAATCACACGTCATTCAGTGAAATGCTAAAAAAACACCTTTAATGTTAGATTTTTTGAAAAACAAGTAGATGTTGTGAATAATTGTGATTAACTTTATTGGTCAAGTTCACTGTTTGAAATAGGTGGTCATTTGATTGCCTGAAATATTAGCTAAAGTAGAAGTTTCGTCATTCAGGGTAATGGTTTTGTTATTCAGTGTAATGCAAATTCTCTGTTACACCACAGTGTCATCCATTACACTGAATGACAGTAGCACTGTATAAATAACAATTTTAGCATCTTATTTATATTACAGATAAATGAGGAATGTTTAGAATTGACAAATATGTGTTGAACTTAATAAATATTAATATTTGAATGTATTTTGGTATTGTTCAATTTGATTATTGATTAATTATAGACACTAGACATTATATTCGAATTTAAAAGGCATAATTTCAGTTAGGGGGAAAAAAGCTTTTGGCTTCTCTCTTGAGGCCACAAGAGGGCGCATCGAGCAAAATATTACTAATCCACGGTTCTTCAAAGCATAAAATAACACGACTATCTTTGAAAAATGTGCATAACGTTTAAAATAACGTTTAACCTTATATAATTACATTGCTTAAACAATTAGAAGCAAAACAGCATCATGCATACAAGTTTAATACAAAGCACGGAAAACCAATCACAAAGAGTAACGTTATTTTTTTCATTTAAAAACATGAGATACAGTGGAATGGGCAGAGACCCGTCCCGCCGTAAAGTTTTGAGACATGTTTTTTCAAAGTTGAACTTACAATAATTTTAAATGGCTTTCTAAATATTCGACTCGCTTTTGTGAGACGCGAGTGCAACGGTGATAGATGTCCCTCTAGAAAATGCGATAAATATGCGTTATGTGTGAATGGCTTGGTTTCAGTTTTGACATAAACAACATAATCTCCGCATTGATGTTCTCTTTTTCCGCAGTATTTTAAATGAACAATGTATCCAGTGGGTTCAACTGCTAAAAAAAAGCATTAAAATGCAACGATACCTACCTACATATTCATCGCATCTCGTGCGCCAGATAAGGCTGCCTGACGCACCCCAAAATTTCGAATGCAACGTTTTGCATTCGAATGTGGATTTTTATTTTAAATTCGACGAATATTCGAAATTTGAATTTTTTTTTGACATCCCTAATAGACACCCATGAACTTAGGGAGTCACTAAGCACTGTAAAAAGCCAAAAAACTAAGAAACTAAGTGTGGACCCAGTAGCTTGCGTGGCACTCTTAAAGCCCGTTCACACCAAGAACAATAACTATAAAATAACTATAACAGTAACTATGTTAGCCTCCACACCGATGAACAATAGCACTGTTCATTCTAAGCATGTGCTGCAGATTTGTTGTCTGCCACTTTAAATGCTCGAGCTCTTTAACGTTGAATGAATTCTAATTGGCTGTCAACGCTTTTATCATTCATCAGCTGGAAAAAAACAAAACAAAACAAAAAAATCCAACAATATAAAAGAGATTCCAACAATATAAAAGAGATTCCAACAATATCGTTTCTCTGTGCAGTTATCATTAATTGTGCTGTGGAATCTGCTATACTTTTATACAGAAGGGTTTTTTCTCCCACTTTTTTGATTGTTTGTTTATTTAAATTTATTTATTAATTTTTTTTTTTTATCTTTATCTTTATCCTTACCGTACTTGGTGTGAACGTGCCTTTAGCCAGGAAAAGAGATGGGTATTGAGGATTGTAATTGTTGGAATAACAGCTTGCCAATAATTCTGGGCAGAGAGACCCCCTCACTACAGTATGTCAGTAGTTCAAGAGAGATCACTGAGGGGATTCTCCACCCCAAATGCTCATCCTCATAATGCCATTTATGTTTGCAAACAGAAAGTATTAATAAATGTGGCTGCAAGCAGGAATTTTTGAGGCAGAGCAAGTCAGAAACAAAGTGACAAGCTAAGCAAGCATGGCAGGGGAGCATCAGGAAAATGCTTATTATATTTCAACATCTGTTTCTGCAGTCATTTACTCAGGATTATTATTAAAACTAATTTAATGACACAGATTAATAATAAAAATATTTCAGTTATGGGAACAATGGCAATGTTATCTCTCTTTTTGGCAAATCGTCATTCAGAGTAACACATATATTTATGTAAAAATGAAACAATATATTTATTCTGATCTATACTTATTAAAATACAAATAAGAATGTATGATCATACTAAATTTTAATATGTTTCAAATGATTTTCACTTCCTTACAAAAACTTCTTGCTGGCAAATTGGAAAACATAGTGGTTTGAAGGACATTAGCAAAGTATAAAGATTTAAAAATTAAATTTAATTAATATTTGAGGGCTGCATTGTGATGCTTAAATAGAGTCTTTTAATATGTCATCAAATGATTCAAGTTTTAAATATACCTAACGAGATTTTTTGGTATATAAATATTGTTACACTGAATGACATTTTAGTGCGTGTCTTCTGTCAAACATGGTAAAAAATGCATGATAATAACAATTTTTTGTTCAGAAAAATATAAACTTAAACAGCACACATTCTAATGTATGGGTAAAAAACAAAACTTAAAGCTGTATTGCACTTTTATTTTTTTGATGCTTGAAACACCCTTTTCGTCTTTGACCCATGTACATTTTGTTCTGAAGCAACAATGATATTGAACACGACTGCCCCACAACCAGGAGTCAGTGGTAATAATGCTGAGGAGGATTAAACTCCATTACTACATTGTTTGTTATCTCATCAAAAATACAAACAAACAAGCAAAAAAAAAAAAAAAAACTATGACCTGTTCTGTATGTCATTTGTGATTAATAGATGTCAGGTTGGTGAATGGATCCAACCGCTGTTCTGGAAGAGTGGAGATTCTTCACAATGGAATCTGGGGAACAGTGTGTGATGATTCCTGGGATTCAACAGACGCTGCAGTGGTGTGTAGAGGACTGGGCTGTGAGGGTGTTGGAGTGGCAAAGAGTTTTGCTTATTTTGGACAAGGTTCTGGAAAAATATGGTTGAATAATGTCCAGTGCCATGGGAATGAATCTACACTGAAAAACTGTTCATTGAGAGGATGGGGATCACATAACTGTGGTCACAATAAAGATGCCGGAGTCATCTGCCAAGGTGAGTCAAACATATTTATACAGCTGATGTATAGAGCTATACAGCTCTGTGGTGTTGTACAGTATATTTTCTCATTAGAGAAATTCATAAACAGAGCCCCCCTTAATTGAGTGACCAATAACGCGCCAACACCACATCTTCATGGAACCTATCAAAAAAGAGAAAGAGGGAAACCAAACAACACAATACAGCAAAGAAAGTACAAGGAATGGTCATGACAGGCTAAAACATTCATTTGAACTGAACAAACCTGAAGCAGTGCAATCAATCTGACATGTCAACATCAACATAATGTTGTGTATTTGTATGTGGGTCAAAGACGAGACGTCACCATTTTGGTGTCCGCATCAAATTACATTTACAAAAGTCATTTTAAATGCAGAAAAAAACATCTTAAATGCAAGTAAATTGTCTACTTTCATATTTCAAATAACTTTTGTGACAATAAAATGTCAAAATATGGGGGAAATAATATTCCAAAGTGTAAAACTGTCATTCAGCGTAATGGTCCAGACTTTGATTTTACCAATACATCTTTAAATAAACATATAAAATACCAAGTTAAAAATATATTTGTTGTCTTGGCATTTTCAAGTAAGTATTGGCTGTGTTACATTAAAAGGACTATGTCTTATTATTATTTTTTTAAGTATTTAAATGGACAGGGGACTTTTGTCCTGAAAATGCAGTTTATCTGAGATCATTCAGCGTAACAGGAATAAGAAGTTATTCTGAAATCATATAAAAAACTGATAGTCATTCGCAAGACTGTGACATCATTAAATGGCACCTGGAAGACCGTGTGGTGCTGCAGAAAAGTGAGTTTATTGCTCTTAAATTCTTGATAATTTCACCTTTTCATGGTGTGGTAACATAGGTTACAAAAACACACGTTATTCAGTGAAATGCCAAAAAACACCTTTAATGTTAGATTTTTTGAAAAACAAGTAGATGTTGTGAATAATTGTGATTAACTTTATTGGTCAAGTTCACTGTTTGAAATAGGTGGCCATTTGATTGCCTGAAATATTAGCTAAAGTAGAAGTTTCGTCATTCAGGGTACTGGTTTTGTAATTCAGTGTAATGCAAATTCTCTGTTACACCACAGTGTCATCCGTTACACTGAATGACAGTATCACTGTATAAATAACAATTTTAGCATCTTATTTATATTACAGATAAATGAGGAATGTTTAGCATTTACAAATATGTGTTAAACTTAATAAATATTAATATTTGAATGTATTGTGGTATTGTTTAATTTGATTATTGATTAATTATAGACACCCATGAACTTAGGGAGTCACTAAGCACTGTAAAAAGCCAAAAAACTAAGAAACTAAGTGTGGACCCTGTAGCTTGGGTGGCACTCTTAAAGCCCGTTCACATCAAGAACAATAACTATAACAGTAACTATGTTAGCCTCCACACCGATAAACAATAGCACTGTTCATTCTAAGCATCTGCTGCAGATTTGTTGTTTGCCACTTTAAATGCTCGAGCTCTTTAAAGCTGAATGAATTCTAATTGGCTGTCAATGCTTTTATCATTCATCAGCTGGAAAAAAAAAAATCCAACAATATCCAGTATAAAAGAGATTCCAACAATATTGTTTCTCTGTGCAGTTATCGTTAATTGTGCTGTGGAATCTGCTATTCTTTTGTACAGAAGGGTTTTTTCGTCCCACTTTTTTGATTTTTTTTTTTTTTATCTTTATTTTTATCCTTACCGTAGTTGGTGTGAACGTGCCTTTAGCCAGGAAAAGAGACGGGTATTGAGGATTGTAATTGTTGGAATAACAGCTTGCCAATAATTCTGGGCAGAGAGACCCCCTCACTACAGTATGTCAGTAGTTCAAGAGAGATCACTGAGGGGATTCTCCACCCCAAATACTCATCCTGATAATGCCATTTATGTTTGCAAACAGAAAGTATTAATAAATGTGGCTGCAAGCAGGAATTTTTGAGGCAGAGCAAGTAAGAAACAAAGTGACAAGCTAAGCAAGCATGGCAGGGGAGCATCAGGAAAATGCTTATTATATTTCAACATCTGTTTCTGCAGTCATTTACTCAGGATTATTATTAAAACTAATTTAATGACAGATTAATACTAAAAATATTTCAGTTATGGGAACAATGGCAATGTTATCTCTCTCTTTGGCAAATCGTCATTCAGAGTAACACATATATTTATGTAAAAATGAAACAATATATTTATTCTGATCTGTACTTATTAAAATACAAATAAGAATGTATGATCATACTAAATTTTAATATGTTTCAAATGATTTTCACTTCCTTACAAAAACTTCTTGCTGGCAAATTGGAAAACATAGTGGTTTGAAGGACATTAGCAAAGTATAAAGATTTAAAATCTAAAGTTAATTGATATTTGAGGGCTGCACTGTGATGCTTAAATAGAGTCTTTTAATATGTCATCAAATGATTCAATTTTTATATATACCTAACAAGATTGTTTGGTATATAAATATTGTTACACTGAATGACATTTTAGTGCATGTCTTCTGTCAAACATGGTTAAAAATGCATGATAATAATAATTTTTTGTTCAGAAAAATATAAATTTAAACACCACACATTCTAATGTATGGGTAAAAAACAAAACTTAAAGCTGTACTGCACTTTTATTTTTTTGATGCTTGAAACACCCTTTTCGTCTTTGACCCATGTACATTTTGTTCTGAAGCAACAACAATATTGAACACGACTGCCCCAGAACCAGGAGTCAGTGGTAATAATGCTGAGGAGGATTAAACTCCATTACTACATTGTTTGTTATCTCATCAAAAAAACAAAAAACAAAAACTATGACCTGTTCTGCATATCATTTGTGATTAATAGATGTCAGGTTGGTGAATGGACCCAACCGCTGTTCTGGAAGAGTGGAGATTCTTCACAATGGAACCTGGGGAACAGTGTGTGATGATTCCTGGGATTCTACAGACGCTGCAGTGGTGTGTAGAGAACTGGGCTGTGGGGATGTTGTAGAGGCAAAGAATTCTGCTTATTTTGGACAAGGTTCTGGACAAATATGGTTGGATGATGTCCAGTGCCGTGGGTATGAATCTACACTGAAAAACTGTTCATCGAGAGGATGGGGATCACATAACTGTGGTCACAGTGAAGATGCCGGAGTCATCTGCCAAGGTGAGTCAAACACATTTATACAACTGATGTATAGCTGTGGTGTTGTACAGTATATTTTCTCATTAGAGAAATTCATAAACAGAGTCCACATTAACTGAGCGACCAATAACGCGCCAACACCACATCTTCATGGAACCTATCAAAGGGCAGACAATGCAGGAAAAAAGAGAATGAGGGAAACTAAACAACACAATACAGCAAAGAAAGTACAAGAAATGGTCATGACACAGGCTAAAACATTCATTTGAACTGAACAAACCTGAAGCAGTGCAATCAATCTGACATGTCAACATCAACATAATGTTGTGTATTTGTATGTGGGTCAAAGACGAGACGTCACCATTTTGGTGTCCGCATCAAATTACATTTACAAAAGTCATTTTAAATGCAGAAAAATGCAAGTAAATTGTCTACTCTCATATTTCAAACTTTTGTGATAATAAAATGTCAAAATATGGGGGAAATAATGTTACAAAATGTAAAATTGTCATTCAGCATAATGGTCCGGACTTTGAGTTTACCAATACATCTTTAAATAAACATATAAAATACCAAGTTAAAAAATATATTTGTTGTCTTGGCATTTTCAAGTAAGTATTGGTGTAAAATCTGCTTATGATCCTTGATCGTCGTTGGGACTTTGTCTTAAGAGACCCTTTTAGCCTTTTGACATTTGCGTATAATTCACAGACCTGGCCCCACATTCTACCTTTATATGGTTGTTAAATTGACTCTCTGTTCTCTCTATCGGACTTCAAACACATTCCAAAGAGAACAGGACTCTGGTTCCATGGCAACCAATCTGGTAACACTAGTTTATGGCTCAAAAGAATGCGGACAAAGCAACTCTCATTTCTCCTTAGGAGAGACATAATGCCCATAAAAATGGACTCTTCTCCAATTAATTCATAGAAAAACCTTTCTGTGAATAAACACACATATCCTTCAGGTCATTGTGTATATTGTTACTTTTCTTGTATATTGTCTTTTGTATTGTATACTGTTTATGCATGCTTATGATAGAACCACTCTTTCATGTAACCTACCTATACCCTGTTTAGTATCTATGAATTCGTCTTTGGATGATCTAAGCGAGAGTGTATATTACATGTTGATACCTATGCAACATAATATGGAGTGAATTTTGTGCCGATATTCATCAAACAAATCCAGCGTTTTGCAAATAAACACAATCTGCTTTGCAAAGAAAAACTCGACTTTCAAACAAACGTAAACTGATTTGCAAATATAAAACTCTATTTGAGAGAAAATGCAGAGGTATGGACAAATATGTATTGTGTGTTACAACTGTGAGACTCATTTGCCTTTTTATGACGAAATGTGACTTGATTTTCTCACAAATGCATGCAGGCGGATTTTCTCACATGTGTGCAAACAGATTTTCTCACAAATGTAATCCAAAAACAGCAGATGGTGCTGTTGGTCAATTTACGCTAGTCTCTCGAGACCCGAAACACCTCTTTACCTTTTCAGGGAATACAGCAGACCAACATGAGTGGAGAACAGGTGAGTTTCTGTCTTACTATGTCTATAATTAACCATTTAGCCTAGGTGTTTTCACAAAGCGTCCCCACTACAATGTTAGTGAAATTCAAAATAAGTGCTGTAAAGTTGTTAACATGATTGATTAGTTCAAAAATCAGTAGTGACATGGCTAAACATTTAAGTAGGTAGTCTTTCTCTATAAAAACTGATCCATTCTCTGTACCTCTTATCCTCTGTTGGATTGTGGGATATAGAATATGTATATGTAACCTATATATTCTATATCCTGCAGATGGTGTCTATATGGGTATAATTCTATAGAGTTCCAGAGAATGGATCAGTTTTTATAGAGTTGGTAAATTGACCAACAGCGCCATCTGCTGTTTTTGGATTACATTTGTGAGAAAATCTGTTTGCACACATGTGAGAAAATCCGCCTGCATGCATTTGTGAGAAAATCAAGTCACATTTCGTCATAAAAAGGCAAATGAGTCTCACAGTTGTAACACACAATACATATTTGTCCATACCTCTGCATTTTCTCTCAAATAGAGTTTTATATTTGCAAATCAGTTTACGTTTGTTTGAAAGTCGAGTTTTTCTTTGCAAAGCAGATTGTGTTTATTTGCAAAACACTGGATTTGTTTGATGAATATCAGCACAAAATTCACTCCATAACATAATAGTGTTCTAAGAATCTTTTGTAGTTTTGTATCAACACATCCAAGCGAATTACATGGGCAAAATACCATGCTCTCAGACAAAGAGTGATAAACCCCCCCAGTATTTACAACCTCCCGCTTGAGAATTCAGCATTTCTCATTGGACAAGCTTATCCTGAAAGGCGTGACTCTTCTCAGACTTTAAAGGGATCACACACTGGTCCGTCTCTCTCTCTCTTTACTTTTCGATTCCCGGGAGACACACACCTCACCTCGGAGTCCTAGCTTCTGGCAGTTTAAGTTCAGCAACTTGTTGATTCACTTCGGACCAATCAACCCACGGCTGGAATGACGAAGCTTTCACTCCTAAAGGAATTCATCAGAATCTATGCATCGAACACACACCAGGACACTTTACTCAGCACCAACCAAAAACCAATGCAAGTAACCACTTGTTAACTGTTTATGTGCGCTTCTAGGCTTCGACCCCTTTTCAAGTCAAGTCAAGTCAAGTCGAGCTTTATTGTCATTCTGCTACATGTGTGGACATATAGTGGAACGAAATGTCGTGTCTCGCAGGACCACGGTGCTACATACTAGTTAAACATAAGATAAACATACAACAATGCAAGTATAGGAAAAACAATAGAGCTATACAACAGTTAACTATCTGACTATACATATACTAAAAATACTATAACTGCTATACCTAGTTGTCCACACATACACAAACTGAGACTGTACAAAAAACTTTACATAAATACTGTACATGAAATTGTGCGAAAGAGATATATGTACATGAAATTGTGCAGAAAAAATATATATTTTGTACATTATTGTGCAGAAGAGAGATTTTGTGGGAGACACCTTTTAATTAAGGTGATACGATTCTCTGGTGGTTCTTAACAGGTTGTGGTTAGCTGATGTGTAAATGCTGCCATTACACTCTTCTCTCTTGCGTGTGAGAAAAATGCCAAAAAACACCTTTAATCATAGTTTGAAGGAAATTAGCAAAGTATAAAGATTTAAAAATGAAATTTAATTGATATTTGAGGGCTGCACTGTGATGCTTAAATAGAGTCTTTTAATATGTCATCAAATGATTCAAGTTTTAAATATACCTAACAAGATTTTTTGGTATATAAATATTGTTACACTGAATGACATTTTAGTGCATGTCTTCTGTCAAACATGGTAAAAAATGCATGATAATAATTATTTTTTGTTCAGAAAAATATAAACTTACACAGCACACATTCAAATGTATGGGTAAAAAACAAAACTTAAAGCTGTATTGCACTTTTATTTTTTTGATGCTTGAAACACCCTTTTCGTCTTTGACCCATGTACATTTTGTTCTGAAGCAACAACAATATTGAACACGACTGCCCCACAACCAGGAGTCAGTGGTAATAATGCTGAGGAGGATTAAAGTCCATTACTACTTTGTTTGTTATCTCATCAAAAATATAAACAAACAAGCAAAAAAAAAAAATTATGACCTGTTCTGCATATCATTTGTGATTAATAGATGTCAGGTTGGTGAATGGACCCAACCGCTGTTCTGGAAGAGTGGAGATTCTTCACAATGGAATCTGGGGAACAGTGTGTGATGATTCCTGGGATTCAACAGACGCTGCAGTGGTGTGTAGAGAACTGGACTGTGGGGATGTTGTAGAGGCAAAGAGTTTTGCTTATTTTGGACAAGGTTCTGGACAAATATGGTGGAATAATGTCCAGTGCCATGGGAATGAATCTACACTGAAAAACTGTTCATCGAGTGGATGGGGATCACATGACTGTGGTCACAATAAAGATGCCGGAGTCATCTGCCAAGGTGAGTCAAACACATTTATACAGCTGATGTATAGAGCTATACAGCTCTGTGGTGTTGTACAATATATTTTCTCATTAGAGAAATTCATAAACAGAGCCCACATTAATTGAGCGACTAATAACGCGCCAACACCACATCTTCATGGAACCTATCAAAGGGCAGACAATGCAGGAAAAAAGAGAAAGAGGGAAACCAAACAACACAATACAGCAAAGAAAGTACAAGGAATGGTCATGACAGGCTAAAACATTCATTTGAACTGAACAAACCTGAAGCAGTGCAATTAATCTGACATGTCAACATCAACATAATTATGTTGATGTTGACATGTCAGATTGATTGCACGTTGTGTATTTGTATGTACATTTTTTTCTGAAGCAACAACGATATTGAACACGACTGCCCCACAGCCAGGAGTCAGTGGTAATAATGCTGAGGAGGATTAAACTCCATTTCTACATTGTTTGTTATCTCATCAAAAATACAAACAAACAAGCAAGAAGCAAAAAACAAAAACAAAAACTATGACCTGTTCTGCATATCATTTGTGATTAATAGATGTCAGATTGGTGAATGGACCCAACCGCTGTTCTGGAAGAGTGGAGATTCTTCACAATGGAATCTGGGGAACAGTGTGTGATGATTCCTGGGATTCAACAGACGCTGCAGTGGTGTGTAGAGAACTGGGCTGTGAGGGTGTTGGAGAGGCAAGGAGTTTTGCTTATTTTGGACAAGGTTCTGGAAAAATATGGTTGGATGATGTCCAGTGCCATGGGGATGAATCTACACTGAAAAACTGTTCATCGAGTGGATGGGGATCACATGACTGTGGTCACAATAAAGATGCCGGAGTCATCTGCCAAGGTGAGTCAAACACATTTATACAGCTGATGTATAGAGCTATACAGCTCTGTGGTGTTGTACAGTATATTTTCTCATTAGAGAAATTCATAAACAGCCCACATTAATTGAGCGACCAATAACGCACCAATATACATCTTCATGGAACCTATCAAAGGGCAGACAATGCAGGAAAAAAGAGAAAGAGGGAAACCAAACAACACAATACAGCAAAGAAAGTACAAGGAATGGTCATGACACAGGCTAAAACATTCATTTGAACTGAACAAACCTGAAGCAGTGCAATCAATCTGACATGTCAACATCAACATAATGTTGTGTATTTGTATGTGGGTCAAAGACGAGACGTCACCATTTTGGTGTCCGCATCAAATTACATTTACAAAAGTCATTTTAAATGCAGAAAAAACATCTTAAATGCAAGTAAATTGTCTACTTTCATATTTCAAATAACTTTTGTGACAATAAAATGTCAAAATATGGGGGAAATAATGTTCCAAAGTGTAAAACTGTCATTCAGCATAATGGTCCGGACTTTGATTTTACCAATACATCTTTAAATAAACATAAAATACCAAGTTAAAAATATATTTGTTGTCTTGGCATTTTCAAGTAAGTATTGGCTGTTATATTAAAAGGACTATGTCTTATTTTATTTTATTTTTTAAAGTATTTAAATGGACAGGGGACTTTTTTCCCGAAAATGCAGTTTATCTGAGATCATTCAGTGTAACAGGAATAAGAAGTTATTCTGAAATCATATAAAAAACTGATAGTTATTCGCAAGACTGTGAAATCATTAAATGGCACCTGGAAGACTGTGTGGTGCTGCAGAAAAGTGAGTTTTTGTTCTTAAATACTTGATAATTTCACCTTTTCATGGTGTGGTAACATAGCTTGCAAAAACACACGTCATTCAGTGAAATGCCAAAAAAACACCTTTAATGTTAGATTTTTTGAAAAATAAGTAGATGTTGTGAATAATTGTGATTAACTTTATTGGTCAAGTTCACTGTTTGAAATAGGTGGTCATTTGATTGCCTGAAATATTAGCTAAAGTAGAAGTTTCGTCATTCAGGGTAATGGTTTTGTCATTCAGCGTAATGCAAATTCTCTGTTACACCACAGTGTCATCCGTTACACTGAATGACAGTATCACTGTATAAATAACAATTTTAGTATCTTATTTATATTACAGATAAATGAGGAATGTTTAGCATTGACAAATATGTGTTAAACTTAATGAATATTAACATGTGAATGTATTTTGGTATTGTTTAATTTGATTATTGATTAATTATTGACACCCATGAACTTAGGGAGTCACTAAGCACTGTAAAAAGCTAAGAAACAAAGTGTGGACCCAGTATCTTAGGTTGCACTCTTAAAGCCCGTTCACACCAAGAATAATAACTATAAAATAACTATAACAGTAACTATGTTAGCCTCCACACCGATGAACAATAGCACTGTTCATTCTAAGCATGTACTGCAGATTTGTTGTCTGCCACTTTAAATGCTCGAGCTCTTTAAAGTTGAATGAATTCTAATTGGCTGTCAAAGCTTTTATCATTCATCAGCTGGAAAAAAATAAAATAAATCCAACAATATAAAAGAGATTCCAACAACATTGTTTCTCTGTGCAGTTATCGTTAATTGTGCTGTGGAATCTGCTATTCTTTTATACAGAAGGGTTTTTTTTCTCCCACTTTTTTGATTGTTTGTTTTTTTTAATTAATTTATTGATTTTTTTTATCTTTATTTTTATCCTTACTGTACTTGGTGTGAACGTGCCTTTAGCCAGGAAAAGAGACGGGTATTGAGGATTGTAATTGTTGGAATAACAGCTTGTCAATAATTCTGGGCAGAGAGACCCCCTCACTACAGTATGTCAGTAGTTCAAGAGAGATCACTGAGGGGATTCTCCACCCCAAATACTCATCCTGATAATGGCATTTATGGTTGCAAACAGAAAGTATAAATAAATGTGGCTGCAAGCAGGAATTTTTGAGGCAGAGCAAGTCAGAAACAAAGTGACAAGCTAAGCAAGCATGGCAGGGGAGCATCAGGAAAATGCTTATTATATTTCAACATCTGTTTCTGCAGTCATTTACTCAGGATTATTATTAAAACTAATTTAATGAGACAGATTAATACTAAAAATATTTCAGTTATGGGAACAATGGCAATGTTATCTCTCTTTTTGGCAAATCGTCATTCAGAGTAACACATATATTTATGTAAAAATGAAACAATATATTTATTCTGACCTGTACTTATTAAAATACAAATAAGAATGTATGATCATACTAAATTTTAATATGTTTCAAATGATTTTCACTTCCTTACAAAAACTTCTTGCTGGCAAATTGGAAAACATAGTGGTTTGAAGGACATTAGCAAAGTATAAAGATTTAAAGAAAACTTAAATTTAATTGATATTTGAGGGCTGCACTGTGATGCTTAAATAGAGTCTTTTAATATGTCATCAAATGATTCAAGTTTTAAATATACCTAACAAGATTTTTTGGTATATAAACATTGTTACACTGAATGACATTTTAGTGCGTGTCTTCTGTCAAACATGGTAAAAAATGCATGATAATGATAATTTTTTGTTCAGAAAAATATAAACTTAAACAGCACACATTCTAATGTATGGGTAAAAAACAAAACTTAAAGCTGTATTGCACTTTTATTTTTTTGATGCTTGAAACACCCTTTTCGTCTTTGACCCATGTACATTTTGTTCTGAAGCAACAACAATATTGAACACGACTGCCCCACAACCAGGAGTCAGTGGTAATAATGCTGAGGAGGATTAAACTCCATTACTACATTGTTTGTTATCTCATCAAAAAAACAAAAAACAAAAACTATGACCTGTTCTGCATATCATTTGTGATTAATAGATGTCAGGTTGGTGAATGGATCCAACCGTTGTTCTGGAAGAGTGGAGATTCTTCACAATGGAATCTGGGGAACAGTGTGTGATGATTCCTGGGATTCAACAGACGCTGCAGTGGTGTGTAGAGAACTGGGCTGTGGGGATGTTGTAGAGGCAAAGAGTTCTGCTTATTTTGGACAAGGTTCTGGACAAATATGGTTGAATAATGTCCAGTGCCATGGGGATGAATCTACACTGAAAAACTGTTCATCGAGAGGATGGGGATCACATGACTGTGGTCACAATGAAGATGTCGGAGTCATCTGCCAAGGTGAGTCAAACACATTTATACAGCTGATGTATAGAGCTATACAGCTCTGTGGTGTTGTACAGTATATTTTCTCATTAGAGAAATTCATAAACAGAGCCCACATTAATTGAGCGACTAATAACGCGCCAACACCACATCTTCATGGAACCTATCAAAGGGCAGACAATGCAGGAAAAAAGAGAAAGAGGGAAACCAAACAACACAATACAGCAAAGAAAGTACAAGGAATGGTCATGACAGGCTAAAACATTCATTTGAACTGAACAAACCTGAAGCAGTGCAATCAATCTGACATGTCAACATCAGCAATTATGTTGATGTTGACATGTCAGATTGATTGCACGTTGTGTATTTGTATGTACATTTTTTTCTGAACCAACAACGATATTGAACACGACTGCCCCACAGCCAGGAGTCAGTGGTAATAATGCTGAGGAGGGTTAAACTCCATTTCTACATTGTTTGTTATCTCATCAAAAATACAAACAAACAAGCAAGAAGCAAAAAACAAAAACAAAAACTATGACATGTTCTGCATATCATTTGTGATTAATAGATGTCAGGTTGGTGAATGGACCCAACCGCTGTTCTGGAAGAGTGGAGATTCTTCACAATGGAATCTGGGGAACAGTGTGTGATGATTCCTGGGATTCAACAGACGCTGCAGTGGTGTGTAGTGAACTGGGCTGTGAGGGTGTTGGAGTGGCAAAGAGTTTTGCTTATTTTGGACAAGGTTCTGGAAAAATATGGTTGAATAATGTCCAGTGTCATGGGAATGAATCTACACTGAAAAACTGTTCATCGAGAGGATGGGGATCACATGACTGTGGTCACAATAAAGATGCCGGAGTCATCTGCCAAGGTGAGTCAAACATATTTATACAGCTGATGTATAGAGCTATACAGCTCTGTGGTGTTCTACAGTATATTTTCTCATTAGAGAAATTCATAAACAGAGCCCACCTTAATTGAGCGACCAATAACGCGCCAACACCACATTAGAGCCCTGTGCGGGACTGTTTTCTTAAACCCACACCCGCACCCGCCCGCTCCCGCTGAATTTCTGACCAGGACCGCCTGCTCCCGTGGACTTTCTCTCAGAGCTTGTGAAAAATGTACACAAATACTCAAACTAAATAAGTTAACATCCAGAATAACAGGCTTTAAACATGATTGTGTTTAAATAAGATGAAGTAATGCTAAACCAAAGCACCACACGTGACAAAAACATTTTTTAACAAAAGTATTTTTTATTACCATTATAAAATATTAACCGTTAAAACAAAACTAGCGACACCTCAGTTTTAAAACGTATAGGCTACTGCATGATACACACGCACCAAACGATTAACTAAAACAATTTAACTCTTAACAGACAGTTTACCTGCAAGTAGGCTAAATAAGCCAAATATGAAATAACTAACTTATTAAATAAATAAGCACATAGAACTTAGAAAATAGGCTAGATATAATTTAAATTAAATACAAAACAAAATAAATAAAAAGCCTCAAAATCTCACAGATTTCACATTCAAAATAGCTTGCTTAACAGGCTATTGCAAAAAAAGGGAAATAGCCTAAATAATAGGCCTAATAAAAAAATAAATTAAAGTAGCCTATACTTAACAAACAAATGTGATCACTGGGCCTTACATTGCTTACTCCATATTACTATGAAGGAAAAGTATATTGCTGACTGACTGCGGTCTCAGACTTGTGCGTCTTTCTTCCAAGATCCGCCCACAAACACTGAATGCCCTCTCTGACGGCGCACTAGATGTGGGAATGTTCAAAATAAAACACGCAAATTTTGAGAGGACAGGAAAGCGCTCTTTGTTGAACTTCCACCACTGAAGCACATTCTCTGGATCTGGTTTGTCCGCGAGTCGGCGGCCAAGATATTCTGCTATTTCAGCGTCGATGGGCTTTGGTGCTGAAATACAGGATACACCGTCTTCCCAGTCTGTGAATCGGTCAGAGCAGCTTTGCTTTTTGGCTGGTGGTGGTTCATCCTGTGCTGTGGTCAGGACCTGGTCAAACTTCATTTTTTGGATAATTTCTTTTGCACCTTTGAATTAGATTGTAAAAAAAAAAAGAAAAAAAAAAGGCATTAATTCGTAGGCTATTAAAATGAGTTTGTTTGTCGTAAACTCTCATTCAATTACTTTTTAAAGATTTGTATTCATTGTCATTTAATTCTTTATTCTTGACTTTATTCAACTTATTCTTATGCGAATAATCTATTATTCGTGTAAAAGGGTCTATAATTTCGCTTTAGAATATGTCTACAAACAAATTAAATAAGATAGGCTAATATTTAAAACAATATAGCCTATTTTAACTATTATCAAAATAATCGTTAGTTGCAGCCCTACCTCTGATCACGTCATCTCTTGCATCTGGGCACAACATCTGTAGCAATCGCATTTTGGGGGTCAGAAACGTTGCAATTCTGTAGATCATGTGGAGGGGATTTGCTGATGCGTCACTAGTGCCCATCAGTTCTTCCAGACGTGAGACACACACACTGGCAACTTCGGAGAGCAGAGGCTTGAGGGATGCTGCTTGGCAGTGTTCAAGGAGTCTGACGGACCATGGCAGCGCAAGTGATGCGTTTGGAGAGGAGTTTTCGGACTCGAGGTCGTTAGTAGCCTCTTTAAATAACTTGAGAAATGCAACGACTGTTTTCAAACTGTTTTCATTTATCTGTGCAATTTTGTCAAACTGGTTATTGGCCATCAACAATGTGGAGATCTCCTCATACTGTTGCATTACTGAATCCAGCATATCGTCATTTGAATTCCACCTGGTCTCGATGGATTGTGTTTGAGGGATGTCTTCAAGCTGTTCTGCAGTCCTGAATGTTTGAAATACTTTACCAGATTTTTTGCACTGGTCAACAGTTCAGACAGCTCGGGTGTCTTGCCCAACACGTCTGGGGCAAATGCGCTGGACAGGATGAGGTTCAGGATATGCGCATTGCAGTTCGGCCTGGTGTACCCACGCAGAGCAGCAACTATGTTGGCTCCGCGATCAGTCACAAACACAACACGGCCAATAAACAGTGATGTGTCTATTCCAAATGCACGGAGTTTCTGTAACAGCAAGTTTTTAATGTTCTCTCCTGTTTTTGACATGCCGTTTTCGAATGGAGCCGCAAACAATACTCTCGAAACAAGAACACAATCATCGTTTGTTTAATGAATGGTGCTGGATATGAATGAAGTTTTATGGTAATCCTCAGTCCATATATCCGTTGCAATGGCACACCAATACACCTCAATGATGGGCTTTATCTCCATTGCCACAGACGACTGCAGGGCCTGTGCTTTTACCTCAATATGTCGAGACACAGTGGTTGGATGTGGCAGAGCATCTCTCACATCAAATGTACCATAATTAGCAGCTGCATTAACAAAGTGCTGAGCAATGTCAACAAAGCCTTTCCCGGCAACAAAGTCAAATGGTCTGATGTCTTTACAGCAAAGTGCGACACATTTTTCTGTGGTTTCTTGCTTAACGTGAGCAGGAAGTGCTTTATTGGGGAATGAGAGCTTGCTTTGACCACAGAGAACTGTGCAGGTATGTTGCCTCAGGGCAGAGGTGCCAGATTTATGTCCATTGTAAACGAACACTTTTGCACATTTATTGCAGCTTACGAAGTTTAATTCTTTCCCATTTTTTTCCGTGACAATTGAGAATTTTTTCCAGATATCTGACTTGCCTTGCTTTGCTTTTGTCATGTAAACAGCCACTTTAATTTTCTTCTCAACTTCACGTGTTGACTCCATTTCTATTGCACACCTTTCCCGCGGGTCTCCCGCGAAATTTTCTTACCGCCCACTCCCTCCCGCAGCAAAGATAAAACCGCCCGCTCCCGCGAGATTTGCGTTGGGTCCCGCAGGAGCCCAGACCCAATGCAGCCCTCTACACCACATCTTCATGGAGCCTATCAAAGAGCAGACAATGCAGGAAAAAAGAGAAAGAGGGAAACTAAACAACACAATACAGCAAAGAAAGCACAAGGAATGGTCATGACACAGGCTAAAACATTCATTTGAACTGAACAAACCTGAAGCAGTGCAATCAATCTGACATGTCAACATCAACATAATGTTGTGTATTTGTATGTGGGTCAAAGACGAGACGTCACCATTTTGGTGTCCGCATCAAATTACATTTACAAAAGTCATTTTAAATGCAGAAAAACATGTCAAAATATGGGGGAAATAATGTTCCAAAGTGTAAAACTGTCATTCAGCGTAATGGTCCAGACTTTGATTTTACCAATACATCTTTAAATAAACATATAAAATACCAAGTTAAAAATATATTTGTTGTCTTGGCATTTTCAAGTAAGTATTGTCTGTGTTATATTAAAAGTACTATGTTTTTTTTTTTTTTTTTAAGTATTTAAATGGACAGGGGACTTTTGTCCCGAAAATGCAGTTTATCTGAGATCATTCAGCGTAACAGGAATAAGAAGTTATTCTGAAATCATATAAAAAACTGATAGTCATTCGCAAGACTGTGACATCATTAAATGGCACCTGGAAGACTGTGTGGTGCTGCAGAAAAGTGAGTTTATTGCTCTTAAATACTTGATAATTTCACCTTTTCATGGTGTGGTAACATAGGTTACAAAAACACACGTTATTCAGTGAAATGCCAATAAACACCTTTAATGTTAGATTTTTTGAAAAACAAGTAGATGTTGTGAATAATTGTGATTAACTTTATTGGTCAAGTTCACTGTTTGAAATAGGTGGTCATTTGATTGCCTGAAATATTAGCTAAAGTAGAAGTTTCGTCATTCAGGGTACTGGTTTTGTCATTCAGTGTAATGCAAAATCTCTGTTACACCACAGTGTCATCCATTACACTGAATGACAGTATCACTGTATAAATAACAATTTTAGCATCTTTTTTATATTACAGATAAATAAGGAATGTTTAGCATTGACAAATATGTGTTAAACTTAATAAATATTAATATTGGAATGCATTTTGGTATTGTTTAATTTGATTATTGATTAATTATAGACACCCATGAACTTAGGGAGTCACTAAGCACTGTAAAAAAGCCAAAAAACTAAGAAACTAAGTGTGGACCCAGTAGCTTGGGTGGCACTCTTAAAGCCTGTTCACACCAAGAACAATAATTATAAAATAACTATAACAGTAACTATGTTAGCCTCCACACCGATGAACAATAGCACTGTTCATTCTAAGCATGTACTGCAGATCTGTTGTTTGCCACTTTAAATGCTCGAGCTCTTTAAAGCTGAATGAATTCTAATTGGCTGTCAATGCTTTTATCATTCATCAGCTGGAAAAAAAAAATCCAACAATATCCAGTATAAAAGAGATTCCAACAATATTGTTTCTCTGTGCAGTTATCGTTAATTGTGCTGTGGAATCTGTTATTCTTTTATACAGAAGGGTTTTTCTCCCACTTTTTTGATTGTTTGTTTTTTTAAATTTATTTATTGATTTTTTTTATCTTTATTTTTATCCTTACTGTACTTGGTGTGAACGTGCCTTTAGCCAGGAAAAGAGACGGGTATTGAGGATTGTAATTGTTGGAATAACAGCTTGCCAATAATTCTGGGCAGAGAGACCACCTCACTACAGTATGTCAGTAGTTCAAGAGAGATCACTGAGGGGATTCTCCACCCCAAATACTCATCCTGATAATGCCATTTATGATTGCAAACAGAAAGTATTAATAAATGTGGCTGCAAGCAGGAATTTTTGAGGCAGAGCAAGTAAAAAACAAAGTGACAAGCTAAGCAAGCATGGCAGGGGAGCATCAGGAAAATGCTTATTATATTTCAACATCTGTTTCTGCAGTCATTTACTCAGGATTATTATTAAAACAAATTTAATGACAGATTAATACTAAAAATATTTCAGTTATGGGAACAATGGCAATGTTATCTCTCTTTTTGGCAAATCGTCATTCAGAGTAACACACCTATTTATGTAAAAATAAAACAATATATTTATTCTGACCTGTACTTATTAAAATACAAATAAGAATGTATGATCATACTAAATTTTAATATGTTTCAAATGATTTTCACTTCCTTACAAAAACTTCTTGCTGGCAAATTGGAAAACATAGTGGTTTGAAGGACATTAGCAAAGTATACAGATTTAAAAAAAAATTAAAAGTTAATTGATATTTGAGGGCTGCACTGTGATGCTTAAATAGTCTTTTAATATGTCATCAAATGATTCAAGTTTTAAATATACCTAACAAGATTTTTTGGTATATAAATATTGTTACACTGAATGACATTTTAGTGCATGTCTTCTGTCAAACATGGTTAAAAATGCATGATAATGATAATTTTTTGTTCAGAAAAATATAAACTTAAACAGCACACATTCTAATGTATGGGTAAAAAACAAAACTTAAAGCTGTATTGCACTTTTATTTTTTTGATGCTTGAAACACCCTTTTCGTCTTTGACCCATGTACATTTTGTTCTGAAGCAACAACAATATTGAACACGACTGCCCCACAACCAGGAGTCAGTGGTAATAATGCTGAGGAGGATTAAACTCCATTTCTACATTGTTTGTTATCTCATCAAAAATACAAACAAACAAGCAAAAAAAAAAAAAAAAAAACCTATGACCTGTTCTTCTATCTTTATATCATTTGTGATTAATAGATGTCAGGTTGGTGAATGGATCCAACCGCTGTTCTGGAAGAGTGGAGATTCTTCACAATGGAATCTGGGGAACAGTGTGTGATGATTCCTGGGATTCTACAGACGCTGCAGTGGTGTGTAGAGAACTGGACTGTGGGGATGTTGTAGAGGCAAAGAGTTCTGCTTATTTTGGACAAGGTTCTGGACAAATATGGTTGAATAATGTCCAGTGCCATGGGAATGAATCTACACTGAAAAACTGTTCATCGAGAGGATGGGGATCATATGACTGTGGTCACAATGAAGATGTCGGAGTCATCTGCCAAGGTGAGTCAAACACATTTATACAGCTGATGTATAGAGCTATACAGCTCTGTGGTGTTGTACAGTATATTTTCTCATTAGAGAAATTCATGAACAGAGCCTACATTAATTGAGCGACTAATAATGCACCAACACCATATCTTCATGGAACCTATCAAAGGGCAGATAATGCAGGAAAAAAGAGAAAGAGGGAAACCAAACAACACAATACAGCAAAGAAAGTACAAGGAATGGTCATGACACAGGCTAAAACATTCATTTGAACTGAACAAACCTGAAGCAGTGCAATCAATCTGACATGTCAACATCAACATAATTATGTTGATGTTGACATGTCAGATTGATTGCACGTTGTGTATTTGTATGTACATTTTTTTTCTGAAGCAACAACGATATTGAACACGACTGCCCCACAGCCAGGAGTCAGTGGTAATAATGCTGAGGAGGATTAAACTTCATTACTACATTGTTTGTTATCTCATCAAAAATACAAACAAACAAGCAAAAAACACAAAAACTACAAAAAAAAAAAAAAAAAACTATGACCTGTTCTGCATATCATTTGTGATTAATAGATGTCAGGTTGGTGAATGGATCCAACCGCTGTTCTGGAAGAGTGGAGATTCTTCACAATGGAATCTGGGGAACAGTGTGTGATGATTCCTGGGATTCAACAGACGCTGCAGTGGTGTGTAGAGAACTGGGCTGTGGGGGTGTTGGAGTGGCAAAGAGTTTTGCTTATTTTGGACAAGGTTCTGGACAAATATGGTGGAATAATGTCCAGTGCCATGGGAATGAATCTACACTGAAAAACTGTTCATCGAGAGGATGGGGATCTCATAACTGTGGTCACAATAAAGATGCCGGAGTCATCTGCCAAGGTGAGTCAAACACATTTATACAGCTGATGTATAGAGCTATACAGCTCTGTGGTGTTCTACAGTATATTTTCTCATTAGAGAAATTCATAAACAGAGCTCACCTTAATTGAGCGACCAATAACGCGCCAACACCACATTAGAGCCCTGTGCTGGACTGTTTTCTTAAACCCACACCCGCACCCGTCCGCTCCCGCTGAATTTCTGACCAGGACCGCCTGCTCCCGTGGACTTTCTCTCAGAGCTTGTGAAAAATGTACACAAATACTCAAACTAAATAAGTTAACATCCAGAATAACAGGCTTTAAACATGATTGTGTTTAAATAAGATGAAGTAATGCTAAACCAAAGCACCACACGTGACAAAAACATTTTTTAACAAAAAAAAAACATTTTTTAACAAAAGTATTTTTTATTACCATTATAAAATATTAACCGTTAAAACAAAACTAGCGACACCTCAGTTTTAAAACGTATAGGCTACTGCATGATACACATGCACCAAACGATTAACTAAAACAATTTAACTCTTAACAGACAGTTTACCTGCAAGTAGGCTAAATAGGCCAAATATGAAATAACTAACTTGTTAAATAAATAAGCACATAGAACTTAGAAAATAGGCTAGATATAATTTAAATTAAATACAAAACGAAATAAATAAAAAGCCTCAAAATCTCACAGATTTCACATTCAAAATAGCTTGCTTAACAGGCTATTGCAAAAAAAGGGAAATAGCCTAAATAATAGGCCTAGTAAAAAAATAAAATAAAGTAGCCTATACTTAAACAAATGTGATCACTGGGCCTTACATTGCTTACTCCATATTACTATGAAGGAAAAGTATATTGCTGACTGACTGCGGTCTCAGACTTGTGCGTCTTTCTTCCAAGATCCGCCCACAAACACTGAATGCCCTCTCTGACGGCGCACTAGATGTGGGAATGTTCAAAATAAAACACGCAAATTTTGAGAGGACAGGAAAGCGCTCTTTGTTGAACTTCCACCACTGAAGCACATTCTCTGGATCTGGTTTGTCCGCGAGTCGGCGGCCAAGATATTCTGCTATTTCAGCGTCGATGGGCTTTGGTGCTGAAATACAGGATACACCGTCTTCCCAGTCTGTGAATCGGTCAGAGCAGCTTTGCTTTTTGGCTGGTGGTGGTTCATCCTGTGCTGTGGTCAGGACCTGGTCAAACTTCATCTTTTGGATAATTTCTTTTGCACGTTTGAATTAGGTTAAAAAGAAAAAAAAAAAAGGCATTAATTCGTAGGCTATTAAAATGAGTTTGTGTGTCGTTAACTCTTATTCAGTTACTTTTTAAAGATTTGTATTCATTGTCATTTATTTCTTTATTCTTGACTTTATTCAACTTATTCTTATGCGAATAATCTATTATTCGTGTAAAAGAGTCTATAATTTCGCTTTAGAATATGTCTACAAACAAATTAAATAACATAGGCTAATATTTAAAACAATATAGCCTATTTTAACTATTATTTCATATTACACACCTCTGATCACGTCATCTCTTGCATCTGGGCACAACATCCGTAGCAATCGCATTTTGGGGGTCAGAAACGTTGCAATTCTGTAGATCATGTGGAGGGGATTTGCTGATGCGTCACTAGTGCCCATCAGTTCTTCCAGACGTGAGACACACACACTGGCAACTTCGGAGAGCAGAGGCTTGAGGGATGCTGCTTGGCAGTGTTCAAGGAGTCTGACGGACCATGGCAGCGCAAGTGATGCGTTTGGAGAGGAGTTTTCGGACTCAAGGTCATTAGTAGCCTCTTTAAATAACTTGAGAAATGCAACGACTGTTTTCAAACTGTTTTCATTTATCTGTGCAATTTTGTCAAACTGGTTATTGGCCATCAACAATGTGGAGATCTCCTCATACTGTTGCATTACTGAATCCAGCATATCGTCATTTGAATTCCACCTGGTCTCGATGGATTGTGTTTGAGGGATGTCTTCAAGCTGTTCTGCAGTCCTGAATGTTTGAAATACTTTACCAGATTTTTTGCACTGGTCAACAGTTCAGACAGCTCGGGTGTCTTGCCCAACACGTCTGGGGCAAATGCGCTGGACAGGATGAGGTTCAGGATATGCGCATTGCAGTTCGGCCTGGTGTACCCACGCAGAGCAGCAACTATGTTGGCTCCGCGATCAGTCACAAACACAACACGGCCAATAAACAGTGACGTGTCTATTCCAAATGCACGGAGTTTCTGTAACAGCAAGTTTTTAATGTTCTCTCCTGTTTTTGACATGCCGTTTTCGAATGGAGCCGCAAACAATACTCTCGAAACAAGAACACAATCATCGTTTGTTTAATGAATGGTGCTGGATATGAATGAAGTTTTATGGTAATCCTCAGTCCATATATCCGTTGCAATGGCACACCAATACACCTCAATGATGGGCTTTATCTCCATTGCCACAGACGACTGCAGGGCCTGTGCTTTTACCTCAATATGTCGAGACACAGTGGTTGGATGTGGCAGAGCATCTC
Source organism: Spinibarbus caldwelli (assembly GCA_039654775.1). NCBI lineage: Eukaryota > Metazoa > Chordata > Actinopteri > Cypriniformes > Cyprinidae > Spinibarbus > Spinibarbus caldwelli. Next base: position 23,649,002 of record CM077228.1, on the reverse strand, counting down.
TCACATCAAATGTACCATAATTAGCAGCTGCATTAACAAAGTGCTGAGCAATGTCAACAAAGCCTTTCCCGGCAACAAAGTCAAACGGTCTGATGTCTTTACAGCAAAGTGCGACACATTTTTCTGTGGTTTCTTGCTTAACGTGAGCAGGAAGTGCTTTATTGGGGAATGAGAGCTTGCTTTGACCACAGAGAACTGTGCAGGTATGTCGCCTCAGGGCAGAGGTGCCAGATTTATGTCCATTGTAAACGAACACTTTTGCACATTTATTGCAGCTTACGAAGTTTAATTCTTTCCCATTTTTTTCCGTGACAATTGAGAATTTTTTCCAGATATCTGACTTGCCTTGCTTTGCTTTTGTCATGTAAACAGCCACTTTAATTTTCTTCTCAACTTCACGTGTTGACTCCATTTCTATTGCACACCGTTTCCCGTGGGCCTCCCGCAAAATTTTCTGACCGCCCACTCCCTCCCGTAGCAAAGATAAAACCGCCCGCTCCCGCGAGATTTGTGTTGGGTGCCGCGGGAGCCCAAACCCAATGCAGCCCTCTACACCACATCTTCATGGAACCTATCAAAGAGCAGACAATGCAGGAAAAAAAAGAAAGAGGGAAACTAAACAACACAATACAGCAAAGAAAGTACAAGGAATGGTCATGACACAGGCTAAAACATTCATTTGAACTGAACAAACCTGAAGCAGTGCAATCAATCTGACATGTCAACATCAACATAATGTGTATTTGTATGTGGGTCAAAGACGAGACGTCACCATTCTGGTGTCCGCATTAAATTACATTTACAAAAGTCATTTTAAATGCAGAAAAACATGTCAAAATATTTGGGAAATAATGTTCCAAAGTGTAAAACTGTCATTCAGCGTAATGGTCCAGACTTTGATTTTACCAATACATCTTTAAATAATCATATAAAATACCAAGTTAAAAATATATTTGTTGTCTTGGCATTTTCAAGTAAGTATTGTCTGTGTTATATTAAAAGTACTATGTCATTTTTTTTTTTTTTTTTTTAAGTATTTAAATGGACAGGGGACTTTTGTCCCGAAAATGCAGTTTATCTGAGATCATTCAGTGTAACAGGAATAAGAAGTTATTCTGAAATCATATAAAAAACTGATAGTCATTCGCAAGACTGTGACATCATTAAATGGCACCTGGAAGACCGTGTGGTGCTGCAGAAAAGTGAGTTTATTGCTCTTAAATACTTGATCATTTCACCTTTTCATGGTGTGGTAACATAGGTTACAAAAACACGTCATTCAGTGAAATGCCAAAAAAACACCTTTAAATGTTAGATTTTTTGAAAAACAAGTAGATGTGAATAATTGTGATTAACTTTATTGGTCAAGTTCACTGTTTGAAATAGGTGGCCATTTGATTGCCTGAAATATTAGCTAAAGTAGAAGTTTCGTCATTCAGTGTAATGCAAATTCTCTTTTACACCACAGTGTCATCCATTACACTGAATGACAGTATCACTGCATAAATAACAATTTTAGCATCTTATTTATATTACAGATAAATGAGGAATGTTTAGCATTGACAAATATGTGTTAAACTTAATATTAATATTGGAATGTATTTTGGTATTGTTTAATTTGATTATTGATTAATTATAGACACCCATGAACTTAGGGAGTCACTAAGCACTGTAAAAAGCCAAAAAAACTAAGAAACTTAAGTTTGGACCCAGTAGCTTGGGTGGCACTCTTAAAGCCCGTTCACACCAAGAACAATAATTATAAAATAACTATAACAGTAACTATGTTAGCCTCCACACCGATGAACAATAGCACTGTTCATTCTAAGCATGTACTGCAGATTTGTTGTTTGCCACTTTAAATGCTCGAGCTCTTTAAAGTTGAATGAATTCTAATTGGCTGTCAATGCTTTTATCATTCATCAGCTGGAAAAAAAAAAAAAAAAAATCCAACAATATCCAATATATTAAAGAGATTCCAACAATATAGTTTCTCTGTGCAGTTATCGTTAATTGTGCTGTGGAATCTGCTATTCTTTTATACAAAAGGGTTTTTTCTCCCACTTTTTTGATTGTTTTTTTTTTATTTATTTATTGATTTTTTTTAATCTTTATCTTTATCCTTACAGTAGTTGGTGTGAACGTGCCTTTAGCCAGGAAAAGAGATGGGTATTGAGGATTGTAATTGTTGGAATAACAGCTTGCCAATAATTCTGGGCAGAGAGACCCCCTCACTACAGTATGTCAGTAGTTCAAGAGAGATCACTGAGGGGATTCTCCACCCCAAATACTCATCCTGATAATGCCATTTATGTTTGCAAACAAAGTATTAATAAATGTGGCTGCAAGCAGGAATTTTTGAGGCAGAGCAAGTCAGAAACAAAGTGACAAGCTAAGCAAGCATGGCAGGGGAGCATCAGGAAAATGCTTATTATATTTCAACATCTGTTTCTGCAGTCATTTACTCAGGATTATTATTAAAACTAATTTAATGACATATTAATACTAAAAATATTTCAGTTATGGGAACAATGGCAATGTTATCTCTCTTTTTGGCAAATCGTCATTCAGAGTAACACACATATTTATGTAAAAATAAAACAATATAATTATTCTGATCTGTACTTATTAAAATACAAATAAGAATGTATGATTATACTAAATTTTCATGTTTAAAATGATTTTCACTTCCTTACAAAAACTTGCTGGCAAATTGGAAAACATAGTTGTTTGAAGGACATTAGCAAAGTATAAAGATTTAAAAAAAACTCAAAGTTAATTGAAATTTGAGGGCTGCACTGTGATGCTTAAATAGAGTCTTTTAGTGTCTCATCAAATGATTCAATTTTTATATATACCTAACAAGATTTTTTGGTATATAAATATTGTTACACTGAATGACATTTTAGTGCATGTCTTCTGTCAAACGTTTAAAAATGCATGATAATACTAATTTTTTGTTCAGAAAAATATAAACTTAAACAGCACACATTCTAATGTATGGGTAAAAAACAAAACTTAAAGCTGTACTGCACTTTTATTTTTTTTGATGCTTGAAACACCCTTTTCGTCTTTGACCCATGTACATTTTGTTCTGAAGCAACAACAATATTGAACACGACTGCCCCACAACCAGGAGTCAGTGGTAATAATGCTGAGGAGGATTAAACTCCATTTCTACATTGTTTGTTATCTCATCAAAAATACAAACAAACAAGCAAAAAAAAAAAAAAAAAAAAACCTATGACCTGTTCTTCTATCTTTATATTGTTTGTGATTAATAGATGTCAGGTTGGTGAATGGATCCAACCGCTGTTCTGGAAGAGTGGAGATTTTTCACAATGGAATCTGGGGAACAGTGTGTGATGATTCCTGGGATTCTACAGACGCTGCAGTGGTGTGTAGAGAACTGGACTGTGGGGATGTTGTAGAGGCAAAGAGTTCTGCTTATTTTGGACAAGGTTCTGGACAAATATGGTTGAATAATGTCCAGTGCCATGGGAATGAATCTACACTGAAAAACTGTTCATCGAGAGGATGGGGATCGTATGACTGTGGTCACAATGAAGATGTCGGAGTCATCTGCCAAGGTGAGTCAAACACATTTATACAGCTGATGTATAGAGGTATACAGCTCTGTGGTGTTGTACAGTATATTTTCTCATTAGAGAAATTCATAAACAGAGCCCACATTAATTGAGCGACCAATAATGCACCAACACCATATCTTCATGGAACCTATCAAAGGGCAGATAATGCAGGAAAAAAGAGAAAGAGTGAAACCAAACAACACAATACAGCATAGAAAGTACAAGGAATGGTCATGACAGGCTAAAACATTCATTTGAACTGAACAAACCTGAAGCAGTGCAATCAATCTGACATGTCAACATCAACATAATTATGTTGATGTTGACATGTCAGATTGATTGCACGTTGTGTATTTGTATGTACATTTTTTTTCTGAAGCAACAACGATATTGAACACGACTGCCCCACAGCCAGGAGTCAGTGGTAATAATGCCGAGGAGGATTAAACTCCATTATTACATTGTTATCTCATCAAAAATACAAACAAGCAAGCAAAAAAAAACAAAAACAAACAAACAAAAAAAAAAACTATGACCTGTTCTGCATATCATTTGTGATTAATAGTTGTCAGGTTGGTGAATGGACCCAACCGCTGTTCTGGAAGAGTGGAGATTCTTCACAATGGAATCTGGGGAACAGTGTGTGATGATTCCTGGGATTCAACAGACGCTGCAGTGGTGTGTAGAGAACTGGACTGTGGGAGTGTTGTAGAGGCAAAGAGTTCTGCTTATTTTGGAGAAGGTTCTGGACAAATATGGCTGGATGATGTCCAGTGCCGTGGGTATGAATCTACACTGAAAAACTGTTCATTGAGAGGATGGGGATCACATAACTGTGGTCACGGTGAAGATGCCGGAGTCATCTGCCAAGGTGAGTCAAACACATTTATACAGCTGATGTATAGAGCTATACAGCTCTGTGGTGTTGTACAGTATATTTTCTCATTAGAGAAATTCATAAACAGAGCCCACATTAATTTAGCGACCAATAATGCGCCAACACCACATCTTCATGGAACCTATCAAAGGGCAGACAATGCAGGAAAAAAAGAGAAAGAGGGAAACCAAACAACACAATACAGCATAGAAAGTACAAGGAATGGTCATGACAGGCTAAAACATTCATTTGAACTGAACAAACCTGAAGCAGTGCAATCAATCTGACATGTCAATATCAACATAATGTTGTGTATTTGTATGTGGGTCAAAGACGAGACGTCACCATTTTGGTGTCCGCATCAAATTACATTTACAAAAGTCATTTTAAATGCAGAAAAAAACATCTTAAATGCAAGTAAATTGTCTACTTTCATATTTCAAACTTTTGTGATAATAAAATGTCAAAATATGGGGGAAATAATGTTCCAAAGTGTAAAGTTGTCATTCAGCATAATGGTCCGGACTTTGATTTTACCAATACATCTTTAAATAAACATATAAAATACCAAGTTAAAAAATATGTTTTTTGTCTTGGTATTTTCAAGTAAGTATTGGTGTAACATCTGCTTATGATCCTTGATCGTCGTTGGGACTTTGTCTTAAGAGACCCTTTTAGCCTTTTGACATTTGCGTATAATTCACAGACCTGGCCCCACATTCTACCTTTATATGGTTGCTAAATTGACTCTCTGTTCTCTCTATCGGACTTCAAACACATTCCAAAGAGAACAGGACTCTGGTTCCATGGCAACCAATCTGGTAACACTAGTTTATGGCTCAAAAGAATGCGGACAAAGCAACTCTCATTTCTCCTTAGGAGAGACATAATGCCCATAAAAATGGACTCTCCTCCAATTAATTAATAGAAAAACCTTTCTGTGAATAAACACATATCCTTCAGGTCATTGTGTATATTGTTACTGTTCTTGTATATTGTCTTTTGTAATGTATACTGTTTATGCATGCTTATGATAAAACCACTCTTTCATGTAACCTACCTATACCCTGTTTAGTATCTATGAATTTGTCTTTGGATGATCTAAGCGAGAGTGTATATTACATGTTGATACTTATGCAACATAATAGTGTTCTAAGAATCTTTTGTAGTTTTGCATCAACACATCCAAGCGAATTACATGGGCAAAATACCATGCTCTCAGACAAAGAGTGATAAACCCCCCCAGTATTTACAACCTCCCGCTTGAGAATTCAGCATTTCTCATTGGACAAGCCTATCCTGAAAGGCGTGACTCTTCTCAGACTTTAAAGGGATCACACACTGGTCCGTCTCTCTCTCTCTTTACTTTTCGAAAAAGTAAAGAAAACCTCACCTCGGAGTCCTAGCTTCTAGCAGTTTAAGTTCAGCAACTTGTCGATTCACTTCGGACCAATCAACCCACGGCTGGAATGACGAAGCTTTCACTCCTAAAGGAATTCATCAGAATCTACGCATTGAACACGCACCAGGACACTTTACTCAGCACCAACCAAAAGCCAATGCAAGTAACCACTTGTTAACTGTTTAGATGCGCTTCTAGGCTTCGACCCCTTTTAATTAAGGTGATATGATTCTCTGATGCTTCTTAACAGGTTGTGGTTAGCTGATGTGTAAATGCTGCCATTACACTCTTCTCTCTTGCGCGCGAGATTAGGCCTGCTATGGAAGTGTCTAAGGCGGCAGAAAAGGTTAATGGGGAGACACAAGTAGTGAAAGAGATGGTGATGACAGAAATTGTGAAGGAGGTAGAGCAGGTGGAAAGGTTAGAAACTGGTGAAGAAGTGATGTTAGTTGATATGGATAAAGCAAGTGTTGAAAGCATAGTGAATTTGGAGAGCAAGCAATCAGGAGAAATGCTGATACTGAAAGACAGGAAGAAAGTGAGGATGATGCTTTGTCAGATGTATCAGATGTGTCTAATTTATCTCAGATGGGTTGTGAGCAGGTTTATCCCCTGGAAGAGATAGATAAATTCTTGGATGAGACATTTGGGAAAGTAGTAGAAGTGAAGAATTATTTTGCTGATACGAAGAAGTTTGAAAGTTCTGATTTGTACTGGATGAAACGAGTAGGAGAGGACAAACTAAACAACAGGAAGAGATTTCGATTGAAAAAGTTTGTCACGAAAATAAGAAGGAAATTTCAATAAATTTGGCTAATGATGTGTAAACCACGAAGGGTGATTATTTTTCTTCTCTCTTTTCTATCTGTTTTTTTCCCTCTTCTGGAATCTTTGTATGGAGGTTGTTAGAGTAGGTTCCTTAAACATTAATGGGGGAAGAGACAGGGTTAAAAGAGCAATGCTTTCTGAATTTATTAAATTAAATGATGTAAAAGTATTTTTTTTTTTTTTTTTTTTTTACAAGAAACACATTCTGATAGTAATAATGAAATAGAGTGGTATAGATGGTGGGAAGGAGAGTGTAGATTAAGTCATGGAACAAATTTTAGTATGGGTGTTGCAATTCTTTTCTCAATTTATAGATTTAAAAGTTGTGATGACAAAAGAGATAGAAAAAGGTAGAGTTTTATTAGTTCTAGCAGAAATTAAAAGTGTTAAATTCCTTTTTGTTAATGTATATGCTCCAAACATAGGATTGAATCGTGAAATAACATTTCAAAAACTAAATGATGCAATAAAAGAATTTGATGATGGAAATATATGTGTTGTAATAGGAGGTGATTGGAACTGCACAACAAATTTTTTATTGGATAGGAATGGGGAAGAACCTCACTGGAAATCTAGTAAGCTACTTTTTGGTATTATAAATGATTTGAATTTAGAAGATGTGTGGAGAAGTGGAAATAATTTGGTGAAGAAATATACTTGGGTAAAGATATTAGATTCTGTTGTGACGGGAGCTAGATTGGATAGGTTATATATGAGAAAATCAGACATGAATAGAGTTATTAACACTTATATATTTCCGAATGGTTTTTCAGACTATCACATGGTGACTTTAGATTATAATATTGCAAAAGTTTAAAGACCTAAATTTTATTGGCATTTTAATGGAAAATTATAGCAAGATAAAGATTTTTTTGAGAAATTTAGTAATTTTTGGGAAATTTGGAGATAAAGGAAAAATAATTTTGAAAATCTGACTCAATGGTGGGAGGTGGGAAAAGCACAGATTAAAGTTTTTTTGTCAACAATTTTCTTATAATGCTACTTTTACTCTGAAGAGGAATGTTAAAAATTTGGAGAATGAGATTAATGAAATAGAAAGAAGATTGATTGATGTTGATGATTATGGTTCAATGAATGTTTTAAAGAAAAAAATGGAATTGAAGTCACTATTGGAAGAAAGAGTTAAAGGTGCACTAGTGAGAGCTAGAATATCTTCGATTAAAGATGTAGCATTCCCAGCTGAACAGATGCACTTTACTCTCAGGAACTGATGTTTATAAAGAATTTAATCTTCAAAAAACACCGTAAGAGCTGAATAAAAAACAAACAAACATTAGACATTTGCCTGCAAATTGTATATAAATGCCCATAACAAGCCTATAAATAAATGAATACACATTTGCAATCTAATTGGCCCACACAATAAAGTATACAGGCTAATTTAATAACCTTGCCTTACTATACTGTAGTAAGCCTGAATAATATGAATTATTTTAACACTTACAGTAACAATATTTAATGCAGATAAAGCACCTATATGATTTTATAAATTACAACAATCTCCTTTTAGAGTGCAATGAGAACTAAATGAAACACCTGAGATAACTATGAATTAATTTTGGTACAACTGACAATCTCAATTTAGAGAAAAAAACATAAAACATCCAAATAAAGACCTGATTTAATGTAAACAATCTATCTGGAGTGCAAACCAAGTGAAACTATAACATTGACGAGGCAATAGTACACCGTGTTCTGCTTAAGACAGTAACAATGAATCACACTCTGAATAACAACATTAGCAAATGAAATGCTCATCACTGATATTCAAAACTTTCATATATGCTAACGACACGCTAAACGTTAGTTAACCAAACAGAGGAGATCGCTAAAATAAACACTTCAAAGACTTTCAAAGTTTACCACACAGGATGAAATTAAAACGGTACCTTGTGTCCTTCATCAGCCAGGAGCTAAGAGATGGGGAGAAACCTTTTAAACTTATAATTGTACAGCGTGTACCCAAAAGTTAATCTTTCTTCTCTGGTAACGTTAATCAGAATGACGCTTCACGTACGAAAAATTGCGCCAACATACACACAGGGCCGCTGCACTTCCTTTTCCAGATTTCAAAATAAAAGCGTGTGGCAAGAAATGCAAACACTCTTGTAAAACAAATATGAATACAATGTCCACACTAAGCACTCTGAGAAAATCACCAGTCAACCAAAAACATAAACAAATAAATAGTTATTTAGTAACATGTAATAATAAAGTCCTTTCTTGACTATTCCATGGCAACACCGCCCTCTATGGCTGGAAGTAAAGGTGTCGACCCAATGATTGGGGAATTTGATGGTCATTTACAAAAGAAATGGATGCTCCAACTGCTTATTTTTTTGGACTTGAGCGTGAGGTAGCATAGAAGAAATATATGCTTCATCTTAGAAGAAAAAATGGAACAATTACTTCAGACCCAAATGAGATGAGAAAAATGGGTATAGATTTTTACAAACAACTGTTTGGTAATATGGACTGTGATGTTGGATGTATGGACCATTTCTTAAGGGATCTTCCTAAATTAAGACCTGAGGACAAAAAGTCATTGGATGTAATGATTTCTTTTGATGAACTTTCAAAGGCTGTGCAACAGCTTTCTGCAGGAAAGTCACCAGGAGTCGATGGTTTACCAGCGGAATTTTATAAAGTTTTTTGGGGTGTTTTAGGTAAAGACTTGTATAATGTATTTTGTGAATGTTTTAAAAAAGGTTGTTTACCAATCAGCTGTCAGAGAGCTGTGTTATCACTCTTGCCAAAAAGCGGAGACCTTGGGTTGTTGAAAAATTGGCGCCCAGTGTCTTTAATGTGTCTAGACTATCAGAATCAGAATCAGAATCAGAATGAGCTTTATTGGCCAGGTATGCTTACACATACGAGGAATTTGTTTTTGTGACAGAAGCTCTACAGTGCAACAGAAAGACAGCAACAGGACAGGGCACAGATAATAAAGAATAATTTACAAATAGGCAATGTACAAATAGCAAAAACACAATATATAGACAATTATGGTGTACAGGTCTAATATGTGCAAATCTGAAATGAAAAAAATAAGTATGTGTGTTGAATAAATAATTTATAATAGTGTTGTGTGTTCCACTTTTAATGTCAAGTGTTCATGAGATGGATTGCCTGAGGGAAGAAACTGTTCCTGTGTCTGGTCGTTCTGGTGCTCAGAGCTCTGTAGCGTCGACCAGACGGTAACAGTTCAAAGAGGGAGTGTGCTGGATGTGAGGGGTCCAGAGTAATTTTGCCAGCCCTTTTGCTCACTCTGGATAAGTACAGTTCTTGGAGAGTGGGGAGGGTTGTACCAATGATTCGCTCAGCAGTCCGGACTACCCTCTGTAGTCTTCTGAGGTCAGATTTGGTAACTGAGCTGAACCAGACAGTTATTGAAGTGCAGAGGACGGATTCAATGATGGCGGAGTAGAACTGATTCAGCAAGTCCTGTGGCAGGTTGAACTTCCTCAGCTGGCGAAGGAAGTACAACCTCTGCTGGGCCTTTTTCACAATGGAGTCTATGTGATTGTCCCACTTCAGGTCCTGGGAGATGGTGGTGCCCAGGAATCTGAATGACTCCACTGCAGTCACAGTGCTGTTCATGATGGTGAGTGGGGGGAGTGCAGAGGGGTTCCTCCTGAAGTCCACGATCATCTCCACAGTTTTGAGCGTGTTGAGCTCCAGGTTGTTAAGACTGCACCAGACAGTCAGCTCCTTAACCTCCTGTCTGTAGGCAGACTCGTCACCGTCCTGGATGAGGCCGATCAGTGTGGTGTCGTCTGCAAACTTCAGGAGCTTGACAGAGGGGTCTTTAGATGTGCAGTCGTTAGTGTACAGGGAGAAGAGCAGTGGGGAGAGAACACAGCCCTGAGGAGCTCCAGTGCTGATGGTGCGAGTGCTGGATGTGTATTTTCCCAGCCTCACTAGCTGCTGCCTGTCTGTCAGGAAGCTGGTGATCCACTGACAGACGGAGGTGGGGACGGAGAGCTGAGTTAGTTTGTTCTGAAGGGTGTCCGGGATGATGGTGTTAAAAGCGGAGCTGAAGTCTACGAACAGGATCCTCACATAAGTCCCTGGTCTGTCCAGATGCTGCAGGATGAAGTGCAGTCCCATGTTGACTGCATCATCCACAGACCTGTTTGCTCTGTAGGCAAACTGCAGGGGGTCCAGTAAGGGTCCAGTGGAGGACTTCAGATAAGCCAAAACCAGTCTTTCAAATGACTTCATGACCACAGATGTTAGAGCCACAGGTCTGTAGTCATTAAGTCCAGTAATTTTGGGTTTCTTTGGGACGGGGATGATGATGGAGCGTTTGAAGCATGAGGGGACTTCGCACAGCTCCAGAGATCTGTTGAAGATCTGTGTGAAGATGGGGGCTAGCTGGTCAGCACAGATTTTTAGGCAGGCTGGTGACACACCGTCTGGGCCTGGTGCTTTCCTTCTTTTGTTCTTCCTGAAGACCTGGCGCACCTCATCTTCGCTGATCTGAATTGCAGGTGTGGGGGAGACGGGGGTTGCTGGAGGTGTGAATGGTTGTGTGGAGAGGTGTTCAGGGCGGGTGTGGGGTGTTTTTTCAAACCTGCAATAGAACTCGTTCAAACCGTCTGCCAGGTGTTGATTCTCCAGAGTGCTGGGGGATGGTGACTTGTAACTGGTGATTTCTTTCATACCTTTCCACACTGAAGCAGAATCACTGGAAGAGAATTTTTTCCTTAGCTTGCCGGAATAATTCCTCTTTGCCACTCTGATCTCCTTTTCCAGTGTGTATTTGGCCTGTTTATACAAGACTTTATCCCCCTTTCTGTAAGCATCTTCTTTGGCCTGACGGAGCTGTCTGAGTTTTGCAGTGAACCATGGTTTGTCGTTGTTGTAAGTTAGATGAGTTTTGGTAGGAATGCACATATCCTCACAGAAACTGATGTAAGATGTTACAGTCTCTGTGAGCTCATCCAGATCATTTGCGGCAGATTCAAAAACAGTCCAATCAGTAAGGTCGAAACAGGCTGTTTCATTAGTCCATCTTTTAACAGTTCTTAATACAGGTTTTCCAGATTTGAGTTTCTGCCTGTAGGTCGGTATAAGATGAGCCAAACAGTGATCAGAGAGTCCTAAAGCTGCCCGTGGGACAGAGTGATATGCGTCCTTTATCGCTGTGTAGCAGTGATCCAATATATTACTGTCTCTGGTGGGACATGTAACATGCTGTCTGTATTTTGGCAGTTCACGGGAGAGATTTGCTTTATTAAAGTCCCCGAGAATGATTAAAACAGAGTCCGGGTGTTGTTGCTCAGTCTCTGTGATCAGATCAGCTAGTTTCTGTAAAGCGGAGCTCACGTGCGCTTGCGGAGGAATGTAAACACTCACCAGAATGAACGAGTGAATCTCCCGCGGCGAGTAGAAAGGCTTGCAGTTAATGAAGAGAGTTTCTAGATCAGAACAGCACATCTTCTTTAACACAGTTACATCTGTACACCACCTCTCATTGATGTAAAAGCACGTCCCGCCGCCGCGCGATTTCCCCGTTGATTCTGCCTCACGATCCGCTCTAAACAGCTGAAAGCTCGGAAGATGTAACGCGCTGTCCGGAATGGCGTCGTTCAGCCAGGTTTCCGTGAAACACAGAGCAGCAGAGTTTGAAAAGTCCCTGTTTGTCCGGGAGAGCAGAAGGAGTTCGTCCGTTTTGTTGGGTAGAGAGCGGAGATTCGCCAGATGGATGCTAGGCAACGCCGTTCTAAATCCTCGCTGTCTGAGCTTCACGAGCGTGCCGGCTCTCTTCCCCCGTCTGCGCGTCCTGAAGCGTTTGACCAGAGCTACGGCTCCGCCAACAACAATGTCCAGCAAAACATCCGAATAATCAAAAACCGGTAAAAGATTCTGTGGTGTGTTCTGCCGAATGTTCAGCAGATCATCCCTAGTAAAACTGATGGTGTTTGAGAAACAAAAAACAGGAAAAACGAACAAAAGCAGTACAAACACTGAAGAGCAAAGCACAGTAGCTGCCATTTGCGGCGCCATCTTAGACTATAAAATACTGTCTAAATGTTTGGCTAATAGAATTAAAAAAATTTTGCATATTGTGGTGGAAAGAGAACAAACTTACTGTATTCCAGGGCATACAATAATGGACAATTTGTTTCTTATGAGGGATGTAATTGAAATGTCTTTTAGAAATAATCTTGATGTGGGTTTTTTATCTATTGACCAAGAGAAAGCCTTTGATCGTGTGGGTCATGAATATCTTTTTAATGTCTTAAAAGCTTTTGGATTTGGGGAGAATATCATTTCTAAGATAAAATTACTGTATGAAGGGGCTTCAGTAATGCTTAAGATAGGAGGTGGCCTGAGTTGTCCAGTTCCTGTTCAGAGAGGAATCCGGTAGGGGTGTCCTCTATCTGGACAACTTTATAGTTTAGCCATAGAACCCTTAATGTGTAAGCTAAGAGCTGAGATAAAAGGTTTAATGATCTCTGGTGGTAATTCAGGGTTAAGGTATTCTGTATCTGCATATGCTGATGATGTAAACATTTTTATTACTGGTCAAAATGATATTCAAATATTCTGTAAAAACTTAAAGCTTTATGAAAAATCCTCCTCAGCTAAGGTAAACTGGACAAAATGTGAAGGGTTTGTGGTGGGTTCTTGGGTTTATACTGGGCCACCTCAACTTCCTGAAGGATTAAAATGGGGAAGGGAAGGTATTAAAGTGTTGGGGGTGTTTTTAGGTAATGAGCAGTATAAAGAGAAGAACTGGGAGGGTATGCTGGAAAAGGTTGTTGCTAAGTTGTCTAAATGGAATTGGCTATTACCCGAGTTATTTTATAGAGGCAGAGTCTTGATTGCAAATAATCTGACTGCCTCTATGTTATGGCACAAACTGAATGTACTTGAGCCATCGGATGACTTGATTAAGAACATTCTGAGGAAATTACTGGATTTCTTCTGGTCTGGTCAAAAATGGATTCCTGGGCCTCCACTTTATCTACCAGTGCATGAAGGAGGGCAAAGCCTGATAGACGTGCGAAGCCGCATAAATGCATTTCGACTACAAGCAGCAAAGAGACTGTTGTACGAAGAGAATGTTGGATGGATCAATGTTGCTTGTGCTCTTCTACGGGAAACGTCTGGTTTATTGTATGATAAACAGCTTTTTTATTGCAACTTGATGAACTGGATTTAAAGGATTTAACAGCCTTTTATAAGTCAATGATAATAGCTTGGAAAAAGACATTTGTTATACACAGAGAAATCTTTCAACCAGAGGGCTGGATAATAGGGGAACCTTTGTTCCATAACCCATTAATAAGAACAAAGATTTTATCATCTAAGTCTGTGGAAAGCTGTTTTGTAAAGGCTGGATATACCAAGCTGTGGGTTCTAAGAAGTGGTGATGGTTGGAGAACAGCTGAGACAATGGAGAGTGTTACTGGGCTTCGAACTCTGCGCCTTCTGAGAAGAATAATGGAGGAGGTGTGGGCAGTTCTACCAGGTGCTTGTAGAGAGGCACTGTCAGAGGATTGGCATGGTGATTATAAATTTCCACCCATTAATGTCTCTGCTGTTGTACAAGAAGAGAATGAGGATGCTGGACATTCAGTTTTATCATTTGAGTACCCCGAGTTGGGTGTTTTTCAGGACATTAAGAAGAAAGATCTGTATATAACATCTGTAAAAGTGACTCATCAGACTGTGCTAAGAGGAGTAAAGGCTTGGAGATGGTCAGATGAGTTTGGGACAAACTTTAAGGCATGCTGGAGATCTTTGTATAAACTGCCGATTGAGAAGCGTACTGCAGAATTGCAGTGGATATTGATGTACGGGGCTATAGCTACGAACAGACACGTGGCACACCTGAATCCAGCAGTGGGGAAAGAGTGTGGATTTTGTGGGATTGAAGAAACGGTGAATCATTTATTTATTGATTGGGTTAGGTTGAAGGGACTTTTTAATTTTTTAACACAAGTTTTTGTAAAGCTTGGAGAAACATTTTCTTATCAGAATTTTATAAGTGGTCCAAAATACAATTTTCAGGATAGGAGGAAAAAATGTTTACTGAATTTTGTGTTGGGGTCAGCTAAGATGTCTATTTGGAAAACTAGGAAAAATCAAATGTTGGATATGGGTCCAATAAATGCTGAGATGGTAATAAAAGGGATGATAACTGCTAGAATTAAGATAGAGTATACATATTATAAATTGGTAAATGATATTGCAATGTTTTCTGAAATTTGGTCAGTGGGAGGAGTTCGTTGTAAAATTGAAGAAAATGAATGGTTGACTTTGAGTTTGTAGAAATGTTTTTTAGGAGGTATGATTTATTGGTTGTTTATGTGAAAATTATTGTGTGATATTAAGGTAGAAAGAAAAATGGTTTAATAAAGGTATTGTTAAGCCTCTCTCTCTCTCTCGTGCATGCTGGGAGCGAGTGGGCGGAGTTGGTTGTGTGGTGGAGTGAGCGTTTGCCTGTGAGCTGAGTGAGTTTTTCTATCTTTTCTATTCTTTTATTATATGCGGGCAGAGTTGGAGATTGTTTCAGGGGTTTTGCTACGGTGAAGGAAAGTAAGGTGCTGTCGATCAGCGTGTGTTGATTGAAATGGCAGCACCTGGAAGTGTGACGCTTGATCAGCTAACGCGGCGGCATGGCATTAAAGTTGTCCCCGCGGAACGGTGTTCTGTGGAAGATTGCAGTTTAGCTGTCGCACAGGTTGTTGGTCACAGAAGTGTTCTGTCAGCATCAAGAATGAACAGTGCAATTGTTTTGTTCTTAGATGACGTGAATAAAGTTAATGAGATCGTTGCGAGTGGAATTGTCATAAACGAGGCTTTTACAGCGGTAATGCCTTTGATGCAACCAGCAAAAAAGATCTTATTGTCAAATGTTCCACCATTTATCAAAGATGAAGTAATTGAAAGAGAACTGGCAAGGCATGGGAAAGTTGTATCGAAGATTAAAAAGATAGTTTTACATTGTAAATCTGCGCAATTTAAGCATGTTGTCACTTTCCGATATAGTGCAGAGGACTTTCCAAATAATGGACAGGAGTTGAATCTTATACTAAAGTTTAGGATTGATGATTTTGACTATGTAATTTATGTAACATCAGAAACAATGAAATGTTTTAAGTGTAATCAGGAAGGACACCTTGTTCGAGCTTGTCCAGAGAATCAAGAAAATGAAACAATTCATATTAATGATGGAGAGGGACAAGAAGAAAATAATGTGACTGAAGACCAACAAGAAAAGGATAGGAATAGAAATGAGAATAAAAGATGTGAGGATGTTGAAAAAAGTGAACAAGGAGCTAATCATGAGGAAAGTGTGAATAAGGGTGATGAGGAAAAACTAGTACAGGACACAACTGATGTTGTTGGTAGTCTTGTGCTTGTGGAAGTAGCAACAGCTAGAGACATTGATATGACGGATGATGACAGTCTTTTTAAAACACCAACACTGAAAAGAAAAACTACTGGGAAGAGAAGGGGGGGGGGGGGGGGGGGGGAACAGATGAAAGAGAAGATGGATCATGGAGTTATATCTGAACATAGTAATTCTGATGAGTCATTAACAGAGAGTGAATCAGTGAGCTCAGTTGATTCAGTTTCTCTTAGGAGATCTGAAAGAAATGCCTATACCCTAGAAAAGATTAAAGTTTTTCTGCATAGTACAAAAGGAATGAAAGGAGTTCAAGTGGAAGATTTCTTTCCTGATCGGGAATTGTTTATAGAGTCAGCAAGAGTGTTAATGAAAGAAAAAGGGATCGGGGGCCTTACAGAACAAGAAATATACAGGCTGAAGAAAATTGTTCAGAAGTTGAGATCAACAATGTTGAATGATGAAAAAGCAATGCTTTAATCTTTCTTTTTTCTTTGTTAATTATTTGTTTTTGTTATGCTCAGTTTCTTTTTATATTCATTTATTTATGAGTAATTTAAGGCTGAGCAGTTTGAACATAAATGGTGCAAGGGATCACAGGAAAAGAGCAATGCTATTTGAATTGATAAAGCAAAAAAATATTGGTGTCATGTTTGTTCAGGAGACTCATACTGATGTGCAGAATGAAAGTGCATGGAAAATGGAGTGGGAAGGACAGGTGATTATGAGTCATAAGAGTAATATTAGTGGAGGTGTAGCAATTTTATTAAGGAAAAATATAATTCCAGTTTCTTTTGAAGTGGAAAACGTAGTTGAAGGACAGTTGTTGAAATTTAGGGCTGAGTTTGAGAATTTTATTGTTGTATTTATAAATATGTATGCACCGGTTCTGGGAGGTGAAAGGGTTTTGTTTTTAAACAAAGTTAGAGATGTAGTAGAAAATTGCAAACCTGAGGAGTATCTATTTATTGGGGGTGACTTTAATTGTACAGAAAACGATAGCGTTGATAGGAATCATAAAGAACCTCATGGAATCACAACGTCTTTTGCGACAAATTACAAAAGAACATGATTTGTATGATATTTGGAGAGTGTTGAATAGAACAGAGACAGTATACATGGACACAAGTGAGAGAATATCATGTAACAATGGCTAGACTAGACAGGTGGTATTGTTTTAAACATCATTTTAATACTATTAAGTGTTGTGCAATTTCACCTGTAGGTTTTTCCGATCATTGTTTGGTCTGCTATAATGTTTTTATTAATAATGTTAAGCCAAGAAGTGCGTATTGGTGCTTTAATACTGGTCTATTGCAAGATAATTCTTTTTGTGAGGTGTTTAATTTTTTTTTTGGAAAGATTTTAAGAATAGGAAGTCATCTTTTGATTCTCTGCAGCAATGGTGGGATAATGGAAAAATACAGATACAGCAACTGTGCCGTATGTATACTCTCAATGCTTCTAGAAACATTTCCCGATCGTTGGAAGATCTAGAGAGAGAAATCAAGTCAAGTCAAGTCGAGCTTTATTGTCATTCTGCTACATGTGTGGACATATAGTGGAACGAAATGTCGTGTCTCGCAGGACCACGGTGCTACATACTAGTTAAACCTAAGATAAACATACAACAATGCAAGTATATTTAAAACAATAGAGCTATACAACAGTTAACTATCTGACTATACATATACTATAACTGCTATTCCTAGTTGTCCACACATACACAAACTGAGACTGTACAAAAACTTTACATAAATACTGTACATGAAATTGTGCGAAAGAGATATATGTACATGAAATTGTGCAGAAAAATATATATTTTGTACATTAAATTATTGTGCAGAAGAGAGATTTTGTGGGAGACGAAAAGATTTTGTAGTGCAATGGTCAAGTAAAAAATGTTCAAGTAGACATATATTTTCTTAAGAGTTTTTGTGGCAGGGAGTGTTTGTAGAAAGTGTCTAGTGTGCATATAGTGGGATGAGTGCGTTACTACAGGTGGTTTGTATAGCCCACTCACCTGTGTGTAGCACATTCAGAATTGCACTTAGTAAAATTGTCAACAGTTTTTAATGAGTTGGGGGGTGGGAGGGCTGAGGTGTTCATGGTTTCAGAGAGGGACAGGGGGATTGGAGTTAAGAGCTCTCACAGCCTGGGGAAAAAAGCTGTTGAGCAATCTGACAGAGTGAGCTTTGATGCTCCGGTACCTTCTACCTGATGGCAGGAGCTGGAAGAGGTTGTGAGAGGGGTGGGTGGGGTCCTTCACGATGCTGGTGGCCTTGTTGGAGCATCGTGAAAGGAAAATGTCCAGGATGGAGGGGAGAGGGGCACCGATGATCTTTGCGGCAGTGTTCACTGTCCGTTGTAGGGTCTTGCGGTCAGCAGCACTGCAGTTCCCATACCAGACAGTGATGCAGGTAGTCAGCACACTCTCAATGGTGCCCCTGTAAAAAGTGGTGAGGATGGGTGGAGGGAGACTTGCCCTTTTCAGCCGGCGGAGAAAGTGGAGGCGCTGTTGTCCCTTCTTGTTGAGTGACGTGACGTTGGTGGTCCAGGTGAGATCCTCTGTGATGTGCACTCCCAGGAATTTAGTGCTGCCGACTCTCTCCACGGTTGAGCCATCGATGGTCAGTGGGGAGTGGTCAACAGAGTTTCTCCTGAAGTCCATCACAACCTCTTTCGTCTTCTCCACATTTAGGGACAGGTTGTTAGCACCACACCATTCAGCCAGCTGTGCCACTTCCTCTCTGTAGTGCGTTTCATCGTTGTTGCTGATGTGGCCTACCACAGTTGTGTCATCAGCAAACTTGATGATGTGGTTGGAGCTGGACTTGGCAGTGCAGTCGTGGGTCAGCAGCGTGAAGAGCAGAAAGAAATATTAGAAATACAAAATTCCTTGGAATCTGTAAGGGACCAAGAACGTATTAAGGTTCTCAAAAATAAAAAGAAAGTTTTAGATGATTTGTTGGGTATTAGGGCACAGGGTGCTCTGGTAAGATCATGGTTTCAAAGTGCAGCACAAATGGATGGTCCAGTTTTTCTTTGGACTTGAAAAAAAGAATGGTCTAAATAGAATTATGCATTCTTTGCTATTAGAATCTGGCATAGAAATTATAGAGCCTAAGGAAATTAGGAAAAGAGCAGTGGCTTTTTATTTAGAGCTGTACAGGAGTGAATACACAGAGGTGGAAGAGATAGCCAGTTGCTTTTATGAGGGTCTACCTAAGGTTCCAGAAGGAGCAAATGCTGAACTGGAAAAACCTTTTACGAAAGGTGAATTGTATAACGCCCTAAGGAGTATGGAGTCTGGGAAAGCTCCGGGGATCGATGGTATCCCTGTTGAGTTTTATAAGTCACTCTGGGCTGTGTTAGGGGATGATCTGCTAGAAATGCTCAATGACAGCTTGACCAGAGGGTTGCTGTCTATGAGCTGCAGAAGAGCAGTAATCACCCTTTTACCGAAGAAAGGTGACCTCAGAAATATAAAGAACTGGCGACCTGTGTCACTCCTGTGCTCTGATTTTAAGATTTTATCCAAAGCCTTAGCGATTAGATTAAAAGAGTCAATTGGTTGGGTCATCCATGTGGACCAGACATACTGTGTACCTAATAGATCTATTTTTGATAATATTTATTTAATTAGAGACATTTTAGATATCTCTAGATCATTGGGTTTAAATGTTGGTCTCATTTCCTTGGACCAAGAAAAAGCTTTTGACCGGGTTGAGCATAACTACCTCTGGCAGACGCTAAGAGAGTTTGGTTTCAGTCCGAGTTTTATTAAAATGATTGAGGTACTTTATGGGAACATTGAGAGTGTACTTAAAATTAATGGTGGCCTGAGTGCTCCCTTTAAGATCACAAGGGGCATAAGGCAAGGATGTGCTTTGTCAGGCATGTTGTATGCTTTAGCAATCGAACCATTGTTAGTAAGAATAAGAGCAAAGATTAATGGCTGGAGTATACCACAATGTGATGTTAAAATTAAGTTGTCGGCTTATGCTGATGTTTTTTTTTTTTTTGTGAATAATCAAGAAGAGGTAGATATTTTAAGAATAATAACTGATGACTTTGGAAAGCTGTTTCAGCTAAGGTGAACTGGACTAAGAGTGAAGCCATTGTATGTGGAAAGTGGGAAGGTAAATGCCTTCCTAATTTACCTGCTGGACTTGAATGGAAGAAAAATGGCTTTAAATATTTAGGTGTATACCTTGGACATGATGTAATATTGCAAAAAAACTGGGAGGGTGTTTTAGAAAAAACAAAAGGACGATTGGAAAAATGGAAATGGCTGTGGCCCAAATTGTCATTTAGAGGACGTGTTATAGTCATCAATAATTTGGTGGCTTCAACATTCTGGCATCGCTTCGCATGTACTGAGCCACCAAGTGGACTACTTGCAAAACTACAAGCTCTCATTGTGGATTTTTTTTGGACTAAGTTTCACTGGGTGCCGCAGAGTGTACTTTATCTCCCTAAGGAGGAAGGGGGACAAGGACTAGTACATCTGGCCAGCAGAGGAGCAACTTTTCGTTTACAATTTATTCAAAGATTTTTAACTGGACCAGAACATCTTGTTTGGAGGAATGTTGCTAACTTCATTTTGAGTCAAGTTGGAGGCCTGGGACTGGACTCTGCTTTGTTTTTAATGGACTCTAGCAAAATTCAGCTGAATGGATTGACTCCTTTCTATAAAGGGGTCTTTAGAATATGGAGCTTATTCAAGAAAAGAAGAGGAACTTTTGGTTTGTCTTTATATTGGTTATTAGAAGAACCGACTGTGTTTGGAGCTAGATTTGATAGTTCAGGTGAAGCTGCATGGGGTTTTGAAAATGCAATGTGCAGAGCAAGAAAAGTTAAATTGTGTCACATAATAGCTGAGTTAACTCACAAAAGGTTGCTTCTTGCATTGGAGTTAGATCAACAAGATTAGTAGGGAAATTACTGGATCTTTTGAAACAGAAGCTTACGGTAGAAGAAAAGCTTCTCCTCATAAACTATGGTGAAGGAAAGGTGGTTCCAGATAATAAGGATCCTTTTCCAGAAGTTTATATTATTCCTGATTTTAAAGGTGCAAATGGGGAATTGTTGAAGAATTTAGAGGAACTAACTATTAATGAGGCTAATAGCAAAAAAATTGTACAGAAGTTGTGTTAAAATTTTAAACTCGAAAGTTTTAAATGGAAGAGTTGATACTGTTTGGAGAGAAAAATTAGGTTTGGATCAGAATATAAAACCTGTGTGGAGAGTTTTTTATAAACCTCCTTTGGAAAAAAAGGTGGGGGATCTCCAATGGAGAATTTTACACGGTGCAGTTGCTGTTCATTCTTTTGTGCATGTTATCAACCCAAATGTTTGTAATTTATGTCATTTTTGTTGAAAAAGAGAAAAATTTTTCATTGTTTTATGGAGTGTACAAGATTGTGCTATTTATTTGATTTTCTTACATTGTTGTTTGGTAGGTTAGACGAAATTTTTACTGTTCAGAGTTTTATTCTTGGATATCGATATGATGAAAGACTTAATTTTCTTTTCGGTTCAGTGGTGTTACAATGATGCAATTTGCTCTTGTAGATGAACTTTTATTTTTTTTCTGGTTTGTTACGATTGATGTTAATGTCAATATTGATTGAGTCATTATTGTATTACTTCTGAGAAGTGTAAAAGTTGTGAAATAAATGTTTGGTTAAAATTCAAAATTCTCTCTCTCTCTCCATGCCTTCCTTGCATTGGCATCTATGTTTTACGTGTGTAAGTTTGTGTCTAGTTAGATGTTGCATGTTCCCCTGTAGTGTAGTTTAATAAACATCCATATGTATTCATGCTTGGTTGTCTGTGTCTGCTGTTTACGAGGTCACTTTAACGTCTGGTTTTGTTACATGCTCTGTGAGCAATGTATCAGTAAGGAAATTATTTTTCTTGGTCAGAGAAATAATTTTCCATAGAGTCAATAGACGATTAAAACTGTCCGTACTGCAGACGAACAAATCATTTTATTGTACTATTAATGCTACAGTTAATTCCTGAAGATGAATATAATTGATAACAACCCGTTATGATTAACTATGTCATCTCACATTGATTAATTTGCTACAATTGGCAGTGTTATATTAAAAGGACTATGTTTTATTGTTTTTTTTAAAGTATTTAAATGGACAGGGGACTTTTGTCCCGAAAATGCAGTTTATCTGAGATCATTCAGTGTAACAGGAATAAGAAGTTATTCTGAAATCATAAAAAACTCATAGTCATTCACAAGACTGTGACATCATTAAATGACACCTAGAAGACCGTGTGGTGCTGCAGAAAAGTGAGTTTATTACTCTTAAATACTTGATAATTTCCCCTTTTCATGGTGTGGTAACATAGGTTACAAAAACACACATCATTCAGTGAAATGCCAAAAAACACCTTTAATGTTAGATTTTTTGAAAAACAAGTAGATGTTGTAAATAATTGTGATTAACTTTAATGGTCAAGTTCACTGTTTGAAACAGGTGGCCATTTCAGAATCAGAATGAGCTTTATTGTCAGGGATGTTTACACATACGAGGAATTTGTTTTAGTGACAGAAGCTCCACAGTCCAACAGTATGACAGTGACAGGACAAGACAGATAATAAAAATAATAATATACAAATATCAAAAATAGACTGTTTTTTTTTTTTTTTTTTTTTTTGCTATTTTGCACAATGTATAATATAGACAATTATGTATGTACAGTTATTACATGTGCAAATTTGAAACGTAAATAAGTATGTGTGTTAAATAATGTATTATAGTGTTGTCTGTTCCGCATTTATTGTCAAGTGTTCATGAGATGGATTGCCTGAGGGAAGAAACTGTTCCTGTGCCTGGCTATTCTGGTGCTCAGAGCTTTGTAGCCTCGACCAGACGGTAATAGTTCAAAGAGGGAGTGTGCTGGATGTGAGGGGTCCAGAGTGATTTTCTTAGACCTTTTGCTCACTCTGGATAAGTACAGTTCTTGGAGAGTGGGGAGGGTTGTACCAATGATTCACTCAGCAGTCCGGACTACCCTCTGTAGTCTTCTGAGGTCAGATTTGGTAGCTGAGCTGAACCAGACAGTTATTGAAGTGCAGAGGACGGATTCAATGATGGCGGAGTAGAACTGTTTCAGCAGCTCCTGTGGCAGGTTGAACTTCCTCAGCTGGCGAAGGAAGTACAACCTCTCCTGGGCCTTTTTCACAATGGACTCAATGTGATTGTCCCACTTCAGGTCCCGGGAGATTGTGGTGCCCAGGAATCTGAATGACTCCACTGCAGTCACAGTGCTGTTTATGATGGTGAGTGGGGGGAGTGCAGGGGGGTTTCCCCTGAAGTCCACGGTCATCTCCACTGTTTTGAGCGTGTTGAGCTCCAGGTTGTTAAGACTGCAGCAGACAGACACCTCCTGTCTGTGAGCAGACTCGTCACCGTCCTGGATGAGGCCGATGAGTGTGGTGTCATCTGCAAACTTTAGGAGCTTGACAGAGGGGTCTTTAGAGATGCAGTCATTGGTATACAGGGAGAAGTGTAGTGGGGAGAGAACACAGCCCTGAGGGGCACCAGTGCTGATGGTGCGGGTGCTGGATGAGAATTTTCCCAGCCTCACTAGCTGCTGCCTGTCTGTCAGGAAGCTGGTGATCCACATTTGATTGCCTGAAATATTAGCTAAAGTAGAAGTTTCATCATTCAGGGTAATGGTTTTGTCATTCAGCGTAATGCAAATTCTCTGTTACACCACAGTGTCATCCATTACACTGAATGACAGTATCACTGTATAAATAAAAATTTTAGCATCTTATTTATATTACAGATAAATGAGGAATGTTTAGCATTGACAAATATGTGTTAAACTTAATAAATATTAATATTTGAATGCATTTTGGTATTGTTTAATTTGGTTATTGATTAATTATAGACACCCATGAACTTAGGGAGTCACTAAGCACTGTAAAATGCCAAAAAGCTAAGAAACTAAGTGTGGACCCAGTAGCTTGAGTGGCACTCTTAAAGCCCGTTCACACCAAGAACAATAACTATAAAATAACTATAACAGTAACTATGTTAGCCTCCACACCGATGAACAATAGCACTGTTCATTCTAAGCATGTGCTGCAGATTTGTTGTCTGCCACTTTAAATGCTCGAGCTCTTTTTAAAGTTGAATGAATTCTAATTGGCTGTCAATGCTTTTATCATTCATCAGCTGGAAAAAATAAAATAAAATCCAGCAATATAAAAGAGATTCCAACAATATTGTTTCTCTGTGCAGTTATCGTTAATTGTGCTGTGGAATCTGCTATTCTTTTATACAGATGGGTTTTTTTCTCCCACTTTTTTGATTGTTTTTTTTTATTATTATTTATTTATTGATTTTTTTATTTTTTTATTTTTATCTTTATCCTTACCGTTGTTGGTGTGAACGTGACTTTAGCTAGGAAAAGAGACGGGTATTGAGGATTGTAATTGTTGGAATAACAGCTTGCCAATAATTCTGGGCAGAGAGACCCCCTCACTACAGTATGTCAGTAGTTCAAGAGAGATCACTGAGGGGATTCTCCACCCCAAATACTCATCCTGATGATGCCATTTATGTTTGCAAACAGAAAGTATTAATAAATGTGGCTGCAAGCAGGAATTTTTGAGGCAGAGCAAGTCAGAAACAAAGTGACAAGCTAAGCAAGCATGGCAGGGGAGCATCAGGAAAATGCTTATTATATTTCAACATCTGTTTCTGCAGTCATTTACTCAGGATTATTATTAAAACTACTTTAATGACACAGATTAATAGTAAAAATATTTCAGTGATGGGAACAATGGCAATGTTATCTCTCTTTGGCAAATCGTCATTCAGAGTAACACATATATTTATGTAAAAATGAAACAATATACTTATTCTGACCTGTACTTATTAAAATACAAATAAGAATGTATGATCATACTAAATTTTAATATATTTCAAATGATTTTCACTTCCTTACAAAAACTTCTTGCTGGCAAATTGGAAAACATAGTGGTTTGAAGGACATTAGCAAAGTATAAAGATTTAAAAATTAAAGTTAATTGATATTTGAGGGCTGCACTGTGATGCTTAAATAGAGTCTTTTAATATGTCATCAAATGATTCAAGTTTTAAATATACCTAACAAGATTTTTTGGTATATAAATATTGTTACACTGAATGACATTTTAGTGCGTGTCTTCTGTCAAACATGGTAAAAAATCCATGATAATAATTATTTATTGTTCAGAAAAATATAAATTTACACAGCACACATTCGAATGTATGGGTAAAAAACAAAACTTAAAGCTGTATTGCACTTTTATTTTTTTGATGCTTGAAACACCCTTTTCGTCTTTGACCCATGTACATTTTGTTCTGAAGCAACAATGATATTGAACACGAATGCCCCACAACCAGGAGTCAGTGGTAATAATGCTGAGGAGGATTAAACTCCATTACTGCTTTGTTTGTTATCTCATCAAAAATACAAACAAACAAGCAAAAAAAAAAAGAAGAAAACTATAACCTGTTCTATCTTTATATCGTTTGTGATTAATAGTTGTCAGGTTGGTGAATGGATCCAACCGTTGTTCTGGAAGAGTGGAGATTCTTCACAATGGAATCTGGGGAACAGTGTGTGATGATTCCTGGGATTCAACAGACGCTGCAGTGGTGTGTAGAGAACTGGGCTGTGGGGATGTTGTAGAGGCAAAGAGTTCTGCTTATTTTGGACAAGGTTCTGGACAAGTATGGTTGAATAATGTCCAGTGCCATGGGGATGAATCTACACTGAAAAACTGTTCATCGAGTGGATGGGGATCACATGACTGTGGTCACAATGAAGATGTCGGAGTCATTTGCCAAGGTGAGTGAAACACATTTATACAGCTGATGTATAGAGCTATACAGCTCTGTGGTGTTGTACAGTATATTTTCTCATTAGAGAAATTCATAAACAGAGCCCACATTAATTGAGTGACCAATAACACGCCAACACCATATCTTCATGGACCCTATCAAAGGGCAGACAATGCAGGAAAAAAGAGAAAGAGGGAAACCAAACAACACAATACAGCAAAGAAAGTACAAGGAATGGTCATGACACAGGCTAAAACATTCATTTGAACTGAACAAACCTGAAGCAGTGCAATCAATCTGACATGTCAACATCAACATAATTATGTTGATGTTGACATGTCAGATTGATTGCACGTTGTGTATTTGTATGTACATTTTTTTTCTGAAGCAACAACGATATTGAACCCGACTGCCCCACAGCCAGGAGTCAGTGGTAATAATGCTGAGGAGGATTAAACTCCATTATTACATTGTTTGTTATCTCATCAAAAATACAAACAAACAAGCAAAAAAAAAAAAAAAAAAAAAACTATGACCTGTTCTGCATATCATTTGTGATTAATAGTTGTCAGGTTGGTGAATGGACCCAACCGCTGTTCTGGAAGAGTGGAGATTCTTCACAATGGAATCTGGGGAACAGTGTGTGATGATTCCTGGGATTCAACAGACGCTGCAGTGGTGTGTAGTGAACTGGGCTGTGAGGGTGTTGGAGAGGCAAAGAGTTTTGCTTATTTTGGACAAGGTTCTGGAAAAATATGGTTGGATAATGTCCAGTGCCATGGGAATGAATCTACACTGAAAAACTGTTCATCGAGAGGATGGGGATCACATAACTGTGGTCACAATAAAGATGCCGGAGTCATCTGCCAAGGTGAGTCAAACACATTTATACAGCTGATGTATAGAGCTATACAGCTCTGTGGTGTTGTACAGTATATTTTCTCATTAGAGAAATTCATAAACAGAGCTCACCTTAATTGAGCGACCAATAACGCGCCAACACCACATCTTCATGGAACCTATCAAAGGGCAGACAATGCAGGAAAAAAGAGAAAGAGGGAAACTAAACAACACAATACAGCAAAGAAAGTACAAGGAATGGTCATGACAGGCTAAAACATTCATTTGAACTGAACAAACCTGAAGCAGTGCATTCAATCTGACATGTCAACATCAACATAATGTTGTGTATTTGTATGTGGGTCAAAGACGAGACGTCACCATTTTGGTGTCCGCATCAAATTACATTTACAAAAGTCATTTTAAATGCAGAAAAAACATCTTAAATGCAAGTAAATTGTCTACTTTCATATTTCAAATAACTTTTGTGACAATAAAATGTCAAAATATGGGGGAAATAATGTTCCAAAATGTAAAATTGTCATTCAGCGTAATGGTCCAGACTTTGATTTTACCAATACATCTTCAAATAAACATAAAATACCAAGTTGAAAAATATATTTCTTGTCTTGGCATTTTCAAGTAAGTATTGGCTGTGTTATATTAAAAGAACTATGTCTTATTGTTTTTTTTTTAAAGTATTTAAATGGACAGGCAACTTTTGTCCCAAAAATGCAGTTTATCTGAGATCATTCAGTGTAACAGGAATAAGAAGTTATTCTGAAATCATATAAAAAACTGATAGTCATTCGCAAGACTGTGACATCATTAAATGGCACCTGAAAGATCATGTGGTGCTGCAGAAAAGTGAGTTTATTGCTCTTAAATACTTGATAATTTCAGCTTTTCATGGTGTGGTAACATAGGTTACAAAAACACACGTCATTCAGTGAAATGCCAAAAAAACACCTTTAATGTTAGATTTTTTCAAAAACAAGTAGATATTGTGAATAATTGTTATTAACTTTAATGGTCAAGTTCACTGTTTGAAATAGGTGGCCATTTCAGAATCAGAATCAGAATGAGCTTTATTGGCAGGTATGTTTACACATACAAGGAATTTGTTTTAGTGACAGAAGCTCCACAGTGCAACAGTATGACAGCGACAAGACAAGCCAGATAATAAAAAGAATAATTTACAAATATACAAAACAGACAATGTACAAAATAGCAACAAAAAAAAAAAACACAATATATAACATAGACAATTATGATATGTGCAAATTTGAAATGTAAATAAGTATGTGTGTTAAATAAATAATTTATTCTGTGTTCCACGTTTGTCAAGTGTTCATGAGATGGATTGCCTGAGGGAAGAAACTGTTCCTGTGCCTGGCTATTCTGGTGCTCAGAGCTTTGTAGCATCGACCAGACGGCAACAGTTCAAAGAGGGAGTGTGCTGGATGTGAGGGGTCCAGAGTGATTTTCTTAGCCCTTTTGCTCACTCTGGATAAGTACAGTTCTTGGAGAGTGGGGAGGGTTGTACCAATGATTCACTCAGCAGTCCGGACTATCCTCTGTAGTCTTCTGAGGTCAGATTTGGTAGCTGAGCTGAACCAGACAGTTATTGAAGTGCAGAGGACGGATTCAATGATGGCGGAGTAGAACTGTTCAGCAGCTCCTGTGGCAGGTTGAACTTCCTCAGCTGACGAGGGAAGTACAGCCTCTGCTGGGCCTTTTTCCACAATGGACTCAATGTGATTGTTCCACTTCGGGTCCCGGGAGATTGTGGTGCCCAGGAATCTGAATGACTCCACTGCAGTCACAGTGCTGTTCATGATGGTGAGCGGGGGGAGTGCAGGGGGTTTCTCCTGAAGTCCACGGTCATCGCCACTGTTTTGAGCGTGTTCGGCTCCAGGTTGTTGAGACTGCACCAGATAGCCAGCTCTTTAACCTCCTGTCTGTAAGTAGACTCGTCACCGTCCTGGATGAGGCCGATGAGTGTGGTGTCATCTGCAAACTTCAGGAGCTTGACAGAGGGGTCTTTAGAGATGCAGTCATTGGTATACAGGGAGAAGTGTAGTGGGAAGAGAACACATCTCTGAGGGGCACCAGTGCTGATGGTGCGGGTGCTGGATGAGAATTTTCCCAGCCTCACTAGCTGCTGCCTGTCTGTCAGGAAGCTGGTGATCCGCATTTGATTGCCTGAAATATTACCTAAAGTAGAAGTTTCGTTATTCAGGGTAATGGTTTTGTCATTCAGTGTAATGCAAATTCTCTGTTACACCACAGTGTCATCCATTACACTGAATGACAGTATCACTGTATAAATAACAATTTTAGCATCTTATTTATATTACAGATTAATGAGGAATGTTTAGCATTGACAAATATGTGTTAAACTTAATAAATATTCATATTTGAATACATTTTGGTATTGTTTAATTTGATTATTGATTAATTATAGACACCCATGAACTTAGGGAGTCACTAAGCACTGTAAAAAGCCAAAAAGCTAAGAAACTAAGTGTGGACCCAGTAGCTTGGGTGGCACTCTTAAAGCCCGTTCACACCAAGAACAATAACTATAACAGTAACTATGTTAGCCTCCACACCGATGAACAATAGCACTGTTCATTCTAAGCATGTGCTGCAGATTTGTTGTCTGCCAATTTAAATGCTCGAGCTCTTGAATGAATTCTAATTGGCAGTCAATGCTTTTATCATTCATCAGCTGGAAAAAAATAAAATAAAATTCCAACAATATAAAAGAGATTCCAACAATATAGTTTCTCTGTGCAGTTATCATTAGTTGTGCTGTGGAATCTGTTATTCTTTTATACAGAAGGTTTTTTTTTTTTCCTCCACTTTTTTGATTGTTTTCTTTTAAAATTGATTTATTGATTTTTTTTTTTTATCTTTATCCTTACCGTACTTGGTGTGAACGTGCCTTTAGCCAGGAAAAGAGACGGGTATTGAGGATTGTAATTGTTGGAATAACAGCTTGCCAATAATTCTGGGCAGAGAGACCACCTCACTACAGTATGTCAGTAGTTCAAGAGAGATCACTGAGGGGATTCTCCACCCCAAATACTCATCCTGATAATGCCATTTATGTTTGCAAACAAAGTATAAATAAATGTGGCTGCAAGCAGGAATTTTTGAGGCATAGCAAGTAAGAAACAAAGTGACAAGCTAAGCAAGCATAGCAGGGGAGCATCAGGAAAATGCTTATTATATTTCAACATCTGTTTCTGCAGTCATTTACTCAGGATTATTATTAAAACTAATTTAATGACAAAGATTAATACTAAAAATATTTCAGTTATGGGAACAATGGCAATGTTATCTCTCTCAGGGCCGTTTCTAGCGAATTTCACGCCCTAGGTGAAATCCCTATTGGCCTATTATATACAGGTGCATCTCAATAAATTAGAATGTCGTGGAAAAGTTCATTTATTTCAGTAATTCAACTCAAATTGTGAAACTCGTGTATTAAATAAATTCAATGCACACAGACTGAAGTAGTTTAAGTCTTTGGTTCTTTTAATTGTGATAATTTTGGCTCACATTTAACAAAAACACACCAATTCACTATCTCAGCAAATTAGAATATGGTGACTTGCCAGTTAGCTAATCAACTCAAAACACCTGCAAAGGTTTCCTGAGCCCTCAAAATGGTCTCTCAGTTTGGTTCACTAGGCTACACAATCATGCTGATCTGACAGTTGTCCAGAAGACAATCATTGACACCCTTCACAAGGAGGGTAAGCCACAAACATTCATTGCCAAAGAAGCTGGCAGTTCACAGAGTGCTGTATCCAAGCATGTTAACAGAAAGTTGAGTTGAAGGAAAAAGTGTGGAAGAAAAAGATGCACAACCAACTGAGAGAACCGCAGCCTTATGAGGATTGTCAAGCAAAATCGATTCAAGAATTTGGGTGAACTTCACAAGAAATGGACTGAGGCTGGGGTCAAGGCATCAAGAGCCACCACACACAGACGTGTCAAGGAATTTGGCTACAGTTGTCGTATTCCTCTTGTTAAGCCACTCCTGAACCACAGACAACGTCAGAGGCGTCTTACCTGGGCTAAGGAGAAGAAGAACTGGACTGCTGCCCAGTGGTCCAAAGTCCTCTTTTCAGATGAGAGCAAGTTTTGTATTTCATTTGGAAACCAAGGTCCTAGAGTCTGGAGGAAGGGTGGAGAAGATCATAGCCCAAGTTGCTTGAAGTCCAGTGTTAAGTTTCCACAGTCTGTGATGATTTGGGGTGCAATGTCATCTGCTGGTGTTGGTCCATTGTGTTTTTTGAAAACCAAAGTCACTGCACCTGTTTATCAAGAAATTTTGGAGCACTTCATGCTTCCTTCTGCTGACCAGCTTTTTAAAGATGCTGATTTCATTTTTCAGCAGGATTTGGCACCTGCCTACACTGCCAAAAGCACCAAAAGTTGGTCAAATGGCCATGGTGTTGGTGTGCTTGACTGGCCAGCAAATTCACCAGACCTGAACCCCATAGAGAATCTATGGGGTATTGTCAAGAGGAAAATGAGAAACAAGAGACCAAAAAATGCAGATGAGCTGAAGGCCACTGTCAAAGAAACCTGGGCTTCCATACCACCTCAGCAGTGCCACAAACTGATCACCTCCATGCCATGCCAAATTGAGGCAGTAATTAAAGCAAAAGGAGCCCCTACCAAGTATTGAGTACATATACAGTAAATGAACATACTTTCCAGAAGGCCAACAATTCACTAAAAATGTTTTTTTTTATTGGTCTTATGAAGTATTCTAATTTGTTGAGATAGTGAATTGGTGTGTTTTTGTAAAATGTGAGCCAAAATCATCACAATGAAAAGAACCAAAGACTTAAACTACTTCAGTCTGTGTGCACTGAATTTATTTAATACACGAGTTTCACAATTTGAGTTAAATTACTGAAATAAATGAACTTTTCCACGACATTCTAATTTATTGAGATGCACCTGTATATACACTGAACAAAATTATAAACGCAACACTTTTGTTTTTGCCCCCATTTTTCATGAGCTGATCTCAAATATCTAAGACTTTTTCTATGTACACAAAAAGCCTATTTCTCTCAAATATTGTTCACAAATCTGTCTAAATCTGTGTTAGTGAGCACTTCTCCTTTGCCGAGATAATCCATCCACCTCGCAGGTGCCTTAGGCTGGCCACAATAAAAGGCCACTCTAAAATGTGCAGTTTTATCACACAGCACAATGCAACAGATGTCGCAAGTTTTGAGTGAGCGTGCAATTGGCATGCTGACTGCAGGAATGTCTACCAGAGCTGTTGCCCGTGAATTGAATGTTCATTTCTCTACCATAAGCCGTCTCCAAAGGTGTTTCAGAGAATTTGGCAGTACATCCAACCGGCCTCACAACCGCAGATCACGTGTAACCACACCAGCCCAGGACCTCCACATCCAGCATCTTCACCTCCAAGATTGTCTGAGACCAGCCACCCGGACAGCTGCTGCAACAATCGGTTTGCATAACCAAAGATTTTCTGCACAAACTGTCAGAAACTGTCTCAGGGAAGCTCATCTGCATGCTCGTCGTCCTCATCGGGGTCTTGACCTGACTGCAGTTCGTCATCGTAACCGACTGGAGTGGGCAAATGCTCAGATTCGATGGCGTCTGGCACTTTGGAGAGGTGTTCTCTTCACGGATGAATCCTGGTTTTCACTGTACAGGGCAGATGGCAGACAGCGTGTATGGCGTCGTGTGGGTGAGCGGTTTGCTGATGTCAACATTGTGGATCGAGTGGCCCATGGTGGTGGTGGGGTTATGGTATGGGCAGGCGTATGTTATGGACAACGAACACAGGTGCATTTTATTGATGGCATTTTGAATGCACAGAGATACCGTGACGAGATCCTGAGGCCCACTGTTGTGCCATTCATCCACGACCATCACCTCATGTTGCAGCATGATAATGCATGGCCCCATGTTGCAAGGATCTGTACACAATTTCTGGAAGCTGAAAACATCCCAGTTCTTGCATGGCCAGCATACTCACCAGACATGTCACCCATTGAGCATGTTTGGGATGCTCTGGAATATCCAGCAACTTCGCACAGCCATTGAAGAGGAGTGGACCAACATTCCACAGGCCACAATCAACAACCTGATCAACTCTATGCGAAGGAGATGTGTTGCACTGCATGAGGCAAATGGTGGTCACACCAGATACTGACTGGTTTTCGGGCCCCCCCAGACCCCCCCAATACAGTAAAACTGCAGATTTTAGAGTGGCCTTTTATTGTGGCCAGCTTAAGGCACACCTGTGCAATAATCATGCTGTCTAATCAGTATCTTGATATGCCACACCTGTGAGGTGGATGGATTATCTCGGCAAAGGAGAAGTGCTCACTAACACAGATTTAGACAGATTTGTGAACAATATTTAAGAGAAATAGGCCTTTTGTGTACATAGAAAAAGTCTTAGATCTTTGAGTTCAGCTCATGAAAAATGGGGGCAAAAACAAAAGTGTTGCGTTTATAATTTTGTTCAGTGTAGATATATTTATTATATTCTTTTCAGACACCAGTTTCTTGTCACATTCAAACTGGTTGTCATAGTAACAACATTAATTTGTGGAGATTCAGCGCATTGTGAGTTCCACAAATCTGCATGCATTATTTGTAAATTGATTTAAGATAAACGTTTTTCACAATTTATTATCTGTAATATCATTGTGTTGCCACTAGATGCCTGTATAGCCATATGTAACAATCCCTAGTAGCTAAGACATTGCACATTATTTACACATAAATCAGACATAAATTAATTTTATTACATTTGGATTTGGATACATGTTTAGATACTATAAATGGCTACTTTTTGTCTTTATCTGTTTTTTGTTCAATTGTTTTGTTGTTGTTGCTTGATAAACCTATAAAACCCTTTGTTACCCCAAACCACAAATAAAAGCCTGATCAGTGGCATAAAAGTAATCAATGCAGCTACTTAATCCTTTGCTACTTGTTAACGCGTGAACTTCCCCTTTAAATGACGCTGCTCCCATTAAGTGCTGTGTTAGAAATGAATGAATTGATTCAGCATTTCGACACCTCCGTGATCTTGTGAATTAGTGAATTTTACTATACCAATATTTTTTAATTGGCTGTTAAAGTTTATATGGGAATATTACATGACACGCTGATCCTTTAACAATGCATTGGCGCAAAAACGCACACCTTTTGGACAAATCTCCCAACATGATTTATCAACTGCCACAAATACTGCCTAAACAAAATACTGATTTTGTGGACTTTATTTACTGTACCAATATTTTAAACTGGCCTTTGAACTTAGCTTTATTGCATGGCAAAAAAAAAAAAGCGTTACCTTTCTAAAGCACTGACAGAGCCCATTGATTTAATGGTGTTGTTGCGCGCTCCAAATGCAAGCATGCAACAATCAGGCAGCAATTGACAGCGCTCTGATCCAATGGCATACAGGCATCGTCAGATTGACAGTGCCCTAGCCCAATGATGTTGGGGATCCAGTAGGGGCGGCAGTCATATTTAAGGGTGACTGTGCCACTCTTTATCACAACCCTGCTAAAATGTAGTGCCAGTACGTGCGCTCATTGGCGCCCCCTCCAGCTGGTGGCGCCCTAGGCGACCGCCTAGCTCGCCTATGCCTAGAAACGGTACTGATCTCTCTTTTTGGCAAATCGTCATTCAGAGTAACACATATATTTATGTAAAAATGAAACAATATACTTATTCTGACCTGTACTTATTAAAATACAAATAAGAATGTATGATCATACTAAATTTTATTTCAAATGATTTTCACTTCCTTGCAAAAACTTCTTGCTGGTAAAGTGGACAACATAGTTGTCACGAATCAGGTCCATGGACTTCCATTCACTCACCACCAGAGGTGACTCGCTCACCACATTGACTCTTGCACTACACAAACTGTTGCACGTCAATGATTCCCATTACACGCCTTACTTAAACCATGGACTTCCTTTCACAGATCGCAGAGTATTGTTCTGTGTTTAGCACTCAATGAGTGATAGCTGCTTTACCGAGCCATTCTGTGTTTTAGTTCCAGGATTGTCTAGCGTTTATCGCTTTCCTAGTGGTAGCTACATTATGGAGCCCTTCCGTGTTTTCTAAGTCTATGTTTAGTTTATTTTGTTTGTAGCCTCTTTTCATGTTTCCTGCCCGTGTATCTTGGATTAAACCTTGTCTCGCCGTTCGGACTCTGTTTATACCTTGTTTGGATTATTGCTCTTGTTATTGGACTACCCCTCTTCTCAAGCCCTCTGGATATTGTTTGCCGATCGAAGACCCACGTTTGCCTTAGGATTACTCTTTGTCTTACCTGTGTTATACCTGTTTGCTGATGTTTTGACCCTGCCTGTGTTTTTGACCACGTCTGTTAAATAATGCTTTGCACATGGATCCGCACGTCTCACGTCTCGTTTGCCCCGTAACAATAGTGGTTTGAAGGACATTAGCAAAGTATAAAGATTTAAAGTTAATTGATATTTGAGGGCTGCACTGTGATGCTTAAATAGAGTCTTTTAATATGTAATCAAATGATTCAAGTTTTAAATATACCTAACAAGATATTTTGGTATGTAAATATTGTTACACTGAATGACATTTTAGTGCGTGTCTTCTGTCAAACATGGTAAAAAATGCATGATAATAATTATTTTTTGTTCAGAAAAATATAAACTTAAACAGCACACATTCTAATGGGGTAAAAAACAAAACTTAAAGCTGTATTGCACTTTTATTTTTTTGATGCTTGAAACACCCTTTTCCTCTTTGACCCATGTACATTTTGTTCTGAAGCAACAACGATATTGAACACGACTGCCCCACAACCAGGAGTCAGTGGTAATAATGCTGAGGAGGATTAAACTCCATTGCTGCTTTGTTTGTTATCTCATCAAAAATACAAACAAACAAGCAAAAAAAAAAAAAAAACACTATGACCTGTTCTTCTATCTTTATATTGTTTGTGATTAATAGTTGTCAGGTTGGTGAATGGACCCAACCTGTGTTCTGGAAGAGTGGAGATTCTTCACAATGGAATCTGGGGAACAGTGTGTGATGATTCCTGGGATTCAACAGATGCTGCAGTGGTGTGTAGAGGACTGGGCTGTGGGGATGTTGTAGAGGCAAAGAGTTCTGCTTATTTTGGGCAAGGTTCTGGACAAATATGGTTGGATGAAGTCCAGTGCCATGGGTATGAATCTACACTGAAAAACTGTTCATCGAGTGGATGGGGATCACATAACTGTGATCACAATAAAGATGCTGGAGTCATCTGCCAAGGTGAGTCAAACACATTTATACAGCTGATGTATAGAGCTATACAGCTCTGTGGTGTTGTACAGTATATTTTCTCATTAGAAAAATTCATAAACAGAGCCCACATTAATTGAGCGACCAATAACGTGCCAACACCACATCTTCATGGAACCTATCAAAGGGCAGACAATGCAGGAAAAAAGAGAAAGAGGGAAACCAAACAACACAATATAGCAAAGAAAGTACAAGAAATGATCATGACACAGGCTAAAACATTCATTTGAACTGAACAAACCTGAAGCAGTGCAATCAATCTGACATGTCAACATAATTATGTTGATGTTGACATGTCAGATTGATTGCACGTTGTGTATTTGTATGTACATTTATTTTCTGAAGCAACAACGATATTGAACACGACTTCCCCACAACCAGGAGTCAGTGGTAATAATGCTGAGGAGGATTAAACTCCATTACTACATTGTTTTCTTTTGTTTTTTGCTTGTTTGGTTGTATTTTTGATGAGATAACAAACAATGACCTGTTCTGCATATCATTTGTGATTAATAGTTGTCAGGTTGGTGAATGGACCCAACCGCTGTTCTGGAAGAGTGGAGATTCTTCACAATGGAATCTGGGGAACAGTGTGTGATGATTCCTGGGATTCTACAGACGCGGCAGTGGTGTGTAGAGAACTGGGCTGTGAGGGTGTTGGAGAGGCAAGGAGTTTTGCTTATTTTGGACAAGGTTCTGGACAAATATGGTTGGATGATGTCCAGTGCCATGGGAATGAATCTACACTGAAAAACTGTTCATCGAGAGGATGGGGATCACATAACTGTGGTCACAATAAAGATGCCGGAGTCATCTGCCAAGGTGAGTCAAACACATTTATACAGCTGATGTATAGAGCTATACAGCTCTGTGGTGTTGTACAGTATATTTTCTCATTAGAGAAATTCATAAACAGAGCCTACCTTAATTGTGCGACCAATAACGCGCCAACACCACATCTTCA
This sequence comes from Spinibarbus caldwelli, assembly GCA_039654775.1. Classification (NCBI taxonomy): domain Eukaryota; kingdom Metazoa; phylum Chordata; class Actinopteri; order Cypriniformes; family Cyprinidae; genus Spinibarbus; species Spinibarbus caldwelli. Next base: position 23,611,881 of record CM077228.1, on the reverse strand, counting down.
TGGAACCTATCAAAGGGCAGACAATGCAGGAAAAAAGAGAAAGAGGGAAACCCAACAACACAATACAGCAAAGAAAGTACAAGGAATGGTCATGACAGGCTAAAACATTCATTTGAACTGAACAAACCTGAAGCAGTGCAATCAATCTGACATGTCAACATCAACATAATGTTGTGTATTTGTATGTGGGTCAAAGACGAGACGTCACCATTTTGGTGTCCGCATCAAATTACATTTACAAGTCATTTTAAATGCAGAAAAAACATCTTAAATGCAAGTAAATTGTCTACTTTCATATTTCAAATAACTTTTGTGACAATAAAATCTCAAAATATGGGGGAAATAATGTTCCAAAGTGTAAAATTGTCATTCAGTGTAATGGTACGGACTTTGATTTTACCAATACATCTTTAAATAAACATAAAATACCAAGTTAAAAAATATATTTGTTGTCTTGGCATCTTCAAGTAAGTATTGGCTGTGTTATATTAAAAGGACTATGTCTTATTGTTTTTTTTTTTTAAAGTAAATGGACAGGGGACTTTTGTTCCGAAAATGCAGTTTATCTGAGATCATTCAGTGTAACAGGAATAAGAAGTTTTTCTGAAATCATATAAAAAACTGATAGTCATTCGCAAGACTGTGACATCATTAAATGGCACCTGGAAGACCGTGTGGTGCTGCAGAAAAGTGAGTTTATTGCTCTTAAATACTTGATAATTTCACCTTTTCATGGTGTGGTAACATAGGGTACAAAAACACACGTCATTCAGTGAAATGCCAAAAAACACCTTTAATGTTAGATTTTTTGAAAAACAAGTAGATGTTGTGAATAATTGTGATTAACTTTAATGGTCAAGTTCACTGTTTGAAATAAGTGGCCATTTGATTGCGTGAAATATTAGCTAAAGTAGAAGTTTCGTCATTCAGGGTAATGGTTTTGTCATTCAGTGTAATGCAAATTCTCTGTTACATCACAGTGTCATCCATTACACTGAATGACAGTATCACTGTATAAATAACAATTTTAGCATCTTATTTATATTACAGATAAATGAGGAGTGTTTAGCATTGACAAATATGTGTTAAACTTAATAAATATTAATATTTGAATGCATTTTGGTATTGTTTAATTTGATTGATTAATTATAGACACCCATGAACTTAGGGAGTCACTAGGCACTGTAAAAAGCCAAAAATCTAAGAAACTAAGTGTGGACCCAGTAGCTTGGGTGGCACTCTTAAAGCCCGTTCACACCAAGAACAATAATTATAAAATAACTATAACAGTAACTATGTTAGCCTCCACACCGATGAACAATAGCACTGTTCATTCTAAGCATGTACTGCAGATTTGTTGTCTGCCACTTTAAATGCTAGAGCTCTTTAAAGTTGAATGCATTCTAATTGGCTGTCAACGCTTTTATCATTCATCAGCTGAAAAAAAAAAAATCCAACAATATAAAAGAGATTCCAACAGTATCGTTTCTCGGTACAGTTATCGTTAATTGTGCTGTGGAATGTGCTATTCTTTTATACAGAAGGGTTTTTTCTCCCACTTTTTTGATTTTTTTTGTTTTGTTTTGTTTTAATTTTTATTTATTTATTTATTTTTTATCTTTATCCTCACTGAACTTGGTGTGAACGTGACTTTAGGCAGGAAAAGAGACGGTTATTGAGGATTGTAAGTGTTGGAATAACAGCTTGTCAATAATTCTGGGCAGAGAGACCCCCTCACTACAGTATGTCAGTAGTTCAAGAGAGATCACTGAGGGGATTCTCCACCCCAAATACTCATCCTGATAATGCCATTTATGTTTGCAAACAGAAAGTATTAATAAATGTGGCTGCAAGCAGGAATTTTTGAGGCAGAGCAAGTCAGAAACAAAGTGACAAGCTAAGCAAGCATGGCAGGGGAGCATCAGGAAAATGCTTATTATATTTCAACATCTGTTTCTGCAGTTATTTACTAAGGATTATTATTAAAACTACTTTAATTACACAGATAATACTAAAAATATTTCAGTTATGGGAACAATGGCAATGTTATCTCTCTTTTTGGCAAATGCTCATTCAGAGTAACACATATATTTATGTAAAAAATAAAACAATATACTTATTCTGACCTGTACTTGTTAAAATACAAATAAGAATGTATGATCATACTAAATTTTAATATATTTTAAATGATTTTTACTTCCTTACAAAAACTTCTTGCTGGCAAATTGGAAAACATAGTGGTTTGAAGGACATTAGCAAAGTATAAAGATTTAAAAATTAAAGTTAATTGATATTTGAGGGCTGAACTGTGATGCTTAAATAGAGTCTTTTAATATGTCATCAAATGATTCAAGTTTTAAATATACCTAACAAGATTTTTTGGTATATAAATTTCGTTACACTGAATGACATTTTAGTGCGTGTCTTCTGTCAAACATAGTAAAAAATGCATGATGATGATATTTTTTGTTCAGAAAAATATAAACTTAAACAGCACACATTCTAATGTACGGGTAAAAAACAAAACTTAAAGCTGTATTGCAATTTTATTTTTTTGATGCTTGAAACACCTTTTTCCTCTTTGACCCATGTACATTTTGTTCTGAAGCAACAACAATATTGAACACGAATGCCCCACAACCAGGAGACAGTGGTAATAATGCTGAGGAGGATTAAACTCCATTACTACTTTATCTCATCAAAAATACAAACAAACAAGCAAAAAAAAAAAAAAACCTATGACCTGTTCTTCTATCTTTATATCGTTTGTGATTAATAGTTGTCAGGTTGGTGAATGGATCCAACCGCTGTTCTGGAAGAGTGGAGATTCTTCACAATGGAACCTGGGGAACAGTGTGTGATGATTCCTGGGATTCAACAGACGCTGCAGTGGTGTGTAGAGAACTGGGCTGTGGGGATGTTGTAGAGGCAAAGAGTTCTGCTTATTTTGGACAAGGTTCTGGACAAATATGGTTGAATAATGTCCAGTGCCATGGGAATGAATCTACACTGAAAAACTGTTCATCGAGAGGATGGGGATCACATGACTGTGGTCACAATGAAGATGTCGGAGTCATCTGCCAAGGTGAGTCAAACACATTTATACAGCTGATGTATAGAGCTATACAGCTCTGTGGTGTTGTACAGTATATTTTCTCATTAGAGAAATTCATAAACAGAGCCCACATTAATTGAGCAACTAATAACGCACCAATATACATCTTCATGGAACCTATAAAAGGGCAGACAATGCAGGAAAAAAGAGAAAGAGGGAAACCCAACAACACAATACAGCAAAGAAAGTACAAGGAATGGTCATGACAGGCTAAAACATTCATTTGAACTGAACAAACCTGAAGCAGTGCAATCAATCTGACATGTCAACATCAACATAATTATGTTGATGTTGACATGTCAGATTGATTGCATGTTGTGTATTTGTATGTACATTTTTTTTCTGAAGCAGCAACGATATTGAACACGACTGCCCCACAGCCAGGAGTCAGTGGTAATAATGCTGAGGAGGATTAAACTTCATTACTACATTGTTTATCTCATCAAAAATACAAACAAACAAGCAAAAAACACAAAAACTAAAAAAAAACTAAAAAAAAAACTATGACCTGTTCTGCATATCATTTGTGATTAATAGTTGTCAGGTTGGTGAATGGACCCAACCGCTGTTCTGGAAGAGTGGAGATTCTTCACAATGGAATCTGGGGAACAGTGTGTGATGATTCCTGGGATTCAACAGACGCTGCAGTGGTGTGTAGTGAACTGGGCTGTGAGGGTGTTGGAGAGGCAAGGAGTTTTGCTTATTTTGGACAAGGTTCTGGAAAAATATGGTTGAATAATGTACAGTGCCATGGGAATGAATCTACACTGAAAAACTGTTCATCGAGAGGATGGGGATCACATGACTGTGGTCACAATAAAGATGCCGGAGTCATCTGCCAAGGTGAGTCAAACACATTTATACAGCTGATGTATAGAGCTATACAGCTCTGTGGTGTTGTACAGTATATTTTCTCATTAGAGAAATTCATAAACAGAGCTCACCTTAATTGAGCGACCAATAACGCGCCAAGACCACATCTTCATGGAACCTATCAAAGGGCAGACAATGCAGGAAAAAAGAGAAAGAGGGAAACCAAACAACACAATACAGCAAAGAAAGTACAAGGAATGGTCATGACAGGCTAAAACATTCATTTGAACTGAACAAACCTGAAGCAGTGCAATCAATCTGACATGTCAACATCAACATAATGTTGTGTATTTGTATGTGGGTCAAAGACGAGACGTCACCATTTTGGTGTCTGCATCAAATTACATTTACAAGTCATTTTAAATGCAGAAAAAACATCTTAAATGCAAGTAAATTGTCTACTTTCATATTTCAAATAACTTTTGTGACAATAAAATGTCAAAATATGGGGGAAATAATGTTCCAAAATGTAAAATTGTCATTCAGCGTAATGGTCCGGACTTTGATTTTACCAATACATCTTCAAATAAACATATAAAATACCACGTTAAAAATATATTTGTTGTCTTGGCATTTTCAAGTATCGGCTGTGTTATATTAAAAGGACTATGTCTTATTGTTTTTTTAAAGTATTTAAATGGACAGGGGGCTTTTGTCCTGAAAATGCAGTTTATCTGAGATCATTCAGTGTAACAGGAATAAGAAGTTATTCTGAAATCATAAAAAACTGATAGTCATTCACAAGACTGTGACATCATTAAATGGCACCTGGAAGACCGTGTGGTGCTGCAGAAAAGTGAGTTTATTGCTCTTAAATACTTGATAATTTCACCTTTTCATGGTGTGGTAACATAGGTTACAAAAACACACGTCTTTCAGTGAAATGCCAAAAAACACCTTTAATGTTAGATTTTTTGAAAAACAAGTAGAGGTTGTGAATAATTGTGATTAATGGTCAAGTTCACTGTTTGAAATAGGTGGCCATTTGATTGCCTGAAATATTAGCTAAAGTAGAAGTTTCGTAATTCAGGGTAATGGTTTTGTCATTCAGTGTAAAGCAAATTGTCTGTTACACCACAGTGTCATCCATTACACTGAATGACAGTATCACTGTATAAATAACAATTTTATCATCTTATTTATATTACAGATAAATAAGGAATGTTTAGCATTTACAAATATGTGTTAAACTTAATAAATATTAATATTTGAATGCATTTTGGTATTGTTTAATTTGATTATTGATTAATTATAGACACCCATGAACTTAGGGAGTCACTAAGCACTGTAAAAAGCCAAAAAGCTAAGAAACTAAATGTGGACCCAATAGCTTGGGTGGCACTCTTAAAGCCCGTTCACACCAAGAACAATAACTATAAAATAACTATAACAGTAACTATGTTAGCCTCCACACCGATGAACAATAGCACTGTTCATTCTAAGCATGTACTGCAGATTTGTTGTCTGCCACTTTAAATGCTAGAGCTCTTTAAAGTTGAATGAATTCTAATTGGCAGTCAATGCTTTTATCATTCATCAGCTGGAAAAAAAAATAAAAATTTCAACAATATCCAACAATATAAAAGAGATTCCAACAGTATCGTTTCTCTGTACAGTTATCGTTAATTGTGCTGTGGAATCTGCTATTCTTTTATACAGAAGGGTTTTTTTTCTCCCACTTTTTTGATTTTTTGTTTTTTTTTAATTTATTTATTGATTTTTTTTATCTTTATCTTTATCCTTACCGTACTTGGTGTGAACGTGCCTTTAGCCAGGAAAAGAGACGGGTATTGAGGATTGTAATTGTTGGAATAACAGCTTGCCAATAATTCTGGGCAGAGAGACCCCCTCACTACAGTATGTCAGTAGTTCAAGAGAGTTCACTGAGGGGATTCTCCACCCCAAATACTCATCCTGATAATGCCATTTATGTTTGCAAACAGAAAGTATTAATAAATGTGGCTGCAAGCAGGAATTTTTGAGGCAGAGCAAGTCAGAAACAAAGTGACAAGCTAAGCAAGCATGGCACGGGAGCATCAGGAAAATGCTTATTATATTTCAACATCTGTTTCTGCAGTCATTTACTCAGGATTATTATTAAAACTAATTTAATGACACAGATTAATACTAAAAATATTTCAGTTATGGGAACAATGGCAATGTTATCTCTCTTTTTGGCAAATCGTCATTCAGAGTAACACATACAGTGGGTACGGAAAGTATTCAGACCCCCTTAAATTTTTCACTCTTTGTTATATTGCAGCCATTTGCTAAAATCATTTGTTCATTTTTTTTCCTCATTAATGTACACACAGCACCCTATATTGACAGAAAAAAACAGAATTGTTGACATTTTTGCAGATTTATTAAAAAAGAAAAACTGAAATATCACATGGTCCTAAGTATTCAGAACCTGTGCTGTGACACTCATATATTTAACTCAGGTGCTATCCATTTCTTCTGATCATCCTTGAGATGGTTCTACACCTTCATTTGGGTCCAGCTGTGTTTGATTATACTGATTGGACTTGATTAGGAAAGGCACACACCTGTCTATATAAGACCTTACAGCTCACAGTGCATGTCAGAGCAAATGAGAATCATGAGGTCAAAGGAACTGCCTGAAGAGCTCAGAGACAGAATTGTGGCAAGGCACAGATCTGGCCAAGGTTACAAAAAAATTTCTGCTGCACTTAAGGTTCCTAAGAGCACAGTGGCCTCCATAATCCTTAAATGGAAGATGTTTGGGACGACCAGAACCCTTCCTAGAGCTGGCCGTCTGGCGAAACTGAGCTATCGGGGGAGAAGAGCCTTGGTGAGAGAGGTAAAGAAGAACCCAAAGATCACTGTGGCTGAGCTCCAGAGATGCAGTCGGGAGATGGGAGAAAGTTGTAGAAAGTCAACCATCACTGCAGCCCTCCACCGGTCGGGGCTTTATGGCAGAGTGGCCCGACGGAAGCCTCTCCTCAGTGCAAGACACATGAAAGCCCACATGAAGGACTCCAAGATGGTGAGAAATAAGATTCTCTGTTCTGATGAGACCAAGATAGAACTTTTTGGCCTTAATTCTAAGCGGTATGTGTGGAGAAAACCAGGCACTGCTCATCACCTGTCCAATACAGTCCCAACAGTGAAGCATGGTGGTGGCAGCATCATGCTGGGGGGGTGTTTTTCAGCTGCAGGGACAGAACGACTGGTTGCAATCGAGGGAAAGATGAATGCGGCCAAGTACAGGGATATCCTGGACGAAAACCTTCTCCAGAGTGCTCACGACCTCAGACTGGGCCGAAGGTTTACCTTCCAACAAGACAATGACCCTAAGCACACAGCTAAAATAACGAAGGAGTGGCTTCACAACAACTCCGTGACTGTTCTTGAATGGCCCAGCCAGAGCCCTGACTTAAACCCAATTGAGCATCTCTGGAGAGACCTAAAAATGGCTGTCCACCAACGTTTACCATCCAACCTGACAGAACTGGAGAGGATCTGCAAGGAGAAATGGCAGAGGATCCCCAAATCCAGGTGTGAAAAACTTGTTGCATCTTTCCCAAAAAGACTCATGGCTGTATTAGATCAAAAGGGTGCTTCTACTAAATACTGAGCAAAGGGTCTGAATACTTAGGACCATGTGATATTTCAGTTTTTCTTTTTTAATAAATCTGCAAAAATGTCAACAATTCTGTGTTTTTCTGTCAATATGGGGTGCTGTGTGTACATTAATGAGGAAAAAAAAATTAACTTAAATGATTTTAGCAAATGGTTGCAATATAACAGAGTGAAAAATTTAAGGGGCTCTGAATACTTTCCGTACCCACTGTATATTTATGTAAAAATGAAACCATATACTTATTCTGACCTGTACTTATTAAAATACAAAGAAGAATGTATGATCATACTAAATTTTAATATTTCAAATGATTTTCACTTCCTTACAAAAACTTTTTACTGGCAAATTGGAAAACATAGTGGTTTGAAGGACATTAGCAAAGTATAAAGATTTAAAAATTAAAGTTAATTGATATTTGAGGGCTGAACTGTGGTGCTTAAAGTCTTTTAATATGTCATCAAATGATTCAAGTTTTAAATATACCTAACAAGATTTTTTTGGTATATAAATATTGTTACACTGACATTTTAGTGCGTGTCTTCTGTCGAACATGGTAAAAAATACATGATATTTTTTTCAGAAAAATATAAACTTAAACAGCACACATTCTAATGTATGGGTAAAAAACAAAACTTAAAGCTGTATTGCAATTTTATTTTTTTGATGCTTGAAACACCTTTTTCCTCTTTGACCCATGTACATTTTGTTCTGAAGCAACAACAATATTGAACACGAATGCCCCACAACCAGGAGACAGTGGTAATAATGCTGAGGAGGATTAAACTCCATTACTACTTTATCTCATCAAAAATACAAACAAACAAGCAAAAAAAAAAAACCTATGACCTGTTCTTCTATCTTTATATCGTTTGTGATTAATAGTTGTCAGGTTGGTGAATGGATCCAACCGCTGTTCTGGAAGAGTGGAGATTCTTCACAATGGAATCTGGGGAACAGTGTGTGATGATTCCTGGGATTCAACAGATGCTACAGTGGTGTGTAGTGAACTGGGCTGTGGGGATGTTGTAGAGGCAAAGAGTTCTGCTTATTTTGGACAAGGTTCTGGACAAATATGGTTGAATAATGTCCAGTGCCATGGGGATGAACCTACACTGAAAAACTGTTCATTGAGAGGATGGGGATCACATGACTGTGGTCACAATGAAGATGTCGGAGTCATCTGCCAAGGTGAGTTAAACACATTTATACAGCTGATGTATAGAGCTATACAGCTCTGTGGTGTTGTACAGTATACAGTATCTCACAGAAGTGAGTACACCCCTCACATTTTTGTAAATATTTTATTATATCTTTTCATGTGACAACACTGAAGAAATGACACTTTGCTATAATGTAAATTAGTGAGTGTACAGCTTGTATAACAGTGTAAATTTGCTGTACCCTCAAAATAACTCAACACACAGCCATTAATGTCTAAACCGCTGGCCACAAAAATGAGTACACCCCTAAGTGAAAATGTCTAAATTGGGCCCAATTAGCCATTTTCTCTCCCCGGTGTCATGTCTCATTAGTGTTACAAGGTCTCAGGTGTGAATGGGGAGCAGGTGTGTTAAATTTGGTGTTATCGCTCTCACTCTCTCATACTGGTCACTGGAAGTTCAACATGGCACCTCATGGCAAAGAATTCTATGAAGATCTGAAAAAAAAGAATTGTTGCTCTACATAAAGATGGCGTAGGCTATAAGAAGATTGCCAAGACCCTGAAACTGAGCTGCTGCATGGTGGCCAAGACCATACAGCGGTTTAACAGGACAGGTTCCACTCAGAACAGGCCTCGCCATGGTCGACCAAAGAAGTTGAGTGCACGTGCTCAGCGTCATATCCAGAGGTTGTGTTTGGGAAATAGACGTATGAGTGCTGCCAGGATTGCTGCAGAGGTTGAAGGGGTGGGGGGGGTCAGCCTGTCAGTGCTCAGACCATACGCCGCACACTGCATCAAACTAGTCTGCATGGCTGTCGTCCCAGAAGGAAGCCTCTTCTAAAGATGATGCACAAGAAAGCCCGCAAACAGTTTGCTGAAGACAAGCAGACTAATGGCGCTTTTCCACTGCATGGTACGGCACGTGACATACTGAAGCAGAGCATGATCCCCTCCCTTCGGAGACTGGGCCGTAGGGCAGTATTCCAACATGATCATGACCACTGCCTTGCTAAAGAAGCTGAGGGTAAAGGTGATGGACTGGCCAAGCATGTCTCCAGATCTAAAACCTATTGAGCATCTGTGGGGCATCCTCAAATGGAAGGTGGAGGAGCACAAGGTGGAAGAGGACTCCAGTGGCAACCTGTGAAGCTCTGGTGACCTCCATGCCCAAGAGGGTTAAGGCAGTGCTGGAAAATAATGGTGGCCACACAAAATATTGACACTTTCGGCCCAATTTGGACATTTTCACTTTGGGGTGTACTCACTTTTATGGCCAGCAGTTTAGACATTAATGGCTGTGTGTTGAGTTATATTGAGGGGACAGCAAATTTACACTGTTATACAAGCTGTACACTCACTACTTTACATTATAGCAAAGTGTCATTTCTTCAGTGTTGTCACGTGGAAAAAATATAATAAAATATTTACAAAAATGTGAGGGGTGTACTCACTTCTGTGAGATACTGTATTTTCTCATTAGAGAAATTCATAAACAGCCCACATTAATTGAGCGACCAATAACGCGCCAACACCACATCTTCATGGAACCTATCAAAGGGCAGACTATGCAGGAAAAAAGAGAAAGAGGGAAACCAAACAACACAATACAGCAAAGAAAGTACAAGGAATGGTCATGACACAGGCTAAAACATTCATTTGAACTGAACAAACCTGAAGCAGTGCAATAAATCTGACGTCAACATCAGCAATTATGTTGATGTTGACGTCAGATTGATTGCACGTTGTGTATTTGTATGTACATTTTTTTTCTGAAGCAACAACGATATTGAACACGACTGCCCCACAGCCAGGAGTCAGTGGTAATAATGCTGAGGAGGATTAAACTCCATTACAACATTATTTGTTATCTCATCAAAAATACAAACAAACAAGCAAAAAAAACAAAACAAAAAAAAAACTATGACCTGTTCTGCATATCATTTGTGATTAATAGTTGTCAGGTTGGTGAATGGACCCAACCGCTGTTCTGGAAGAGTGGAGATTCTTCACAATGGAATCTGGGGAACAGTGTGTGATGATTCCTGGGATTCAACAGACGCTGCAGTGGTGTGTAGTGAACTGGGCTGTGAGGGTGTTGGAGAGGCGAAGAGTTTTGCTTATTTTGGACAAGGTTCTGGAAAAATATGGTTGAATTATGTCCAGTGCCATGGGAATGAATCTACACTGAAAAACTGTTCATCGAGAGGATGGGGATCACATGACTGTGGTCACAAAAAAGATGCCGGAGTCATCTGCCGACGTGAGTCAAACATATTTATACAGCTGATGTATAGAGCTATACAGCTCTGTGGTGTTGTACAGTATGTTTTCTCATTAGAGAAATTCATAAACAGAGCCCACATTAATTGAGCGACCAATAACGCGCCAACACCACATCTTCATGGAACCTATCAAAGGGCAGACAATGCAGGAAAAAAGAGAAAGAAGGAAACCAAACAACACAATACAGCATAGAAAATACAAGGAATGGTCATGACAGGCTAAAACATTAATTTGAACTGAACAAACCTGAAGCAGTGCAATCAATCTGACATGTCAACATCAACATAATGTTGTGTATTTGTATGTGGGTCAAAGACGAGACGTCACCATTTTGGTGTCCACATCAAATTACATTTACAAGTCATATTAAATGCAGAAAAAAACATCTTAAATGCAAGTAAATTGTCTACTTTCATATTTCAAATAACTTTTGTGACAATAAAATGTCAAAATATGGGAGAAATAATGTTCCAAAGTGTAAAATTGTCATTCAGCGTAATGGTACGGACTTTGATTTTACCAATACATCTTTAAATAAACATATAAAATACCAAGTTAAAAAATATATTTGTTGTCTTGGCATTTTCGAGTAAGTATTTGCAGTGTTATATTAAAAGGACTATGTCTTATTGTTTTTTTTAAAGTATTTAAATGGACAGGGGACTTTTGTCCCGAAAATGCAGTTTATCTGAGATCATTCAGTGTAACAGGAATAAGAAGTTATTCTGAAATCATATTAAAAAAAACTGAAAGTCATTCGCAAGACTGTGACATCATTAAATGGCACCTGAAAGATTGTGTGGTGCTGCAGAAAAGTGAGTTTATTGCTCTTAAATACTTGATAATTTCCCCTTTTCATGGTGTGGTAACATAGGTTACAAAAACACACATCATTCAGTGAAATGCCAATAAACACCTTTAATGTTAGATTTTTTGAAAAACAAGTAGATGTGAATAATTGTGATTAACTTTATTGGTCAAGTTCACTGTTTGAAATAGGTGGCCATTTGATTGCCTGAAATATTAGCTAAAGTAGAAGTTTTGTCATTCAGGGTAATGGTTTTGTTATTCAGTGTAATGCAAATTCTCTGTTACACCACAGTGTCATCCATTACACTGAATGACAGTATCACTGTATAAATATATTTACATTTACATTTAGTTATTTAGTAGACACTTTTATCTAAAGCGACTTACAAAAGAGGACAATAAAAGCAATCAAAATCAACAAAAGGGCAACAACATGCAAGCGATATGACAAGTCTCGGTTAGCCTAATGCAGTACACATAGCAAGTTTTTTTTTTTTGTTTGTTTGTTTTTATGTTTTTTAAAGAGAACAAATAGATAGAATATAGATAAAAGAAAGCTAGTGTTAGTTTTTAAAGAAAAAGTAGCAGTTAGAGAATAAATATGCAGCCGATAAAGGGTCAAAGGGTGTGTGTTTTTTTTTGTTTGTTTTTTTTTAATAAAAAGAAGACAGATAAAATAGAATTAGAACAGAGAGTGATAGAGTTAGAGGGTCAAATAAAGATGGAAGAGATGTGTTTTTAGCCATTTCTTGAAGATGGCAAAGGATTCAACTGTTCAGATTGAGTTGGGCAGGTCATTCCACCAGATGAGAACAGTGAATGAAGAAGTCTGTGAAAGTGATTTTGTGCCTTTTTGGGATGGCACAATAATGCGTCATTCACTTGCAGAATGCAGTCTTCTAGAGGGCACATAGGTCTGAAGAAGTGAATTCAGGTAAAGGGGTGCAGAGCCAGAGGTGGTTTTGTAGGCAAACATTAATGCCTTGAATTTAATGTGAGCAGCTATTGGTAGCCAGTGCAAATTGATGAACAGAGGTGTGACGTGCGTTCTTTTCGGTTCATTAAAGATTAATCTTGCAGCGGCATTTTGGATTAATTGTAGAGGTTTGATGGAATTGGCTGGAAGACCTGCAAAGAGAGCATTGCAATAGTCAAGTCTGGACAGAACAAGAGCTTGAACAAGGAGTTGTGTTGTATGTTCCGAAAGAAAGGGCCTGATCTTCCTAATATTGTATAAAGCAAATCTGCAGGACTGGGCAGTTTTAGCAATGTGGTCTGAGAAATTCAGCTTATCATCTATCACAGCTCCAAGGTTTCTGGCTGTTTTTGAAGGAGTTATTGTTGATGAGTCTAACTGGAAGGTGAAATTGTGATGAAGTGATGGGTTTGCTGAAACTACAAGCAGTTCTGTCTTAGCTAGGTTGAGTTGAAGGTAATGGTCCTTCATCTAGCAAGAAATGTCTGTTAGACATGTTGAGATGCGAGCAGCTATCGTCGGATCATCAGGATGAAATGAGAGGTAGAGTTGAGTGTCATCAGCATAGCAGTGATACGAAAAGCCATGTTTCTGAATGACAGAACCTAGTGATGTCATGTAGACAGAGAAGAGAAGTGGTCCAAGAACTGGGCCCTGAGGCACCCCAGTAGCTAAATGTTGCGACTTGGATACCTCACCTTTCCAAGATACCTTGAAGGACCTATCTGAGAGGTAAGACTCAAACCACTGGAGTGCGGTTCCTGAGATGCCCTTTCTCAATAGGGTTGACAGGAGGATCTGGTGGTTGACCGTATCAAAAGCAGTGGACAGATCCAGCAAGATAAGTAATGAAGACTTGGAAGCCACTCTGTCAAGTCTTAGGGCTTCAACAACTGAGAGCTAGGCAGTTTCGGTCGAATGTCCACTTCTGAAGCCAGATTGGTTGCTGTCCAGGAGGTTGTCCTGTGTGAGAAAGGCTGAGACTTGGTTGAACACAACTCGTTCAAGTGTTTTTATAATGAAAGGTAGAAGGGAAACTGGTCTATAATTCCCTAAAAGAGTTGGGTTAAGAGTGAGTTTCTTAAGAAGTGGGGTTATACGAGCCTGTTTAAAAGCTGATGGAAAAACGCCAGTGTGAAGGGATGTGTTAACGATGTGAGTGAGTGTAGGTACAACTGCAGGAGAAATGGCTTGAAGGAGATGAGATGGAATAGGATCAAGCGGACAAGTAGTAGGATGGCTGGAAAAGATGAGTTTAGAGACTTCTGCCTCAGAGAGTGGAGCGAAGGATGTGAACGAGTGTATGTTTGCTGGTAAGATGTGTTTGACAGTTTGAGGTGTGGAGAATTGTGCAGTGAGGTTTATAATTTTATTAATGAGGAATGTGGCAAAGTCGTCATCTGTTAGAGTTGGTGAAGCAGGGGGAGGAGGAGGACAAAGGAAGGAGGAAAATGTTTTAAAGAGCATGCGAGAGGAGAATTGTTAATTTTGTCGTGATAGTATGTCCTTTTAGCAGTGGAGACATTAGCAGAGAAGTTAGAGGAGTGATCGATATAAATTAAGGTGAGTAGGATTTTGTGATTTGCGCCATACCCTTTCTGCAGCCCTGAGCTTAGAACGATGTTTGCGGAGAACATCAGATAGCCAAGGGGCAGAAGGGTTGGTACGGGCTGGCCTGGAAGATAAGGGGCAGAAAGTGTCTAAACAAGATGTCAGAGTGGAACAGAAAGTATCAGTAGCACTGTTAGCATCAAGAGATAACTGTTTAGGGGAAGGAAGCGAAGATGAAACCATAGCAGATAGCCAGGAGGGTAAGCGTAAGTTACATCGAAAAGTGACGTGGAGGGGTATGTGTTGTGTTAGGAATCATGTTGAGATTAAGAGTGAGGAGGAAGTGATCCGAGGTGTGCAGTGGAGTGACCAGCACATGATCAGTGGAGCAGTGTCGTGTGTAAATAAGGTCCAGTTGGTTGCCTGATTTGTGAGTAGCTATAGTTAACATTCTCTTGAGATCAAAAGAGGCAAGCAGAGTGTGGAAGTCTGCAGCTTGAGGTTTATCAAGGTGGATGTTGAAGTCTCCAAGTATAACTAAGGGAGTACCATCCTCAGGAAAGGTTGAGAGCAACTCATCTAATTCTTCCACGAAGTTTCCTAGTGGTCCTGGAGGTCGATAAACCACTACAAAATGGATTTTAAGAGGGTAGGTAATAGTAACCGAATGTGATTCAAAGGAGCTGTTGATACCCAGAGATGGTAAAGGAGTAAATTTCCAATTATTAGAGATGAGCAGACCAGTACCTCCACCTCTTCCAGTTAAACGGGGGGTGTGGGGAAAAAGAGAAATTATTGGAGAGTGCCACAGGTGTAGCATTGTCCTCTGGTTTGATCCAGGTCTCTGTCAGGGCCATGAGGTTTAGACTTAGATGACTAGTAATGGAAGTAATGAAATCAGCTTTGTTGACAGCAGACTAACAGTTCCAGAGACCAATAGAAAAAGAAAGTAGTGTATTAGCAGACATAGGCAAAGTGCGCAGGTTGTTAGGATTGCGCTGCCTACAGTGTGTGATGCGTGGTTTCCGAGTGGTAGTGATAGTAGTGATCTGGAAACACATAGTAAGAATTGGTTATAAGAAAACTAAAACAAGTGAAACAATTAGTAGGAAAGAGGATAAATAAATAGCGATACTTATATCCATTGCCGGTGTCCCTGTTCGGTGGAGTCGCATGGTAGAGTCGATGGTCTTTACACTCTTCGGTCTTCACATGACGAGGGCTTCACACATGGGCTGCCACGAACGCTACCGCTGTAAACTAACCTTTTTTATACCCGTTTGACCAAACGGAAATTGAATTCAGCTGGACACACTTTCCTGTTTATCACAACAAATAGCCAAGCAAGCGCAGACACTGACAAGGTACGCGATACAGTAAGAGACCAAACGCGATTTCAGCAAGTCTCAACACAGTAAACAAAATAAGCGTTTCCTAGCAACGGCAACTGCGCTAAACACTAATGAGACAAGTAAATACACTTACGAGCTGCTTTTAACTTCTGCTGATAGACTGCTTCTCTCAAAGAGTATTTCTTTACACTGTCTTCTGCTGGCGCTTGAACACACTTTCCTGTTTATCACAACAAATAGCCAAGCAAGCGTAGACACTGACAAGGTATGCGATACAGTACGAGACCAAACGCGATTTCAACAAGTCTCAACACAGAGGGTAGATAACAAATAACAATAATAAATTTATTATTATTTATTGTTGTTTAATAATAAATTATTAAATAACAATTTTAGCATCTTATTTATATTACAGATAAATGAGGAATGTTTATCATTGACATATGTGTTAAACTTAATAAATATTAATATTTGAATGCATTTTGGTATTGTTTAATTTGATTATTGATTAATTATAGACACCCATGAACTTAGGGAGTCACTAGGCACTGTAAGAAGCCAAAAAGCTAAGAAACTAAGTGTGGACCCAGTAGCTTGGGTGGCACTCTTAAAGCCCGTTCACACCAAGAATAATAACTATAAAATAACTATAAGAGTAACTATGTTAGCCTCCACACCGATGAACAATAGCACTGTTCATTCTAAGCATGTGCTGCAGATTTGTTGTCTGCCACTTTAAATGCTAGAGCTCTTTAAAGTTAAGTGAATTCTAATTGGCAGTCAATGCTTTTATCATTCATCAGCTGGAAAAAAAAAAAAAACATCCCAACAATATAAAAGAGATTCCAACAATATTGTTTCTCTGTACAGTTATCGTTAATTGTGCTGTGGAATCTGCTATTCTTTTATACAGAAGGGTTTTTTTTTCCCACTTTTTTGATTTTCTTTTAAAATTTATTTATTGATTTTTTTTTTTTTATCTTTATCCTTACCGTACTTGGTGTGAACGTGCCTTTAGCCAAGAAAAGAGATGGGTATTGAGGATTGTAATTGTTGGAATAACAGCTTGCCAATAATTCTGGGCAGAGAGACCCCCTCACTACAGTATGTCAGTAGTTCAAGAGAGATCACTGAGGGGATTCTTCACCCCAAATACTCATCCAGATAATGCCATTTATGTTTGCAAACAGAAAGTATAAATAAATGTGGCTGCAAGCAGGAATTTTTGAGGCAGAGCAAGTCAGAAACAAAGTGACAAGCTAAGCAAGCATGGCAGGGGAGCATCAGGAAAATGCTTATTATATTTCAACATCTGTTTCTGCAGTCGTTTACTCAGGATTATTATTAAAACAAATTTAATTACACAGATAATACTAAAAATATTTCAGTTATGGGAACAATGGCAATGTTATCTTTCAGAGTAACACATATTAATGTAAAAATGAAACAATATACTTATTCTGACCTGCACTTATTAAAATACAAATAAGAATGTATGATCATACTAAATTTTAATATATTTTAAATGATTTTCACTTCCTTACAAAAACTTCTTGCTGGCAAGTTGGAAAACATAGTGGTTTGAAGGACATTAGCAAAGTATAAAGATTTAAAAATAAAAAATTAAAAGTTAATTGATATTTGAGGGCTGCACTGTGATGCTTAAATAGTCTTTTAATATGTCATCAAATGATTCAAGTTTTAAATATACCTAACAAGATTTTTTGGTATATAAATATTGTTACACTGAATTACATTTTAGTGCATGTCTTCTGTCAAACATGGTAAAAAATGCATGATAATAATTTTTTGTTCAGAAAAATAAACTTAAACAGCACACATTCTAATGTATTGGTAAAAAACAAAACTTAAAGCTGTATTGCACTTTTATTTTTTTGACGCTTGAAACACCCTTTTCGTCTTGTACATTTTGTACCCATGTACATTTTGTTCTGAAGCAACAACAATATTGAACACAACTGCCCCACAACCAGGAGTCAGTGGTAATAATGCTGAGGAGGATTAAATTTCATTACTACATTGTTTGTTTGTATTTTTGATGAGATAACAAACAAGCAAAAAAAAAAAAAAACTATGACCTGTTCTTCTATCCTTATATCGTTTGTGATTAATAGTTGTCATGTTGGTGAATGGATCCAACCGCTGTTCTGGAAGAGTGGAGATTCTTCACAATGGAACCTGGGGAACAGTGTGTGATGATTCCTGGGATTCAACAGATGCTGCAGTGGTGTGTAGAGAACTGGACTGTGGGGATGTTGTAGAGGCAAAGAGTTCTGCTTATTTTGGACAAGGTTCTGGACAAATATGGTGGAATAATGTCCAGTGCCATGGGGATGAATCTACACTGAAAAACTGTTCAATGAGAGGATGGGGATCACATGACTGTGGTCACAATGAAGATGCCGGAGTCATCTGCCAAGGTGAGTCAAACACATTTATGCAGCTGATGTATAGAGCTATACAGCTCTGTGGTGTTGTACAGTATATTTTCTCATTAGAGAAATTCATAAACAGAGCCCACATTAATTGAGCGACCAATAACGCGCCAACACCACATCTTCATGGACCCTATCAAAGGGCAGACAATGCAGGAAAAAAGAGAAAGAGGGAAACCAAACACCACAATATAGCAAAGAAACTACAAGGAATGGTCATGACAGGCTAAAACATTCATTTGAACTGAACAAACCTGAAGCAGTGCAATCAATCTGACATGTCAACATTAACATAATTATGTTGACATGTTGGATTGATTGCACGTTGTGTATTTGTATGTACATTTTCTTTCTGAAGCAACAACGATATTTGAACCCGACTGCCCCACAGCCAGGAGTCAGTGGTAATAATGCTGAGGAGGATTAAACTTCATTACTACATTGTTTGTTTTCTCATCAAAAATACAAACAAACAAGCAAAAACAAAACAAAAAAATATGACCTGTTCTTCTATATTTATATTATTTGTGATTAATAGTTGTCAGGTTGGTGAATGGACCCAACCGCTGTTCTGGAAGAGTGGAGATTCTTCACAATGGAATCTGGGGAACAGTGTGTGATGATTCCTGGGATTCAACAGACGCTGCAGTGGTGTGTAGAGAACTGGGCTGTGGGAGTGTTGTAGAGGCAAAGAGTTCTGCTTATTTTGGACAAGGTTCTGGACAAATATGGTTGGATGATGTCCAGTGCCGTGGGAATGAATCTACACTGAAAAACTGTTCATCGAGTGGATGGGGATCACATAACTGTGGTCACGGTGAAGATGCCGGAGTCATCTGCCAAGGTGAGTCAAACACATTTATACAGCTGATGTATAGCTGTGGTGTTGTACAGTATATTTTCTCATTAGCCATGCAACAGTGTTTCATGTTCTAGAGAACATGAGCTACTTGAAAGAACCAGTGGATCTTTAGAATTGTTTTCATGTTTGCAATGACAAAGTTTTCCAATTATATACCATTCATGCCTTAATAATAGCCTCAAGCTCACCAATGGCATGCACATAGTACTGTTAAGTAGTTTGTTTAGTCATAGCACCCCCGGTGGTGATCTTAGGAAAAGTCAATCATAAGTTATGTGTACATTTTGTTACTTTTCCCAATTGGTGGTGTTGGCTAAATGAATTGATCTGGTCTCAATGTCAGACTGAATTTTGTTCCAATGTGCAAAGTTACAGCCTCACTTCTTGCTCGGCATCTTTGCAGTCGACTTTCTTAGCATGTTAAAGGCAAATGGTGTAGAGCAGTGCTTCCCAAACCTGTCCTGGAGGCCCCCCCTGCCCTGCACCTTTTGTATGTCTCCCTTATCTAACACAGCTGATTACACTCATCAGCTAGTTAGTAGAGACTGCAAGAACTAAATTGGGTGTGTCTGATTAGGGAGACATACAAAATGTGCATGGCAGGGGGTCCTCCAGGAGAGGTTTGGGAAGCACTGGTGTAGAGAATTTTAAAAAATCCATTTCTTGTTTACCCTCCATTTGAATTTCACTTTCACTGTGGGAAAGATCATGGAAATAAAGAAATCCATTCTTGAGCTGTAATAGACTTCAATTATCTCTCCTTTTCTGTGATAGGTCAGACACAAACTAGCGCAGCAACACGGACAGGTAATTATACACCTCTGAATCAGAACCAGTCCTGCTGTTCTCACAACCTGTAAAACAGCCTAAAACGATTATGGCATCAAGCCCACCCAGGGTTCTCATGCTTCTTGAAAGTACTTGAAAGTACTTGAATTTCAGACATATGGATTCAAGGCCTGGAAAGTACTTGAAAACAAACATAGGTCCTTGAAAGTGCTTGAATTAAATTTGAAATAAATTTTATGGCGCTATTTCAAAAATCGTCCTATATGTTCTGTCAAAGATCGAACGAAACGGCACTAATGATTGGGGTGGAGATGTGGTAGCGCGAAAAAAAAAAACTTGTGTGTGTTGATGCACAGCCTAGAGCCCTGCGCAGGACAGTTTTCTTAAGCCCACTCCCGCTGAGTTTCTGACCAATACCGCCCACGCCTGCAACACACATGTCCCGCTCCTGCAAACATTCTAATATTGTATATAATTTCCGCACATCAGGGAGCCACTATATGTGGGGTATTGAAATCAACAACAACAACAACAACAACAACATTTATTTATAGAGCACATTTAAACACAACCGAGGTTGACCAAAGTGCTTTACAAAGAATAAAACACACATAAAATAAAATAGTAACAAGGAAATCAACAAACAAGTAAAATCAGCACAGTACAGTAAAAGACCCAGGAAATATACTAAGGAGTGTTATAAGCCAGGGTGAAAAAATGTCTTTAGATAAGATTTAAAAATACTAATAGATGGGGCACGTCTGATAAAGGGAGGAAGGCTATTCCAAAGATTCGGTCCCGTAGTAGCGAAGGCGCGATCACCACAATTTTTAAGTTTAACTCTAGGGACAATGAGTAGGCCAAGGTCACAAGATCTCAAGGTTCTAGATGGAGTATATGGAAGCAGCAGATCATATAAGATGATATAAAGGCGTGGATAGCTGTTTCAAGATTTTTTCTAGACAGAAGGGCTTAACTTTGAGAAGGCAGAGTTGATAAAAGCATGACTTAACTACAGCTGAAATCTGTTTATCAAACTTTAGGCTGGAGTCAAATAAAATGCCCAAGTTCCTGACACACTGTGTATTATATGGAGTGAGGTAGCCAAGATCAAAATTAAAAGCAACATTTTCCCTAGAACCAAACAAAATAAATTCTGATTTGTTTCGTTCAGGTGTAAGAAGTTTCTTGAAAGCCATAGCTTAAGTTCGCTTAGGCAATCTAACAATGGCTGAAGTGAATACTTATTATTACGCTGTAGGGGAAGATAAAGCTGGGTATCATCAGCATACAGATGAAAGGAGACACCATATTTTTCAAAAATAGAAGCCAGGGGGAGCAAATACATTGAAAACAACACAGGCCCAAGGATCAAACCTTGCGGAACACCACAACCAAGAGGAATGTCAGTAGAAACGCAATGCCCTATTTGAACAGTAAAACACCTATTTGACAAATCACATTTGGAATGAGCGTTTGCTGTTCACTTTCGATTTCGCGATTATGAGCACATAAAGTGAGCACATTTTACAGTGCGTGCATAATTATTCTGATCATATTTTTTTTCCCAAGCACATTTTACCAATTCCAAACCACATCAATCTTAATAAATACTATTAATTTTGTATTTAATCATTTATAAGTGATATATAATTGTCCATGAAGGCTGGAAGTGAAAAACTCCTCCTATTCAGGTGTGCAGAATTATGAAATGAGCCAAAAAAGAGATTTAACTCAGACTGAAAAGTCAAAAATGATTAAATCCCCATGAGAAATATTCAAAACTAATGCAATACAGAAATTGCAAAGTTAAGGCATTACCATTGGTCAGCGAAATGCTCATTGGGTCAGCGGGGTAAGAAAAAAAACAGGTGGAGAAGAAAAGACACGTTAACTGCAAAATAATTAAGAATTAAGGTGAAGAATTAGGTGTAAAACCATCAGGAACCATTTAGTCTCCAGCGTCACCATTTTCCAGAACTGCAACCTTCCTGGAGTCTCCACGCTCTAAAAAATGCTGGGTTAAAAACAACCCAGCGCTGGGTAAAATATGGACGAACCCAGCGGTTGGGTTACTGCCCAGAAGGTTGGGTTAAACATTTAACCCAACTGTTGGTTGAAACCAACCCAGCATGTGTTCTGTCCAATATTTACCCAGCACTGGGTTGTATTTAACCCAGCATTTTTTAGAGTGCAGAAGTGCAACGTGTCAGGTTCCCAGAGACTTTGCTTGGGTAAACAAAATCCTAAAAAAATTACCCTCACTTAATAAGAATAACATGCTGAAGTGTTGTGAAATACATGAAGACTAATTTTTTATAGGCTTTATGGACAGATAAATTGTGAGTGACTCTTGAAGGACCAGTACCACATCCTCTTGTACCACTGTTTGAAGAATTTATCTTCCAGAATCTGGCAGTAAGTTTTAGTAGTTAATTTTTAATCAATCTCTGAAAGACAGACTTTTCAGGATAGGAGCTGGACTAAAAATTAACTCCCAAAACTTACTGCGACATGGAGCTAAGAAGAAAATGTAGAACTTGAAAAATTGGAAAAACAGCTTAGAAAAGAAAAGCGTTTACAGTTTAAAAGCAAATAGAAAGTCACTTTTTTTTATTTCTTTTCTTTATATTTTTTGCAGATTTGAACATGTACGAGGTTTAAAATGTTGATGAAATATTTTCAAACAATATTGAAGTTTTGAGCAGCTGCATTATTTGAGCACCTGGATTCCTCTAGGTCAAAGATGAAAAAATGGGATTTACAATAGAAAGTGTTTTACAAAATAATTTTGACTTGAGTTTTTTAATAATGCGTAACGTCTCTGTTGAGAGAATATGCAAATTTTTAATGTAAACAGGTTTTACTGTGTTATCACAACATTTAACCACTTTTTATTAATTTAACAATTGAGAAATTTTCAAATTTAAATCTTGTACAACAACTACAGCAAAAGCAGTTTGATGCATAGTTTATCAATATTTTAGAAATTGTATTTGAATATTACCAGTACTGACTTTTCATTCAATTCCTTTGAGCACGGCTGCTCAAAACGGTCTAAATTTATGAAACCTACACATTCAAAACATTATTACTCTAAAATTTTTAATGTAAATGTTAAGTGTAAGTGAAATGTTAAGTACTGTAAGGTCTTTCATGACACTACAGTACATATGCTGGGGTGTGAATTTGATAGGTGCTTGATATAAAATAAATGGTGCTTTAAAAAGTTCTTGAAAGTCCTTGAATCTGCTGTTCATGAAAGAGTGGGAACCCTGCCCACCAATGGCATGCACATAGTACTGTCAAATAGATTTGTTTGTTCATAGCACCCCAAGTGGTGATTTTAGGAAAAGTCAGTCATAATTTATGAGTACATTAACTTCATTTGTAAGTTTGTAACTTTTACCCAGTTGGTGGCATTGTCTAAATTAATTGGTCTGGTCTCAATATCAGACACTGAATTTTGTTCCAATATGCCAAGTTACAGCCTCACTTCTGACTCGGCATCTATGCAGTTGACTTTCTTTGCATGTTAAAGGCAAATGATGTAGAGCAGTGGTTCTCAACTGGTTTGGCCTTGGGACCCACGTTTTCCCATGGTCATCAAGCCGCGACCCACTTTTATATTTGTTAAAAAATAAAAACAAAGCAAATTTATTTAACAAAAAATACTGTTAAAAATATTACTAATACTGAATAAACAGCTTATAAGGTAAGGGTATTAAATAGTAGTCCCAAACTAGTTTTTGTTAATACAATTAAGTTGATATGAGACACCACAGTCATTTAAGCATATACAAAATAACAGTGGAAATAACATGATAGTTTTGGGTTATGGAAACAACCGTTACCATGAATAACATGAACTGTTAATAACACGTGAAAACTGCTCCTGATTTGAATGAATATCATACCTTCATGCAAATCCTTCCCAGCTAACACACACAGTACCAGTTATGTGATTTATCGGTACTGTACTTTTATTTCATGCGTTGCATGTTCGTAGTTTCAGCGCTTTAGTGAAGTGATATACAGCTCGGCGCCGAGTGCGCGCTACGAACACTGAATAACATCTGACAGGACATTTCGCTTTTCTGAGGTGAGAGACTTTTTTTTTTCATAGCAAGTTACGAAAATAACGATAGTATAATGACACTGAAAATAAATCTGTCTACATCTCATCTGACCGCAGCTACTGAATCTAGACAGCGCGTTTTAGCCCTTTCACACAGGACGCTGCCTGCGCAGCGCAGCCCTTGAGATAGAAAGCGATTTGCGCTACGCTGGTCAGAGCGAAATAGGCGGAGTTTTGAAAACTTTTACCGGGAGTTCGATTTGGTGCCCCGTTTCTATTGGCTGCGCGGGTAATCGTCACAGAACGCAGCGCAAAAGTTGAACAATTTTGAACTTTGACCGCGGCGCGTGCGCAAGCTCGCCCATGTGCGCTCCGCTGCGCGTGCACTTTAGTCAACGCAGAAACAAACCGTCCTCGCGCGGGACAAGCCATTGAAATGAATGGGGTTTCATAGCACAGCGCTTTCTGCATCCTGTGTGAAAGGGCCAATTTTCTCAGGCATTATTACTGCATCTAACAGAAGTGTCAACAGCTTTCATGCACGTCTTTTAAAATAAAAGTCTCGCATCAGAAAAAACATTTAGAATTACGTTTTTTGTTGTTGATGTAGTTTCTTTGGCCGTACACTCCGCGACCCACTCAGAACAGTCCCACCAGTTGAGAACCACTGGTGTAGAGAATAAAAAGTCCATTTCTTGTTTACCCTTCGTTTGAATATCACTTTCACTGTGGGAAAGATCATGCAAATAAAGAAATCCATTCTTGAACTGACTTCAATTGTCTTATTTTTCTGTGATAGGCTATGCACAAACTAGCGCAGCACCACAGACAGGTAATTATACACCTCTGAATCAGAACCAGTCCTGCTGTTCTCACAACCTGTAAAACAACCTAAAACGATTATGGCATCAAGCCCACAAATGGCATGCACATAGTACTGTCGAATAGATTTGTTTGTTCATAGCACCCCCAGTGGTGATCTTAGGAAAAGTCAATCATAAGTTATGAGCACATTAACTTCATTTGTAAGTTTGTACCTTTTGCCCAGTTGGTGGCATTGTCTAAATGAATCAGTCTGGTCTCAATGTCAGACACTAAATTTTGTTCCAATGTGCAAAGTTACAGCCTCACTTCTGGCTCGTTATCTTTGTAGTCGACTTTCTTAGCTTGTTAAAGACAAATTGTGTAGAGCAGGGGTCTCCAACCCTGCTCCTGGAGTGCTACCATCCTGACGATTTCAGCTCCACCCCCAATCAAACACACCTGAACCAGCTAATCAAGGTGTTCAGGGTTACTTGATAATTACAGACAGGTGTGTTGAAGCAGGGTTGGAACTGAAGTCTGCAGGACAGTAGCTCTCCAGGAGCAGGGTTGGAGATCCCTGGTGTAGAGAATAAAAAAAAAATCAATTTCTTGTTTAATGTCCATTTGAATATCACTTTCACTGTGGGAAAGATTATACAAATAAAGAAATCCTTTCTTGAACTGACTTGAATTGTCTTTTTTTCTGTGATAGGCCAGACACAAACTAGTGCAGCACCAAGGACAGGTAAGTATACACCTCTGAATCAGAACCAGTCCTGCTGTTCTCACAACCTGTAAAACAACCTAAAACGATTATGGCATCAAGCCCACAAATGGCATGCACATAGTACTGTCGAATAGATTTGTTTGTTCATAGCACCCCCAGTGGTGATTTTAGGAAAAGTCAATCATAAGTTATGAGCACATTAACTTCATTTGTAAGTTTGTACCTTTTGCCCAGTTGGTGGCATTGTCTAAATGAATCGGTGTGGTCTCAATGTCAGACACTGAATTTTGTTCCAATATGCCAAGTTACAGCCTCACTTCTGGCTCGGCATCTATGCAGTCGACTTTCTTTGCATGTTAAAGGCAAATGGTGTAGAGCAGTGGTTCTCAACTGGTTTGGCCTTGGGACCCACGTTTTCCCATGGTCATCAAGCTGCAACCCACTTTTATATTTGTTAAAAAATAAAAAAGCAAATTTATTTAACAAAAAATAAGTTAAGACTGTTAAGAATATTACTAATACTGAATAAACAGCCTATAAGGTAAGGGTATTAAATAGTAGTCCCAAACTAGTTTTTGTTAATACAACTAAGTTGGTATGAGACACCACAGTCATTTAAGCATATACAAAATAACATAAAGTGGAAATAACATGATATTTTTGGGTTATGGAAACAACCGTTACCATGAATAACATGAACTGTTAATAACACGTGAAAACTGCTCCTGATTTGAATGAATATCATACCTTCATGCAAATCCTTCCCAGCTAACACACGCAGTACCAGTTATGTGATTTATTGGTACTGTACTTTTATTTCATGCGTTGCATGTTCGTAGTTTCAGCGCTTTAGTGAAGAGATATACAGCTCGGCGCCGCGTTCGCGCATGCTATAGAAGAGTGCGCGCTACGAACACTGCATAACATCTGACAGGACATTTCGCTTTTCTGAGGTGAGAGACTTTTTTTCATAGCAAGTTATGAAAATAACGATAGAATAATGACACTGACAATAAATCTGTCTACATCTCACCTGACCGCAGCTACTGAATCTGGACAGCGCGTTTTGGCCCTTTCACACAGGACGCGGCATGCGCTGCGCTGGCCGCTCTGTTCAGCGCAGCCCTTGAGATAGAAAGCGATTTGCGCTACGCTGGTCAGAGCGAAATAGGCGGAGTTTTCAAAACTTTTACCGGGAGTTCGATTTGGTGCCCGTTTCTATTGGCCACGCGGGTAATCGTCACAGAGCGCAGCGCAAAAGTTAAACAATTTTGAACTTTGACCGCGGCGCGTGCGCAAGCTTGCCCATGTGCGCTCCGCTGCGCGTGCGCTTTAGTCGACGCAGAAACAAACCGTCCTCGCGTGGTACAAGCCATTGAAATGAATGGGGTTTCATAGCGCAGCGCTTTCCGCATCATGTGTGAAAGGGCCAATTTTCTCAGGCATTATTACTGCATCTAACAGAAGTGTCAACAGCTTTCATGCACGTCTTTTAAAATAAAAGTCTCGCATCAGAAAAAACATTTAGAATTACGTTTTTTGTTGTTGATGTAGTTTCTTTGGCCGTACACTCCGCGACCCACTCAGAACGGTCCCACCAGTTGAGAACCACTGGTGTAGAGAATAAAAATTCCATTTCTTGTTTACCCTTCGTTTGAATATCACTTTCACTGTGGGAAAGATCATGCAAATAAAGAAATCCATTCTTGAACTGACTTCAATTATGTCTTTTTTTCTGTGATAGGCTATGCACAAACTAGTGCAGCACCAAGGACAGGTAAGTATACACCTCTGAATCAGAACCAGTCCTGCTGTTCTCACAACCTGTAAGACAACCTAAAACGATTATGGCATCAAGCCCACAAATGGCATGCACATAGTACTGTCGAATAGATTTGTTTGTTCATAGCACCCCCAGTGGTGATTTTAGGAAAAGTCAATCATAAGTTATGAGCACATTAACTTCATTTGTAAGTTTTTAACTTTTCCCCAGTTGGTGACGTTGTCTAAATGAATCGGTCTGGTCTCAATGTCAGACACTGAATTTTGTTCCAATATGCCAAGTTACAGCCTTACTTGTGGCTCAGCATCTTTGCAGTCGACTTTCTTAGCATGTTAAAGGCAAATGGTGTAGAGAATAAAAAGTCCATTTCTTGTTTACCCTCCGTTTGAATATCACTTTCACTGTGGGAAAGATCATGCAAATAAAGTAATCCATTCTTGAACTGACTTCATTTATGTCTTTTTTTCTGTGATAGGCTATGCACAAACTAGCGCAGCACCACAGACAGGTAATTATACACCTCTGAATCAGAACCAGTCCTGCTGTTCTCACAACCTGTAAAACAACCTAAAACAATTATGGCATCAAGCCCACAAATGGCATGCACATAGTACTGTCGAATAGATTTGTTTGTTCATAGCACCCCCAGTGGTGATTTTAAGAAAAGTCAATCATAAGTTATGAGCACATTAACTTCATTTGTAAGTTTGTACCTTTTGCCCAGTTGGTGGCATTGTCTAAATGAATCAGTCTGGTCTCAATGTCCGACACTAAATTTTGTTCCAATGTGCAAAGTTACAGCCTCACTTCTGGCTCGTTATCTTTGTAGTCGACTTTCTTAGCTTGTTAAAGACAAATTGTGTAGAGCAGGGGTCTCCAACCCTGCTCCTGGAGTGCTACCATCCTGACGATTTCAGCTCCACCCCCAATCAAACACACCTGAACCAGCTAATCAAGGTGTTCAGGGTTACTTGATAATTACAGACAGGTGTGTTGCAGCAGGGTTGGAACTGAAGTCTGCAGGACAGTAGCGCTCCAGGAGCAGGGTTGGAGATCCCTGGTGTAGAGAATAAAAAAAAAAAAAAAAAAAAAAAACGATTTCTTGTTTAATGTCCGTTTGAATATCACTTTCACTGTGGGAAAGATTATACAAATAAAGAAATCCTTTCTTGAACTGACTTCAATTATGTCTTTTTTTTCTGTGATAGGCCAGACACAAACTAGTGCAGCACCAAGGACAGGTAAGTATACACCTTTGAATCAGAACCAGATCTGCTGTTCTCACAACCTGTAAAACAGCCTAAATCAATTACGGCATCAAACCCACCAATGGCATGCAAATAGTACTGTCGAATAGACTTGCTTGGTCATAGCACCCCCAGTGGTGATCTTAGGAAAAGTCAGTCATAATTTATGGGCAAATTAACTTTGTTTATAAGTTTTTAACTTTTGCCCAGTTGGTGACGTTGTCTAAATGAATCGGTCTGGTCTCAATTTCAGACACTGAATTTTGTTCCAATATGCCAAGTTACAGCCTTACTTGTGGCTCAGCATCTTTGCAGCTGTCTTTCTTAGCATGTTAAAGGCAAATGGTGTAGAGAATAAAAAGTCAATTTTTTGTTTACCCTCCGTTTGAATATCACTTTCACTGTGGGAAAGATCATGCACTTAAAGAAATCCATTCTTGAACTGACTTCAATTGTTTTTTTTTCTGTGATAGGCTATGCACAAACTAGCGCAGCACCACAGACAGGTAATTATACACCTCTGAATCAGAACCAGTCCTGCTGTTCTCACAACCTGTAAAACAACCTAAAACGATTATGGCATCAAGCCCACAAATGGAATGTACATAGTACTGTCGAATAGATTTGTTTGTTCATAGCACCCCCAGTGGTGATTTTAGGAAAAGTCGATCATAAGTTATGAGCACATTAACTTCATTTGTAAGTTTGTACCTTTTGCCCAGTTGGTGGCATTGTCTAAATGAATCGGTGTGGTCTCAATGTCAGACACTGAATTTTGTTCCAGTATGCCAAGTTACAGCCTCACTTCTGGCTCGGCATCTATGCAGTCGACTTTCTTTGCATGTTAAAGGCAAATGGTGTAGAGCAGTGGTTCTCAACTGGTTTGGCCTTGGGACCCACGTTTTCCCATGGTCATCAAGCTGCAACCCACTTTTATATTTGTTAAAAAATAAAAAAGCAAATTTATTTAACAAAAAATAAGTTAAGACTGTTAAGAATATTACTAATACTGAATAAACAGCCTATAAGGTAAGGGTATTAAATAGTAGTCCCAAACTAGTTTTTGTTAATACAGTTAAGTTGGTATGAGACACCACAGTCATTTAAGCATATACAAAATAACATAAAGTGGAAATAACATGATATTTTTGGGTTATGGAAACAGCCGTTACCATGAATAACATGAACTGTTAATAACACGTGAAAACTGCTCTTGATTTGAATGAATATCATACCTTCATGCAAATCCTTCCCAGCTAACACACACAGTACCAGTTATGTGATTTATCGGTACTGTACTTTTATTTCATGCGTTGCATGTTCGTAGTTTCAGCGCTTTAGTGAAGTGATATACAGCTCGGCGCCGCGTTCGCGCATGCTATAGAAGAGTGCGCGCTACGAACACTGCATAACATCTGACAGGACATTTCGCTTTTCTGAGGTGAGAGACTTTTTTTCATAGCAAGTTATGAAAATAACGATAGAATAATGACACTGACAATAAATCTGTCTACATCTCACCTGACCGCAGCTACTGAATCTGGACAGCGCGTTTTGGCCCTTTCACACAGGACGCGGCATGCGCTGCGCTGGCCGCTCTGTTCAGCGCAGCCCTTGAGATAGAAAGCGATTTGCGCTACGCTGGTCAGAGCGAAATAGGCGGAGTTTTCAAAACTTTTACCGGGAGTTCGATTTGGTGCCCGTTTCTATTGGCCACGCGGGTAATCGTCACAGAGCGCAGCGCAAAAGTTAAACAATTTTGAACTTTGACCGCGGCGCGTGCGCAAGCTTGCCCATGTGCGCTCCGCTGCGCGTGCGCTTTAGTCGACGCAGAAACAAACCGTCCTCGCGTGGTACAAGCCATTGAAATGAATGGGGTTTCATAGCGCAGCGCTTTCCGCATCATGTGTGAAAGGGCCAATTTTCTCAGGCATTATTACTGCATCTAACAGAAGTGTCAACAGCTTTCATGCACGTCTTTTAAAATAAAAGTCTCGCATCAGAAAAAACATTTAGAATTACGTTTTTTGTTGTTGATGTAGTTTCTTTGGCCGTACACTCCGCGACCCACTCAGAACGGTCCCACCAGTTGAGAACCACTGGTGTAGAGAATAAAAATTCCATTTCTTGTTTACCCTTCGTTTGAATATCACTTTCACTGTGGGAAAGATCATGCAAATAAAGAAATCCATTCTTGAACTGACTTCAATTATGTCTTTTTTTCTGTGATAGGCTATGCACAAACTAGTGCAGCACCAAGGACAGGTAAGTATACACCTCTGAATCAGAACCAGTCCTGCTGTTCTCACAACCTGTAAGACAACCTAAAACGATTATGGCATCAAGCCCACAAATGGCATGCACATAGTACTGTCGAATAGATTTGTTTGTTCATAGCACCCCCAGTGGTGATTTTAGGAAAAGTCAATCATAAGTTATGAGCACATTAACTTCATTTGTAAGTTTTTAACTTTTCCCCAGTTGGTGACGTTGTCTAAATGAATCGGTCTGGTCTCAATGTCAGACACTGAATTTTGTTCCAATATGCCAAGTTACAGCCTTACTTGTGGCTCAGCATCTTTGCAGTCGACTTTCTTAGCATGTTAAAGGCAAATGGTGTAGAGAATAAAAAGTCCATTTCTTGTTTACCCTCCGTTTGAATATCACTTTCACTGTGGGAAAGATCATGCAAATAAAGTAATCCATTCTTGAACTGACTTCATTTATGTCTTTTTTTCTGTGATAGGCTATGCACAAACTAGCGCAGCACCACAGACAGGTAATTATACACCTCTGAATCAGAACCAGTCCTGCTGTTCTCACAACCTGTAAAACAACCTAAAACAATTATGGCATCAAGCCCACAAATGGCATGCACATAGTACTGTCGAATAGATTTGTTTGTTCATAGCACCCCCAGTGGTGATTTTAAGAAAAGTCAATCATAAGTTATGAGCACATTAACTTCATTTGTAAGTTTGTACCTTTTGCCCAGTTGGTGGCATTGTCTAAATGAATCAGTCTGGTCTCAATGTCCGACACTAAATTTTGTTCCAATGTGCAAAGTTACAGCCTCACTTCTGGCTCGTTATCTTTGTAGTCGACTTTCTTAGCTTGTTAAAGACAAATTGTGTAGAGCAGGGGTCTCCAACCCTGCTCCTGGAGTGCTACCATCCTGACGATTTCAGCTCCACCCCCAATCAAACACACCTGAACCAGCTAATCAAGGTGTTCAGGGTTACTTGATAATTACAGACAGGTGTGTTGCAGCAGGGTTGGAACTGAAGTCTGCAGGACAGTAGCGCTCCAGGAGCAGGGTTGGAGATCCCTGGTGTAGAGAATAAAAAAAAAAAAAAAAAAAAAAAACGATTTCTTGTTTAATGTCCGTTTGAATATCACTTTCACTGTGGGAAAGATTATACAAATAAAGAAATCCTTTCTTGAACTGACTTCAATTATGTCTTTTTTTTCTGTGATAGGCCAGACACAAACTAGTGCAGCACCAAGGACAGGTAAGTATACACCTTTGAATCAGAACCAGATCTGCTGTTCTCACAACCTGTAAAACAGCCTAAATCAATTACGGCATCAAACCCACCAATGGCATGCAAATAGTACTGTCGAATAGACTTGCTTGGTCATAGCACCCCCAGTGGTGATCTTAGGAAAAGTCAGTCATAATTTATGGGCAAATTAACTTTGTTTATAAGTTTTTAACTTTTGCCCAGTTGGTGACGTTGTCTAAATGAATCGGTCTGGTCTCAATTTCAGACACTGAATTTTGTTCCAATATGCCAAGTTACAGCCTTACTTGTGGCTCAGCATCTTTGCAGCTGTCTTTCTTAGCATGTTAAAGGCAAATGGTGTAGAGAATAAAAAGTCAATTTTTTGTTTACCCTCCGTTTGAATATCACTTTCACTGTGGGAAAGATCATGCACTTAAAGAAATCCATTCTTGAACTGACTTCAATTGTTTTTTTTTCTGTGATAGGCTATGCACAAACTAGCGCAGCACCACAGACAGGTAATTATACACCTCTGAATCAGAACCAGTCCTGCTGTTCTCACAACCTGTAAAACAACCTAAAACGATTATGGCATCAAGCCCACAAATGGAATGTACATAGTACTGTCGAATAGATTTGTTTGTTCATAGCACCCCCAGTGGTGATTTTAGGAAAAGTCGATCATAAGTTATGAGCACATTAACTTCATTTGTAAGTTTGTACCTTTTGCCCAGTTGGTGGCATTGTCTAAATGAATCGGTGTGGTCTCAATGTCAGACACTGAATTTTGTTCCAGTATGCCAAGTTACAGCCTCACTTCTGGCTCGGCATCTATGCAGTCGACTTTCTTTGCATGTTAAAGGCAAATGGTGTAGAGCAGTGGTTCTCAACTGGTTTGGCCTTGGGACCCACGTTTTCCCATGGTCATCAAGCTGCAACCCACTTTTATATTTGTTAAAAAATAAAAAAGCAAATTTATTTAACAAAAAATAAGTTAAGACTGTTAAGAATATTACTAATACTGAATAAACAGCCTATAAGGTAAGGGTATTAAATAGTAGTCCCAAACTAGTTTTTGTTAATACAGTTAAGTTGGTATGAGACACCACAGTCATTTAAGCATATACAAAATAACATAAAGTGGAAATAACATGATATTTTTGGGTTATGGAAACAGCCGTTACCATGAATAACATGAACTGTTAATAACACGTGAAAACTGCTCTTGATTTGAATGAATATCATACCTTCATGCAAATCCTTCCCAGCTAACACACACAGTACCAGTTATGTGATTTATCGGTACTGTACTTTTATTTCATGCGTTGCATGTTCGTAGTTTCAGCGCTTTAGTGAAGTGATATACAGCTCGGCGCCGAGTGCGCGCTACGAACACTGAATAACATCTGACAGGACATTTCGCTTTTCTGAGGTGAGACTTTTTTTTTCATAGCAAGTTACGAAAATAACGATAGAATAATGACACTGACAATGAATCTGTCTACATCTCATCTGACCGCAGCTACTGAATCTAGACAGCGCGTTTTAGCCCTTTCACACAGGACGCGGCCTGCGCAGCGCAGCCCTTGAGATAGAAAGCGATTTGCGCTACACTGGTCAGAGCGAAATAGGCAGAGTTTTCAAAACTTTTACCGGGAGTTCGATTTGGTGCCCCGTTTCTATTGGCCACGCGGGTAATCGTCACAGAGCGCAGCGCAAAAGTTGAACAATTTTGAACTTTGACCACGGCGCGTGCGCAAGCTCGCCCATGTGCGCTCCGCTGTGCGTGCGCTTTAGTCGACGCAGAAACAAACGGTCCTCGCGTGGTACAAGCCTTTGAAATGAATGGGGTTTCATAGCGCAGCGCTTTCCGCATCCTGTGTGAAAGGGCCAATTTTCTCAGGCATTATTACTGCATCTAACAGAAGTGTCAACAGCTTTCATGCACGTCTTTTAAAATAAAAGTCTCGCATCAGAAAAAACATTTAGAATTACGTTTTTTGTTGTTGATGTAGTTTCTTTGGCCGTACACTCCGCGACCCACTCAGAACGGTCCCACCAGTTGAGAACCACTGGTGTAGAGAATAAAAAGTCCATTTCTTATTTACCCTTCGTTTGAATATCACTTTCACTGTGGGAAAGATCATGCAAATAAAGAAATCCATTCTTGAACTGACTTCAATTGTCTTTTTTTTTTTTCTGTGATAGGCCAGGCACAAACTAGCGCAGCACCACAGACAGGTAATTATACACCTCTGAATTAGAACCAGTCCTGCTTTTCTCACAACCTGTAAAACAGCCTAAAACAATTATGGCATCGCCCACCAATGGCATGCAGATAGTACTGTCGAATAGATTTGTTTGTTCATAGCACCCCCAGTGGTGATTTTAGGAAAAGTCAATCATAAGTTATGAGCACATTAACTTCATTTGTAAGTTTTTAACTTTTCCCCAGTTGGTGACGTTGTCTAAATGAATCAGTCTGGTCTCAATGTCAGACACTGAATTTTGTTCCAATGTGCAAAGTTACAGCCTCACTTCTGGCTCGTTATCTCTGTAGTTGACTTTCTTAGCTTGTTAAAGACAAATTGTGTAGAGCAGGGGTCTCCAACCCTGCTCCTGGAGTGCTACCATCCCGACGATTTCAGCTCCACCCCCAATCAAACACACCTGAACCAGCTAATCAAGGTGTTCAGGGTTACATGATAATTACAGACAGGTGTGTTGCAGCAGGGTTGGAACTGAAGTCTGCAGGACAGTAGCGCTCCAGGAGCAGGGTTGGAGATCCCTGGTGTAGAGAATAAAAAAAAAAAGAAAAAAAAAAAAAAAAAGATTTCTTGTTTAATGTCCGTTTGAATATCACTTTCACTGTGGGAAAGATTATACAAATAAAGAAATCCTTTCTTGAACTGACTTCAATTATGTCTTTTTTTTCTGTGATAGGCCAGACACAAACTAGTGCAGCACCAAGGACAGGTAAGTATACACCTTTGAATCAGAACCAGATCTGCTGTTCTCACAACCTGTAAAACAGCCTAAATCAATTACGGCATCAAACCCACCAATGGCATGCAAATAGTACTGTCGAATAGACTTGCTTGGTCATAGCACCCCCAGTGGTGATCTTAGGAAAAGTCAGTCATAATTTATGGGCAAATTAACTTTGTTTATAAGTTTTTAACTTTTGCCTAGTTGGTGACGTTGTCTAAATGAATCGGTCTGGTTTCAATGTCAGACACTGAATTTTGTTCCAATATGCCAAGTTACAGCCTTACTTGTGGCTCAGCATCTTTGCAGCTGACTTTCTTAGCATGTTAAAGGCAAATGGTGTAGAGAATAAAAAGTCAATTTTTTGTTTACCCTCCGTTTGAATATCACTTTCACTGTGGGAAAGATCATGCACTTAAAGAAATCCATTCTTGAACTGACTTCAATTATGTCTTTTTTTCTGTGATAGGCTATGCACAAACTAGCGCAGCACCACAGACAGGTAATTATACACCTCTGAATCAGAACCAGTCCTGCTGTTCTCACAACCTGTAAAACAACCTAAAACGATTATGGCATCAAGCCCACAAATGGAATGTACATAGTACTGTCGAATAGATTTGTTTGTTCATAGCACCCCCAGTGGTGATTTTAAGAAAAGTCAATCATAAGTTATGAGCACAATAACTTCATTTGTAAGTTTGTACCTTTTGCCCAGTTGGTGGCATTGTCTAAATGAATCAGTCTGGTCTCAATGTCAGACAGTAAATTTTGTTCCAATGTGCAAAGTTACAGCCTCACTTCTGGCTCGTTATCTTTGTATTCGACTTTCTTAGCTTGTTAAAGACAAATTGTGTAGAGCAGAGGTCTCCAACCCTGCTCCTGGAGTGCTACCATCCTGACGATTTCAGCTCCACCCCCAATCAAACACACCTGAACCAGCTAATCAAGGTGTTCAGGGTTACTTGACAATTACAGACAGGTGTGTTGCAGCAGGGTTGGAACTGAAGTCTGCAGGACGGTAGCTCTCCAGGAGCAGGGTTGGAGATCCCTGGTGTAGAGAATAAAAAAAAAAAAAAAAACAATTTCTTGTTTAATGTCCGTTTGAATATCACTTTCACTCTGGGAAAGATTATAAAAATAAAGAAATCCTTTCTTGAACTGACTTGAATTATGTCTTTTTTTCTGTGATAGGCCAGACACAAACTAGTGCAGCACCAAGGACAGGTAAGTATACACCTCTGAATCCGAACCAGTCCTGCTGTTCTCACAACCTGTAAAACAACCTAAAACGATTATGGCATCAAGCCCACAAATGGCATGCACATAGTACTGTCGAATAGATTTGTTTGTTCATAGCACCCCCAGTGGTGATTTTAGGAAAACTTGATCATAAGTTATGAGCACATTAACTTCATTTGTAAGTTTGTACCTTTTGCCCAGTTGGTGGCATTGTCTAAATGAATCGGTGTGGTCTCAATGTCAGACACTGAATTTTGTTCCAGTATGCCAAGTTACAGCCTCACTTCTGGCTCGGCATCTATGCAGTCGACTTTCTTTGCATGTTAAAGGCAAATGGTGTAGAGCAGTGGTTCTCAACTGGTTTGGCCTTGGGACCTACGTTTTCCCATGGTCATCAAGCTGCAACCCACTTTTATATTTGTTAAAAAATAAAAAAGCAAATTTATTTAACAAAAAATAAGTTAAGACTGTTAAGAATATTACTAATACTGAATAAACAGCCTATAAGGTAAGGGTATTAAATAGTAGTCCCAAACTAGTTTTTGTTAATACAACTAAGTTGGTATGAGACACCACAGTCATTTAAGCATATACAAAATAACATAAAGTGGAAATAACATGATATTTTTGGGTTATGGAAACAGCCGTTACCATGAATAACATGAACTGTTAATAACACGTGAAAACTGCTCTTGATTTGAATGAATATCATACCTTCATGCAAATCCTTCCCAGCTAACACACACAGTACCAGTTATGTGATTTATCGGTACTGTACTTTTATTTCATGCGTTGCATGTTCGTAGTTTCAGCGCTTTAGTGAAGTGATATACAGCTCGGCGCCGAGTGCGCGCTACGAACACTGAATAACATCTGACAGGACATTTCGCTTTTCTGAGGTGAGAGACTTTTTTTTTCATAGCAAGTTACGAAAATAACGATATAATAATGACACTGACAATGAATCTGTCTACATCTCATCTGACCGCAGCTACTGAATCTAGACAGCGCGTTTTAGCCCTTTCACACAGGACGCGGCCTGCGCAGCGCAGCCCTTGAGATAGAAAGCGATTTGCGCTACACTGGTCAGAGCGAAATAGGCAGAGTTTTCAAAACTTTTACCGGGAGTTCGATTTGGTGCCCCGTTTCTATTGGCCACGCGGGTAATCGTCACAGAGCGCAGCGCAAAAGTTGAACAATTTTGAACTTTGACCACGGCGCGTGCGCAAGCTCGCCCATGTGCGCTCCGCTGTGCGTGCGCTTTAGTCGACGCAGAAACAAACGGTCCTCGCGTGGTACAAGCCTTTGAAATGAATGGGGTTTCATAGCGCAGCGCTTTCCGCATCCTGTGTGAAAGGGCCAATTTTCTCAGGCATTATTACTGCATCTAACAGAAGTGTCAACAGCTTTCATGCACGTCTTTTAAAATAAAAGTCTCGCATCAGAAAAAACATTTAGAATTACGTTTTTTGTTGTTGATGTAGTTTCTTTGGCCGTACACTCCGCGACCCACTCAGAACGGTCCCACCAGTTGAGAACCACTGGTGTAGAGAATAAAAAGTCCATTTCTTATTTACCCTTCGTTTGAATATCACTTTCACTGTGGGAAAGATCATGCAAATAAAGAAATCCATTCTTGAACTGACTTCAATTGTCTTTTTTTTTTTCTGTGATAGGCCAGGCACAAACTAGCGCAGCACCACAGACAGGTAATTATACACCTCTGAATTAGAACCAGTCCTGCTTTTCTCACAACCTGTAAAACAGCCTAAAACAATTATGGCATCGCCCACCAATGGCAT
Source organism: Spinibarbus caldwelli (assembly GCA_039654775.1). Taxonomy (NCBI): domain Eukaryota; kingdom Metazoa; phylum Chordata; class Actinopteri; order Cypriniformes; family Cyprinidae; genus Spinibarbus; species Spinibarbus caldwelli. The sequence continues at coordinate 23,573,868 of CM077228.1, read as the reverse complement.
GCAGATAGTACTGTCGAATAGATTTGTTTGTTCATAGCACCCCCAGTGGTGATTTTAGGAAAAGTCAATCATAAGTTATGAGCACATTAACTTCATTTGTAAGTTTTTAACTTTTCCCCAGTTGGTGACGTTGTCTAAATGAATCAGTCTGGTCTCAATGTCAGACACTGAATTTTGTTCCAATGTGCAAAGTTACAGCCTCACTTCTGGCTCGTTATCTCTGTAGTTGACTTTCTTAGCTTGTTAAAGACAAATTGTGTAGAGCAGGGGTCTCCAACCCTGCTCCTGGAGTGCTACCATCCCGACGATTTCAGCTCCACCCCCAATCAAACACACCTGAACCAGCTAATCAAGGTGTTCAGGGTTACATGATAATTACAGACAGGTGTGTTGCAGCAGGGTTGGAACTGAAGTCTGCAGGACAGTAGCGCTCCAGGAGCAGGGTTGGAGATCCCTGGTGTAGAGAATTAAAAAAAAAAAAAAAAAAAAAAAAAAAAGATTTCTTGTTTAATGTCCGTTTGAATATCACTTTCACTGTGGGAAAGATTATACAAATAAAGAAATCCTTTCTTGAACTGACTTCAATTATGTCTTTTTTTTCTGTGATAGGCCAGACAGAAACTAGTGCAGCACCAAGGACAGGTAAGTATACACCTTTGAATCAGAACCAGATCTGCTGTTCTCACAACCTGTAAAACAGCCTAAATCAATTACGGCATCAAACCCACCAATGGCATGCAAATAGTACTGTCGAATAGACTTGCTTGGTCATAGCACCCCCAGTGGTGATCTTAGGAAAAGTCAGTCATAATTTATGGGCAAATTAACTTTGTTTATAAGTTTTTAACTTTTGCCTAGTTGGTGACGTTGTCTAAATGAATCGGTCTGGTTTCAATGTCAGACACTGAATTTTGTTCCAATATGCCAAGTTACAGCCTTACTTGTGGCTCAGCATCTTTGCAGCTGACTTTCTTAGCATGTTAAAGGCAAATGGTGTAGAGAATAAAAAGTCAATTTTTTGTTTACCCTCCGTTTGAATATCACTTTCACTGTGGGAAAGATCATGCACTTAAAGAAATCCATTCTTGAACTGACTTCAATTATGTCTTTTTTTCTGTGATAGGCTATGCACAAACTAGCGCAGCACCACAGACAGGTAATTATACACCTCTGAATCAGAACCAGTCCTGCTGTTCTCACAACCTGTAAAACAACCTAAAACGATTATGGCATCAAGCCCACAAATGGAATGTACATAGTACTGTCGAATAGATTTGTTTGTTCATAGCACCCCCAGTGGTGATTTTAGGAAAAGTCAATCATAAGTTATGAGCACAATAACTTCATTTGTAAGTTTGTACCTTTTGCCCAGTTGGTGGCATTGTCTAAATGAATCAGTCTGGTCTCAATGTCAGACAGTAAATTTTGTTCCAATGTGCAAAGTTACAGCCTCACTTCTGGCTCGTTATCTTTGTATTCGACTTTCTTAGCTTGTTAAAGACAAATTGTGTAGAGCAGAGGTCTCCAACCCTGCTCCTGGAGTGCTACCATCCTGACGATTTCAGCTCCACCCCCAATCAAACACACCTGAACCAGCTAATCAAGGTGTTCAGGGTTACTTGACAATTACAGACAGGTGTGTTGCAGCAGGGTTGGAACTGAAGTCTGCAGGACGGTAGCTCTCCAGGAGCAGGGTTGGAGATCCCTGGTGTAGAGAATAAAAAAAAAAAAAAAAAAACAATTTCTTGTTTAATGTCCGTTTGAATATCACTTTCACTCTGGGAAAGATTATAAAAATAAAGAAATCCTTTCTTGAACTGACTTGAATTATGTCTTTTTTTCTGTGATAGGCCAGACACAAACTAGTGCAGCACCAAGGACAGGTAAGTATACACCTCTGAATCAGAACCAGTCCTGCTGTTCTCACAACCTGTAAAACAACCTAAAACGATTATGGCATCAAGCCCACAAATGGCATGCACATAGTACTGTCGAATAGATTTGTTTGTTCATAGCACCCCCAGTGGTGATTTTAGGAAAACTTGATCATAAGTTATGAGCACATTAACTTCATTTGTAAGTTTGTACCTTTTTCCCAGTTGGTGGCATTGTCTAAATGAATCGGTGTGGTCTCAATGTCAGACACTGAATTTTGTTCCAGTATGCCAAGTTACAGCCTCACTTCTGGCTCGGCATCTATGCAGTCGACTTTCTTTGCATGTTAAAGGCAAATGGTGTAGAGCAGTGGTTCTCAACTGGTTTGGCCTTGGGACCCACGTTTTCCCATGGTCATCAAGCTGCAACCCACTTTTATATTTGTTAAAAAATAAAAAAGCAAATTTATTTAACAAAAAATAAGTTAAGACTGTTAAGAATATTACTAATACTGAATAAACAGCCTATAAGGTAAGGGTATTAAATAGTAGTCCCAAACTAGTTTTTGTTAATACAACTAAGTTGGTATGAGACACCACAGTCATTTAAGCATATACAAAATAACATAAAGTGGAAATAACATGATATTTTTGGGTTATGGAAACAGCCGTTACCATGAATAACATGAACTGTTAATAACACGTGAAAACTGCTCTTGATTTGAATGAATATCATACCTTCATGCAAATCCTTCCCAGCTAACACACACAGTACCAGTTATGTGATTTATCGGTACTGTACTTTTATTTCATGCGTTGCATGTTCGTAGTTTCAGCGCTTTAGTGAAGTGATATACAGCTCGGCGCCGAGTGCGCGCTACGAACACTGAATAACATCTGACAGGACATTTCGCTTTTCTGAGGTGAGAGACTTTTTTTTTCATAGCAAGTTACGAAAATAACGATATAATAATGACACTGACAATGAATCTGTCTACATCTCATCTGACCGCAGCTACTGAATCTAGACAGCGCGTTTTAGCCCTTTCACACAGGACGCGGCCTGCGCAGCGCAGCCCTTGAGATAGAAAGCGATTTGCGCTACACTGGTCAGAGCGAAATAGGCAGAGTTTTCAAAACTTTTACCGGGAGTTCGATTTGGTGCCCCGTTTCTATTGGCCACGCGGGTAATCGTCACAGAGCGCAGCGCAAAAGTTGAACAATTTTGAACTTTGACCACGGCGCGTGCGCAAGCTCGCCCATGTGCGCTCCGCTGTGCGTGCGCTTTAGTCGACGCAGAAACAAACGGTCCTCGCGTGGTACAAGCCTTTGAAATGAATGGGGTTTCATAGCGCAGCGCTTTCCGCATCCTGTGTGAAAGGGCCAATTTTCTCAGGCATTATTACTGCATCTAACAGAAGTGTCAACAGCTTTCATGCACGTCTTTTAAAATAAAAGTCTCGCATCAGAAAAAACATTTAGAATTACGTTTTTTGTTGTTGATGTAGTTTCTTTGGCCGTACACTCCGCGACCCACTCAGAACGGTCCCACCAGTTGAGAACCACTGGTGTAGAGAATAAAAAGTCCATTTCTTATTTACCCTTCGTTTGAATATCACTTTCACTGTGGGAAAGATCATGCAAATAAAGAAATCCATTCTTGAACTGACTTCAATTGTCTTTTTTTTTTTTTTTCTGTGATAGGCCAGGCACAAACTAGCGCAGCACCACAGACAGGTAATTATACACCTCTGAATTAGAACCAGTCCTGCTTTTCTCACAACCTGTAAAACAGCCTAAAACAATTATGGCATCGCCCACCAATGGCATGCAGATAGTACTGTCGAATAGATTTGTTTGTTCATAGCACCCCCAGTGGTGATTTTAGGAAAAGTCAATCATAAGTTATGAGCACATTAACTTCATTTGTAAGTTTTTAACTTTTCCCCAGTTGGTGACGTTGTCTAAATGAATCGGTCTGGTCTCAATGTCAGACACTGAATTTTGTTCCAATATGCCAAGTTACAGCCTTACTTGTGGCTCAGCATCTTTGCAGTCGACTTTCTTAGCATGATAAAGGCAAATTGTGTAGAGCAGGGATCTCCAACCCTGCTCCTGGAGTGCTACCATTCTGATGATTTCAGCTCCACCCCCAATCAAACACACCTGAACTAGCTAATCAAGGTGTTCAGGATTACTTGATAATTACAGACAGGTGTGTTGCAGCAGGGTTGGAACTGAAGTCTGCATAACGGTAGCTCTCCAGGAGCAGGGTTGGAGATCCCTGGTGTAGAGAATAAAAAAAAAAAAATAAATTTCCTGTTTAATGTCCGTTTGAATATCACTTTAACTGTGGGAAAGATTATACAAATAAAGAAATCCTTTCTTGAACTAACTTCAATTATGTCTTTTTTTCTGTGATAGGCCAGACACAAACTAGTGCAGCACCAAGTACAGGTAAGTATACATCTTTGAATCAGAACCAGATCTGCTGTTCTCACAACCTGTATAACAGCCCAAATCAATTACGGCATCAAACCCACCAATGGCATGCAACTAGTACTGTCGAATAGACTTGTTTGGTCATAGCACCCCCAGTGGTGATCTTAGGAAAAGTCAGTCATAATTTATGGGCAAATTAACTTTGTTTATAAGTTTTTAACTTTTGCCCAGTTGGTGACGTTGTCTAAATGAATCGGTGTGGTCTCAATGTCAGACACTGAATTTTGTTCCAATATGCCAAGTTACAGCCTCACTTCTGGCTCGGCATGTTTGCAGCAGTGGCGTAGCCAGAATTTTAATTTTGGGGGGGCCCATCTTAAAATGAGGGGGCCGCTCTATATTAGCTACATGTAGGCATTTTCAAGTGTTTGTGCGGCGTGTGGATAGCAGTGCGCTTATACTACATGACAGTTAAAGCCTGGTTATACTTGCATCCACACGAGCACGCAGCTCAATACTCGGACTGATTTAATTTTATTTTTAATATTATTTTGTTTATTTTTTTCATTATATTTATTGTGATTAACCTCCCGTTCTTATTCACACTATAATGACATTCAATCGTTGCACGCAATCACTGAGAATATAACTCGATTAAGATGATCAAACTTATTTTTTAATTATCGTCTGGGCTGGAAATATTTCTTTATTTAAATCATAAAGTCAGCGCTTGAAAAATGTGAGCATTATATTTAATACAAGTTTACCCTAAACCTTTAATTTAATCCTTCTATACAGCCTTCAGTCATAAATAATGTTTTAAGCTTTGACTAATTGTAATGCTTTTTAATGTGATACGTTGTTTGTTTAGTTTTCTCGCTGTTCTGTAATGAAATAAGGTGATCAGACAGTGAAGAATTGCCTATACACAGTATGGCTCGCACGCTTCTGTTTAAGTTACGAAATACGCATCGGGATATATTGACAACATATTCCTTGGTTTCATAATACTCAGTTAATTGTTGTAAACTGAGATTGGTGTCTTTAGAAGACGTATATGTGCTGAATTCTACATAAATAATCCACAATGCCGTGCTATGGGCACAGCCATTGATAGAGGCTGCAGCGGAAGTTCTCTTAGGGGCTGTTCACATATCGTGTCTTTTGCGGGCTCAGGTCCGTTATTTCAAATGTACACGCACGGCAGGCGCGCTCATTTTTTCCAAGCTCGTCCGCACCGCATCGAGATGAAAAACATTTCAACTTTTCAGAATGCCGCAAGTGCACCGCGGGTCATGTGACAAGAACCAACCAATCAGCTTCATCCTTTCCCGTAACAACATTGAAAGCTCAGCCGAGATGGAGGAACAGCTGATCATAGCTGTACAGGGATAGCCATTTTAAATAAATTTAGTAGCAGAGCGCAAGCGATTTTTAGTGCTTATCCTTTGCTGAAACTTCAGCATCTTCATGGAGAGCACGGGTCTAGGTTGCTTAGCAACGGCAGACCCCACGGGAGCGCAAGCATAGCACTCAAGCTACAGAGCACTTTGAAAGAAGGAGAAAGCAACACGCCTAGCGTTTTCCACGCGTTTTTAGGCGCGACGTGAACGGCCCCACGCTACTAATTGAATCTTCTGCTTTTCGAACCCGGAAGTGTGATAAAGGCTTACGTTTTTTTTTTTTGAAGGCATCAGAAATCTGAGGGGACCTGACATGTAAATGAGGGGCGCCTAGGCCCCCTCGTGGCTACGCCACTGGTTTGCAGTCAACTTTCTTAAGTTAAAGGCAAATGGTGTTGAGAATAAAAAAAATCAATTTCTTGCTTACCCTCCATTTGAATTTCACTTTCACTGTGGGAAAGATCATGCAAATAAAAAAATCCATTCTTGAACTGTAATAGACTTCAATCAGCTCTTTTTTTCTGTGATAGGCCAGGCACAAACTAGCGCAGCACCACAGACCGGTAATTATACACCTTTGAATCAGAACCAGTCCTGCTGTTCTCACAATCTGTAAAACAGACTAAAACGATTATGGCATCAAGCCCACCAATGGCATGCACATAGTACTGTCAAATAGATTTGTTTGTTCATAGCACCCCCAGTGGTGATTTTAGGAAAAGTCAATCATAAGTTATGAGCACATTAACTTCATTTGTAAGTTTGTAACTTTTGCTCAGGTGGTGGCATTGTCTAAATGAATCGGTGTGGTCTTAATGTCAGACACTGAATTTTGTTCCAATGTGCAAAGTTACAGCCTCACTTCTGGCTCGTTATCTCTGTAGTTGACTTTCTTAGCATGTTAAAGGAAAATCGTGTAGAGCAGGGGTCTCCAACCCTGCTCCTGGAGTGCTACCATCCTGAAGATTTCAGCTCCAACACCAATCAAACACACCTGAACCAGCTAATCAAGGTGTTCAGGGTTACTTGATAATTACAGACAGGTGTGTTGCAGCAGGGTTGGAACTGAAGTCTGCAGGACGGTAGCTCTCCAGGAGAGAATAAAAAAAAAAAATCCATTTCTTGTTTAATGTTCGTTTGAATATCACTTTCACTGTGGGAAAGATTATACAAATAAAGAAATCCTTTCTTGAACTGACTTCAATTATGTCTTCTTTTTTTTTTCCATTTCCTCCCCCTAGATCCCATTTCCACCCCTAAACCTAACTATCTCCACCCCCTGGATCAAATTGTTCCAATTACTCTTATACATACTGTTGTTACAAAATGTAGTTATATAATTCTTGTTACATGAGTACTTAGTGAAGTGAAAAAAGTGTTGTTACCAATGTCCTGTTACACATTTGTACTTACACATACCATTTTGAGGGTTGTTGCATGTGTGTAGTTACAGAAATATTACAGCTGTAGATACTATGTACCAATGTGTACTTACACTGTGATTACATACTATGTACACATCTAGTTACTATGTAAGTACACAGCTATTAGGGACACAATATAAACTGGGACCCTTTCATAGACTTCAATTATGTCTCTTTTTCTGTGATAGGTCAGACACAAACTAGCGCAGCACCAAGGACAGGTAATTATACACGTTTGAATCAGAACCAGATCTTCTTTTTTCACAACCTGTAAAACAGCCTAAAACATTCATTTTAACTGAGCCAGCTTGAAGCACTGCAATCAATCTGACATGTAAACATCATAATCAAAACATAAAAATGTTGTATATTTGTTTTTTTTTTTTTTTCTTTTTTTTGCTGTTAAAGAACACAAATACAGAACATTTTTATGTTTTGATTATGATGTTTATATGTCAGATTTGTTTCAGCATCATTACTCCAGTTTTCAGTGTCACACGATCCTTCAGAAATCATGTTGGAAACCGTTGAATAGAATAGAAAAGAATAGAATAGAAAACAAACTGAAGCAAAACTTAAGCTGACATCTGTAAGTTAAATATATATATATATAAAAAAGTGAACATGAATTCTTTTATAGCTGTCTTAAACATCCCTATGAAGTAGTTTGCACAAACACCTGTGTGAGTGTAGCTAAATGTCTCGGAATTTTGTTACCATTCTGTGCCCATCCTCGTTATTTCCAGCACTTAATCAAGCCACTCTTTCTTTAATACATGATGACACGTCATTGCCTTTGCGTTGGCTCTTGTATTGAGCGCACCGCAACCACTGAAATATTCAGTTTCTACAGTGACTCATTTGGCGCACATCATTCTCTATGAAACCTGTTAACCGGATTCACCAGTTCTAACACTACAGCGACATCAACTCTATATCGGTTTGCCCGAGCATTGCGATTCTTTTGCTTTTACTAGAATTCAATCAAATGGCTTTCCAGCTCTTTTTTGCATGTGCATGGCAAATTATCTGTTCTGCACGGCCGCACAGTTTAGAGGGAACATTGCACATAAGTACTAGCAAAACCATTCATTTATAGTTCGTAAAATACACGCTGATGTCTATGGAAACAGCAATAATGATCCTTACAAATATAATCTGACGACATGTTTTATTGATATCATATACATTGTGTAGGTAACTATAAAGTTTACTCTGCTCTTCTCCAAGTTTACCGGAGATTTACTTTAACGTGTTTCGGGAGGAGAGGATGAATTTACGTGTTGTTAATCCCACAGCTCAGATTCAGTGTGAACATTCAGACTCACATGTGAAAGGGTTAAAAGAGAGATTACAAACTAAATGAGTGAAATAGATTTAAGTAAAACAATATCCATTTATCATTAATTTGCTATAATTAACAAAAAGATCTAATGAAATAAATAAAATAACATTGATAATCAATTAGAGGGCTAAAACTTCCTACATATGACCCTGGTAATGTAATTCAATTTTAGTTTGTATAAGCATATGAAATGTTCTAGCTGCTCTAGCTGATTCATTCTTTGGTTCTCCTCTCAGCTTTGAATGACCCTTGTTCTGAGCTCAGCTGCACTGAGGATGAATGGTGTGGAGAGAAAAATGGTGTTTATGGCTGTTTCTGTAACGAGAGCCATCGAAGACCTGACCAGGAGTCTTTTGGTTGGACTTATTGCACAACAACAATTCAAATCTAAGTTTTAAGTAATCAATCACATTTTTACTAAATCTACTTAGGTGTTCATACTTCATTTTAATTTTTTTCTCAGATTTCTCTGAGGTTTGTGAAAACGGCTCTGGTTCCATGTCTCTGTCTCGCTGTCAGCTCTTTGAGGCTGGTTTTCCTACTGACAACTTACACCTCAATGACCCCAACTGCAAAGGAACAGTCCGGAATGGCAGAGTGGAGTTCTATTTTGACAACAATGACCACATCTGTGGTACAAATCTTGTGGTATGAGATATTATGCATAGTATATGCTATTTAAATACTCAGCTCTCACTGAATAACACTGAAGTACAACTAACTGAGAGTACCAAGTATCAACTTTTTTCCCTTTTTTTTTTTCAGTTGACTGATGAGTTTTGATTGGGTTTTGAAACTAAAATATTGTCTCTGGTCCACAGGCCAATGGCACCCATTTCATTTATGAGAACTTCATTTTCGGAACTCCAGACTCGACTGAAGGTCCCATCAGCAGAAAGAGAATTCTGAAGCTGAATTTCAGCTGTGTATACCCCCAAACCCAAACACTTTCTATGAATATGGAAATCAATCCACTAGAGAGGTGGGGCAGTGTTCTGTCTCTGTGCCAATTTATTTAACAGAAAAAAAGGAAAAAAAAAAAAAGGTTTTATATATGGTCATTTTCTGTAAACAAAGAGCACATATGCTACTGTATATCCCTAAAATAGAGTCATTAAATTGATACAGAATGTAGCATTTTTCCACACATCAACCCTACTGTTATTAGCGCTTTGAGTTTAAGAAAGGCGTACTACAAATAAAATTTATTATTATTATTATTATTATTTCAACAGTATTGTCCACAAGAAGCTTCCTGCTGGTCAAGGGAGATATCAGGTCAGGATGGTTCCATATCAGGATGCTGAGTTCTCCCAGCCCTTCAATGGTACTGTGAATGTGGAGGCGAACCAGCAGATGTTTGTGGAAATTTGTGTTGAAGGGGTTGACAGCCGTCAGTTTGCCACAGTGATTGACAAATGTTGGGCGACACCTGAGAATGATCCTCATCACTCTGTCCGCTGGGACCTTATCAGTGGAGAGTAAGACTTTTATTGTGTTTAAATTAGTGCAAGATCTTAAAATCTGGAAAAGCAAAACTTGTTGTTTATTGTGATGCTTTACAGCAGTGGTTATCAAACGGGGGTACGTGAGGTGACGGATGGGGCTACGCGAACAAAATGCTGAGCTTTGGCATTCATTTAATTCTACCCCAACTTAAAGTAACATTAAAACCAAGCATGTATTTCTGACTAGCAAAATGCCGCTTTTAATATAAAACAGGAAAATCTGAGTGCCGTAAACCGTCAAATGACATCAAATTACCTCATCTTTTGCAGTCAAAACTGACTGCATCCACACAAGCAGCGTGTGTATGATAGAATGCCCGCAGAGTATGCTGCTTTAGCAAATCGCACTGCTGTTCATTGTATAGATTTGTTCGCTCATTAAGACAGTGACTTGCCGCCACCTACTGGTGATTTTAGTTTTAATTCTACAAGTTTCACTTAGTTTGGCCATCATTTATTGCTTTATTTATTATATTAATAATAGGCCTACACTTAATGGCATGTTAAGAATGATATAGAAAATAGAAATAGAAAAAGATATACAATTAATAATAAGGTTAGAAAAACCTTTGCCTCTCTAAAGGTAAAAAAATGCACCTGTAAATCAATTTAAAGGATTCAAGATATGAGACTGAAGGCACTGGCTCTGACCAGAGAAGGAAAGAAAGTAGGTCTGAAAATCAACGTCCCCAAAACAAAAGAAATGAGAGTAAGGTATGGAGCGAATGCGCCACCTATCCAGATCGATGAGCAAGAGGTCGAGAGAGTACGAGAGTTCATCTACCTGGGCAGTGCTGCACGGATTAGAAAATCAAATCAGGCCTTTGCTATGTTGAGGCGAGTCTGGCGAGCCAGAAATATAAGGCTGAAAACTAAGCTCAGGATTTTTAATACAAATGTGAAATCCGTCCTCCTGTATGGCTCGGAAACCTGGTGGATGACCAGATCCCTAAAGAACAAAATCCAAGCATCGGTCAACAGGACGCTTCGATATTCTGGGAATCTGGTGGCTGCGAGTGATCTCAAACAAAGACCTGTGGAGAAGGACGCAGCAAGGACCAATATGGAAGGACATCAAAATAAGGAAATGGGGATGGATTGGACACACCCTGAGAAAGGACACAGAGAACGTTACTAGAAAAGCTCTCGACTGGAATCCTCGGGCACAGAACAAAAGGCCGTCCGAGGAGAACATGGAGACGGACAGTGACAGAAGAACTGTCGAATAACAACCTGACATGGGCGGAAGCCAAGAGAATGGCCCTCAACAAGGTCAGATGGAGGAAGGTCGTTGATGCTCTATGTCTCGTTAGAGGCAAAGAGGACTAAGCTAAGCTAAGCTAAGTCAATTTAAGGGGGCAAATGTTGTCCCTTAATGGAAAAGATGTGACAGAGGTCTAAGTGGGGGTACTCAGAAGATTGTTAAATGCCCCAGGGGGTACGCCACTGTAAAAAGTTTGAGAACCACTGCTTTACAGGACATAATTATTTTTGAGGTACAGATTTTCTGAAAGCACCACTTTTACGCCACTATAAATTGGATGATTAGTGATTCTGCAAATCTCTTTTTCTCTGTTTTTGTTGACATAATTATTTTATACAGTGTTCCAGGTTAATTTATGCTCCACACATTATTATTAAAGATTAAGAAACTGGCTTGTTGATTGTCACTATTGATATTCTTAGGTGTCCCAGTCCAAATGACGTCACAGTGGAGCTGCTGCAGAATGGAGTCAACATATGCAGCCATTTCTCCTTCAGGACGTTTGTCTTCAATGCAAACTCCACTAAGGTTTACCTGCACTGTGGTGTTTACCTTTGCCTTCTGACAGGAAATCACTGCTCAACTGTGAGTTTACAAACCCTCTCAAAACGAATATGTTTCTGATATTTTTTAAACATGGTTACAGCAGTTGTTTTTGTGAATTTATTGTATTAGAGCTTAAATTTTTTTAATCTAATTAATTACATTAAGTGTCAATTAATTAATCAAATTAATCATAAATTGAGCGTTCGCAAAGAGCTTGATTGACAGGCGATCTGACCAATCAGAACACGGATATTATGTACCGCCGCTGTTCTCCGCCATCTTGCCCGACAGCTACAGCCTGTCTCCATAGAAATCCATCGCTGCATCCGAAAGCTCTAAAATGCTGCCTTCGGAGGCAGCATTCCGAGGCAGGAAGGCATCAAGGCACGTCCGAATCCAAATTCTGCTTCACTTCCTGTCTCCGGAGGTACCTTCTACTGATAGAATTTTGAAGGCAGCATAGATGTATCCTTCGCTGCCTTTGATATCCCACAATCCTGTGCGTTCCATTCCGTGACGGTTGAGCTAAAAAAAATAAAGATGGCATCTGAAAGTTGCGTTTTGTGGTCAGTTTATGTAAATATATATTTCTGACTAATTTTTTGCACTTTTGATGTTATTTCTAGCGAGAAATCAGTATTATAGCAATTAAATATTCGTTGTTATCACCAAAACTCATTTTGTTGTAGATCAATAAACCGTTACGCTGCCTCAGAAGCCTGTCCGAAATCAGTTTCACGAGGTGCCTCCATGCAAAAAGGCTGCCTGCAAACTCATTGCCTGATAGGGCAGCAAGACAGCTGAGACGCAGCCCATGTTAAAACGGGGTAAAAAAGATTGACTGAATTGAAACTTTTTCAATATAACTAAATATAAAAATGTGCGGAGGGTTAAGCTGTGCTGTTGTTGGTTGCCACGGTAACGGTAATAAGCTAAGGTATTCCTTTAAAGCACTTGTTTTGCGTACCAGAAAATCTATTATGTCAGGAGCTGTATGCATGGCTTGCAGCGCTTAAGTTAAATACTGAGTGTTAAATAATAAAATAATATATTAATACGTGTGCTCTTATCATTCTGTGGACAAAATCCCGTGAACTTCGGCCCGATCGGGAGCTTTTTATTCACATGTGTGCTCATCTGTTGTCAATGCAGCTCTCCTTGCGTCGCTTCATGTCATTTTCCCACTCATTAAACTATGACAGGTCCTTTACTGCAAAAAGACGGTCATTGTGACACTCTAAAGTGATGAAACTATGGCACTATGTGCTTTTGAAAACCATTTTCACTTTATATTGTTGGCTTGGAAAATATGTAAATGTGCATGCCCAGTAGACGCAGCTGTATCCCTTCCAGCCTTAACCACAAATCAGACAGGAGCAGTGGCGTAGCCAGAGGAGGGGCCATGGGGGCACTTGCCCCCCCTGAAAACTGATTGGCCCCCCAGTGTGCCCCCATCCTTCTAATGTGTCTGTCACTCATAAATTCAAATAGTATCTTTCGGCTTCAATTTAAAAAAAGCCAGGCCTAAGAATAAGCCAGCTGCTGTTTTCCAGCGATAGAAAGCACATGGAAGTTGATCTGTTTTAAATACCTTATTTTTTTGCAATTAGCGAGTTGCAGCGCTAGATTTTGCCCTCTTTCAGTGTTAGAACAGACAGCACAATTAGGTTTGTGTGTTTTTTATTTTTTGGCTGGTACACAGAGTGATATTGAGATGCAAAAGCAAATCGTATGATGTTAATCTCACATTCCACACTTTAAAAGCTGTAAATAGGCCTCTTAGAGGTGGTGGTCTTGAGTTACATGACTGCATGAGTTGAGAACGAATAGCCTACGTCACTCTAAATTAAATCAGTCTCGAATCGCATGACTCGATAATGACTTTATAAGAACTGTAATTAAACTTTAAAAATAATTGCGACATTAACTAATAGCCTAACTCAGTGGTTCTCAAACTGGGGTAGGTGAGGTGATGGAGGGGATATGCGAATGAAATTCAGAGTTTTGGCATTCATTTAATTCTACCCCAAATTAAAGTAACATTAAAACCGAGCATGTATTTCTGCTAAACAAAATGTCGCTTCTAATATAAAAACAGACTCTAATATAAAAACGGACTGCATCCTGTGCATGTGATAGGATGCCCACTGTATGCTGCTTTAGCAAATCGCGCTGCTGTTCATCTTTAAAGTAGATTTGTAGCACTTAAATCATGAAGAGCAAATATTGACACCGACTGTACATTGAGTTTGATTTAAGAAACTCTCTTCGATACAGACACATAGGCTACCCTGTGCGAGTTGTTTTTCATGTTTAAAATTTGAGGAAGAATGCAATTTTCCTTGAATATCCAAATGATTGCAAATGTGACATTCATAACTACAGCCTTTTGATTCGTTAATGAATGAATGCCGCGACGCCTCGCTCATTAAGACAGTGACTTGCCGCCACCTACTGGTGGTTTTATTTTTAAATCTACAAGTATCACTTCCTTTTGCCAGCATTTATTGTTTTATTTATTATATTAATAATACACTTAATGGAATATTAAGAATATGACATAAAACATTACATATAATTAATAAGGATAGAAAACCTTTGCCTCTATAAAGGTAAAAATAAATAAATAAAAATGCACCTGTAAATCAATTTAAGGGGGGCAAATGTTGTCCTTTAATGAAAAAGGTGTGACTGCAGTCTAAGTGGAAGAGAGGGGGTACGCAGAAGAATCTTAAATGCCCCAAAGGGTACGGCGCTGTAAAAAGTTTGAAAACCACTTATACAAACTGCAAGCCACGGAAGCAACGGCGCCGGCGCCTCTGATCAAAGTCTATGCTCTGCATGACGCTGTGTAAGCACTGAACAATAGGCTACAGGGGTAGAGAGAATCTATGAATATTATTTGTTTGGTTACAAACACTTCGAAACGGACAATATTCATAAAAAGTAATTTGGTGTAGGCCTATGCGCAATTTGCAACCCGAACATGACCGCCGCAACCTCAAACTTCATTCACCACATGTAGGCTGCAGTAAAACGGTTTCTTATGGATAATTTGCCAAATATCTAGAGATTATGAAGATATTTTTTATATGTAGCTTGTGTTTTATAATCGTCTTAGATCCCCATTAATTATTAACCTTGTTAATAATAATTATCACATTTTGTAGTTTGTGACTAATGCCAAATTATAATTTAACATTTTTTTGTTTGTCTTTGTAACGAGGAGTCAAAGGCGAGCGGATCCATTTGCAGGTTTTTTATTAGTTCAATGTCAGGCACATACAATGATCAATCACCAGCGTCAGGGATAACACAGATAATCCAGAGACATAGACGTATTCCAGGCAGAGGTCGGGGCAGGCAGCAATCAGTATAAACAGAGTCGAGAAACAAGAGCAATGGTCGAAGAGGCAGGCGGCAGAGAATCACAAGGAGTACAAACAGTCCAAGATAATGCACGGCAGAAACAAACACAAGGAAAACGCTCGGAAATGTCAGACTGGGCTAAACAAGACTTCGCAGTGAACTGAAGGTGTGAGTGACTTATATGCAAGTCTGTAAATGAGGTGCAGGTGTAACTGTGAGATCAGGTGATCGTGTAGTGCAGAGACTGATGGGAAATGTAGTCCGTGAGATGCAACAGTCTGTGTAGTGCTCGTGTCCAATGATGAAAGGGTGACATCTAGTGGTTGATGGGTGAATGATCCTGGACCGGATCATGACAGTCTTTTTAAAATTATTTTTATAATGAACATATTGATTGATAACTAGGAGAAAAATAGAGTAAACCTTATAGTTACCTACACAATGTGTGATTGACGTGAATAAAATCCATCATATGTTTGAAAGGTTGTTTTCTGTTATTATTATTGATAAGCATAATATGGCATTATAAAACTGATAACATTTGTTCATGCATGACAAATTTGCATTTATCATCATCCTTATACAAATTGTTAAATTGTTGAATTTATGAAATTATTCATATAATAATTTAGAACTGTATTAATAATAAATTTGCATATTGTTATTATTATAAAAAAAGTGTATATTTAAGAAATTTAATAATATATGATGGATAAATAATTAATTTTATTGTAAATATAACCTCTTGATTCTGGTACCCACCTCTGCTAAATATGTTTCTGATCTGCACAGCTCGATTTGCTTCACCTGAATGTCACACATCTTACTGGAGAACCATTTGAGAAGGCAATTCACTCTCCTCAACTTATAATCAGAGGGAAAAGTTATTCACTATACCAAAGACCATTTCTGACCCAGAAAACCCCCGTTTAATGTTTCAAGGCAGTCAGATAGATAAATTAAAGGTGTATTTCACCCAAAAATGTAAATTCTGTCATCATTTACTCTCCCTCATGTTATTCCTAACCTTTATGATTTTCTTTCTTTCATGAAACAAAAAAGAAAATGTTTTTTGTCCACTGTAATGAAAGGCAATGGAAATCAAATCAACCTCTATTTTGATCACCATTGACACTCATTATATATGAACAATAACTTTCTTCACAATTTCTTTTGTAACATGGAAAAAAGAGAGTCATGGTTTGGAACAACATATGTGTCATGGATTCACCAGGCTCTCCTGTCACACACACACACACACACACACACACAGAGCCAGCACTCACTCTCACCAGCCTTCTGATGACCATCAGCTGCACTCATCAGCTCATCAGTCAGTTTGGCATTAAACATTGTTGAATTTTATTATTTTTGTGAGCTTTACTCTATTCACACATTGGATTAATTTATTTATTACAATTTTTCACTTCTGAAAAGTGAAAAGTTTATACAAATTGTATGTGACTGTTGAGATTTACTGCAGTGAATAAATGCCATTAAAAGATAAATAAAAGATTTAAAGTTCAGTAAGCTTTAAAATCAGCAATAAACAGTAATACTGTTTATTGCTGATTTCAAAGCTTACTGAACTTTAAATAATTTGGATATCTACAGTTCTGCATATATACACAACATAAAATTGGCCCCTCTCTATTAATTGTGGCCCCTCTTGTGGACCCCCGTTGAAAAAATCCTAGAATCGCCCCTGGACAGGAGAGTAGATTAACTTCGGTGGACTTGAAAAATGATGTGTTCCGCGGTTGAAATAAAACACTTTCTGATGTTTATTCATGTTCATTTCGTGCTTTAAGTAAATAAGACGATCGGTTCACGTGTTTGAACTGAGGCAATACAGTGATCTGTCACGACACATTGAAGAGCCACAAAACGGTATTTATTGTTTGAATTTCTTTAAAAATTATTCAGTTTAAAAGCTGAGGGTCCTGAGACCTTGTTTCATGTCAGAAGTAACCTGCTCTGTCTTCTCTGTCGGTGTTGTCAGTTTCCTCTTTGCTCTGTGATGTATTTTTCACTGCGTGAGAACGTGTGTAGTGTGAGAGCAGCACTGTTTGTCTGTCATGGTAACAGTAACTAAGGGTGGGCGGGTTTTGCAAACGGTCAATTACGATTGGCTGTGAAAAAACCCCCAAAAGATAATTAAAGGGGTCATATGATGTTGCTAAAAAGAACATTATTTTGTGTATTTGGTGTAATGCAATGTGTTTACGCGGTTCGAGGTTCAAAAAAACACATTTTCGACATACTGTACATTATTGTTGCTCTTCTATGCTCCGCCTTTCTGAAACGCGTCGATTTTTACAAAGCTCATCATTCTGAGAAGCGAGGTGTGCTCTGATTGGCCAGCTATCCAGTGCAATGTGATTGGCCAAATACCTCAAGCGTGTGACAGAAATGTGACACCCCCTTACTGCATTGTAATGCCATGTCCCAGCGCGATAAGACAAAAACAATAAAACACATTATAAAAGCAGCATTTGTTGCATTCAGTGAGGACATAGTTACTGATTATAAAGACTCATACGGTCTTTTCATGCGTTGTGCCATGTCATGTAAACATAACACCATGTCTGCATTTGTAATTGAAGAAACGCCAAACAAGCACTACTCTACACTGCTCAAAACTCGAGTTTGAATGGTCAGTAGCAAATTCTTTAAATATTGAAACGTACTTACAGGCTGTGAGTCAGAAGCACCAGACTGTCCTTGCGACGTTGGAATTGCCCCACTTTATAGTATTCAGGGCATTCATAGTGTTCACATTGTAGGCTATTCTCTCCCAGGATCAGGAAACAGTCCTCTGTAAAATGTGCTGCACACACTTGAATATTTGCGTTGTACTGTTCTGGAACAGTGTTGTAAATATAACTTAACCACTGATTTCTAGTTGTGTACTCATTTTGAAGGCCAACAAAGTACTTTCGCTTTCATAACGAAACACACAGCGACGCCACGACATGGTGGCGGCAACAATACTACAGTGAGAATAAAAGAAAACCCAGGGGTACGGAAATAAAAATTCCATATGTGGGACTGTACCGCTCAGCGGGTTAAGTTAACATTACAAATGGTAGATTTAGAAAGAAATATTTTATTTCATTCAACATGAAATTTATTACACAAACGTTTAAGCTGCAATGGCCTAACATAAACTGTAGAACATAAAAGAAGATAATTTGAGAAACATCTGTTTTTTTTTTTTTGTTTTTTTTTAAGTCATTGGTAACCAAAACAGCTTTGTTAACAACAGTCTTCAAAATAACTTTTTTTTTTATGTTCAACAAAATAAAGTATGACATTTAGGTTTGAGTAAATGATGACATAACATTTTTGGGTGAATTATACCTCCCTCCCCCTTTTTACTTTTTAAATGAAATAATACTCTAAATAAGAAACTAAAATATGATGTGCTACTGTACTTGCTGCAAAAGGTGGAAATAAATATTAAAGTGGATAAAAACAATACGACTCACTTCATCTGATATTTGTTGTGCTCAGAGCAATCATATGTATGTTTCATGAACATTATGAAATGAAATCATGTTTTGGAGACAAAAAAGGTCAATATTTTCAGATCTGTCAGGTGTTCTAACTGTTTTGGCCGCCACTGTATGTATATTAATTTAATGACTAAACATTTCATTTGTAGTATAATATAATGTTTTATTGCAATACAGTATATCCTAAAACAACACACATGGTTGTTTAGATGTTGGTTTCAACTGCCCTCAGTTTTAAGTACAGAATCATCTGATTGCATAAATTAGTACATTAGTACAAATAATTATCATGTACTTTTTTTTTTCTCTTAGCACTGTGACTCTGGATACCACTGGAGAGAGGGCAGGTCTGCGGAATTCCACGACAGTGCTTCCATTTCCATGGGTCCCCTGATGTTGTCTGAAAGGAACTAAGGTATTTTTCTCATCTAATTCAGTTGTGATGGATTGTTTATGCATATTTTAAAAAATATGCTATGTCTATTTTGAATTAATTACTTACTTATCACTTTATTATATTCATTGTTCACAGATATTTAGGCCCCACACAACAGAACATATCCACGGCTTCATGTCTATGTGGTTATTTGATTATATTTTTTTGTTTCTCTGCTAAGCGTTCTGATGGTTTTCTAGAATATTTTATAGAGTGAAATATCTTTTCAAAGAATACTCATTGTTTTATAAACTTCTCATCTCTTTCTAATGAATGTGATACTGATTCTACACTCTATGTAGGTATAATGTTCTGTCTATGCTATAATATAAATAAACAGTGTCTATTGTCTGTGTGATTATGGTTTATGCTTTAGTTCCCATGCTCTGGGCTAATGTTGCCCTACCAGAATTTGTCCCCTATGGTGGGTCGAAACAACATTTGTAATGTGATGAAGAATGAGAACAAAAAGAAATATAGTTGAATAGTTGAAGAACAAGCAACCTGGTCTAATGGGGAAAAACATGGGGGGGGGGAAAGAAAGCCAAACTACTGATATTCTATTTAAGCTTATTATTATTCTGTGACTAAAATTTTCAAAATGTATCTTCTCCTACAGCTTTAAAGCTATAACTACCAAACTTGTCCGAGACCTTGAGACTGTTCCGACTTAGTGTGCTATATCTTTTCTGACTGATTGGACTTATGGTTTTCCTATAAATGCAACCCGGTCTCATCAATCTGCGTATAAATAACACAAGTTTACACTTTCCAATTGGGTGTAATGCATACGCCAAAGTCCAATTTTGCATGCATATGACACGCCAATCCTTCCCATTAACTTCAGTGGAGAGCAGATGCGTCCGAATACCACGCAGCATCTTCAGCGGCAATGACGTCACCAGCGAGGCTCGGTTCGCCCGGGTCACCTGATGCGCATACACCTTCAAACAGGTAAGTAAGGGCAACAATCTTTTTGTGTAACGAGATCACTGGTTTAACGGTATTATTTTAATTATTTCAGTGTTTCTGCATCACGTTAGATGAGGTAATGTGTTAAAATGGCAGCGTATGTGTTCAAATGAGTTGTTAGTGGAACAGTGGGCTGCTTAGTTTGTGTCATGTGTAATGGAAATGTTTAAGTTGACTTTGTTGTCTACTGCGCATGTGCGTGGTATGGGAGGGGTTCCGGGGTGGCTGTGAATAACGGGAGATGCAACTGACATGTGTTGGATTCGTGTTCAATAAAACGGTGTGCACTGTTTAACGGAAACCTGACGACTCGTGCAGTTAATTGGTAGCGAACACGACATGGTGTCAGAAGCAAAAACGGAGTAGAAGACGGAACTTATAACGTGAGTTGTTGCGAGATCTGAAGTGTGCATCGCCATGGTGAAGTTCACTCCGCCGGAGCAGTTTGACTTTTCCAAGCCAGAAGCGTGGCCAGACTGGAAACAGAGGTTTACCAGATATCGAGTCGCATCACTGCTTACAGCAGAGGGTGAAGAGGTGCAGGTATATGCCCTGATTTATTCGATGGGAGCAGAGGCAGAGCACATATTCAGATTGTTTACGTTCCAAAACGAGGAAGATGGCAACAAATATTCTGTGGTAATGGCCAAATTTGACCAACATTTCATCCCGAAACGCAACGTTATCTATGAGCGTGCCAAGTTCCATTCTAGAGTACAACTTCCTGGCGAAAGTGTGGAAGCATTCGTCAGGCAGCTATACGAGCTAGCTGAAAACTGTGATTTTGGTGCACAAAAAGAAGAGCAGATGCGTGATCGCATAGTAATTGGAATTCGGGATAAGCAAGTGTCACAAAAACTACAGATGAAAAGTGATCTAACATTGCGCACTGCCATTGAAATGGCCAGACATTGTGAATTAATTAAATTCCAGAACACAGAGGGAGTAAAGAGCGTGAAAAATGTGGATAATGTGCATTGTTAACAGAGGTGCATTGTTAGCAGAGGACGAGCCACCATGGCGCACCACTCTAACTCTAGCACATACACCAGTCTCATTCAAAATTGATTCCGGGGCCGACACCTCAGTGATGTCCGAGGCTACCTATGAAACACTGCAGAACAAGCCTAAACTCACTGCAGTGAAAAACACTCTTCAAAGTCCAGGCGGCGCAGTGGCCACAAAGGGGCAGTTTTTAGCAAAAATTAAAGCCCATGTCAATGGCCAGCTACGAAATTGTTGTTTTAGGGTAGTAGTAGTTAGAACTAGTGGGGAAAACCTTCTAAGTCGAACAGTGGCAATCAAACTAGGCTTAATCAAGCGCATTGACGAAGTCAGCATGTTTAGTGGTGTGGGCAGGTTAAAAGGAAATCCAGTGAAAATCATCTTAAAAGATGGAGCACAACCATACAGTGTAACTGCACCACGACAGGTTCCTATTCCCTTACTCCCTAAGGTAGAAGAGGAGCTAAAAAGAATGGAGTCAATGGGCATAATAGAAAAAGTTATGGATCCAACAGAATGGTGCGCACCCATGGTTCCAGTTATAAAGAAAAATGGAAACATTAGGATCTGTGTGGACTTGAAACGTCTTAATGAGAACGTGAAACGCGAGAAGTTCATCTTGCCCACATTGGATGATATACTCCCTAAGCTAGCTAAGAGCACCGTTTTCTCCAGTTTGGATGCAGAAAGTGGGTTTTGGCAAATACCCCTGGAGGAAAACAGCGCACGCCTGACCACCTTTATCACACCGCTGGGAAGATATTGTTTTAAGCGGCTTCCTTTCGGCATCACATCAGCACCTGAAATCTTTCAACGGAAAATGTCAGAGCTGCTGCATGGACATGATGGGACAGTCGTATATATGGACGATATCTTAGTTTTCGGAGAAACGCAGGAAAAACATGATCAGAACCTTAAGAGGGTCATGGAGACCATACGAGTTTCTGGACTGAGACTCAATAAGGAAAAATGTCAGTTCAGCCAGCCAGAACTGAACTTTCTAGGCCAGGTAGTGACCAGGCAGGGCATCGCTCCAAGCCCGGAGAGGGTCAAGGCAATCACAGCTATGGATTCGCCCCAAAACATCAGTGAGTTGAGACGGCTGCTGGGGATGATAAATTACATCGGGCGATAGCTACCGAACCTCTCCACAGTCCTACAGCCCCTCAATGAACTGCTTAAGTCCGAACGTGACTGGTGTTGGGGACAATCGCAAATGCAAGCATTCACAGAAGTGAAGCAGTTAATCTCGTCAGCTCCTGTCTTAGAGTTTTTCGACCCTGTAAAGCCAACAGTCGTTAGCACAGACGCCAGTAGTTATGGGCTCAGAGGAGTGCTTATGCAGAACCATGATGGACGGTTGAAGCCTGTGGCATTCTGCTCACGCATGCTGACAGACGCTGAAAAGAGGTACGCTCAGATAGAAAAAGAGTGCCTCGCAGGAGTGTGGGCCTCTGAGCGTTTCTACCAGTATCTGTGTGGCCTGGAGAAATACAAGTTGCTTACAGACCACAAGCCATTAGTAACCCTCATCAATTCAAAAGACTTCGACACCACACCCATACGTTGTCAGCGCTTGCTCATCAGGTTAATGAAATTTAATCCAATCGCTGAATATGTTCCGGGGAAACATCTAGTAGTCGCGGATGCCCTGTCTTGACACCCCATGGCGGACATTCCACCGGGGGACCTTGAAGCAGAGGTTAAAGCATACGTGGATTCAGTGGAAGATGACCTGAGGGTGAGAAAGTCAATCATTGAACAGATTAAAGATAAGATAGGAATGGATGGTGAACTGCAGTGCGTTCTCAGATACATCCGAAATGGTTGGCCAGAATATTTGAAGAGCGTTCCATCGAATGTGAGTGCATACTTCAAAGAGCGTGGTTCACTCAGTGAAACCAATGGACTGGTGTTAAGAGGCAGACAGATCGTGATTCCTGAAAGTATGAGAGGAGACATGCTCCTGAGGATTCATCAGGGCCACCAAGGCCTTACTAAGTGTAGAGAGCGCTATAAAGGTGCTGTGTGGTGGCCTGGTATTGCAAGTGATGTGAAAAGGCTGGTGTCATCATGCAAACACTGCAATATTCACAGGCCAAGCCAAAACAAAGAACCGCTGATCACTACACCATTACCTGACTTACCTTGGCAGAAGCTTGCCGCCAACCTGTGCGAGCTTAAAGGTCGTCATTACCTGGTTGTGATCGACTACTTTTCAAGATGGCTTGAAATCTTGGAACTGCCAAAGACAACCTCAGAAACAGTCATACAAAAGTTGAAAGGTATCTTCACACGCTTTGGAATACCTGAGCAGTTAATGACTGATAATGGACCTCAATTTTCAGCTGAACAGTTTAGATACTTTGCAGTGGAGTACGATTTCCACCATGTCACCTCAAGTCCCCATTTCCCACAGTCCAACGGCATGGCCGAACGAGCTGTGAGGACTGCAAAATGGATTTTGAAACAGGACGACCCCCACCAGGCACTGTTGAGTTACCGTTCAACCCCTACCGAACCAACAAAGGAGAGTCCAGCCAGACTGCTGATGGGTCGTGAAATCCGTACAACACTTCCAGTCCTGAAAGAGAGCCTTCAGCCAATGTGGCCTAACCTGAAAATGATCAAAACAAATGATGCAAAAGCGAAGCAGTGCTATGAAAAGTACTACAACCGTAAATACTCTACCAGACCTCTCCCACCACTCAATATTGGTGACAAAGTCAGGCTGAAGATCGATGGTGGAAAGGCGTGGACAACCACTGCAATGGTGCAGCGCCAGGAAGTAATGCCGCGCTCCTTCATACTGGAGACTGAGCGAGGCAATACACCCAGGAGAAACCGGCGCCACATCCAACTGGTGAGCCAAGAGCACTCCTCACCTTCATATAGACTCTTCCCAACCAAAGGATCAACAGGGACAGTGTGGACCATCAGAACAGGACTTAGTGCAGAGCAAGAGTGAATTTCCTTCTGAACCACCCTGTTCACCTAAACCTTTGGGTCAAGTCATCACCAGGTTTGGAAGAACTGTAAAACCAAACCCCAAGTATGCTAGTTAGCTGAGATGTTGGACATTAAAGGGCAGAATAATCCCTGTCTCATCTCAAGGAATCGTGGTAGTCTACCCACACCCTTAGTTAGTTTTTTTTGTTATTGCGAAAAACAAATGAAGGATGAAAAGAAACACTGTAAAACCCTTTTGTTCGGTGTGTGACAAGAATTTATTTTGTTTAGATAATTAATAGAGGACAAAACTGAGAGGGTTAAAGTTATTGTTATGTTTACTTACTTTTAAAAGGGGGGAGATGTCATGTGTAATGGAAATGTTTAAGTTGACTTTGTTGTCTACTCCGCATGTGCGTGGTATGGGAGGGGTTCCGGGGTGGCTGTGAATAACGGGAGATGCAACTGACGTGTTGGATTCGTGTTCTATAAAACGGTGTGCACTGTTTAACGGAAACCTGACGACTCGTGTAGTTAATTGGTGGCGAACACGACAGTTTGCACAGCTGGTAACCTGCCATTGACATTAGCCTAAGCTAACTTCTACTGTATGTTATAGACCTGTTACCATTTGAAATAAATAAATAAATAAATAAAACTGTTTTTAATCATGTTGTGACATGGGTCTTCAGCTTTTAGACTTGGCTGATGACAGCACAACAAATCAACCAACCCAGTATTGCGTGATAATTTTGATCATGTAAAAAGTCCATACATTTACCATATTTTTACCATAGTAACTGTTGCTCGACCATGTCATGTGTAGTCAATACACAGTAACTACAACATATACCATGCCTCTCATCACCGTAACTGTAGTTTTACTGTGGTATTTTTTGTAGGTATGGTAACCACAACACCTTTTCATGATTTTACCATAGTAAAGTAACTGTGTTTTACTGTCTACTCTTTGTATGGGTTTACCACATTAACCGTAGTTTTTCTGTGGTATCTGTAGATAAAGCACAATAACCACAACACCATTCTTTTACCACAGTAACTGTACTGTATACTATTTGTAAAGCAATAACCACAATGCTTGCCATGCCTTTAATATGTTTTTGTGAAGTAATTCAATATTTTTTTTCTATCTTGCAGTTACGCCAGATCACATACTCCAGCAGTTCAAGAAGCCATCTCTCTCTCTTTCTCTCTCTCTGTCTCTCTCTCTCTCTCTCTCTCTCAGCTTTTCCGTTCCTATTTTTCCGAACTGTAATCCATAATTCAATTACACATAGTTTTGCTCTCTCTCTTTCTGTGGTTCAACATGGCATAATTTTAAATCTCAGAATCAAATTCTGACCAATTCTGACAGAAAGCTGCTAGAATTAACAGGGAACTTGAACTCGAAGCTCCCAATGCTGATCTTGAAGAAGCTGAAAGAAGCTTGAACAAGTCCTTCAAAGGTTCAGCCCTTCACAGGTTTTGTTGAACACATGATTTGCTTTAATGAACGCATCCTTATTTTACATGTTAATAATAACTTTCCTTATATTTTGGTCAAATATTTTGGTCACTTTGGTCATTTTTAACACACTGTCTCAACGTATATATTTCTCTTCATTTCAGCTGAAAGGGAAGACCAAAGGAAGGCCTGTCATGGGATTTGAATTTGACCATCTTGTGCGTTTAAGCAGAAGACCAAAAGCTGCAAAGGCAAAGGCTTCCAATGGTATGTCTGTGTTGGTCTGAGCACCTTGACTGAACAGTACTGCAGTTACATTTATGCAGCATTTGATGTTTCTTTAACTTTGGTTTACATAGCCCATCAGTAAGAACCCTCAACAAAGTGTCATGTAGAAGTAGTAATAATTCATACAATTTACCAAGTCAGCAAATTCATATGCTATTGTACAAGCGTAGTCATACAAAATTCTACAACTTTTACTCCTACTGCTGTCATTGGCCATTGCCTCAACTCTCCTGCAGATTGTGCTCATAGTAAGTAGTCGGAGTGTTTGTATCATAAAGTTTATTTTAAGTCCATTGGAATCTTTATTAATCTTTACAAATTTGTGCGGTCTCTTCCCGTTCTAACAGTACATGATATCTGTCCACACCTCACAGTCTGCCTTTCTTTCCATGTCAGTCCTGTCACGATCACTATGTATGTGTCTGTGTGTGTATTTTATATATATATAATTCTTGCTCAAAAAGGTTGACTTTTATAATTTTTTAAATTATAATTGTTATTAACCCTTAATTTGTCTTGCATTTAGTCACAATAGTAGCAAACAATGATTACAGGAGATATATTTTTAAAGGGAATAATTGTAAAATATTCAAATATTGTTTTTAATTACTTTTGCCTTTTTTTTTTTTTTTTTTTTTTGTTAAAGAAGAAAATATGCACTTTTCAAATGGAGCCTTGAATATTATTTGTCATCTTATAACATTTTCTGTAAACAAATTCTCTTTTTATTTTTGAATATAGACAATGTTTTTTTAAAGGGGTTTTCTATTGCATATTTCTTAGTTACCTCTATGCAAATACATTTATATAAATCAACTGCTTTTTTTTTGCTTTCATTTTTTTCCCATAGTTGCACAAACTGGAGAGCGAATGCTGTTCTGGGCACTATATGGGAAAAGTTTGAGATATCAATAAACATTGGAAAATGACTACAAAATGTGTGATTCATGTTATTTATTTATTTATTTTTATTCCCATAGTTCAACTGGCAGATCTAAGAATGGCAAGTTTGTAGGGTCCATTTCCAGGAAACACAGAAGTGATTGATTGTTTTCCTTTAATACACTATAAATACACTAAATGTTACAGAAACACAACTGAATAGTTGAAAAATACTGCATGTTTGAATTAGGTGTTTTTTTGTAAGCAAATTAAACATTTTGACATTTATTTTTCACACAGTATATGCAAACTTTTGAGTTTAAATATTGTATACTAATATTAGTGTAAACAATGTATACAATGGGAACTATTACTGTCACAGATCGACCAGGCTCCCACGCCAGCCAATCACATCGCACATCCTCACCTGAATACTAATGGAGCACACCTGGACGCACTCAACACCTCATTACCACAAACCATATAAGCACGCACCTCACCACAGTCTAACGTCCGGTCTCGTTTACGCATAGTGAATGATGCTATCACAGCGACCTACCTGCTACTTACCTCCTTGTGTACTTACCTCCAGTGTTCTCTCCAACGTCGTGTCTCCTGTGTTCCCCGTCTGTCTGCTCCAGCGCTCTCTTCCAGAAGTCTGCTACTCTGCCTGTGTGAGGTGTGTGCCCTCGATCTCCACTGCTAATACTCCTGTCAAGACAAAGATCTATAATCATCATCTCATCTACCGTCTTCTGATTTACTGGATATTCTGCTCACCATATACAGTCACCATATGCTCTGTTGAACCATTAATAAACATCTGTTGTTTTCCCGAGTCTCCGTCTGAGTCTGCTGTTCATAACAGAAGACCGGACCTAACACTAAGGACAGCATGAGCAATACCGACCCCTTCCAGGAGCTCGTGGACAATCTCCGACGAGTTCTTCTTCCTTCACCACCTCCACCGCCATCACCACCGATCACCTCCACGACAAACACCATCACTTCTTCTGCACCCCTGATCGCCAGTCCCATGGCCCGACCAGCGCCCTTCTCCGGTGTGGCGGGGGAGTGCAACGGGTTTCTCTTACAATGCTCCTTAGCCCTAGAGATGCAACCGCAGCTGTACCCCACTGAAAGATCAAAGATCGCCTTCATCATATCCCTCCTGACAGGTAAAGCTCTACAGTGGGCTGAAACTATCTGGTCACAATCAGGTCCAGTCACTCAGTCTTTCCATAATTTCATCACTCACTTTCGTGAAGTGTTTGGCCACTCAACAGCCGATCCATCCATCAGTGATCAACTCTACCATCTCCGACAGGGAAACAAATCCATCCAGGACTACGCCCTCCAGTTCCGCACCCTCGCTGCGGCTAGCGGATGGAACGAACGATCACTACTCACCACTTATCGTCAAGGACTCGAACCTAAGTTGCGGTTGCAACTCGCAGGATATGATGATTCTAGTGGACTGGAGAATTTAATCCAACTATCCATTCGTTGTTCAACCCGCATGCAATCATGTTTTGAGGAATCAGCCCAACTTACCCGTTGCACTCCTCAACAGCGCCCCCAAGAAGCAAACCGCCCTCCAGAACCAGTTCACGAACCCATGCAAACAGATAGTACCCGTTTATCGTACACAGAGCGGCAGAGGCGACTTACCCATGGCTTATGTTTATATTGTGGAAATAGTGGGCACCTAAGATCATCATGCCCCATTCGACCTCCTCGACTCCCGGTGAGTGCAATTCGACCCTCTATATCCAGAATGAACCCCCTATCTACTGTTGTAATGCTTACTGCCTCCCCTGTATCCATTCCAGTTCACGCCCTACTCGACACAGGGTCCGCCGGAAACTTCATTTCAGGGAGCCTCTGCCGCCAGCTCAACCTCCCAACCGTTACCAACCAAACCATCTATCAAGTCCAATCGATAACTGGAAAACCCATCAGCCGCCGCCATGTAAGACTCAGTGCGGGTCCCGTTCAGCTACGTGTGGGTGAACTACATGAGGAACAACTCCATCTGCTGGTTCTGGAGGAATCTACAACAGATATAATCCTCGGACTTCCATGGTTTGCGCAACATGATCCCCAGATTTCCTGGCGCACGGGAGAAATCCTGAAGTGGGGCAACCAGTGTTTCCCAACATGTTTCCCACGTCTACCTCACCCAGCTCCTCGTCAGATCCAATCTCTATCGGTAAACTCCACCTCCATAGAAAGCCCTCTTGAGAAACAGTCTGTCTCTATACCCTCCTGTTATGCCCCCTTCAGAGATGTCTTCTGCCCGAAGAGGGCCTCCCAATTACCTCCTCACCGGCCATGGGACTGCGCGATTGAACTGGTACCAGGTGAGCCAGTGCCCAAAGGAAAAATCTACCCGCTGTCTCTACCGGAACAGAAGGCCATGGAGGAGTACATCGAAGAGGCTCTTCAGCAAGGCTACATTCGCCCTTCGACATCCCCTGCTGCTTCAAGCTTCTTCTTCGTGGCAAAGAAGGACGGAGGCTTGCGGCCTTGCATTGACTACCGAGCACTTAACAAAATCACCATCAAGTTCCGATACCCCCTTCCTCTCGTCCCAGCAGCCCTGGAACATCTCCGCGGAGCCACCATCTTCACCAAGCTGGACCTCCGCAGTGCGTATAACCTCATCCGGATACGCGAGGGGGACGAGTGGAAGACGGCTTTCGTAACACCTACTGGCCACTATGAATATCTTGTCATGCCGTATGGTCTTGTCAACGCCCCCTCCGTATTCCAAGACTTCATGCATGAGGTGCTCCGGGAGTATTTACACCGGTTCGTCTTGGTTTACATCGATGACATCCTCATCTACTCTCGGAGCTTGACCGAACATCGCCTCCACGTTGCGGAGGTCCTACAACGCCTACGCAAGTTTCATCTGTTCCTCAAGGCTGAGAAGTGTTCATTCCATCAACCGTCAGTACATTTCCTAGGATACAACATTGATAGTGGTGGCATCCGTATGGACGAGGGGAAGGTGGAAGCCATCAGGTCCTGGCCAGTCCCTTCCACCATTAAAGAACTTCAAAGATTCCTCGGCTTCTCCAACTTCTACAGACGATTCATTCAGAGCTACAGTACCATTACCAGTCATCTAACCAACCTCCTACGTAACAAGCCCAAGTCTCTGTCCTGGACATCTGCCGCCACGGAAGCATTCGAACACCTGAAGGACGCCTTTACCCGTGCTCCAATCCTCGTCCATCCTGATCCCACGAAACCCTTCATTGTAGAGGTAGATGCCTCGACTACGGGGGTTGGAGCTGTTTTATCCCAGCAGCAGGGGACCCCAGCCAAACTTCACCCATGTGCCTTCTTTTCCCGTAAGCTCAGCCCGGCGGAAAGAAACTATGACATCGGCAACAGGGAACTTCTGGCCATCAAGCTAGCCCTCGAAGAGTGGAGGCATTGGTTGGAGGGTTCACAACATCCATTTACCGTCCTAACTGACCACAAGAACTTACAATACTTGCGCGAAGCCAAACGACTAAACCCTCGCCAGGCCCGTTGGGCACTCTTCTTCACCCGGTTTAACTTCACCATCTCTTACCGTCCAGGATCCAAGAACACTAAAGCCGATGCCTTATCACGTCTACATACTCCACAGGAAACCAAAGAAGAACCAGAATCCATCATTCCCGATAAACTCATTGTCTGTCCCATCCAATGGAGTAACGACTCTGCCACCTCCTCCAATGCTTCCACGGCCATTCCGCCGGGCTGCCCACCAGGAATGCAGTATGTCCCTCGATTACAACGCAATCACCTAATCCACTCTATACACACTTCACTGGGCACTGGCCACCCCGGGGCCAACAGCACCCTCTCGCTATTGAAGAACCGCTACTGGTGGCCCAACATGGCAAGGGACGTGAGAAGGTTCGTCCAGGGTTGTGCAGAGTGTGCCATTTCCAAAAGTCCTCGCCACTTACCAGCAGGCAAGCTCCTCCCGTTACCCGTTCCAAATCGTCCATGGTCACACCTGGGAGTAGATTTCATCACCGACCTGCCAGATTCAGACGGTAACACATGCATTCTGGTGATTGTGGACCGATTTTCAAAGTCTTGTCGACGCCTTCCTCTCAAAGGCCTGCCCACAGCCCTGGAAACAGCCGAATTATTGTTCAACTTCGTCTTCAGATATTTCGGCCTACCGGAAGACATAGTGTCGGATCGGGGCCCACAATTTATCTCCCGGGTCTGGAGGGGATTCTTCAAACTCCTAGGTGTGACCGTGAGTCTGTCATCAGGATACCATCCCCAAACGAACGGGCAAACGGAGAGGAAGATCCAAGAAATCGGCCGCTTCCTACGAACCTTCTGCCATGACCACCAGGACTCTTGGAACCAGTTTATTGGCTGGGCCGAGTACGCCCAGAATTCCCTACGTCAACCTTCTACTGGACTCCCTCCCTTCCAGTGTGTACTCGGTTACCAGCCACCCTTGTTCCCCTGGTCTGGGGAGCCATCAGAGATACCAGCAGTGGATTACTGGTTCCGAGAGAGCGAGAGGGTCTGGGACAATGCTCACCATCATCTTCAGCGAGCAGTGCGCAGGCGCAAGATGACAGCAGACCTTCGTAGGTCCGAAGCCCCCCAGTACCAACCGGGACAGAAGGTCTGGCTGTCAACAAGGGACATCAGACTGCGCCTGCCCTGTAAAAAATTAAGTCCCAGATATGTTGGTCCCTTCACGATCTTGAAGCAAATCAACCCGGTCACCTTCCAGCTACAACTTCCTCCACAATATAAGATCCATCCCACATTTCATGTATCACTGTTAAAACCTTACCACCCTCCTGTCTCTCCCTCCACAGAGCCTGGTCCAAGTGAGGAACCCCCTCTTCCACTGATTCTGGAAGATGGCGCCGTATACGAGGTTAAGCAGATCCTGGATTCCCGGCGCCGTGGTGGTCAGCTGGAATACCTTGTTGACTGGGAGGGCTATGGACCGGAGGAGAGATCTTGGGTTCCCAGGAATGACGTTCTAGACCCAACCCTACTCGAGGAATTCCACTCAACCTACCCAGATCGACCAGCTCCCAGGGGAAGAGGTAGACCACCACGCCGTCGGGGTCCTCGGCCCTCTGGAGCGGGCCGTGGAGAGGGGGGTAATGTCACAGATCGACCAGGCTCCCACGCCAGCCAATCACATCACACATCCTCACCTGAATACTAATGGAGCACACCTGCACGCACTCAACACCTCATTACCACAAACCATATAAGCACGCACCTCACCACAGTCTAACGTCCGGTCTCGTTTACGCATAGTGAATGATGCTATCACAGCGACCTACCTGCTACTTACCTCCTTGTGTACTTACCTCCAGTGTTCTCTCCAACGTCGTGTCTCCTGTGTTCCCTGTCTGTCTGCTCCAGCGCTCTCTTCCAGAAGTCTGCTACTCTGCCTGTGTGAGGTGTGTGCCCTCGATCTCCACTGCTAATACTCCTGTCAAGACAAAGATCTATAATCATCATCTCATCTACCGTCTTCTGATTTACTGGATATTCTGCTCACCATATACAGTCACCATATGCTCTGCTGAACCATTAATAAACATCTGTTGTTTTCCCGAGTCTCCGTCTGAGTCTGCTGTTCATAACAATTACGCGCTTGTTTGAAAAAAACAAACAAAAAAAAAAACAATCACTGTAATCAACAAATCTGTTGCTGCGTCAGGTTAACCACACGATGTAATCTGTTGTTGCAATTTTATGTTGAGTGGGGACAAATAAACCATTAACTGATTATCTGTCCATTCACCACAAGAATCCGGAAGATCCTGTTACAAGTGACCATATATGGACAAGTAAGTGTGACGCCTCTGCTCAACTGGGTTGCCATTGGCTTTGAAGTTCCCTTGGCACTCGTAGAACTCGCTGTGATTGGACTATCTTTTAACCCAAATTAAAAAGCGCTTAATGTTGTAAAGTACGTTTTGCTGTTATTATTACGTCAGTAATACCTTCAGTTAACAATGCAGTGTTGCTATGTCGTGAGAAATTACCACTTTACCGAGATCGTAACCCTAACCCTGAGCGTAAGTTTATTATACTACAAATACCAGTGCCATGTTTTTCGCGTTTGAATGGCAGAGGCTTATGTGTAATGTAGTTTAAAATATTTAATAATAAAATGGGGGAAAATACAATCTTTATTGAACAAAGGTATATTTAAACATGTTCAAAAACCTTTATACCACCTTTTCATATATGTTTGAAAACTCTGTCCAACATTATTTAATTAACACAGCATAAGTAGCTGTCCTGCCAAATTTCTCTTTAAAATTATAATCAGACTTTGATTTACAGCCATTTGAAATGTTAATTGTTTTTGCTCTTCCAGGGGACTCTACTGGGCCCCTGGGGATGGTAGGGCAGTAAAACATACACAGATCTATTCTCAGTATCACAATAAACTGTGCTGAGTCACAATTTTTAGATTGTCTTTTCAGCAACTTTCCAATATGTAAGTATTGCCTATTTGGAATGGGCTCCATTTATTTCATTAGATCAGGAGCAAGAATACAGTGTTGACAGTACACAAAGACACCAGTTTAAACAACTAATATATATTGTGACACTTCATTGTACTGTAAGCCCAATGTGTCATTCAGTAAGACAAGGTACAGACAGTGTGTGGTTTATGATGCAAAAACCATACAATTCATGCAATTCAAAGAATCATAATACAAAAGACCTAATTTGTATCTCTGTGTTAGAAATGTCTCATCTTTGTCCTCTTCAGGTGCTAAACATCAGTAATGTCCATGCTCATCTTGCTTATAATACAGTACAGGATTCATGTTGATCTTTCCCTGGTAAATTTAGTACAGTTGTGCATGAAGTGCCTGTAGCAATATAGTCCATGCAGTCTCTTCTAAAGCATTTTTCAGCATTCCCTTCTTGTAATGGAGTCATTAATATGACCAAATGTTCATGTCTTAATACATATAATTACTATGATTGTTTTAATTGTTTACAAAATTAAATGGTGTATTTACCAAACACCATGCCTAATACAGACTATTTACTTCATACTTTATTATCCAACACCATGTGCAATACTTTACTGCAGGATGGAGCATAAAGACAGTTAAAGTAGCATATTAAGACATGATAGTCAAGGGAAATAAAAATGGGTCATGTTAAAACCATATTATTTTTATCAGATGAAGTCACCAGAATGCATGCATGGTGAAATGTCCTGAGCATCATAGAATCACATTCAGTTTCCTTCTCATCATCAGAGCTCTCCTGGTTTTCTTTCTCTTGCTTGCTTGTCCATGTATCCCTATCATAATCTTCTTCCATGTCATAAACAATTTGCAGTTGTTATCCATCACACTACAGTACAACTGATGAAAAAAAGACATGACCAATTCAAATCAAATCACTTTGTCACAATACCATGAATGCAAGTGTACAGGTTGTGAAAGTCTTTTGTGCAAACTCTGCAACATGACAATATGGA
Organism: Spinibarbus caldwelli; assembly: GCA_039654775.1. NCBI lineage: Eukaryota > Metazoa > Chordata > Actinopteri > Cypriniformes > Cyprinidae > Spinibarbus > Spinibarbus caldwelli. Next base: position 23,539,662 of record CM077228.1, on the reverse strand, counting down.
TGACGTGTATTGAATATATATATATGCAACACAAATATATATAAGAACTCAATACAGATAGAGAACAATATATGGTAAATATTATACTATATAGAGAGCAAAAAAATGAAAACAATAATAAACATCATAATCACAGTACACATATACCTTTGCAGTGCAGTATGGTATAAATTAGTGCAAACAGATGGTAACAGTGAGAGCAATCCATGGCTCGGGTGGCTGGAATCTCTGACGGTCCTCCTCACACTCCACCTGCTGTAGATGTCCTGGAGGGACAAAACATGTATTTAGGGTGTGGTAATCAATAAACAAATGTAACATTTGGACCAATCAGACACACATTTGTTCATTAAATTTAACAAATAGATTAGATTTAGATTAACAAACCATCACAGACCCCTCACCCAACACCAGACTCGGTGCCTGTATGTCTGTGAATGAAGTCCAGGCCCCTGGCTACCATGGCAACCAGGAGACTTTTGCCAGGCCAGATAAGCTTTACGACCTAATGGCATGTATAGAGTTCTCTCTCTCTCTACACTTTCCATAGGAAAGACATATAATGCACATAAAAATGGACTCTTCTCTAATTAATTCATTGAAAAACCTTTCTTTGAATGAACACACATATCCTCAGGTCATTGTGTATATTGTTACTGTTCGTGTATATTGTCTTTTGTACTGTATCCTGTTTTATGCATGCTTATGATAGATCACTTGTTAATATTACCTCACTTATATCATGTTTGATCTCTATCAGTTCGTCTTCGGATGGTCTAATTGAGAGTGTATATTATATGTTGCTACCTATGCAACATATAAGTGTTCTAAGAATCTTTAATAGTTTGTATATCAACTTCCAATCCAACCCCATGCAAATTACCATGCTCAGAGACAAAGAGTTGGAAAACCTTCCCTCCAAAGAGACTGGAGCCCATTGGCTCTTTGACTCCCCAGAGGTGTGACCTCTATACCAGATAAAGCTCTCACACACAGGTCCGGCCCTCTCTTCTAAAAAATCTCTCTTCTGCAAAAACTTCTTCTGCAAAAACCTCTTCTGCTATCTTCTGATTGCTCCGTGAGGGACTCACGGAGAGCTGGAACCCGTGCAGGCGCGCCCGGCGGGCCCCCAACATAGAGCCGTGGGTGATCTCCCCAGCCTAGGAGATGACTCTTGACCACAAAGACCCAGTCTGCAGTTCTGTTAGATCCTAAGAGGATGAGGAAGATGTGAGTTAGAACTCTTCTGGACCATTAAGTTTTTGTGCCAGGCTTTACGACCTTGTCTTTCCATTCAACCAAAGCTCCTCGGACCATAGCAGATCTCTTTCTTAGCTCTTTTTCCACTCTCTACCTGGAAGAACATTTCTACCTCAGAACATCTTTGGAATTCATCACTCTTCAACCCAGAAGAACGTGATCGCGAGTCCAAAAACCTTGAAACCATCAAGACTTTTCATCCGAGACCGCATTCCGGACACAAAGGAAGTGCAAGTATAGTACATTTAACTAAACGAAACAGAGGTTTAGTATAAGTTATAGACCCCGTTATAAATGGCGCTGATGGTTTTACTCAGGTGGTTAAATGACTTTTTCCATAACTGCATTCTCTGTTTTCTCTAATGGCTTCATTCATCCACTTTAGCTCCACTTTGTATGTATGCATGAGTGTATGTTATTCGTTGTTTGTTTAGATTAGTTATGTGTGTTAGCGTTTAGTTAATAAAACTCGTGCACAAATTACATGACTTTCTGATTCTGCCTTGCATATTAATGTCCCTTTACGATTTTGACCCTTGCTACATGCTCTAATGCATTAATAGGAAGGCATTTTCTGTGGCCATGGAAATATCCTTTCTTAGAGTTGATATTAATTTACACTGAATGTTCGCTGGACGAACAGATCAGCTGATGGCAATTTAACTCTGCTACAGTTATTACTGTCAGCCGATATAAATAATTGTAATTAATCATAATTAATTGTAATTATTTATATACAATTCCCTTTTGAGCTAAATTTGCTACACAAAATATAATATTTTTAATTGTTGCACTGGACTTACCACTGATTCTTGTTGGAGTTATGGGCTAAAAGAATCCCTCCACCACTATCTTGCAGTTGTTCAGTTGTGAAGTTTCTTTTATAGGCCGTAACATCTGTGCTGTCGCAGTAGAGCGGTTCGTGAATGCAGTCTTCACAGCACATACCTCATGGGTTTGGGCAGCAGTGCTTCACTTGGTGGCCATTGAATTGATATCTTCATTAACTGGCTTCATCCTCCTTCAAACAAAGAGACAAAACAATAAGTCAATGATAACTCCAGAGAAATAGTGTTGGTGAATACAGGTGCAGGTGTCAGTACTCACTACATTCAGTCATTTCCTGCCCAAATCCCAGAGATGATGCACTGCTGATTTGCTCATTCTGGGAGCAATAAAAAGATGTATATGTGAAAAATGACAACTGCTGAGTCTAACTTGAAGAGTTTTTTGAGAGATCAAATGCTGTACCACATATAACTGCATAGCTTGAATACATACATACCAGTGGAAATGTGCAACTTTTCTTTTCTGTTTGGGCACAAGTGTAGGCCATGTTCATTCCTCAGGACTAGTTTGACTGGCTTGTTGTGACTGATTTTCTTTGCGTTTTTGGTCTTTAGCTGTAAAACAAGAAAATATCTATTGACCCCATGTTTAATTATTGTTTAAACATAAATTAAGCAGTTATAATTATATACTTCAAGCTCAAGTTCCCTGCCAACTCTAGCAGGCTCCTGAGTTCATCTGTATACATCAGATTCAGAGTCTGAGAAAAGGCCATCATGCAAACTCTCAGTTTCTACATTACAATAGAGTATAAAAGAATGTGTAAGTGAGTGAGGGAGTAAACGAATAAGATGAAGAGAAACAGACAGAGAAAGGCAGAATATTGTGTGTAAGTTTAACAGAATAAGAGGAAAACAGCATTAGAAAAAGCTGTATTCTTCATTAGCAAGCTATATTAATATGAATTATTTTAAATATGATTACATGCTGACAGTATTGTTGTAAGCAGTTAAAAGGCATCTTTACATCAAGGATGAGTCCACACCACAGTTATTTAACATTTAATAATGACACAGAGGAACAATATCATTGGAATCTCTTTGACTCTTTCAAAACAAATTTTTCCAGCTGATGAACGATAAAAACATTGACAGCCAATCAGAATCCACCAGACTTTAAAGAGCTTGAGCATTTAAATGGCAGAGAACAATCGCAGCGCACAGTTATAATAAACAGAACATTATTGTCTGTTGGTGTGGATGCTAAAATAGTTATTACAGTTCTTGTTCTTGGTGTGAATAGATTTAAGTTATCTGATTTGGCCAAATTAACTGAAGATCTGATTTGTCACGTGACAAGTTAAACTAGCATTTCCAGACTCTTGCTTCTTAGACAGATGTGTTCAATAAAAATCAACATGGAAAGAAAGGCAGACTGTGAGGTGTGGACAGATATCATGTACTGTTAGAACAGGAAGAGACCTGTAGCATTTGGGCCAATCAGACACACATTTGTTCATCAGATTTAACAAATCAAATTAGTTATTAGATTAACAACTAACCACAGACCCCTCACCCAACACACATTCTGAGTGCCGGTATGTCTGTGATGACTCCAGGCCTCCCCGACCCGGTTCCATAGCAACCAACCTGATAACACTAGTTTTATTGCCTTAAGGAATGCGGGCTGAGCAACACTCACCTCATTTTCCCTTAGGAAAGGGACATTAAGGCACATAAAAATGGACTCTTCTCTGGTTAATTCATTGAAAGACCTTTCTTTGAATGAACACACATATCCTCAGGTCATTGTGTATTTTGTTACTGTTCGTGTATATTGTCTTTTTGTACTGTATCCTGTTTTATGCATGTTTATGATAGATCACTAGTTAATATTACCTCACTTATATCATGTTTGATCTCTATCAATTCGTCTTCGGATGATCTAATTGAGAGTATTTATTATATGTTGCTACCTATGCAACATATAAGTGTTCTAAGAATCTTTAATAGTTTGTATATACACTATTAATCCAACCCCTGCAAATTGCCATGCTCAGAGACAAAGAGTCGTAAAACCTTCCCTCCAAAGAGACTGGAGCCTAATTGGCTCTTTGACTCCCCAGAGGTGTGACCTCTATACCAGATAAAGGTCTCAGTCACAAGTCCGGCCCTCTCTTCTTCTAAAAAAACCTCTTCTGCAAAGAGCTCTTCTGCTATCTTCTGCGGGCGCGCCCGGTCAGCCCAACATAGAGCCTGGGAGATGAATCTTGACCACAAAGACCCAGTCTGTGGATCTGTTAGACCCTAAGAGGATGAGCAAGATGTGAGCTGGAACTCTTCTGGACCCTAAAGTTATTGTGCCAGGTTTATGACCTTGTCTTTCCATTCAATCAAATCTCCTCGGACCTCAGCAGATTCCTTTCTTAACCCAATGGCCCTGAATATTAAGTGATTCTCCCCTGAGAGAAAAAGGGCCCTCCCCTAATGGCCTCTAATGGCCCATCAGTGTGACTGTGACTTTGAGGCAGGTAAGACAGAATGTGAGGAGACTGAAAAAATGGGTTGTTTAAATTATTTGTATTTTATTTACAACACAGTATAATCAAAACATACATAATGAAGGTCAAAGACACATTGTGCACACTGACCACAGAGATGTGAACAGACTTTGAGTCATTCCTGCAACAGATTCTGTCCAACAAGTGAAACAAGTAAATCATACCTGATATTTACGTGTGTTATTTAAGTGTTTCTGCTTCTTTCCATGGATTCAAGAAGAAAAAAACATAATCAGTAGTCAAGGATCTTGTTTTACCATAGAATATCAGTGTAGTTGAACATCAGATGTTGGTACAGCGCTCTCAGAGGAAAACAGTTTGAAGAAAGTCATCAGGATTCATCTGTGGTTCAGGTACCTGATTCGCTAAAATACAAACAACAACAAAAAAAAAACAACAACAAAAAAATAAAACATTTGTGAACATGTTAATATCAGGAGCATCTGTAGGTTTTGTAGCCATAGACTCACGCATGCATTGTATTATCATTAAAAAAAAGACATTTTATATCTGAGAAACTAATTATTATTGTTTAGCATGTTATTAAAATCTATTTCTGAACAGAGTAGGCTATTAATAATAAACATTCTAAACATACTTAGACTCATAGCATTGATCATGTTACAGTGTACACTCATATTACTTTTATTGTTTTATATAGAGCATGAAAACATCATCGCGCCGTAATCAATTTAAATACAATGAATTGCCTTTCATATTCAAAATGTTTTACTCGATTTCAAACATTGTAGTCAGGAATTATAGTTTGGGAAAAACCCAACTATTATTTTGTTGTCATATAGCCTAGTATGTATGATTTTATAGTAGCCTATGATATGATTCTGTAGCCATAGACTCACACAAGCTTTGTACTATAAAAAAAGGATATTTTACATCTGAGAAACGAATTATTATTGTTTAGCATGTTATTAAAATCTATTTGTGAACAGAGTATTAATAATAAACATGGTCTAAACATTCTTAGATGCCTAGCATTCATCATGTTGTAGTTTGGGAACAACCTAACTAGTAAATGTGTTCTTGTTTATGTCACAATAACACGTTAACTAATGCAAAAAAGAAACATTACTTACTCATCAGATTGATCTCCTCTACTCGATGAAATCTTGTTCTTCTTTTGAGGGAAATCCAGCCTTTACTCAGCACGTCTTCTTGCAGAAACTGACAGTAGCCGCGATGAACGAACTCCTCGCGCTTTGTTTATGTTGGGCGTTTCCATGCGCACGTGTCTCACGTGGATATTTACATATGAACGGCGCGAGCCGCGAGGGGGCGGGATTGCATTAAAGATGATGAGTTAGACGGGAAAGACTGAACATTGTGTTGGTTTCATACGGATTACTTTATCACAGAATATTTGTTTTCGATTTACTTCATTTAAAAGTAGACACTTCAAGCTTTCTATAGATATAACTCCCATGTCTCCGTGTTGAGATTTCACCGAGTTACAGTTCATTTTAGTGATGCATTTCTAAAAGCAGCTCGCGGAGACGGCGAAGACAGAGAGCGCACCCTGTTTGTTTTCTTTATTTTCCAAAACCACAACATTTTGTTTTTATTGTGAGTGTACCCGAAAAAAAAGATACTTCAAAGTTTCAATTGATGTATAACACTTATCTGTATGACCAAAATCGACGGAGTATTTTTAGTGTCTTTCACACTGATAAGAAAAAAAATGAGCCTGTCTCGCCGGCGAGACGGTCGACCCCAGGGGGTTAGCCCTCTGGGGTCTGAGGGTGTTTTGGAGGCCTGGACAAGTTTTGACATGCCCTGACATTTGTGCGTTTTTCAGTTGCTTATAAAAATATAAATGGCTAAAGTCTAATAACAATATAAACAGCACAAACTGGGCTACAATAATATGTTAGCAGCATTTATGTACATGATTGTGTTTTTGAGAAAGCAACGTTTATGCATGGTTAGTGAAAAACTAAAATTTTGAAGTCACTGAAATAAGGCCATGAAACACATACAGAACATTTGTTCATAAGACTTTTGAGAACTGGATCTTGTAGCCTAGAGTTTTTGCTTCAAAATTATATGAAAATCATCTTGTTTACTTGCTCACAGAAAACAATATATTGATTTAAATTTTCTAAGACACTTTTTGAGAAGAAAGGGTCTATGCGAGAAGGCGTCAACTTTCACATTCACACCTGAGAAGACAAAGGCCTGCATAATGAGCTGCATAATGAGCCATTCAATCAGGTATGTGACTGAGAGGGAAGAGTTACAAGAAAGAATGTGAGGACAAAATAAATTTATATATTTTTTGTTTGTAGTTTATTAATAATATATTTAGCTATCACACAAAATAACTTGAGATTCACTTGCGAGTGCAGTTAAACATTTTGTTAGGAATAATCAAAGCTGACTTTTTAGCATCATTACTCCAGTCACATGACCCTTCAGAAATCATTCTAATATTCTGATTTGCTGCTCAAAAAACATTTATTATTATTATTATTATTTTTATTATTATTATTATTATCTGAACACTGAGAATTAAACACACCTTTATGCCAAACATTCATTCATAGTGTTAACACTAACGTTACTTTTATATCTTGTGGTTTTATATGTTATAAAATATTAAACAAACATCCTGACGTTGTGAGACATTTAGACAATGAAATGACACATATTTCAAAATGTTTCACTTGATTTCATTCATGTAGTCAGGAATTATAGTTTAGGAAAAGTCTAACTAGTAAAATGTTTACATGTTATGTCACAATAACACAATAACAACAGATGCAAGTAATCTTAGGCTACTCATCAGAGTGATATCCTTCACTGGATCCAGCTGCGCGACGCGTCGCGTTGTGAGGTAAATTCTGGGTTATTTCTCTCAGTGTGTATTTCTTCCAGAAACAAAAATAATGTTAACCGGGATGAACTTGTTTGTTTACGCGGAGGCGATGTGGGAGTTTACATGCGCGCGTGCCTCACGTGGATATTTGAATCTGAAAAGCGCGATCGGCGCGTGGGTGTGACCGCATTAGATATAATGAGTTGAGACGGGAAAACTGGACATCGCATTGTTTTTATACGGATTACTTTAACAGAGAATATTTGTTTTGGACGTGACTGACTTCATTTAAAAGTAGACATTTCAAGCTTTCTCTACATATATTTCTCATGTATTTGAGGTGAGTATTCGCGGAGATTCATGTTGTTTTATTTACGTGTCCGTGAAGAGAGGTGACAGAGCCGGCAGAGAACGCACCCTGTTTGTTTTCTTTATTTTAGAAAAGCACATTGTTTCGTTGTTATTATGACTATAGAGAAATAAAAGTAGGCCCTTTGCAGTTTCAAACGATACCTTATTCTTATCTGTACGATCAAGACTGATGGAGTATTTTTAGTTCTTTTCGCGGTCATAAAGAAAATATGAGACAGCCCGCACCAGCTTCGACCCCAAGGGGTTAATGTCTATACTCAACAACCAGAGCCAATGGGATGGAAAAGAAAACCAGTACAAAGAGGACAAAGTGGAAGAGGCAAGCCTTATACTGGTCCTCCAGGAATGTGCTGGGGATGTGGACAACTCGGACATAACAAAATAGACTGTCCCACCAATCCATGGCAACAGCCACCTCAGGGTAGAAGGGGGGAGAGTTGGCAGCAACCCACCCAGGGTCCATCACAGGGCCTAGTAAACCCCTGGGGAGGTCCAAATCAAGGATATTAGTGGTGCCCAGAGAATCCTGAAGGGGAGAGTCAGCTTCCAATTTTAACAACTAAAGCTGATCAAGAACCTATTCTACAAATTGAAATAGAGGGAAAGACCACACCAATGATGGTAGACACAGGAGCTGTTTATACTTGTGTAAATTCAAATTATGCCTCACATCTCCCCTTGTCTGGAAAATTCGCAAAGACAATAGGATTCTCGGGAAAAATGCAGCTAATTCCAATGACAGCTCCAGTGTGTCTACAAACAAAAAATAAAAGTGTAACAATGCCCATTCTTGTGTCAAATCAGACTCCTGTTAATTTGTTAGGAAGAGATGCATTATGTAAACTGGGCCTACAAATTTGGTGTTCTCCAGAAGGAGTCTATATAGACACAATAGGAATAGAAACTCAAATGATGGTTGTAGAGCCAAAAGCAAATGTTTATTGGATAGGACAAATAGAACCAGATGTGAGACAGACAATTCATAAATGGGAAAAATTTATTGAGGCTCAGATTCCAGAAGCACAGTTATCAAAATCAGAATTTCATTGTACAATGATATGTGATCCCGAAAGAGATAAAAAAAAATGGAAAAGAAATGGCAAGAACAAACTGTAGGACAAAAAATTTAAATAGTCTCACAGTACATTATAATAGGTAAACAGGGAGCAACTTTAAATATACCAGATTTGTTAAAAAATGGTTCATTGTAACTGATTCTGTCCCACATATTGCAGTATATGTAGGAAAAAACTGGGAAGCAAAAGATTTAGGACCTATGATGAAAAAGGCAGAACAAAGAAAATGGGAACCAACAGAACAGCTGTTGATTTTTCATTCAGCTGATCAAGATTACATCAAAATTTTATGTGCAACCAGTTTGCTGGGAATTCCGCAGGAAGTAGTTATCGGTCAAAAGAAAATGACGCAGATGACTACATCACTTTATGTTACTATGACTACAACATCCGAATTAAGAAACAAAACTGAGACTGAATTATTTAAGGAAGTGGAGCGTCAGGTACCAACTGAACTATGGTCTCGACATGACACAGATATAGGATTGATAAAATCAGCAACCCCAGTAAAAGTTCAACTTAAGCCAGATGCACGTCTGCCCCGAAAAGCAAAATACCCTTTGTGTCCAGATGCTGAAGCAGGGATAAAAAAACACTATTGAAGGTTTAGTGAAGGCAGGAGTATTAATAGAAACAACTAGTTACTGTAACACTCCAATTATGCCTGTAATTAAAGCAGACAAAAACAGATGGCGACTTGTTCATGACTTACGAGCAATCAGTGAAATAGTAGAGGATTTGCCAGCTGAAGTACCAAACCCGCACACGTTACTGACGAATGTCCCTCCTGAAGCCAAATACTTCACAGTAATTGATCTCTGTTCAGCTTACTTCAGTGTGCTGTTAGCAGAAGAGAGTAGATATTTGTTTGCTTTTACATATGCAGGTAAACAGTATACATATACTAGAATCCCTCAAGGATCCCCTCATTCACCACACATATTTAATCGAATTCTTAAGGCAGATTTAGAAGATCTTATGATAGACAATACACTATTACAATATATGGATGATTTGATTATTTGTTCTTCCTCACTAGAACAATGCCATAGAGACTCTATTAAGGTCTTGACAAAATTAGCACAAGGAGGTCACAAAGTGTCCCAAGACAAAATACAGTATTGCCAGCCTCAAGTTGAATACTTGGGAAGATTGATTGCATTTGGCACACGAGCTATAGCTCCAGCTCAATTGGAAGGCATAAATAAAACACCAATGCCTCAAACATTAGGACAAATGATGACTTTTTTTTAGGGATGACAGGCTTTAGTGCCGATTGGGTAGAAGACTATGTAGTAAAAACAGCTCCATTGAGAGAAATCATGAAACAAGCAGGATTGCAACATTTAAGTAATCCATTAAAATGGAATACAGATGCATTACTAGCATCTGAGACTATAAAAAAGGAACTACAACAGGCCCCTGCGTTGGGAATGGCTGACTACTCTAAAAAAATTTAATTTGTATGTGGCAAATAGAGCTGATGATTATGCATCAGCTGTACTGATGCAAAATACAGCCTATAGCTTATTACACCACAAAGTTGGATAATGTAGCACAGGGTTACCCACCATGTTACCAACAAGGCGTTTCAGCAGTATATTATGCATATGAGAAAGCATCCACAATAACCATGGGGTACCCAGTAACTATTTATACTCATCACAAAATTGTTGAGTCAATAGAACAAGGGAAATTTGTTCTGACTCAAGCCCGAATTCTAGCCTGTTCATCACTACTTACATATCCAGATGTTACTATAAAGCGATGTCATACAGTTAATCCAGCTGATTTAATTCCTTTAGCTTTTGAAGGAAAACCCCATGATTGTGTGACTGATTCATTGACATTTGCTAGATTATGACCAGATCTTGAGTCTACACCAATCCCTGAGGCAGAAGTAACTTACTTCGTAGATGGTTCTAGCTTTAGAGATCATGTAGGAAATCATACAGGATATTAAGTAGTGAAGAAGGACAAGGAAGAATTTATGCCTGTGACATCCCAACATTGTGTACAACCTTGTTCTGCTCAATTAGCAGAATTAAAAGCTCTTACAGCTGCATGTCAGATAGTGAAAGGACAAACAGCCAAAATTTTCCAGGGCTCTAGACTGCATTTGCGACCATTTTTTGAGAGTGTGCGAGTAAAAATTTGATGTGGTCGCACTTGTGCGAGTGCATGGTCTGCGCTGCTCCAAAGAATCTGCTTCATGCAGCGCGCTGCAGAGCCACGGCACATTGTAGCAGGAGTCAGATTTCACTGATCACGTGAAGAGAGGCACTTTCAGCGCGAGCGCTTCAGGTGTAGAGCCTGGTTTATACTCGCTGCGTCAGCACGAGCGTGAAGGTGCGCGCCACAGATGGAGTGCAACAGAGGATTTGGTTTTCAAACTAAAGTAAAAGACCGCTTCTTAAACCAGAGAAGGTGAACATGTTGGGATTATTGTAGAAAAAAACATGCAAGTCCTGTCAGCGACAGACAGTTTAGTTGTACTTTTCTTTTTGTTTTCGTTTTGAAAAGCTTGTTATCTTTGCTGTTTACCTCACCTTTACGCTATGGAGGCTTTCCTTAATTTTTTAATATTATTATTATTATTTGATTCCTCAGTGTTTGCTAAACATTCTGTAATTTATTAGTCGGTTTATAATACAGCATGTGATTTGTCCTATGCCATGCCTCGTCTTATTCGTTTTTGTTAATAAATGTTGTGTAGCCTAAGCTAGTTTGTCATTGTAACGTACTGTTTTATTGTTGTTGTGCTTTTTAATTAAGAATAACAATGAATCCATCTTTTGTTTTAGTCTTAAAGAGTGAAAGTTGTATAGATATAAGCAAAACAGACAATTATCTTTTCATGTAAAGCCTGACACCAGTATCGCGAATTTGAAAGTGAAAGTGAAAGCAAAAAAAAACAGAATTCCTGTTCACAAAATTTAAATCACAAATAATACTGATGAAAAAGAACTCGTTGAATGTTGAAAATTTTCGTTACCATATAACTATAAACTATGATAAAAGTTCATCAACATGCATTGATTAATCAAATGTTGTATCAATAAAAAAATAAAAAATTGCGACCAAATGATGTGCTCGTGCGACCAACTGAGAAAGTTAGTCGCACAAGTGCAACCAGTGGGAAGAATGAGTCTAGAGCCCTGTTTTCACGGATTCAACATATGCTCATGGTGTATGTCATCTATTCGGAGCAGTGTGGAAACAAAGAGATTTCAAAAAGAGTGATGGGACTCCCATCCAAGATGGTGAAAAAATAGGTCAAATTAATTTCTGCTATGATGCTACCAAAAAGACTAGCAGTAATCAAATGTCAAGCACATAAAAAGGGATATGATTATGTCATTAAGGGAAACAATGCAGCAGATTTAGAAGCTAAAAAAGCTTCAGGATGTCAGGTAGCAGTATTAGCACCTGTAGTACTTACTGTATAGAACCTCAACCTCAATTGGATGATATAGTTTGAATTCAACAACAAGCAGGCCCCTATGAACAATCAATGTGGCACCAAAGGGGAGCTAAAAAAGACTCACAAGAGATCTGGCGTGCACATGAAGGACAAATTGTTGTACCAACTTCACTTTTGAATATTCTCATTGCAGATGCGCATGGTTTTGACCATTGCGCAAGGGGGGAAGTGATAAGGAAAATTAAACGGCAAGGATTTTGGTCTCCTTATTTACATGCAGTGGTGGATGAATTTTTGTTCACGTGAAGTTTGTGCCAAATACAATGTGAGGAATGGGATAGCGACACCAATAGTCCATATACCAGTACCAGAAGGGCCATTTAAGCATTTGGTAATGGACTACGTGGATATGATAAAGCGAATACAAGGCAAAAGATACATGCTTGTGATTATAGACAGATTTAGCAGGTGGGTGGAGGCAGTACCATCAGCAGATCAGGGAGCAGGAACAGTAATTAAATTACTAACAAGAGAAGTAATTCCTAGATTTGGGATACCATCAGAAATAAGTTCAGATAATGGGTTGGCATTCATACAAAAAACTGTAAAACAAGTATTGCAACAATTAAGGATAAAACAGAGACTAGGGTGTATTTACCATCCACACAAGGGTGCGTCGAAAGGGTTAATGGAACTATCAAGGCCAAAATGTTTTTAGGAGTTGCCATATTAATAGGAGGATTATTATTTTGCTGTGTATTACCCATATTAAGAACATTAATTGGCAACCGTTATTGCCAAGTATGCTTGTGCATACAAGGAATTTTTTTTTTTTTTTTATGACACAAAAACAAATTCCTTGTATGCACAAGCATACTTGGCAATAAAGCTCATTCTGATTCTGATTCTGATTCAAAATTAACAAAATATGTGAAAGTACTAAACTTAACTGGATTGATGTATTACCTCTTGCACTAATGAGCTATCGCATGCAAACTAACAGCACCTAACACTGCATGAAATGCTTATGGGTAGACCCATGCCTGTGCCATATTGTAGAGGTCCCTACAAAGGACCACCTCTAGAGCAATTACAAATGGAACTTCGCTCGTATATGAAGAAATTAACTGCCATACATAAAGCTATCTATTTACAGGAAAAAAGAAAAGAGCCCAGAGTGGAAACAAAGAAGTCATGGCCAGTTGTTCTGGGTGACCAAGTATATTTGAGGGTATTCCAGAGAAAATGGAATGAGCCCAGGAGACAGGTGGTGAGAGCTACTCCAACAGCAGTCCAAGTGGAGGGAAGCACAACCTGGTATTATCTAAACCACTTGTTAAGAATGTTTTAGCTCTTTATCTTTCGATGCCGTCCGAATATTCTCAGTCCTTGCATTCATGAAGACATGGGCCCATGGAAAGAATTATGAACAAGACGCCAATTGTCTTTTCACAAACTTCTTCCAAGTTTATTGTTACATCCATACATTATATAGTTTCATTGCTAGGGGTGGTGCAGTGATACATCCAATGAGAATTATACACCACATCTGTGGTACTCAGGCCAAGAAATATACGTTATATAAAATGGAAGTCTGGCAAGGAAGTTCTGGACATATTAGGGATACATTTGGACGGAGAGAACTACATCTTTATGCCAAGTGTCAATAGTACAGACTAAACTCAGTCACCTCCGAGTTAGGAGGCCCCCCTCCTCAGTTGAACATTTGAACCTGAATGTATGTATGGATAAGAGAGATACAGTCAAACAGAAGAGAGAGAGAAAGCACAGACGGGAGGAGGGAGTAAGACAGAGAGAGAATGGGGAAAAACACGTATGGGAGGAGGGATTGCATAGAGGCAAACTCACAGAAACATCTGGCAGAGAGCATGATATATTTTAACACCACTGTACTAGAGTTCCCAAGAAAAGGACGGAAAGAGAAAGAAACAAACAAGCAGACAATTCAGGAGAAAGTGACAAGGAGAAACCAGAGACACAAAATGAAGGGAAACTCACGAAAACTCAAAAAAAGATCCACAAGGAGCTCACATCCTCCTGTCAGGTGAACAGGAGAGGAGAGAGAATAAGTCTGACAACATATCTGAAGGCCATCATATGCCTAGTACACCTAATAATGCAAGTCCAAACTCAACCAACAGAAATCAACCTGACTTCCCTTCAATTAACTTTTCAATCTTTGAACAACAGTGATAATGATATCAACTCAACAGAACCAATGATAATCAAATATCGTAGAAACACTGATTATGATATCCAAGGTGATGAAGAAATTAGTCAAAATGATGAATTATGGGACATAGCCCAAAATAATGAGTGGTACAGATGGGCAGCCTATACTGCTAGAGAAACAGGGAAAGAAAATTGCTTGCTGTGCTCCAAATCTCCATTAAACAAAGTGATAGCCATACCAAATCCATATGACTATCAAAAATGTGCCGAATTTGGGAGAAACTTTTGTCATTTAACCGATATTACCAGACCATATTGTTTAGCTGAATGTCTAGGATTTTTGGGAAATCCTAAATTAACAGATTATTTTTTAGACCACTCTGGGGGTCTTGGTGTCAGTATTCAGATGTCAGTCAAAATATGAAAATTGAAAAACGGAAAGTAGAGATTCCTAAATGGTACAGTATAGATTATAAACAAGAATATGAGTGTTTCCATAAACCAAAAGGAACACAAGATGTGGGCAAGTTCAAAGGAAAATGTGCTGTTAGTTGGTATATAGATAAGAAAAATTCTTGGAAATCAGGAATTCCTTCTAGAGCTCCAGACCTTTTAGCACACGGAACAAATAAAGGAAGAGAAATAGCACCGGAAAAATGTGAAAATCAAACTATTGCTTTATCTTCTATAGAAATTTATGAAGACCAAGCCTTAATAATAGCAGATTTCTTTTGGATCTGTGGAGGTGAGCTGTTATTGCCTTCTTTACCAATTGGATGGAAAGGTTTATGCGTAAGAGTACGATTACTTCAAGAAATTAACATGGCCCAATGGGGAACAGAACAAAGCACAAAAAAAGAAGACAACAGAATTAGAAGAGGTTACGAGCCAGACCCCAATGTATATATAGACTCAATTGGACAACCGCAAGGAATTCCCCATGAATTTAAGGCAAGAGATGAAGTAAAAGCAGGTTTTGAGTCAATATTTGTTTGGATCACACCAAACAAAAATACCGAATGGATTAATTATATTTATTATAATCAACAAAGATTCATTAATTATACGGATGATGCGTTAACATTATTAGGAGACCAAGTGCACGCAACAAGTAAAATGACATGGCAAAACAGACAAGCTCTCAATTGGCTTTTGGCAGACAAAGGAGGAGTTTGTGTTATGTTTGGA
Organism: Spinibarbus caldwelli; assembly: GCA_039654775.1. NCBI lineage: Eukaryota > Metazoa > Chordata > Actinopteri > Cypriniformes > Cyprinidae > Spinibarbus > Spinibarbus caldwelli. Next base: position 23,523,967 of record CM077228.1, on the reverse strand, counting down.
GATCAATGTTCTACTTTTATACCAAATAATACTGCACCTGGGGGAGCTTTTAGTGAAGTTGTGACTAAAATTAAGAAACTAAGAGCTGAAGTTACAGCAAATGCCGGAAGAGACAAACGAATTTGGGATTGGTTTGATCTGAAATTTGGAGCATGGGGAGCATGGTTTGCTAAACTGGGAATGTTTTTAGGAGTTTCCATATTAATAGGAGGATTATTATTTTGCTGTGTATTACCCATATTAAGAATATTAATTGTTAATGCCACAGTTAAGCAAATGGAAATTATAAAAGTCCCAAATAATAGGCAAAGGATTACAGAAAAGAACCTGGATGAATATTATGAAGGATGGCTAAACAAACTAAACTTAAATGAGCAAACTTTGGATGATAGTTCCAGTAACTCCGATGAGGACGAAGAAAAGGTGTAAAGATGAACCATACCCTGGGTGTAAGTGCTAGCCTAACCTCTGCCCAAGGGTAGTCCTCTACGATGCGCAAAGTGTCTGGGCTGAAGACCAACTATACGAATCTTGAGATATTCTATGTGTTATGTTTTGAATGTTTTTATGTCTTTTATACATAACTGTGACAACCACTGGCAAGTGCTGAACCAATTGCACGCTCATGCTTATAACATTGTTTTATATTAAATTAGGGATGGACAATAATTCGATATCAATATGTATCGCGATATAATTTTTTTCAATAACAGTGATATGAGTTTTAAACACATTTCCGATATTTCGATATACGTTACCAGTGTTTCCCATACACTGATTTATTTGTGGCGATTGACTTTGTTGAAAAAACATGAGCACTGCACGTTTTAAAATCAAAATGCAGCGCGGGTGTTTTATATGAATGTATCTCTGAAGGGAACCGACTGTCTTCAGAAAAGTTTCGATGACATTTTCATTTTATCTGATAAAGTAGCGTTCATGAGCGGAGCTGCTTTGATTACAGCCATTACTGGAGAAACCGCTAGTTTTATCACTCTCACAGCGCCTCCTGCTGGCAGACAATCAGTTTGCATTTTCAATAAGCCCGTCTCCAGCAACATGCTTTTGTTGTTGCTCTTTTTTTTTCTGCAGCAACTCGGAGCACTTCTTCTTTATCCTGGCTGAAGCACAATTGTTTCAGTCTATAATAATCAGCCTACATTACCAGTCAGAAATTTTTAAACAATAAGATTTAAAAAATAAATAAATTAAAAAAAGAAGTGTCTTCTGCTCACCAAGCCTGCATTTATTTGATCCAAAGTACAGCAAAAACAGTAAAATTCTGAAATATTTTTACTATTTAAAATAACTGCTTTCTATTTGAATATATTTTAAAATGTAATTTATTCCTGTGATCAAAGATAAATTTTCAGCATCATTGCTCCAGTCTTCAGTGTCACATGATCCTTCAGAAATCATTATAATATGCTGATTTGTTGATTACCAATATTTAAAACAGTTGAGTACTCAACAACACCCAACTCTGAGTGAAGAAAAGCAAATGTGAGACTTACTAAGTCAGTCTCAAAAAGGGGAAATATGTAGAAGATTTTTATTAGTCAAAATATGAATTAATCAAGTATAATTAATGTGAATTTAGCCATATATGTATCAAGTTACTCTTCCATTATAACCACATATATATATATAATATATATATGCCTGTTTGAGTCAGAGGCCTGCATAGATGGAATGTGCAGACCCTCGAGATAAGAAACATCTGTAAAAATATAAATGGGGCCTCTTTCCTTACTATAACACGTCTTGGGGCCCCTTCTCTCTAGGCAAGAATCGGATTGTATGTATAAGGAAAACTCAATGAAATAGAACACGCCTTAAAGGAAAAACTGTATATAAGAGACCGCTTAAAAACATTCTGGAGATTTTTTCTGCAGAAAACTTCTCGGGTTTGTTCTTTCTGTCATACAGTCTATCTTCTGGCATCAAAACCCCAAGACTTTGAGAGTGATTCCTCATAACAGCGGCAGAAGCCACCACAAAATGAACCCTGAAAGACGTGTCTGTAAAATCACCAACAACTTCCAGAAGGCTGGGGTGATGCTCTGACAATCTGCTATCCTCAGGAGACTTTGACACAGAATTACAGATGCTACACAGCAAGATGCAAACCTCTGACCAGCACCAAAAATAGAAAGGCAAGATTAGAGTTTGCAAAAAAAAGCACAAAGGTGAGCCAGAAGAGTTTTGGAACTGTGTTTATGGACCGATGAGACAAAGATGAACCTTTATCTAAGTGATGGGAAAGCAAAAATGTTGAGGAAAAAAGGGAACTGCAAAAGATCCCAAGCATACATTCTCATCTGTAAAGCATGGTGGAGGTGGTGTCATGGCATGGGCATACATGGCTGTCTCTGGAACAGGCCCTGTCAACTTTGGAAGGGTACAAAACCATCTTGCCTACCAATATTCAAGAAAATGCCATCAGATTCATTGGGAAGTGCTTCATATTGCATCAGGACAAGGACCCAAAACACCCTGCCAGTTCAGTCAAGGAATTTATAAGGGCAAAGAAATGGAAAGTCTTAGATTGCCCAAGTCAATCTCCAGATTTAAATCCGATTTAACATGAATTTCACCAGCTGAAGGGAAGGGAAGGAAGGGAAGGGAAGTGATGTGTGGCCAATTATGGTGACCCATACTCGGAATTTGTGCTCTGCATTTAACCCATCCAAGTGCACACAGTAGTGAACATACACCTGGAGCAGTGGGCAGCCAATGCTGCGGCGCCCGGGGAGCAGTTGGGGGTTCAGTGTCACCTCAGTCGTGGTATTGAAGGTGGAGAGAGTGCTGGTTATTCACTCCCGCCACCTATAATCCCTGCCAGACCTGAGTCTGACTCAAGTCCGACTCTCTATCCATTAGGCCACGACTGCCCAGTGACTGAGCAGGAGAGTAAAGGCAGAAACTCCCCAAAACAAGCAACAATTGGAATTGGCTGCATTAAAGGCTGGGAAAAGTATTTCAAAGGATGAGACCAAGAGTCTGGTGATGTCTATAGGTCACAGACTCACTGCTGTGATTGTGCGCAAGGGATCTGCAACTAAATAATAGCTTTTAATCTTTTATATCTGCCATATGTTCAACTTTCCCAATACTTATGCTCACATCAATGAGTGGGATGAACTCTAAAAGTGCTGTTCTTTTTATTTGGTAAAACATGTATGTGTTGAAATAGCTAATAATAAAATGTGACATTCTGTAGTTTTGTCTCATATTCATATTTTAATCATAATTGTAAATGTCTTGACTCCACAGCCAACAGAGCAATTTTGTCTTTACTGTTCCAATACTTTTGGAGGGCACTGTGTGTATATATATATATATATATATATATATATATATATATATATATATATATATATATACACATACAGGTGCATCTCAATAAATTAGAATGTCGTGGAAAAGTTCATTTATTTCAGTAATTCAACTCAAATTGTGAAACTCGTGTATTAAATAAATTCAATGCACACAGACTGAAGTAGTTTAAGTCTTTGGTTCTTTTAATTGTGATGATTTTGGCTCACATTTAACAAAAACCCACCAATTCACTATCTCAACAAATTAGAATATGGTGACATGCAAATCAGCTAATCAACTCAAAACACCTGCAAAGGTTTCCTGAGCCTTCAAAATGGTCTCTCAGTTTGGTTCGGCTACACAATCATGGGGAAGACTGCTGATCTGACAGTTGTCCAGAAGACAATCATTGACACCCTTCACAAGGAGGGTAAGCCACAAACATTCATTGCCAAAGAAGCTGGCTGTTCACAGAGTGCTGTATCCAAGCATGTTAACAGAAAGTTGAGTGGAAGGAAAAAGTGTGGAAGAAAAAGATGCACAACCAACCGAGAAAACCGCAGCCTTATGAGGATTGTCAAGCAAAATTGATTCAAGAATTTGGGTGAACTTCACAAGGAATGGACTGAGGCTGGGGGTCAAGGCATCAAGAGCCACCACACACAGACGTGTCAAGGAATTTGGCTACAGTTGTTGCATTCCTCTTGTAAAGCCACTCCTGAACCACAGACAACATAAGAGGCGTCTTACCTGGGCTAAGGAAAAGAAGAACTGGACTGTTGCCCAGTCGTCCAAAGTCCTCTTTTCAGATGAGAGCACGTTTTGTATTTCATTTGGAAACCAAGGTCCTAGAGTCTGGAGGAAGGGTGGAGAAGCTCATAGCTCAAGTTGCTTGAAGTCCAGTGTTAAGTTTCCACAGTCTGTGATGATTTGGGGTGCAATGTCATCTGCTGGTGTTGGTCCATTGTGTTTTTTGAAAACCAAAGTCACTGCACCCGTTTACCAAGAAATTTTGGAGCACTTCATGCTTCCTTCTGCTGATCAGCTTTTTAAAGATGCTGATTTCATCTTTAAAAAGCTGCCCACACTGCCAAAAGCACCAAAAGTTGGTTAAATGACTATGGTGTTGGTGTGCTTGATTGGCTAGCAAACTCACCAGACCTGAACCCCATAGAGAATCTATGGGGTATTGTCAAGAGGAAAATGAGAAACAAGAGACCAAAAAATGCAGATGAGCTGAAGGCCACTGTCAAAGAAACCTGGGCTTCCATACCACCTCAACAGTGCCACAAACTGATCACCTCCATGCTATGCCGAATTGAGGCAGTAATTAAAGCAAAAGGAGCCCCTACCAAGTATTGAGTACATATACAGTAAATGAACATACTTTCCAGAAGGCCAACAATTCACTAAAAATGTTTTTTTTTATTGGTCTTATGAGGTATTCTAATTTGTTGAGATAGTGAATTGGTGGGTTTTTGTTAAATGTGAGCCAAAATCATCACAATTAAAAGAACCAAAGACTTAAACTACTACAGTCTGTGTGCACTGAATTCATTTAATACACGAGTTTCACAATTTGAGTTGAATTACTGAAATAAATGAACTTTTCCACAACATTCTAATTTATTGAGATGCACCTGTATATATAAGTATAACTGATATAGGCTTATGTTTTATTTATTTTTCCCTTTTTATTCTAAATATTCCCAAACGTGTTAACTTTAACATGAAATATCTTGATTCTCAAATATGTGTAAGCAGATGCATTTTGCACCTTTATATATTATGTTAGTTGATAATGGGCGATGGGCAAATAGTGTAATTTATTAACTATGCATAAAAACCTGTCTTTTTACTTAAGTACCAGGGTGTCATGCCATAAAATATTTTTAATACGACTGACATTGTATTTAATGTGAATTTAATAGAAACATTGTAATTTACTAATTATAACTCTTTCATTGTGCAGAAAGCAAAGAACATTTACAATATCAAAGAACATTTTAAACACTCTCAAATCTCATTATAATCACTGAAGCTGTTTACACTGTGAAATAAATATCCTACTTACATCGTCTCCACTTTGTTGTTTCTGATGAGAGAATCATCAGAGAGCAGAATTCCTTCAGTGAACGCATGCACTGAACAAAACATTTCCGCGCTGACTCATCTGAACGGCTCTGATTGGTCATTGCATTCATAAGCTCAACAGAATCGTGTGTGATTGGTTATAATGCGCAAAGCTGTAAAAACACATCTGTCTCTGGCTCAGCGCCAGCCAAAGCGCAAACGCTGATTTGAATAGAGCAGCCGATGCTGTGCTGCACTGCACATTCTTATAATGCCAGTGTGATTGTATGAAATATAACGAATATTATTCAGCTATTTTTTGTCTTTTGGAAGCTGCATTCAAAATCCACTTGCCCCTTCAGTTTGAATGGCATGACGCCTCTGTGACAGATGTATCGCTTTTATTCATTTTTCCTTTTTTATTCAAAATATTCACAAGCTTGTTAACTATGTCATAAAGCAAGGGTTCCCAACCCTGTTCCTGGAGATCTACCTTCCTGCAGAGTTCAGTTCCAACCCTGATCAAACACACCTGTCTGTAATTATCAAGTTCTCCTTCAGATCCTAATTAGTTGGTTCAGTTGTTTGATCAGGGTTGGAGCTAAACTCTGCAGGAAGGTAGATCTCCAGGGACAGGGTTGGGCACCCCTGTCATAAAGTATCTTATATTCTGATTCCTAAATACATGTTAGTGAATGTGTTTTGCCATTTACAAAGCTTTATAGTGATGTTAGTTGATCTATAATCATTGTTGCACATAAGTGGTATGCAGCTGCGACCGAAATAAAAAAGAAAAATGCACTGTGTAAATAAGTTCAGATCGCTCATTTGGTCGATAGCTGTTGTTTTATGGTGCTAAATTTCCTACACCTTCTACCTTATTTTATTTATTCTCAGGTTAGGTAAAGTAAGTCAAATCTGTCCTATCTCATAAGCATCTAAGTTCATACTTACAAAACAGGTCACAGAAGTCTTCTCCATGGTCTGTTCTTAGCTTAGCTATAAATCAGTTCCAAGGAGGCAGACTTGTGTTATATAAATACAAGTCAGTTTATTATTACAATTAGTAAGCAAGCAGTACAAATATTCTACAACTACTGTATATAAGTATTAATAAAGTATAAATATGAACAAGTTCTTTTTGATCAAGGCAATATCAGCGATGGTTCTGGTGCCTGAGAGCTCTTCAGGTGGTCTCGAAGCAGCATCTGATTTCATCATCACACTTCATTCTATTATAGACAGCAGGTGGATCCCAATGTCTTGTGATGTCATACTGGAAATCCCCTCAGAAGTTGTTTATAAAAGGCCTTGCATCTTCTCATTTTTCTTCTTTGGGATTCTTCGCTCTGCTTTCTTCTACTCTTCATCTTAAACACACCAGCTGAGGTACTGTCCACCTTCTTTTTTTCTTCAACGCTCTTGCTTAATACATGTTATAAATATTTTCTCAATAAATGCTTAAAACAATAGCATGTGTGGTGTTTAACTTAATAAACCATTTTCTCAATAAAACAAATACAATAACGTGTAGTGTCTTTCTTAATTTAACTACTTTTCCAATAAAACAGCTGGGGGTTGGGTCAGCACATGCAAAGCATGCAATGACTTTGGCAACTTTAACATTTGAAAGGATACTATGGTTAAAAAGTTAAAAAGTACACTTGGAAAATTATGAGCTATATCACGGCTTATCGACACTAGGGATGTGACAATACACTTAGCTCACAAGATGAGACAAGATACTTACGTTAGTACCTTGTACCTTACAAGGTACTTACGTTATTTTAAAACGCAGTTTTAAAAATTGACTCGTCCCTGTACCTCCGTGGTCGTGGTCGCCTATCAATGACGTAATATCCGCGCTATCCTTGGTTTTCCCGCTTGTACAATCTATAAGCGTGGACAAAAATGCTGCTGCACAGTTAAAGTAAATCCATTACAGCTGAAATGATGTGTTGACTGCAGCATTAAATTTATATCTGCTCAATGTTTCATCATGACTCTTTTTCTGTATTTTTACAGTGTTGTGCATTATAACCAATCACACACGAGTCTGTTGAGCTTATGAATGCAATGGCGAATCAGAGGCGTTCAGATGAGTGATCGCTGAAACAGTGCAGTTTTGTGTTGAGTGTGCGCACGTGCTGACAGGCTGACTGAATACAGCTCGTGAATTCTCTCATCATAAACAAGTGCAGATGTATGAATGATGTAAGTAAGCAATTCATTCGTCAGTGTATAGACAGCTTTACTGATTACAAGGGGAGTTTTTTTGAAAGTGCTTAATCTCACGCTATACTGAAATCAGTCATAATGTTCTTTGACAATGTAAATATTCTTTGCTCGCTTTCTCTGTATAATTTATTCGCTGTTTGAATAACTGTGGAAGGTACAGGTAATTCATTACCTCAACCGTGAACATGATTCGTGAATTCCATACATTACTTAATTAATAGTGAAAACTACGTCTTTTTTCTTTTTTTTATTGTGAAAACGACATCTCCCATTGTTCCACCCGTCTTCAAAGGGTCATCAAGCTTCGCCTTTGTTATTGTTTTGAACATGCGACCTCTAGTGGCGAAATCTTACATATTGTACCTTCAAGTGTACTTCATGTGTATCTATACTGTACACCTTATCCAGCTGCACCTTAGTTTGATTTAACTCACCAGTACACAGCTTAAATACATGTAATACCTTTCTAATTACATTAAAATTACAGAATATTACACAGGCATAAGCTACTTAAAATAAATTGTATCAAGATTGTACTTAAGTGTACAAGCAGCTGTGTAACAGACTCGGTCTGTTACGTATGTGTAACAGTAGCTGCCTATTACATAATTACAAACTGTAATTACAGGCTGTTCCATAACTTAGTTACATGGTAAGTATATTTTGTTTCATGTACGTACAATGGCTACCGTCAAGCCTATTTTATGGGTGCACAATTTCCCTGCTTGAAAGGGAGGGACACATTCAGCTATGCTGCTCGAAGTACTTTCGCAGACGTGAGGCGAACACTGCTCCACAAACCTCTGCTTTGATAGCATCTCCTTTTTGGTCTATAGGAGTCAGCTTAGCTTTGGACTCTACAAGCCTGATGATTGAGCCCTGGTTTGAGTTCCATCTGAGGTACAATACAGCACCATAAGCATTTTTGCTTCCATCCGAAAAAGTTATCACCCAGGGCTCATCATTGGAATTCGGGGGTGTTATGGCTCTAGTGAATTTAATTTGGCCAAGTTGGACATATTCCTCAAAGAGTCTGATCGTATCTTCTCTGAGTTCATCTGAGAGGGCTGCATCCCAAGTTTCATTTACTGGAACCCTTCTATTCTTTGCCTCTTGAAAAGCTCTGAGAACCAGAATTACTCCCTTTTGCTTGGCTGGAGTCACTAGGCCTACTGGATTGTACACTCCTGAGACCTGACTCAACAACTCTCTTCTCGTCAGTGGTTTTGGTGTTTGGGCTCTAACTTGCTCATGTGAGAGATTTTGACCAAGTCACATTTTCTTTTTTCTTTTTGAGAAATTAATTGATGTCATTACATGGAGCATGTCTTCTTTCATGGAATAGCCCAGGCCAAGTGCCTTGTTGTCATCATCACACATTTGGTTTGGTAGAACCATAATCTTTTCCTTTTCTCCAAAGAGCTTGTCCTCAGACTCTCCCCTCCCACTTTGACCTGAGAAGACCCACGGCTTAAGATGAAATCCTCCAGCTTTTAAGATCAACTCTATGTTTGCCACAATGGACTGCAGCTGGCGGAGGTCATTGTGGGACGTGAGAATGTCATCAACGTAACTGTCAAGCTGGAGCACTCTGCGCTCTTCCTCCAAGTGAGCAAAAGATGGCAAATTGGCAGTTTTATGCATTGCCAGCTGCGCGATACACCCTGCTGGTTTGTCTCCAATATTGACCCTTGTTATCGCGTATTCCCCCAGTTCCTCATCCTCAGAGTCTCGCCAAAGGAATCTGTGCAGATGTACTTCACGGTCCTCCAACCAAACCGAATTGTACATTTTCTTGATGTCTCCTAACGCGGCGTACACTCCACTTCTGAATCTCAGCAGGACAGCGCATATCTGATTGAAAACATCTGGGCCTTTCATTAACAAGTCATTCATGCTGACACCTCTGAATCTCTGGCTGCTGTTCCACACAAGTCTCACTGGGGTTGTGACTGAGTGAGGGTTAGGAGCGATGAGATGACTCACATACCACACAAGTCCGTCCCAGTTACCGATTACACTTTCCGATAACTTTACTGCAGCTCCTCTGTCAAGCATGTCCTTCACTTGAGCGCTATAGGCAGCCTTCCATTCAGGCTCTTTAGCCAGTTGTTTCTCCGTTCTCAGGAATGTAGCCTCGACTGCACCCTTATTGTTTGGCAGGGAAGCTGGGTCCTCTATCCAAGGATATTTAGCATGCCAGTGCGGTTCTTTACTATGATCGTCTTCCAAGACATAAGTGAGGCCTTCTCTTACTATTTAAAGCTCCCTCTCCTCAGCAAGAGACATTTCCTTTCCAACTGGTTGGCAATTTCCACAGCGGCATCCCCCGCACTTCGGCTCACATGCTGCATCAATGGAATCCCACTTCCACCACTCCAGAAAGTCTCAGCTGCTGGTTGAAGTTCTGGATTCATAAAATCTGGCTAATGGCCTTTTTGGTGGACGATACTTCGTTACTTCTTTATATTTGACAGCTGCCATCCTCATCGATCTTGCAAAGTGAGTTTTGGACCGGTGGGCCGATACAGTTACATCTTCAAAAAGCTCAGGATGACTTCCTCTGATCATCTTCCCCAGCGGTCCATCCCACAACACGAGGTCTCCAACTATTCTGATCCTCTGTGGAGCCAACCGTCCTTCTTGATGGCTTATAAGCAGATCGACTACCTTTGGTCTTACAAGTTCGGCAAGAGGTATGTCTGGAAAGAATTTTTGCAGTCGCTCAGGTGACACTACTTTGTTGATCTCAGCGATGCTTTCCAATCCATAGCAAGCCAACTGGTGTGATCTGAATGTTCCCTGGGCAGTTCTTACCCTGATTTTCAGAAGATACCGCTTGGTCTTTATCCGAACATTCATGCCTCCGACTCCATGGATGACAAGAGTTCTTTTTTCTCCCTTTAGGTTCAAACGGTTTGCAGCACTGTGGGTTATGTAATTAGTGTCTGATGCCAAGTCAATTAATGTCCCAACTTTCTGTCCAGCATTGGCGGTCACATTGAGAAGCATCATGATTACAGGCAACTCTAGCAACCCGTTTTGTGCTAGTAAACTTGGCTTTTCTTCGGTCGCATTGAAGACTCTTGCTACAGTGTTTGAGAACACATTTCGGCATTGCTGTGCCAAGTCTGGTGGAAGCCTGCTGAGGAACTCCTCTTGATCTTGAGTGTAGTCCTTCCCGCCCTTGTCTCCTTTTGAACAAAACCTGCCCTTTTTCTGGCTGGCAGTGCTTTCCTCTCTTTTAGCATTTGGGCATAAATAATAGTGATGCTCAGGAACACTTTCATCCTTGCAGTCTTGGTTTTTGCAGAGGTAGATGGGTTTGCAGAATGAATGTTCCCCATGGACCTCGAGGCACTTTTTACAAGCTCCTAGCATTTTTATTGCAGCCTTCTTCTCTGCTAGCTTTGATGCCCGGAACTGCTTGCAAAAGTAGAGCTTCCTTCTATGCTTAGTATCACCACAGACTACACACCTTGCTTGTTCACTATTTGATTTTGTGGACTTTGTCCTTGCCCATCTTGGTTCAGTTCTTACTTCCTTTTTTTTGGTTCCTCAAGCCTTAATTGTTCAAGCTGCTCATAGATGCTCTCTTGTTTTTTTGAGGAACGTCAAAAGAATGTCAAACCAATTATCTGGTGTGACAGCACTCTGCTGGTCAGAGATGTGGATGAGCCATTCCTTCTTAAGACTCTCAGGAAGCTTCCCTTCAATTGACTTTGTCACCAGCGGATTCTTAATAGCGCCAGTGTTTCCAAGGTCACTCAAATCTCCAAGTGCCTTCTCTACCTCTTGAATTAACTCAACTATTTTCCCCGGTTGGTGACTTCTAATAGCAGGGATCTTTTGCAAATCTTCCACTATTTCAATTGCAATTGCTGTCACATTACCATAGCGGTTTTCCAAGACACGAAAAATGTCGTCTGCAGTATTATAAGTGGTGAGGCGGAGTTCTCTTACAACCTTTTCATCAAGACTGTCCATCAATTGAACCTTCTTGACTTCCTTGGAGCCAGTAGGCTTGCCCTGCTTCTGGAGCGCTTCCCAGTCCTTCTTCCACCTGTGAAAGTCTTGTTTGTTACCAGTGAACTTTGGGAGAGCTGTGGGTTTTAACTTAATTGTTGCCATGGGGTAAGTGGAGATCATTGGTGGAGGTGTTATTCTCTGTGCCTCCTCCTCTCGTCTTGCCCGAATGAAACCAGCTTTCTTTGACATTAACCTGGTAACATCGAGTTCGAGTCCTCTCAGACCCTGACAGAAGTTTCTCTCATCGCCTGATGGAATGCACCGTTGCCACTTGCTGTACAGATCTCTCGCAGTCCTCACTAAATATTGAAGGTGAGTGAGCATGAAGTCATATGCTTCGTGATTGCCATCTGGAACTACTGCCGCGACCCGTTCACTCTCAGCTTCAGCAACCTGCAGTGCTGTGGACAGTTCCATGTCTCCATATCTGGTCCATAGAGTTTCTTGAAGAAGAGCTTTAGTTTCATTCAGCTTTAACTCACATTTGTTTGTAGTTTTCGCAAGGTCATCTTTTTGCTGTTCTGTTAACACAGCTGCCTCTAATTCTGCAATCATACCTGCTTCAAGATCGTCATTTACTTCCATGACTTTCTCTGCTTGCTTTGTGAGTTTATTTAAACTGCTTCGAAGATCCTCCTCCGTCATGTCTTTACAGGCTCTTGATATAGTGTTGATCAGACATGTCAATGCCCTTTTTTCCACCGTCCTTTCTGCTTTGAGCTGCTCGAGTGACTTTCCTACTGCCTGGTTGGCCATTTTGACTTCTGTCAACAGGTTAGGAAGGAATGTATCTCTTCAAAAGATATCTTGTTATTTTCTAATTTGTCTCTTTGAGTCTCACAGGTTTCCAGTTCCTACTGGTATCCCGTTTTTTCACTGTCAAGCCTATTTTATGGGTGCACAATTTCCCTGCTTGAAAGGGAGGGACACATCACCAACGGAGGCCTTAACTGGATTCCAGTCTTCTTTTTATTGAAAGGCATTAAATAAGCAACAAACAGAAGAAAGGTAAAAAACCTTTAACAGAAACAAAAATACAAAATATGTAAATTAATTGTGAATAAAGCTTATTAAACATCTGTTGTCGTCACTGAGTTCTTTGTATATCTTTTGACATGAAGCACTCTCAAATTATATTAACAAGCTTAATAAACTTGAGTATAATCTGCTCCATACACAATCCAGAAAATTAACTTGAACACTTACAATAAATATATGTGCACGTGAAATCAGATTAATCACGTCATTTTAGTGGTCTGTTTAATCACATGTGAACTGAAGAAATAATTACCATCCCATCGTCATTTTCTCCCGCGATTAAATCGAAATACAAACAAGGATATACAAATCAATACACCAGTAACTCAACACCATTAATATTCACCACACAGAACTACATTCAGCTTGAAACAGTCACTTGGTGAACAGTTAAAGTCACGGAATCTTTCCGTGCCGAACACAAACAGTTGCTGCGTCACAAACTGAATCGGCATCTCCCGCCACACCAGCATCATTCTCTTTTATTTACAGATACAAAACGAATTATTAAAGTGCTCACCGGCTTCCACTCCAGGATTTGATGACGTTGAATGTCTGTGCACTTTTCTCGTGGCCAACTCTGGAGTTTCGGTAAAAGCTCGAGTCAGCCGCGTCTCATCCCAGCCTTGACTTTTTTTCCCCCGTTTTTTTCCTTTTCTGCCCCTCGATCCGATTGGCTGAGAGACTACTATCGTTATTTTTATATATATTTATTTTTTTCCCTCCATGTTATTTATTTATTCGTTTACATTCTATTTGCAATTCATTTAGATTTTCTCCAGTTTGTCTTGACAGCTACTACTAAGTACTTAATTAGGTAATTACTATGTATTATGACACCTTAAAATAAAGTGTTACCCGTTGTATTTTGAAATATTTCAACTAATCTAGGGCTGTAACTAATGATTATTTTGGTAATCAAGTAATCTACTGATTATTTTGACAACTGAGTAATCTGATATTTTTTAGTAACAAAAACAGACCTAAGTGAAAACCAGGCTTTAGTATGACTATTTATATACAAACTAACGATGAGGCAATAATAATTGGCTCAAATAAAATATCAAAACCAAATAATTACATGGTTTTATTGAACAACACTGTTAAAATACATAATGTAATATGCCTATACATAACGTGAACATAACCAACTTAAGTACATTATGTATTATAACAAATACCTGCAGAGGGCGCCAACGGCATGGTGACATTTCACTTTGCAGCGTGATTAAACGATGTTTAAATCCATTCAATTTTAATATTTGGCCACTTGCAAACTCAGAAACTTTTATTTTGAAATTGCGATGTACAATAAATGGCATATTTAGAAATAGGTTGATGTATTCTCCTGTGTTGGCAAATGTTTATAAATGATTTAAGTTACCATTCTAGTGAGATAACACGCAATTTTTGTTTTCCCAGATAAATGATTCAAATTCACAGCATATGCAGGGGAAGAGTTTAGCCCCTTTCACACATACAGTTTTTACTGGTAAATTACCAACAAGTTACCATTAAAGTCGGCATGAAATCAAAATTGAATATTCTTATTTTTTGATGGAATACTGTAGTGTTTATTATAAATAATTGATCCGTGCACTTCATTATTTTTTTTTAAATTCATGTGCCCTCGTAATCTTTAATCAAAAATGTTAACCTCCCCTCCCCCTCAAAACGACTCCTCTAGTCTTCTGGTCACGAGTGATGGCGCAAGGGCGGAGCTAGTGACGTAAGGAGTAAACGCTGGGATAAATGACAGGGGAAGAGCTGAAGCTGATGCTTCACTTTATAGCACTGACACCAGTCATAAGGGAGTACGTTACCCTTAAACACTGAAAAGATATTATGATATTATGAGAACATTACTTTTAGGTCATCGCAAACTAATTTGTTTCATGAATATGACTTAACCTGATGGAGCACGCATTCAGTCATTCAGGCAATCTCTCTCTCTCTCTCTCTCGCGTGTGCGCGCGCGCTGTTTAGGCATGTTTTGTGCTGTTGGTCGTGGTTGTCATCCCTAATAAATAACTCATTTATTCATGCTTGGGTGTCGGCGGTGAATCCAGTGGCGAGAAATCCCCCACCACTAACTGCAAACTGGCATTTCAGATCTGCCTCCATTTTGTTAGTAACGCCCCAACTTCCAACGATCCAATCAATTCTCGAAGGACGAAATCAAGTCCCGCCCTCTCATTTCAGATGCCGTTTCACTCGGATATACGTCACAGTAGAGAAAAAAAGACAGTCGCAACTTCCGTTTCATGCCGACTTTAAGAGATCATGTGTGAACAGGACCTTTTCAAAAATCCCGGTAAATTTGTTCGGCAGTCATATCGTTCTTATGGAGATGACATGATTACTCTGAGCTGTTTACAAAGCTCCGCTGCTTTATGTAAATGAATATGTAAATATGCGCTAGATGGACATCTATTGTGCCTTGCAGCTTTTTGTTATGCGCGTCTCGTGTTTATAAGAGCAAAAAATTCTGATTGGGTAGTAATGTTAGTTTGCTTGAGAGTGAAAGCTGTGCTCCTCTCATACCACTGGTAGGCGAATTCGTGGACTCGAAAGTGATAAACAAGTTTTTTTAAATGTAGGATTATTTTTTTTCCGCAGCCAAACGCTCCACACCGGAGATCCAGTGCGGTGCCGGAGAACTTTAAGCCCTATGTACTGTATAAGATTTCTATTCAAACTAAAAGCATAAATCCGGGCTACCCACTGCTGTTTTCAAAGCATAATGCCAAACTGTACCATTTCATTCACTGAGGCTCTTCAATCGACAGTGCTAAACCTAGAAGCGCATATATTTTCTTGCCGACAACCCGCCAAAATTAAAGCTTGCTGATTTTAAGTTTTAAAATGAAAAAAATTCTTTTTTTTTTTTTAAAGTAAATATTACCATTTTATTTTTAAAGGGGGTTTAATGCAGAGATTGTCTTAATATAAGGAGATGAGAGGGTCTGTATTACTTACTACTGGAGGAAGCCTAATCGCTAACTTGGATCACATGTGGCGTAGTAACCAATCACATTACAGCCTTGACGTCATTGAATTTCAGTCAAGAGTTGTGTGACACTCAGTTGCTGTTCACGGATACCATAGGAATGAATGAGAAGTGCCGTAAGCTGTATCCCACCTGTCTCAAAAAGTCAGTGACTTCTCTTATAAAATGGCATTTTTTTCGGTGTAAACTCTAAAAATAGTTCAATCCAAAAGTATTGCTTAAGCCCTATTCGGACGGGATTAGTTTTACAAGGGTAGATGGGGTAATGTAATTTTTACCACAGGACGTCTTTAGTATTAATGGCCAATTCGCACGGGATAAGAAATCTCTGTAAAACTACCAGAAGTGGGAGGGGTAATTCGATTTGTGCTCCGTCGTCACCTGCTTGTCGTCATGTGCGTTATGTATGTTGCTTCCTTCGACTGGACCTAACTGTTTATATCCAATCAAAATGTAATAGAATTTAATTAATAAATCGTTCGACTGCACCTGTGATATGTAAGCAATAAGGTACTCGAGGCCGTGCAATATCATGAATAAATCATGGCTAAAGGGCATTGTTAGGCATGACGCGAATTGGAGAGTGATTTATTCAAGATACAGCACGGCCTCAAGTACCTTATTGCATTTGTATTGAAATGTTATTTTTTTTAAGCAAGTTCGTTAAATGCTGTCCTAGCCATGCTGTATTGTAAATAAAACACAGCTGCTGACCAAATCAACGTGCTTCATTCGGCAGTTCTGCACGGGACTTGCTCGAGAAGAATGTCTCCAAAGAAGCGTGTTTTTGGTTGAGGAATTATTAACAGAAAGAAAAATAAATCCAAATGAAATCTCTGTCAATCAGCTCCCTATTTCAGTAGTCAGTACACTGGCAAGGGAGTCATTCAGAGTGACAGTTAATGGACTTAAAAGGGATAGTTCACACAACAGTGCAAATTCTGTCATTAATTAAGGTCTTACAGGTTTGGAATGACATGAGGTTGAGTAATTATTGACAGAATTTTCATTTTTGGATGAACTCTCTAAATGTCCTGATTAACCAAAAAAAAAAAAAAAATCATAGAAAATTCATAAAAGAACAAAAGTTATACAGACACTTAATATTTATGCACTTTCTTTAAAACATTTGCAAAGTTATCACACAAGTTTGTTGTTTTCGTGGCATTTACACTTATTTTGAGCAGCAGGTGTCGACTGCGTGCGCTGACTCGAGTGATGCAAAACAGTGAATCATTTTACAAAGCATTTGATTTAACTGATTCAGGGTTTCAAAAAGCTCAGTTTCTTTCATTCGTGTTTATGATAAACGAATTTAAGATATTGGGAGCAAAATCAGATGCATCTTTTCTGTCGCTCGTGTGTGGATGTGCTTTACTCCCATAAAATAACGTTCATTTATTTTAGATAAAGTATTACAATGTTACATTCCATATTAAGAAGTTAATGTATTACGCATGTAAAACTATGAAACATGTTTAAATGTTCAGAAAAACAAACCTTTCTTCAGCTGAACCACAACATAATGCAGGAGCGCGGCGCAGCCTTATGACGTCATATCACCAGACCAAATAAATGCCCTGTTCACTCTCTGTGACTAAAATCATCAAGCGCATAGAAATTACAGACTGAAAATACATACAAATATTAAACACGTTGTCCAATGATGTGGTAAAAAGAGCTGCCGGTGAAAGAGTGTGTAGCACATCTAAATATGTGTGATTCTGTTTAAAAGGCACAGCATGCCGTGCTGAAATAATTTTAACTGTGGTTAGCATTTTATTTTTCACAATTGTTTTCCCTAAATTTTTGTGTGATGTTTTTTACTATTATACAATGAGCAATTTTTGTCAAACTAAGTCTTTATTAGATCACTTTACTTTAGGCCTACAGTACTTTACAAAAAAAAAAAAAAAAAAAGAAAGGAAGGAAAAGAAAGCAACATTCAATAGGTAATATGTTGCAATGTGTTATTCTTAATTGTGATTTTGTTTGTGTAAGAAGCTCACTATGAGTTTCCACCTGAGCAGCATAAAAAAAAAAAACTTCAGTGTTTTGATTCTACTCATAAATTCTACTTAAGTGAAAGTACATAAATTTTTACTCAATTAAAAGTACAAGGATCTGACCAAAAACATACTTGAGTAAAAGTAAAAAGGTACAACTTTAAATTGTACTTAAGTATTAAAAAAGTAGAAGTACTCTACCAAAAGTGTCTAGTCCCAAGGAATTTCTTCTGGCAAATTATGGAGCATTGCATAATGAAAACATTACTTGTGGTAACAAGTAATTGGAAAATAACATGGACAACACTGACCTTGACAATGACACTGACAGAGTAATGATGATGATGATGAAAGATTCAGTGACTATTTGTGGTCACTCAATACTCAGAACAGTGCATTTGAGAATGGTCACGCAGTTCGTGCTTGACTATATGCATGTTGTTTCTCTTGGCGTCACAAGGTGACCTAAAATACAGATGGAGCTGTCTTAAGAAAAGTGCCATCTCAGAAAACTTGTGAGGATGTCAAAGTTCATATCTTGTGAGCTTGCACAAAGGCAGAGGAATAAGACCAAATAAGACAACCGGGAAGCTACTGAGTTTAGGGAGTTTCTCCTGTGGTCCAATACTACTGAAAGGAATTCTCTCAATTCCACTTTACTAGTTACAGTTACTTTGGATCATATATACAGTTACTTTGTGTTTGTGTGTGTGTGTGTAAAAATGTAAGAAAATGAGTTCACTTCAAATGCATCTAAAGCAACACAGAGAAGAATGTGAAAACTCTTCATGTGCTCACACTCATGACCGTTAATAAACATAATAAACAACAAATCAAATGCACATTGACGGATTTTCTTCAATCTGTTCTCCAAAATCAAATTTATATTTCTGCAAGCACGTGTAACTCTATCTAACTAATACATTAAAGAAGACAAAACAGATTGCACACCAGTGCACAGGTATGTTGGTTGGTGTTTATTTCATACTCTGTGAATAATGGGAAAAATGGCTTATTTAATTTATAAATTATCCAAAAACATGGTAATGTCATATTTTGTAACAGTGGTATTGTGTACTTCTGATCCAATGCTCTTTGTGCTCTCCTTGTTCTTAAATTTCCTGACTTAACTCATCAGCTCAATAACAGAAATTCTGAAATCGTGTGACTCCAATAGTACAAAATGTATAGTGCTGGGGTTCTCCAGGACAGGTTTGAAAACCCCTGATCTAACACATTCAGCCAAAGTGAGCCAGCAGTATCTTATAAGAAAACAATGGGTTACTTAACGTAAACCTGGATTCTTTGATAGAGTGAGGTGTTTCACTATGGGAATCGCTTTGGGTGTGACCAACTGCAGAAGCTCCTATGACACAACGTCTGTCTTTGACAGACAGGTCGACCTGTGACCAGGCTCCGCCCCACCTATATCAGTCAGGTCGACCCCTGCCAAAGTCATGATAGAGAGATTTCTTCCTGTACCCGTGCAAAGAGGGAAGTGCTGGTGAAACACCCTCACTCTGTTATCAAAGAACCTGGGTTTATGTTAAGTAACCCATCATTCTTTTTCTAACTTCGCTCTGTGTTTCACTACGGGAGATACAGACCACTCCCGGATTGCACCCATATCACTGCTATACAACAAAACAATTAAATGGGCACCGACCCGCCGGGTCCCAACACTGCGTGTGCTAAGGATGGCTCAGACACATCCAGTCTATAAAACCGCACAAAAGTATGTGGCATAGCCCAACTTGCTGCTGAACAAATATCTTGAACAGAAACTCCCCTGAGTAAGGCCCATGATGTAGCCATCCCCCGAGTGGAGTGGGCTCTCAAACCCTTAGGCGGTTGAATACCCTTGCAGATATAAGCTAAAGATATATAATATATAAACCTAAGACATGTAAACTAATCTAATCTAACACATGAACACACGCATTTACACGTTGCAGAAAGAGAGGAAAGGATGAGTTTACAGAATGAAAATGTGAAATCCCAAGTTTACAGCAATATGTGCAATTGCCTATAGACCTGAACCATCAATCATTTGACCCTCGCATTGAGTTACTCAATGAGGCTAAAATTTATATTAAACTGCACCGACTCAGCAAAAGTCTGGAGGTTGTACTTGCTTGTGTTGCCTTAAGGGATTCCCTTGTGTCCTTGTTGTCTTTGGAGAAAGGGGTTTCCCGAGGTTGCTGATTGGCTGAGTTCAGTGGTCTTTCGTAGTAAAGTCTTGGCCGTTGGCTCTTGATGCGGAGTTGGTCTGGTTGAAGTTTGGGCGGGTGCAGTCAGAGCTGGACTTTGTGGCAAACTTAACGAAACAAAACTCTCACGGAAAGACAAGAAATTAAAGTAAAAGAATAAAAGAATATAACGAGACTAGGTGGTTTTTCTTCTCATTGTGGTAGCAGCTGGCACGTAGGCCAGAGCATGCTCAAAGAGCAGCGTCGAAACGCGGTGGCAAAAGAGAAGAGAAGCAGAGGAACCAAGAGGAAGCTAAGAGAAGAGAGAGTTTGATGGTGTCCTGAGTATTTAAACTTGGCTTCTAGACCATCCTATCTGGACGTCTTGAAATGATCTTGGCTCGTGGTGTTGTATGTTTCTCCTCCCCATTCATAAATCTAACATGTTATCTTATCAGTCATATGGTCCAAATTTTCCCGCTCTTACAGAGTACAATTTTGGACATGATTTCTCTAACAAGACTATGGTACATTTGACAAAGAATTGATTGGAAGAAACATTTAAAGCATGATTTTTCAAACTCATACATACCAAAGATGAATATTAACTCTTAAACTATTCCCTAGTTATTAAAAGACATACATCATATGTGATTAAAACATGATGGTTAATCGTGTGGGTTACATACATGATATGGGGTTATGCATAAACATGATAAGTCTCATAAGTCCTTTTAAGATGATTTTGGTGCATCTATATGTGAAAAGGCAGTTTCTGTACCGTTCTGTGAACATAAGGACATGTTCTGTGAAGACTAGAGAGGTTAAAAGGTCTCTTAAGGAATTTCAGTCTCCGTCTTTGTCTCCTATGTGGAGAGCTGGGGTGACCCACCCAATGAAGTCTCTAGCTCGTGATTTCGATCACAGATTTACAAGTGACAGCCATATCTTTGATCATCAGTTCTGATTACTTGCCCCAAATTTGACAGTTTCCTTCCTTCATCGGACTTATCAATAAGTGTTCCTTTTGTTTTAATGTTGCAAGCTGTTCTGTGAAAGAGGCTTGTTGGTTTGCTTTCTTCAGAGGGCTGGAGCTAGGAATCTGATTTATGACGAACATCCTGTTGCAGCCTTGGGATCCTCTCTGGAATTTCGGCTCCTCATGTTTCAATGTTCGGATCGAATCTTAACTTTGTCTGACTTGTTCTGATCCTACAGTGTATTCTAAGTTAGTTCAAGGCTCAGTTTCAACGGCCTTTGGAAGTGTGGACAACTCTGTCTTCAGTCAACTCAATGAACTTCAAATTTGACTCCTTGTCTTCACTGAGCATACTGGTCTGTCTATGGGGTTTAACTGTAATCCCCGTACACACGCAAAACAAGAAAACAAAGCAGTTGAGCATCTGTTTGCCAATGGCATGACTGTTAAATAAACAGCAGCCATAAGGATACATTAACAGTATCGTGCTACACACCAGGCGTGGCTTTTACAAAGTGACATCTGGTCTGTGTGTTTGTGGTCTTTCAGTGATGTCTTTATGTTTCATCAGGTGTTTAGAACATTCTGTTCATCTATTAGCACCTTTTAGTTTGACTAATTAGAATAACCAAGTACTGTGTATTTGGTGTGTTTTTTTTTTCATCAAAGTTAATAAAGTGACAATTTTCTTAAAAATTTAACCAAAAAACATTTTAAACACTTTTGAGAGAGCTGTAAATGTTGTAATTGTAAATATACACTCACCAGCCACTTTATTAGGTACACCTGTTCAATTGCTTGGTAACACAAATTGCTAATCGGCCAATCACATGGCAGCAACTCAATGCATTTAGGCATCTAGATGTGGTGAAGATAACTTGCTGAAGTTCAAACCGAGCATCAGAATGGGGAAGAAAGGGGATTTAAGTGACTTTGAACGTGGAATGGTTGTTGGTGCCAGATGGGCTGGTCTGAGTATTTCAAAAACCGCTGATCTACTGGGATTTTCACACACAACCATCTCTAGGGTTTACAGAGAATGGTCTGCAAAAGAGAAAATATCCAGTGAGCGGCAGTTGTGTGGACGAAAATGCCTTGTTGATGTCATAGGTCAGAAGAGAATGGGCAGACTAGTTAAAGATGACAGAAAGGCAACAGTAACTCAAATAACCACTCGTTACAATCAAGGTATGCAGAATACCATCTCTGACCGCACAACACGTTGAACCCTGAAACAGATGGGCTACAGCAGCAGAAGACTGAACAAGTTTCCCCAATGTGATGAGCATAAATGAAATGATTCTTTGAACAAAGGAGGGTCCATGAGTACCACTAGTTTGGCTTTATATGTTTAACAGATATAACTTTTATTGTTGCAAGACCATTTAAAGTTATTACGTTTCCATAAATTACTTTCAGAATAACTGAAACTTTCAGTTTTAAATAACATAATACATTTTTAAAACAAAGAAACAAGCAATACACAAGTAATATGTAATGTTTTCACCTTCCCCACGCAGGTTTAAAATGTAGTAATTCATAGTAGAAGTGATAGCTTCATTGTGCAAGTGATTTAAGCTTTAGTCCCAAACACAGTGCCAGCTCACTCTTCTGAATCTTCCCATCTTTATTCACATCACAGTGGCATAGCAGAACCTCACGCAATTTATCCAGATCAACTCCACTGATACTGGGCTGAGAGAAAGAAAAAAGTGTTGGAATACAGAGGGAAATAGTTTATCCAGAGCACAAACTATAAAGCATTAGACGCTAATGTTTAATACTGAAGGTTATGGACCCAAATAAAAACAACAAACCAAAAAGTTTGCAGTAGTGATGTTTCCTTAGAATGCTTCACAGACATGTAAGTTCAGGTTTGTTATAAAACCAATAACTTGTTTACTTGTGATGTTTATAACTGTTTAGTCACTTACCCTGACAAGCTCCATCATGTCTTTGACAAAA
This sequence comes from Spinibarbus caldwelli, assembly GCA_039654775.1. Lineage (NCBI taxonomy): Eukaryota > Metazoa > Chordata > Actinopteri > Cypriniformes > Cyprinidae > Spinibarbus > Spinibarbus caldwelli. Next base: position 23,501,119 of record CM077228.1, on the reverse strand, counting down.
CCGTCCACCTCTGGTCCTTCAAGTGCTCCAGTCTTACTCTAGAAAGAGAGCCAACCTTTAAGAGCTGGAAGTGCTTTAGCAGTGCATTGTGTTTGCTATTGTGTCCAAGTACCACATTTGAGATTTATCCATGGGGTTAGCTGGTTAGCATGTCTAGTTAGCCACACTGCTATTAGCAGTTCTTGTGAGCAACATATAAATTACAAATACTTTAGATGTTTGCCAATGACCAGTTCTGTCATGACTCTCGAAGGGATTGACATAAGGTACGTGACAATTTTAATGTGTTTGGTATTGGCGGAATAGGTCTGCTACACTTTTGCTGCTGCGGCAGAGCAAGTACAGGAGACTTGCTATTCCCAATACATCCACAACACGCTGCTGTGAGCATGTAAGAAATACTGCTGCTGCACATATAACATATATGAAATAACCCCCATATAGCATACATGGATAACCCCATAGCAGATTTATACAGGTGGAGCTGGGTAAGGTGGAGGGTTTCTGAAGTACGCTGCAACTTCTACAGCAAGCACTAGCCAAGTATTTTTATTTTGAGCAAGCTCATTGGCTGCTGATACAAAAAGAAACAGTCAGCTGTGCCATGTGATAATGATGTCATTATGTCAGATTGTGTTTGACCTATCGGACTGCACCATCTAGAGTTTCATGCCAGAACTTTGGATTTGTTTTTTACTCTTTTTGGAGGCCTTTCAAAATTGTGCCATCAACCAATCAGTGTTATTACCATGTCGAGACATAATAACACATGGCATTTACAGCTTAGGTGATTTAAAATCATGCACAGGACATGTTTGTATTAACAATAGTAGAAAGGTTGAAAATCATTCTTACAACATCATAATGTGCAAAGATCTTCTCAAAGTCTCTCTTTCTCTCCTCTTGACTGTTGGCCTGAAGAAAGCAGGAAATAGAGAGGGCATCATGCACTGGTTTGCAGCAAATTATTACATTTAGGATCACATAAGATTAAATGAATTAGATATAAAGTACTAACATCCATTTTGAACTGCAACAGGAAGTTGTCTTGCAGAGCCAGAATTCTGGGGAGGAAATATAATTTTATACTTGATGAACCCCACAACAGTGACACTTTTATTGAACTGAATTGGATCAACATTGAACTGACTTGAGCTGAATAACGACACTATTGCCTTCTGTAGGGCTGTTTTTAACTAAAGTTGGGCTCATCTATGATTGATGAACTTTGCACTGAAGAACTTTAACATGTTATTTTCCTGTTCATTACTCTGAAGCTGCTTTGAGACAATCTGGGTTGAATAAAGCACTATGTAAATACAGGGGACTTGACTTGAATGTGCACTTTAATGCCATGGGCAGCTGCTCCCAAAAGTCACTGCTCTTTTGCATAAAGTTCAAACTTTCTCAAATTTGTTGTGACACTACACACGACCACATGGTAAAATTCACTTGTTCACGTGCCTGAAATGAGTTGATCTAAACACCATTTACAATTTTAAAATTTCAGTCTGCTGGATTTAGCATGTAAATCATGTAGTTTACATATTACTATATTCATTGAGTTTCAATGCAATTTGGATGCTTTAGTTGTCACTAGACTAACAAAAGATTATTAGGGTGTATTCACACCTGTCTTGTTTGGTTCGATTGAATCGAACTCAAGTTCGTTTCCCCCCCCTTGGTGTGGATATTTTGGGCAGGTGTGAATACAGCAATCGCACTCTGGAGCGGACCAAACACCCGTACTAAGACCCAGCTAAAGATGTGGTCTCGGTCTGCTTCCAAACGAACTCTGGTACGGTTCGTTTAAGGTGTGAATATGACCTGACCTCGTTCCGAACCAATTGCAGAAATCACGCTCAGAAACAGACAGCTCATGCATATAGTGCTGTTGTTTGTGTTTCAATAGCTTAAATCACTTGTTTTTAAACCGCAAATGATGAGTTTTCATGACCATGGCGCACAGCAACTTGACGTGAGCGCCCTAAATAGGCTAAAGCTTGCCGCAAAGCCCCAGCAAAAGTTACAATGAATGTGTTGGGGGGAAATAGTAAGGAGATATTTGAATTATTTATTAATAAACTAGTGTTTCTGAGTCAGTGTCGCAAAGATGAAGTTGACAATCCTGACTCGCCATCTCCTCATTGTATGTGCCTTTATAAAGAAATGCATCTTTACGGATTACATAGCCTAATGAAAGAGTTTTTGTTTTAGATTTGAATTATTTCGTTTTGTAGTCATTTACAGATTTCTATAGATATGTAAGGAAAATATTCGCTTTTGTAGCCTATATAAAAATATTAATTTTTGTGAAGTGCTCCTGTTCAAGACCGAGACAGCAGAAAGCGCATCCTATTTGTTTTCTTTATTTTAACATTTTCTTGATATTGTGAGTGCAAACAAATAAAAGTAGACCCTTTACAGTTCCGAACTATGTATTATTCTTACCTTTTATGACCAAAAATGATGGCGTATTTTAATTTGTTTCCACTGATGTCCTGAAGCACGCGTCAGCTTCCACTCTCTGCACAAACGATTGGATATGTGCCTAATAGCGCATATTTATCTAGGTTAAATGTTTAAACTAACATCGTGATATGCTTTAAATAATTTATATCTCTAGACTTTATTTTCGGCTAATCATAATTACAACATTGTATGACATTGTCTCATAAGATGCTCATACGTTTATTCATATTACATTAGCTGATAACACCAAATCAGTAAAAATAAAAATTGCACTATGAAATATTAGCCTGTTTTTGCACTTCCTGTTTCCATTTCCCTGCTTGAGAATTTCTGTCCAATGAATGGATGACCTTAGTACATGTATGGTTTTGTTTATTTTATTTAATTTCTGGATCATTTGCAAAAAGGGCAGTGTTAAAGTGAACTCCACCAAAAAAAAAAAAAAAAATCAACATTGTATTTGGTCCGGACCAAAGCAAGTGAACTAGCAGACTTTCCTGGTGTGAATACACCCTTAAATTGTCACCTGTGTGTTACTGGCAGCCGCTTAGTTAGTATTTTAACCTAAATGGATTCTATGTGACTGATCTGACTTAGGCAGCAACTCCATGCATCATACAAATGTTTAATAAGACAGCATAATTATACTTTTTGCATTAGTCTCTTAAAAATGTGTTACTAAGGGTGTTTTCACACTTGGTCCTTTTCAGGGTTCTAAGCGTGGTTCGGATGATTTTTGGCCCATATGTGAACACTCTAAACGATCTCAGACCCCTCAGAAGCGAAGCGAACCGAACCGAAACCATCTCGGGAGGTGGTCTGAGCACGGTTCACTTTCGGCTAAAGGTACTGTTCGCTAAAAAAGTGCATTGTGAACACAGATCGGCCCAGGCTCACTTCATTTTTGACATTTGCGAATTATGATGTAGTTTGGCCATCAGATATCCCCGTACAAATCAGCTGTTCATAGTGGCTGCTGCTTCTGGCAGATCTCTACAAATTATTCGCTCACAATGTACACTCGTTTAGTCGTTTCAACCGCTTCCAAACTGTGTGAGAGAGACGCAGCTGTGCGACGTGATATATGAGTGCGCACATCCCAGCGGGGGCTAAACTACACTCTCTTTAGCGTTTATTGTTTCATCTGTCAAAAACACCCATGGTTCACATAAACACAGTTGGTTTTGTCTCAATCGAATGGAAACATCTGGGAAAGAAATTGCATGTGTACCAACTGATCTGTGCATTATTGTAGTTCTAGCAGCCTATAATGAGAATCAGTAGAATCTATATTATTCATATACGATTAGCCTAATAATATGCATTTTATTTATTTTTTTCATTTGATTAGTACATTTCTTACTTAAATGCTGCATTTAAATTATACCTGTACTGTACCTGGAAAAATTTAAAGCAGTTTATTATATTTTCTTTTATCTTATTTGTCCAGTTTAATTTTTTTTTTCTATCTCAATGTCAGCATGCCTTTTCCGCGGGTCCTTAAAAAGTCTTAAATTTAACTGTATCAAATTTAAGGCCATAAAAAGTACAATGGGGATGAAAAGACAATTGCCATATACTGTAGCTTAATGTAATGATTAAAATTAAAAAGGCTATGATTTCATTGGATAAATATGAGCACAGCACGTTTCAAAGTCTATCTTTATGCAGTTCTGAAAGCGCCACCTGGCAGAGAATGAATTTGCATTTTTAACAGCCCTTCTGCTGGTTTAAAATAATAATTGATATTAAACCAGCCAATAAACCATTAATATGATAATTGATACATTTGATTTGACACTTTTCTTAAAAATGGCTTAATTTGAAAGGCTTAAATTTTAATTCATTTTATTTATTTTTTATTTATTTTTTTGTGAAAACTTGTATCTGAACTGTAAATCATGCTTTTTACAGCTATTTTACAGTTTAATATCTTACCATAGACATTGCCCCACCCCGCTCATATGGCATTAATTTTATCTGTGCCAATTTTAAAAACAGTCTTAAAAAGTCTTAAATTTGAGCTTAAAAATCCTGCAGAAACCCTGTGTGCTTTAAAATAAACACGATTACATAAACAAGGAAAACCATTCAAAATAAATATTACAAAGGTGTACAAAACCTTTATTTTTGTGCAAAAGATAAAAATAGTCCAGTTTTGGAGGCCATAATGTCAGCTATCAAACACTGAACTGGACTAGATCCAAAAAGCAACAGTCTGAACACACTGTCTGAGGCACCATTACTGCTTAAGTGGACCAAAAAGTGGACTGAGTCCTCTATCAGGAACTGCGATAGTGTGAACACAAAGAAAACTGGGTCCTTTTTCACTTGGTCCACCTCTTGGTCCACTTTAAGGGGTCTGGGTTCGGTTCTTTTAAAGAGGACTCAAGTGTGAAAACACCCTAAGTTGTGTAACAGAGTGTTTGCTTGTCTCTTTCAACAACACAAGCATACACACAAAGACCCATTCTCACCCTCAAGGCCTAAACAGCTCCACAAGCACAGAACAAAAGCACTATTGTTAAACACACATCACCTGGCTAGATCATTAAGATCCAATCTCCCATCTTTGTTTTTGTCAAAAATGCTCATCTGCAAGACAAAAAAGCAAAGTATTCATGATTAGAAAAGTTTTGAGCATTTTCCAAGCCATTCTACATTTTCACACAAACTGTCAGTTTCTAAAATTGCTAATTGAGCACTTACCTGTACATAAATAAATAATCATTTTGAAAAATCAGTATACCAATGTGGTATACAACATATGCTCTAGGCATATCAGTTGCCTGAAAAAAAAAAAAAAAAAAACTGGCATAGAGGGCACCATTTGAAAACACATGAACAGCTAAATGCTATTCACTTTAATGAGTAACACTGACAGTTTCACTTGCTGTGTGTAATGGAAAAAAACCCACTCTCCTGAGATCAGGTCAAAGGAAGGTTAATGCATGGGTGACCAGCCGCAGTTTGCTGATGGCTGATGTAAACAGTGCTATCACTCACTAATTGACCTGTATACCCAACATCTTAAAAAATCAGTATTTTTATGTAAGATGAGACTGACAAAACTGCCCAAGAATGACTTGTGTAAATAGACAAACAATTACAAATAGTGTATATGGAAAGCAAAAATGATCTCTTCTTCAGACAGATTGTGGAATATAGCAGGAATGTGGTAAATAGCAGAATACTAACACTGGCCTTTCATACATATCTACCAGGGTTGAATCATTTTGGGCAGGGCTGACACTAGCGGGGTAAAAGATTGTGATGATTACAGGGGCCTTCGGCCAATTTCAACCGACTGACTGAGGCAAGCATAAAGGATGCACAGGACAGTTGATGGGCCACTGCTGCACGTCCTCACGCGAGCTTATAATTTGCACGTGTTTTACGCCTTGTCAATTTAAACATTCAAGATTTTTTAAAGCATTAAAGCACCTGACATGAAAGAACTCAACTGAGTACTCATGCATGCGCAGTGTTCATTGTGCACATAGAGAGCCTTGTCTCAGGCAGTGTGTGAACACCAAATAGAGAACACCGCTTGAACGAGAACATACACCTTGCCAGTTTAAACATCCAAACACAAAAAGATGCAAAAAGCTTAAAGGTGCACTAAGCGATTTTTGCCAAACAATGATGAATTTTGAAAGCACCAAAACAAACACACCCATATCCCCAACAGGACCTCGCCCCTATTTTGATATCTCCGCCCTACACATACGTACACAACCCTAGCATAACGACGATCGCAGAAACAAGCGAAGATGACACACAGGCATATTTAAACAAAAGCCAACAGATTTGTGAGAAAAAAAAACTAAATCAACGTTACTCACCTATCAAAAAGAAACAACGCAACCTCGGCGTCCGATTCGAGCCCTTCTTGCTCCTTGAGTTCTCTCCACCGCTGGAAAGCTGCTCCGATATTTACGTGGGTCCTACCTCTTGCCTGATCGTAACCCTTGTTTTTAATGTTTCATTCCTCTTATATTTTCCTATTTTTTTATCTTCCAATTCTCTCTATCTATAGTCGATCTGCTGATATCCATTTGTGCACTCAAATTGAGCGCCCTCTTCTCTCTATCATTACAAGACTTACCTTACTGCTGATTGGCTACAAGTGTGTTTTGGGACTCGGTCCGACAATGCGGTCAAAAGCATTTTTCAAAAATTGCTTAGTGCACCTTTAACTTAGCACCAGCAAGCTGTGTTCTGTATGCAGAGCATGCAGGTAGACAGCTCCGTATCACAGCCCTTGAACACCGAACTGAGTTTTGCATCTTCTTGAGCATGAACAGACAAATACATACAAAATTATTTCGAAATACCGGTCTTGGCAAATATCCTTGAAAAGCTGTCAGCTATGTTTCAAGTGAATGTAAACAGTTGAGAAAGAAATCAGATGTGTATTATTATATTGGACGCATTGTCTCTTAAAGCCTAACCACTACTAATTTACTAGTTGTCGGTCCTTATTGTTAATCCAAGAAATTAAATGAGAGAAAATCACTCACTGCTCTTGACTGAATTACTTTGTAGTTTTACAAAAAATATTAATCTATATTTAATTTATACAGTGAAGACTACGCAATGCTATTTTACTTTTGATAATTTGGTTTCTGTACTTTAACACCTACAAACTTGAAAAAAAAAACTGAAATATTGTTTAATTTGTATCTTTGTTCTATTTGTTTATTTGTGCTATATTTACACGATTTCAAACAGGGCCCATTGGTACAACCTACACCGGGGCCCCACAAACCCCAGCTTCACCCCTGATTATGGGTCATGCTGATTATGTATTGCATTTGCATTGCTCCAGGATAAATGACAACAACATCAACAACAACTTACAGTAGAAATATTAAATGTCAAGCTGTGTGACAAGATGTAATCATACAGAGGTGCATCATTTGAGAAGTTTAGGTTTATACAAATAATTAATAAATGAGGAAGAATTAAAATCAGTTACCATGGTATTTGTGTATTCATCCAACTTCCTAGAGGGAATATTCTTTTTGTGTTGCTGAAACAAGTCATTCAAGAAGCCCTGCCATCAGAAAAAGACAAACAATCAAATCACTACCCTCAGTATTAAACTTTGTCAGTGATTTGTCTTTATGTTAATGTAACTGACAGTCTCTGCTAATGAGCCATGTGTATGCATTTACCTTGAGCTCCACGGCAGATATGTAGCCACTGCTATCAGCATCATATTTTCTCCAGATCTATCATGGGAAATGTGCAAAAAAATTTTTTTTACCAATCATCCCACACTACTACAGCTGGTGTGTGTGTGTGTATATATATATGTATGTATGTGTGTGTATATATATATATATATATATATATATATATATATATATATATATATATATATATATATATAATTGATAGTCATCAAATGACTCAAATAAACAAATAAACTTCAACCTGAACTCACAATACTGACATTTGTGATGCTTAAAAATTTTATTTAAAAATGTTGTGATGTAATTTGTGTGAGATGGAGTAAAAGGTTACCTTCATGAACTCCACACTGTTATCCAGTGGAGCCTCTCTACGAAAGATAAGAAGGAAGTTCTCATCCTCCGGCAGGATCATGTTGGCTAGCTGGTATAAATGCAAACAGACACATTCAATAATATGGGTTTATTAACTAACATAGGGTTTAATGAGAACAAATGTTATGTTAATGTCACTCCTCATAAAAGAAAATTGCTTCCTTAAGTGTTTCTTTTATATAGCCAAAACAAAGATTTCTATAAAATGTATTTAATCATAACACTGAATGATTTAATCATAAAATTGAATAATTGAATGGCAGCAGTATGACATGATATTGTAAACATGTAAAGACATGAAAATGTAAAGTCTGTTTGCAGTATAGAATCATACTGTATCCGGGAACTGGCATGCGTTTTTCAGATAATGACTTGACTTGACTTTTGTCAGACAAAATTACCACTATGTGATTATGTATACTACATTAATGACAGCACTAATGGTTCTGATTACTGGAACTATAGTTGCATCTAATCCAGTGTTTCAACCATCCAGAGCCTCCCTTTTCAACTGTGCAAATGTGATGGAAGCAAACCAAACCATTAACATGACAAAGAAGATGACTCTAACACTTTTAATGTGGTTAATGTAACTGGTGCAACCCTGCTGGAAACAGCCGGAAGCCATAAAGTGGCTAGATAACATCTGCAGCCGCAAAAAAACCTTTTGCCATCACTGCACGCAAACAGCAATTCAGCTATGTTTGTTTTTCTCTGCACACAGAATGACTAATTATACAATAACAGCCTGAAAGTAATGTATCCGCTTAAAAACACTTTTGCTTTAAAACTATTCCTTCTTTCATGTTTGCTCTTTTTTTTTTTTTTTTTGCCAGTTCCATCACAGGATTATCAGTTTTAACTTTTCTGCAGGACTAACAATAATGAAAGGAAAATGTAAAAAAATTGTGATGTACTTCGTGGATTGCCAAGCGTCCATCAGATGTGAGATCATAGGCAGACATAAAGCCCTTCTTTATCTGCTGCACTCTCTCCTCTGTAATCTTATCCTAAAGACAGAAGAGAAAACAAACTGGTTACTGTGACTACATTTCCATCATTCATCTCTCATTAATTCCCCATCATCACTCTGCATAGCCAATGGACTGGAACAGCTGTGCATCAATAGAGCTGCTCATAAGATATTCAATGAACATCTTACACAACCTTTATTTATTACAAGCCTTCTAACATCACAATAACCCTCATTCACTGGGTTATAGAACCAGTATCATAGAGAGCATTTGTTTTGTTTTGTTTGTTTAGTAGGGACGTGCAAGTTAATGAACATCACTGTAAAATATAAAATGTTAAGTTGGGTTACAGCACCTTTGCTAGAACACTGAAAATCTATTTTTATCTTGTATGTCTAACCACAGTTTCCTGAAAATAAAGTGTTGTTTGGTTTCTTGAGACGTTGCATGAGTTCCTGGGTAACAGTCTAATATAACAGTCAAAATATATCAGTTATGAGTACTGTATGTACTCATACATGTGCTGTATGTACTGTATGTACTGTACATGTGCACACATTTTTTTTTAAACCATAACATAGTTTACATCCAAACGCCATACATACTACATAATTTGTAGCTAAAATGAAACTTTTCTATAGCATTCAACAAGGAAATTACACAAAATTACAAAAAATATAGAAAGAAAAATAAACCATTTTTAGGACCACAAAGATTTAAAATTCTGTCAAAAGGTGGACCAGTTTTGTCCAGTAGCAGTGTATTTTAAGTGTCTGCTGCTGTGAAAGGTAAACAGATGTTAAATGGCTGTTGTGTGTGTTATGTTAGTGGGCGAGGGAACAGATCCTAGTGTGTAAACAGCCAGAGAGCACTTTTAGAGAGCACTTACAGAAAGAGTATGTCTAATGTTCTTCCATATAACTGCACAATGTAATCAATAATACCCATGTTATCAAAAACAGTTAGAACAGTGATAATGTAATACACCACTGGACCTTTGATTCCAAGTTTGTTTGTTTTTTTTTTTGTTTTTTTTACATACCTTCGACCCTAATTTTTCCAGCATGTGACGGAAAAAGTCATCCAGCTCTTTTCCTTCAATGTAGCCATTGTCTGCGGAAAAGTATTTATATAGTATTTATCTTATGATCAGACACAGAGGGTGTTTAAATCTAAACAGGCATCACTATGTAAATGAGCAAACTTTTAAATAACAATAAATAGACATAATTTGAAAGCAGAATGGAAATGATTTAAAAATTCTCACCATCAGCATCAAAGTGTTGCCAGATCTGTAGAAAACCAGCAGCATCTAGATTAGCAAAGGCACAGTCCATGATGAAAATATAAAATATATGATACAGTGATATAGAGCAAGAACAGAAATGTGATGCAGCTGTGCACAGAGACGGACGCTTTCCTTTGACTCACTGAATAAACACAGAATAAAACCCCTCCTCTTTCACACCACTCTTAACAGTCATCAGCTGAAAGACTGATACGATCTGAGGTCAAACTGGATAGTTTTCCTTTTTAAAATGTGCCTGTTACTTTTTGTCAGTATAAATAAACATTAAGTACTGTGCTCTATAAACTCTGCGTGACTTTGCCATAAGTAACCCCTATGCCCCATGTTTGTTTGTTTTTCTATTATATTATTCATATAAAAGTTTGCTTATGTTTCCAATTGTTTGAAGAGGACTTTAGTTACTTTAAATTCTAGTCTAAGGTGCACATTAGACAGAATAAGAATAAAAATAAAAGAAAGCAAGAGTTTTCTTTATTTTAGTTTGTCAACTAAATTCTTTTAAAAAATCTGTTTTCTTACCTTTGTCTCTGGGTTCATGCATGTTTGCAAGGGTGTCAAGTCCTTAATAAATCACTATTATAAAATAATAGCAATGTTTATTTTACTGTGATTTTATTTAGTATGTATAAATAATTAAATAAATAAATAAATATATACTAAATGTATATTGTCTATACATGAGATGGATAGACAATGTCCCATTGCATATATATATATATACACACACAGGTGCATCTCAATGAATTAGAATGTCGTGGAAAAGTTCATTTCAGTAATTCAACTCAAATTGTGAAACTTGTATTAAATAAATTCAATGCCCACAGACTGAAGTAGTTTAAGTCTTTGGTTCTTTTAATTGTGATGATTTTGGCTCACATTTAACAAAAACCCACCAATTCACTATCTCAACAAATTAGAATACTTCATAAGACCAATTAAAAAAAACATTTTTAGTGAATTGTTGGACTTCTGGAAAGTGTGTTCATTTACTGTATATGTACTCAATACTTGATAGGGGCTCCTTTTGCTTTAATTACTGCCTCAATTCGGTGTGGCATGGAGGGGATCAGTCTGTGGCACTGCTGAGGTGGTATGGAAGCCCAGGTTTCTTTGACAGTGAAAGAGAGAAAGACAGAAATCAGTGGTGTTCACTTACATTACTTTAGGCCAACCTTCGTTGGTTCAGAGGGACTGCTCGGTAGAGTTAAAGCAGTTACCTACCTGTAACGTTAATTTCTGGAGACCTTGGAGCATAGTTGAGAGTTGTTAGAGACTCCTGTGAAGAAACTGTTAAATATGGTCAAAGTGTTTTTGAAATGTCAGGAGACATTTAGTTTTGTGGGGGAGAGTGTGGCACTAGTGTAATAGAAAATCAGGAAAAACGGTAATAGAAAATCAGTAAGATGGTAATGGTAGCCCCCCCTCCCAATTTAAAATTTGAGAGATAATAACTTTCTATACAGAGGTGGTAATTTTACCAAACTAAATGTTGAGTGTGTTTGTGTTTCATGGACTCTTATTTTAATAAGAGCTCTGCAGTCAGGATGAAGCTATTCATGTGTATGCAGCGAGGTACTACAGCCAAACCACTAGGGGGAGCTCTCGCAAAGATCTGCTCGAGTGCATTTAATATAGTTTATGCAGACACGAGCAGAGGACACAAGAATTGACGCTCCATTTGTGATCGGCTGTGTATTCTTTATTTTTCAGGTATATTACATATATTACAAGTTAAAGGGGACCATGAACAGTTTTCAATGACAACATGATGTGTTAAGTGAGTTCTTAGTACAAAACAATGTTTTAATAATCCGTGAATATAGCGTGATCCGAAACCACGTTAGTGAAAGTCCGTAAAAGGAACAGAGATAGGTACTGTGTGTAGAGATAAAAATATATGTTATAAAAAGTAATTGTTGTTTGGTTACTGGTATCTTTATGGCTGAACGAAATCAGTTAAGTGTAATGTGAGTTCATTAAAGCACATGGAGTTCACTGGTGTCCGCCGTTTTGTGTTGAGCATATACCAATGTGTTATTAGAGTTAACGAAACCTCAAGTGAAGTAATAATGTTCGTATATCGAACGAGAGTTGTGAAATGTGACAAATGAGAATAGTATAATTGTCATGGTTGATTCAGAGCATGTGATATGTGCTTTAATGTTTGATTTTCTGCATAGACGTGCATTCGCCCCTCTCCTTATTTACACTACATGTGCTAATTAGTGGACAGGGCTAAACAGGCAGCGATGTAGAAGCAGACAATAGGTGTGTTCGACTTAACGCTGTGCAGATCGATCGAAATCTGACTTGAAGCAGTGCATGCCGGTTAGAAATTTTATCCGACTTAAGATGGCGCCAACGCCGCGTCACTGTCGTGTGGCATTAAAGTACCGTGATAGCACTCCGAGAACAGACAGGTGACACAGCCAGCTGCAGCTTTTCTAGAACGGCTGCAGGAGCTTTGATGACAACACAGCTATTTCACGATTGGCCAGATTCACCGCATTACAACGATCATGTGTGTTTCATGTTTATTCTGACAACTTCAGTCCCACTAATGCTCATATATGGACTTTCAAAACAAAACAATTAACTTTTCATGCCATCTCTATCTTGTAAATCATGTTTATTAAGAGATTACAATTATTTTTACTGCAATCTTTTTTTTTATTTTTTTTTTTATTCATATAGGTTTTGTGCATAGGTTTATTTTTGACATTTTTCATACAGACCCTTTAGTAAAATAAATAAAAATAAATAAAAAAATACATAACATCCTAATCCTTTTATCTAAAACAGTGCTTCCCAACGCAATCTGCCGTGCCATCTGCTGATGCCAACTAATGCTCTATCATGCAAAAAGGAAGCCATATGGGGGAAGGGAAGTGGTGTGTGGCCAAGTATGGTGACCCATACTTGGAATTTGTGCTCTGCGTTTAACCCATCCAAGTGCATACACACAGTAGTGAACATACACCTGGAGCAGTGGGCAGCCAATGCTGCGGCGCCCGGGGAGCAGTTGGGGGTTTGGTGCCTTGCTCAAGGGTCTCACCTCAGTCGTGGTATTCCCTGCCGGACCCGAGACTCGAACCCACAACCTTCGGGTTACAAGCCCAACTCTCTATCTATTAGGCCACGACTGCCCCATATGTGAGCATGGTCTGGAAGCACAGTCGTGTCCTGTGGGAAAAGTGGAAAAGTGTTCTATGGTTAGACGCGTCCAAATTTCACAATCTTGTTGGAAATCACAGACGGCGTGTCCTCTGGGCTAAAGAGGAGGGAGACCTTCCAGCGTGTTATCAGCGTTCAGTTCAAAAGCCAGCATCTCTGATGGTATGGGGGTGCATATGTGCATATGGTATGGGCAGCTTGTATGTTTTGGAAGGCACTATGAATGCTGAAAGGTATATAAAGGTTTTAGAGCAACATATGCTCCCTTCCAGATGACGTGTATTTCAGCAGGACAATGCAAAACCACATAATGCAGCTATTACAACAGCATGGCTTCGTAGTAGAAGAGTCGGGGTGCTGAATTGGACTGCCTGCAGTCCAGATCTTTCACCTATAGAGAACATTTGGCGCATCATTAAATGAAAAATACGTCAAAAACGACCACAAACTCTTCAGCAGCTGGAAACCTATATCAGGCAAGAATTCCAAATTCCAACACCAAATCTACAGAAACTCATAACCTCAATGCCCAGACATCTTCAAACTGTTTTGAAAAGAAGAGGAGATGCTACACCATGGTAAACATGCCCTCATCCCAACTATTTTGAGATTGGTAGAAGGCATCAAATTTGAAATGAGCTCATTTTGTGCATAAAATTGTAAAATTTTTCAGCTTAAGCATTTATGTTATGTACGTTCTATTGTGAATAAAATATTGGCTCATGTGATTTGTAAGTCTTTTAGTTTTCATTTTATTCAAATTTCAAAAACGTCCCAACATTTACGGAATTCGGGTTGTACATGTAATTGACTAAAATTGTCATTATGTTGAACTGGGATATATTTCAAATAACTAGGGTTTACAGGAATGTTGAACTTGGAATAAAACTCCATCATTATTCATTTATATAAATAGAAAATGAGTAGCTCTGTATTTAAACCAATAGCAATCATAGCTATTTGTTGATTACAAAAGCCACTGTAAAAAAATTTAAACAATTCGATAAATTAAATTTGGTTTGTAATACAGTATTGTTGTGGCTGAATAATTGTGCTACTTTTAAGGCCTCCCCTAGATGGCACTGTTGTTCATACTTGTTCCATTGTAAGAAAGGAATAGAGGAGGAGAAGAGTGAAGTAAACCGAGCATGGTTCAATACTGCTTGTTTTCTGCGTCTTTATTTTACTGATTCCCAACTAAGTTTTTTATTTATTTATTTATTTTTTTTTCAGATGAGGTAGTACCTTTAAAATTAAATTATTTATACAAACACATACATTGTTTATATAAACAATACATATAACATTGAACCTTTACTCACCTTTGTTGCTCATTGTGCTCAATTTCATGTAACAATAACGTCATTTCTATAGCTTACAGTTCGTCTGCAATTAAGCAAGCAAATTCCATGTGATCTGCTATGACTGAGGTAGATGCAGCAAACTACGAGAGCCCTGAAGTGTCTGACTTGACAGCTCTGTTTTCAACTCCGACTGCTCTGGCTAATCTCGTTTACCGCCATCTGTAGCCTTGGTTCAAGTCAAACACACCTAATGATCTTCTTCTGCGGAGGCGGTGTTTACCCACATTATTACATCATAGAGTGGTACATTCCATAACCTGTCATTTTGGCAGACTGGATTTAATATAAGCTGTTTTTAGACTGAGAAAGTTTTGAGTTCTGAAACTTACAGGATGTTTTTATAGTACAATGAAAAAAGATCATTATATGTCAAAAGAGAAAGGAAATTTT
Source organism: Spinibarbus caldwelli (assembly GCA_039654775.1). Lineage (NCBI taxonomy): Eukaryota > Metazoa > Chordata > Actinopteri > Cypriniformes > Cyprinidae > Spinibarbus > Spinibarbus caldwelli. The sequence continues at coordinate 23,485,863 of CM077228.1, read as the reverse complement.
GGTTTCTCAGTTCATGGCCCCTTTAATTGCTGTTTTTGCCTTGATGACACATCTAAAAAGGGTGTGAAACAATGACTCAAGGCCTCATTCCAAAGGCTGCTGTTGTCTTATACCCTCTTTCCAGTTAATTATATTATAGTAGAGTGATGGTTTGAGGGATAGTGTGAGTGATCATCAGCCCAGGTTTCAAAGTGGAAAGGGACTTAAGCCCTAAACACGGCACGATTTTTGGCTGTCCCAGATGAAAGATTAGCATCGTGAAACGATCGTGGCGATTTCTGTGATCGCGGCTCCTAATCGATGGTTCTGTGTCGTACAGTGAGAGAAGTTCAAAGACGGCCGTTGTTATGGTCTTGCGACCAAAGATACCCTATGATACAGAATGATCATTGCACAGTGTGTTTGCTGTTACGATCCATGTTTACTGACCAGCCAATTAAAATGTGACATGAAATCAACGTGACATTGTGCTAAAACATAAAACTGCTTACCTCAAGTTCTTATCCCTTCCTCTTTCGCCGCTTTTTTTCAGCACATTAAAAATACAACTGCTAAAGTGTGATTTATCATGCTTTTTTTGTTTACCACTAGCACATGCTGATGTTTTATTCATCTATAGTAACGTGCGTCGTAGCGTACAAGTCAATAGGTGTCATCATCTTACAGTCTACACACTTCATAGCCAAGTTTATTAGATCCATGTCGCACAGTGTGACATGCAGTGATCTTATAGGATTGCTAAAATCGTGCAGTGTGTTTTGGGCTTTAGGCATGACTTTTAATCAAACAAACGTGATTCAGGTCATCAACTCATTAGTAGAGATAAAGGAGACATGCAAAATCTGCAGTGCTGGGGCTGCAGGAATGTGGTTGGGAACCACTGAGATGCAATAAATTAGATTTGAATTTGTAGCACCATGAAAACATTCTGTGATTTTCAGGAATCAAAACTTCCTCCCTGGTGCACAAGGACCAATGATTGAAACTAACCTGCAAAATGTCCTTCTGAGCTTCCCCAACTTTCTGTGTGGTAAGCTAGCATGGGCAGATCGGTTTATATTAAATTGATTAGTATAATAACCTACTAAACCATCCTTTTAATATAGGCATTTAGGCATATTATTCCATGCTCAAGCGCACACATAAAGCTTGCCGAAAAGCATCAGCTAAAGTAATGATTATGAATGCATCAGGGGAAAAGAAAACATTTTAATTATTCATTAATAAACTAGTGCTTTCTCAGTCAGTGTCGGCTGCAAAAATGAAGTTGCCAAATGCCAGCGCTGACTCGCATCTCCACAGAGGACGTGCCTTTAATAGAGAAATGCACCTACACGGACTACATAATCAGAGAAGATTTGTTTTTTTTTAAATTGGTTTTCAAGCTTTCTGCAGATTTATTTCTTATGTCTGAGCTGGTTCATTGTTGTGACGCGCTCCATTTACAGAGACTGCATGAAACGACAGAAAGCACATCCAAAAATGACGGGAGTATTTTAAGCTCTTTCCGCAGGAAAAAAATAAATAAATAAAAATAGTTGCATGGGCGCCCAATGTCATAATAATAGCTAAAGCATTGAAAATCCCCATGTCCACCATCAGGGCAATAATTAAGAGGTTCCAATCAACTAAAGATGTTACAAATCTGCCTGAAAGAGGATGTGTCTATATCGTCCTAATGCATGGTGAGGAGGAGAGTTTGAGTGACCAAAGAGTCTTCAGGGATCACAGCTGAAGAATTGCAGAGATTAGTTGAGTCTTGAGATCAGAAAGCCTTAAAAATATATATCAAACAGGCCCTACATCACTAAATGTTTCAAGAAAAATCCTCATCCAAAAACAAACTCCACCATATTGAGTTGTCAGACACGAAGACAACTTCAAATGGCACTGGCTTCTATAGTCAAATGAAACTTAAAAAAGAACTTTTTGGCAGCAAACCCACCAGATGTGTTTGGTGCAAACAAGGATAAAAAGTACTGCATGCCCACAGTTAAATATACTGCTGAATCTTTAATGTTGTGGGCCTTTTTTTTCTGCCGGAGGTACTGGACATCTTATCTTATACATGGCATCATGGATTCTATCAAATGCCAACAGATAAAAAATCTAAACCTGACTGCCTGTTAGAAATCTTATAACAGGCCGTAGTTGGATCTTCCATCAGGTCCCTGTCTCAGTTCAGGCCGTCTCAGTTCCCTGACCTAAACCCTATAGAGAATGAGTGGGCTGAACTGAAGAAAAGAAGCACCATTATGTAGCTATGAATCTGAAGGATATGGAGAGATTCTGTATGAAAGAATTGTCTCTGATCTCTTGTCAGGTGTTCTTCAAGCTCAATAGTCATCATAGGAGAAAACTCGTCTCTTATCTTGGGGAAAGGACATTGCAATAATTGGGAGCCAATAATTTTGGCCAACGTGAACTAGAGAAAAACATTTCATAATGAGACAACCCCTTTCCATTGTTTTACTTCAATGAGAGGTTAGAATTTTGTGACTTTTTTTTTTAGTTGAAAAATTAAAAGGATGAGCGATGCAGATGCATTCTCAATACTACAACACTGTAAAAGCTATGGTATTCATCAATAAGCCAAGTTTTTCTTCCTTTTGATAACTACATTATTAGATGTCATTTCAGATGTATGGAGATCAGAGTCCACAGTAATAATCTCAACACAACATGTTTAGAAATAAATAATAATAATAATTTAATTTGTCACCCACACACATTTTGAGCAATCAAACAGGCTCAAACAGTTTCCCTGTACAGTCTCTCATCTCTTTAATACTGCCTTTAATTTTGTTATTTTGTAATTTAGCCAAAAAAATTTATCTTCAAACAGCCAATTTTTTGTGACTATGTCTGAGCTTTTGTCTGGAAATGCTACTAAGATGTAACTTCATCCATCATCGACTTGGAAAGATAAAAGATGGCCTAATCAAACAAGTTTTTGAGAGAAGCCCTTTTATTTTTTACTCGTCTCATTTACATTACCTAAATATCTGCTATGTGTGTAGATTAATGTGTGTTTGTCTTAATGTTGTCCCCAGCTTTTTTTATTCTTAAAAAGTTTGTGTGTTTGGAATGACCTGAAAATCTGGTAGTGTGATCCTCAGTCGTTTGGTGTATGATGGCCAGTTTTTCCTCTGTGACTATTTACACTGTCAGTAAGTGTGTGATGCCTAGCGTTTTAAAATCTGTTCAGTTTTTAAAAGTTATGTAGTGTATTCCAGCCTTATAGTCCCCCTGTAGTGAAAATCAAGTTTATGATATTTATTTGTCTATGTGGTGTTAAACAAAAATAATTAGTTTTTCAGATATAAAATATCATTTTATAGACCAAAGTACATCCTTTTATAGTACAAAGCATGCGTGAGTCTATGGCTACAGACTCATATCATAGGCTACTATAAAATCACACATACTAGGCTATATGACTACAAAATCATAGTTGGGTTATATAAAACAATAAAAGTAATATGAGTGTATACTGTAACATGATCAATGCTATGAGTCTAAGTATGTTTAGAACATGTTTATTATTAATAGCCTACTCTGTTCAAAAATAGATTTCAATAACATGCTAAACAATAATAATTCGTTTCTCAGATATAAAATGTCTTTTTTTAATGATAGTACAAAGCATGCATAAGTCTATAGCTACAAAACCTACAGATGCCCCTGATATTAACATGCTCACAAATGTTTTTTTTTTTTTTTTTTGGTTGTTTGTGTTTTATTGAATCAGATACCTGCACCACAGATGAATCCTGATGTCTCTTCAAACTGTTTTCCTCTGAGAGCGCTGTACCAACATCAGATGTTCAGCTACACTGATATTCTATGGTAAAACAAGCTCCTTGACCACTGATTATGTTTTTTCTTCTTGAATCCATGGAAAGAAGCAGAAACACTTAAATAACACGTAAATGTCAGGTATGATTTACTTGTTTCACTTGTTGGACAGAATCTGTTGCAGGAATGACTCAAAAGTCTGTTCACATCTCTGTGGTTAGATCAGTGTGCACAATGTGTCTTTGACCTTCATTATGTATGTTTTGATTATACTGTGTTGTAAATAAAATACAAATAATTTAAAAAAAACAAACATTTTTTTCAGTCTCCTCACATTCTCTCTTACCTGCCTCAACGTCACAGTCACACTGATGGGCCATTAGGGGCGGGCCCTTTGTCTCTCAGGTAAGAATCACTTAATATTCAGGGCCATTGCCACTCCCTCGCATATTGGCTTTCAATCACAAAACATGTCTTTAAAAATTTCAATCAATATATTGTTTTCTGTGAATGAGTAAGCAGAATGATTTTCACATAATTCTGAAGTAAATATTCTAGCCTACAAGACTGATTACTCAAAAGTCTTATTCAGAACTATTTAGTGTGGGTTTTATGGCCTTATTTCAGCTACATTTTTTTTTCCCAAAACTTACTAACCACGCATAATATTTTTTTTCTAAAAAATGCAAATATGTACATCCATCAGGGTCACATATTATTGTAGCACAGTTTGTGCTGAATACAAAAAAAATACATGTTGGTCAATAGAATGTTATAAGTATCTGAAATGAGCACAAATATCAAGGCATGTCAAAACATCTCAAGGGCCCCAAAATCACCTCAAACCCCAGAGGGTTAATATGCTTTTAGACAAATCATGTGCCAATCCATTAATCAACACCTTTGCTGAGCATTTTCTCCTTAAAACTGTAGTTTCCCAATTGATGCCTTGTAGAACCAAATTGCAGATCAACCAGTAAGTTTCTTTTTCTTGTGATTTATCGAGACTTCAAGGGATTTTGAGGACACAACATTGTCAAGTAAGTAACTTTAACAAATGTTACAGTATCCACTGTAGTTGTTCGCTAGTAAAAACACAGTTTTATCAGTCATTATCCGTGGATCAGGAGGCCCTAGCTGGTGTGACAGAGGAGGCGGGGCTAATTTGCATATTCATAGATCCGCGTAAATGAGGCAAGAGTGTAGAGTTACATTCAAGCTATTTTAAGGCATGAGAAAATTACTTTCACAAGAAAAAACATTTAAATGTCATTTTGATGATCAAAGATGAGTTTTAAGGGAAAAATATTTTGACTACAAGAGGACTTTAAGAGTTTGTCAAGAAAAACTTTACGTTGGCTTGAGAAAGCCTAGCATAAAAATTTGAATTAGTTGTAAATGCTTGAAGTTTGAAACAGTTTTAAAGTTTCACCATGAGGGTTGACAGAAGGATCTGATGGTTATCCATGTCAAAAGAAGTGGACAGATACAGCAGAATAATTATAGAAGATTTGGAAGTAACTCTTGTCAGTCTTGGGGCTTCAACAACCGAGAACTGGTCTTGGTTGAATGTCCACTTCTAAAGCCAGACCGGTTGCCGTCGAGGAGGTTGTTCCATGTGAGAAAAGCCGAGACTTGGTTGAACACAACTCGTTCAAGTGTTTTTGCAGTGAAAGGAGGAAGGGTCTGTAGTGTGTTGGGTTAAGAGTGGGTTGCTTAATAGTGGGATTATCTGAGCCTGTTTAAATGCTGAGGGAAAGACACCAGTGTGAAGGGATGTGTTAATGATGTAAGTGAATGCAGGTAGAACTGAAGGAGAAATGCCTTGAAGGAGATAAGATGGAATAAGATCAATCAGACAAGCAGAAGGATAATTGGAAAGGATAAATTTGGAGACCTCTGACAGTGGAGAGAAGGGTGTGAGTAAGTGAGTGAGTGTATGTTTGCTGGTAAGATGTGTTTGACAGTTTGTGGTGTGGAGAATTGTCTACTGATGGTTGTAATTTTATTAATTAAGAATGTGGTAAAGTTCCCCGTCGATTTTCTCACTCGTATTGCATCGTAAGACGCTTGTATGGGAAAAACTCCTTTTTCCTCTTCAACTGAAGCCTTTTCAATCACGCAGTGAAACTGCATGTCCATTGGTTTGTGCAGTGCTATAAAAATGAACCAATGGCTCGGCGGTGGCGACGAGCGAGCCTGTGGCTGAGCAGCCCGCCATAGCCTGCCAAAACGGGCGGGGACTGTGGCAATATTCGCCGCCGCATCTCAGATTTCTTCTCTTCAGCGACGAAGCTTCTTCCTCGCTGACTCTTCGCTGATGCCGAGATTCGCCGTTGAAACGCCTCAGCAGCTGGATTGGACCTTTTGCAGCGCTCAGCTCGCAGATCCCGGTCTATCCCCTGCCGCCATCCGGCGACTATCTAAAAGAGCCTCACAAAAGAGCAAATTTTGATGGCGTTGTTTCAAATGCCACGCCGTCATTGTAAGACGTGCAGGACTCCCCTGCACGCTGATGACGGTCACGCTGAGTGTGTGTCATGCTTGGGGAAATCCCACGCTGACGCTGCGCTCAGCGGGACTGACTGCTCTCATTGCGAGAGTTTCAGTCTTGCCTCTCTGCGCTCGTGGATAGCTTTCTTTTCAGAAAGTGACTCCGCCCCTCGCGCCCTCCTGTCTTCTTCCTCCCAGGGACCTGCGAGGAAAAGACAGCGGGGCAGAGAATTCAAGCGGCCGGAGACGAGCGAGTTCACGTCGGTTCAGTGCCCGCGTGCCTCGCCGTCACCGCAGAGAGAGGATTCGCGGCCCTCTTCACTCAACCTGATCAGCGTTCCTACGCGGCTGCGAGCGACATGATCACGTTCGGTGGGAGTGACGATGAGATGGATGACAGCCTTTCTCTGGCGGCTTCAGACGCGGAGGAGTTATCGGGATAGGTGTCTGACCCCTCCCTCTTGCCGCCGTCCTCTTCACGCAGCGCCAGACCCAGAACGGACGAGGAGCTCGTCCCTGTGATGACTAAGGCTGTCAGTGAGCTCGGGCTCGAGTGGTCTCCGCCTGAGGAGCCGTCTCGCAGCAGGCTGGATGAGTGGTTTCTCCCAGGGGGCCAGCAAGTCGGCGCTGCACTCTATGGCTGTGCTCCAGGTCTTCCAGGCCAAGATGCTCGCCAGTGAGGAGACCGGTCTCGATGCAGCTTCACTCAGGGACCTGAGGAGCGCGACGGACCTGGCCCTGCAGGCCACCAAAGCCTCCGCCCAGGCTATCGGGCGGTCGATGTCCAGCCTGGTAGTGTTGGAATGCCAGCTTTGGCTCACGTTGATGGAGATGAAAGAGGCGGATAAAGTTCCCTTCCTCAACGCTCCGGTCTCGTCGAACAGCCTGTTCGGGCCAGCTGTGGAGGGCTTTTCGGAGCGTTTTACGGAGGCTTAGAAGTCGTCTCAAGCAATGCGACACTTCCTCCCGGAACACGCCAGCTCTTCTGCTGCTTCTAGTCGCCCCAAGCCTGCGCTGACTCAGCAGCCCGCCAAGCCAACGCCAGCCACTCCCGAGCCCCGACCTCCTAAGGATCGGCAGGATAGAGGGCGTTCCCACTCGGCAAGACGCTACCCCTTCCCGAAGCGCCAAGGACCCCGGCCCAAGATCGCCTTGGATCCGGTGCCTCAGAAGTCCTCCTGATCAGCCAGGCAGGAAGAGGAGGGGCCCGAGTCTCGCTATCACCAGACCACCCCGGAAGCAGCCTCTAATGTGCCTCTTGTCACCCCGCTCAGTGCTGGGTGCAGAGGGAAGTGTGTTATTGGTTCCCCATGGGCCCACTCTAGTCAAGTCAAGTCACCTTTATTTATATAGCGCTTTTAACAATACAGATTGTGTCAAAGCACTTAACAGTATCAAATTGGAGGATAGAGTGTCAGTAATGTATAATAATAAGATTAAACACTCACTTTTCAGTTAAAGGCATTTCATTATTGAATTCAGAGATGTCATTGTCTAGCTCAGTTTAGTTTAATAGTATCTATGAAATTAAATTGACGATAATTGTTAGAAATTAAGTGTCCCCAACTGAGCAAGCCAGAGGCGACAGCGGCAAGGAACCAAAACTCCCTCTGTGACAGAATGGAGAAAAAAACCTTGGGAGAAACCAGGCTCAGTCGGGGGGCTAGTTCTCCTCTGGCCAGGATATTATTATTTATTTTTTTACTTATTGTTTTAATTAAATTTTAAAATGTATAAATGTATTATATTTCTATTTTTATATTGTTGAAATTTCTAACAATAATAGTATTATGTAGTTAGGCATTTTATTATATTATAGTTATTTTGTTTAATTTTAAGTTTTATTGTATTTAAGTCGAGGCCTTCACTGGGGATATGTCCCCGGGGCTCATCCAAGTGTCCGGCCTCCACCGACGGTCAGGGTCGCAGACATCATCTCCTGGCGCCGATCCAGCATCTGATCCGGACACAGACTGAGAAACAGAATAATAAAGAAACAGACAAATATTAGCGTAGATGCCATTCTTCTTACAATGTAACGAGTACATCGTGTGTTATGAGGAGTGTTCCCGGTTCCGGTTGATCTAATTAATGCAGCCTAACAATCCTTTAACGGATTTGAATAATAGAAGTGTATTAGTGTGTTATGTGTAAGCCAGGTTAAAGAAATGTGTCTTTAATCTAGATTTAAACTGACAGAGTGTGTCTCCCTGCCGAACAGTGTTAGGTAGATTGTTCCAGAGTTTGGGCGCTAAATAGGAAAAGGATCTGCCGCCCGCAGTCGATTTTGATATTCTAGGTATTATCAAATGGCCAGAGTTTTGAGAACGCAGCAGACGTGGAGGACTATAATGTGATAAGAGCTCGCTCAAGTACTGAGGAGCTAAGCCATTCAGGGCTTTATAAGTAATTAACAAGATTTTAAAATCTATCCGATGTTTGATAGGGAGCCAGTGCAGTGTTGACAGAACCGGGCTAATATGGTCATACTTCCTGGTTCTAGTAAGGACTCTAGCTGCTGCATTTTGGACCAACTGTAGTTTATTGATCAAGCGTGCAGAACAACCACCCAGTAAAGCATTACAATAGTCTAACCTTGAGGTCATAAACGCATGAATTAGCATTTCTGCATTTGACGTTGAGAGCATAGGTCGCAATTTAGATATGTTTTTGAGATGGAAAAACGCAGTTTTACAGATACTAGAAACATGGCTTTCAAATGAAAGATTGCTATCAAACAGCACACCTAGGTTCCTAACTGATGAAGAAGAATTGACAGAGCAGCCGTCAAGTGTTAGATAGTGTTCTAGGTTATTACATGTGGGGTTTTCAGGTCCGATAATTAACACCTCTGTTTTTTCAGAATTTAGCAGTAAGAAGTTACTCGTCATCCAGTTTTTTATATCGACTATACATTCCGTTAGTTTCTCAATTTGGTGTGTTTCACCGGGCCGTGAAGAAATATAGAGCTGAGTATCATCAGCATAACAGTGAAAGCTAACACCATGTCTCCTGATAATATCTCCCAAGGGTAACATGTAAAGCGTGAAAAGTAACGGCCCTAGTACTGAGCCTTGAGGTACTCCATACTGCACTTGTGATCGATATGATACCTCTTCATTTACTGCTACGAACTGAATCGGTCAGATAAGTACGATTTGAACCATGCTAAGGCACTTCCACTAATGCCAACAAAGTTTTCTAGTCTATTCAAAAGAATGTTGTGGTCGATAGTGTCGAATGCAGTGCTAAGATCCAGTAGAACTAATAAAGAGATACAACCATGATCAGATGATAGAAGCAGGTCATTTGTAACTCTAAAGAGAGCAGTCTCAGTACTATGATACGGTCTAAATCCTGACTGGAATTCCTCACAGATACCATTTTTCTCTAAGAAGGAATATAATTGTGAGGATACTACCTTTTCTAGTATCTTTGACAGAAAAGGGAGATTTGAGATCGGTCTGTAATTAACTAGATCTTTGGGGTCAAGTTGTGGTTTTTTAATGAGAGGCTTAATAACAGCCAATTTGAAGGTTTTGGGGACATATCCTAATGACAATGATGAATTAATAATAGCCAAAAGAGGATCTATGACTTCTGAAAGCAGCTCTTTTAGTAGTTTAGATGGAATAGGGTCTAACATACATGTTGTTGGTTTAGATGATTTAACAATTCAAGGTTATACAATTCTTCCTCTCCTATAATAGAGAATGAGTGGAATTGTTCCTCAGGGGATCTATAGTGCACTATCTGATGCGATACTGTAGCTGACGGCTGCATGGTTACAATTTTATCTCTGATAGTATCGATCTTGGAAGTAAAGTAGTTCATAAAGTCATTACAGCTGTGCTCTTGGGAAATGCCAACACCTGTTGATGCTTTATTTTTCGTTAAATTAGAGACTGTATTGAATAAATACCGGGGGTTATGTTTGTTTTCTTCTAGAAGAGACGAAAAGTAATCAGATCTAGCCGAGTAGTGATGGCCGCCAGCAAATGCCAGAATGATTAATGGCTTTGACCTTTCGTGACCTCATAATATTATTATTAATAATAATAATAATATCCATATGTGACCTTTGATCTCATAACGAGTTTCAGATGCGGAAATCGGGCAAGCGTGAAACTCCCATGTCATCTGGGGATGAGATATATTGTTATCCGGTGGAAAACCAATGTTTTTGAAGATTTTTATGGTGCGTTTTTGAATTTTCCTCATAGGAGCATCTGTGGAGCGCGTCCCCCTCCCATCTGAGGTGCGAGTATCAGGTTGCGTTCCAAGGCGCACTTAGATAAATAGACCGTGGTATTTCTGCAGAAAATCAGAAAAGAGCTGTGAAAAACATAGACATGGATGTCTCATACTCATCTAAAACTCCTGAGAAGGACTGGGATGAAGAGATGATGGAAAATCTGACTTTGGCACCGAGAAAGCCGTACAGCGGTAATTTGTGCTTAACAAAGTTTCTCCATGAAAATACGGAATGCGTGAGAGATGAATTTTTCCTGATCAGCGGACGCATATTCGGGTACATATTTCACAAATCGGCTTGAACGGTTACGCTCTACACGTCTGATGAGACCAACGAATTTGTACAGGATCAAGATCCCTGTCTGGTATTTCCTGATAAAGACTGGCAAGTTTTTTTCAATCGTATCTGGAAAGATCTGAACGATTGTGGAGAAGAGCCTTTGTACGTCGGGGAATGGGATGGGGTGGCACCAAATATCCGCTACCGAGTGGTCGGTGACCACACTCAAAAGAACCCGGACGACTGCGTGTACATATTCACCTGCAAAGACAAGATAAAGCTTAGCGACCGTTCGGGGGGTGCCCCACATAAGGAATATCACGAAATGTTCACCATGCAGTTTTTGTTTGAGTGGCGTGATCTGCATCTGTTGAGTGCTCTTTTTTTGGTCGTAAACAAAATGTTCAGGTGGTGCGAAATGCGTGACGGATACAACAAAATTAAAGCACAGCTGTTTCACCCCGAGAGTTACCCCTGTGATGGGGCGTTGCCGTCCCCGCCCATCTGCTACAGCCATTATAAAGAACAGTGAGTAATCCTACCCCACACCACATTTCCAACATGTCTCAAGAAGACTCTTTACAATGCGATTACGCTCCTTTCAACCTCAAACCTCCTGATGATAATGCTGTTGATTATATTCCAACAGACAATACCCACTTACCCGACCTACAGAAAGAATGCTTGGATAAATTCTGCACGGAGCTCGGATACCGTAACCTGAGCTACCTAAAGGATCTGTGTACTACCTCCTCCCACACAGGGTTCGACACCACAGACGGATGCTTCAACGGACTCGGATTCAGAATCATAAAGGCCACGATCGTACTGCTGCTGCAGCACATCATCGACAACAAACTGAGAGAAGAGTGCGAGGGTTGTGCGACGGACCATCCGAGCCAACTGCAGCATTCCTGCCTGTTTGAACCCGCTGCCTACTATTTTGACTCACGCTTTGATGAACTGCGCCACAAACTGTTCAAACCCGATCTTCAGACCATTATCGACTTCACTCTACGCCGCTGCGGTTTAATGACCAACAACAATCTGAGGATTCAAGGAACTACCGGGGCTATCCTGCACGAATTAAGAGACGAACCATTCATCGTGGCAAAGCTGCAAGAAATCAGGGAAAAGCTGCTGGACGAGTCCTACAAGAAAGTCGTTTACGACGCCGTGGATCTCTGGCAAAGCAGTGTGTCCGCCCCCGGAGTGTGACCGCGACAACATGGGGTCTGTGTGTAGCGGAATCAGTTTTTTCAGAGACATCTCGCTTACCCTCCGTTATAAAGAACAAATGTTCGAAATGATGACCACGGTCATCGAGCACGCATGCGATCCGAATCATGATTCTACAGGAGATACCAAGCGTGTCAAAAATCTTGAGAAACAAATGTGCGTTATAAGAGGTCTGACCGATTCGTGGAATGAATTGACTGACATGTGTGTAAACAGAACCAATCACCCCTCTGTAATGCTCAGAAAAATTCTAGATGAGTTATCTGCAGCCTGCGAAGAGATCGGAGTTAGCGAGGTCCTTTGTATGTGCACGTATGTAACCGATGTATGTGTGAAGCTTGTTTCAAAAAGTGAGAAAAACAAGGTATGCGAAATGGTTGAAGTTCTGGTAAACTACGTGCTAGAACACAGCTATACGGCGTGTGTAAATTGTCTTTACTGGCTAGATAGTATGTAACATCATTCTATCAGTTGTACCATCAGTTTTATTATTATTATTATTATTATTATTATTATTATTATTATTACGTAGACATATGTAACCAATTTGAAATCTATTCTTGTCATTATATAATCAATTCTTGTCATTAGGTAACCAATTTGAAATCTATTCTTGTCATCATTTAACCAATTTTATTTCTATTACCGTCACTATGTATCCATTTTAAAACTATTTCTTTATTATTATTATTTTTTAATAAAAGACTGAAACGTAATGATTGTACGCGTTATTCTTTTGAGGGGGGTTGAAACGATAACAACATGTCTGAGCTCATGAAAAAAGTTTATTACACACCTGCCAACCCCGGTTCTTTAGGTGGTAAAAAACGGTTAAAAGACGCGGTCTTAAAGGATACCGGCGTGCGTCTGAGCGATAAACAGGTCTCGGACTGGCTGGCCAGGGAGGATGCGTACACTCTACACAGAACGGCCCCTATAAACTACAAACGTAATAGAGTTGTGGTGTATGGTATGGATACGCAATTCCAAGCAGATCTCGTCGACATGTCGGACTATTCCAAGGAAAACGATAATAATAAATATTTGTTGACATGCATCGATGTATTTAGCAAGTACGCATGGGTTCGAACGTTAAAGAATAAGAGCGGGGTCGAGGTTACTAAAGCGTTCAAGGCTATACTCGAAGAGGGCCGCGTTCCAAAGAAATTGCAGACGGATAGGGGCACGGAATTTTTTAACAAACATTTTCAAGATTTGATGAAAAAGCACGACATTCATCATTTTGCTACGGCTACCGATTTGAAGGCCAGCGTCGTGGAACGATTTAATAGATCGTTAAAAAGCCGAATGTGGAGATTTTTAACCGCTACAAATTCGCGAAGATACATAGATGTGTTGTAAGATATTATGCAGGGGTACAACTCCAGCTACCATCGGAGTATTAAGATGAGACCGGTGGACGTCGACAAAGAAAATGAAGGCATAGTGTTTCAAAACCTTTACGGTGGTATGAAGAAGAACAATCACCCCGTATTTAAATATAAAGTAGGGGATGTCGTCAGGATTTCTAGAGTGCGAGGTCCGTTCGCCAAGGGTTATGAACAGAACTACACCGAAGAATTTTTCACTATATCCGCGTGTATCCCACATAATCCGCCCGTATACAGGCTGTCTGATTATGATGGAGATGTCATCGACGGCGTGTTTTACAAAGAAGAGTTACAAAAAATAATCGTGAGCAAAAACAAGGCGTTTAAGGTGGAAAAGATTTTAGGGGAGAAAAAACAGGGACGATCTACGTTAGTTTTAGTGAAATGGCTAGGATGGCCTTCGAAATTTAATAGCTATATAGACAAAAAAGCTGTGTTGGACTTGCAAAAACCTTAAAACGTGCAAGCCTTTAACAAAAAAGATCATTCGAGTAAAGGCTTACCATGGATGACCGCGGTTTCTATGTCACATTACCGTGCAACGCCTCTTTATCAGTTTATCCTGAAAATCGCATATCTAGTTATACGACCAGGTTAGCAAAGACTAAACCTGAAAGGAGAGTGGCAAGTAGGCCTTGCTGAGATTGAATATCCTAGAAGCTGGTACAGCTTTAACGACGACGAGGGGATTTTCAGCTTGAACATCTACCCAGCCCCGTCCCAGAAACACGCTAATAAACCCGGTGAAGATGTGCTTAAACGGTTACCAGGGATGTCCGTATCAAGGAATCTCCAAATAACTGGGGGATACTATGAGAATGTACGTGCCGTGATCAGTGCGATAAATGCGATTATTGCGCCAGCGGCTGTATTAGGTTACGATAAATTAAAAAACAAAGTCCAACTGATCGCAAAACCCAACATTTCGGTAAGCTTCTATGGGAAACTCGCCACTATTTTAGGAATGAAATCTGACGAGGCTTTAGGACATTCCGCCTATCACGAAAAAGCTGATTTTACAATGAACGTTATCACGGACGCTCCTCACCAAGCCGATATCAACGCGGGTTTCTATACGATGTACGTTTATACCAACATTATCGAATATCAATCGGTTGGCGATTCGTACGTGCCCCTTTTAAGATGCGTACATATAAGGAGTGGAAACAATGATACCGTCAGTGTTAGATACGACAAACCCCATTACGCATCGGTCAACAAGTCGCTCATCACGGACATCGCCGTAGAATTAAAGGACGACCAGAACCGCGAAATACCATTTTCTTACGGGAAAGTCCTTGTAAAACTACACTTTAGGCCTGTGAAACAATCTGTGCTTTAAAATGACTTATTACAACTCGCACGGGATGAATGCCGCTGATTATGTCGACTATTATCGAAATCAGGCCGGCGGCGGACTACCCGGATATGCGGGTGGAGCCGTTATGTACGGGGCCGGTCTAGGAGGTCTTTTCAGAGGTCTGTTTAGGTGGGCCATACCACTGTTAAAAAGGGGGTTCAGCATAGCTAAACCGCACCTAAAATCGGCCGCTAAAAATATTGCACCCGACGTCGTCTCAAACACGTTGTCAAGATCCTATAACGATAACTCTAAAGCTCAAGACGGTTCGGGGCTTATGGTTATGGCTCGTAAGAGATTGTCTAAACCTCCCGGTATAAGGAGGCGTGGTCATTCAATAAACAAAACAAAGCGCGGTCCCAAGAAGGTCTCAGTCGCACGCAGAAAGCGTAAGAAGACTGCGAAGCGAAAAGTCTCAGCTAGGAGAACCGTAAAAACCATTTTCTAGCATGGCGTTACTGCACCGCATGTCGGGAGAGTGTATTAAGTCTGAGTTGGATTTGTTTACAGTCCCGCTGACGCAGACGGTTATCGAGAAAAACGCCTATTTAGAAGTACCGCCTTTATCGGCTATATCGGACTCGTCACCTTTGGAGTTTTTTATCCCAGGAACCGGCGAAGATTACATCGACCTAAATAACACGGTGCTGTTTCTACGTCTTAAAATCACAAGACCTAATGGGGGCGACATCCCAGACCCCGCAAAGGTAGCCCTGATCAATTACCCAGGAGCTACTATATTTTCACAAG
Organism: Spinibarbus caldwelli; assembly: GCA_039654775.1. Classification (NCBI taxonomy): domain Eukaryota; kingdom Metazoa; phylum Chordata; class Actinopteri; order Cypriniformes; family Cyprinidae; genus Spinibarbus; species Spinibarbus caldwelli. The sequence goes on along the minus strand of CM077228.1, from coordinate 23,470,298 downwards.
TCGATGTTAGCCTTGGCGATCGATTGATATCTCAGAGCTCGAGCACTTACCCTTACCGATATATCATCGAGAGTCTTATCAACTACAGCAAAGATGCGCTGGAATCACTTTTCTCAGCCGGTCTGTTTTTCAAAGACACGGCGGGTCACATGGATGAAACCGATCCTGTGGGGCGTAACGCGGGTCTGACCAAGAGATCGCTCTACACTACAGGGAGCAACGTTGTGGAGTTGCTTGCACCTATTCACAGCGATATTTTCTTTCAAGAAAAATTAATGCTAAACGGCGTCGACATAAAAATACGAATGATCAGAGGCAAAGATGAATTCTGCCTGATGACCGGAGAGGATGTGGCCTATAAATTAAATATTGTGTCAGCATCCCTTTTCGTCAAGAAAGTGTCCGTATCACCGTCCGTGAGACTGGCTCACGCCCAGGCCTTGCTCTCGACCACAGCCAAGTACCCAATAGATAGGGTCTGTCTAAAAAATTTCTCCTTACCTGCAGGGTCCCGCGTATCAAATCAAGAAAATTTGTTTTTGGGGACACTACCGAAATCTATCGTCATGGCTATGGTGGATAATGACGCGTTCACCGGATCCTACGATAAAAACCCATTCACGTTCAAACATTACGATTTGGAGTTCCTGGCCGTCTATGTAGACGGACAGCAATTTCCGGCCAAGCCTCTCCAGCCAAACTTTGCCGCAGGAGCAGCCGTACGAGAATTTTATCAGCTGGTGACCGCTACTGGGAGACATGTTAAAAATCAGGCTCTCTCTATCAATAGGGATGATTTTCTGAGAGGGTATTCGCTTTACGCCTTTAACCTCACGCCCGACGAAGACTGCGGTCAGCACATATCGCTCATCAAGTCCGGGAATATCAGACTCGAAGCTCGTTTCAGACAACCGCTGACGCATACTATTAATCTCATCGTTTACGCTGTGTTTGACAGCATCATCGAAGTGTCTAACCGCAGACAGGTCCTGGTCGATTACTACTGAGCAGGAAAATGAACACACTGCAGCTCACGGCCGTCATGGACAAAATTTCTTGTAACACTCATTTTCTTGGAGTTCTTCCGAGCGATCACCTGCCTAAAAGGGCGTTAAAGACCTTACCGGCACTGGCTATCATTAACACGGACCCTTCTGACCGGCCGGGGGAACATTGGGTAGCCGTTTATTTAACTCGAGAGGGTTCCGGGTGTTTTTTTCGATAGCTACGGCAACGCTCCTGACAGCGTTCGCTTTCCAACATCCATCAAAAACTTTTTAATATCCAACACCCCCGTCGTGTTATATTCTACCAAACGGGTCCAGGATTTTACGTCGGATGTGTGCGGTCAGCACTGTGTGTTTTTCCTATATCACTTAGCCAAGGGTGGAGACTATAACCATGTAATGAATTTGTACAGCGACAATTATATTAAAAATGATAAAATGGTGTCGCTCTTTGTGAAAAGACTTAGATCTAATGTTTGTAATGAGAATTTTTTTTCGTGTATTCATTGTGTGCAGACGTGTAATTCTTCTATGGTGCATGTTTGAATTATCCATTGTATTTGATTGAACGTAAATAAAGACTCTTAAAACCGATATGAGTTTTACAGACATTTATTTTTAAAAATAGTCAATCACTAGGTGTACACAGCATTTAAAGATTACATCGCTAAAATTCTAACCACGACCTTCGATCGATAGTCGGCGATTTGAACGCAGGTTCATCGGTCCTCAGAGCCATTGCTCGTGAAAGTCTCTTTTTGGTCGTCTTTTTAGAAGGATGCACAGGTTCCGGCGTCCGAGCGATAGCTCCAGGTTTGCTTTTTAAAGAACTAATCATACGTCTAACATGATTATTCGGTACGGTAGAAAATGGTATGTTTAATTCAGGAAGCGCATGCAGAAGCTCTGACCATCCTAGAGGTCTTCGGTCATCCCGGACCTGGTGCGGCGCTGTGACATTTTTTAGCAAATCGAGTATGTGTGAACCTGGTACAGCTTTACCCTTAAACACGAATTCGTTCCAAGCACAGAGTCCTTTAGCTTTAGACATTTTGTCTAATATGTATCGACTGTTTTTCACGCTTCTCGATGGCACGTTCTTCAGAACTTCGGCTACAATGTCTTCCGAACTCTCGTCATCTTCGGGCGTGGTAACGGGACGATCATCTTTATGCCTGGTATCGGTATTTGGTAACGAGAGGGTTAAAATGTTACTCTCACGATCCCCTTGTTTAACAATCGTTAAAAACCTAGTTTGAGTAAAGTTTGACTTTTTCACGTTGATCTAAATCGGTCCTGAGTAAAATATTCCTTATGGCCGTATCCAGGTCATTCTCTACGACCTGTTGAATGTTCTCGCGAGGGGGTCCGGATTTCAACATTTCTAGCTGGTTCTGGGGAACAAGATACATCTTCTCGGAGTACTCCATGTTCAACCCTGTCTAGACGATATTAAGCTGGAAATAAAGGGCACCGCGACACTTAGGAGGGGTAGAAGAAAACCGCCGTTCTGGTTGAAAACGCGTTTCTTGGCGGTTATACCTATTTTCTTATTGGCAAGGAATTTAATTTCCGATTTTCTCCTTTTCAGTTTTTGGTACTGCTGTCGGCTGATCGGTATCGTACCATAAAGGATGTTTAGTGCTACTTCACAGAGTGCTAAAATGAGCTCATCGGACGATGATTGTAAAATAAGACGTCGTTGTTTAGGCGTCGCTTTATGTAACATCTTTAACAGAGGCAGGTGCTTACAAAGTTTAGCGGACATGACTAATGATCACGTTCTTTTTTTCTGGAGGTAGACCACTTGGCGATCGGAAAGCAGCCCCGTTCTGAGCCGGTACTGTTCAGGCGTTTTTGCTTTATAGTCTATCGTGAGGTATCTGTAAGGCTGACTAGTAGTGTCTTGATAACACTCCATAAAGTATTTCACATTGGTCGGATACATTTGCCTCCCAAGCACCATCACCTGATTAGCGTCCCTGGGGTTTTTAAACAAAATTAAATAATTTGTGTTCAAGCTAATGGTTCTGCTCGATTTACCTTGAGCGAATAAATTCTGTACAATATAAATAGCGCTAAGATTACGATGGTGTACAAACTGCGTGAAGACTTTTTGGACTTGTGCATTCCCGCTAGCTTCGCTCATCATGTCATCCAAAATCAGAAGATTAGCTTTGTTTACGGGAAGTAAATGATCATCATTCAGAGATGGTGGTATTCCTTCAACAAATTTAATGTCGTACAATTTAAGCAGTTCATCATACAGAGGTTGCCAACAATTGTAAATATAAACAATGTTTTCGATTTTTTTAGAAATCATATTTAAACCATTTTCCATCAGACGTTTTACAAAATAGGTTTTCCCGCTATTGGAGGGACCACTTATCACACATGAGAAAGGGTGTTACAGTCTAAAGTCAAATTCAGAAGCGTCCCGCACCCCTCTAGGCATCATCGTATCAGTAGCCATAAGGAAGAGTATTGAAATCGGGTAAAAGCCTGCGCTTATTATACACCACCTTGAACCTTTTGTCGACTGACTTGTTGTGCAGCGTGAGATGCTTTTTATCCCTCACGATATTTTCAGCACGAGCCAGGATGTATTGCGTATCGTCGTGAGACGTCACATAGCTGTTAACCAGACCGATCAGGGAATCTAAGCGGATAGCTTGGGAATTTTTAGCGTTCAAAGTTATACCCTTAGCCTTCATGCACACTTTTCCTTTGGCAGTGCAGTAGCCATAGGATTTAGGTCCGCTAGAACAGAACTCTGTGATGTAATCGCCTCCCCCTATTTCGTCCGTCAGCTCCCCCAAATGGTCCCCCAGAGGAGGCATCCAGTCGCCGTCCCTAGACACAAAAATGACGCTGTCTGTGTCCGAGTATAAAACACGGTCGCCGAGTTTATCCATCAGGTCGTACAACTCCAGTCGCGCGTGAGCCGTCGTAAATGCACCTATAAACACGTTAATGTCGCGAGTCTGTCGAACGTCCCCTTTGGGGGGACGCCGCTGGACAAGTGCTACATCGTCTGAGACGAACGTGAAAAATTTCAGGGTATCGGTTTTACCAAAAACGATACTGGTGAAATCTTCAGGGTCTTTCACGAGCGTGGTTTGTGCTAAATCCTCCCTCATAGAGAATCTCCCCCATAGGCTATTGAGCAATAGCTTGTTTATAGACCTGTGAGCGGGGTTGTGACTGATTTTTTCGGGGTCGAGACGAATCCCCTCTTTTTCATAATAATCTCGAATGTAAGACGCTTTGTCGGCGGCCGTGATGACATTTGATGGATAACCGGATGCTTGTTGTTTCAAACGCAAAAACTTTTTTACGTAATCGCAAAACAGCTTATCCGTCTGTTGTGGGAAATGCCAAACTTTTGTCGACTTTGGCCACAACATAGCCCTTCTCGATTGGTTTTAAAAGCTCGATACTGACCCAACACCCTGAGAGAGCCCTCTCCTCGTCCGTGTGGCCGCAGCTCATCGTCTGGTTTTCGGCGTGCGCACAGGTGCGACATAAGGGAAACATGAGTTTTCCTCCGCATCTGTAAGGCAGTACTAGGTGAAGTAATTTGCGAGGGGGGTACACGGTGGCCTTGATAAGTCCGTAATAATTTTCAATCGGCTCAAAATCATTATAAATGATTTGGGGGTGACCGATCGGATAGCTTTTCCTTGCTTGGCAGAAGGGATATAAGCTGGTAAAATCGACGTAGCTTATTTTCTCCCCGACGCTTGTTTTATGATAGAGTTTATAAGCGTTCGTTCTTCCGCCAAAAAGTGAGTCTCTAGGCTTCAGTCTCTCTGGAGTCGAATAAGTACTCATAAACTCCATCACAGAGGGGTCAGTCTGTTTCGTTTTGGCCCATTCACACTCCCAAAGAGTCTCTATTTTCAAGCCATATGCGTTTTGCAAAATTTCGACCTTGTCGTCAAACCGTCTTCTGAGAACGCCAAAAGGTATGCCTGACAAGGGGTGTGTTTTATGAGGTTCGAAGCGGCATTCATGTATTCTAACCCGTACCTCACCCCGTCCTGCTCGTAGTAGCCATCTAAAAAGTAACGTCCGATATGCACTTCGCCGTGATTTAGAGCATGGTGAAGGTCTATGTTTCGGGTCTTTTTCACATACTCTAACCATTCGATCGATGCATTAGAGTAAGTCTTGTGGTGTTGGACATACATGTTATTATGCGTCAGAGCCAGAGTGTCTCTGTCGAGATAATGCGTTTTGAAGACCCCCATGCAACAGCTCGCGAGAGTGGTGAAGTTGAACGGATCAAGTTCAGTACAGTCTATGAACGCTTCTCGGTATTTCATGCACGCTTCGCGTAATAAGACAACGTCGTTCACGCCGTAGGCGTGCAGTTCCTTCCTGAAACAGAAGAATTCACCCGAGACCGTGTTGTACCACGCATTGAACTTTGCCTGGTCTTTATCCGACATGTTTTCATAACCGTAAAACTTTTTGTCGGGGTAAGGACCCACATAATTTACATTTTCAAGTCTATTGAAATGATGAGGGAAGTAACCTTTTTCTGTAGTGGTCAGGTTTAGAGCCTCTGGCATCTTAGACAGGGGCATCGGGATGAAGCTGTAACTATCTATGTATCGCTGAGCAAAAGCTTCGTCGTACATGAAAATTAATTTACATCCTTGCATGATGATGTCGAGAACAACCCCCGCTTTGCAAAAATACTCGAGAATTAGAAAAGAGTCGAATCTGGAAGCGTAATGGGGCTATGAAACAGTAGCCTTTGTATCGGGGGTGTCTGAACCGGTTGATCAGCTGTTCCACGCAGTTGGTACCTTCGGCCACAAATCGTTCACCCTCAAAAGTGATAGCGCATACAAAATTAGCGACGTGTCTCCCGTTTTCATAACGAGTTTCGAAATCATAAAAAATATAATTTTTGCTAGGCTCCTTGGGTGGTTGGGGCTGTATGTAGCAGAAATGTAGACCTCGGTCGTGCAGCTCTTCCCCGCAATCACGGCAGCGGAAGGGCGTACATTTGTGTCGATCGACGGGTCCTATAATTTCGTACCGTCTGTTACATAGTTTGCAATATTTTATAACGTCGCAAGGAACATTCTCTTTGCCGGGTGAAATCTTCTTGTGCATGTTGTAACAGTAGTTCGAATTACAATAGCGTCGACAATCGGCGCAGTGAACGATTCTTTTAGGGTATTTGAAGCAATCTCGGTCGAAACACACGTTGCAGATGTATTTACAATGATGATCTCTGATTTTTGAGTATCCTTTATAGCAGAAATGACACACATAGTTAGCACCTATGAACGCCGTCAGATTCAGAATCATGTAGTAATGTTCGTCGTGTAAATAAAGGATGGATGAATTTCGCCATGATTTTTGAACGTTTCTAACGCACCTGCACTCGTCCTGTAAAAAACTACAATTTTGATATCTAGCATATTTTCAAACGTAGCTATATCATGAAGCCCGATCTTGTCTTGGATCGAAAATCCTGCATCGTTGTGGATAGCGGTCGCCCGACTTTCTAATTCACTCTCGGGTAATTGTGGCTCGAGAAAGCGCGCGAGACAGATAGAGAAACATAAATTATTATTAACGGAGTTCATGGGGTTAAATAAACTCATCTTTTTTCTTTTAATCACCTGCTGGAGTGGTATATCTGTGAGTTTACGCCTCTGACCCCCTCCTCCTTGTCTGTTCATGGCCACATCAACCTCGATCTCAACGGAGTCGTCGGACAATAACTGATCGTCGCTCTGTAAAATATTTTCAGTTTGCTCGGTGAAAAGATTGACGTCGCAATTATTCCCGGGTGTTAAAACGGCGTTAACGGGTGACTTCAGGCTTTCACTATTCAATATTAAATTAATAACGCTAGAGTCACCACCAATACGTCTGGCAAACGATGCTATTTCCTCAATTTTCTCGTGTAACAAAACGTGATACGATGCTAAATCCGTAGACCTTATTTCACGCATATTCATAGTCCTACGCAATTCCACACTGTTAAATCGTGGCCTAGGTATTACGTGATATCCATTTACGACCCCACCGTGTCGTATCAGAGCGTCAATGTTCAATTGACTTTGTTCTGTCGCGTCTGAATGCTGTGATTCATGGTAATTAGCCCTGGCGCTAGTTGACGGTCGTGAGGAATCAGAAAGGGGTTCGGCATGGGAAGTTGACGGTTGCTCTGCATCGTTATTACCTGTGGGGTTAGCTGACGAACGCATAGCACCTTCGGACGGTTCGGCGGCACTGTCAGAATCGGCTAACGTACCTCCGCGCTGTACGCTGTTTTGCCGTAACTGCTGGTCGCGTCTATTTATCATGGTCTGCAAAAGAATGCACAAATCAATGTTTAGACTTTGTTCTATTTCTGTTTCTAATTGTTGCAAATCGTAACTATTTTGGGTCTGATCATAATTGACCGACAATTCTGCAGAATTTGGATGGTAATCTATCAGTTGTTGTAATATGTCGCACAAGTTACGGGATGTCTCTGCGCTCATTTCGATGGCATTCTGTAACAGGTCTGAAAGAGCTCGGTCTGAATGACAGCTATGTACAGTTTCAGACTCCATTGTAATAATATATATATATGCATGTGCAGACAACCGCGATAATATTTGCAAAAAGATAGTTTTCCTATGGGGAATGCATATGACTACAAATCAAAATGGCCACCTCGTACACAAGAACTACAAATCAAAAATAGTTGTCTTATACAGAAGAACTACAAATCAAAATGGTTGTCTTATACAATATGCCTACAAACCAAGATGGCTGCCTCATACAGAAGAACTACAAATCAAGATGGCTGCCTCATACATAAGAACTACAAATCAAAATGGATGCCTTATACAATATGCCTACAAACAAGATGGCTACATCATACAGAAGAACTACAAATCAAGATGGTTACCTCATACATAAGAACTACAAATCAAGATGGTTGCCTCATACATAAGAACTACAAATCAAAATGGTAACAGGAACATACAAATGTAGAGGATGGTTACAGGGGCATTCAAAGTTAGAAAATGATGGCAAAACAATAAGAGATACAAAAGACATCAAATTCTATGAAAATACAAAATAGTAACAGGAGCATACAGGGCTGTTACATGGGCGTTCAAAGTTAGAAAATGATGGCAAAACAATAAGAGATACAAAAGACATCAAATTCTATGAAAATACAAAATAGTAACAGGAGCATACAGGGCTGTTACATGGGCGTTCAAAGTTAGAAAATGATGGCAAAACAATAAGAGATACAAAAGACATCAAATTCTATGAAAATACAAAATAGTAACAGGAGCATACAGGTGTAGAGGGCGGTTACATGGGCGTTCAAAGTTAGAAAATGATGGCAAAACAATAAGAGATACAAAAGACATCAAATTCTATGAAAATACAAAATAGTAACAGGAGCATACAGGTATAGAGGTCGGTTACATGGGCGTTCAAAGTTAGAAAATGATGGCAAAACAATAAGAGATACAAAAGACATCAAATTCTATGAAAATACAAAATAGTAACAGGAGCATACAGGTATAGAGGTCGGTTACATGGGCGTTCAAAGTTAGAAAATGATGGCAAAAGCAATAAGAGATACAAAAGACATCAAATTCTATGGAAAATACAAAATAGTAACCGGAGCATACAGGTATAGAGGCTGGTTACATGGACGTTCAAAGTTAGAAAATGATAGCGAAAACAATAAGAGATACAAAATGGTAACAGGATCATACAAATATAGAGACTGTTTACAGAGCATCCTCTATCGAGGTTGTAGACTGCTATTGATCGAACAAAGTAAATTAACGATCAGCGTTCGCTCTCTGAGCTGCGTTTGCAGAGCATTGTGAACACTTACAAAATTCTCAATCACATGCGCTTGCAAACCATGGAATCGCGTCTCTGACGTCTGATGCTGCTGATATAAAACCTCTTTTATCTCTCGAATTTCGTTATCCTGTCTGTTCATTCAAATATGAATTTCATTAAAGTAAGCGGACAACGTCATACATATTGCTGCATGTTGTTCATTCAACCTGTTATAAATTGCTGCATGCTGTTCATTGAGCTTGTTGTAAATTTCTTCACGCTGTGAATCGAGTCTGTTAATAATGGCACGCGTCAGATACCTATTCACGCCGTGTTCGTCAGCCTGGCGGTCTTCCGCTACCGATTCTTCTTCCTCAGCCTGCTCTTGAAAAGCAAATGGGGTTTGACATCCTCTTTCTCTCGCACTATTTTCTCTGTCTCCGCTCCACGAAGACCTCTCCCACTCTTGCAGCTGGGTCTCGGTCCAGTTAGCTACGTCGTCTGCCCTGTCGGGTCGCCTGACTGAATAAAGTAAACAAAAATTAAAAAACAAAAAAAAAAACAAAAAACAAAAACAAAAAACCATTGACAACACTTTAAAGACTTTTGTATTTATGGCTAATACATTTTTCTTTTATTAAATATCATTTGAGATTCTCACCTGGAATTATTTCATTCACGGGGTCTGTGACATCAACAGATATGTCAGGTTCTGATGATGTGTCTGCATGGGGTAATTTCATAAAATTAAAAAAATTGACAGTGCTTTAAAGATTTTGTAGTTATGATGCAAACACATTTTTCTTTTATGAAATATCACTTGAAACCCTCACCAGGCACTAATTCATTCGTAGGTTCTGTAGTTCTATCTGTATAGAATGAACATAAGTTATTGAATTATTAAGAATAATAAAGCGAGAATTATTAATCAGATTATTGTGAGATAAAAACAAATAATTTTAAAAATATAAATAGATAGCTCCAATTTACAATGACAAGCCTGAGACATGGTATCCATTTACAAGAGAACAAAAAAAAAAAAAAAAAAAAAAAAAAAAAAAACACTACCAAAATTTTGCCACCAGATGGCGTCAAAGTTTCTATTTAAAAATAAATAAACACTACCAAATTTTAGCCACCAGATCTCGTCAAAGTAACATAACGTTTCATCCACTTTTACCAAATGAAACGTATATTAAATAAAAAATAACTAACTATTGAACATATAAATATTGTATATCAATATCAAGAGTATTTAAAAATGCATTATTAGCATAATTATCGTCATAGACACCTTGAAGATATATGCATCAAAATGATCTAGCATCTAGCATGTCCCCACAGAATTTATAATAATAATAATAATGATAAAAAATATATTAGTCTCTTACCGTAGTGTGTTTCTTCCCTGTGAGTCGGGATAACGCAAGCAACGCGTCTTATCTTTTTCAAGGGTCTACGCGCACTGCTCCATTGGCTGTCAGAAAAGCTCGGACCGGCCTGCTCATCATCCTCGCGGTCCTCAGCGGTGAGGTCAATAAAATCTAGAGAAAGAGAAATAAATAACATCAAATAGTTTTTTATCAAAAGATCATCAGACTCGCTGTTAAACAGATCCTCGACATCAGTAGAGTTTCAACCACCACATAGTGACTCAAGCCTTAACACATTCACCTGCAATACCAAGGAATAGAGATACGAATCTCACGAAAGTTAAATTTCAAAAGATGATTATTTTACCGTTTTCTGAAGCTTCTTCACTCGTCAGCTGTGCAGCCACTAAAAATAAACCAGAAATCATTTTCATTTAAATATTTAAAATGATCGGTGTGTGTATATAAACATGTCAAAATATCATAAAAGAGACTTACATAAATCAATTTGGCTAAATGCAACTCGCTCCACGTTTAAAAACCCTATAAGGTGAAAACTATTAAAATAGTTTAAATCAATAGAGCTCGGTTTAAAATATACTATGACTATTCATCTCTTTAATTCTACGCTTTTAAAGAGTATTAACTGTATAATTCAAACATAGAGTAACATCGGTTTTCGAGAATATAAATAGAACTTACCATTGGCCATTTTCCCAGAAAAGTTGCAAAAACATTCAAAATTTTAATTTTATTTTACGTTCAAAATGAATTTTATTGATCCCTTGAGAGTTCGTCTGGTAAATTGATTAAACAAAAAAGAGCTATACCTTATTTGTATAGCTTTGGAACTATTTAAACGTAAATGACATGGCTACTAATTTAAACACAAAACAAAAAGATATATAACTTGTTATAATATGTTAATATAATGTTTTAATATTTGCCCCTGAATTGATTTAAGAATGATATATTTTGCTAGAGAGGTTATTTTAAGTGTGACCAACAGGGGTAGCTCGCGCTCTATGATAAAACCTCTACATGTCCTCGCCTCGCCTTTTGTGCATTCGCGAGAAATCCCAGATAAATATATGAGTAATTTTGTTTTTAAAACAGTCTTGTTCGCAAAATATGAACTTTACACCTAGGCCATAATAAAAAGCTATGATATTAATTTAATTTAAATACATAAACATTATATTTTTAAAAGTGTAAGACGACCACCTCGGGATATAGAGTTATAATTTAAATAAATGATATAATATGGTATAGAATTTAAATAATTAAACGTTCATAGTTTAAATAGTTTATTAGTATTTTAAATAATGACGAATCCTCATCAAAATGACTCTTCAGCTCTGTATCTGTAAATAACAGAGACCGTGAGAAAGTATTAGAGGTATGGGGTGTTTAGACCGTAAAAACAAGATTCCATATGCGAAAACATCGTACATAAACAGTTTCTGAAATTCTATAAGGTTTAAGGCCGGACTATGTCACGGATAGAATAGCACCATGTGTAAAAACACATAAAACTGATAAATTGCTACTGCTTGTTCCTGTGAAATTAGCTGAGGCCCCTAAATTGTTGTTAGCATGTCTAATTAGAAAAATTTATTTTGTTACGGATAGAACTGAAACAGATGTACAAACACCTAGCTCTGTTATTTGAACAAACTTCTTAAAACAAAGCATGACATTACTCTGACAAAGTCCACGGCTCTTGGGTTTCATCTGTATAAACAGACCAAGGGTCTCTGGAAGGATTTTCTGAAAGATAGTCGCGATCCTTGTCTAGCAGCACACTGTGAAATAAACACACCAGCATTAAATTCAAAGAGTACAGGCCGAGTATTATTTAAAATAGAGGCAATTTTAACTATATAATTAGAAACATTTTGAAGTCTGGACTGGGGTTCGATACGTGATCAAAACGACCTTCTGCACCTCTTCATGACCGCATTAACCACTGTACCATTGTCCTGCTGTATCGTCGGCGAAATGTTACTCGATTTATTTCTAAAAACATAAAGAAAACCTCTGCATGTTTCATCACACCGTGTGTGGTGGAATACAATTTTGAAGATGATGAATAAAATAAGAAACTTTTAAACAATAGTTTGATGTGAAATAAGTTAAAACAAGAATCACCGGACGACTGGTGTATAGGGATTCTGTTTATTTAAACATTAAAGTAAGGTTATAGATCTCATTTAAAATGTTTGCAAAGTTTATCAGTTTTCTCTCTCACAACGGACCGAAATGTCCGGAGCGTGGTGGTGTCATCCCTTCATTCTTTCACACATCACAGCTTGGTGCGAAAAAGTGCTTAGAGAGGGAGAGACAGAAATAATTTAAACATGACCATTTTGTAAACTTTTCATTTGAGACCAACTGGAATAGCACGAAGACGCGTATTCTCTATTCCCCGCGAAGAATGTAAGTCAGTGTATATTTTTTAACCATTTTATTCGTTAAGCTAAACATTTTTTATCCCTTCTCATTGATAGTCGTCATGTTACCTATTTTATTTAATTTCTTTTTATACAACCAACAGAATATATGCGCGAGCGCAGCTGTGTGTCTTAAAACTGATCTCTTAATTGCCTTTACTTTTTAATATTGCTTGATCATTATTTTTTTTTCTCACATTCCCATAGAGACAGAGAGGGAGAGAGAGACAGAGGGAGGGGGAGAGAGAGAGAGAGCGCGCCTTGGAACGCAACCTGACACTCGCACCTCAGATGGGAGGGGGACGCGCTCCACAGATGCTCCTATGAGGAAAATTCAAAAACGCACCATAAAAATCTTCAAAAACATTGGTTTTCCACCGGATAACAATATATCTCGTCCCCGGATGACATGGGAGTTTCACGCTTGCCCGATTTCCGCATCTGAAACTCGTTATGAGATCAAAGGTCACATATGGATATTATTATTATTATTATTAATAATAACAATATTATGAGGTCACGAAAGGTCAAAGCCATTAATCATTCTGGCATTTGCTGGCGGCTATCACTACTTAGCCGTTTTTAATGCTTTTCTGTAGGATAGGGTACTTTCCCGCCAAGCTATACGAAATACCTCTAGTTTTGTTTTCTTCCAGCTGCGCTCCATTTTCCGGGCTGCTCTCTTTAGGGTGCGAGTGTGCTCATTATACCACGGAGTCAAACTGTTTTCTTTGATCTTCCTTAAGCGTAAAGGAGCAACTGTATCTAAAGTGCTAGAAAAGAGAGAGTCCATAGTTTCTGTTACATCAAGTTTTTTTGGATATGCTGAGGAATTGAGATAAATCAGGAAGATAACTTACAAAGCAGTCTTTTGTGGTAGAAGTGATGATTCTACCATACTTGTAACAAGGAGTAGAATTTACAGTTTTAGCTATATGGAGTTTACACGAGACTAGATAATGATCTGAGATATCATCGCTTTGCTGCAGAATTTCAACACCACTAACATCAATTCCATGTGACAGTATTAAATCTAGAGTATGATTTCGACAATGAGTAGGTCCTGAAACATGTTGTCTAACCCCAATAGAGTTCAGAATGTCTATGAATGCTGATCCTAATGCATCTTTTCCATTATCGACATGGATGTTAAAATCACCAACAATTAAGACTTTATCTGCAGCCAGTACTAACTCAAAATCAAAAAATTCTTTAATAAAGTCTGTGTGGTGCCCTGGTGGCCTGTACACAGTAGCCAATACAAACATCACAGGGGATTTATCACTAACACGTGTTTCTCTAGATAATGTTATACGCACCACCATAACTTCAAACAAGTTATACTTAAAGCCTGCCCTCTGAGGTCTGCCCCAAAAACTCTTCCAATTGTCTATGAAACCTACGTTATTCTGCGGGCACTGCTTAGACATCCAACCATTGAGTGACGACAGTCTGCTATGAATCTCATCGCCACGGTAAGCAGGGAGGGGACCAGAGCATATTACAGTGTCTGACATCGTACTTGCAAGTTCACACACCTCTTTAACATTATTTTTAGTGATCTCCGACTGGCAAAGTCAAACATCATTAGCGCCGATGTGGATAACAATCTTACTGAATTTATGTTTAGCATTAGCCAGCACTTTTAAATTTGCCAAGATGTCAGGCGCTCTGGCTCCCAGTAAACATTGGACTATGGTGGCTGGTGTCTCTATTTTCATGTTCCGTACAATAGAATCGCAAATTACTAGAGCACTTTCATCAGGTTTCTCAGTGGGTGCATCACCGAGTGGGGAGAACCTGTTTGATGTTCTGATCGGAACGGAAGAGTGGTGTTTTGACCCGCGACTATGCTGCCTTACAGTCACCTAGTTGCCCTGCTGCACGGGCACAACCGGAACCGAACAATGTACAGGAGTCCCTGAGCTAGTCACATCCAAAGCAGTATCTACAGCCCTCACGTTCTTACTATCCTCAACTAAAGTTTGGATGCGTGTCTCTAGTTCTAAAATCTTCTCTGTCAGCCTAACAGCCTAACAGAAAATCTTCTCTGTTAGCCTCTGGCATGAAGTGCAAACAACAAGAGAAGGAGAAGCCATTACTCACCGTGATTGATGAATGATACCAACTTAACTTACTACTGTTGTTTGATGAACTTGTGAAAAATGGAGCGAGAGAGAAATGAAAACGGAGCGAGGAAAAAAGAAAACAATAATAGGCGCGAATAGAAACGTGAATGGAACCGCGAGTAACAAGCTAACTGGCTAATGCGCTGCATGCGCGCTGCACTCGCGGTTTTAAAAGCGAACGATCAAATTAGTTAGATTAGTTTGATAGATAATACCAGAAATATGGTGGGAATTAAGTTATATATTATCACTTTAAACAACAGAGAGTGAAAGTAAGGTAAAGATTCAATAAAAAAACGGAGCTACAATCGCAAACCTCTCAGCAGCACAACAGACAGGAACAGACTGAAGCAATCGATCAGCAATCGAGCCAATGATCAGAACAAATTGGATTATGCACTTTCTCCGCAGCAGCTCAGCTATATGTCCTCTAGCGCCCGGGCGTCCAACCGTTGTGATAGCGGACAAAATAAAACACATACATTTTCAAAAAGAGAGCAAATATCCTCTTCTGCCGACCATAAGCGTCCTGCCCTTATGCAGCCAGTCTTTAGAGCCTATTCAGCCTCTTGCCACACGGGCCGAGGCCTGGCAGGCCATCCCCGGTGTGTCAGAATGGGTAATGGCTACGATAAGATGAGGTTATTCACTCCAATTCGCTCGAAGACCACCACGCTTCCGCGGTGTGGTCACCACCACAGTGCGCAGCGAGGACGCTCAAGTCCTGCGCGCAGAGGTGATGAATCTGCTGGTAAAGGGAGCCATAGAAGTCGTTCCTCCAACCCAGAGCGAGTCAGGCTTCTCCAGCCGCTACTTTCTCATCCCCAAAAAAGACGGAGGTCTGCGACCTATTCTAGATCTCAGACTCCTGAATCACACCCTGGTAAAAAGGTCATTCAGGATGATCACATTGAAGCAGATCCTTTCGCAAATATGTCCAGGGGACTGGTTCATGTCACTGGATCTGAAAGACGCATACTTTTACATCCAGGTAGCCCCCAATCACAGACTATTCTTGAGATTCGCATTCGAGGGGGTGGCATATCAATACAGGATCCTTCCGTTTGGGCTGTCCCTGGCTCCCCGCACTTTTACACGATGCATGGATGTGGCTCTCTCCCCTCTGCGACAAATGGTAATCCGCATCCTCAACTACCTCGACGACTGGCTCATTCAAGACCCTCCTCCTTAGCCACTTAGATTGCCTGGGGCTCTGGGTCAACTTTGCCAAGAGCGTACTGTCACCCAGCCAACGAGTGTCGTTCCTGGGGACAGTTATCGACTCAGTGCAGATGACAGCAACTCTCTCAGCGGAACGAGCCATGATGATTCAGCGCCGCGCGGCCTCCTTCAAGGAAGGGACTGCTCACCCGCTCAAGGCCTTCCAGAAAATGCTGGGCCTTATGGCAGCAGCTTCGCCAGTACTTCAGTTGGGCCTGCTTCACATGCGACCCATCCAGTTCTGGCTGAAGCAGAGGGTTCCTTCCGCGGCTTGGCGTCACGGTCGCCATCGGATAACGGTGACTCGGGCCTGTTTATCAGCCCTGGCCCATTGGAGGGATCCCCTCTGGCTGAAGCAGGGTGTGATCTTAGACACGGCGCACAAAAGGAAGGTTGTCATGACAGATGCTTCCAACATGGGTTGGGGAGCGCTGTGCGAAGGCAAACCGACCTTCGGTCTTTGGTCCGAAAAAGAGTCGGGTCTGCACATCAACTGCCTAGAGATGCTAGCAGTGTGCTGTGCCTGTCAATTCTTCCTGCCGGACATAAGGGGACACCATGTGCTAATACGCTCAGACAGCAGGTCCGTGGTGTCATACATAAATCACCAGGGCGGCCTCGTCTCGAAGCGCCTCTGCACGCTGGCGAACGACCTTCTTGTTTGGGCTCAGACCAATCTGCGCTCACTGAAGGCGACGCATGTGCCGGGCAAAATTAACCAAGGAGCAGACATGTTGTCGAGGAACAACGTCTCCTCGGAAGAATGGACGCTCCATCCACTCACGGTTCAGAAAATCTGGGAAGTCTTTGGCAGAGCTCGAGCAGACCTCTTCGCCTCCGAAGACAACTTTCATTGCCCAACCTTTTTCACGAAGAGCACGGATGCCCTGGCCCACGAGTGGCCCAGCCTCTCGCTCTATGCGTTCCCTCCAATTGCTCTGCTACTGCAGGTACTCAGACGAGTCAGGGAACAACGGCACAAGCTTCTTCTAATAGCCCCCCTCTGGAGGAACCAGCCGTGAGTGTCGGAGTTATTCCAGCTGCTCAAAGCAGCCCCGTGGCCCATTCCCTTGAGACGGGACATCCTCTCTCAAGCGAACGGCACGGTGTGGCATCCACGGCCCGAGTTATGGGCCCTGCATGTGTGGCCGCTCAACGGGAGCCTTTCGACCTCCCAGAGCGTGTCTTAAACACTATGGCAAAAGCTAGAGCCCCGTCTACCAGACGCCTCTATGCTCTGAAATGGTCTATTTTCTCGGCTTGGTGTCAAGACCGTGACTTAGATCCAGTTACCTCTGATGTATCAGTGGTTCTTTCATTTCTTCAGGAGATGCTGGATAAACAGCGTTCCTCATCCACCATCAAAGTTTACGCGGCAGCCATAGCGGCTTTCCATGCCCCTATTGCTGGCCGATTGGTGGGCAGAAATAGTGCGGTGGTCCAGTTTATACGAGGCGCCAGGAGAATTACCCCCCCGCGTCCTCGTACAGTTCTACCTTGGGACTTACCAACCGTACTAATGGCCTTGAAAGGCCCCCCGTTTGAACCATTCCAAACCACGAGCCTCAGATCACTCTCGTTTAAAACCGCCCTGCTGTTAGCGCTGGCGTCGGTTAAGGGAGTAGGAGACCTACAGGACCTTTCCATCAACCCTGCTTACCTGGAATTCGGGCCTAACGACTCCAAGGTCATCCTGAAACCAAGGCTGGGTTATGTACCTAAGGTGCTCTCCACTCCGTTCAGAGCCCAGGTCATAGCGCTTTCTGCGCTATCCCCTTCGACGGATGACCAGGAATTATCCCTGCTCTGCCCTGTCAGGGCCCTGAGGGTGTACATTGAGCGTTCTGCCTCATACAGGAGATTAGAACAGCTTTTTGTCAGCTTCGGTAACCGCGCTGAAGGTCGCCCTGTTACAAAGCAAAGAATTTCCAGGTGGTTAGTGGATGCTATCACCCTAGCATACTCCTCCTTGGGCTTGCAGTGCCACATTGGAGTCAGAGCCCATTCCACCAGAGGCATCGCCTCTTCTAGGGCATGGTCCAGCGGGGTGTCCATTTCGGAAATTTGTGAGGCGGTCGGCTGGTCCTCGCCGTCCACATTTGTAAGGTTTTACAACCTGGACGTCCCTGCCTTACAGGCCAGAGTCCTTTCTGCTTAGTTTGCCGCCTCCGGCTAATTTAGCAGTCTTATGGGTTCACTTGACCAGCATTGTTCAAGTCCCTCCTTCACCTGGATGGTCCATATTATATGGATACCAGGTATAAACTATAGGGGACGACACCCAGGCCACGGATGACCCTGATGGCTCAGCCTGTGCTTGATGTAGTCCATTGACTCCCCTGGGTCTTCTCCCATGGGAGTCTTGGTTTTGAGTCGTTTCCCATCATAGCACGGCATGATTGTACTGGTTCCCATACAAGCGTCTTACGACGCAGTACGAGTGAGAATATCGACAGGTTACTTTCGTAACCTCGGTTCCCTTAGATATGGGAACGAGTACTGCGTTCCTGGCCGTGCTATGATCTGCACGCCTCAGTCGCTTGATTCGAAGAAATCTGAGATGCGGCGGTGAAGCAGCCGCTTATATAGCCACAGTCCCCGCCTGTTTTGGCGGGTTATGGCGGGCTTCTCAGCCATAGGCTCGCTCGTCGCCGCCGAGCCATTGGTTCGTTTTTATAGCACTGCACAAACCAATGGACGTGCAGTTTCACTGCGTGATTGAAAAGGCTTCAGTTGAAGAGGAAAAAGGATTTTTTCCCATACAAGCGTCTTACGACGCAGTACTCGTTTTCAGCTGTTAGAGTTGATGGAGGAGGAGAAAGGAGGGAGGAAAATCTTTTAAAGATCATGCGAGAGTTAGAATTTTGTTGTGGTAGTATGTCTTTTAGCAGAGGAGACGTATAAATAGATTAGAAATATTAGATAGAATGGAAGCTTAAATGAGTTTAAACAGCTTAGAAATATTACGTCAATGTAAATCTACAGGATTTCCCCCAGATTTGTCATTTATACAACCCGGTCTCATCAATCTGCGTATAAATAACACGAGTTTACACTTTCCAATTGCGTGTAATGCATACGCCAAAGTCCAATTTTGCATGCATATGACACGCCAATCCTTCCCATTAACTTCAGTGGAGAGCAGATGCGTCCGAATACCACGCAGCATCTTCAGCGGCAATGACGTCACCAGCGAGGCTTGGTTCGCCCGGTTCACCTGATGCGCGTACACCTTCAAACAGGTAAGTAAGGGCAACAATCTTTTTATGTAACGAGATCACAGGTTTAACGGTATTATTTTAATTATTTCAGTGTTTCTGCATCACGTTAGATGAGGTAATGTGTTAAAATGGCAGCGTATGCGTTCAAATAAGTTGTTAGTGGAACAGTGGGCTGCTTAGTTTGCACAGCTGGTAACCTGCCATTGACATTAGCCTAAGCTAACTTCTACTGTATGTTATAGGCCTGTTGCCGTTTGAAATAAATAAATAAAACTGTTTTTAATCATGTTGTGACATGGATCTTCAGCTTTTAGACATGGCTGATGACAGCACAACAAATCAACCAACCCAGTATTGCATGATAATTGTGATCATGTAAAAAGTCCATACATTTACCATATTTTTACATATTTATTATAGTAACTGTTGCTCGACCATGTCATGTGTAGTCAATACACAGTAACTACAACATATACCATGCCTCTCATCACCGTAACTGTAGTTTTACTGTGGTATTTTTTGTAGGTATGGTAACCACAACACCTTTTCATGATTTTACCATAGTAAAGTAACTGTATTTACTGTCTACTCTTTGTATGGGTTTACCACAGTAACCATTGTTTTACTGTGGTATTTGTAGATAAAGCACAATAACCACAACACATACTGAGTTTACCACAGTAAATGTAGTTTTACTGTGGTATTTGTAGTTATAGCACAATAACCACAACACATACTATGAGTTTACCACATTAACCGTAGTATTTCTGTGGTATTTGTTGTTAAAGCACAATAACCACAATGTAACCCTGCGCACTAGTAGTTACTATAGATACTATGATCTCTCTTTATGTATCAATCTATATGAGAAGATACACTGTAATGGACCAGTCAAGGTGCTAGGTTCGCTACAGGAGGGCACAAAAATTAGTTAAACCACAATAACAAAACAGACAGACCAGGAAAATGACTTGAAGTTTGTCTTTTACTTTGAATAAAAGTTGAATTGAATGAAAATATGAAATGGAATGACAATAAAAAAAAAAAAAACAATTGAAATAACACCAAGAAAATTCTCTTTTCTTTCTCCCCTTTTTTTTGGTTTGTTTCCTTCTTATTGATGGATTTAAATTTTTTCCTAACCTTTTTCTAGATTATTTTGGAGCTTTGCTTATTTGATTACTGGTTTGAGTTAAAACCTCTAGCCCACAACAAAAGAAAAACAATTACAATAAATCACTCCAGAAAAATAACTAAAATAGTACAACAGTCAAATTCAGTATATGAAAAGTTCTCAGTCCATAGAATAAGTTGAACGTGGGAAAAGAACAGTCCTTTGAATCCAAACGATGAATCCAATAAGCACAAGAGTCTCTTTGTGTAGTGCAAACGTTTGTAGTGATAATCAGTGTTGAGGTAATTTGGTGAGAAATACCACTAGGAACAGATGAAGTCCACTTGTGATAATGGATAAGGCACTGATCACTTGAATCTCAGGATTTTCTCCTAGTTGTCTTTCTCAGGGTTCTCTAGCTGGGTGGCTCGCCATCTCAGGATCACAGCTTAATTCAGTCTCGGGAAAAAAAACCTGACCTGTTTATACAAACAGCGTCGCAACATCACAGACAATTAACATGACTGTTAAACTCAATATATCTTTCATACATAAACTCAAAATGGCTGGGAAAAGAAAATATATATATATATATATATACTATTAGAGCACTTTTGCTACTTAACACATATGAAATCAGTTACATAAATGATAATCGTCAGCTGATTAGCATTTTTAAGCTCTTCAGAAATACAATACACAGTTACAGTACATTATACACGACATGTGAACACTAAATGCATATAAACTTGCATAAAACGCTTCAAAACATTAATACAACATATTAACACTTCATTTAAAGTTGAACGTTATTTTGAAACTCACCAAATCCGGGGGATTTCAACAATTAATCAACCGCATCGGATCTCACAGGGTTTACAATCGCATCTCATCTGCTTCATTACCATCGATCATCGCGCTAAAACGACCCAAATAAGATTTATACCAGTGTTACAACATCATATAACACATTATTTATGCATATCGACAAGGATGATTGGTATAATTGCCTTTTAATCTGCGTTGACGACACTCGCGATCTGTGAGGCGCATGCTCTCTCTTTGTGACTATGCGTCTCGTATCAGTGACGTCATACACAGTGCGTCTTATGACAACCGTCTTGCTTTAGTTATTACAGTTATTTTAAAGTTTACAACACAGCAGAACAACTTTGAATACCCATTTTATCAAGCATTTACGTTTTTTTTCTTCATTGAAAATATAATTATTGCAAATTATATTTGTTCTATTTATTATCATTATTTTTAGTCAGCTCATTTCTGACCTGGGTTACAACAACACCATTCTTTTACCACAGTAACTGTACTGTATACTATTTGTAAAGTAGTAACCACAATGCTTGCCGTTTCTTCAATATGTTTTTGTGAAGTAATTCAATATTTTTTTTCTATCTTGCAGTTACGCCAGATCACATACTCCAGCAGCTCTTTTAAGAAGTCATCTCTCTCTTTCTCTCTCTCTCTCTCAGCTTTTCCGTTCCTATTTTTCCGAACTGTAATCCATAATTCAATTACACATAGTTTTACTCTCTCTCTTTCTGTGGTTCAACATGGCATAATTTTAAATCTCAGAATCAAATTCTGACCAATTCTGACAGAAAGCTGCTAGAATTAACAGGGAACTTGAACTCGAAGCTCCCAATGCTGATCTTGAAGAAGCTGAAAGAAACTTGAACAAGTCCTTCAAAGGTTCAGCCCTTCACAGGTTTTGTTGAACACATTTAGCTATAGCTGATTTGCTTTAATGAACGCATCCTTATTTTACGTGTTAATAATAACTTTCTAATAATAGTCCTTCCTCTCAAATATTTTGGTCACTTTGGTCATTTTTAACACACTGTCTCAACATGTATATATTTCTCTTCATTTCAGCTGAAAGGGAAGACCAAAGGAAGGCCTGTCATGGGATTTGAATTTGACCATCTTGTGCGTTTACGGAGAAGACCAAAAGCTGCAAAGGCAAAGACTTCCAATGGTACGTCTGTGTTGGTCTGAGCACCTTGACTGAACAGTACTGCAGTTACATTTACACAGCATTTGATGTTTCTTTAACTTTGGTTTACATAGCCCATCAGGAAGAACCCTCAACAAAGTGTCATGTAGAAGTAGTAATAATTCATACAATTTACCAAGTCAGCAAATTCATATGCTATTGTACAAGCGTACTCATACAAAATTCTACAACTTTCACTCCTACTGCTGTCATTGGCCATTGCCTCAACTCTCCTGCAGATTGTGCTCATAGTAAGTAGTCAGAGTGTTTGTATCATAAAGTTTATTTTAAGTCCATTGGAATCTTTATTATTCTTTACAAATTGATGCGGTCTGTAGCAAATTAGCTCAAAAAGGGAATTGTATATAAATGATTACAATTAATTATGATTAATTACAATTATTTATATCGGCTGACAGTATACTATAACTGTAGCAGAGTTAAATTGCCATCAGCTGATCTGTTCGTCCAGCGAACATTCAGTGTAAATTCATATCAACTCTAAGAAAGGATATTTCCGTGGCCACAGAAAATATCTTCCTATTAATGCATTAGAGCATGTAGCAAGGGTCAAAATCTTAAAGGGACATTAATATTCAAGGCAGAATCAGAAACTTTCTCTTGCTTGCTTGTCCAGAAACTCATGTAATTTGTGCACAAGGGTTTTATTAACTAAACGCTAACACACATATCTAATCGAAAAAAAAACAACGATTAACATACACTCAAACATACAAACGCTCATACTAAGGGCTAATGAGAGTTGATGGATGAAACCATCAGGAAAACCAGAGAATGCAGTTATGGAAAAAGTCATTTAACCACCTGAGTAAAACCATCAGTGCCGTTTATAAAGGGGTCTATAACTTATACTAAACCTCTGTTTCGTTTAGTTAAATGTACTATACTTGCACTTCCTTTGCGTCCGGAATGCGGTCTCGGATGAAAAGTCTTATGGTTTCAGGGTTTTTGGACTCGCGATCACGTTCTTCTGGGTTGAAGAGTGATGAATTCCAAAGATGTTCTGAGGTAGAAATGTCTTCCAGGTAGAGAGTGGAAAAAGAGTTACAGTCAGGTCCATAAATATTGGGACATCGACACAATTCTAACATTTTTGGCTCTATACATCACCACAATGGATTTCAAATGAAACGAACAAGATGTGCTTTAACTGCAGACTGTCAGCTTTAATTTGAGGGTATTTACATCCAAATCAGGTGAACGGTGTAGGAATTACAACAGTTTGCATATGTGCCTCCCACTTGTTAAGGGACCAAAAGTAATGGGACAGAATATAATAATCATAAATCAAACTTTCACTTTTTAATACTTGGTTGCAAATCCTTTGCAGTCAATTACAGCCTGAAGTCTGGAATGCATAGACATCACCAGACGCTGGGTTTCATCCCTGGTGATGCTCTGCCAGGCCTCTACTGCAACCGTCTTCAGTTCCTGCTTGTTCTTGGGGCATTTTCCCTTCAGTTTTGTCTTCAGCAAGTGAAATGCATGCTCAATCGGATTCAGGTCAGGTGATTGACTTGGCCATTGCATAACAATCCACTTCTTTCCCTTCAAAAACTCTTTGGTTGCTTTTGCAGTATGCTTTGGGTCATTGTCCATCTGCACTGTGAAGCGCCGTCCAATGAGTTCTGAAGCATTTGGCTGAATATGAGCAGATAATATTGCCCGAAACACTTCAGAATTCATCCTGCTGCTTTTGTCAGCAGTCACATCATCAATAAATACAAGAGAACCAGTTCCACTGGTAGCCATATATGCCCACCACCACCATGCTTCACTGATGAGGTGGTATGCTTAGGATCATGAGCAGTTCCTTTCCTTCTCCATACTCTTCTCTTCCCATCACTCTGGTACAAGTTGATCTTGGTCTCATCTGTCCATAGGATGTTGTTCCAGAACTGTGAAGTCGTTTGGCAAATTCTAATCTAGCCTTCCTGTTTTTGAGGCTCACCAATGGTTTACATCTTGTGGTGAACCCTCTGTATTCACTCTGGTGAAGTCTTCTCTTGATTGTTGACTTTGACACACATACACCTGCCTCCTGGAGAGTGTTCTTGATCTGGCCAAGTGTTGTGAAGGGTGTTTTCTTCACCAGGGAAAGAATTCTTCGGTCATCCACCACAGTTGTTTTCCGTGGTCTTCCGGGTCTTTTGGTGTTGCTGAGCTCAACGGTGCGTTCCTTCTTTTTAAGAATGTTCCAAACAGTTGTTTTGGCCACGCCTAATGTTTTTGCTATCTCTCTGATGAGTTTGTTTTGTTTTTTCAGCCTAATGATGGCTTGCTTCACTGATAGTGACAGCTCTTGGATCTCATCTTGACAGTTGACAGCAACAGATTCCAAATGCAAATAGCACATTTGAAATGAACTCTGGACCTTTTATCTGCTCATTGTAATTGGGATAATGAGG
This sequence comes from Spinibarbus caldwelli, assembly GCA_039654775.1. NCBI lineage: Eukaryota > Metazoa > Chordata > Actinopteri > Cypriniformes > Cyprinidae > Spinibarbus > Spinibarbus caldwelli. Next base: position 23,445,504 of record CM077228.1, on the reverse strand, counting down.
GAATAACACACACCTGGCCATGGAACAGCTGAGAAGCCAATTGTCCCATTACTTTTGGTCCCTTAACAAGTGGGAGGCACATATGCAAACTGTTGTAATTCCTACACCGTTCACCTGATTTGGATGTAAATACCCTCAAATTAAAGCTGACAGTCTGCAGTTAAAGCACATCTTGTTCGTTTCATTTGAAATCCATTGTGGTGATGTATAGAGCCAAAAATGTTAGAATTGTGTCGATGTCCCAATATTTATGGACCTGACTGTAAGTAGGTCACTATATGACGTCATTTTCCGTCTGGATAGTTTTTCCGCCATTTTGAATTTTCTGAAAAACCTACTTTTTCGAACTCCTCCTAGGCCGTTGCTCCGATTTTCACGAAAATTGAATCAGATCATCTTCAGACAATGCCGACAAAAAGTTATGCAATTCAAGTCGATTAGTCAAACGGTTCTCAAATAACTTGCAAATGAATTCCACGAAAACTACGCAAAAATGGATCTGAGGCTATATCTCCGCAACGGTGTGGCGTATTGAGACCAAACTTGCTGTGTGTTATAACAAGCATGACCTGAGGCTAACTGCAGTGTTTCGGCGCAGTGCCCCCTGGTGGTCCGGAGATATGAAAAATTCATATTTTTGCTTGTGAATGGTTTGGCCAAAAATCATAAAACTCGTCTCTGTAGATTCGTTGCATCATGCCAAGTCGAATCATATCCAATTTTCCCATATCAGCCATTTTGGGCGTCGGCCATTTTGAATTTTGATAAAAAATGCTGTATTTAATGAACGCATTAACTTTTATATTACAAAAATCGGTATACATCTTCGACACCATGCCCTGATGGTATGCAAAAAGTTTTGGCGCAGCGCCACCTTGTGGTCAAAAGTTAATGAAATTTCTAAAAAGGCTAATAACTTTTGTTTACATTAGCTTATTGTAATCAAACTGATGTTGATAGATTCCTTGGTTCATGCCGAGAACATCGATACCAATTTTGCCATAATTGGCTGAACTTCCTGTCCGCCATTTTGATTTATGTTGAAAACCTACTTTTTCGAACTCCTCCTAGATCGTTAGTCCGATTTTCACCAAATTTGACTCGGATCATCTTCAGACCATGCTGGCAAAAAGTTATGCATTTCGTGTCGATATATTAAACGGTTTTTGTTTAGTGCATCAACGAATTTGCTGGAAAGATGCCAAACTGCATCTGAGGCTGTGTCTCAGCGAAACTTTGACATATTCGCACCAAATTTTGTAATGTGACATTGTCACCACACACTGACCATGCCACGTCAGTTTTGTAACGGCGCCACCTATTGGTCAAGAGTAATAAACCATTCATTAATCATTAATTATGAAATTGCCAAAAATGCTAATAACTTTTGACTGCATTAGCCTATTGTAATGAAACTAGTCTCAAATTATTCCTTGGGTCATGCCGACAACATACATACCAATTATGTCATACTAAGCCGAACTTTCTGTCCGCCATTTTGATTTATGTTGAAAACCTACTTTTTCGAACTCCTCCTAAACCGTTTCTCAGATTTTCACCAAAATCGAATCATATCATCTTCAGACCATGCTGACCAAAAGTTATGGATTTCGTGTCGATAGACAAAACCGTTTTCGCATACCACAGCAACGAATTTGAGGCATGATGCCAAAATGACACTTGAGGCTGTATCTCTGCATGATGCCAAAATGACACTTGAGGCCCTATCTCTGCAATGCTTTGGCATATTGACACCAAACTTTGTGTGTGCCATTGACACCTCACACAGAACACATCACATTGATTTGATAACAGCGCCACCTATTAGTCAAACGTGATAAGCCAATAAATCATATTGCTATAGGTTTATATATGATTTTTCAGCCGTTTTGACTAAAAACATCCTAAAATGGCTTCAGTTACTCATTTATGCAGTTGGTCTGATGTTTGCTTCTGTAGTGCTTGGCCCCGTATTGCTGCTTGCAGCTATATTTTATTTTTACTTCTCTTCTATTTTTTAAAATTCTTTTGTCTGCCCTTAAAAGTCTTTTTAATATACTTATTTAATGCCTTGATCTCACTTCTGCTGCACTGATCTCAGAAATTTTTCTCTTTCTCTGTCACACAGACCTCTAAAAATGTAAAAGCATATAAAAGATCTTAATTCAGTCTTTATTGATACAATTTTTCCTAAACACATTCACTCCTTCTAGTCCCTTTATTCACACAGAGCTCATTCTTTCATACTTTGTCCCTTTATTTTATAGGGCTCATACACTCATTCATCCCTCTCAAGTGCGGCACTAGCTGCGTCCAACACTCTGCACACTGCGTCCCACTTAAGGGACGGCTCAGGAGGGGTGCGCAGCTTTTACCCACCCGATACAGAATTTCTTTCTTTCTCATACATTCACCATCACGCACACAGACATGCACACGGACACAAACACAGTCTCAGACACCCACAACAAAACACTACACTCTTCCTGAGTGACCTGTCAGTTCTACGCTCTTTCACTGATACACTTCCTCAACACAGTAAAAAAGCAGTACGCTGCAAGGATTTTTGCCTACCTGTTCAGACCTCTGTGTACTTTATTTTTCTTTTACCACCTAAACAGAGCGGTATCCATAGGACTTTGCGCGCTTCTCTATACTTTCTGTTTAACATTTATTGCTGTCCACTCAACAATAAACACAGACCATTGCATGCAATGTATATCTGCTTACACCATCTGGTTTCAATTACTGCTAACCATCAAGGCATTCCTAACAGTAAAACAGATTTGTGCATGCAGTTATTTCTTCTGGAATCAAAACCCTTTTTTCTTTTTGTTCTTTAAATTTGGAGGAGCAAATTTTAAGCGTCCTTACCACCAAGGGCAGACCGGCAAACAACACAAACTAATTATATAAACAAAAATGTTTACGTTTTTCTTCGGTGGCCACCGAATCTGTGCCGTTTGCCAACCCAGCCCAAAGTGGTCTTTCACCCTCTGCTCCTTTCCGATCCTGTTCGTGACGCCAATTTGTGGTGGCTTTTGCCGCTGTTATGAGGAATCACTGTCAAAGTCTTGGGGTTTTGATGCCAGAAGATAGACTTTATTACAGAAAGAACAAAGCCAAGAAGTTTTCTGCAGAAAAAATCTCCAGAATGTAAGCGGTCTCTTATATACAGTTTTTCCTTTAAGGCATGTTCTATACATTTCATAGAGTTTTCCTTATACATACAATCCGATTCCTCCCTAGAGAGAAGGGGCCCCAAGACATGTTATAGTAAGGAAAGAGGCCCCATTTATATTTTTACAGATGTTTCTTATCTCGAAGGTCTACACATTCCATCTATGTAGGCCTCTGACTCACACAGTCACATATATATATGATTATAATAGAAGACTAACTTGATACATAAATGGCTAAATTCACATTAATTATACTTGATTAATTCATATTAATAATAAAAATTTACACATTTTCACAGCTTTTATGATTTGTCTGTCATCAACTACTGTTGTTTTCTCAGCCGATCAGGTAGTTGTTGGTTGCTGGTGTCGCTGGTGGTTTCCAAACTCTTGATTTCTCCATGCCCTTTGTTTTTGCTATAGCTCTAATTGACTTCCTCTTTTCTTTTAGCATCCAAATTTGCTTGCTTTTCTCTCAAAGTCAGCTCCCTCATCTTCATCCTGGTTTGTGTGTGTCATCATCGAATGCAAGATTCAGAATGGAGAAGTAATGGATATAACTGATACGACACATTCCTTGATTTTAAAATCTGAAGTATGAATGCAACAGGATACAGCTGATCACTTAGAAAGACCTGTGAGGCAACTGTTCCAATACTTATGCTCACATCTGATAGGGGGATGAAACTCTAAAAGTGCTGAACTTCTTAGCTGGTAAAACATCTTTGTTGAATCACCCAATAATAAAATGTGACATTCTGTAGTTTTGTCTCATATTCATCTTTTAATCATATTTGTAAATGTCTTGACTCCACAGCCAACAGAGCAATTTTAACTTTTGGAGGGCACTGTATATATGTATATATGTATATATTCATCTGTGGTGCAGGTATCTGATTCAATAAAATACAAACAACCAAAAAAAAAAAAAAAAAAACATTTGTGAGCATGTTAATATCACGAGCATTTGTATATATGTAGCCATAGACTCACGCATGCTTTGTACTATCGTAAGAACAAAAACATTTTATATCTGAGAAACTAATTATTATTGTTTGGCACGTTATTAAAATCTATTTTTGAACAGAGTAGGCTATTAATAATAAACATGTTCTAAACATACTTAGATTCGTAGCATTCATCATGTTACAGTGTACATTCATATTACCTTTGTTTTATAAAGAGCATGAAAACATCATCGCACTGTAAGAAATTTAAATACAATGAATTGCCTATCATATTCAAAATGTTTTACTCAGTTTCAAACATTGTAGTCAGGAATTATAGTTTGGGAAAAACCCAACTATGATTTTGTAGTCATATAGCCATCCTGAACATCATGTATGATTTTATAGTTGCCTAAGATATGATTCTGCAGCCATAGACTCACGCATGCTTTGTACTATAAAAGGATGTACTTTGTACTATTTAAAAAAGGATAATTTATATTTGAGAAGTAATTGTTATCATTTAGCACGCTATTAAAATATATTTGTGAACAGATTATTAATAATAAACATGGTCTAAACATACTTGGATGCGTAGCATTCATCTTGTTGCAGTTTGGGAAAAACCCAACTAGTAATGTGTTCAAGTTTATGTCACAATAACACGTTAACTAATGCAAAAAAAGAAACATTACTTACTCATCAGATTGATCTTCTCTTCTGGATGAAATATTGTTCTTCTTTTGAGGGAAATCCAGCCTTTACTCAGCGCGTCTTCTTGCAGAAACGGACAGTAGCCACGATGAATGATCTCCTCACGCTTTGTTGATGTTGGGCGTTTCCATGCGCACGTGTCTCACGTGGATATTTACATATGAACGGCGCGAGCCGCGAGGGGGCGGGATTGCATTAAAGATAATGAGTTAGACGGGAAAGACTGAACATCGTGTTGGTTTCATACGGATTACTTTATCACAGAATGTTTGTTTTTGACATGACTAACTTCATTGAAAAATAGACACTTCAAGCTTTCTATAGATATAACTCCTATGTCTCTGTGTTGAGTATTTCCTGAGTTACAGTTCATTTTAGTGACGCGTTTCTAAAAGCAGCTCGCGGAGACGGAGAAGGCAGAGAGCGCACCCTGTTTGTTTTCTTTATTCTTCAAAAGCACAAAGTTTAGTTGTTATAATGAGTGTATACAAATAAAAGTAGACCCCTTACAGATTCGAATGGTGTATTGCTCTTATCTGTACGATCAAAAATGGCAGAGTAATTCAAGCTCATTTCGGCCTTATCAGGAAAATCTGCCACAAAACGCGTATCCGCGTTTGTCGACCCCAGAGGGTTAACTTCTTTCTCATTTACAACTCTGTGTTTGCTGTGTAAAAACATGACTTGATATTTGCATTGATCTGACCATAAATGGCAAGAAAGACTTATTGGAAATGCAAATTCATGCTCTGCCACGAGGTGGCGCTTTAGGAATGCTGAAATATTGTGGTTTCCCCGGTAACGGCTGTACACAAAGCAGCTCCGCACTCATAAATGCTGCTTTATCAGGAATTATAGATAAGATGAAATTAAAATGCCAACGACATGTTTCTGAGGACAGTCAATTCCCTTCAGATACATTCAAATAAAGACATCTGCGCCACATTTTAACTTGAAACATGCAGCGCTCATTTATTCAATGACATCATTGCCTTTTGAAGTTGAATCCAGCTGTATCACGACTCTTGTCTTTCCGTCCCCAACTGTAAGACGCCTTGAAATTATAATTAAGACATTTCTTATACCATTTAACGTATTTATAACTTTTTATGGCCTTAAGTTTGATACAACTAACTTTAGGAGTTTTTAGGGACCCGCGGGAGATCTGTATTTAAGATAGCCCATCGGGTAGAGTGGTGATACATTTTGGTAGCCCGACTGGAAAACACAATAGCCCCGGTGACATCGGGCTAGCGATTTTGCGAGCCCTGATATAATATATATATATATATATATAGGGTAAAACAGGGCTATAAAGGCACCCCGGGGTAAAAGGCGCCTTTGATATTATTTTCCTCAAGACCACTAGATGTCACAAAAAAACGTCGTGTAGCACTTTCCAAAACATCCGCTTTTCAAGATGCAAGTGTATGTTTGTCTGATCCTTGACGCAATCGCGCACAGCAGCGCAAAGTTGAATCTGTGCTTACTTGATCTATTATTTTATGTTTTTTAAAATGTTGTAGATTTAAGTAGCAAATGAGAATCACTAAAATTAATGCATACATTTTGAGACAAAGGTCTTCTTAATGATTTTCAGTTTTGTTTAAGATAATTAGCAACAATTTTTAAATAACGAAAGAATATGTACAAGTTTTTTGTTTGGAGTAAAAAGACCCTGCTGTTGGGGCTAAAAGGCACAACAATTAACATGATAATTAATAGATGGCTGACTTTTCCATTTGTTGACATGACATGGTTAGATTCAGATGGTAAATGTCATATATTATGTTGGGTGTCCATATTAGAGATAATCACCATGTTTAGAATGAAACCATCATATTTAAAATATGATATTAATCATATCATATAATAAAATATCATTTGTTGTTACTACTGTAAATCTATATTCAATTATGGAATCTCCTTCAATGCTTTCTGAATCTTTAATTTTTAAAATGATTTTGTTTCTGTATTTTAAAATATATTTATTTTATATTAACATATTGGAATGACAGTATATTTATTGAGCAAAAATTATTTTATTTTTCAAAAGAAGCAGAAAATAGTACAAACTTTGTGTTAAAAGTGATTGTTTTGAACATGTATTAACTTAGACATTATTAAAAAAAACATTTTAGCTGAAGTATTTGTATCAATACTGTGTGCCTTTTACCCCATGCTGGTAAGCCTTTTACCCCGTGTGTGGGGTAAAAGGCCCCCCTTGCCACCTCATACATTTATAAGGCCCCTCCACACCTTCACTCGTGCCCCCTCCAAAAAACAAAAAAAACAAAAACAGTGCATCACACCCCTAATCTGTCATATAGCACTATCATGGCTGTGGTGTCAAGGATGACACATCACCATGGAAATAATGAGGTTATACATTCTAAAATAATGGTCGCCTTAAAAAAAATACTTAATGTGTTAAAGGGTTAAACATTCATGTAGATAATTTGAATTATAATACTGTGAGTTTTATGGATACCTTAAGAGTGTTTTAATTTTATTCAGCTTGTCAATTCTGACTCATAAACATGGTCATACATTAGATCTAGTTTGCACTTTTGGTGTGGTCATCGACCAGGTTGAATGTACTGATGTATGTGTATGTGACCACAAGCTTCTTACTTTCAGTTTAATTCCTTATTTTCCGCAGACTGTGAATGAACTTATTTGTTTTGGAAAAATTAGGAACATCACTTTTTACGCATACACGAGGGACAGCGTACAGTGCGCGTGATGCAAATTGCCTCATCAGAACAGTACACGCACCACCCAATTTTTGTAACCGCGCGTACTTTGTACGCTTAGGTCGCACATGCGCACTGAAGTTATTTTGCAGTAATCAGTTTTTCCACTTGGTGGCAACACTGTCCCGGGCCGTTGTTTCACAGTAGAAAATGAAACTAAAGAGACGGACAAGGACAACAAAATAGCAGAGACTGCAACAACAGACGCTCACATTGACAAGCGCTTGTGAGCGAGAGGGTATGAGACAGCTCAGTTTTGGTTTAAAAGAGTTAAAAAATATTTGTTATCAGTCATGACTTAACAAGGAAAATAGAGCAGACACTGAACATGGATAAAGCTTTCTAGAGCGCATGTGTCGACCGGCTGCGTTTGCGCACAACTTCAAACGGAGTATACTTTGAAAGGCTACACATTCGACTGTACGCATACAGTAGTGTACACGTACAAAAACTAAGTATACTTAAGGCCTTAGTATACTACTGGTGACCTTCCAGTTGTGGCCTCCATTGATCAATATAATGCTGCTCTTACATCCATTTTGGATGAGTTCGCCCCTTGAAATAACTTTTCTTTAAAGAGATCATCTCTGTGGTAAACATCTGAGGTATGTTAAACTAAGGTGGTGGGCAGGCAGTTAAAGCGTCAATACAAAAATATCTGGCTTGACAGTTCAATATTTGAACAGCTTCAGACTGAGTACTATAAAGCTCTTAAAACTGCAAAAATTTCATATTAATTAACTGTAGTGGTGTTTCTAATCCTAGAGTTTTGTTTAGGACAATTAACAATCTTATTGGACCTAGCAACATTCACTGTTCCACCACTGAGCAGTGTAATAAGTTTTTCAATTATTTAACATGTAAAATTCTGAATGTTTAACTCTTGCTTCCGATTCTTTATCTGAATTAGTTGAGTTGTAGCCTCTCAATTGTCCAGATTCTGCTTTTCAAGTATTACTACTGTAAATCCAGATTTAATTTTTTAAGTGGTTTTTAACAATGAATACTACTACTTGTATGTACTTGTATATTCTCTTCCCACTACTGTTCTGAAGAACTGTTTGCCAGCTATTGTTCCTCATATTACTGCTATTGTGAATGCCTCACTTGATACCGGGATTCTCCCTCCTGCGCTTAAAATGGCAACAGGCCAAATATTGGCTAATTTCAAATCTACCATTCCTCAAGTCCTTGAGTGTGTTGTTGTTGGCCAACAGCAAGATCATTTTCTATGAACAGATTACTAGAAACTTTTCAATCAGGGTTTAGGTCTGGACATAGTACGAAGACTGCTTTAATGAGGGCCATGAATGACCTCATCACAGCTAATTTGGGGTTTGTAGAATTTAGTTTTATTAGATCTTAGTGCTGCATTTGATACAATATGTCAAACTATTTTGCTAGATAGGCTACAAAGTGTGATTGGACTTGTATTGAATTGTTTAAATCCTGTCACTCAGAACATTCCCAATTTGTCTGTCTGGATACTAGCAGATCTCAGACTGTGCCACTATGACAGGGTGTCCCTCAGGGGTCAGTACTGGGTCCTACTTTGTTTAATCTATATGCTGCCTCTTGGGCAGATTATTCAGAAGTATCGCCTAATTTACCATTGCTGTGCTGACAATACACAGATTTATATTAGTACTCGGACTGATTTCACTTGTCTCTTCAGCTCTCTTTGCTTGTTAAAAAAATAAAAGCATGGATGAAACAGATTTTTTCCCCTCCAACTACTGTTAGTAAATGTAACCTTTTTAAATTTACTGTGGACTGTAGTATAATCTCTCCTTTTGACCAGGTACAGAATTTGGGAGTGATTTTTGATGCAGAGCTGTCTTTTAATTCTCATTTTAAAAATATAACTAAAGTTGCATTTTTAGCCTTTCTTTCTTGGTCTGACATATAAAGGCTTTTCATGCTCTATAAGTTTGGCATTTAGGATCTAGAATACATGTTATTAGTTTTGATGCTTTACATGTCTAAATGTTTTGATGTCTGTTGGTTTGTGGCATTAAACTGGGATTAATTTATGTCTTTTTTCACATTAGATCTGATGGCACTAAAAGAAGAGTGTGAGTTACTGAATGAAATGGAAGAGAAAGAACAGTATGATAAACATTGTGATATCAAAACTGCAGAAAAATCATTTAGTTGCTCACAGACTGAAAAACCGTCCTCACAAAAATCGGCTCAAAATACAGAAACTAAAAGTTATTTAACCTGCTTTCAGTGTGGAAAGAATTTCAATCAAGATTGAAAGCTTTAAAGTCCACATCAGAATTCACACTGGGGAGAAGCCGTACACATGCTCACAGTGTGGATAGAGTTTCAAACAGGATGGAAACCTAAAAGTCCATTTTAGAATTCACACTGGAGAGAAGCCTTACACATGCCCTCAGTGTGGAAAGAGTTTCAATCTACATAGAAAGCTTAAAGTCCACATGGCAATTCACACAGCAGAGAGCCCTTTTACCTGCCAACAGTGTGGAAAAGTTTCAGACAGAAAGGAAACCTTAATAATCACATGAGAATTCACAGGAGAGAAGCCTTACACATGCCCTCAGTGTGGAAAGAGTTTCAATAGAGAGATAGTAGTATACTATGTGTCAAAAATTTTATTTATTGCCCCTCATAAAATTCCACCCCCACCCCCCTTACTGGACACCTGTTTTGGACACCTGTTTGTACACCCCCACCATCTAAATGGGGCCATCTGTTTTTATCCAGTCCAGCGATCCGAAGGTATTTATGACTGTTTTGGGAAATGTGTTTTTGTGTGGGGGGGGGTGTACAAACTGTTAAAAACTATGTGCTTTAAACTTTAAATTGTGAAACAGCATTAAATGGGATAAAGGGAAGTTTTTATTAAAGTTTTTCACACACACATCAAGAAAAAACATCAAACATGCGTGTAAAACGTGCAATGGGATGACTGTTTTTCCCTCAGTCAAGACGAGCTAGTGTTAAACAATTTAAAAACTAGTTAGAGTTTGACAAAGTTAAATAAAAAGAAGTAGAGGTGAGCGTGTTCGCTCATCTAAAACAAAAATGCATCAGGTGCGTTCGTTAAACAACACGGGAGTTTTTCTGTTTAAATTTAAAACTAGTTAGAGTTTGTTATAAGTAAAATAAAAAGTAAAATAAAATAAAAAGTAGCTACTGAACGTCTTACCATGATCTAAAACAAAAAGTATGAGATCGTTAAAACAACAGCATAAGATACTTGTCAAAATCTATGTTGCACTTTTAAAAAAGCTAACGTTTGTTACGTATACAAAGTAGCTGACCAACTTACCGTGATCTAAAACAAAAAAGCATGAAGCGAACGTTAAGCAATAAGATACTTGTCAAAATCTTGTAACATTACACTTTAAAACTAGTTAAACAAAAGAAAAAGAACCGCTTAGGGCTATCTTGCCGTGATCTAAAAGAAAATGTATCAGACGCGGTCGTTAAAACACCGGCATAAGATACTTGTCAAGATCCATGTTGTACGCCACCATTAGTTACAATTTTAAAAAGCAAGACCGTGTTACTGCCAGAAAGTTAAAAGAAAAAGAACCGCGTAGGCCTATCTTACGCTGCTATATCATCACACGCTGCTGTCAAAACTCAAAATGAGCCCAGGAGCGCTGTGGTCAGACCACACCCCACTAACCGCCCCTAACACCTGTGGGGAGTAAAGATTTAAAAGAATTAAACAGAGTAATGTTTAAACATTAGAACAAAAGTTATTTTTAATAAATCTTTGACATTTCTTAATTAATGAAACCTTCTTCCTGTTTTTAACATTAGACCACACTTTTTCACTTTAAAAATTAGGTTACACAAGTTTTCTTGTAAACAATCACCTCTAAGCCACAGGTTTTTATTTTATTTAGTAACCCACCCTTAATTTATTAATTCCTTTATTTACTCTTTGATTTTTGTCAACCTTAGGACTTCTGCTGTGCTATAGAACCCAGACTTTTTTTTTTCACTTTAAAACTAGGTTAGCCTAGTTTTTTCTAAACATTCACCTCTAAGCCACAGGAAAAATGTTGTTTTATTTCATTTTATTTAGTTAGGCTATTCACACTTAATTCCTTTATTTACTCTTTGATTTTTGTCAATCTTAAAACTTGCGGTACGGTATAACAGTTTGAAAGCATACACGTGTATGTGGATGCAAACTGGTATGAAAGCAAATGTTTTGGCGGGGTCTTTGGATTTTCAGTCGTAATTAGATGCCTAAACTTTTTTACAATATCTTACGATATGTAAATATTTCGTCTCACGCAGTGCAGCGAAATGAGAATGGCGCTGTGTGCCTAGACGTATGATTGATTACTGACACGACCATATCAGATCAAGAGGGCTGTCGTAAAACATCTAAGATGTTTCTGGGGCGCGACTCATTTGCAATCTAACGAGTTTTTGAGGGGATCCGGCATAGTAAACTTTGGCGGCATGTTGGGTAAAAAGTTCATTGATCAAAACAGATCTTTCTAAGATGTTCAGCAATCAAAGGACATCTGTGTTAACCATTTTATGACGTGCACCTGCGTGTGTGAACTCTTTCAAAAGTTTAGACTAAAGTTCACTGACCGGTCAAAGGATGTGTGCCCTTTTGAACATTTTTACGACAAACATCTGGTGAAGTTAAAAATTAGGTAAAGTTGAGAATCGAGTATTTATAATGAATTTATAATCTATTCGAATGCGACTTCAAACTGATGTTCACGATGTGAAGAGATAGATAAAGAAGTCGATAACAACAAACTTAAATAAATAGAGGACCCAAAGATGATTGTTTAATAAGAGGGTCTATGCTGTAGGAAAATGGTGTTGAATTTACTACATTTTACTTAATTTAGTTATTTCTTTATCCGATCTGTGATCATTGCCATGTTTAAAACATATTATGCTGTTGGTCTATATGTAATACGGATAATACAAATAGATCCCCATGATCTTTTCCGACGTAAGAATTACATCAGACCTACTTCAAACGTCCATTTGAACAGATGGTTGACATCACGCGAGATCAATAAATAGATATCCCGAGCTTTGATTTTTCGGCGGTTAAAACCCCGTTGCGTTCAAAAACCGTGTCTACACACAGAGATATGTAATAAAGACCAGACAGGTTCTGACGTAGATCGCACCCGCTAACATCGCGCCAATTAAGTTGTAAATGAAAAAAGAAAAAAGTTTCCTCATAGGGACAAAAAAATAAAAAATAAATAAATAAAAGTCCCCACAAGGACAAGGATTTTGGATATTGCCATTTTTGACACCATAACTTAGGGTGTACCTTAACCACACACACACACACACGCACACACACTTGTTTCGCTATCCTTGTGGGGACTTCCATAGGCGTAATGGTTTTTCTACTGTACAGACCGTATATTCTATTGCCCTACACCAACCCTACACCTAAACTTAGCCCTCACAGGTGACTTTTTGCATTTTTAGATTTTCAAAAAACTTCATTCTGTGTGATTTATAAGGTTTTTTACCCATGGGGACCTCAATTTAGGACCCCACCGTGACACAAGTCCCCATGAGTCTGTGTGTATTCAGGTTTAAGTCCCCACCTGAATAGAAAAACAGGTACACACACACACACACACACAACATACACGTAATGGTTTTTATACTGTACAAACTGTATTTTCCGTCAACCTACACCAACTTTACACCTAAACCTACCCCCTTACAGAAAACTTAAAACTGTGCGTTTTAAGATTTTCAAAAACGTTATTCTGTATGATTTATAAGCTTGTTTCCTCATTGGGACAAAAAATAAAAATGAATAAATAAAATAAATAAATAAAATATCTCCACAAGGACAAGGATTTTGACTTTTGCCATCTTTGTCCCCTGAGCCGCACACACACACACACACGCACAAATCTGCGTATGCTAAATTTTAAATATGAGCAAAATGTTGTTTTTACTTTTTGTTGTTATTTAAGAAATGTTTTCATTTTAATCTAGCCTGTAGATAGTATGTGTACTGTAAAAGAAGAAATATACATTTCACTTAAAACTTCTCAGTAAAATAATTACACCTACAGTTTAAACATGTTTAAATAGTTTTAAACACATTGTGTGTCACTAAAGCAAGTCATGCTGTCTATTGTCTTTAAACTTTAGTTTTATTCTTTAATTTCTTTAAAATAGCCTGATGATAATCCACCCAAGTTCTTTTCTCACATGAGTAGATAACTCTTTGGATGTGTTTGTGACAAACACATAATTTTTTACTTCAGAAAATTTTTTGAAATGTATGACTGAACTTTTCTCATTTGACAGACCTGCGTTTCAGATTATTTACCCGAGGTGTTTAACAGCCAGAGGGAATACATGTTGTTTTCTAATGTTCATGAAACCTTTATTGGTGTAAATTTCTCACCTAGAACACAAAACTCGTACATTTTGACTATTTGACTCTTTTGTAGGTATCATGTCATTTGAAATGGTTTACTAAAAGATTAAAGCACCAGCGTTTGTGTTTTCTGCATGAAAGAGATGTACAAGGATGTTTCAACTATTATCGTCATTTCTTTTTGACCCTAATAAACTGGTAATGAATTTTATACGATAAGAGATACAATGTACAGTTCTCATACTATGTGTGTAAACAGCCGTGCTAAAACATTTATGAGTATTTTTGCATGCCAACAGATTTTGTTAGGGATGTGTCACATCTAAGAATAACAATCTTTTGTAAATGACATTTTTCTTACACCACTAGTTTTAGTCATATTATCAAGATTTCAGATGGCCGTTCACAATTTGTTTGCTGGACTGTGTATGCTTTTAGGTGAAGACACCTCTTTGTGAGCTGTCATCATAATAGGAATAAATCAAAATCAAGAAATTAAGTAACAGTCTTTTCTCTTTGAGATATTTATTTTAGTGCAACTTTGTGTCTGTCCATGATGCGAGAACACATGAAGCATCAACACGACAATTAAGTCATGCTGTTTTACCCTTAAAACTATTACAACTGAAACAAATCAAACTATTGCACTGAAAGCTGAACATTCATTTAAGTTTGAGCATGTTAAAATTTCCACACTCTTGTAAAGAGTATTGATAAATTTCATCCATAACCTCTTGTACATTCAAGAGGCAAAATCACTAAGAAAGAGAGTATAGCAAGACAAGAAAATGTTTAGAATGCAGATAAAATTCAGAAATCGGTTTCATAAACAATTGTGAAAGTTTATTAAACATGGATTTGTAAATTATATTTTTATTACTTGCTCAGATAGCAGATGACACAATTCACATTTAGTTTGTTCGGCCTTATTTGTTTTAAGATTCCTCCGCAAGTTCATGCTAATCCTTGCATGGGAAAGAGAGCATGACGAATACATACTTATTCATTTAAGAAAATTATTGAACATTTGACTGAACTTTTTATTATTTTGACAAACCTCCATTTCAAATTATTTCCCTTGAGGTGTTTGTCCACAGAAGCTTTTTCAACACAATGACATTAAACACTATCGCCATCTTCTGTGACTCAAATAAAGCAACATCTCTGGTGTACGTAAGCATCTACAATGTGTGCATGTGGTAAACATCTTTGTTTCTCCACTTCTGTCATATTTGTTAGATGTAATGCAAACGATATTTTGAGATCTATGATGTTCCACGCTTTGTAAAGGTTATAGAAAGAATTCAAACATAATCTTTACATAGGAATTATCTTTGCGCAAAGCGAATTGACTAAAAATCATTGAATTACGAAATGCAAAAGTTTATACACCATTTAAGAAAAATTTCTATAACGCATACAGAATACAGAAATCCACCTCTTGATCTATCGTGACTGACATTTTACTAAGTCAGACGATCAGGATTATGGATGACGAGGCTCACATTTTGTTTGTTGGACTGTATATGTCATTACTATGACTGTACTGTAGGTGAGGCCTTCTCTCTGAGAGCCATCAGCATTCAGTGTTTATAGAAATAAATGAAAATTAAGAAAAATTTATTGAGAGTGTTTGACTAAGACGGTATTTCTTTTTAGGACAATTATCCATCTATTTGATGTGAGACCCCATTAAGTATCGACACAAAAATTAAGGCGTGCTGTTTTACACTTACAACTGAAACATATCTAACCATTGTGCTCAAAGCTACACATTCATTAAAGTTTGAGGTTGTACACAGTCTTGAAAAGGCTACAGACACAAAATATTAAGGATTTTATTTATTTATTTATTTATGTATTTATTTTTTTGTGCACCCTATGTAACTCAAGAGTCCGAGTCACTAAGAAAATTATCATATGAATACAGAAAACCCACTCATGATCATGTTGGTATATTTTTGTAAATGTTGTTTTAAATTACTTTTTTCTTACGCCGCTACATCTAGAGCTCTTGTTCGGATAGCTGATGACGATGTGCAAATTTTATTTGTCGTACTCATTTCTTTCAACATTTCCGCTTGAGATTAAAGTGTAGGTAATGTGACCACAATTAAGAACCATAAAATTATACCACATTCCCTTTGAAAAGTTTATTGACATAGTCGTTTATACAGGAAATATGTATCAGTATAACAAATACCTAATACTGAAATCCTCTCTTCTAAATATATTATTAAAGTTTTAATGTTGATTTTGATGGCCTACCCCACTAGTTGATCCCACGGTATACTTTTTCATTGTTTTTTTAGATGAAGACTATTCTCAGAATCTGGTCAATCATGTCGCGAGCGTTTGCTGGAAAACATGAACAAATACATTATAAGATAGTAAAAGGAAAGTCCTCCTACAAGAGATTGTTTAAACTGAGATTGTGATGTACGGTAGAGCTTTTTCTGGTCTGTCTACAAAGCGGCCACGAGACACAATAGATGTTACATGTACATCTATTTCATTTAGAACACAAAGTTGCGCATTACTAGTTGAAGATAGTGTGGAAACACTATTTTCTTTGCACGCGTCTCTAAACATGTCTTTAATAAATAAATCACAGATGTCATGTAGTTAATTCATTGAAAGGTGCAAGTTTTTGACCATTTTAGATGGTTTGCTCCAGCACACAGACACATGTTTTAGGTATTCATCTGACCAAAAGGTTTGATCCTGGGGAAACACGCACAACAGCAGCTGTGTTTTGTCATGATTGTCTTTATAATTGATCCACTTTTATTAAAACAATACAGCATGAAGTTACTGTATTCAACAGCACAGTCCCTTGAAATATTGTAGTATATCTTTTTTCCTTCTAAATATCTAAACACGTATTTAGCTTAAATATTACTTAAGTGTTTACAAAGTTGTCATGCCTGTTGTTGAATTTTATAACATATATTTCACCAAACCTAAAGGACCGAAAATAGGTTTAGCATAAGTCCGCATTTCAGCTGTTAGCCTGAAAATGCAAGTGAACTGAGATTATCACTGAGATAATCTACACAATGTGAAACAAGCTCACAGTTACATTAGCGTTTTGGATTTTAGTTTATGTTGAATATTGTTTGTTACTGTTTCACAGGTGTAACACCTCATTACTGAACAAAGTTTTCCACTGTAGTAGTCCGACTCTGAAACCAGACCAAAAAATTAGCTTGAGACTTAGTTGTAGCAGTATGAAAATTGTTGTGTTTTTATCTTTCTATGATTTGTTCGCTCTTTCTGTTTGAATTTGTTTACCGCAGTTTCACCATCCTTATCTTATTTCCCCACCTAATTGTAATTGTTAGGCCTACGCTTATGGCTTTATACACTTTGGATCATTAGCATTCTCTTTGTTCATATAAGTCAATATTTCTGCGTATTTGGTTGATTTAATAAAATATTGCGTCTTCATTCGAGACATTTACTTTACATTATTATATTGTATCAGATATAAGATACAAGATCGTTTCTTATTAAATATTAATTATTATTAAACTGATAACAAACAAAAAACTTATATAGGCGTGACCAATGTTTATGACTTCCTGGCAACAACCCCACCCTGTACACCACGCAACAGGTTGAGGGTGGGTCCGAACACTAAAACCAAGGACAACTGGCCTGATAAACTCAGTTACGGCATTGCTATCAGGTTTTAAAGTGCAGACGGCGGAGCTACTGTAAGATCTTGTCAAACGTTATCTACAGTTATCTACATGGATCGACAGAATCAGCTTCAAGAAACCAAATCATCTGAGCCTGACGTGCTCTGCAATGTTTCAGTTAATAAGACTTCGGCGGATCTGAACCATAAACCGGAAATTGAAACTGAAAGTGAAATTCCACAGGACTGTTGCGGATTAAAACAGTCAATCAAGATTCTAGGAAACGGCGACAATGCTCTATATCGGCTAGGGGACAAAATGCATCTCTTGGAAAGAATTGAATTCTGAAAAAGTCATCTGACGCAGCGCAAAAGCTAATGGATCGTGACTGGAGTTCTGGCGATGCTGCGGATGAGCAACTGGAGTGCGACTGCAGTACAGGAAAAACGTGTTTTGTAAAAGACGTCATAGACCCCATGTTTAAACTACATTACAGAGGACAAATGATCGGTCTGATGCATAAAATCATCGCGGCGGCGTGCGATCCAAATCACGATCGTACAGGAGACACCAAACGCGAAACAAATCTCAAGAACGAAATGAAAATTGTAAGAAGCTTGAAATATCCATGGGCTGATTTGACTAGCATGTTTCTCACCAGCAGAGAGTCGGCCTGTGAAATTACCAGAAAAATCTTGGATGTGATGTCTGAATGTGAGGATAAGATGGACATTCACGAGTTTCTCTGTCTGTGTATGTCTGTAACAGATCTATGCGTGTTGTTGGTTGCAAAAAACTGCGATTCTATGACACGTGAAATTGTTGCATGGCTGGTTGATTTTATATTTGAGAAAAACATGTTTGTCTGCAGAGATTTCCTTTTCTGGCTAGACCACCGGTTTAATGTCGTTACTGCTATTTGTTTGTAAATTTGATAATTTTCTTCACTACTTCAATGTAAGAATGTATACTCAACGATATATTGTTGAAATAAAAGGATGTCTCAACTCGTTATTCTGTTCTCTGACTTCATAACGTCTTTATATAAAACATTTAAATGTAACAATTTAGCACATGCTTTTACCTGAAGCGACTTACAAATGAGGAAATGTTGAGGGGGGTAAGCGATGTGACGAGTTGTTTGTTTGTTATCAATTTAATAATAATTAATATTTAATAAGAAACGATCTTGTATCTTATATCTGATACAATATAATAATGTAAAGTAAATGTCTCGAAGACGCAATATCTTATTAAATCAACCAAATTCGCAGAAATATTGACTTATATGAACAAAGAGGATGCTAACAATCCAAAGCGTATAACGCCATAAGCATAGGCCTAACAATTACAATTAGGTGGGGAAATAAGGTAAGGATGGTGAAATTGCGGTAAACAAATTCAAACAGAAAGAGCGAACAAATCATAGAAAGATAAAAACACAACAATTTTCATACTGCTACATCTAAGTCTCAAGCTAATTTTTTGGTCTGGTTTCAGAGTCGGACTACTACAGTGGAAAACTTTCTGATTTATACAGTACGTGTCTTCAAGTAATGAGGTTTTAAACCTGTGAAACAGTAACAAACAATATTCAATATAAACTAAAATCCAAAACTCTAACTGTGAGCTTGTTTCA
Organism: Spinibarbus caldwelli; assembly: GCA_039654775.1. NCBI lineage: Eukaryota > Metazoa > Chordata > Actinopteri > Cypriniformes > Cyprinidae > Spinibarbus > Spinibarbus caldwelli. Next base: position 23,426,243 of record CM077228.1, on the reverse strand, counting down.
CATCGTGTAGATTATCTCAGTGATAATCTCAGTTCACTTGCATTTTCAGGCTAACAGCTGAAATGCGGACTTATGCTAAACCTATTTTCGGTCCTTTAGGTTTGGTGAAATATATGTTATAAAATTCAACAACAGGCATGACAACTTTGTAAATACTTAACAACTAATATTTAAGCTAAATACGTGTTTAGATATTTAGAAGGAAAAAAAGATATACTACAATATTTCAAGGGACTGTGCTGTTGAATACAGTAACTTCATGCCGTATTGTTTTAATAAAAGTGGATCAATTATAAAGACAATCATGACAAAACACAGCTGCTGTTGTGCGTGTTTCCCCAGGATCAAACCTTTTGGTCAGATGAATATTGTATTTCTTCAATAAACAAGCTGCAGGTAGTCCAAAATGCAGCGGCTAGAGTCCTTACTAGGTCAAGAAAATATGATCATATTACCCCAATTTTACAGTCTCTGCACTGGCTACCTATTAAGTTCCGCATCAGTTACAAAATATTATTACTTACCTATAAGGCCCTCAATGATTTAGCTCCTGCGTACTTAACTAGTCTTCTACCACGCTACAATCCATCACGCTCCCTAAGGTCGCAAAACTCTGGACTTTTGGTAGTACCTAGGATAGCAAAGTCAACTAAAGGAGGTAGAGCCTTTTCACATTTGGCTCCCAAACTCTGGAATAGCCTTCCTGATAATGTTCGGGGTTCAGAAACACTCTCTCTGTTTAAATCTAGATTAAAGACACATCTCTTTAGCCAAGCATTCACATAATGCATCTCATGATCTTGTACTGCAGTTATATCTGATCAAACACACATTATTGTTCTTTAGCTTGGATTGAACAAATAATTGTTGCTTGGTTGGAACAGCAGCTACGCTAATTATGTCTCTATTTGTTTCTCTGTTTCTGCCACAGGATTAACATCCCGTGGTAACTAGGATTTACACAAGCTTCAGTCTGGATCCAGAACACCTGAGAAGAGATGATGCCAACTCCTCAGAGGACCTCAGATGAAGCATACCCTCAGACAACATACAGAACTACCAAATTTCGCCATAAGTTAAATATATTAAGTTTCTACAATATATAAATATATTGTAGAAACTTAATTTCCTGTAAAGCTGCTTTGCAACGATTTGTATTGTGAAAAGCGCTATACAAATGAACTTGAATTGAATTGAATTGAATACCTAAAACATGTGTCTGTGTGCTGGAGCAAACCATCTAAAATGGTCAAATACGTGCACCTTTCAATGAATTAACTACATGACATCTGTGATTTATTTATTAAAGACATGTTTAGAGACGCGTGCAAAAAAAATAGTGTTTCCACACTATCTTCAACTAGTAATGCGCAACTTTGTGTTCTAAATGAAATAGATGTACATGTAACATCTATTGTGTCTCGTGGCCGCTTTGTAGACAGACCAGAAAAAGCTCTACCGTACATCACAATCTCAGTTTAAACAATCTCTTGTAGGAGGACTTTCCTTTTACTATCTTATAATGTATTTGTTCATGTTTTCCAGCAAACGCTCGCGACATGATTGACCAGATTCTGAGAATAGTCTTCATCTAAAAAAACAATGAAAAAGTATACCGTGGGATCAGCTAGTGGGGTAGGCCATCAAAATCAACATTAAAACTTTAACAATATATTTAGAAGAGAGGATTTCAGTATTAGGTATTTGTTATACTGATACATATTTTCTGTATAAACGACTATGTCTATAAACTTTTCAAAGGGAATGTGGTATAATTTTATGGTTCTTAATTGTGGTCACATTACCTACACTTTAATCTCAAGCGGAAATGTTGAAAGAAATGAGTACGACAAATAAAATGTGCACATCGTCATCAGCTATCCGAACAAGAGCTCTAGATGTAGCGCCGTAAGAAATAAGTAATTTAAAACATTTACAAAAATATACCCACATGATCATGAGTGGGTTTTCTGTATTCATATGATAATTTTCTTAGTGACTCGGACTCTTGAGTTACATAGGGTGCACAAAAAAAATAAATAAATAAAATAAATAAATAAATAAATAAAATCCTTAATATTTTGTGTCTGTAGCCTTTTCAAGACTGTATACAACCTCAAACTTTACTGAATGTGTAGCTTTGAGCACAATGGTTAGATATGTTTCAGTTGTAAGTGTAAACAGCACGCCTTAATTTTCGTGTCGATACTTAATGGGGTCTCACATCAAATAGATGGATAATTGTCCTAAAAAGAAATACCGTCTATGTCGTGGAGCAGAGAGGGAGAAGATCCCTTCGGCGCAGTCAAAAAAGCTCAAACAGCAGGGTTCCAGGTGCCAGAAGCAAGACTTTATTACAATGTAACAAAGCCGAGAGACAGCCGCCACATCCACTGCCTCTGAGTCTTTGTTTGTCCAAGCTCCATGTTTTATACACTCTCTTCTTATACAATGTATCAAAGTTGGTTCTTTCCATTTTTTTATCTGTTATGCCTGTCCGGTCTTCCACAATTGTCTACTTGTCCTCTCAGCTTATCTTTTAATGGTGGCATTTGGCCAAGGCCGCCACCTGGAGGCAATCACATGAGTAATACATCATACTTTATGTCATCTTCTGGAAATCACCCAACATTTGCAATGGAAATTTACCACTATTACCTTACCATCTGTTTTTAGAATACTAAGCATTACTAAGCATTGAAATGATTTCACATAATAACCATTATATTGATTTCTTCATTATCATTCATTCTTTCAATAAACTAATATTTTCTAGTAGGAATTTCACAATACGTCTTAGTCAAACACTCTCAATAAATCTTTCTTAATTTTCATTTATTTCTATAAACACTGAATGCTGATGGCTCTCAGAGAGAAGGCCTCACCTACAGTACAGTCATAGTAATGACATATACAGTCCAACAAACAAAATGTGAGCCTCGTCATCCATAATCCTGATCGTCTGACTTAGTAAAATGTCAGTCACGATAGATCAAGAGGTGGATTTCTGTATTCTGTATGCGTTATAGAAATTTTTCTTAAATGATGTATACACTTTTGCATTTCGTAATTCAATGATTTTTAGTCAATTCGCTTTGCGCAAAGATAATTCCTATGTAAAGATTATGTTTGAATTCTTTCTATAACCTTTACAAAGCGTGGAACATCATAGTTCTCAAAATATCATTTGCATTACATCTAACAAATATGACAGAAGTGGAGAAACAAAGATGTTTACCACATGCACACATTGTAGATGCTTACGTACACCAGAGATGTTGCTTTATTTGAGTCACAGAAGATGGCGATAGTGTTTAATGTCGTTGTGTTGAAAAAGCTTCTGTGGACAAACACCTCAAGGGAAATAATTTGAAATGGAGGTTTGTCAAAATAATAAAAAGTTCAGTCAAATGTTCAATAATTTTCTTAAATGAATAAGTATGTATTCGTCATGCTCTCTTTCCCATGCAAGGGTTACCATGAACTTGCGGAGGAATCTTAAAACAAATAAGGCCGAACAAACTAAATGTGAATTGTGTCATCTGCTATCTGAACAAGATATAATTTACAAATCCATGTTTAATAAACTTTCACAATTGTTTATGAAACCGATTTTCTGAATTTTATCTGCATTCTAAACATTTTCTTGTCTTGCTATACTCTCTTTCTTAGTGATTTTGTCTCTTGAATGTACGAGAGGTTATGGATGAAATTTATCAATACTCTTTACAAAAGTGTGGAAATTTTAACATGCTCAAACTTAAATGAATATTCAGCTTTCAGTGCAATAGTTTGATTTGTTTCAGTTGTAATAGTTTTAAGGGTAAAACAGCATGACTTAAGTGTCGTGTTGATGCTTCATGTGTTCTCGCATCATGGACAGACACAAAGTTGCACTAAAATAAATATCTCAAAGAGAAAAGACTGTTACTTAATTTCTTGATTTTGATTTATTCCTATTATGATGACAGCTCACAAAGAGGTGTCTTCACCTAAAAGCATACACAGTCCAGCAAACAAATTGTGAACGGCCATCTGAAATCTTGATAATATGACTAAAACTAGTGGTGTAAGAAAAATGTCATTTACAAAAGATTGTTATTCTTAGATGTGACACATCCCTAACAAAATCTGTTGGCATGCAAAAATACTCATAAATGTTTTAGCACGGCTGTTTACACACATAGTATGAGAACTGTACATTATATCACTTATCATATAAAATTCATTACCAGTTTATTAGGGTCAAAAAGAAATGACGATAATAGTTGAAACATCCTTGTACATCTCTTTCATGCAGAAAACACAAACGCTGGTGCTTTAATCTTTTAGTAAACCATTTCAAATGACATGATACCTACAAAAGAGTCAAATAGTCCAAATGTACGAGTTTTGTGTTCTAGGTGAGAAATTTACACCAATAAAGGTTTCATGAACATTAGAAAACAACATGTATTCCCTCTGGCTGTTAAACACCTCGGGTAAATAATTTGAAACGCAGGTCTGTCAAATGAGAAAAGTTCAGTCATACATTTCAAAAACTTTTCTGAAGTAAAAAATTATGTGTTTGTCACAAACACATCCAAAGAGTTATCTACTCATGTGAGAAAAGCACTTGGGTGCATTATCATCAGGCTATTTTAAAGAAATTAAAGAATAAAACTAAAGTTTAATTTAAAGACAATAGACAGCATGACTTGCTTTAGTGACACACAATGTGTTTAAAACTTTTTAAACATGTTTAAACTGTAGGTGTAATTATTTTACTGAGAAGTTTTAAGTGAAATGTATATTTCTTATTTTACAGTACACATACTATCTACAGGCTAGATTAAAATGAAAACATTTCTTAAATAACAAAAAGTAAAAACAACATATACGATTTTGCTCATATTTAAAATTTAGCATACGCAGATTTGTGCGTGTGTGTGTGTGTGTGTGTGTGCGGCTCAGGGGACAAAGATGGCAAAAGTCAAAATCCTTGTCCTTGTGGAGATATTTTATATATTTATTGATTTATTTAATTTATTCATTTTTATTTTTTTGTCCCAATGAGGAAACAAGCTTATAAATCATACAGAATGACGTTTTTGTAAATCTTAAAACGCACAGTTTTAAGTTTTCTGTAAGGGGGTATGTTTAGGTGTAAAGTTGGTGTATGTTGACGGAAAATACAGTTTGTACAGTATAAAAACCATTACGTGTATGTTGTGTGTGTGTGTGTGTGTGTACCTGTTTTTCTATTCAGGTGGGGACTTAAACCTGAATACACACAGACTCATGGGGACTTGTGTCATGGTGGGGTCCTAAATTGAGGTCCCCATGGGTAAAAAAGCTTATAAATCACACAGAATGAAGTTTTTTGAAAATCTAAAAATGCAAAAAGTCTCCTTTGAGGGCTAAGTTTAGGTGTAGGGTTGGTGTAGGGCAATAGAATATACGGTCTGTACAGTAGAAAAACCATTATGCCTATGGAAGTCCCCACAAGGATAGCGAAACAAGTGTGTGTGCGTGTGTGTGTGTGTGTGTGTGTGTGTGTGGTTAAGGTACACCCTAAGTTATGGTGTCAAAAATGGCAATATCCAAAATCCTTCTCCTTGTGGGGACTTTTATTTATTTATTTTTTATTTTTTTTGTCCCTATGAGGAAACTTAATTGGCGCGATGTTAGCGGGTGTGATCTACGTCAGAACCTGTCTGGTCTTTATTACATATCTCTGTGTGTAGACACGGTTCCTCTTCAGGGGAACGCTCTGGGGAACGCCTCCAGCGTGATCGCGCTCTGAACACGTGTGAAATCTGTCCAAAGGATGGGCGAGACGTCACGGGCGGGTGACGTCAGAGAGCAGGAAGCTATAAAAGCACGTGCGGTGGAACCGGCGTCAGCTTTTGTCATTCAGCAATCGCTACTCTGTGTGTGTCTGTCGATCTCTGTTGTGAGTCTTATTTACTGTTGTTTGTCCTTAGTCTACAAGCACAATAAGCTCCATAATGAAAAGTGCTGGCAAGTCAAAGCACTTGGGCGAGAGCAGATCACATTACAGGCTGTGTGTTCCTCCCTGCAATCGTTATATCACTGCTGGGGACACTCACAGCCTGTGTGTGGTCTGCTTGGGAGCGAGTCACGCAGAGTCGGCTCTCGAGGGAGCCGACTGCTCACACTGCGAGCGTCTTTCACTGCGTGCACTTTGCTCCCGGAAGGCTCTCTTTTGCGAGGGAGCCTTCGCCAGCGTTCCCCGCGGTGCCGGTCCCGCGTCTGCCGAGGCGGAGCGGCGGCTGCACTCGGGTTCGCAGATGGATCTGGCGGAGGGAATGGAGACGGGCGAGTCCCTATCTTCTTCCTCACCCGCCAGATCCAGCGGCCGCTCGCTGGGATCGGAAGCCCGCTCGGCGGTTTCTTCCCCCCGGCGGTGCGGCTCGACGCTTCACCTGTCTTCCTCCGAGGAGGTGGATTTGGTGAGCGTCGATGAGGTTTCGCACCCTCAATCGCCCCAATATGAGGAGCTAGTGGAGGTGGTTACTCGTGCTGTGGCCAAGTTGAATATCGATTGGCCCGCCGAGAAAAAGGCTGAACCGCAGAGAAGCAAATTAGATGAACGCTTCCTGCGAACTAAGCTGCCACCTCCATGTCGGAGCCTACCGTTCTTCCCCGATCTCCACACCGAGGTGTCGAGATCGTGGGCTAGACTTTTTCTTCCCGCCTCTTCATCCCCTCCTCTTCTTACTACGGTAATGTGGGGGGATTGAATGAGCGCGGGTATAGAGCGATGCCCCGGGTGGAACAGACGCTTGCGAGCTATTTGTCCCCCGGCGTGGCATCGTCTCTAAAGGCTCCGACCTTTCCCTCCAAGCCGTTGCGCACAACATCAGCGCTGGTGGGCAAGGGGTACGCGGCTGCAGGTCAGGCTGGTGCGTGTCTGCACACCATGGCGGTGTTACAGGCGTACCAAGCCGACCTGCTAAAAGAGCTGGATGAGGGAGAGGAGCTCAGATCTGATGACATCACTGAGCTCCGTAGAACCGCTGATTTGTCTCTCCGCGCTACCAAAGAGACCGCCCGTGCCATCGGCAGGTCTATGGCAGCGCTGGTGGCGGCGGAGAGACATCTCTGGTTGACCCTATCTGACATGAAAGAGAAAGATAGGGTCTTCCTCATGGATGCCCCGCTTGCGCCTTCTGGCCTGTTTGGCGACGCCGTCAATTCCATCGTTGACAGGTACCAGGAGGCCCGTAAACAAGCAGCGGCATTCCAGCGGTTCCTCCCTCGCCGATCTCTAGCTCAGGGGGCTGCTGGGCGGGAGCAGCCCTCGCCGCGCACCAGCTCCTCATATAGAGAGGCTCAAAGAGAGAGCGTTGCCACTCGCGCTCCCCCGCGTCAGGACCGAGGTGGCAAACGGTCGGGGGCTTATAAGGCTAAGCCGGATCTGCGGACCGTTCTTCAGTCTAAGAGGCCCTCGACCAAGAAGCCCTGACGGGCGTGGCCCAGGGCTTATGAGGGTAGGCCCCTCTGGGGAAGAGCGGGTTACACCGCATTACACGGTGTCCGTCTCTCCTCAGTGCCCTCAGGAGATCAGTCTGCTAACCCTGCCAGAGTTCCAGGGCGCAGCGGTCTCCGGCGAGCGCTTCTCTCAGTTTTTTCCGCCCGGAGACGTAGCAGAGCTGAGAAGCTCGCCACCCCTTCGGGGGTCTCTAGAGCAGCTGGTTCGGTCGTCCCCTGCCGGTCCTCCGCTTCAGGGCACCGAGCTAGCAGCTCTGAGTACACCAGAGGCCAGTATCGAGAGACTGGTTCCCTTAGTAGACTATTTTGCAGCGTGGAAACTACTGCCAAATGTGTCTCAGTGGGTCCTGCACACTGTAGAGAGAGGTTACAGAATCCAGTTCGGTTCTCCTCCGCCTCGATTCAACGGGGTGAATCCCACTCTGGTGGGTCCCGAGCAGGCTCTGGTAATGGAACAAGAAGTAGACACTCTCTTGAGGAAGGAGGCCATCGAGGTGGTCCCTCCTCACGAACGAGAGTCCGGGTTCTACAGCCGGTACTTTGTAGTTCCAAAGAAGGATGGAGGGTTGCGTCCCATTTTAGATCTGCGTCTTCTGAACCGCTCAGTCATGCAACTGAAGTTCAAGATGCTCACACTCAGACAGGTCGTGTCTCAGATCAGGTCCAAGGACTGGTTTGTCACGATCGATCTAAAGGACGCATACTTCCATGTCTCCATCCTTCCCTCTCACAGGAAGTTTCTGAGGTTTGCTTTCAGGGGCAAAGCATACCAATACCGGGTTCTTCCTTTCGGCCTTGCACTCTCACCCCGCACTTTTACGAAGTGTGTGGATGCTGCTCTGGCTCCTCTGCGACTCCAGGGCATCCGCATACTGAACTATATCGACGATTGGTTGATTCTGGCTCAATCGGAGCTGGTGGCGATCCGACATCGAGATGTCGTTCTCGCCCACATGAAAGAGCTGGGGTTAAGACTAAACGACAAGAAGAGTGTGCTTTCTCCATTACAGAGAACCACTTATCTGAGCGTGGTGTGGGATTCGACCACGATGCAGGCACGTATGTCTCCTGCTCGGATCGAGTCGATCCTCACGTCGGTCAAGAGAGTGAGAGAAGGCCGGTCACTCACTGTCAAGCAGTTTCAGAAACTGCTGGGTCTGATGGCAGCTGCGTCCAACGTGATACCTTTTGGCCTGCTGTACATGAGACCCCTACAGTGGTGGCTCAAGACCAAGGAGTTCTCCCCGAGGGGAAACCTGCTTCGCATGATCAAGGTCACGTGGCGATGCCTACGTGCCTTAGACATGTGGAGACAACCTTGGTTCCTGTCTCAGGGCCCGGTGTTGGGAGCTCCTTGTTGCCGCATGACGCTAGCGACGGACACATCCCTCACCGGTTGGGGAGCGGTCATGAGTGACCACCCTGCCCGCGGTCTGTGGAGCGGCCGCCATCTCACGTGGCACATCAACTGCCTGGAGATGCTGGCCGTGTTTCGAGCGCTGAAACACTTTCTCCCAGACCTGAGAGACCGTCATGTGTTGGTGCGCACCGACAACACAGCGGTGGTCTCTTACATCAACCACCAGGGAGGTCTGCGTTCGCGCCCCTTGTACAAGCTGGCGCACCAGATCTTTGTGTGGTCCCAGGACAGACTCCTCTCACTGAGAGCCGTCTACGTTCCTGGGTATCTCAATGTCGGAGCAGACGTCCTGTCGAGACAGGGGCCGAGGCCCGGGGAATGGATGCTTCACCCCTTGGTAGTGAAGCAGATCTGGAGAGTGTTTGGCCAGGCTCAGGTGGACCTCTTTGCGACTCAGGAGACATCGCAATGTCCCCTCTGGTTCTCTCTGACTCATCCAGCTCCGCTGGGGCTGGATGCAATGGCACAGGCTTGGCCGAGGCTTCGCCTGTACGCCTTTCCCCCGATCGCTCTGCTCCCGGGAGTTCTGGCGAGAGTGCGCCGGGATGGGGTCAGTCTACTTCTGGTAGCACCGTTCTGGCCGGGCCGAGTATGGTTCTCGGACCTGATTTCTCTCCTCGACGGCTCTCCATGGGAGATTCCCGTCAGGAGGGATCTCCTCTCACAGGCAGGGGGCACTATCGTCCACCCTTGCCCGGAGCTGTGGAAGCTGTGGGTGTGGCCGTTGAGGGGGCACAACTCATAGCTTCCGGTCTCTCAACCGAGGTTGTTGAGACCATACTACAATCCAGAGCTCCCTCTACAAGGAAACTGTATGCCCTGAAGTGGAAGCTTTTCACTTCATGGTGCGGAGACCTCCGGCTCGACCCAGTTAACTGCCCGATTGGTACAGTGCTGGAGTTCCTGCAGGCCCGTTTCTCCGCAGGGTTGACCCACTCCACCTTGAAGGTCTACGTGGCGGCTTTATCGGCCTACCACGCCCCTCTCGGCGGCCAGCCAGTGGGCAGACACCCCCTAGTTACACGTTTCCTCCGCGGTGCGCTGAGGCTGAGGCCTCCAGTACGATCCCGTGTCCCTCCATGGGACTTGGCTGTGGTGTTAGAGGCTCTCTGCAGGCCCCCATTCGAGCCTATTGAGGAGATTTCTGATCGCCACCTTACTTTGAAGACTACCTTTCTTCTGGCGATATCTTCTCTAAAGAGAGTTGGGGATCTTCAGGCCCTCTCAGTGGCCCCTTCTTATCTAGACTTTGCGCCCGGTCTGGCCAAAGCCTTCCTCTACCCTCGAGTGGGGTATGTCCCTGAGGTCCCCTCCTCTACACCACGGCCTGTCGTACTCCAGGCCTTTTGTCCTCCTCCCTTCAGGGAGCCCGACCAGCAGAAGCTTAATTGTATGTGTCTGGTGCGAGGACTGGACACATATGTCCACAGAACTGCCCTGTGGAGAAGGGCGGACCAGCTGCTGGTATGCTATGGTCCCCCCAAGAGGGGTCTGTCGGCTTCTAAGCAGACCCTCAGTCGGTGGATCGTGGATGCCATTTGCCTTGACTACGAGTCCTCTGATCTCCCCTCACCTCTGGGGGTCAAGGCTCACTCGACCCGGAGTGTGGCGGCCTCCAAGGCCTTCTTTGCAGGTGTTCCTATGCAGGACATCTGCAACGCTGCGGGATGGTCCACGCCCCTGACTTTTGTCAGGTTCTATGGCCTCGATATGCGGGCCACTCCAGGCGCTTCCGTTCTCTCGCCCTCGTTGTGCTCCTAGGGATACACACAGGGCAGGGACTTGGAAGTCTGGCGGCGTGGGCACCTCGTTCCCCAGAGCGTTTCGACGCAGCTCGAGTTCCTGAAGAGGAACGCCTCTAGGTTACGTATGTAACCCTAGTTCCTCGAGGGAACGAGACACTGCGTCTCGAAGCCATACTTCCGGCATCCCTGCGAGCGTTTGCTTCATTCCTGGAAGCTGACGCCGGTTCCACCGCACGTGCTTTTATAGCTTCCTGCTCTCTGACGTAACCCGCCCGTGACATCTCGCCCATCCTTTGGACAGATTTCACACGTGTTCAGAGCGCGATCACGCTGGAGGCGTTCCCCAGAGCGCTTCGACGCAGCGTCTCGTTCCCTCGAGGAACTAGGGTTACATACGTAACCTAGAGGCATTTTTCCTTATCTACGCGTGTTTGAACGCAACGGGGTTTTAACCGCCGAAAAATCAAAGCTCGGGATATCTGTTTATTGATCTCACGTGATGTAAACCATCTGTTCAAATGGACGTTTGAAGTAGGTCTGATGTAATTCTTACGTCGGAAAAGATCATGGGGATCTATTTGTATTATCCGTATTACGTATAGACCAACATCATAATATGTTTTAAACATGGCAATGATCAAAGATCGGATAAAGAAATAACTAAATTAAGTAAAATGTAGTAAATTAAACACTATTTTCCTACAGCATAGACCCTCTTATTAAACAATCATCTTTGGGTCCTCTATTTATTTGTTTGTTGTTATCGACTTCTTCTTTATCTATCTCTTTACATCGTGAACATCAGTTTGAAGTCGCATTCGAATAGATTATAAATTCGTTATAAATACTCGATTCTCAACTTTACCTAATTTTTAACTTCACCAGATGTTTGTCGTAAAAAGGTTCAAAAGGGCACACATCCTTTGACCGGTCAGTGAACTTTAGTCTAAACTTTTGAAAGAGTTCACACACGCAGGTGCACGTCATAAAATGGTTAACACGGATGTCCTTTGATCGCTGAACATCTTAGAAAGATGATCTGTTTTGATCAATGAACTTTACCCAACACGCCGCCAAAGTTTACGATGCCGGATCCCCTCAAAAACTCGTTAGATTGCAAATGAGTCGCGCCCCAGAAACATCTTACATGTTTTACGACAGCCCTCTTGATCTGATATGGTCGTGTCAGTAATCAATTATACGTCCAGGCACACAGCGCCATTCTCATTTCACCGCACTGCGTGAGACTAAATATTTACATATCGTAAGATATTGTAAAAAAGTTTAGGTGTCTAATTACGACTGAAAATCCAAAGACCCCACCAAAACATTTGCTTTCATACCAGTTTGCGTCCACATACACGTGTATGCTTTCAAACTGTTATACCGTACCGCAAGTTTTAAGATTGACAAAAATCAAAGAGTAAATAAAGGAATTAAGTGTGAATAGCCTAACTAAATAAAATGAAATAAAACAACATTTTTCCTGTGGCTTAGAGGTGAATGTTTAGAAAAAACTAGGCTAACCTAGTTTTAAAGTGAAAAATAAGTCTGGGATATATAGCACAGCAGAAGTCCTAAGGTTGACAAAAATCAAAGAGTAAATAAAGGAATTAATAAATTAAGGGTGGGTTACTAAATAAAATAAAAACCTGTGGCTTAGAGGTGATTGTTTACAAGAAAACTTGTGTAACTTAATTTTTAAAGTGAAAAAGTGTGGTCTAATGTTAAAAACAGGAAGAAGGTTTCATTAATTAAGAAATGTCAAAGATTTATTAAAAATAACTTTTGTTCTAATGTTAAAACATTACTCTGTTTAATTCTTTTAAATCTTTACTCCCCACAGGTGTTAGGGGTGGTTAGTGGGGTGTGGTCTGACCGCAGCGCTCCTGGGCTCATTTTGAGTTTTGACAGCAGCGTGTGAGGATGTAGCAGCATAAGATAGGCCTACGCGGTTCTTTTTTTTTTTTTTTTAACTTTATGGCAGTAACAAGGTCTCGCTTTTTAAAATTGTAACTAATGGTGGCGTACAACATGGATCTTGACAAGTATCTTATGCCGGTGTTTTAACGACCGCTTCTGATACATTTTCTTTTAGATCATGGCAAGATAGCCCTAAGCGGTTCTTTTTCTTTTGTTTAACTAGTTTTAAAGTGTAATGTTACAAGATTTTGACAAGTATCTTATTGCTTAACGTTCGCTTCATGCTTTTTTGTTTTAGATCACGGTAAGTTGGTCAGCTACTTTGTATACGTAACAAACGTTAGCTTTTTTAAAAGTGCAACATAGATTTTGACAAGTATCTTATGCTGTTGTTTTAACGATCTCATACTTTTTCTTTTAGATCATGGTAAGACGTTCAGTAGCTACTTTTTATTTTATTTTACTTTTTATTTTACTTATAACAAACTCTAACTAGTTTTAAATTTAAACAGAAAAACTCCCGTGTTGTTTAACGAACGCACCTGATGCATTTTTGTTTTAGATGAGCGAACACGCTCACCTCTACTTCTTTTTATTTAACTTTGTCAAACTCTAACTAGTTTTTAAATTGTTTAACACTAGCTCATCTTGACTTGCAGGGAAAAACAGTCATCACATTGCACGTTTTACGCGTATGTTTGATGTTTTTTCTTGATGTGTGTGTGTGTGTGTGTGTGTGTGAAAAACTTTAATAAAAACTTCCCTTTATCCCATTTAACGCTGTTTCACAATTTAAAGTTTAAAGCACATAGTTTTTAACAGTTTGTACACCCCCACACACAAAAACACATTTCCCAAAACAGTCATAAATGCCTTCGGATCGCTGGACTGGATAAAAACAGATGGCCCCATTTAGATGGTGGGGGTGTACAAACAGGTGTCCAAAACAGGTGTCCAGTAAAGGGGGTGGGGGGTGGGGGGTGGAATTTTATGAGGGGCAATAAATCAAATTTTTGACACACAGTATACTACTTTCTCTCTTTCAATCAAGATGGAAACATTAAAGCCAACATGAGAATTCATTCTTTGGAGAAGCCTTACACATGCACTCAGTGTGGAAAGAGTTTCGATCTAAATGGAAACCTTAAAGTCCATATGAGAATTCATACTGGAGAGAACCCTTTCACCTGCCAACAGTGTAGAAAAAGTTTCAATCAAAAAGGAAGCCTGAACAGGCACATGAGATTTCACACTGGAGAGAAGCCTTTTACCTGCCAACAGTGTGGGAAAAGTTTTACCCGAAAAGGAATCCTTAATGACCACATGAGAACTCACAACTGAGAAAGTCCTTTTACCTAACAACTGCGAGTAACAAGTTTAACTCAAAAAGGAATCCTTGACAGTAGGGTTGGGAATCTAAAATCAATTCCAATTCCAGAATCAGATACTTAAGGTCAGGAATCGGATACTTGTTATAAAATTAAAATTTCGATTCTGCCTATCGATTCCTGTGCGCTTTATTCATCTGTGAGGACCCGACCTAGTGATCTGCCAGGACCTTGCTTGCTAATCTAAGTGCTCCAAAGTTTGGCTACACTTATGTAGGATCAGAATGAGTCAGACAAAGTTAAGATTCGATCCGAACATTGAAACATGAGGAGCCGAAATTCCAGAGAGGATCCCAAGGCTGCAACAGGATGTTTGTCATAAATCAGATTCCTAGCTCCAGCCCTCTGAAGAAAGCAAACCAACAAGCCTCTTTCACAGAACAGCTTGCATCATTCAAACAAAAGAACATTTATTGATAAGTCCAATGAAGGAAGGAAACTGTCAAATTTGGGGCAAGTAATCAGGACTGATGGTCAAAGATATGGCTGTCACTTGAAAATCTGTGATCAAAATCACGAGCTAGAGACTTCATTGGGTGGGTCATCCCAGCTCTCCACATAGAAGACAGACGGAGACTGAAATTCCTTAAGAGACCTTTTAACCTCTCTAGTCTTCACAGAGAACATGTCCTTATGTTCACAGAACGGTACAGAAACTGCCTTTTCACATATAGATGCACCAAAATCATCTTAAAAGGACTTATCATGTTTATGCATAACCCCATATCATGTATGTAACCTACACGATTAACCATCATGTTTTAATCACATATTATGTATGTATTTTAATAACTAGGGAATAGTTTACGAGTTCATATCCTTGTGTGGTATGTATGAGTTTGAAAAATCATGCTTTAAATGTTTCTTCCAATCAATTCTTTGTCAAATGTACCATAGTCTTGTTAGAGAAATCATGTCCAAAATTGTACTCTGTAAGAGCGGGAAAATTTGGACCATATGATTGATAAGATAACATGTTAGATTTATGAATGGGGAGGAGAAACATACAACACCACGAGCCAAGATCATTTCTAATTGGTCAAGACGTCCAGATAGGACGGTCTAGAAACCGAGTTTAAATACTCAGGACAGCTCTTCTCTTAGCTCTCTTCCTCTGCTTCTCTTCTTCTTCTCTTTTTCTTCTCTTTTGCCACCGCGTTTCGACGCTGCTCTTTGAGCGTGCTCTGGCCTACATGCCAGCTGCCAACACAATGAGAAGTAAAACCACCTAGTCTCGTTACATTCTTTTATTCTTTTACTTTAATTTCTTGTCTTTCCGTGAGAGTTTTGTTAAGTTAAGTTTGCCGCAAAGTCCAGCTTCGACTGCACCCGCCCAAACTTCAACCAGACCAACTCCGCATCAAGAGCCAACGCCCAAGACTTTACTAGGAAAGACCACTGAACTCAGCCAATCAGCAACCTCGGGAAACCCCTTTCTCCAAAGATGACAAGGACACAAGGGAATCCCTTAAGGCAACACAAGCAAGTACAACCTCCAGACTTTTGCTGAGTCGGTGCAGTTTAATATAAATTTTAGCCTCATTGAGAAACTCAATGCGAGGGTCAAATGATTGATGGTTCAGGTCTATAGGCAATTGCACATATTGCTGTAAACTTGGGATTTCACATTTTCATTCTTTAAACTCATCCTTTCCTCTCTTTCTGCAACGTGTGAATGTGTGAATGCGTGTGTTCATGTGTTAGATTAGATTAGTTTACATGTCTTAGGTTTATATAAATAAAGTCTTATTTATATTGAAAAGAGAAGTATCTTGTGTTTTGTGCTTACAAGTTAATGTCTTAATCTGCCGATCTTGTTACTGTGCTTATTAATAGTGTGTTCACTATATTTTGGATTTTAATATCCAGTGCAGAGTTGATGTTATACGGCTCGTTCAGTGACTCGCTGCCGACTCAGTGATCAGCCGTGAAACAGTGATTCTGTTCAAATTCCCTATAAAATCATAAATGATTTCCTTTGAGCTAAATTGACTTGTTTCCCTTATATATATATTACTTATAGATTTACAATTTCTACATATTATTGGTGGAGAATGCGGGCAGATTAATCTAAATTGTGAGCATAAACCAAGTTATTTAATCTTTTCTATTACTCCGGTAACAGCGCGCGCCCTGTTTGAATGAAAGCAGAGAAGCCTGTAACTCGAGTCCAACTCTTTGTTCAAACTGCAGTAAGTGAACTTAAAGTTATCTGAGATCGTACGATAAGGTTGAAATTGAGCGTGTTCCTCTTTTCTGTAATGCCTTGTTTTATAGCTGAATTGATGTTCTGCGGGTTCCAGATCATTAAATAGCTATACTCTCGAATCTCAGTTACTGTTAGCCTAACGGAGCTAAACTGCAATAGTTAAAAGGGAAATAAATCGGTGGATAAAGAATAGTCTTGAGCGTGTTCCTCAATTCTATTTATCAAAGCCTAGTCTGATTGCCAGTGCGTGTTCCACTGCCAAATCAAAGGCTATTCGACTCCCCTGGGTTAAACATTAGAGAATAATGCTTGCCTGTTTGTGTACACTGTTCACAAAGTGAATTAAATCTCCGAGAGGGATTTGAATGGGAGTTTTTAAAAGCTTAATCAAGTAAAGTTAAAGTGAACCAACAGCGAAGAAAACCTGTTGTGTTTGTGTCCAGAGAAATTGGCACACACTTATGATCCGATCACTGTTTTCCTTAACTGCAGCACGAAACTGCTATTTGAATAAAGTTTAATCAAACTCGGAACGAACTGAGAGTTTAAGCACCACATCGCAGAACCAACTAAAAGCGGTGTTGTTATTTGTACAGTGTTGAAATGCGCCGACATTTCATGTAACCTGCTTAACTGTACTTGCAATGCATATGCTAGTCCACTAGAGTTTGTTTTGGTTGCCACAGGTACGATCGTGACACGGAAGTCTTAACCTACTTCCGGAGCAACTCTGAACTGCGCACGCGCAGCACATCGATGCTATTGTAAACAAACTCCATGCTAAGCTAACGAAACGGTTGTGTTTACATTGCAGTCTATGCTAAAGCCATTAGCCTCAAAGTTAGCATTTAACATCCAGTGGTTGAATAGTGTGTGTATGAAAAGCTAAAGTGGTTTAACCTTTTTAAAGATCTCAACTAATACACTTGTTGGTCTTTCTCCTTTTATTTCTCTAATTTCTCACTTCTTACCACTTATTTGCATTTTACTAGAAAGGGAAATACGAGTTCACAATTATTAATTGTGCCAAATTCAAAATTTAATTAAAACATTAAATTTATTTGGAATCATTCAAATTTCCCCTCAGATCATTTCATATGATCATTACTTCTAGTATTCTCTTTTGGGTCTAATTATTTTAGGTACGAATAAGCCTTGAACTTGGAAAGTTTAAGTAAACTTATTCTATCTAATTTATTTATTACTCATATCAATAGATTCTATTCAAACTTATACTCACTCATTATTTTATTGCGTTTTACCCCTCTTTCTTCCTGTTTTGGTTATGCACTTAGCCACTACTCTTTTTATTTACTGATTTCCTCCATTTAATTTAATTGTTGCTTATTTAGCCCATTTATTACTTTTCGATTTTACCTTGTCTTACCTTTCCTCTGTATCCTAGCTTGGGAACGACACACCTGAGCCTTAATAGGAGACATTGTTATCCCTCACTACGAGTTCAAATAAATTAGAGAGACAAATCTCTTTCACCCAAAATTTATTTTGTTGATAGTTGTGGAGCAACTGAAAACAACACTCTACTCGTAGTCGGGCATAACCGCTTGCTAGTGGACCCGATCCACTCGATTTACTGTCGTCTTACTTTCTCTCCTGTTCTCTCCATTTTCTTCCCTCTTCTCTTTTCACATTTGTAGGGACCTGTAAGAACCATCAGTCAACTCTAAGTGAATAAAATACACAATCTTGTCAAAGAAGACAAATCATCCTTACGAATTTGATTGTAATCAAACCCTCTTTCGTTCTTCCTAGCCTCCCCACATTTGAAAACGCAATCCAAATTTTAACATCTCATCCAACGCTGAGATCAATTTTAATAGAGATAAGTTTTGATCAGTCGTTGCCTTCGCAGCCTCCCTGGTGAGCGGTCCAACTGTAAGGTGTATGATGTCAATCTTGTCAGACTAAGAAAAGAGATATCAGAATTATTATTATTATTCCTTTGTCTACGACAGAGACTTAATAATATTGTTTGCCTTGATAACAACATTTAATTGAGAAAAAAAACAAAACAATTTTCCTCATTTGAAAAAAAAAAGGAATTGTTTCTTTTAATTGAATTTGTTTTTCACCTGTTTCTCTCTTTTCCCTCTTCCTCATTAGAGTGACGAAGTCTTCACATCTCTTGTCTACCTAGATACCCTGAGACCAACACAGTCTTCACCACATTACACTAAGTGGTTCAAAATCACTGACACAACACTTAGTTGTCGCACCACACATAGGCTTCTACTCCACACAGATCTGTGTCAGTCTCTCTTCTCCCTAGCGTGCCAACATGCCGCAGACTGCAGACCCCTTTGCACAAGGGGAAGATGTGAACACTTGGCTGAGAGGCACGACAGACAGCCTCACCCCCAAGACATTTGAACTGTTATTATTTTTAATAATAATCCTAATGCTGAGAAGATTCCTGACACAAGATTCAAGCCACAACAACAACCACGAGGAGCTCGTTAAAATCACCAGCTCCCTAAGCTATGCCTTCACGACCCAACTGAAACTGAGCGACAAGCACATCACCCACCTTCAAGAGGAACTGACATGTGCTCAACGCCGCATAGACAAGCTGGAAGTGAAAGTTCAAGATCAACTCAAAGCACCCAACGAGAGGGAGCGGGAAACAACGGAACAAGTTAAGGAGCTCCAAGCAGCCCTGACAGCAGCTCAGCTCGACCAACAACATGCAAAGGCTGCCCAGAAAGACCTGGTAAACAGACTCCAGTATGCCGAACAGCTTCTAGAGAAAGCCAAGAATGACATCAGCGACAAGAATGCTGAAATCAGTGCCTTAAAAGACCACCTTGAAAGGTATGGAACTGAAATGGACGATCTGATCCAACAACTAGATGATACCAACGATGAGCTCTATATGGTCAGAAAAGAACTGAAACATGCTTATGATCAGAAACTAGAGTCAAGGCGAGAGAAACACCTCTCAGCCTCACCTCTGCTGAGCAGGGCAGAGTCCTGCGTCCAAGAACTGGTACGCAACGAAAGAAGCGAAGGGCCACAACCCAGAACCTCACCTGCCCTCGCCACAGAACTCTTTCCTGTCAACGAAAGAAAACAGCCCCTCCAAGCAGACCTTGGAGCTGCACATGGGATGACCATCACAGACCTTGACAAGCTGTCTAAAAACATCAGCAAGTTCAACCCGAACTCCACAGAGGGCCACACCATCCAGGCCCATCTGCAAGATATCAACTTTTATCTAGAAATGAGACCTCATGTGACTGACAGAGACAGGTTATACCTCCTTAGAGCCACGTCCAGTTCCGAGGTACGAAACTTCCTAGATCGACAGCCCAGTCAAACGAAGTCAGACTACCAGCTACTTCGTGAGGTCCTGATTAAAGAGTTTAAAGACCCTGAGTCTGAACATGGACTGTTAACTGCCTTAGAAACCAAACAGGGTCGACAAGAGACTCCACAAGCTTACTACAACCGACTCCGACAAGCCTACTTTGGTGCACACAACGAACCTGACCTTGAAGAGGATGTGAACTTCAAAAGCCTCTTCCTAAGAAATGTGCACCCTGGAGTCAGCCACCATCTAGGCGTCATGGCCTGTCCACGCTCCATGACCATACAACAGTTGCGTGACCTAACACAGAAGGCCTATAACAAGCAGAAGATGGCCTCAAAGAAAGGTAACAAAACCTCCACACTCTTGAACTCTGTCACCAAAGACTCAAGCCTTGCACTGGACGACACCCAGTTGCATCACGACACCAGAGTCCTCCATCAAGAGCACAGAGAACGTGACCCCCATGTCCACGACAGCTATCAGCCCAACCGCTGGAAAAAACCATGGGACCAGCCACGCTTCTCAGGAAACCTAAAAGATGAGAACAACTGGAAACCTAAACAGACATCCAAAGGTAATCACCTGGCTCATCCAAGAGCAACTCGTGTGGGTAAGCGACAACGAAACCCACCTCAGCATCACTCAGACATGCACAGTGCTGAGTATGCTCCAGAACAATACAGCTTACCGTCAGAAGACATGGAACAAGTCATGAGACAACTGAATGAGTTCCTTCAAGATAAGCTGAACACGGATGGCCACGAAATTGAGTCATGCTCGCTGTGACCAGCGACAGAACGGAAGGCCGGTGATCACATGGTACACCACCATGTCAGAGATGACAAGCACCTGTTCAACAACCACCCAGAACGAGCAAGTCTCACCGCCAACCGTTGATGAAAAATCTGAGGTACCAGAGAACATCACCTCAGTCACTCATCACTCACTAATGAACTGCTAAATTAACTCTAACTCCAAGAACCACATTCCTGTCTGTGCAACCGCAACCACCAAAGCACAGAAGGTCAGAAAGTCTGCCACATCCAGAAGGCAGCACAAGAGGCATGCAACATAGGAGACGAAGTTTGCATCCCAGCTTCACACAGCCATGCCAAACTACCTCCGACTGTCTGCTAAAAAACTTCCTGCCTTTCTGGACTGACCCCCATTAGATCATGGACACGCCCTCATCCAAGCCAAGGATGCAGAGAGCCCGTCTTCACTGACATACCCGAAAAGGGGGGAAACAACACAGACTGAAACAGATCTGACCACACTTACACTACACCACTAACATACACAACGTTACCTACAACCAGAGGTAACCACATCTACTGATAACACATTCAACAAACATATTCTTCCCACAAGTAGAATATCCAAATTTTAGCATAAAGTTACATACACCACCATGAAGGAACATGCAGCTATCCTCACAATAGTTAGAACACCTGACACTAAGTTAAGGTACATGACTCCCTAGCTGCACATGACATCCTAGCTCAACAGTAGTTGCAAGTCATGCTAGGAAAACCCACAGCAGCTTTGTTTTTGTTTTGTTCTTCTTTTACCTATCCTTTTCCTTCCCCTCTTTCTTTAGTAGGTGAAACACCTAGACACCCTGCAAGGGTCAAAGGTCTGATATTAGGATTGACTCACCACACCTAATATCTGCGAGCCACTCTTAACCGAATGGAAGCCAGAGAGCTCCATGCACGATAGGTTAATTCATTTTACCACAAATGATGTCACCAGAAACTTAAAGGTGAACATTCTTAAGTTGACAATTTAGAAGAAACAAACAAATTTTATCACAAAATTTGATCGAAGAGTCAACGTACTAAACTAAATTAGAACAACAATTTCCAAAATTGAACTAAAACTATTCAGTTTACCAAACTATATTGACTAAGTGAATATAACCGCCTGTACCCGAATAACCTGATGCCCTGCACCAGTACAGTAACTGTCATGGAGATGTTGTCTTGTTGTTTGCTGTGTTTGTGTCTGCTTCTTCTGCCTCTGTTTTTCCAGCGCTCGACGATGTCTTCAGCCAAACACCTCGCCGATCGAAGGGGGGTATGTAGGATCAGAATGAGTCAGACAAAGTTAAGATTCGATCCGAACATTGAAACATGAGGAGCCGAAATTCCAGAGAGGATCCCAAGGCTGCAACAGGATGTTTGTCATAAATCAGATTCCTAGCTCCAGCCCTCTGAAGAAAGCAAACCAACAAGCCTCTTTCACAGAACAGCTTGCATCATTCAAACAAAAGAACATTTATTGATAAGTCCAATGAAGGAAGGAAACTGTCAAATTTGGGGCAAGTAATCAGGACTGATGGTCAAAGATATGGCTGTCACTTGAAAATCTGTGATCAAAATCACGAGCTAGAGACTTCATTGGGTGGGTCATCCCAGCTCTCCACATAGAAGACAGACGGAGACTGAAATTCCTTAAGAGACCTTTTAACCTCTCTAGTCTTCACAGAGAACATGTCCTTATGTTCACAGAACGGTACAGAAACTGCCTTTTCACATATAGATGCACCAAAATCATCTTAAAAGGACTTATCATGTTTATGCATAACCCCATATCATGTATGTAACCCACACGATTAACCATCATGTTTTAATCACATATTATGTATGTATTTTAATAACTAGGGAATAGTTTACGAGTTCATATCCTTGTGTGGTATGTATGAGTTTGAAAAATCATGCTTTAAATGTTTCTTCCAATCAATTCTTTGTCAAATGTACCATAGTCTTGTTAGAGAAATCATGTCCAAAATTGTACTCTGTAAGAGCGGGAAAATTTGGACCATATGACTGATAAGATAACATGTTAGATTTATGAATGGGGAGGAGAAACATACAACACCACGAGCCAAGATCATTTCTAATTGGTCAAGACGTCCAGATAGGACGGTCTAGAAACCGAGTTTAAATACTCAGGACAGCTCTTCTCTTAGCTCTCTTCCTCTGCTTCTCTTCTTCTTCTCTTTTGCCACCGCGTTTCAACGCTGCTCTTTGAGCGTGCTCTGGCCTACATGCCAGCTGCCAACACAATGAGAAGTAAAACCACCTAGTCTCGTTACATTCTTTTATTCTTTTACTTTAATTTCTTGTCTTTCCGTGAGAGTTTTGTTAAGTTAAGTTTGCCGCAAAGTCCAGCTTCGACTGCACCCGCCCAAACTTCAACCAGACCAACTCCGCATCAAGAGCCAACGCCCAAGACTTTACTACGAAAGACCACTGAACTCAGCCAATCAGCAACCTCGGGAAACCCCTTTCTCCAAAGATGACAAGGACACAAGGGAATCCCTTAAGGCAACACAAGCAAGTACAACCTCCAGACTTTTGCTGAGTCGGTGCAGTTTAATATAAATTTTAGCTTCATTGAGAAACTCAATGCGAGGGTCAAATGATTGATGGTTCAGGTCTATAGGCAATTGCACATATTGCTGTAAACTTGGGATTTCACATTTTCATTCTTTAAACTCATCCTTTCCTCTCTTTCTGCAACGTGTGAATGTGTGAATGCGTGTGTTCATGTGTTAGATTAGATTAGTTTACATGTCTTAGGTTTATATAAATAAAGTCTTATTTATATTGAAAAGAGAAGTATCTTGTGTTTTGTGCTTACAAGTTAATGTCTTAATCTGCCGATCTTGTTACTGTGCTTATTAATAGTGTGTTCACTATATTTTGGATTTTAATATCCAGTGCAGAGTTGATGTTATACGGCTCGTTCAGTGACTCGCTGCCGACTCAGTGATCAGCCGTGAAACAGTGATTCTGTTCAAATTCCCTATAAAATCATAAATGATTTCCTTTGAGCTAAATTGACTTGTTTCCCTTATATATATATATATATATTACTTATAGATTTACAATTTCTACACTTACAATCAGAAGCTAAAAACACTAAGTATAATATTTGTGATAAGCTAAACATGTTGCAAAAGAGGTGTCACCACCAACATGACAAAGCATATTAATTTAACAAATCGTTAAAGATCACGAACACGATTCAGACACCAATGTGATTCTATTCTTAAATTATAACGATACATCTGTTTCATTCCTTTGGACCTTTGGACGTGTGTGATCACAACGTTGCGATCACTGATCACTCAGCTTACAGTCACACCAGTGTGATTTTAGTAGATGTGCCGGTATTTGGTAATGCAATATATCACGAAAATGAATATGCACGATATTGTTATCGTGGGCACTTCAAAAAATAGAGAATAATAATTTATTACAAATTAATCAGAATTTTGAATGCATATTAAGAGTACTTTTCCCATCAACTGTTAAATGCACAACACTGCTGTAAACTGCGTCAAAGATGCGTGTGCACTCTGATGTAAACAAACACGGATAAGAAGCACATGGTGGAACACGTGAAGGAGACGCGCTGAATGAAAGCACACATTCAGTCTCTGACAGCAGATGGCGCTAAACAGCAAAACTGCGGCCGTTACCCCAGAAACCCCTTAAACAAACCAGCTGCGCTACTTTCTGTTTCTGAAACGTATTTAAATTATTTAAATAGCTGTTCAGATTTCTGTGTTTGCTATGGTGTTCATCACAGTGCCAAATACTTAAATATTTAGACTTAATAGGCTATTTATTTTAAAACTTTTTTACATTTTAATCTGGACTACAACATGCCCTAGATATTGTTTGAAAGTGTTTTGATTCTTTGTTCGGTCACACTTTACATTAGAGCTTCATTAGTTAACATTAGTTAATTCATTAGTAAACATAAATTCCCAATGAAAAATTCTTATAAACATTCATTATTCTTAGGTAATTCCAATATTTAATAATACGTTGTTAAAATCAAAAGTTGCAACAGTTTTTTTGTTTTTTTTTATGAACCCGAGCTTAACAAAGATTAATAACTTCTGTAGCAAATGTAGCTATTACTCATTGTTAATGTTAATGCATTAACTAAGGTTAATGCATTAACGGCGCGGTCAGACGCAGCGGCTACTCCGGGTCCCAAAGACGGTGCTTTTATGTCTTTTAATGTCGTCTGTTTGTCTCCAAATAGTGTCAACTTACCGCTAATTCCTAAGAAAACCACTCCAAAATACATCTATGATCGCCAAAGCCTTTTAGATATCGGCAACACATACAAACACCAACTCTCGCCGGCGGCTACTAAGAAGCTACGAGGCCTTTGTTTACTGCTGAAGCCGGACCTCGAGGCCGCGGCCTCACCTACTGATGCTACCCGCACAAGGTGGCGTCGCAAGCGGTGTGAGAGAGGATGGAAGCGCGGAGGTATATGAGCTAGGCTAAGGGCTAACCCCACAAGACCGGCTCTTCCAACACTCATGCTCTCAAACGTTCGCTCTCTGGAAAACAAACTGGATTTAATTCAACTCAGTCGGTATACACAGCATGAGACAAGGGATTGTTGTGTGTTTGTTTTCACTGAAACATGGCTAAACGACAACATCCCGGACTCCGCCATTCAGCTGCATGGACTAACCTGCTACCGAGTGGATAGAGATTCATCACTGTCTGGTAAGACTTGCGGGGGTGGCTTGTGTGTGTATATCAACAAAGAATGGTGTAACAATGCTGTGGTAGTGACAAAACACTGTTCATCACTGGTGGAGTTTATGTTTGTGAAGTCTCAACCGTTCTATCTGCCGCGAGAGTTCACGACCATTGTTATTGTCAGGGTTTACATCCCCCCGTGTGCAAACGCTAAGGACGCGCTTCGTGAACCGTACAGCGCCATCAGTGAACAACAAACAAATAACCCTGACGGCTTTTTCATCATAGCCGGTGACTTCAACCACGCAAACTTAAAGACAGTTTTGCCAAAGTTCTACCAACATGTGAACTTTGCAACAAGGGGAAACAACACACTGGACTTTGTTTACACAACAGAAAAGAACGCATACAAAGCTGAACCCCGCCCCCACCTCGGGTACTCGGACCACATCTCTGTTATGCTAATCCCAGCATACAGACCACTTCTCAAACTTGCCAAACCGGTTCAAAAGCAGATCACGGTATGGCCAGACAATGCTACCTCAGCACTGCAGGACTGCTTCCAGGACACAGACTGGAAAATGTTTAAAGAAGCGACCACCTACAACAACCACACAGACCTGCAGGAGTACACTGAAACTGTGACTGCTTACATCAAAAAGTGCATAGATGATGTGACAGTCACCAAGACCATCACCACATGTGCCAACCAGAAGCCGTGGATGACAGCAGAGGTTCGTGGGCTGCTAAAGACCAGAGATGAAGCATTCAGATCAGGAGATAAAGCAGCCCTCAAAACAGCAAGAGCCAATCTGTCCTGTGGCATCAAAAATGCAAAACGGTCATATGCTCAAAAAATCAACAGTCACTTCACAGACAGCAGAGACACACGGAGCCTGTGGCAAGCCATTCAGACCATCACTGACTACAAGTCCCCGCCACAGGCCTGTGATGATGACACATCCCTCCCAGATGCACTCAAACACTTTTATTCACGGTTTGAAATGCAGAATGACACACCTGCACAAAAACTGCCTACACCTCCCAACGACCAGGCGCTCTGTCTGTCTCCAGCCGACGTGAGGAAGACCCTATCCAGGATTAACCCACACAAGGCTGCGGGTCCTGACAGCATACCTGGCCGTGTACTGAAAGACTGTGCTGCACAGCTGACAGATGTCCTAACAGATATCTTCAACACCTCGCTGAGCCAGGCAGTCGTCCCCACATGTCTCAAATCCACAACAATCATACTGGTACCAAAGAAATCACCTGTATCCTGTCTAAATGACTACCGTCCCATACCACTGACTCCAATCATGATGAAGTGCTTTGAGAGGTTATTCATGCACAACATCAAAACCAGCCTCCCCAGCACACTCGATCCGCTCCAGTTTGCATACCGTCCAAACCGCTCTACGGACGATGCAATTTCCTCCACCCTCCACCTGGCTCTTACCCACCTAGAAAATAAAAACTCTTATGTTAGAATGCTGTTCACTGACTTCAGCTCAGCATTCAACACAATAATCCCACAACAACTCATCAACAAGCTAAGCCTGCTGGGCCTTAACACCTCCCTCTGTAATTGGATCCTGGACTTTCTAACCGGAAGACCTCAGTCAGTCCGTGTCGGCCACAACACCTCGAGCACTACCACACTGAGCACAGGTGCCTCACAAGGATGTGTGCTCAGGCCGTTGCTTTTCACGCTACTAACCCACGACTGCCCTGCCAAGTCCAGCTCCAACCACATCATCAAGTTCGCTGATGACACAACTGTGGTAGGTCTCATCAGCAACAATGATGAAACACACTATAGAGAGGAAGTGGCACAGCTGGCTGAATGGTGTGGCACTAACAATCTGTCCCTCAATGTGGGAAAGACAAAGGAAGTTGTGATGGACTTCAGGAGAAACTCCGTTGACCACCCACCACTGACCATCGACAGCTCGACTGTGGAGAGAGTCAGCAGCACTAAATTCCTGGGGGTGCGCATCACAGAGGATCTCACCTGGACCACTGACACCACGTCACTCTTCAAGAAGGCACAACAGCACCTACACTTTCTCCGCCGGCTGAAAAGAGCAAGTCTCCCTCCACCCATCCTTACCACTTTCTACAGGGGCACCATTGTGAGTGTGCTGACCAGCTGCATCACTGTCTGGTACGGGAACTGTACTGCAGCAGACTGCAAGACCCTCCAGCGGACAGTGAACAAGCTGCAAAGATCATCGGTGCCCCACTCCCCTCCATCCACACACGATGCTCCAGCAAAGCCAACAGTATCGTGAAGGACTCCACCCATCCCTCCCACAGTCTCTTCCAGCTCCTACCATCAGGAAGATGCATCAGAGCCCGCTCTGCCAGACTGCTCAACAGCTTTTTCCCCCAGGCTGTGAGAGCCCTGAACTCAAATCACCCTGACCCTCTCTGAAACCCTATACAAACCCCCTACCTCCTGAAACATGGACCATCTCACCCCCCTCCAAACACCCCCCAACCTTACCAGATCAAAATAAAAACAGTATGAAAACTTTTTTGTGCAATTCGAAGTGTGCTACACACAGGTGAGTGGGCCTGTACAAACCACCTGTAGTAACACACTCTCCTCCTCTATGCGCACTAGACACTTTTCACACACACTGCTGTGAGTACACAATTCCACAAAAGACTCCGTAATATATGTATGTTTACATGCTCATGCACTACAAATCATCCTGCACTGCTCCTCAGCCAGCAGCTTGACTCACAATGTTTCTCTTTGCACATGTACAGTATTTATCTGAAGCATTCGGATAGTTTGTATAGTTTGTATTTTTTAGTTTATGTATAGGTAAACATTTATATATAGTATATTTATAGTTAATTTACAGTCATCTATCAGTAGTTTAGTTGTGTATAGGTTTATACTGTTTTACTTCATTGTTGTAAGTCTGTATTTATGTAGCATCATGGTCCTGTGAGACACAACATTTCGTTCCATTGTATGTCCCCACATGTATCGGAAAGACAATAAAGCTCAACTTGAACCTGAACCTAATGAGATATTATTGTAAATTGATAGGCTACCTATTGGTCTTTATAATGCTTTTGCACTTTAATCTGTGTAAAATTTTTAACTTTATACATTTTTTCTATATTGCTTTATTGTATTTAAATGTTCAATTATTTTTGTTATAAGAAAAAAGATATTAAACCTGTTATACTGTATTATGACAACACTTTTTTGCAACTAAATTTCAAAATCGTTTTAATACCGTATACCATGATAAAAGCATTAGCAATTAATCGCAACATGAAAATTTGATACCGGCATATCCCTAGATTTTAGCATTCAAATCTGCTTTCGCGCTGCCGCTGCACGCTGCAAACAGCTTCACAGTCTTTTCAACCACACACTATCATTATTTTTGCGTAACAAACATTCAAATAATCACAGAAGTACTGGGATAAAAGTTTATAGTTGGGATATAAACTGTGATTTGTATGGTAGCGATCAAAATAGAGTAAATCACATTTTGAAAGTAATTTGACACTTCAAATAAAGATTTATCGATTGCATTGTTACGTCAGCAGGTGGCGAAAAGGGGCTGTTAAAATCTCTTTGAATCATTCAAGTGATTTGTTCAGTGCTAATTAATTCAGTAATGAAACAATCTTGAATGAGTCATTGAATCATTCTTTCATAAATTACATGTGATTTTGTTTAGCTGTCTAATGTTTTATCTTCAGAATCGTGAGAGAAGCACAATCAAATGAGTCGTTTTATGTAGCCTGCTGATTTTTGTTTATGGTATTCGGCTGCAACTAAATGTTTTGCAAAAAGAGACACAGAATAAATGTTTCATATCATTTTTTTTTTTAATCACTTTGGAATCAAACCTGGGAATTGAAAAGAATCGGAATTGATAAGCAGAATCGGAATTGATAAAATTCAAATGATATCCAACCCTACTTAACAGGCACTTGAGGGTTCAGACATATACATAATACTGTACATGTATTTACAAATGTTTGTATTGTAGAAATTGAAAGGACAATACAATACAGGGCTCTAGACTGCAACCAAAATGGTCGCATATGCGACAATTTTTTTGAGAATGTGCGAGTTAAAATTTGATGTGCTCACATTTGTGCGAGTGCATGGTCTGCGCTGCTCCATACAGCACAGTGCAGCAGGAGTCAGATTTCACTGATCATATGAAGCAAGGTGCTTTCAATGCGAGCATATCGGGTGTAGAGCCTGGTTTATACTCGCCATGTCAGCACGAGCACAAAGGTGCGCACGGCAAAAATGACTTATATGCCCGACTTATATATTACATAGCAAAAGTGGAACTAATGTTCACAAAATTGAAATCCCGAATAATGATGAAAAAGAATTAGTAGAATGTTAACCACTTTTGTTACCATATAGCTATAAATTATTATTAAAAACAAACTATTCATCATCATCCATTGATTAATCCCATGTTGTAACAACAACAACAACAACAACAACAAACGTGCCACCAAATCACGTGCTCGTGTGACCAACTGAGAAAGTTAGTCACAAAAGGGTGACCAGTGGGAAGAGTACTTACCAGTACTTACATAAGCTGCGTCCCAATTCAAAGACTGCATCTGCATACGACAGTCAGCAGAAGTGAGAAAAAAGTGTTTATTACGTTTGAAATATGGATATTTATCTTACAAAAATGCATGGATTTGCTACAGGAGGCCTTTATTCACCCCACAGAGCCGTGTGAGGCACGTTTTATTATGGATGCGTGCACTTTATTTCACATCTTCTGGACTGTTGACAAAAAGCACTCACTTACCCCTTTGTAAAGGCCTTTCCACACTGAGCGCGATGCGAAAAAGCGAGGCGACTCACCCTCGAATGTTGCTTTCACACAGAGCGTGAAACGAATGTTTGCCTTCTGCTAATTCACGCCTGCACGCTAGGTTGCGCCGACCAACAATGCATTTTTCCTTCATGTAGCGTATGTATCCCATATCGTACGCTGCTCAATATACAGCATTAAATTAAGATAAATAACTTGTGTTTCTTCATCAGAAACACAAAATATCCATAATGCTTACAAGAATACATATGAAATAATTAGAGGTACAATTAGCATCAAGCTACATTGAAAATGTATGTAATTATTAATGTTTTTGCTCAAAACCCACTTTAAATCATCATCAAGTGCTTATAATAACTTCCGATTATGATGGATTTTGATTCTATAATAGGCAGACATGCACGCTTTGTATGTTGTATAATGGCCTGATCGATACCTGCTTGTCGTGTGCCATAAACATCCTTTATTGTTAAACAAATTAGCATGAGCTGCATAAAAACATATACAGAAAACTTATCTTCATAATTATAGGTCTATTTGCTTTCATATTTCATGTGTAGAAAAATATTTTATCTTTTTAGGAAGGGCAAGAGATATGATTACATGATTGACAGGTCTAGATTGAACGAGCTCTGACTCAAACACTCGCGCTCGTGGAAGAAAATGGACGGTGCTCTTCAGATCACATAATTCAATGGAGAATTAATAGAAATGTTATTCTGTACAAAAGAACATGTGAGAATAGTCTGTTCTCAAATACCAACAATAACAAGAACTCTCTTGCAGAAAAAGTCCTCTACTTCGGTGTTTTTACGCTCATGCTCAATACAGTCTTCTGTAGGAAATTAGCTCAAAAAGGGAATTGTATATAAATAATTACAATTAATTATGATTAATTACAATTATTTATATCGGCTGACAGTAATAACTGTAGCAGAGTTAAATTGCCATCAGCTGATCTGTTCGTCCAGCAAACATTCAGTGTAAATTCATATCAACTCTAAGAAAGGATATTTCCGTGGCCACAGAAAATATCTTCCTATTAATGCATTAGAGCATGTAGCAAGGGTCAAAATCGTAAAGGGACATTAATATGCAAGGCAGAATCAGAAACTAATTTGTGCACAAGAATTTTATTAACTAAACGCTAACACACATATCTAATCTAAACAAACAACGAATAACATACACTCAAACATACAATCGCTCATACATGGGGAAAGGGCTAATGAGAGTTGATGGATGAAACCATCAGGAAAACCAGAGAATGCAGTTATGGAAAAAGTCATTTAACCACCTGAGTAAAACCATCAGCGCTATTTATAACGGGGTCTATAACTTATACTAAACCTCTGTTTCATTTAGTTAAATGTACTATACTTGCACTTCCTTTGTGTCCGGAATGCGG
Organism: Spinibarbus caldwelli; assembly: GCA_039654775.1. Lineage (NCBI taxonomy): Eukaryota > Metazoa > Chordata > Actinopteri > Cypriniformes > Cyprinidae > Spinibarbus > Spinibarbus caldwelli. Next base: position 23,394,950 of record CM077228.1, on the reverse strand, counting down.
TCTCGGATGAAAAGTCTTGATGGTTTCAGGATTTTTGGATTGCGATCACGTTCTTCCGGGTTGAAGAGTGATGAATTCCAAAGATGTTCTGAGGTATAAATGTCTTCCAGGTAGAGAGTGGAAAAAGAGTTAAGAAAGGAATCTGCTGAGGTCCGAGGAGCTTTGATTGAATGGAAAGTCAAGGTCATAAACCTGGCACAATAACTTAAGGGTCCAGAAGAGTTCCAGCTCACATCTTGTTCATCCTCTTACAGTGCGTTCACACCAGACGCGACTTGCGCGAATAAATCGCGCGTAGTTGGACGCTTGAGCATTTTGAGTTTACTCGCTTCATTCGCGCGTGAAATTCACTTCACAACAGACACGAATTCGCGTCATGGGAGGGGCTTATATATAGCTCGTATTGAGTAAATAGCGTTTTTTACAAGATTGTCCGACCTCCTCACTCACTTTCTTCCAAGCAAGATCCTTTTTTTATTCCTGTTTCTATAAAAGTAAGAAGATGTATCGTACAGCTCCGGGTATCCACATACAGCGCTGATGATTTTGTCCTCCATTGTTGTTTCGGATTTCTGCCTCCGCTCGCTACGTCACTACTAGAGCAAGCTCCTAATTGGTTAACGCGGTGCGAATTTTCACCAAAGTTCAGATTTTTCAACTCGCGCGAATCACGCGTTACGCGCGTCAAACGCCCGAAACGTTCAATTCGCTTTGCGTCTTTGCATTGACTTAACATGTAAATCACTCGCGCTTAACGCTTCATTCGCGTCTGCTGTGAATGCACCTTTAGGGTCTAACAGATCCGCAGACTGGGTCTTTGTGGTCAAGAGTCATCTCCCAGGCTCTATGTTGGGCTGACCGGGCGCGCCCGCAGAAGATAGCAGAAGAGCTTTTTCTTGCAGCAGAAGTTTTTAGAAAAAGTTTTTTTTAGAAGAGAAGGCCGGACCTGTGAATGAGACCTTTATCTGGTATAGAGGTCACACCTCTGGGGAGTCAAAGAGCCAATGGGCTCCCTTCTCTTTGGAGGGAAGGTTTTACGACTCTTTGTCTCTGAGCATGGCAATTTGCATGGGGTTGCTATTAAAGAACTATTAAAGATTCTTAGAACACTAATATGTTGCATAGGTATCAACATGTAATATACACTGTCATTTAGATCATCTGAAGACGAATTGATAGAGATCAAACATGATATAAGTGAGGTAATATTAACTAGTGATCTATCATAAACATGCATAAAACAGGATACAGTACAAAAAGACAATATACATGAACAGTAACAAAATACACAATGACCTGAGGATATGTGTGTTCATTCAAAGAAAGGTTTTTCAATTAATTAATTAGAGAAGAGTCCATTTTTATGTGCATTACATGTCTCTTTCCTAAGGGAAAATGAGGTCTGCCCGCATTCCTTTGACCAATAAAACTAGTGTTATCAGATAGGTTGCCATGTCACCGGGGGGGCCTGGGGTCATCACAGACATACCGGCACTCAGAATGTGTGTGGGGTGAGGGGTCTGTGGTTAGTTGTTAATCTAATAACTAATTTGGTTTGTTAAATCTGATGAACAAATGTGTGTCTGATTGATCCAAATGCTACACTTCTGAGCTTTTAGCGCCACCGCGTCGACCTTTTGGCAGTTGCTCTGGCCATGTGATGTAATGCTCAAATCTTATTGGACGGCCCGTATTTTCGCTTGAAACTGAAAAGATTTGTCAGACTGGACGAAAAAAAAAAAAACATTTGCATTTTCGGTGCGCAAATGTTCGCGGTCTATGTGGAAGCATCCATAGGAAGCTGTTTTATTTCCAGTGCGTCATCACGTCTGAAATTTGTTTAGCTTTTTCATGCTCAGTGTGGAAAGGCCTAAAGGCTTTGGAGGGGCCAGGACAATTTTTTTTTAATAACTCAGATTGGATTTGTCTGAAAGAAGAAAGTCATATACACCTAGGATGCTTTGAAGGTGCACCAGGCTCTCTATTGTGGCAGCCCATCCAGGTCCAGCAGCCCCACCAGGGTCTCCCTGCTTAGCTGAATGAAAGTGTACATAGGCCTACAAATGTTTTTTTGTTTTTTTTTGTTGTTTTTTTCCCCCAATCTGTTTTATGTATTGTTAGTTTATTTTTATGTTGTTTTTCTGATGTTGAATTTAAGTTATTTTGTAATTAGTTGTAAAAAGTACTTTTAGTACAAAATTTATTTTCATTTACAAATTATTACTTGCTTTGCAAAAATAAACCATTTCCAGAACTACTTCTTGTCTTTTGTTTACAAATTTAATGTAACAAATTACAAAAGTAATGTACAGAATAACTTCATTCATTACATTTTTAAGTTTCCCAGCAGCCCCATTTTCTCCAGAACTGTCCTAAAAGAAGAGAAAAAGGAAAGACTTATGAAAATTATTAAGACAGGGCTGCAATCTTAAGGTTAGAAAATATGACACAGCAGGACATGCATACAAAATACTCCAGAAATCATATTTCTGGATCATCAAGTTTGCCTAAAACATTTGTGGACATATCTAGCATGACATTACTACAATAAAAAATGCATAAATAAATAAAAATACAAGTGAAAGACTTATCTAATTAAGTAGCCTTATCTACTTCTTTTCTTATTGTTGTGGACTGGCAGAGTTTTTATCCCCAGTAAAGGAATTCAGCCCTCAATTTAATAAATACATGAACTTATGCCTCAGACCACCTAACAAAGGAATTCAGCCCTCAATTTAATAAATACATGAACTTATGCCTCAGACCACCTAACAAATGAATCTGTGCAGTGGTATTGTTAGTTTAAATTCACATTTTTTAAGACCTGATTTTTAAAATGTTTCACTGGCTATTTGAGTAAATTAAAACACTATACTTACATCTATATGTGTATTCGTCGGCCGCCACAGAACCATCACCCACTATTTTGTTTGAATAAAAGTTCCAATCGTCAATAGCGCGCTGGGACAGCCTTTGTCACGTCGCCGTGACGCAGTCAGACTTCAAATACGTACTTCGAAGGATGTAGCCTACGAATTGGGACGCAGCTATAGAAACCTATGATTTTCTCTTAAATGTTTACGTTCACTTTAAACAAACAATTCTATTTAAATGACTACTCGCAAACCCAGTCATTTTGAAATGTGTTTGTGTATATTTGATCACATTTAGAAATGTACCCGAACTCCAAAACACTTGTCTGTGTTGTCTGTGTTCTGCTTTTTGCCAGGAACGTTGTCTTTTTCACAACTTAATGTGCTTTAATAACTTTTTTTATCATCAAGCACGTCCCACAGTTTAGCAGTAGTATACTGCATTTTATGGCAGTCATTAATTTAGCTGATTTGAATCTTAAGTTTGTGCTATGAGGTAAGAACAAATACACACGTGACAGAACATGAGACTGCTAAAATTGATCTAGTAGCTGTCCATCTCCTCCTCCTCCTCACTCAGGATGATTGCTTCTTCAAAGACCACACTGGTGACTTTTTGGACCTTTTCCAACAGACCGACTATCCCGACAGTACATAAACTTCTTTCTTTCACATTGGACTAAATGAAGATTTGAAACAAAAAAAATACCTTGTTTCTGATTATGGTCTTCAAGGTTTATTTTATTGACTGTTGAGCTGGTTCCTCTTTCAGCGTGGGTAAGGTGGAGGAGGACTCACCACTCGCTTGCCATAGACACAGAGCCCGAGCCCCTCCCATATCCCCACCCCTAAAGCTGTAACTCCTCTGCTGGTCCCGGCTGGCTGGTTGGACATCCTGGTCCCATCCAGGGTCCTTCTTCCTCTGCTGGTCCTGTTGAGCTGTAGCACAAAACTGTAATTCAGCCCTCCCAGCTGCAATCCAATCCAATAGATAAAGACAGGCTTTTAACAAGTCAAGTCAATTCACCATTATGTATATAGCGGTTTTTACAATGCAGATTGTGTCAAAGCAGTTTTAACTATTGTGTCAATAGTGTGCCGTTTTCCTCTGGCCAGACAAAACCAGCAGTTTAATTCTAGGCTGCAACAAAGTCAGATTGTGCAGAGGACTCGTCCGGTTCCTGTGGTCTTGTCCCGATGGCTGTCTAGGTGACGAGGTCTTCGGAAGAGATCTGTCTCTGGGGCTCATTTTGATGAGAATAACAAGTGCAAACAAAGTCAAATAAGTAGAGTGTGGGAAGGTTATACAGAACGTTTTGGTTACGTATGTAACCCTCGTTCCCTGAAGGAGGTAACGGAGACGTCATGTCGGTGATGACGAATTGGGATCTTGCTTAGAGAGGCCAATCCACTTTGAGTGTAAACTAAACAAGCCAATGCACATTGGCATGCGATGATTGCATCCAGCTGCTGCTGATTGCAGCGCGAGTATAACTAGGCAGCAGGTGAAACGCATACTCAGATTTTTGTTGAGGAGCTGAGCTTGTGACCCGGCCGCTCAGTGGTGGTACAGTAGCTGTGGCGACGGGACGTGACATCTCCGTTCCCTCTTTCAGGGAATGAGGGTTACATGCATAACCAAGATGTTCCCTTTCAGTCAGTCACTCCGAGTCATGTCAGTGACCAATGAATTGGGATCCCTACCAAAGCGCCATGGATGCTGCCCCTTCCAGTGTCTTATGCGAACCTTCTGTGCTCCTTTTTGGTGTAGGCTGGGGCTCACAACAAGAAGGCCAGTCACTGTTGTCATAGCACTACCCACTCAGTGAGACTGGATAACACTGGGTAAACATACGTTCCACTTTGATCCGGAACATTGCGGAAGCCCCATCCTTCCCGAAGGAGGTTTCGGAAGCACTTACACATATGAACAACTGTTTAGGTGCATATGGAAGATCAGAGGTGATTGTAACTCTCATAGAAAATGGCAGAAAGTCTGCCGGGGAAACACGGGCTCTGAGGCTATACTGTGAACTTTACACATATGGGATCCACTTAGGTCTCATATGGAACCCAGCCCTCTACCAGTTCTCACAGATTCATCAAGTGAGGGCCTGGTGCCGGATGTTCCGCCACGTCTGGCTGCCGAGGGGATGGAGGAGCTCGATAGGGTCTACAGTACGGACTCTCTGGAGTGGTTTTAGCAAGCTGACACTAAACCAGGGCTTCTCAGTGCTTCTACCCGTTTGAGATGAGAACACAGCAGGATACCGGCTCCACACGAAGGCTATAGAAACTAGCGAACGTGTTGGGGGTTGCCCAGCCCGCAGCTCTACAAATATCTGTCAGTGAGGTGCCACGAGCCAGTGCCCAGGAGGATGAAACACTTCTAGTAGAGTGAGCTCGCAACCGGAGAAGGCAGGGCACACCCTGTGCCTGATAAGCCAGGGTGATGGCATCCACTATCCAGTGGGCCATGCTCTGCTTAGAGAAGGCATTCCCCTTCTGCCATCCTCCATAACAGACAAAGAGCTGATCTGAGGTCTGGTCTACATACCATCTCAAGGCTCGGATGGGACAAAGCAAAGCTAGGGCTGGGTCTGCCTCCTCCGGGGGCAGCACTTGCAGGTTTACCACCTGATCACTGAAGGGAGTAGTGGGAACCTTGGGCACATAGCCGAGCCGGGGCCTCAGGATTACCTGGGAGTTAGCTGGCCCAAACTCTAGGCACGATTCGTCGACTGAAAATGCGTGCAGGTTCCCTACCCTCTTGATGGAGGCCAGTGCAAGCAGGAGCAGTTTTCACTGATAGAAACTTCAGCTCAACTGACTGCAAAGGCTCAAATGGGCCTCCATCAAGAGGAGGCAGCCTTTTTCAACGCTAGTAGGGACAGTCGTCAGCTTTCTCTTTGAGCTTCAAAGAGATTCCAGGGGGGAAGGAACGATTCCCCCATCACCACGAGGAGCCACTACCCATGGCCCAGACACACTCAAAAGCCACCATACACATAGGAATGGACATTGGCTCCATTTATCCACAATCAAACTGTTCCAAAATGTATAGTGTATTCCTGTGTTGTATGCATGTTCCTAGGTTATAGTAGCTTAGTTATAACTCTGTAGTACTGAAGCTCCAATTACTTGGATCTAGACATATGAATGTATCACTGCCTTAATGTTGTCTAAACCCTGGCATGTTAGGTATCAAAATGTCTTCTGATTCCCAGATTAATGGTGTACAGTATGTCACCATAACTTGCACCATACTCTTTTTTTTTTTTTTTTTTTTTACCACACTTTGGCTTAATATTGTGCAAATCCTCCAGACCAGCAATAAACATGCAAATGGGCTTATAAATGGAGACAAAGAAAATTTCTCCTCCTCGAAATTCACATCTTGTATTGGCCTTTCCACCAAAAATGGGTGTGACTGGTAGACCCTTAAAATTCTCTAACCCAAACTGATCATTGCTCAATCCCTTTGAGACACACTCTTCAAGACTCACCCCTGAGTCTGACCTTCCGGCAGTTTTTTATCTTCAAGTAACTTTGTCGATTCGCTGTGGACTCTACGATCTTCAGAAGAACCCAACGAAAGCCTCCAGCTCACTCCTTTTGAACTCATCAAGAACCTCTGTTGTCTACCGCATCCGGACTCTTGTTTAGCAACAATACCAATGCAAGTAACCGTTTCCAACTAGTTAGATGTGTGTCTAAGTTTGTGCCCCTTTGTTAAGGTGATTTTTGATTATCCAATGATTCTCATTAGGTTGTGGTTAATTGATGCCTATCTTTGTTCTTCTCTCTCTCTATTTCTTTACTTTCCTTCATTCTGTATATATGTGTTTTGCATAGTCTAGTTGTATGTTAGCTGTTGTTACATTTATTAAATCCATTATATTCACAATTGATTGCCTCTGTGTGCTGCTCACAATTCGGTGTCACTAAATGTTGATCCTTGCTACATGCTAAGCTATTGCTAGTTCTGTATAACTTAGGAAAGCTGTTCTTTCTTGGCCAGGAAGATAATCTTTCCTAGAATTGATAAATGATTATACTGTCTACTCGGTGGATGAACAGATTAAATAATTGTAATATTGATTCTGCTACAGTTCATTCTGAGATATAATCTAAATATTTATAATTAATTATAACCAGTTATAATTAATCCTAGATATTTCCCTTTTTAGCTAATTTGCTACAAAGGTGTACTGCTAACAACTCTAAGCAGTTGTTGTGCCAGTGCAGTTGGGGGCCCGTCCAAACCCCCGACACTGCATGCCCATCATACGCGGCCCCCGAGCCAGTGGTAGAGGCATCTGTGTAAACCACAGCATGCCTGGAGACCTGTTCCAGGGGCACTCCTGCCTGGAGAAACGCAAGGTCTGACCACAGGGTGAAGGTTTGGTGGCAGGCTGGTGTGACTTGGACCCGGTGAGTGCCGCGTTGTCATGCCCACCTCCAGGGCCGTCGCCAGAAAATCTTCCATGGGGGGGACATTTCGTTTTCATAGGGGGGCACACTTTTTATGATATCAGAAACAGACATTCACCAAAACAATAAAAGCCTGTAATATAACTTAAATAGAAGTTCTACATTTAGTATATATTGAACTTTATAACTTGAATAAAGTTCTATATTAAAACTGATTAAAAAAAAAAAAAGGTTTCAGCTTACAGCGTGTTTTTGCAGTTGAACAACAATCAGCTGAGCAAAAGGAGATTTTTATAAGGAATCACTTAGGCAATGTTAACTGTCTTATATGATTTATCTATAGGCTACACCGTGCTACACTATATGGTACGCTAAAACTATTTTCTGCCATCTGTATTACAAATGGGAATACAACTGTAACGGGGCTGACGAGACGTAAGACGTGCGGATCCATGTGCAAGCTTTATTGTGAAACAAGGTCAAAATACAGGCAGGGTCGAACAACTGGCAAAGAGGTATTTAGAGGGCTAGACAAGAGAGGTAATCCGAAACGTGAGCAATAATCCAGACAAGGCGCGAACAATATCAAAAGGGCAAGGCAGAGAGATAGTCCAGGTACACAGAAATAATCCAGGCAGGGGCAAACAGTGTCCGAACGGCTAGGCAGAGGGTAAATCCAGGAAACACGGGCTAGGGTCAGAACATGAAAAAACAGGCAAGGCAAGACGAAGACTAAGGTTACACGGAATGGCAGACTAGGGAAACATGGAAATGGTACGGGAAGGCAGCTAGCGCTTGAGGAGTGCTATTCGCAGATCAATACTCGGCGATGTGGAAGTTCATGGCTTATGTAGTGTGTGATTGTGTGATGGGTATCAGGTGTGAGCGTGTGATTAGGGAAATGGCTGCTGGGAAATGTAGTCCGGGGTAATGTGTAACAGTCTGTGTGGTGTGAGAGTCAATGTGATGACTGAGCGACTTCTGGTGGCGAACAAACGGAAGTCCATGGACCAGATTCGTGACAACAATGAATTAATGACAATGTTTTACATGACAATGTTATACAACTACCCAATTAAGTTATAGTTAAAAGTTCCTAGTTTAAAGCTAATTTTAAAACATTGAAACATTTGAAAACAATGAATTTAGGCGAAAAAAATTCTATACACATATCAGACATAATTGTGTTGAGAGAATAAACAGAAGATATCGACAAATCCTTTAAATTTGATGGTAGTCAGAGGAACATAAAAATCAGAAAATATGAGCAGCTATAAAATTATAGTAGCAACAAATATATATACAAATGACTAAATAAATCACAAATTATAATGGCATAAACAACATACAAAAGTCTAACCAAAATGAATTTTTTAAGAAAGACAAATTGTAAAATAAAACACAAATTATAATGCCATTCATTTTAAACAACATAGCCTATAGCCTAAAAGTCTAACCAAAACGAATTTATTTAAGAAACAGACAAATTACAAAATAAAACACAAATTGTAATGGCATTCGTTATAAACAATATATAAAAGTCTAACCAAAACGAATTTAAAGAGAAATTGAAACGCACCTATACATCTCCCATTTGGCACGAATACAAATATTTCACACAAGAGGCTCCGGCGCGATCGCTTAGTTTTTAGCTTATGTTTCCATTGATGCGCATTAAGGGATTTATTCTGTAAAAGTGTTTCCATCGTAGTTTATGCGCATGTTTTCTTACCGGATAAGAATTTTAACCTACTTAGTTGAGTGCATAAGATTTTTTACGTGCATTTTTAGAATGTACCTATGTGCATCTTGGCGTTCCATCCAACGTTTTTTTTTTTATGTGATATATCAAAATGTGCATAAAAATAGGTGCATGGAAACACTGAGTTAGTAGCTTCCTGTTAATTTACCATTGTAGAGATTAGTGGTCCTTTGAGCTAAATGATTTGTTTGGCAATATTTAATTCTAGATCAGTACAATGAATGTTTTTCTTTCTGAATAGTAAGTTCGCTCGTGATCATGTGCAGGGGGGCCCCCCCTTGGCGACGGGTCTGCCCACCTCAGGTCATGGAGCCAGTGTTGAAGCGGTCTCATATGAAGCAGCCCCAGCGGCGTGACTGCCGCTGCAGCTGCCATATGCCCCAGGAACCTCTAAAACTGTTTCAGTGGGACCGCCTTCCTGCTCTTGAACATATTCAGGCACTTCAACACCGACTGAGCACGTTCCTGCGTGAGGCGCGCTGTCTGTTCAACCAAATCTAACTCCATACCAAGAAAAGAGATCCTCTGCGTCGGAGAGAGTTTGCTGTTTTCCCAGTTGACCCGAAGGCCCAACCTGCTGAGGTGCGAGAGCACCAAGTCCCTGTGTTCGCACAACTGATCCTGAGACTGAGCTAGTATGAGCCAGTCGTCGAGGTAGTTGAGAATGCGAATGCCCTGCTCTCTCAGGGGAACTGCCTCCGCAACTTTTGTGAAGACACGGGGTGACAGGGACAGCCCGAAAGGCAGGACCTTGTGCTGATATGCTCATCCTTCAAACGTGAACCACAGGAATGGCCTGTGGTGCGGAAGGATTGAAACATGAAAGTACGCGTCCTTCAGGTCGATCGCTGCAAACCAATCTCGGGGACGGATGCACCCGAAGATGTGCTTTTGCGTGAGTGTTACGTTCCTTGTTTGTATTTGTTTGCCCCTTGTATTGTCCATTCTTTTTCCTCTCTGCCGCTTAGTTTTTTTTTTCTTGATTCTTAGGTTTCATCTATTGGCTAACTCAGTCCTCCGGTCGACCAATTAGGCTGGACCTACTCGCTATAAAAGGGGCCGGGCCTCCTTGGCTGTTGTCAGTCGTCCTGCGTTCCAGCCAGCAGGCGGCTGTGCATTTGTTGTCAACCGAGTTCATTCTGTTGTTCAATTGAGTTATGGATTTTGTTTAGTTAAGTTCTGCTGAATTATTTAGTTGATCTGTTACTCTTTTCATTATTCGCTAATTTGAGACTTTTGAGTTTTCATCTAGACGCAGTAAAACAGATTAAGAACACCTGTAGGGCTACTGCAAGATTAGTAGGCTACTTTAATTATTAGCTTAATATGTTGTGTAATTCAGATTGTCTAAATCAGACCAGTATGGCTTTTGTCACCTGCGACCTGTTAGAATAACCTTGGGAAAAGGAGATAGGTAAGCCTTTGTATTTAAAATTAGTTTCCTTTTCTTGTTAGTTTCAGGTAAGGAGTGACAGCCACCTGTGTATTTTTATTATTAATGAGAGTAGTTTAGGTTGGGCGTCGGATACGCTGAAGCTTGCGGTTTTATTTCTACATTTTTTGTTTGGTAGTTAGATTAGTTGGGTTGGGATTTAGTAATTAGGGTTGTTTTGTTTTTTTGATAATTTCTTTGTTTTGGTGTCACTAATTTTTCTCCTTTTTCTCATAATCCATTTAAAGAACTTATATTTCTTCAATGATTGTGAATAGTACATCTCCCGAATAAATTGAACTGGTCATAACTATGCTTACTTGTCTCCCGGACATTTTCTTCTATGGTTTCCTTCAGCGTCAGTTGTGTCTCACTTAAATGTTACGAAACATCCCCAAAAATATCTAACTCGTAACATTTATTGGTGGCAGCGGTGGGATACTCATTTATGAGTATTTAATAATTAAGGGGATGAAGTTGGTGAGATACACTGTCACTTTGGGTAAGTAGTGACCATGGAGCAAGTAATTGTTAAAAAGAAAAAAGTAGTTGAACGGCGGTTGACTTTGAGCTTGCTTTCTGTTTAATGAATCAATTAGAATGGTTGATTTTGATTTGAATAGTTTCGTTAGTAGTCCGACGATCGAACAATTGAATAACTGTATAAAGGATCATTTGATTCGTGTTGCTGAGCACTTCCAAATTAAGGTTAATAGGCAGCAGCTGAAGAGGGAGATTAAGAGCATTGTGGTGAAGGGACTGGAGGGGCATGGTGTGTTGGCTTTGGCTGACGGAGTAGAGCAAGATTCGCTCAGTGATGATGCCCACCTTCTTGTGCTTGGTGAGGAGGAAGCGAGCAAAACGGCTGAGGTGGAGGATTCCAAACCCAAAGCTGTATTGCCGCCCTTCGATCCTCTTTCTCCTGCCCTGTCTGGGTCTGGAGGTGAAGTGCGTCTTAAGTTACGTCTGGCTAAAATTCAGATGGAAGAGCGCGAGGGTAGCTGAGCGTCAGGCTGAGCTGGAGCTGCAGCTTGAAATCCGCCGTCTGGAAATTGATGCGGAAAAGCAGAACAAGTTGCAGAAGCTCGAATTAAGATTTGCCAGAGACGCACCAGGTCCTCCTGTTCCAATGCCCCCCGCTCCGTTACAAATTACTCCTCCTGTGCCGGTGGTTCCTCCTGTGCCGGTTGTTCCTCCTATGCCTGTTCAGCCCGCACCTGCAGTAGGTGCTGATGCTGCGATGAGGGTAGGAGTGTCCGGTATAGTACATTTGATGTGAGTAAACATATTGCTCTTGTTCCACAGTTTAGAGAGATCGAGGTTGACTCGTATTTCAATGTTTTTGAGCGAATTGCTTCGGCTTTGAACTGGCCCAGAGATGTATGGTCTTTGTTACTACAGTGTAAGCTAACGGGAAAAGCCCAGGAAGTGTGTGCTATCTTATCTCTGGAAAATAGTTTGAATTATGATTTTGTTAAAACAGCGATTTTGAGAGCCTATGAACTTGTACCTGAAGCTTATAGGCAGCGATTCAGAAATTATAAAAAAAACTTGAGTCAGACGTTCGTTGAGTTCGCGAGAGAAAAGTCTATGCTGTTTGACAAATGGTGTGTAGCAAGCAAAGTTACAGATTTTCAGGCACTACGTGAATTAATTTTGCTTGAAGAATTTAAGGGTTGCATTTCTGATCATACTGCCGTTTATTTAAATGAACAGAAAGTAAGGTCATTGTCAAATGTGTCTGTTCTTGCTGATGAGTTCGCGCTGGCTCACAAAACTATTTTTACTGCCCGTACTGAAAAAGTTACTTCCATTTCCCCTGTTTTGAAGGAGCAGACATGTTTTAAGTCTGCTGGTACAAAAGTTAGGGAAGAGAGAGAGTGCTTTTATTGTCACAAGCCTGGCCATGTGATTGCAGATTGCCTTGCTTTAAGACGCAAGCAGCAAACTAATCCTCCTAAAAGTGTTGCTTTTGTAAAGACTGTAGACGTGATTGAAGATGAAAATCACGATAAAATAGATGTGGGCTATCAACCTTTTTTGATGGAAGGATTAGTTCCCGTTGATGCTCAGTCCACAGACCAGGTTAAGGTGACAATGTTGCGTGATACAGGTGCCATGCAGACCATCGTGCTAAAGACGCGTTTCCTTTTTCTGACCAAACCTTTTGCGGTAGCTATGTTTTGGTATGAGGTATTGGAATGAAAACTGTTAGAGTTCCTTTGCGGTCAGAGTTGTACACAGGAATGATTAAGGTCGGAGTACAAGAAAGTGTGCCTGTGTGCGGGGTAAAATTTATCCTTGGTAATGATGTGGCTGGTGGAAAGGTTATACCTTTCTTGGAAGTTTGTGACAAACCCGATTTGTTCGATCAACTTGATGAAATGTCCGAAAGATTCCCTGAAGTTTTTCTTGTCTGTGCCGTGACTCGAGCACAAGCTCGTAAACTTGTTGATGCAGATGATTTGGCTTCCACTTTCATGGCATCTACTTTGGAACGTGGTATTCTGATGGCTGACAAAGTTAAACCAGATGAAAAATCGGATTTCATTTTGAATGATGTAAAATTACCAGTGACTCGAAATAACATTGTTGCAGCTCAAGAAGCTGATATGACCTTGCGTAGAACGAGAACGAGACGAGACGAGATTTTTAGACTTTTTTTTTTTTTTTAAATCCTCAGTGATGAAATATATAGGGAAAATAGTCTTTCATTCAACTGAAAAACACAAAATGCAAAAAATGTAGGTGCATTTTGAAATCAGCTTATACTTTATGAAATTGAAGTCCTATTTTAATGAATTATATGCAGTAATAAACAACATGTAAACTAGAGCTGCACGATTCTGGATAAATTGAGAATCACAATATCTTTTTTAATAAATTGGAGATCACGATTCTCTAACGTAATTAACTAGTTGTTCTGACAAAATGTTCATTGCTTAAGTCTTTTAAAATATATTCATTTGAACAAAATTTTAAAAAAAAAATCAATGAAGGAGTCAGTGTCTCACCTCATAAAGATTTGTTTCCTATTGTATTGGAATCTCCTGAATGAATGATTCAATGTCAAATACATTTTTTAAACGGGTTGTCGCCACCTCCTGGCGGAAGATGATAAGTGTTACAATACAAGTGTTAAGATACTTTCGTTTTGATCGCTACTGTAGAGAATAAGTGTTTATACCCAAACTATAAACTTTTATTTCAGTACTTCTGTTATTTATGTCTGTAACACAGAAATAATGATATGTGGTTGAAAAGACTGTTTGTGTTGCTCTTTCTGGATCAGCAGCAGCATGAATGCATTTGAATTTTGAATGATTTGAATGTCTTTAACACCTGTTTCACATCGTTAAGCGTCAGTGGAGCGTCAGCAGCGCGTCTTTAGTCTGACAGCGTTCACATCGGAAGCGTGATGATGGTCGACCCTATGATTCATCAACATCTCACGCTCCACTGACACTCGCGATGTGAAACAGTCTTAATAGACATAGCTGAATCATTGTCATTCAGGAATAAAATCGCGTGGGTGTTTGAATCACGATCGCAAGCGCAATTTTTAACGATTAATGGTGCAGCTCTAATGTAAACATTGCAAAATATTTTGCGAGGATATCGTCACGTTCTCGCGAGACCAGTCGGATCTCGCGAGACCAGTCGGATCTCGCGAGACACATCGGATCTCGTCACATCCCTAGTAAATGTTTCTCTTCTGTTGTGCCTTTGAAGATAGCACATGAGAAAAAAAACTGCTTACTATGTGGATAACAGATTGCTAATGCGTAGGTGGTGTACAAATGTCTGGGATGATTTTGAATGGTCTACTGTTAATCAAATTGTTGTTCCTGTGTGTTACAGACAAGTTGTACTTTCGTTGGCCCATGACCATGCTTTGTCTGGACACCTGGGCATTAAGAAAACTTATCAATGAATTCTGAAGCATGTTGTATGGCCAAGACTAAAGTCTGATGTAACGAAATATTGTAGAACCTGTTGTACTTGTCAATTTTCAGGAAAGCCGAACAAAGTCATTCCGCGCGCACCGCTTGTTCCTATACCTGTGATGGGGGAACCATTTGAGCACGTCACATCCCTTGCCTAAGACAAGGACTGGTAATCAGTACTTGTTGACGATGATGTGCGCGGCGACACGTTTTCCAGAGGCGATTCCGCTGTGGAAAATAACGGCTCCTGTAATTATTCGTGCACTCGTGAAATTCTTTTCAACGTTTGGGTTACCGAGAATGGTACAAACTGATCGGGGTACAAATTTTCTGTCAAAGCTTTTTGCTCAAGTAGTAACTACTCTGAAAATTTCTCATAGAATTGCAAGTGCGTACCACCCAGAAAGTCAAGGGGCATTGGAACGATTTCATCAGACACTAAAATCTGTGCTTCATAAGTATTGTATGGAGACTAGCAAGGACTGGGACGAGGGGACACCCTTGGTTTTGTTTGCCATAAGGGAAGCAGTGCAGGATAGTTTGGGGTTTAGTCCTGCTGACCTAGTGTTTGGACATACTGTGAGGGGTCCGTTAAAGATGCTTAAAGAAGACGTTATCTTCCAAGACTACTTCTAAAACGACTGTACTGGAGTATGTGAGCAAATTTCGTGAACGTGAACGCAAAAGAATCATTATCAAAAGCGCAGATCACTATGAAAGATCACTTTGATCGTAAATCTGTTTCACGTCACTTTAAAGAAGGAGACCAAGTGCTAGTTTTTTTGCCCGTCATTGGTTCAACTTTGTCTGCACGTTTTTCAGGTCCATATGAAGTGATGAAAAAATTGAGTGATACAGACTACGTAATTCGAACACCTGATCATAGAAAAAAATCTCATGTGTGCCATGTCAATATGCTAAAGGCGTATTGTGCCAGAGAGTCATCATTAAAGGCAGTGAGTTTAACCTGTTAACTAGCATCGGCCCGCCAGCGGGCCGGGGGGCGCGGGGGGGCGTGTCTGCGCTTTTTATTACCTTTGTTTTAGAACAATATTCAATCAATTATCATTAAGTATATATCATTTGAAAGCTAAAACACTCAAGATTCATGATCTGAGCTTGTTTTTGAAATCAATGCACCAGAGAGGAAGGGGTTAACAAACGCTGAAGGACCGGCCATTCAAACATGTACAAAGTGAACGGCAGTACTTACGGTCGATCGCCTGTAGCTCTGGTCAGCTCGGACTAATCCAACAAACACCAGCGGAACATTTCAAGGGAAGAGTCCACTCTTCAAAATGCATCCCACTTTTTAATCCAAAAACAACGAAAAATAGGGGAAAACACGAAAGATCCTCCTTTGTTTACATGAGCGATTCGAGTTATAGTTATCGATAGCGTCCATTTTCGAAGAAATATCGATTCTAACTCGTATTCCAGCATTGAAACACCATGTTTTTCCTAAAGAATAGTTTCTTCCGAGTAAAAGAGCCTTTCCCTCGTCTCTCTCCTTCAATCACAGGCGGTGTTATAACCCGAAACAGTCAGGGAGTCATCGACTGGTTTAGCGAGGTGTCAATCTGCGCACCTCAGAATTGGGGTGTTTGAAGCCAGCTAATGCCTAGCCAGCAAAGTTTTGATGGATGGAAGTAGTAGCCAACCAAAGGACGTTTACAATGATTGACAGTTTCCGTAGTTTACGTAAGTTTAGTTGCAGAATACGTCTGCGCAAAGTTTTTACATGCGCGTGCGCTCTCGCCATTACGCACACACCTCCCCGAGTACGGCGTCGCTTCGCTACACGGTGTCCTTCTCAACGAACGGATGTTCTCCAAAGCTTAATTGTTTTTTTACATACATCATGGCACGTCGAGTTCAGAACAGTTTTTGTGGTGTTGAGAGTGTTTTGGAGGAGGTTATGAGAAGCAGCGACGAAGAGCAGCAGAAAGACAAGCAGATGCGTCTCAGACAGGGACAGCACGGTGTCGAGCGTCGATTCAGCTCAAGAGGAGATGTTTATTCATGGACTCGATCCCGTTTTAGATCGGTAAGTTTCAACGTCATTGTATTGAATGTTTGTATATGTTTATCATGTATTTACAGTGACAGCGGTGAGGTACAAAAAATAGGGTGCAACCTGAGAATGTGATAGGGTTGTACTTACATTATCAGAATTAGCTTTATTGCTAGGTATGTTTACACATATGAGGAATTTGTTTTGGTGACAGAAGCTCCACAGTGCGACAGAATGACAGTGACAAGACACAGATAATAAAAAAAAAGTATGTATATATATATATATATATATATATATATATATATATATATATATATATATATATATATATATACATACACAAAATAGACAATGTGCAAAATAGCACAAACACAGTATACAAAATAGACAATTTAGTATGTAAGGACATCACATTTATAATCTTATGATAGATATATCATGTATATCCTGCATGTGTGTATATATACACATACATACATACATACATACATACACACACACATATATATATATATATATATATATATATATATATATATATATATATATATATATATATATGTATATACACACTGCATTCACACACACTCACATGCATGTATATACACACTGCATTCACACACACACACTCACATGCATGTATATACACACTGCATTCACACACACACACTCACATGCATGTATATATGTATGTGTGTGAATCTGATGCATTGAATATAAAAATAATGTAAAGAAAGGATTACAAGGTGAAGAAATGTGGGGGAAAGTATTATAAAGCATTTATAATGCTGTGTATTATAAGCATAAATTATTTGGCAAACAAGCATATATAATTGCAATATGAAGAAATGTTGATTCTGCTAATAGTTGTGTGTCTTCTATGTTTGACTGAAATCCTCTTTTAAGTGTGTGTGTTTCTCTGTGCTGTAAAATAGGCCTTCAACTGACACAGATGAGGACTGGAATCCGGAGTCCAGTCCTGAGCGACGGAAGAGAGCACGGCAGTCATCGTCGTCATCATCTGCATCTGAATCTGCTGCAGCTACAAGAGGTAGAGGTAGAGGTAGAGGTAAAGGGAGAGGGAGAGGGAGAGGGAGGTGGAGAAGGAGCCAGTCAGTCCCTGCTAGCACCTCACAGGAAAGTTGGCACAGTGTGGATGAGGATGACATTGGGCCTCCCAAGCCTGTGTTTAGGCCTGCTCGCGAACCTGGGCCACAGTTGGTGACAACTGCATCATACACAGCACTGCAGTTGTTTCAGCTTTTCTTTTCATCATCTGTGCTGCAGACCATCGTTCAGCACACAAATGCCTATGGATCCAAAAATCAGCAGGGAAGAGACAAGCCATGGCATAACATCGCTGTTTAAGACTTCAAGTCTTACCTGGCACTTGTTGTTTACATGGGTCTTGTGAAGGTCTCTGCTGTGACTGACTACTGGAGGAGGTCTCAAATCTATAGTGTTCCCCTTCCTGTAAAGATCATGTCCTGTAGGAAGTTTCTGAACATCACAAACGCTCTTCATCTTAGCGATCCTCAGGATGATGAAGAGAATGAAAAGAAGAAGGGAACAGCAGCCTACGACCGCTTGGGGAAGATCAAGCCTCTCTATGACAACATTAGGGATACCTGCAAAACATTTTTTCATCCAAATCAGAACATCTCCATAGATGAGAGGATGGTGGCATCCAAGGCGAGGTCTGGACTCAAGCAATACATGAAGAACAAACCTACTAAATGGGGCTACAAGCTTTTTGTCTTGGCAGACTCACAGAGTGGTTACACCTGTGAGTTCTTCGTGTATGAGGGTAAGTCCATGCCATCTCAGAATAGGCTGAGCTATGAGTCTGTCATGTCACTCATAGATGAAAAGATGTTGGGCACTGGTTACAAGCTGTACGTTCACAACTTTTATACCAGTCCCATGCTTTTCAGAGACCTCCTCTCTAAGAAGATTTGGGCATGTGGCACCATTCGTCCAAACAGGATCGGTTTCCCAAAGACAACCACCAACAGACTGCCGCGGAATGCTCCACGAGGGTCCATGCGATGGCTCAGAGACGATGAGCTGCTGTTTGTGGAATGGAAAGACACCCGGGAAGTACTGATGTGCTCCACTTTCCACAAAGCATATGAAGGTGACACAGTGCAAAGGAGGGTGAAGGACAATGATGGGCAGTGGTCTCGAGTGCATGTGCCTGTTCCAGGTGCTGTGCTGGACTACAACAGGTTCATGGGGGGAGTGGACCTGTCCGATGCCCTCATTGGATACTACAAAGTGCTCCATAAGACACGAAAGTGGTATCGATCCTTCTTTTACCACTTTGTGGATATTGCTGTTGTCAATGCCTTCATTTTGCATCAGCATCTGGCCAGAGCAAAGAATGAAAGACCCCTGACCCAGAGAGCATTCAGGGAAATGCTTGTTCTGGAACTTGCAGGCTTGGAATCAAGCACAGCTGCTCCTCAGGCTTCAAAAGTCGATTGCCACAATCCAAAGTACATCACAGACGCCACTGTGTTTTCATCCAAAACGGGACTGTTACAATGGGTGGGAAATATGAATAATTTTGTTGTTTTTATCATGCGTGAACTGTTTTTAGTTTACGTTACATTGTTCAAAGTGTTCAAATCTAATAGTTGTTCCAGAAATGTTTCCAAGTTTAGGTGGATACATCAGACCATGAAAAATAGTTCTGAGGAAGGAGAGAAGCCATTGCTAGTGTGAGACTGTTACAGCGAGGGATGCATGACCAGTAAGTTTTGATCCTGATTCTTTCTGTTATAGGGAGCTTTTGTGTTCCATCTAATGCGCACATTAGAAAAAGATTTCCTAGGCTTGAAACCCATTGTTTTGATTCATTCTAATTTTCTAATTATAATCTATTAAAATGTTTTGTTGTTCTGCTTACACACTTCTTCTTCTCTCTCTCCTTCTTATTTGTAGTGGGTGTCTTCTGAGTCGGCACAGTTGGAGCAAGTGTGACAGGCTGGCTTGAGGCAGTACAGGTTAGTACAGACACACACACACACGTATACACAGTGTTGCAATTTTTTGTTCTGCTTACACACTTTTTCCTCTCTCTCCTTCTTATTTGTAGTGGGTGTCTTCTGAGTCGGCGCAGTTGGAGCAAGTGTGACAGGCTGGCGTGAGGCAGTACAGGTTAGTACACACACACACACACACACACACACACACACACACACACACATACGCACACACGCGTGTACACAGTGTTGCAAATTTGATTTGCTCTGCTTCCACACTTTCCCACTTTCTCTTTCTCCCTTTCTTGTCTTTCAGTGGCTTTGGATTCCAGTTGGTTAGAGGACAAACCTTATTAGTGACTGCCTTGAGTGTCTCACTACACTTTGCAAATAAAAAGTTGCTTTAGTTTTTCAGTAACTGTATATTCATCATAATTAGCTGTTTACTGTTTTAGATTTATTTGAATGAAAAACTGTTACAGTTACAAATGTTGTAAAAAAAAATGTCTTTGCATGTTTTGTTTATTTTGCATTAGTTCTAAAATTATCACTGATCAAATCTGTTTGTTTCACTGTTTCCGTTATTAGAATTGTTCAAAATAAAGACTATTTAGTTAGAATGTTCAAATGTTGTTCTGAAATTGTTTTTTCTTGTGTAGTTTCATGGGCAGAGCAGTTCTGAATTGATATACATATGTATTACTCAAGATGGCGGCGCGTGCACACGCTGCGGCTTCTCTCTCTCCCGACAGAACGGTGTTTTCGTGTTTTTTATCTTGTAAATCGAAGTGTTTTTGTACGTCTTCGTCGCGTCTATCTGTCTTTAAACGCGCATACAGTCGTGAGTTTCTGCTCGACGTCGGCAGAACCACATTTTTAGAGTTAAACCTCGCGCACGCCGAAGAGCTGCGGGACCTTGGTCTGCTCCGGAGGCCTACAACATCACCGACCCCCACTACTGCATCTCGCCCAGAGCGGAGGCGCCACAAGCGGCGCGAGAGGAAGCAGAAGAGGGGTAAGCGCGGAGGTATCCGGGCTAGGCTAGCGGCTAACCCACACAAGCCAGCTATCCCCACCATCGTACTGGCTAACGTACGCTCTTTAGACAATAAACTGGACTACATCCGACTACTACGCTCAACTCAGAGGACTGTAAGAGACTGCTGTGTTTTTGTTTTCACGGAAACATGGCTCAACAACAGCGTTCCGGACTGCGCCATTCAGCTCGACCAGCTAACATGCTATCGAGCGGACAGAGCTCTCGTCGAGGGAGGTAAGACCCGCGGCGGCGGGCTTTGTGTTTACATTAATGACGCGTGGTGCCGCAACGCTGTTGTGGTCTGCAAACACTGCTCGCCCCTGGTGGAGTTTATGATTATTAAGTGCCGGCCGTTTTATCTACCGAGGGAATATACAGCCATACTGCTCGTTACTGTATACATCCCTCCCAGCTCCAACAACAACATCAGGAGTGAGGCACTGAATAAATTGTACCAGCACATCAGTGAGCAGCAGACAGCCCACCCAGATGCTTTTCTCATCTCAGCTGGGGATTTCAACCACGCAGACTTAAAGAGTGTGTTCCCAAAAATACAACAGGACGTAGACTTTCCAACACGAGGAAACAACACTCTGGACTTTGTTTACACCACCCAGAGAGGAGCTTACAAGGCCCTTCCCCTCCCCCATCTTGGCACCTCAGACCACATCACTGTCATGCTAATGCCTGCATACAGACCGGTCGTTAAAGTCACCAAACCAGTTCACAAACAGATACAAGTGTGGCCGGATGGGTCGTCAGAGGCACTTCAAGACTGTTTTGACACCACTGACTGGAATATGTTTAAGCAGGCTGCCACATACAATAACACCACAGACCTCCAAGAGTACTCAGAGACTGTCACTGCCTACATCACCAAATGCATTGATGATGTAACGGTCACAAAGACCATCACTGTCCGGGCCAACCAGAAGCCGTGGATGACAGGGGAGGTCTACAGACTCCTGAAGGCTCGGAACGCTGCCTTCAGAGCTGGAGATGAGGTGGGCCTGAGGACAGCTAGGGCCAATCTATCCCGCGGCATCAGAGAGGCTAAGAGACAGTACTCCAGGAGGGTAGCCCATCGCTTCAGCGACAGCGGGGACACTCGGAGCCTGTGGCAGGGGATTCAGACCATTACGGACTATAAGCCCCCACCGCGGACCTGTGACAGCACCATCCCCCTGCTGAACGAGCTGAACGCCTTCTTCGCTCGCTTTGAGGCACAAAACAGCACCACTGCAGAGAAGACCCCACCTCCTCCCGGCGACCAGGTGATGACGCTGTCCCCGGACAGCGTGAGGAGATCCCTCAGCAGGATCAATGCACGCAAAGCTCCGGGTCCTGACAACATTCCTGGTCGTGTACTGAGAGACTGTGCAGCGGAACTCACTGATGTCTTCACAGACATTTTCAACATCTCGCTGAGTCAGGCTGTTGTCCCCACATGCTTCAAGGCTACCACCATTATTCCAGTCCCGAAGAAGCCATCTCCATCCTGCTTCAATGACTACCGTCCAGTTGCACTTACTCCGATCCTCATGAAGTGCTTTGAAAAGGCTAGTCATGCATCATATCAAGTCTGCCCTCCCCCCCTCCCTGGACCCCTTCCAGTTTGCATATCGGTCCAACCGCTTGACCGATGATGCCATCGCCACTGCCCTCCACTCAGCACTCACACATCTGGACAATAAAGACTCGTACGTCAGAATGCTGTTCATAGACTTCAGTTCAGCATTCAACACAATCATCCCTCAACAGCTCATTCACAAACTGGTCCAGCTGGGGCTCAACACCTCGCTGTGCAACTGGCTGTTGGACTTCCTGACTGGGAGACCTCAGGCAGTACGGGTCGGCAGTAACACATCCAGCACCATCACACTTAACACAGGGGCCCCTCAAGGATGTGTGCTGAGCCCCCTCCTCTTCACTCTGCTGACCCATGACTGCACACCGTCACACAGCTCCAACCTCTTCATTAAGTTTGCGGACGACACAACTGTGGTGGGTCTCATTAGTAACAGAAATGAGACAAACTACAGGTGCGAGGTGAGCAGCCTGGCTGGGTGGTGCAGTGACAACAATCTCTCTCTGAATGTGGAGAAGACGAAGGAGATTGTTGTTGACTTCAGGAGAGTGCACACTCAGCATGCTCCTCTGACCATAAACGGTGCCACCGTGGAAAGAGTGAGCAGCACCAAGTTCCTGGGTGTGCACATCACAGAGGACCTCTCCTGGACTGACAACACCGCAGCACTGGCCAAGAAAGCACAACAGCGTCTCTACTTCCTCCGCAAACTGAGGAGAGCCAGAGCCCCGGCCCCCATCATGTGCACCTTCTACAGAGGCACCATCGAGAGCATTCTAACGAGCTGCATCACTGTGTGGTATGGCGCCTGCAATGCGTCCTGCCGCAAGACACTCCAACGCATAGTGAGAGCAGCTGAGAGGATTGTTGGTGTCTCTCTCCCCTCCCTCCAGGACATCTACAACACCCGTCTCACCCGCAAAGCCCTCTGCATTGCGGGTGATCCCACCCACCCGACACACAGCTTCTTCAGTCTGCTGCCATCAGGGAGGAGACTGCGGAGTCTCCAGGCCAGGACCAGTAGACCGAAGGACAGCTTCATTCATCAGGCTGTCAGGAAGCTGAACTCCCTCCCGACCTTGCCCCCCCTCCCCTCTTTTGCCCCACGCACCACTGAACTCTGACCCCCCCCCTTACACACTGTGACCCGCACCAGTCACTTAGTGCACCACTGGACAGCCCACTACCTCAGTCAGTATTGAACTGACCCCACTCAACTACCTCTTCTGTCACTTTAAACAGCCTGATAAGCTATTTTTGCACTACACTCTTTATATCTGCACAGTTTTCGTTTTGTTAAGCTCTTTTTGCACTACACTCATATCTGCACAGTTTTGTTTTGTTTAGTTTTGTTTATTTAACCGATTTGCATTTCATCTGCCATGTGCCTTATGCCACTTAATCTAACTCTTTTCTACAATGTCCTTATTTGTATATTTGTATAGTTTGTTTTTATATTTTAAACTGTATTTATTTGCATTCTACGTCTACTGTTAGTGTTTTATTGTTAACTGTATGCACCATGGGTCTGAGAGTCACGCAATTTCAATTCTCTGTATGTATGTGCTGTACATGTGGCAGAATTGACAATAAAGCAGACTTTGACTTTGACTTTGACTATTATGTAGTTTTGACTCATTTGGTCATTTGGTTACCAGGTGTGCATTTGGAGTCTCCAAGTGTCCTTTTTGAAAGGACGCCTAGACTTTTTGGGGAAAAAAGCTTACAGAAGCTACATTTTTAGGAGTATCATCCTCAAATTTGAATCAAAACATGGTCAGAGATTCAGCTTTATCCTTATGGTGTTTTCAGGCCTTTGACATAAAAGTTTCATCAATTTTTCCCTTGGTGATGTTCATTCAAAGAAATCGGAAGTCACTTTCATGTATATTTTACCATATTTTACTGTTATTACACTACCTTTGAGTTATTATGACTCTTGGCTAACATAGTTTCAAACAAGACCAGATTTGTGAATATAGACCATAGGGTTCAAGAGCTACAGACATTTTTATTTGGGTATGTCGTTTTTCAGAAAATGCTCAAAAATAGGGGCGCAGGTTAAGAGGTTAAATGAGCCTGAAAATGCTCATTCGTCTATTGTTACCCTTACTTGTGATGTTGTTACTGATAGCCCTGATGACGAAGATGATGGAGTGATAGTTCGGCATACATATCAGCAATTTGCCAGACTTAAGAATTCTGAAGTCTTGGCTAATTTATGTTCTTCTTTATCTCACCTGCCTGATTCTCAGAGATTTGATATTGAACAGCTAATTCATGATTTTCCTACTCGGACAACAGTATTGAAGCATGATATTGATGTAAGTAATGCTGCTCCGATTAAGCAACATGCTTATATAAACGTTCTGTCATGAAGAATGAAGCTGAGTATCTACTGAAAAATGGTTTAGCAAAGCCGAGTTGCAGTCCATGGAGTTCACCTTGTTTACTGGTTACCAAAAGTGACGGATCCGCCAGATTTTGCACAGATTGTAGCAAGGTAAACGCTGTGACTATACCTGATTGTTTCCCGTTAACTCGCATGGAAGACTGTGTAGACACCCTTGGTCCTGTGAAGTTCGTCAGTAAGCTAGATCTGCTAAAAGGCTACTGGCAGGTGCCCCTAACAACTCGTGCTTCTGATATTTCTACGTTCGTGACACCGGATAGCTTTGCGCAATATTGCGTAATGGCTTTCCGTATGCGGAACGCACCTGCTACGTTTCAGAGACTCGTTAATATGGTACTTTCTGGTGTTCCGAATTGTAATGCATATTTAGACGATCTTGTAATTTATTCATCTGACTGGAATGATCATGTGTCAATTTTGCGCGATGTATTTTCACGCCTTGCAGAAGCTTCCCTGACATTAAATCTTGCTAAATGCGAGTTTGGACAAGCTACTATCACATACTTGGGGAGGGAAGCAGGGCAAGGACAAGTAAGACCTGTGGAGGCGAAAGTAACTGCTGTTGCAGAATTTCCCATTCCGACTACGCGTAAAGAATTGCGTAGGTTCTTGGGAATGGCAGGTTATTACTGAAATTTTCAACTATCGTTAATCCACTTACATCACTTCTCAGTCCTTCATGTCCATTCAAATGGAATGATGCGTGTCAAAATGCCTTTGACAATGTGAAGGCATTGTTGTGCAATGCACCTGTCCTCATTGCTCCGGACCGTGCCAAATCCTTCACATTGGAAATTGATGCGAGTTTGGTTGGTGTGGGTGCTGTACTGATCCAGGAGGATACCCGTGAAATAGAACACCCTGTGTGTTTTTTCTCACGTAAGTTTAACAAACATCAGTTCAACTACTCCACTATTGAGAAAGAAACACGGGCACTTCTGATGGCTTTACAGTATTTTGATGTGTATATCAGCTCAAGTAATATGCCTGTAACTGTGTTCACTGACCACAATCCTTTGGTGTTCTTAGCTCGCATGTATAATCACAATCAATGGTTAATGCGCTGGTCTTTAATCGTACAAGGTTACAACTTGGTGATTAAACACAAAAAGGGGTCAGAAAATATCATTGCTGATGCCTTATCTAGAGCTTGATTAGTGATGTAATAACTTGTTTAAAAACTTATATTTGTAAAATTATATTGTTTTTTTTAAAGGGGGGAGTGTTACGTTCCTTGTTTGTATTTGTTTGCCCCTTGTATTTTCCGTTCTTTTTCCTCTCTGCCGCTTAGTTTTTTTTTTTTCTTGATTCTTAGGTTTCATCTATTGGCTGACTCAGTCCTCCAGTCGACCAATTAGGCTGGACCTACTCGCTATAAAAGGGGCCGGGCCTCCTTGGCTGTTGTCAGTCATCCTGCGTTCCAGCCAGCAGGCGGCTGTCCATTTGTTGTCAACCGAGTTCATTCTGTTGTTCAATTGAGTTATGGATTTTGTTTAGTTAGGTTCTGCTGAATTATTTAGTTGATCTGTTACTCTTTTCGTTATTCACTAATTTGAGACTTTTGAGTTTTCGTCTAGACGCAGTAAAACAGATTAAGAACACCTGTAGGGCTACTGCACGATTAGTAGGCTACTTTAATTATTAGTTTACTATGCTGTGTAATTCAGATTGTCTAAATCAGACCAGTATGGCTTTTGTCACCTGGAACCTGTTAGAATAACCTTGGGAAAAGGAGATAGGTAAGCCTTTGTATTTAAGTTTAGTTTCCTTGTTAATTTTAGGTAAGGAGTGACAGTCACCTGTGTATTTTTATTATTAATGAGAGTAGTTTAGGTTGGGCGTCAGATACGCTGAAGCTTGCGGTTTTATTTCTACATTATTTGTTTGGTAATTAGATTAGTTGGGTTGGGATTTAGTAATTAGGGTTGTTTTGTTGTTTTGGTGTCACTCATTTTTCTCATAATCCAATTAAAGAACTTATATTTCTTCAATGATTATGATTAGTACATCTCCCAAATAAATTGAACCGGTCATAACTATGCTTACTTGTCTCCCGGACATTTTCTTCCATGGTTTGCTTCAGCGTCAGTTGTGTCTCACTTAAACGTTACGAAACATCCCCAAAAATATCTAACTCGTAACAGTGAGCATCTTGAACGGTAGCTTGTGAAGGGCCCGGTTCAAGACACGCAGATCCAAGATTGTTCGTAACCCACTGCCTTTCTTGGGTACAATGAAGTAAGGGCTGTAAAACCCCGTTTTCATATCGGCTGGAGGGACCGGCTCTATCGCATCCTTCGCCAGTAGGACTGCGATCTCTGCACGCAAGACGGGCATCTGCAGCCTTCACTGAAGTGAAGTGGATGCCCCTCAACTTGGGAGGACGCCGGGTGAACTGAATCGCATAGCCGAGTAAGATGGTCCACAGCAGCCAGCGAGACAGGCTGGGTAGTGCTACCAGGCACCCAGACACTGTACAAGCGGGACCAGCGGGACCACCGACGTACCCACGGTGGGGCAGCAAGGTGGAACACAGGGACTGAAGAGGGGTCTGAGTGTGCAGTACAATGCTTACCTGGTTCCACGGTTTGGCAGAGGGTGCGTGAGTAGGGCCTCTGATGATGCTCTCGAACCGCACGCTGCTGCCTGCTGGCGACAGAGGAGGATGAGTGTGGTCCGGTGTTGGTCCGTCTGTGACTCTCCATGCCCTCTTGGGACCCAGACCCAGAGACAGAGAAACTGCTCTTTTGTCGAGATTTTTTGAAACAAAAGATTCTCCACCTGGCCCTCCTCCGGTGGAGGGACAGGTGCATTCACCATCTCCTGAGGAGCAGTTTCTTCTCTCTCTGGGTCGCTCATCCCGGGGCCTCTTGCTCTTTCGCTCACTGCCAGGTTTGATGGGGGCCTGGACGGGCGGGGTGGCCTGCCTACTCCCAGCTCCACGGCGCTGCTTGGCTGGAGGCTGCTGCGGCCGGCAGACGGGTGGAGGCAGCAGCAGCCCACCAGGGCAGAACGTGTCGGATCACCTCAGTCTGCTCCTGTGCAGCCAAGAACTGCTGGGCCATGTTCTCAACTGCGTTGCCGAAGAGGCCGGTCTGGGACACAGGGACCTTGAGGAACCGAACTTTGTTGGCGTCTGTCATGTCGACCAGACACAGCCAGAGGTGACGCTCCTTTACCACAAGTGTGGACATCGCATGACCCAGAGAACTCGCGGTGACCTTTGTCACTCGGAGTCAGTTGCGGTTCGGAGCTCTTTCAGAACTTCTGGATTGTGACCACCCTTGTGCAGGTCCCTCACTGCTATAGCCTGAAGAACCTGCAGTAACGTGTGTAAGGCGGAGGCAGCTTCTCCACAGGCTGCATTAGCATTGCCGGACAGACCAGACAAGTACCTACAGGCCTGGGAGGGAAGGCACGGTTTGCCCTGCCGGGTGGAGGCGGTATTAGGACAAAACTGCATCGCAACTGACCGCTCCACCGGGGGGACCCCCGTATACCCTTTAGCTGCACCACCGTTGAGGGTGGTGAGGAAGGAGGAGCTAGCAGGTTGGTTTCTGGCAGTAAAAGTTGCCATCCACGACCTGGTAAGCTCCCCATGCACCTCCGGGAAGAAAGGCACCGGGGCAGGGCGCTGAGAACCAGTGCAAGCTACCCTAAGAAACCAATCGTCCAACCTTGAGGGCTCGGGACATGGTTGAGGTCTCCACTCAAGCCCTACCCTCTCGGCAGCCCGGGAAAACATAATCGTCATTTCAGAATCCGACTCATGCATTGCTGCCCGGAGAGAGGCAGCACAGCCGAATCTTCCTCTCCAGAAAGCTCTGGCACCACCCGTGCCACCACCTGAAGTAGTCCTCGCCTGGCTGCAGCCAGGATGAGAACCAGATTGAGGCAGAGGCAACGGAGCGCCATCCTTTTGAGATAACAGAGCCTAGCCCGCAACTCCTTTTCCCGCAATGAGAACAAGATAAGTAATAAGTAAGCTGCACGGATGAACCAAGAGTGATCAGTGATCGCAATGTTGTGATCGCACACGTCCAAAGGTTGAGGAATGAAACAGATGAATCGTTGTAATTTAAGAATAGAATCACATTGGTGTCTGAATCGTGTCTGAAAGGATCACTAATCTTTCTTCAGCCAAATCCCAATAAATGCAGGAATGCGCCATGACTGTATGACATCATTTCGCTAGACCTAAATAAGTCATATTTATTTATTTACTAAGTCTATATATATATATATATATATATATATATATATATATATATATATGTATATATATAATATATATTTTTATTATTATTTACTAAGTCAGCAGTCGGATAGCTCCTCCCCCTCCGCTACATTATTAAATCTGCGACAGTTGAGTGCATGAAGTGTACACATTTCACACTAAGTTTTTTCAGCCAGGTAATGGCATAATATTGGAATTTAATGTGCACGTTTTCAAGTTGATATGATTCTTTAGGGTCTTAATGAAAAGTCTATAACATACTTTGGTTAGAATTTCTCAATGGTAGTGTAATCAGTAGTTTTCAGCTAGCTGTTTTTTAGTCCATGTTGCTTTAAATGCTAATAAGCTCTGCTGACCCCGCCCCTCTCCTCCTTGGAGTGACGAGCAGACTGTAAACTTCAGCCACGAAACTGGCTAACTAGCACATTATTAGGAAAGGCGATTTCCAAAGATTCATAAAAACCCTTATACTCACTTCTTCTGTAGATGAAGCTGGATCACAAATGATTCACGCGAACATAGGCACATTTATGTAGATTGGGATCAGCGCATTCCCTTCAAAACGAAAGTAACATTAATCCTCTGTCTTCAGCAGCTCAGATGTCGGGAGTAAATGACTACTGCTATATTCATTATTACATCCAACAACAAAACACCTCTATCGCTTAATTGGAGACATTCTTGTCTTCCCCTGCACCGGAGTTGACACAATGGTGAATAGTTTTCAGCTCACTCAGGGTGGGTCTAAGGTAAGACAGCCTTGTCAATCAACTATCGTGGGAGTGGCCTGTACAGAACTACGTCATTCTGACAGGAATCTCAGAACAGCCTGATTTGAGAAAGGGGATTTTAAAACAGGGATTTAAAAAAAAAATAAAAACTCTGGGTGGATTTTTATCATTATAGATGGATATGTACACACACTTCCAACACACATTTACATTCAAACAACTTGTAAAGGGAATTTTGCATCCGATGACCCGTTTAAAGCTGTTTAGTGTAATGAACATGTTAGGTATCCTACCACAGCCAACAGCGCAGACTTCCTTTCATCACAGACGGTTGGAAACATGTTCCATCTTCAAAAAGATCAGGGACTTTTGATTTGGAGCTGGCTCTAAACTCTGTGTATACCTCCATTTGTGTCAGTTGCTGCCTATGTAGTGATTCAAATTACTCACTAATGAGTGAACACACATGGCTGAACAGAAAGCTCTGTGGTTTTCTTAAAATTCATATTTTATTTGGTTTTATTTTGACTGAAATCATCTGCTGTAAGTGACAACGTCTTAATATATACTGTCATTATTCAGTTCAAGAAGGCATAGTAAAACATAACTAATGCATCCCACATGCACAGTGTTTCCAGGTTGCTATCCAAAATTGAGAGCCACCTGTGTGATAAGATGATTCCAAGTATTCCGCAAATTTCTCTGAGGCCTTCCTTCATATCAGCTGACCATTTGACTCAAAAGTGCTTCACAGAAGAAGGTGACACGTCTTATCTCCTGAAGTATTTCAGTGGATCTCCTGCCCATTGAAAAATCATGAAGAGCTTTTGAATCTTTAGCCACCTTTTGTGTCGGTTCAATAATACCTGATGTAACTCACAAGAGGAAGAGAATTCCCTGCAACTGAAAAATGTCTAGAATATTCTAGAAGAATGGTTTAATATCATATAAATGACTCAGAATTCAAAATGTTTAGGTTTTACAGTGTATTGTAACTTATACCGTCATGTCTGTTGTAGTTCCCTACTGATGTTAAAAAAACACTGATAATAAAACGGACACTTCATGTTTTTATGAGTACCAATTCATCTGTTTCCTTTTATAGACAGTTTTCACCCACACAACATTTCAACGTGGTTTCCTTAAGGCAGAGAAGTCTTGATGACGTGCGTACGCTGCATCACCTGACCTCACTACTGAATAATGAATTTTGTGTGTTTCCACAGATGATTCAAACACTGGCTCATTAAAAACTCCTTATTCCTTACTTTGCAAAACAATGTCTATACGCTCACTTAAGGTGGTTTTTGAGTTGTGCAAAAAAACAGTTAATGCGAATAATTGGAGATGGAAACGTAATTGTTACTTTGCACTATAGATTGGCATAACCAAACTAACCAGTGGACCGATCTTGTTGCACGGCATCTGAAATGTTGTTATGGTCATTTTGAAATGCCTGAGTAAAGTCTATGGAGCGAATTTTGTGCCGATATTCATCAAACAAATCCAGCGTTTTGCAAATAAACACAATCTGCTTTGCAAAGAAAAACTCGACTTTCAAACAAACGTAAACTGATTTGCAAATATAAAACTCTATTTGAGAGAAAATGCAGAGGTATGGACAAATATTTATTGTGTGTTACAACTGTGAGACTCATTTGCCTTTTTATGACGAAATGTGACTTGATTTTCTCACAAATGCATGCAGGTGGATTTTCTCACGTGTGCAAACAGATTTTCTCACAAATGCAATCCAAAAACAGCAGATGGCGCTGTTGGTCATTTTACGCTAGTCTCTTGAGACCCGAAACACCTCTTTACCTTTTCAGGGAATACAGCAGACCAACATGAGTGGAGAACAGGTGAGTTTCTGTCTTACTATGTCTATAATTAACCATTTAGCCTAGGTGTTTTCACAAAGCGTCCCCACTACAATGTCAGTGAAATTCACAATAAGTGCTGTAAAGTTGTTAACATGATTGATTAGTTCAAAAATCAGTAGTGACATGGCTAAACATTTAAGTAGGTAGTCTTTCTCTATAAAAACTGATCCATTCTCTGTACCTCTATAGAATTATACCCATATAGACACCATCTGCAGGATATAAAATATATAGGCTACATATGTTGATACAATTGTTCAACATTCAAAAAAATGCAAGGGTATAACAATAAATTGTCACAATATATTGATATTGTAATACTAAAATGCTGATGTATTTTGGATAGCGACAACTGTGTACTAAAAATTTACTTTATTTTTACGTTAGGTCAATTAAGATTTATTGTCATTCTGCTATATATGTTGAGACATAGCCTAAAGTGGATAGAAATGTTGTAGGCTGCCTCTGCAGTAAAAGTTTAAACAAGTATAAAACTACACATAGACAACCTACTGAAAGTAGTATGCTAAACTAATTACAAATAGGCTACTATAATCAAACTAGTTTAAGTTCAGATGAGCTTTATTGTGATTCAGCTACATAAATGTACCGAAATATTATCTAAACATCGATATCCCTTTTGAAAATTAACCATGGTTTTACTAAATAAATACCATGGTATTTGCAGAAAAGCTGCCATTACAGAAATGGTAACCTGCAAAAAAAAAAAAAAACATGGTTACCACACTTTTACTATGGTAAAACCAACTTTAATGTGCCAATGAAGAAAATTCCCAGAGACTGCAGAGAACGCATCCTGTTTGTTTTCTTTATTTCACAAAAGCACATTGTTCTGTTGTTATTAAAACTATACACAAATAAAAGTAGAACCTTTGCAGTTTAAAACTATGCAATACTCGTATCTGTATTTTTAGTTATTATCACGAAAACGTGACAAAACCCACGGTCTTCGACCCCAAAGATTATTTTCTAATCATTCCATTGTTAAAATCATTCTGAAATACTGGTAAACCACTGTTTATTAAAACGCTGAATTTAGTATTATATCAGCATGAACTTGATAATTCTCCCCAATTCACAGGACAAGAGTGACACCAGAAGAGAAATATTCATCATTTTGCTTAGCTACAAAATTACATAATTATTTTAGACACAAATGATTGCACAGTGTTATAACATTTAAAAAGTTTTAGATATTGCACTAAATAATGGGATTTGTTTTCAATTTTTTTTCTTAATAATTAATGACCTCTTGGGTGATATTACTATATCTGCTACTAAATTAAATTGTCTAAGCTTTCGTTTTTGGTATACAATATTGTCGCTATCCATAATACATTTGCATTTTAAAATTACTATATATTGTGTCACAATATACTGTTATACCCTTGCATTGTTTTGAATGTTAAATAATTGAATCAACATATGTAGCCTATATATTCTATATCCCACAATCCAACAGAGGATAAGAGGTACAGAGAATGGATCAGTTTTTATAGAGAAAGATTACCTACTTAAATGTTTAGCCATGTCACTACTGATTTTTGAAATAATCAATCATGTTAACAACTTTACAGCACTTACTGTGAATTTCACTAACATTTTAGTAGGGACGCTTTGTGAAAACACCTAGGCTAAATGGTTAATTATAGACATAGTAAGACAGAAACTCACCTGTTCTCCACTCATGTTGGTCTGCTGTATTCCCTGAAAAGGTAAAGAGGTGTTTTGGGTCTCGAGAGACTAGCGTAAAATGACCAACAGCGCCATCTGCTGTTTTTAGATTGCATTTGTGACAAAATCTGTTTGCACACGTGAGAAAATCCGCCTGCATGCATTTGTGAGAAAATCAAGTCACATTTCGTCATAAAAAGGCAAATGAGTCTCACAGTTGTAACACACAATACATATTTGTCCATACCTCTGCATTTTCTCTCAAATAGAGTTTTATATTTGCAAATCAGTTTACGTTTGTTTGAAAGTCGAGTTTTTCTTTGCAAAGCAGATTGTGTTTATTTGCAAAACACTGGATTTGTTTGATGAATATCGGCACAAAATTCGCTCCATAAAAGTCTTTCATCAAAGTATTTCTGTACAATTGCCTCCCAAAACTCTTACACAACGTTCCAAACAGCAGGCATCCATCTCCGAAAGCAATGACCGCATTTACTGTTTTGTCTGCTCACTCTGAGGCACAAGTAATTTATTATATATGAAAATTATTATATTCATTGGCTTCTCTTACTTTTCTTAATGATATTTCCAGTTTATCAAGAAGTGACGATTTTGTTCTCTTTGACTCATTGGAGGGAAACAGTGCAATATTCCAGTTTTGCACATAAGTTAAATTCGCAACTTTGGATGGCAACCCAGCTACAGTAATGATGTAATTAATCTTGACTGATTTCAGTTACGGTATTCCTTATTTCATGCCTACAAAATACCACATTTAATTGATGATTATTGATGTTGTTCTTTTGACTTATTTCAGATTTGTCAGGCATCAGATCTGTAAATTCAATCCTGTTCAAGTGCAGGGTTGTTTAAAGGGTTACTCCACCCCAAAATGAAAATTTTGTCATTAATCACTTACCCCCATGTCGTTCCAAACCCGTAAAAAGCTTTGTTCGTCTTCGGAACACAATTTGAGATATTTTGGATGAAACCGGGAGGCTTGTGACTGTCCCATTGACTGCCAAGTAAATAACACTGTCAAGGCCCAGAAAAGTATGAAAAGCATCGTCAGAATAGTCCATCTGCCTTTATTCAACAATTCGTCTCCTCTGGTTCAGCGTAGTGCCATTTTGGAGAATATCTGCTGGACGCAAGCAGCGTATGCTCTTGTGTGTCAGCTGTGCCACAAGTATGTCTTCTACGTTTGTTTACTCTTTGATTTGAATGAAAACAGTGCATCCGGTATGCGGCTGACACACAGAGATGCTTGCGTCCAGCGGATATTCACCAAAATGGCGCTAAGCTGAACCAGAGAAGACGAATTGTTGAATAAAATCATCATTTTGTTTTCTTTGTGCAGAAAAAGTGTTCTCGTCGCTTCATTAAATTCAGATTGAACCACTGATGGCAGATGGACTATTCTGACGATACTTTTCATACTTTTCTGGGCCTCGACAGTGCAATTTACTATGCAGTCAATGGGACAGTCACAAGACTCCCGGTTTTCATCCAAAATATCTTAAATTGTGTTCCGAAGACAAAGCTTTTACGGGTATGGAACAACATGGGGGTAATTAATGACAAAATTTTCATTTTGGGGTGGAGTGTCCCTTTAAAGTAAACTGGATTAGATTTGAATAATTGTGCTCATACTTTAATTGCTCAAGTAGAGAAGGCAGCAAATGTTCATTTACAAGCTAAAACAGAATTCAAAAACTGAGAAAAACAAAAAGTAACAGCTTTGCTTGAAAACCATAGACAATACTCAACAAATGAACTGAGGAAACAGAGGGCATTAAACACAAATGTTAAGACAAGACATGGGTGCACAACATAATCAGTAACTATGGAAACAAACTGACACATGAGAAGAAAAGGAAACAGGAACTAAACTCATGGAAACAATGACATACAAACAAAAAGTCCATGTAACTGAAACAGAAACAGAATTTAAACTTTAGAATCACAACTAACAGGTAATTTTGATAATAATAAAAAAATGTATTTCTACGACACTAGAATATAAACTAAATGACTCTGATCCCCATCAGCAAAATAGACTTTAAAATAAGCACAGATACATATTAGCCCCTTTCACACAGTAATACCAGTAAATTGCCGTAAAATTACCAGAACGACCAGTAAATACAAAAATGTGCTGTTCACAAAGGCAACGACGTTCCGTCTTTTTTCTAGTAAAGCACCATTCACACATCCATTTCAAAATCCTGGTAAATTCTGACATCATTAACCAGAAATGGCCTCTAAAAAGCTACATCTCCCAGTGTTGTTTTTGTAAACATGGAGGGGTATACATGATCAGTGCTTTTGTTGATGTTTTCATTTTTGTGTCAAACGTTCACATTCATGCAGCGCTTTTGGCCCAGAGACATCGTATTACACGACTTCAAACCGAACCACACAGCGTGGAGTAAATGCATCATCTGCGTCAGAATTTTATGATTGGCCCAGAGCAGTTAAATTTTGAATTTCAGTGGCTCTTGATTGGCCCAGAGTAGACGTCTTATGTCACTGCGTTCTGAACTTGTAAGTGCTCATACCGGTAATCTTCATTCTGCATTCACACACAGCATCATTCCAGCAGTTTACTGGTAATGTTACAACTTCTCATTATTTTTGAAAAGGTCATGTTTACTCATGATCTCTTTACAACAATTTGCTGGTAATTTTCCAGTAAAGTCTGTATGTGTGAAAGGGGCTAGTGTCACTCACCGTGACACACATACTGTCTATATGAGGATTTATTACACACATTTATTCTGATGTTATTTCAGAGCCAGAAGTTCAGCTATAGTATTTATGTAATGAAAAGAAAATAAAAGACTCAGTAACATCTCGCTGTGACTGATTTATCATGCAGCTGATTATCTGTTCTGATTCATCTACACAGTTTGACTGATGATCCAATACTAGCCCCAGATTTATAATAAACCCTAAACCCAGGATAGAGCGGCTGAGTGAATGTGGTCTGGACTGTGTGGATGAGGCTCATTTTGTCAGAGACGCTGTAGAAGGACAGAGTTCCTGCACTGTGATCCACATACACTCCTATTCTACGGCTGATAGACTTTACAGGAAGTTTAGTCTCTTTGTTACTGTGTAAGAATGAGTATCTGGATGAAGAGCAGAACAAACTCCAGGAATGATCATTACGTCCAAACAAACACTCTTTACCCCATCCCTTCCTGCGGATGCACTTATATGACACTGATATAAATACATTATTTCCACTCCACTCAATCTCCCAGTAACAGCGTCCACACACACTGTCACTACACAACACCTGAAGATTATATCCATCAAATCTGACAGGTTGTTCAGGATATGGCTGCTCTGTGTCAGTGACAGTAATCATTCTGTTCCTCTCAGACAGACGGAAGCGTTTATTCACTGTGTTTGGATCCATAGTGAGCTGATGGGAATCTGATGGAAATGAAACATATCAGAAGAAAATTACACAATTTACACAAATTATCACAAGAAATTATGAACCTGTTTGATATTTTATTGTAGCTGATATCTTAATGGCTTACCACTAGAAGCGCCACGGGGTAAATTTTACCCGTGGCTGTTTTTCAAATGTACATAACAGATTTTCAATGAAATATTCAAGTCTCCCAGTCATTGACTTTTACTAAAATTGTGTGATTTACAATCCCCTGTTGTTAAAAATTGTTTAGATAAAACCAGATCAAAAGTGGGGCATTTATACCTATAAGCGCCAGTGAGTTTACCCACTATATAATGCCTGTATTTTCCTGCTGTCATTTTCTTGCCGCTTATGTTTTAACATTGTACATTGCTAGGCAACGCCTTTCACTCACTGAATTAGCAGTTATCATTTTCACAAATAAAGACAAAATGAGTAAAAGAAGGCAATTTATGGATGCTGAAGAGGTATAAGAAGCACTAAATACCATGAGCGATGGAGAGTCTGATGGTGGGGAGATAAGTAAAGCGTCCTGAGTCGGCTCAGCATCTGACGGCTCATATAACAGCGATCAAGATATCATATTTATGTTTTAGCCTAATGTTACTCATAATTGTTCAAAATTTGGATTATTTAATTTTTGTTTTGCCATGTCTATCGTTTATTGTTCACTTCTGTTATTTATTCTAGTCTGCCCAATTCCTGAAGAAAAAAAAATCCAATCTATGACGTAATGAATAAAACCATTTTTGATTACCCGAAGTTTATTGGTGTTGTTCTCTTATTCAAATTATAAATGATATAACTAAACAAATTAATAATTAATTAGGTGAAGCTGTGTGCTTGAATTTGTCATCGCAACATGCAGTGTGATGAATTGTTTCTCATTATTGTCTATTGGCTATTTTAGTAATTTAAATAACATAGGTCAATATATTATGTGTTATGATTATATTATCATATCTTAATATATTAATTAATGACATTGTAGTATAATATTACACCACCCAAATATGTATTTACTTCCTTCTAATTCTCGCGTTGTCAGTGCAGGCTTCTTTAGCTTATATTGACCGTTATGAAAAGTGATTAGTGGCCTGCATAAAAAAAGCCTTGAACATAAAACAGGACAAAAATATAGTTGATGACTAGACAATCATTTCATGACTCTAGACACTTCTTTGTAAAGACAGTGGCAAAATAATATGTTCTTTAGCCATATAAAAACAGTTGCCATGTACGTGGGTACAATTTACCCGCTGGCGGTTTTAGGTATACAGCGACCCCTGGTGGTTCTGGTGTTAATGTTGAATGTTGAATCAGTAGTGTCTCAGTACAGCTTACCAGATATCCTGTGCAAATCATCATTTGCATGATCAGTTATTAAATTTTTACTGTTTAATTAATTTGTTATTGCAAAATTCTATAAGGTTTTCATTCAAGTTCTACAGAAAGAACATGAACACACTCAGTTTTAAGTGACTTACATTGTAGGAATTCATTCCTGGTTCTGGGAACAGTGTTGGTGAATGTGACTGTGGAAATCAACAGACATGAACAGTGTGATTCTCATGTCATGAGAAAAAGATTCCAGCATCCTGCATGTTTAATGTTTAGGTGATGGAGAACTCATTTCTGAGCAGATGAATCTTCAGGAATTTACCTTTGTCAGAGATCTTTTTGAGCTCCTCTTTGCAGAAATCCTCAAGTTTATCTTTCAGCTGATGGACAGATTCTCTCATGCCATCAAAAGAAAAATACTGAGAACTGAAGGCAATGATGGGTATGTCTGAAGGTTCAGGAGTTGCTGAGAGAGACTGGAAACTCTACAGAAACAAATCAAAAATCATCACATAATTTACTTCACCCAATAACCTGCACTATTATCAAATTTGTGTGGCTCTTGTTGACTTGATTTGACTGCATTCTTCTCATATTCATTCAACTCATATTCACAAGGTCCCAATATCAGGTTGACTTTGGTTTCAATATTTTAAAGCATTGCAAATACAAACCCTCACATCATGTTAGGGGTCTTCACAATCTATATCATCAACATGTTACAGGCAAACAGTTATGAAAATACAATTTTACCAATTTCATCAGGTTTGAAGATCATCTCGCCCAAGTCAATACTAGGGTAGGGTATTGTTTAAATTTGATCAATTCCGATTCCGTTTCTGATTATCGATACCAATTCTTTTCAATTCCCAGTTTCGATTCCAATGTGATTAAAAAAAATTATATCAAACATATTTATTCCGTCTCTTTTTGCAAAACATTTAGTTGCAGCTGAATACCATGAACAAAAATCAGAAGGCTGCATAAAACTGGACTTCTCTCACGATTCTGAAGATAAAACATTAGACAACTAAACAAAATCACATGTAATTTATGAATGAATGATTCAATGATTTACTTGTTTCATTACTGGATGAATCAGGATTTCTGAAGGAATCTCTTGAACGATTCAAAGAGATTTTGACAGCCCCTTTTCGCCACCTGCTGGCATAACAATGTAATTGAAAAATCTTTATTTGAAGAGTCACATTATTTTCAAAAGGTGATTTTACTCGGATCGTTACCGTACAAATCAGAGTTTATATCCGAACTATAAACTTTTATCCCAGTACTTCTGTGATTAGTTGAATGTTTGTTACACAGAAATAATGATAGTGTGTGGTTGCAAAAACTGTGAAGCTGTTTCACTCATATAATCAGAATCAGAATCAGAATCAGAATGAGCTTTATTGCCAGGTATGTTGACACATACAAGGAATTTGTTTTCATGACAGAAGCTATCGCAGCGCAACAGAATGACAGTGACAGAACAAAAAACAGATAATAAGAAGAAGAATTAAAAAGAACAAGTAAATAAGGAATAACAGTATACAAATTGACAATTGTATGTACAGGTATATAACAGTAGACAGTTTTGTATGTACAGGTATATTAGTGCAAATTGAAATGTAGACTAAGTATGTGTGTTAGATAAATAAGTGTATAAATAGTGTGTGTTATTATTGTCAAGTGTTCATGAGATGGATTGCCTGAGGGAAGAAACTGTTCCAGTGCTTGGTCGTTCTGGTGCTCAGAGCTCTGTAGCGTCGACCAGGCGGTAACAGTTCAAAGAGGGAGTGTGCTGGATATGAGGGGTCCAGAGTGATTTTGCCAGCCCTTTTGCTCACTCTGGATAAGTACAGTACTTGGAGAGTGGGGAGGGTTGTACCAATGATTCGCTCAGCAGTCCGGACTACACTCTGTAGTCTTCTGAGGTCAGATTTGGTAGCTGAGCTGAACCAGACAGTTATTGAAGTGCAGAGGATGGATTCAATGATGGCGGAGTAGAACTGTTTCAGCAGCTCCTGTGGCAGGTTGAACTTCCTCAGCTGGTGAAGGAAGTACAACCTCTGCTGGGCCTTTTTCACAATGGAGTCTATGTGAATGTCCCACTTCAGGTCCTGGGAGATGGTGGTACCCAGGAACCTGAATGACTCCACTGCAGTCACAGTGCTGTTCATGATGGTGAGTGGGCGGAGTGCAGGGGGGTTTCTCATGAAGTCCACGATCATCTCCACTGTTTTGAGCATGTTCAGCACCAGGTCGTTAAGACTGCACCAGACAGCCAGCTCCTTAACCTCCTGTCTGTAAGCAGACTCGTCACCGTCCTGAATGAGGCCGATGAGTGTGGTGTCGTCTGCAAACTTCAGGAGCTTGACAGAGGGGTCTTTAGATGTGCAGTCGTTGGTGTACAGGGAGAAGAGCAGTGGGGAGAGAACGCAGCCCTGGGGGGTGCCAGTGCTGATGGTGCGGGTGCTGGATGAGAATTTGCCTAGCCTCACTAGCTGCTGCCTGTCTATCAGGAAGCTGTTGATCCACTGACAGAAGGAGGTGGGTACAGACAGCTGAGTTAGTTTGGGCAGGAGGCGGCTTGGAATGATAGTGTTAAAGGCTGAGCTGAAGTCCACAAACAGGATCCTCACATAAGCCCCTGGTCTGTCTAGATGCTGCAGAACATAATGCAGTCCCATGTTGACTGCATCGTCCACAGACCTGTTTGCTCTGTAGGCAAACTGAAGAGGATCCAGCGAGGGTCCAGTGATGTCCTTCAGGTGGGCCAGCACCAGTTTTTCAAATGACTTCATGACCACAGACGTTAAAGCCACAGGTCTGTAGTCATTTAGTCCTGTAATTTTGGATTTCTTTGGGATGGGGATGATGGTGGAGCATTTGAAGCATGAAGGGACTTCAGTGTTCTGTTGAAGATCTGTGTGAAGATGGGGGCCAGCTGGTCAGCACAGGATTTCAGACAGGCTGGTGTCACACAATCTGGGCCTGGTGCTTTTTTTCCTTTTCTGCTTCCGGAAGACCTGGCAGACCTCGTCTTCGCTGATCTGAATTGCAGCTGTGGGGGAGAGGGGGGCTGCTGGAGGTGTTAATGGTTGTGTGGAGAGGTGTTCAGGGCGGGTGTGGGGTGTTTTTTCAAACCTGCAGTAGAACTCATTCAGATCGTCTGCCTGTTGTTGATTCTCCACAGTGCTGGGGGATGGTGTCTTGTAGGTGGTTATATCTTTCAGACCTTTCCACACTGATGCTGAGTCGCTGGAAGAGAATTGGATCCTTATTTTTTCAGAATAATTTCTCTTTGCCACTCTGATCTCCTTTTCCAGTGTGTATTTGGCTAGTTTATACAAGACTTTATCCCCTTTCCTGTAAGCATCTTCTTTGGGGAACGCCATCAGCATGACCGGTGTCTGAAGCATATATCTAAACACGACAATAACATTGCCCGGCGACAGCCTATGACGTCATTACCTGGCGCCGCCACAGTATAAAGGGGCGCCGGGAAAATACGTCATTCACTTCTTCGTCTGAAGCTTGCGTCCGAAGCATGGCACGAGCCTAGAGGACGCAGTGTCTCGTTCCCTACTCAGGGAACCATGGTTACATATGTAACCTGAGATGTTCCCTTCAAGGGAACTTCGAACTGCGTCCTCTAGGGGTCGCTATGGGGAACGGAATACCCACGCCGCCATGCTGAGGGGAGTGCAAAGCCAGGCACAAAAGGCGAGCACTAAGTACCAACTCTACCCGGCTAAGGGAGTTGCCCCTGGGACGGGTGAACGGCTGTCAGTGACATTATCCCCTTCAGCCAAAAACCTGAGCTGCATACCCCAGAACTTACCTGTTAGGGGTCGGGCCTCCTGGACCCAGGGTAGAGCTCAAAGGCTTGGAATCAGAAGCAGAGATTCCTTTAAGGGGATACGACCAAGCACCTAGGATAGTAACTAGGTCTTGGCCTGTCACCCAGGGGCTACTGCTTGCTCTGCATGAGCTCGCTGAAGGAACTGTCTCAACAGATCCTTGGTAGCAACACCCTGTTCAAATCAGTATCACTAGGGATACATAGATAGAGTGGGGCCCAAGGTGAAACCGGGGCCTGACCGACTCAAAGAAAGTGCACGAAACCACAGCGCGTAACCCATACCGTACAGGATTTTAGAAAGACCGGAAAACACTTGGTGTGCGTGGCTTTCAGAAAGTACACAGAGATTAGCGTGCGTACTTACCATAACATGGATTGTAAACACCGTTCTAGGGTTCAGAAGAACATAGGGTCACAGAGCTCTGGGGGAGCGAAGAACCCAACTCTCAGCATGAGAGGGAACTCAGACGCTCAGAAGGGAGCGGCATGCTCATAGGTAACCCTTTATGATGAGGGGAGCAATGCTAGCTCTATCAACAAGGAGAGCAACCCCACAGGGAGGCATAGAGAGGCCTAACAACCTGAGGCTGCTGATGACAGAGTTCTGGGGGAGCGGAGAACCCAACTCTCAGCATGAGAGGGATCTCAGACGCTCAGAAGGGAGCGGCATGCTCATAGGTGACCTTCTATGGTGAGGGGAGCAATGCTAGCTCGACCAACAAACATAGCTCTGGAGAGCGGAGAACCTAACTCTCAGCATGAGAGGGAACTCAGATGCTCAGAAGGGAGCGGCATGCTCATAGGTGACCCTCAATAGTGAGGAGAGCAACGCCAGCTCGACCAACAAGGAGAGCATATGGTCACAGAGCACTGGAGAGCGGAGAACCTAACTCTCAGCATGAGAGGGAACTCAGACGCTCAGAAGGGAGCGGCATGCTCATAGGTGACCCTCTATGGTGAGGGGAGCAATGCTAGCTCGACCAACAAACATAGCTCTGGAGAGCGGAGAACCTAACTCTCAGCATGAGAGGGAACTCAGACGCTCAGAAGGGAGCGGCATGCTCATAGGTGACCCTCAATAGTGAGGGGAGCAACGCCAGCTCGACCAACAAGGAGAGCATATGGTCACAGAGCACTGGAGAGCGGAGAACCTAACTCTCAGCACGAGAAGGAACTCAGACACTCAGAAGGGAGCGGCATGCTCATAGGTGACCCTCTATGGAGAGGGGAGCAATGCTAGCTCTACCAACAAGGATAGCAACCTAACAGGGAGGCATAGAGTGGCCAAACAACCTGAGGCTGCTAAATGACAGCCCTGGAGAGCGGAGAACTCATCTCTCAGAATGAGAGGGAACTCAGACGCTCAGAAGGGAGCGGCATGCTCATAGGTGACCCTCTATGGAGAGGTGAGCAATGCTAGCTCGACCAAAAAGGAGAGCAAACTATCACAGAGCTCTGGGGAGCGGAGAACTCAATTCTCAGAATGAGAGGGAGCTCAGACGCTCAGAAGGGAGCGGCATGCTCATAGGTGACCCTCTATGGAGAGGGGAGCAATGCTAGCTCTACCAACAAGGAGAGCAACCTAACAGGGAGGCATAGAGAGGCCAAAGAACCTGAGGCTGTTGAATGACAGCTCTGGAGAGCGGAGAACTCATCTCTCAGATTGAGAGGGAACTCAGACGCTCAGAAGGGAGCGGCATGCTCATAGGTGACCCTCTATGGAGAGGTGAGCAATGCTAGCTCGACCAAAAAGGAGAGCAAACTATCACAGAGTTCTGGGGA
Organism: Spinibarbus caldwelli; assembly: GCA_039654775.1. Taxonomy (NCBI): domain Eukaryota; kingdom Metazoa; phylum Chordata; class Actinopteri; order Cypriniformes; family Cyprinidae; genus Spinibarbus; species Spinibarbus caldwelli. The sequence goes on along the minus strand of CM077228.1, from coordinate 23,351,473 downwards.
GCGGAGAACTCAATTCTCAGAATGAGAGGGAACTCAGAAGCTAAGAAGGGAGCGGCATGCTCATAGGTGACCCTCTATAGAGAGGAGAGCAATGCTAGCTCTACCAACAAGGAGAGCAACCTAACAGGGAGGCAAAAGAGGCCTAACAATCTGAGGCTGCTCACTGACATGGAGAGCGGAGAACTCAACTCTCAGAATGAGAGGAAACTCAGACATTCAGAAGGGAGCGGCATGCTCATAGGTGACCCTCTAAGGTGAGGGGAGCATTGCCAGGCCTGACCAACAGGGACCCAATAACAAAACATATCTGGAGAGCTATCGCTCCTCAGAGCCAAGCACTCAGGAAGGGTTTCGGCAGAAACACCTCTCACTCTCATACCTCCAGGAAAGCAGTGTACTCAAGCCCACTCCACAGAGGGGCGTATTCACTGATTCGCCGTAAGTAATGCTTTGTTAAGTGGATGACTCAAATCTCAGGAAGCCTCTCGAGGCGAGACATGAGTAGGACGTCCTGGCTGGGGCAGCTTCTCGAAGCAAACACTCAGCCAGGATGTCAGGGAGCACATCACAAAGCATTACACTCTGAAAAAGGCTCAGCCTGAATGGAGGACTGCGAGAACTGATGGAGTTGCAGCGCTATACTGGGGACCTGAAGGCCAAAGAGGCTCCCGCAGAAGCCTAGCGACTTGGCTGCATGATCCAGCAAGCATGAAGCTGAAGTAGTAAGGCTATCATCCAGGCTGGATCCAGTACCAACGGGTGAGACCATCACCACAATCAGTCGACAGATCGAGAGGTTCTGACTAGAGTCAAAGCGTACAAAAAAAAACAGGCCCACATAGCGCTGCAGAGAAATTAAATGGATCGTACTTACCAACCACAACTCCCGTCCAGGTCCAACATGAGACTGTAACGCAAGTGCAGGAGGGTGGTGGCTTCAGCAAGCATCGAGGAGGCTCGCAAGCCAACACTTGAGCACGGAGAGTCATACAACCCCTGCAAAAAGAAGGGCTCCTGGAGTGCAGTATAATGTGGTTAGAACATGTTATAAAATACCTTAGGAAATTACTGATAGGGAAGATTTCCCATCAGGTCCTTTCCACGTTCTGCCCATGAATCGCGGGCAATGGGCAGATAATTCTCACCGCACCCGCAACGCGCAGCATGTATTCAACTCCCACGGGAGCTAAACGCGCTCCGCCCACACGCTAGATTACCTCAGAAATTAAGCGAGAACGGAGCCGCCGCCGCGAATGTGTCGCTATTCCCACGAGAGCCGAACACACTCATGCAGACACAGGTATACAACTCGGGTAAAAGTGAAGCACTCACCTCCCCTCTCAGTAGTCCCGCGAATGCATCACGATGAGCACAAGCAGTCTCCTCGTGAGTGTAGTATGTTGAATTCATGCCTATTTCTCACGAGAAATAAGCAACGAATGCAAAGAGTACATTCAACTCCCTCGAGAGCCGAACGCGCTTGCTCTTCACCACACACACAACACGCGAGCCGCGTGAAACTGCGGGTATCAGAGCGTGCTTATCCCTCACAAGAAACAAGCAATGGATGCGACGAGCGCATTCAACTCCCTCAGGACTGAACGCGCTTGCTCTTCACCACACACACACACAACCCGCGAGCCGTGTGAAACTGTGCGTATCAGAGCAAAGCCTCTGGTGAGAGAACATGCACTCCTAGTCGTGCTTAGCTTCTGCTAGCATAAACAAACGGTCAGTGAAGATGAAGAAGAGAATGATGTATTTTCCCGGCGCCCCTTTATACTGTGGTGGCGCCAGGTAATGACGTCATAGGCTGTCGCCGGCCAATGTTATTGTCGTGTTTAGATATATGCTTCAGACACCAGTCACGCTGATGGCGTTCCCCATAGGAACCCCTAGAGGACGCAGTTCGAAGTTCCCTTGAAAGGGAACCATGGTTTGTCATTGTTGTAGGTTAAATGAGTCCTGGTAGGGATGCACAAATCCTCACAGAAACTAATATATGAAGTGACAGTCTCTGTGAGCTCGTCCAGATCATTTGCAGCAGCTTCAAAAACACTCCAATCAGTAAGGTCGAGACAGGCTTGTAAAACCCACTCTGTCTCATTGGTCCATCTCTTTACAGTCTTTACCATATAGCCTACATGACAGGTGTAGCAGCAGCGTGAACGCAGATTTGAGTGCTCAAATCACACTGGTGTGATCGTAAGCTGCACGGACGAACCAAGAGTGATCAGTGATCACAACGTTGTGATCACACACGTCCAAGGGTTGAGGAATGAAACAGATGAATCGTTGCAATTTAGGAATAGAATCACATTGGTGTTTGAATCGTGTTCGTGATCTTTAACAATATGTTAAATTAATATGGTTTGTCATGTTGGTGGTGACACCTCTCTTGCAACATGTTTAGCTTATCACAAATATTATACTTGGCGTTTTTGGCTTCTGGTCACAAGTGTAGCCAAATTTTGGAGCGCTTAGATTAGCAAGCAAGGTCCTGGCAGATCACTAGTTCGGGTCCTCACAGATGAAAAAAAGCACATAGGAATCGATAGGCAGAATCAAATTTTTAATTTTATAACAAGTATGCGATTCCTGACCTTAATTATCCAATTCTGGAATTGGAATCGATTTTCGATTCCCAACCCTACTTCACTGATGCCATCAAGTTGACTGATTTTTTCATGATGTAAGAAACAGTAGGAGTGTGTGATATAATAATAAAAATAGTAATTAGGTAATATTTTGCTGAGTGTGTTTTTGTGCTGTTATCTCGGCTGGTTCAGGCCTGTTGTGGACAGGATCTACCAAACCTTTTCATATTCTTCACATTTTGTGTGGTGGTCAGTTCACATGAGTGGCAGAAATTAAGTTTACTATGAGGAAGGAAATATAATAGATTTTTGCCTTTATAATGCATTTTTTTCCTAACCTTAATAGATGCATGGTCCTTTATGTCAAATTGTTACATTTAATCAATAAATTTAGTTAGAATAAGGCACTTTTACCATTCAAACAAAATCTGTATCAACAAAACCCATCTCTGCACTGCATAAGTGTAGTCTGAGAGTCTGGTCCCAGTTTGGAAAAGTGTTCCCAAATAGGAAGAGCTACAGCTGTCTACACAGAGAGCCAAAGTTATTGAGACAGACTCCAGCAACACTACATGCTATGGCTACAAAAGAGAAAGAGAGAGAAAAAGAAGACCCCTCATAGGGGTGGGGCATCATATAATGCATTTACTGTGGCCAGAAACATGAAAAGAGGAAGAAGAATGTCCAGCAATTTGGATAAAGAGTAAATCATGTGGAAAAAATAACCACTTCGCAGCAGTAAGCAAAAGTATGTGGCCCAGCAGAAAAAAAAGACTGTTTTAGCAGTGGAGCAGGCAGACGCTGATTCAGGAAGTGAACGTGAAGTACTGAGTATATCTCTGAGCACAGTGAAGGGGAGTATCAACATGGTAAATTGATACCCTAATCACAATACAGCTTTATTTGTGATCTTGGAGGTCAAAAAATCAGTCTGATTCCAGCAAATATAGTAAAAGCCATGCAGATACAGCCCTTCAACCAGCTCTTACTGATGTACAACAAAACCACACGGACTCCTTGGAAGGTGAACACTCCAGGTGAAAAAAATAGTAAAGAACACAAACTCAAGTTCATTGTAGTGGAGAAATACGCATATAGACCCATTCTGGGTAGTAAGGCATGCCAGGACATGCAGCTGATTAATGTGATTCATCAAAAAATCATGGCTGTAGTTAACAGCAGGGAGGAGTCTCAAAGCAGTGGACTGCAGAACAAACAAAACAAGACTGCCGGATATCTTTCAAGGAGACAGAGTATTTGAAGGAAAGGTCAAATTGGAAATAAATGAGCAGTTAGAACCAGTGAAACTACCCAAAAGAAGAGTCCCCACAGCTTTCGATGAACCCCTCAAAAAAGAGTTAGAAGACTCGCATCCATTTTTTGGATGGATTTGAATGAATTTGGAGGAAAATTCCAGTTACCTCACAACTTTGCAACAACAATAGATCGTTATTGCTGGCTACAGATGCCTATGGTAATCATTTGAATTTTCAAAGGAGTGATGGAAGGATTCCCAGGTGTGAAAATTATTGCAGATGACATACTGACTGTAGGCAAAGGAGAAAGTGATGAGGAGGCAATAAAAAATCATAACAGTAATATGAGGATGCTGCTGGAGAGGTGGAGAACATGGCACTGAATTCAGACAAGATGCACTTGAGGTTGAAGCAAGTTCCCTACATAAGACACCTACTCACATCAGAAGGGGTAAATGTAGACTCAGGAAAAGTGTCAGCTATTAAACAGATCCCGATACCAACTGATATGAACGGGGTGCAGCAATTTCTGGGCATGGTCAATTACCTTGCCAAATTCTGTATCCACTTACCAAACCACTGCGACAGCTGACCCAGAAAGATGCTGTGTGGGAGTGGTCAGACGGTCAGAAACAAGCATTTGAGAATGTCAAGGATGTTATTTCATAGACTCCAGTCTTGAAGTATTATGACCCATTAGAGTGCACCAAAAAGGTTACAACAGTTAGACTACAGACCACAGAGAGGCACATTACACACAGAACTCCAATCTTTGAAAAAAGTGACATGACTCTATAGGGTTGGCCTGGGGAGAAGGAACACCTGCCCATGGATGTGACTAAGTACTTCCATATTACAGATGAACTGAGTGTGCAAAATGGTATAATTTTTAGTGGAGAGCGTGTGATTGTGCCAACAGCAATGAGATCAAAAATAATGCAGAGAGTCCAATCATCCCACATTGGAATCGAAGAATGTTTAAGAGGCTGGGAATGTGTATATTGGCCAGGCATAAATCCACAATTGAAAACATTTATGGAAAAATGCAGCACCTGCTCAGCATGGGGGATGAAACAACAGAAAGAGATCTTGAATCCCATGAAGTACCAGCTTGTCACTGGGAAAAGATAAGAACAAACTTGTTGCAGTTAAATGACCAAGACTACCTGTATATGGTCACAGTGTACTTATCCAGTTTTTGAGAGGTGGATCCTCTGGAAAATACTCAAAAAAAAGCCAAATACAAAATAAAAGCTAATTTGTGACCCTGGAGAACAAAACCAGTCTTAAGTCGCTGGGGTATATTTGTAGCACTAGCCAAAAATACATTGTATGGGTCAAAATTACAGATTTTTCTTTTATGCCAAAATTCATTAGGATATTAAGTAAAGATCATGTTCCATGAAGATATTTTGTAAATTTCCTACTGTAAATATATCAAAACTTCATTTTTGATTAGTAATATGCATTGCTAAGAACTTCATTTGGACAACTTTAAAGGCGATTTTCAGTATTTTGATTTTTTGCACCCTCAGATTCCAGATTTTCAAATAGTTGTATCGTGGCCAAATATTGTCCTATCCTAACAAACCATACATCAATGGAACGCTTATTTATTCAGATTTCAGATGATGTATAAATCTCATTTTCTAAAAATTGACCCTTATGACTGGTTTTGTTGTCCAGGGTCACATTTGGTCACACATTTTTTTAAGGTTCAATTCTCACTGTTAACTAACTATTAGGGGTGCACGATAAATATCGGGTGATAATTAATGTGCATCTTGTCAGTAAAGCCGGTTCTCTAATCAGCGGTAAATTCCAACACATGCGTGATTTCACATTGAGCAGCATTTACTACACAGAGCCGCTGTTCACTGACAAGCTGCGCAAATCCATGTTCATTATCAGCGTGGTTTTGCGCCGCTTGTCAGTGAACAACGGCTCTGTGTAGTAAATGCTAAATGCTGTAGTAAATCACGCACGTGTTGGTATTTACCGCTGATTAGAGAACCGGCTTTACTGACAAGATGCGCATTAATTATCGCCAGATATTTATCGTGCACCCCTACTAACTATTATCCACAAGTTTTGTCTTTTGTCAAACTCCCAATTACTGCTTATTAACAGTTAATAAGATAGTTGTTAAGTCTAGGTATTGAGTAGAATTAATGATGTAGAATATGGTCATGCAGAATACATTATATTGCTAAAAGTATTGGGTCACCCCTTTCTAATGAACAGTAACTTCTTTACTGTAGTAATTTCATTGAGCACAAATCTTAATGTTTAAGCATATAATGATATTCTAGGGAATTGTGTGCTTCTAATTTTATAGTAACAGTTTGGACAGGACCCTTTTTTATTCTAACATGGCAATGCCTCTGTGTATAAGGCAATGTTCAAAAAGAAATTATTGATTCAGTGATTGTGGAAGAACTTGACTGGTCTACAGAAATCAAAGTCCTAATCCCAGCTGAACACCTCTGGTGTAACTTTAAATGCAGACCTTGAGCCAAAAACTCGTCACCAAACACCAATGACTTGTACAGACACTATATGGACAAAAGTATTGGGACACCCACTTCTTTAGAACAGAAAAGGGCACTTCCAAAACTGTGCCAACAAAGGTGGAACATAATTCATTCATTTAAAAATTGTATTTCCATCTCTGTTGCAACAGTTTTGGAAGTGTCTAAAATGACTGTACCCATATGTACAAGTCATTGGTGTTTGGTAATGAATTTTTGGCTCAAGGTCTGCATTTAAAGTCACACCAGAGGTGTTCAGCTGGGTTTAGGACTTTGTTTTCTGCAGACCAGTCAAGTTCTTCCACACTCACTGAATCAATCATTTCTTTTTGAACCTTGCTTTATACACAGAGGCATTGTCATGTTAGAATAGAAAGGGGTCCTGTCCAAACTGTTACTATAAAATTAGAAGCACACAATTCCCTAGAATATCATTATATGCTTAAACATTAAGATTTCTACTTTAGTAATGAAATTACTAAAGTAGTCAAAGCTGTTCATTAGAAGGGGGTGACCCAATACTTTTGGCAATATAGTGTATGTGCTTTATTTGTATTAATAATCAGCCAACATGCTAGCTTGCTATGCTAATAAGCAACTAGTTAATAGTGAGAATTGGTCCCTATACTAAAGTATTACAACTCATTTTGCAAGATATGGAATTCCAGATATTTTGTTTTCAGACAGTGGACCTCAGTATTCATCTAAGGAATTCAAGACATTCTCTAAAGCCTGGGACTTTACACACAAAATAACCTTACTTGGATATCTGCAAATTAATGGAAAAGTGGAGTTAGCTGTGAAAACCATAAAAAGACTCATGGCTAGAGCAAAGAAAGCAGGAGCAGATCCTTACTTGGCAATGCTTGATCACCAGAATAGACTAACTCAGGGAGTATATAGCAGCCCAGCAATGGCTCTGATGGGACGATGCACTAAAACACTACTTACAATGTGTGAGTCTACTTTGTCCAGGATTGATATTTAGCAAATCAGAGAGCTACAAGAAGAGACCTTTGAGACAGGCACAATATGATGGTGCAGCCAGAGATCTCAACGAGCTGCACTACAAGGATAAAGTGAGAATTCAGCTGCTTGCAGGACAGACTACTAAAAAAGAACAGAAAACATCTGAGATTGAGCAAGAAACTGCAATGACTTTCCCGAATTGCACAAGTCAGGAAAAGAGGAAGCAAACACAAATACCTCGGAACCAACTCTCCCAGAACGGTCTGACAGTGACAGTGTCAGTGATAAGCAAGCTGAATGAAAATTGGAACAGCCTGTCCTAACCACAAATCACACTCCTAAATCAGAGAAGTGATTGTGAACCACACCATTCCTAGTAGTTTGTCTTAATTAATGGTCACTGCATATTCAAACGTTGCTTAGAGATGCAAAACAGTTCTGCTATGGTTTTATTTAGATATTTTGACCAAATTATCAAAAACAGACAATATAAATTTAACTCACAATGATAGCTTATTGTTTTTTTACTTGTATGAAATCTGTGGGTCTGTTTAAAGTTGCACTATATTAAATTGTGCTAATATTCAGGAAAAACAACACTCCTGCTTGTGCAATATTGCTTAATAATAATATTTAGTATAAATAAAAGACAAAAACATGGGGGAAAATATCTTGAATTTTGTGACCATTAAAATAGGCTACATCATGCAGTGAAAGTGTGCACTCTAAAGGAAAGTTTTTGTTTGGTTATTGTTTGCTTTTTTTGTTAAAAAAGTCCTGACAACACTGTTGTCATGAAATGTTTCTCTTTAAGCCTCCTGGCACATCAGGATCTCGCTCTATTATCCTGATCTTGTAGATCTCTATTACCTGCAAGAAATGGATGTGATCCTGTGTGTGCGAAAGCTGTTCCAGTTCAGCATCTCTCCTCCTCAGATTATTGATCTCCTGCTTAAGTTGCTTCAGTAGTCTTTCAGCTGGACTCACTGCAGCCTTTTCCTGATCTCTGATCCTCTGTGTCACACCAGAGCAGCATCTCTCAATGGAGAGGATGAGCTCAGTAAAGATTCTCTCGCTGTCCTCCGCTGCTGTCTGTGCAGAGCGCTGTTAGGACACACATCACAATCACAAACTGGGCTTTAGTAGGACTGCAACTGCTACCTGGAGAGTGCTAACTGAGACCTCTTAAACTTCTCTTCTTCTCCAGACTCACCTTATGAGACTCCACAGCCTTTCTCAGCTGCTGAAAATCTTTCTCTCTCTGCTGGATTCTCTGTCGAAACCTTCTTTGTGTTTCCTTCAGCTGATTCTGGAGGACAAACCAATAACTGTAAACATCACATAAAACTAAAACCGTAAAATTATCCTGTGAACAGCTGTATAAAGGGTAGTTTAAAGTTAACTTATTTGGACAGATCTCGGTTCAAGCTCCAAAAAATGGATTAGTTAGCATACATAAAATTAGGCATTAGGCCTGTTTCACACTGTATAATTTTCATGGAAGTGAAACTGAAATAGATGTAGAGATTCACACTGACGCGATTGTGCTGCATAACAGAGTAACAGTACTATATGGTAGGTAAACAGATTTTGCCATCAATTATAAAATGGTAGTCAGTGACAACTTGGTCATCATGAAATTTAATTTAAAAGTTGTTTTGTGACAGTTGCTTCCTTTTCTGAACTCACTTCTTGAACCATTTCAATCAAGTTTTGCAACTCATGACAGTACTGAAAAAGCTTTGTTAATAGTGATGAGCGATTTGTTACTTCCAGTAGACTCTTGTAAAAATTCAGTTTTGATTTTATTGGATCTTGGTCCCACTTTCGACACAGTAGATCATAATATCCTTCTGTCACACCTTGAACAGTGGGTCGGCATTAAGGATACAGCACTACTCTGGTTTCCTCAGGTGTCCATTTTGGGCCCATTGCTCTTCAATCTGTCCATCCTTCCACTTGGTTATATTATTAACTATTCTTTTAATTTCTATTCTAATTCCAAGATCACAAGGTATATAGCTTTTAATAAATAATTTATTGTTATTTAGTGTTTTTTTTTTTTTACTCAAATTATCTTTTATTAAAAACAGCCATTACCAGTTGAGAATCATTTCCAGAATTATATCGTCATGTTCCTCCAACATTTGGAAAAAAAAAATTATTCATGCATTTACTACACCACGCTTGGACTATTGTAATTATCTATAACTTGGTCTTCCCCAAATCTCCATTGGCAGAGTGGCTAGACTGTTAACTAGTGCAGAAAATTAAACAAATAATAATATTAATTAATTGGCTTCCAGTCAATTTTAGAATTCAATTAAAGATTTTGCTTATATTGTTTTTAAAGCTCTTAATGGACAAGCCCCATCTTATACTTCTTATCTTATTTATACTTTATAAATAAAACTTAATTTAGGTTAAATGAGGCCAAATGAGTAAAGCTAAAAAATACTGAACTCATCTTGATTCAGTCAGATTTAATAAATATGTATCAATAAAGTGAATCAATAAAGTGATTACGTGCCTGTCACTGCGTGTCTAAGCCCAACAAGACCAATATTTTCTGCTCAGTACTGAAAGTCTACTTGTAGTTACACTTCTGCTATGTAGCATTGCTGAAGTGTGCAGCATGAATTCTGTTACCTGTTAAAAATGGTAGCAACATGGACACATGAAACAGAGTGTTATCATTATTTTATCAGTTTCAGTTTATAGTTCATACCTGTTTCTCTGTCCTCTGTGCTGCAGCTGATACAGTGTTGTGGTTTTTGTGTTCATACTTTGTACACAACATACATATACATTTCTGGTCTGTGCGACAGAAAACTTCAAGGAGCTTCTTGTGTTTCCAGCAGATCATCTCCTGCAGTCGTCCAGTAGCATCAGTCAAATTGTGTCTCTTTCCTTTAAAGAAACTCTCATGTTGTGCAAGGTGAGTTTGACAGTAAGAATTCAGACACATCAGACAGGACTTGACAGCTTTGTATTTTCTTCCAGTACAGATGTCACACTGCACATCTCCAGCTCCAGCGTAACAGTCAGCAGGAAGTTTAGTCTTCTCCAGTTTCTCCACCACTTCAGCCAGAATGGTGTTTTTACCTAAAGCAGGTCTTGGACTGAAGGTCTGTCTGCACTGAGGGCAGCTGTAGACTCTCATCTGATCCTCCTGATCCCAGCAGCCTGTAATACAGCTCTTACAGTAACTGTGCCCACAGGAAATAGTCACTGGATCCTTAAAGAGTTCCAGACACACTGGACACATGAAATCATCCTGAGAAATTCTGGCTTCTGCCATTTTACTGCATGAATACAGTGAGACAAACACACAACAGCTCAACTACACTTCAGTTTCTCTGAAATGATGAGTTTCCTCAGGGTTGCCAGGTTTTCACAGCAAAACCCGCCCAATTGCTACTCAAAACTAGCTCAATCGCTTTTCAGGGGGGATTTCCGGTAAAAATCGTGTTCCGCTGGGGTAAAATACACGTTTTTTGGTAAGGTTCCCCTGATAAATGTCGCTTTCCAGGGGCTAAATATCAGGTTATTGGGGTGGCTCCAACCCACGGACATGAAAAACATCCCGCGGAAAGAGCGTAATAGTAGCCCAATTCCACGGGAAAACCGTGGACTTGGCAACACTGAGTTTCCTGTTTCCTGTTTCCTGTTTCCAGTTTCCTGTTTCTTTGAGTGAAATATGTAAAAGGGGATTGTCTGCAAGAAAAGTCACAGATGATAAAAACTATGAATGTTTTCACTTTACTTTTCTTACTAAAATGGATGGCCTGAAACGGTTTTATATTTTTCAGTAATCCTCGAAGACCGAGACAGTCGCCCGCTGCTAAAAAATAACTATTGTTCTTAAATGTTTCATAACTTTTGAACTGCTAATCCTATCTGAATGCTTTAAAGTGTTGTAAAGCGGAGATTCTCCGCTTTTCGGAGATATTTGTCTCGTTTGGATATTCAGAGGCTCCGTAACGTACGTGATTACGTCATCACATTTTGACAACAGGCATGTTTGAGATGCGCCTCGCCTCACCTGAAATGTAGGCGAGAGTATGCGGCTACAGTGAGGGGAGGAGTGAAATAAATGCAATCAAGATGCACAGTTCTGACCTCTCAAAGTGGAACAGATACTACGAGAGCAAAGGCAGATAATCGCGTTATTTTCACTCATGCGCTGTGCTGCTGATAAACATGACATCATTTAAGTTCTGTTGCTTTTATATGAATATAAATATGATGATCAAGACACTCAAAGTGCTCGCTATTTAATTCCATATGAAATGTATATTTATCATCCATTTCTAAACATGTATTTTAAATTTTTATAGAAATATGGCAACTATCACATAACTCACACAGAGAACGCACTGCCATAGTGTTTGGGAATATTCATGCTGAATTTAAATACATTATCACATGAAACCAGATAAAAAAATAAAACATTTTAGAAGAGAACGCAGCATCACGGTTGTCTGAACCAATGAGAATTAAGCTGTGTCGTCAGCCAGTCATTTCCCATCATGCTTTTGGTCAGCGCAGTCGGTGGAGAGCAACTGCGCTCGACTGCTCAATCCGACTCAGCCGCCTCGGTTTTTTGGCACACGTCAGCATGACATCAGAGAAAGGCAGACGTAACTTGGACACTTTGCTGCATCTCACAGTGATCACCGGTGATCGGTTCTGCGCAGATTTTGCTCATCTCAAACAAGCCTAATGATCACCGTATGACATCAAAGTACAGCGAGAGTGATTCGAATACATAGGATCCGAAATTAGGCTTGTTTGAGATGAGCAAAATCTGCGCAGAACCGATCACCGGTGATCACCGCGATAGATTGATTGATTGATTGATTAGTTCAAACTGTCACATATTCAACCAATAAACATAGGTTTTGGTCTTTTGAACCACCATTTACGGGGTCATTCAACAGAAATGTACATTTTTCTGTCCCTTGCCTTTACAGAAATATTACAATTGAAAAACACATTAGGGTTACAATTTTTTTTATATTTTAAAATAAAACAATGTGTTATTTGAACAATTAGACCTTCTTGCACCATCAATGTGGCAATATTTGTTTTAATTAATTATAAAGAATTCCAAGCACCACAAAACTGCTTGTCCCCACAGCCATGTACAGAAGAAAAGTGCTTTATTTTGACAAAAACAGGTATTTCTACCATTTAAAATACAATAATGTATTCATAACTGTGTGTTCACACCGAACATGTCGAGAGCGTCAAAGTGGCCGGAAGTCATTCATTTCAAAGTGTTTCAAGTGAAGCAGCGGCGAGAGCGTCTAGGAGAGTTGAGCTGTGTCCGAAACCGCTCCCTATCCACTATATAGTGCACTATATCGGGTGTCAGCCATTTTGTAGTGCTGTCCGACTTCATTCCCTACATTCGTTCACTACTTTTTACCCACGATGCATTCTGATTTCGAGTGTACAACCGATGTACACTCGCTGAAGCACTATTTCCCACAATCCAATGCGGAGAAGCGTCGAGCTAGAAGAGAGAGCGAGAGAGTTTGAATGAGAGATGCCGTTTACATCTTTCTTATTTCTGCTTTAACGTTTATTTCATACATTATTTATATTAAAATATATTATGTAGGCGATAACTCAGTTTAATATTTTACTAATTTACTGAGGTGGCATCGTTGTAAACTTACAAAAATGATGATAATTTGGTGGATAATTTAAAAATGTTCGTTAATCACCTGTAGGTAGCGTATTCATTCTGATGTAAAATTAACGGTCGCCTGAGGGCGCACTACGTCCATTATCTTGTCTGAGCTCAAAATGCTGCTTCAAGATAATGTTACTAAAAATAATAAATACATAAAATTATGAACGTGTGTGTGTTTATTTTTGTTCTCAGTATTTTAATAGTATTTAATGATTATGAACATAAAGCATTACAAAACAAATTAGTAATATACCATCTATGAAACCACAAAGCTGACACGGAGGTATGTACAATAAGTCATTTTGAGTGTTATTGCTATTTATATCATTTTCTAAAATAAAGTACGTGTAATATAAAAGTACATATGTGACGAAGATGTTTTTGGAACAAGTCAAGTCTCACGTGCAGTGTATACGTCACCGTCTGAATCCGTTCACTTATTTCGTTCACTCCTTTCTGATATAGTCCACTCAACTGCCACATACTATATAGGGATTAGTGAATGAGTGAACGAGTGAGCGATTTCAGACACAGCTCTGAAGTCAGGTCAACTTTATGGTAATGAGCTATGACGCGGTTGGGCGACAACCAATCGGAATGTAGAAGTCCACTGCTTGAGAGGAGTCCAGAGGACGCAGTCCTGTAATCTTTGGTTCCGACCACATTAGTTCCCAAGCAAAATGGAGGAGAGGTTGATTATTGCTGTGGCGGGTTTCCCAGTAATCTACGACGTGTCCCTGTTTGCGTACTGGGACATAAATAATAAAAAAAAAATTATGCGTGTTCCTGGTGAGTTGCTGATGTGCATTAACGTTATATTTTCTGAAAATAAGCGAGAATTTCATGCTAATTTCAGCGCCAGAGCATGCAAAACAGTGTTACTACTGCAGAACATTTCTGACATATTGACACATATTGGATTAAACGAAAAGCAGGTGTTGTAGAGAGCTGACAATTTTTTTTTTTTACATCTGATGGAGACCAGAGTTGTATGTCACATATTTTAAAATGAAAGCAGTCACTTCTGCATATTTTATTTTATTTTTTTCTACAAGGAAAAACAAAAGTGTTCTATAACTGGTCTAATGATATAATAGTATAATATTCCCAGTTCACTTTTAAACCTTTCTTGATTATACTTACATTAATTAATGTTTATACCTGATTATACTTAAGTAACATTTTCAATGCAGGACTTTTAGTTGCATCAGAGTATTTTTACAGTGTGGTATTAGTGCTTTATACATTATTAAGTAAAGGATCTTAATACTTCATCCACACAAATTAATGTTAATGTTAATTAAAGACCAAGGCTAGTAAATGTCTCCTATAATGTTGAAATTAGACTAGCACTTAACCATGAACACAAAAGCCACACCGCACAATGGCTTTTAATTGGTTTATTTCATTAGCAAACATATAACTACAATAAAGTTATTTCCATCGATCAATTTTTTACTTTCATATTTAAAATATTTCATGAGGTTAACTTATACCCCCCTTATGGTCAGTCTGCACAAGATCAACATGCTTGTTTGCTTTGCGGCCCCTTTAATTACAAGATAAGCATTCGATATACGTCAGAGCGTAAGAGCGTCCGCGAATCTTTCTACAGCGTTGTTGGCAGGGCGGCCAGAGTGACTTTTGACGCTCTCGACGCCGGCGGTGTGAACGCACAGTAACTATCAAATATATGATGTGAATGACATAAAAAACAAAATGCCAAATGAATATTATAAAATATATAATGAAAGTAGTGGTCCCCTGGAGTTGTGTTATTGGTGATACCGTTTAACAAAAATAATTTATTTTGTAATAAAAATCACACTGATGACATCATTTGACTTCCTTCCTCCTATTTCCTGAAGATCTATGAAGAAAGGCCTATGATAAGTCCACTGTCTCTTTTCAGTTATCAGAAATTCTCTCATTTATCTCGTGATTTCATATGAAGCTTTTAGTTGACGTCACTGGTATGACCTACTTTATCGTTAGGGAACTGTAAAAAAAATAGAATACAATTGGATTAAACTACTTAATTTAGTGAGCATACCATGATTGACAACATGTGGTTTGATATCTTGCAGCAGACTTTTTGTAAAATGCATTTTTCATGAAAATTGTCAATGGTGTTACTGTCACTGGTGTTATCTTCCTTGTGGGTAAGAGCAGTGAAGATCAGTTTATGTTTATATTATTTTACTAACTGCTTTCACTAAATGCCAAATGTATGCCAAATGTAAAAATTTAGTCTCATCTAATAATTATAGTTGAAGAATAAGGATCTTTGGTCTTATGTCACTGGTGTTTCATTGTGTCACTGGTGGGTTTTTTTTTCTGTCACATTAAATAATATGTATCTTATGTGACATGATAATAATTTTACATCCATTGAATTCTGCTACACTCAAGAGTTAAGATTTAAAGGATTGGATCATGACTTGTTTATAACTGTTTTTCAGATATTTTCATTTTTATTGCAAATACATGGTTGCGAAAATAAACTAACATCATTCAATCACACTTTTAACAAACCTGATTAAAATAAATAAAACAATCTCCTTATTTGTTGCATTATCATTATTTTTCTGAAACTGGCTACGTGCTGAAAAAAAAAAAAAAAAACGAGAAATAATATTTCATAAAAACCTTTAAAATTGCCAAAGAAGTACGGTAACACCAGTGACAAAAAAAATGGTACATGTGGTCATTAAATAAATCCACAAAAAAAGATTTAAAAAAAAATCATTAAGCTGTCATTTATGTGTATTCATAAAGTCAAAAGACAATCTAATAATGTGGTCTAAGTTTAAATGTTAAAAAGAGAAATAAATTTTAAGACTTGCCATATCTTGCCAATCTTGCCATACCAAAAGTGGACATTTCTGTAGAATAACCCTATACGGTGTTTCATTGGAAATTTGAACAAACGCAAACTGAAAGTAAAGTCTGTCTTGTGTGCATGAAACCAAACACAAAATAACACATTTGCATGAGAGAACTTTCTGAAAAAGCCCAGAAAAACACACTGAGTACTTTGACACAAAACAAACCAAAAACAAGGATGAAACAGCGGTACATATCAGATAAAGCACTGGAATTCATGTCTTCGTGTCGCTAGGCGGTGTCCCGGTAAAATCGATTCCGAGGCAGAGTACAGCCACCGGATCGATCCTTTTTTATTTTTTATATTATGTGGGACATACTGCCAGAAACGTACATTTCCACTTGTAAAAATCTTGGGGGAAAAAAAAAAATCTTATTATTAATGTCGTGCCTCACAGGACCACGATGCTACATAAATACAGATTTACAACAATGAAGTAAAACAGTATAAACCTATACACAACTAAACTACTGATAGATGACTATAAATTGACTATAAATATACTATATATAAATGTTTACCTATACATAAACTAAAAAAAATACAAACTATACAAACTATACGAATGCTTCAGATAAACACTGTACATGTGCAAAGAGAAACATTGTGAGTCAAGCAGCTGGCTGGGGAGCAGTGCAGGATGATTTGTAGTGCATGAGCATGTAAACATACATATATTGCGGAGTCTTTTGTGGGATTGTGTACACACAGTAGTGTGTGAAAAGTGTCTAGTGCGCATAGAGGAGAGTGTGTTACTAGAGGTGGTTTGTACAGGCCCACTCACCTGTGTGTAGCACACTTCGAATTGCACAAAAAAGTTTTCATAAGGTTTTTTTATTTTTTTATTTTAATGTATTAAGGTTGGGGAGGTGTTTGGAGGGGGAGGGGGATGGGGAGGGGGGGTTTGGGGGGTCCATGTTTCACGAGGTAGGGGGTTTGTATGGTGATTTGAGTTCAGGGGTTTCACAGCCTGGGGGAAAAAACTGTTGAGCAGTCTGGCAGAGCGGGCTCTGATGCTCCAGTACCGTCTTCCTGATGGTAGGAGCTGGAAGAGACTGTGGGAGGGATGGGTGGAGTCCTTCACGATACTGTTGGCTTTGCTGGAGCATCGTGTAAGGAAAATGTCCAGGATGGAGGGGAGAGGGGCACCGATGATCTTTGCAGCTGTGTTCACTGTCCGCTGGAGGGTCTTGAGGTCTGCTGCAGTACAGTTCCCGTACCAGACAGTGATGCAGCTGGTCAGCACACTCTCAGTGGTGCCCCTGTAGAAAGTGGTGAGGATGGGTGGAGGGAGACTTGCTCTTTTCAGCCAGCGGAGAAAGTGTAGGCACTGTTGTGCCTTCTTGGAGAGTGACATGGTGTTGGTGGTCCAGGTGAGATCCTCTGTGATGTGCACCCCCAGGAATTTAGTGCTACTGACTCTCCACAGACGAGCTGTCGATGGTCAGTGGGGGGTGATCAGCGGAGTTTCTCCTGAAGTCCATCACAACCTCCTTTGACTTCTCCACATTGAGGGACAGGTTGTTAGTGCCACACCATTCAGCCAGCTGTGCCACTTCCTCTCTGTAGTGCGTTTCATCGTTGTTGCTGATGAGACCTACCACAGTTGTGTCATCAGCAAACTTGATGATGTGGTTGGAGCTGGACTTGGCAGTGCAGTCGTGGGTCAGCAGCGTGAAGAGCAGCAGGCTGAGCACACAGCCTTGTGGGGCACCTGTGCTCAGTGTGGTAGTGCTTGAGGTGTTGTGGCCGACACGGACTGACTGAGGTCTTCCAGTTAGAAAGTCCAGGATCCAATTACAGAGGGAGGTGTTAAGGCCCAGCAGGTTTAGCTTGTTGATGAGTTGTTGTGGTATTATTGTGTTGAATGCTGAGCTAAAGTCAATGAACAGCATTCTAACATAGGAGTCTTTATTTTCTAGGTGGGTAAGAGCCAGGTGGAGGGTGGAGGAAATTGCATCGTCCGTGGAGCGGTTTGGGCGGTATGCAAACTGGAGCGGATCGAGTGTGTTGGGGAGGCTGGTTTTGATGTTGTGCATGACTAACCTCTCAAAGCACTTCATCATGATTGGAGTCAGTGCTATGGGACAGTAGTCATTTAGACAGGACACAGGTGATTTCTTTGGTATCGGTATGATTGTTGTGGATTTGAGACGTGGGGACGACTGCCTGGCTCAGCGAGGTGTTGAAGATATCTGTTAGGACATCTGTCAGCTGTTCAGTACAGTCTTTCAGTACACGGCCAGGTATGTTGTCAGGACCCGCAGCCTTGCGTGGGTTAATCCTGGATAGGGTCTTCCTCACGTCGGCTGGAGACAGACAGAGTGCCTGGTCGTTGTGAGGTGTGGGCAGTTTTTGTGCAGGTGTGTCATTCTGCATTTCAAACCGTGAATAAAAGTGGTTGAGTGCATCTGGGAGGGATGTGTCATCATCACAGGCCTGTGGCGGGGGCTTGTAGTCAGTGATGGTCTGAATGGCTTGCCACAGGCTCCGTGTGTCTCTGCTGTCTGTGAAATGATTGTTGATTTTTTGAGCATATGACCGTTTTGCCTTTTTGATGCCACAGGACAGATTGGCTCTTGCTGTTTTGAGGGCTGCTTTATCTCCTGATCTGAATGCTTCATCTCTGGTCTTTAGCAGCCCACGTACCTCTGCTGTCATCCATAGCTTCTGGTTTGCATGTGTGGTGATGATCTTGGTGACTGTCACATCATCAATGCACTTTTTGATGTAAGCAGTCACAGTTTCCGTGTACTCGTGCAGGTCTGTGTGTTGTTGTAGGTGGCCGCCTCTTTAAACATGTTCCAGTCTGTGTCCTGGAAGCAGTCCTGCAGTGCTGAGGTGGCATTGTCTGGCCATACCGTGATCTGCTTTTGAACCGGTTTGGCAAGTTTGAGAAGTGGTTTGTATGCTGGGATTAGCATAACAGAGATGTGGTCTGAGTACCCGAGGTGGGGGCGGGGTTCAGCTTTGTATGCATTCTTTTCTGTTGTGTAAACAAAGTCCAGTGTTTTGTTTCCCCTTGTTGCAAAGTTCACATGTTGGTAGAACTTTGACAAAACTGTCTTTAAGTTTGCGTGGTTGAAGTTGCCGGCTATGATGAAAAAGCCGTCGGGGTTATTTGTTTGTTGTTCGCTGATGGCGCTGTACAGTTCACAAAGCGCGTCCTTAGCGTTTGCACACGGGGGGATGTAAACCCCAACAATAACAATGGCCGTGAACTCCCGCGGCAGATAGAACGGTCGACACTTCACAAACATAAACTCCACCAGTGATGTTTTGTGTTTTGTCACTACCGCAGCATTGTTACACCATTCTTTGTTGATATACATACACAAGCCACCCCCGCGAGTCTTACCAGACAGTGATGAATCTCTGTCCGCTCGGTAGCAAGTTAGTCCGTGCAGCTGAATGGTGGACTTCGGGATGTTGTCGTTTAGCCATGTTTCAGTGAAAACAAACACACAACAATCCCTTGCCTCATGCTGTGTAGACCGACTGAGTTGAATTAAGTCCAGTTTGTTTTTTAGAGAGCGAACGTTTGAGAGCATGAGTGTTGGAAGAGCCGGTCTTGTGGGTTAGCCCTTAGCCTAGCTCGTATACCTCCGCGCTTACCGTGCTTCCGTCCTCTCTCACACCGCTTGCGACACCGCCTTGTGCGGGTAGCGTCAGTAGGCGAGGCCGCGGCCTCGAGGTCCGGCTTCAACAGTAAAGGGCTCGTAGCTTCTCAGTAGCCGCCGGCGAGAGTTGGTGTTTGTATGCGTTGCCGATATCCAAAAGGCTTTGGCGATCATAGATGTATTTTGGAGTGATTTCCTTATGAATTAGCGGTAAGTTGACACTATTTGGAGACAAACAGACGACATTAAAAGACATAAAACCACCGTCTTTGGGACCCGGAGTAGCCGCTGCGTCTGACCGCGCCGCTATCTTGGATCATTTTTTTGTATATGTTAGAATGGTTTCCTAATGAGTTTCTTTGATACAAATAGCATTTTCTTATTGGTCACATGTCCCTGATTGTATTTAACATGGTTTTTTGTAATTCCTATAAGAAATAAACAACTTTTCGGTCAACTGTAGTACACAAAAATCACAGAATACCCATTAGGCACTCATATAGTTGTAAAAAAAAAACTACGTTTACATAGGAGATTTTTACAAAAACATAGCAGTGTATATTTACCCCCACCTTCATCTACACAGTTAAAGAGATTAATTCATCAATATTTCCTCAAATAGTACATTTTTATATCATAATTTCCTGTGTGACAGGACTGACCATGACGTGACAGGTGCAGAAAAAGTTATGTTTTGTATTCTTTAAGTTTTGATAAGCATTCCTGTTTTAAATTATTATTAGAATTTTAATGTTAATGTAATATTAGACTATGGTAAAGTTCAGCCAAGAACATATAATAAGGACCTAATTCATTAGAAAATGACTGACAACTGATTGTCACGAGTTCCCTGTCACCCGTCACCTGCCCTGGACTCCATATCCCAGTATCCTCCCCTGCTCACACCTGGTTTCAGTCAACTATTACAGTCATCAGTCAAGATCACAATCACCTGGATTCTAATCACCCGCACCTGCTGTCTCCAATCAAGCCTCACTTAAAGAGCACACTCAACCCAGTCACTCACCGTCTGGTCTACAGTTCACTATCCCGAACCGTCTCCAGACCCTGCGTGCACTAACCTGTGTATATTCACCTTTCAGCTCTCTTACGATCCTCCTGCGACACTCCGTCAGAGTATCCTCTGTTCCTGGTTCCCGCTCTCCATCAATCCTGCAAAGAGACTCACTTCAGTTGACAGCTAAGACCCATTGACCTGTACCTATCACCAAGATACTCACCTGCCATTCTCTCCTACGATCAGCATTCTTCCTGTCAATAAACCATCCTGTTATTTCACTTACCCCTGTGTCTCCTCGCCTGTGTATTGTGACAGAAGACCGGATCAACAAAAATGGATGAACGAGCGAGGTTCATCGCCGTGGCTCAGGCGAGCCACGACCCGCTCACCTACGCGAGGGCGTTCGTACCACTCGCCCTCGCCAGCTCCCTTGATGGAGAGACCTTGATGACACTGTTCCGGCTCGGGATCACTTTCCATCAACCGACGGAACTCCCAGACACCACCAACCTCAATTGGAAGGAGGCAGTCATCCGGTGTCTGGAGAGTCTCCGAACCCGAGCCGGAAGCCCGCCGCTGTCCACGGCTCTCCCAAGCCCGCCGTCCGCAGGGAGATCAAGGCTACCTTCCGCGATTCCCTCAAGCCCGCCGGCAGTGAGTATGGCAAGCCCTCCGGCAATAAGTATGGCAAGCCTGCCAGTCGCTGCCCCTTCCAAGCCAGAGCCCGCTCCTCGGCAGCGCCCTCCAGTTCCCGAGTCGAGCCCAGGAGGGGCTCCAGTTCCCGAGACGAGCCCAGGAGGGGCTCCAGTTCCCGAACTAAGCCCAGGAAGGGCTCCTGTTCCCGAGTCCAGCCCAGGACGGGCTCCTGATCCCCCATTCAGCCCAGGACGGGCTCCTGATCCCCCGTTAATCCCAGGGAGGGCTTCTGATCTCCCGTTAAGCCCAGGGAGGGCTCCAGTCCCAGAGTTAAGGCCCGTAAGCTTCCCCAAGCTGCCTCCATCTATTTATGATGGGGAAGAAACAGAGCAACACCCCAAGGCTAAGATCATTTCTAATTGGTCAAGACGTCCAGATAGGACTGTCTGAAAGCAGAGTTTAAATACTCAGGACACCATCAAATTATGCTTTTTCGTCATTGCTCTTGCTTTGTACATTTAGCCATGCTTTTTAGCGCTCTTTGAGCGTGCCCTGGCCTACATGCCAGCTGCTACCACAATGAGAAGAAAAACCACCTAGTCTCGTTACATCCTTTTATTCTTTTACTTTAATTTCTTGTCTTTCCGTGAGAGTTTCGTTAAGTTAAGTTTGCTGCAAAGTCCAGCTCCGACTGCACCCGCCCAAACTTCAACCAGACCAACTCAGCATCAAGAGCTTACTACGAAAGACCACTGAACTCAGCCAATCCGCAACCTCGGGAAAACCCCTTTCTGCAAGATGACAACAAAAGGGAATCCTTTAACACAGAGGTTGTATTACTTAACAAGTAATACAACTCCAGATTTTTGCTGAGCTGGTACATTTAATATTAATTTTAACCTCACTGAGAAACTCAATGCAAGGGTTAAATAAGTGATTGATGGTTGTTCAGGTCTATGCATTTGCACATATTTCTGTAAACTTGGTGTTAAGAATGTTTTAGCTCTTTATCTTTCGATGCCGTCCAACTATTCTCAGTCCTTGCATTCATGAAGACATGGGCCCATGGAAAGAATTATGAACAAGACGCCAATTGTCTTTTCACAAACTTCTTCCAAGTTTATTGTTACATCCATACATTATATAGTTTCATTGCTAGGGGTGGTGCAGTGATACATCCAATGAGAATTATACACCACATCTGTGTGGTACCCGCGCCAAGAAATATACGTTATATAAAATGGAAGTCTGGCAAGGAAGTTCTGGACATATTACGGATACACTTGGACGGAGAGAACTACATCTTTATGCCAAGTGTCGATAGTACAGACTAAACTCAGTCACCTCCGAGCTAGGAGGCCCTCTTCCTCAGTTGAACATTTGAACCTGGATGTATGTATGGATAAGAGAGATATCTGTAACGTAAGAGAGAGAGAGGAGGGAGTGAGATACAGAGAGAATGGGGAAAAACACGTATGGGTGGAGGGAGCAATCAGAGGAAAAGGAGTGAGAAGGGAGGAGGGATTGCATAGAGGCAAACTCACAGAAACATCTGGCAGAGAGCATGATATAATTTAACACTTGGGATATCACATTTTCATTCTCTTAACTCATCCTTTCCTTACTTTCTCTCTTTCTGCAACTTGTATGAATGTGTGAATGCTTGTTCATGTGTTAGATTAGGTTATGTCATGTCTTAGGTTTATATAAATAAAATCTTATTTATATTGAAAAGAGAAGTATCTTGTGTTTTTGTGCTTACAAGTTAATGTCTTAATCTGCTGACCTTGCTACTGTGCTTAGTAATAGAGTTTTCACTATATTTTGGATTTTAATATCCAGTGCAGAGTTGATGTGGCTCATTCAGTGAATCGCAGGCCAATTCAGCGATCAGCCGTGAAACAGTGATTCTGTTCAAATTCCCTATAAAGTCATAAAGGATTCCCTTTGAGCCAAATTGACTTTATTTCCCTTATTTACCTATTACCCCTTACACTATATTCTTCCATGCTGATGGCGTGCAGCAGAGTTGGAGGGGACCTCTTGTCGAAGAACATCTCCAAAGCACTGAACCATGTGACTAGTAAGTAAAACCTCAAATATTCAAAAGTTAATCAGAAATTTAAAAAAAAAAAAATCAAATACATATCAAATATTTTTTGAGCCCTGTGTGTCTTACAAGGCCATCTTGTTTAACACTGCATTGAGGACACTACAACCTACAGAGGGGTACAACATAATTTAACACGAGACAGATGATAATAAAAAAGTTTTGAAATGAAAATGAATAACGGTAAGATAGAACCAAGTACTGTGACTGTGCCTCACTTCAAAGTGTAACAGTCTGTATAATGGTCATCATCTGCCATGCTAGATGGATAGTGAAGGTGGGAATTATAAGTAAGATTTTCTAAACTTTAAATGTATTAAAGTGTTTGTTCAAGTAGACTTTGTTGCTTGTGGAAACCTCACACAAGCCTGAAAGGTGCTTAAAACTTAAAATCTTATTTGCACTCTTGAAAACTGTTCACCAAAGACTAAATTTCAGTCCGGCAGAATTTTCTGCACACTTCACCACCAAGATCAAAATGAGCATTGTGAATGTAAAAGCTTCACATTACATTTATAACAATCATTGTTAATGTTTGAATTGTATTTCAGGGCTGTTCGTGAAGACAGATAATCAAGAGATGTTGTGACAACCTGGAAAGAATTCAGCTCCAGATCCACCCTCCACACCAGACTTCTCATTCACAAGAATTGCTATCTACTAGCATATTGTGTTCTTCTCAGAGCTTGGTGCATGCAGACATTACTTGATATAATGAATACTTGAATATTGCAAAAATAGGGAATGTATCTTATTTAAGAATATAATGTTAATTGCTTAAATATTAACTAAAGCACCTAAAAGCCATTTCACACTTGCCATAGTCCAACAGGGTGAATGCACTGACCAAACAAAACAAAATAAGCATTTTTTTTTATTATTGTTTTTGTGGCAATGTGAAATGACCATAATGCTGTATGTTAGGTGTGAGATTCATTAAACTTGGTTTGCTATAATACATCTATTCATAAGTGCACCAGTGTGAATCATAATTCCCCCCATATTTCCTGTATATCCATAAAATTATATCTTTGTCAACGTATTCTTTCAGTGGTTAACTAACTCATTAAGACAGTCTCTTGCTCCCACCTACTGGCATAACAATGTAACCTGCAATGAAAGAAGCCCAGGCATGATATTGTTATTGTTTTTTAAAGGAAAAAAAAAGATTTTGCATATGATTTCCAATTAATTATTGGAAGTGGGTTGGTTAAGGGCCTGATTAGCTGATGTATTACAATGCTTGATTCGGGTTGAATAGGGGAGCATGTGATTAGCTGAGAAATTTTGCATAGTTATTGATAGCTCTTAAATATTTAAATACAGTGTGTTGAATGCCTACTAAGATTTGCATATTTGTGCATAATTTTTTGACCCTGGATGCTTACAGAAGGATATTCTTCCATTTATGTGCCAGAAACATCATGAGCATTCATAATTTTTGTTGGTTCATGCTGAACTGGTGTTGATAAATGTACTCTTTATATTAATAAGTCAATTTATATTGTCACTGTTTTTAAGTTACATTGTCTGGAGAGTTTTACAGTTTTTCAGTGTCCAAATGTTGTTTGTATTCTATTTATCATGAAGGGGCAAATTATAATCTACAGGTATATAAAGTGAAAACATTTACATGTGTGGAGATTTAATTTATTTACATAAAGTTTGAGTAAATGGGAATATATTCTATGAAACGTTTATTTAATTGAATATTTGAATGTTTTAAAATATATGTACATTTATAGAAATGTAATATATTTACACGTACAGAAATGTAATATGTTAACAAATATTATAAATTAATATATGGACATATATTGCAAATTAATATATTTACATAGACTTATATCTAAATGTATTTACATATAAAGGAAATAAATATATGTAAATATTTCCGATAAAAAAATATTTACATATATTTAATATAAGTGAAAAATATTAAAAAGCGGCCAAAATCAAATATATAAATATATTTTTAATAAATATCATAAAATATATTTTCTTCTATTTGAATTTAAGATATTTAAATATATGAAAATATATTTATTATTACTATATTTCAATCTATGTGACTTCTGTATGGGATACCCCACAGATACATTTTTATAGCTTGTTAAAATTGCCACTTTTAGGGTATGAGCCCAAATGCGCTGATTTGGAGTATGTTGCTTTAATGCAAATGAGCTGTTGCTCCCGGAGAAGATGGCGGAGCTTCAAGAGCTCAAGCTCCGCTTTGCAAATAAACATTCCACTATTAGTACAAGCCTGTTATCTTTACAGAAAACGTACTCTGTTTCAAAGTCAGTCATCTGATTATGCTATGCATAATAAATTTGTGTTTATGAATATCACAGACGGGGAG
This sequence comes from Spinibarbus caldwelli, assembly GCA_039654775.1. NCBI lineage: Eukaryota > Metazoa > Chordata > Actinopteri > Cypriniformes > Cyprinidae > Spinibarbus > Spinibarbus caldwelli. The sequence goes on along the minus strand of CM077228.1, from coordinate 23,325,780 downwards.
CACGGCAGGATAAAAATAACAACATAGCTGGTCTCATACTATCACAAACTTTATAAGTCCCACTTATGATTATGAGCTCGACAACTTCAAGCAATCGACTCACATCACTTTCATATGCAACTTTTAACTACCACATTCTGATAGCACTTGAAGGCAGCATCAGTGAAAACAGGCAGAGACAATGATAGCTTTAGCAATTAGCCTTACAGAGTGCCAAGAAGCTCTTTCAGAAAGGCAATTTGGAAAACAAATGTGTGATACTTACTTTGGAACTGACGTTCGCGCACGAAGCGTTGGTATTGATTCCTAAACATTTAGGGGACGTTACAGATTTTTTCTGGAATATTTCCTTCGAAAATTGAATTTAACCACAGTGTCCTCAGATGAGGGGAGATTATGACGACTCCTACATACATTAGTGCATCCCAAAACACAACACTTGTAAAGCCTCTTTGGTGCTGACATTGTATATCTCCAGTAATGGCAGACCGCAGCTTCTCACTCAGGGCTGTGTTTATGCTAATAGGGCAGAGAGCGTCACAAATGGGCGGGACTTTTTCCCCTCGGTGACGTGAACAGAGGGAGAATCTGAAACAGCTCGTTTGGAGAGACTTCATGATTTATTGGTTTTATAAAAAAATGAGTTGGTGGATTTTTAACATAATAGGCTGGTTGTTTTCACACACTGCAGCCATACAACTGTGTTCAAACACCTTATAAAAGTGATTTTTGCATAATAGGTCCCCTTTAAATTAGCTAGACTGAAACTTCAAGTTCTCCTGTTTATAATGATATATGGCACTTGATGCTCAGGTGCCCCAAAAATGTTCTAGAATCTCTGGCTGTCGTTAAGCAAAGGTTTTTGTTTGTTTTTTTTTTTGTTTGTTTTTTGTGATGTATGTAGGTACTTATTCACTGTTCATGTGTGCCAATCATGAAAACATTCTGACAACAGAAGTGTTGGTAATTTATCTGAAAAAAAAAGATAATATTTTGTTTAGACTATTTCTGGAACAGATACCATGATGACCATAATTTGAAATGTTATTTTGTCTAATCACTGATGTGTGACAAGAAGAAGTCAAACTGGAGATAAATGATAAACTGTGAGCCAGTATAAACTTTAATAAAATTTTCTGAGAACAGTAACTGTATGAAACTAAAATCCTTCATTGTTCAATCTATTATGCAGTCACTGATCTTCTACAATTGCACATAACAATTGTAACAGTAACACAAGAAACTGTGAACAACCTTCATGGCCAGCAATGTAAGAGTGTATATGTTACCATGATGCTGCTTCTCTATAGTAAAGTTAGACTAGATGGCTTCTCCTCATGAAGGTAGAATAGCAGCAATCATGTAGACCCGCAAGCACACTGAAAGAGCACTTGTAGAACATAAAGCTTAAAGGGGTCATCGGATGCCCATTTTCCACAAGTTGATATGATTCTTTAGGGTCTTAATGAAAAGTCTGTAACATATTTTGGTTAAAATTTCTCAATGGTAGTGTAAAAAACACCTTTTTTTCCCCTGTCAAAATCAGCTCTGTTTTCAGCAAGCCATTTTTAGTCCATGTTTCTTTAAATGCTAATGACTCTGCTGACCCCACCTCTCTCTTCCTTGAAGTGACGAGCAGACTTCAGCCGCAAAACTGGCTAACTAGCACATTATTAGGAAAGGCGATTTGCAAAGATTCATAAAAAAAAAAAAGATTGATCACATTGAAATGATTGAAAAGATGATCACAAATCATTTGCGCAAACATAGACGCATTTAGGAAGATCGGGGATCGGCGCAATCCCTTCAAAACGAAAGTAACCTTAATGTTCTGCATCTTCAGCGGCTCAGATATCGGGAGTAATTGATGAATGCTATATTCATTGTTACATCCAACAACAGAACACCTCAATCGCTTAATCGGACAGATCTTGTCTTCCCCTGCACCGGAGTTGACACAATGGTGGACAGATGGCAGCTCACTCAGGGTGGGTCTAAGGTAAGATGGCCTTGTCAATCAACTATCGTGGGAGGGGCCTGTTCAGAACTACGTCATTCTGACAGGGCTCTCAGAACAGCCTGATTTGAGAAAGGGGATTTTAAAATGGGGATTTAAAAAAAAACACTGGGTGGATTTTTATCATTATAGGATGGATGTGTACACAAACTTCCAACACACATTTATGTTTAAACAACTTGTAAAGTGAATTTTGCATCTGATGACCCCTTTAAAAACAAAAAGCACATCTGTTGGACACATCCCCAATGGTGTCTTGACCAATTAGATGTTGTCTTAGCTCAGGGTGTAGCTAGGCTTCTCCTCCCTATACAGGTGGATCTCAAAAAATTTGAATATTGTGAAAAAGTTATTTTTTTTTAAAACATTTCAAAAAGTGAAACTTTCATATATCCTAGATTAATTACATGTAAATTAAAACATTTAAAAAAAAATTTGTTTTAATTTTGATGATTAGAGCTTACGGCTCATGAAAGGCAAAAATCTAGTATCTCAAAATATTTGAATATTTACATTTGAGTTTCATGAAATGACCATCCCTACAGTATGAATTCCGGGTATCTCTTGTTCTTTGAAACCACAATAATGGGGAAGACTGCTGACTTGGCAGTGGTCCAGAAGACAATCATTGACACCCTCCACAAAGACAGTAAGTCACAGAAGGTCATTACTGAAAGGGGTGGCTGTTCACAGAGTGCTGTATCAAAGCATATTAAATGCAAAGTTGACTGGAAGGAAGAAATTGGGTAGGAAAAGGTGCACAAGCAACAGGGATGACCGCAAGCTTGAGAATACCATCAAGCAAAGCCGATTCAAACACTTGGGAGAGCTTCACAAGGAGTGGACTGAAGCTGGAGTCAGTGCATCAAGAATCACCACAACTCTTTTTACCCCTTTGGTTATTGGTGACAGTTGCATCCTAGTCAAGTCAAAGTAATTTATTGTCATGTGTAAAAAACTTTCTTGAATGTTTCTCCACAGACAAAATAAATGCAATAACACTGCTACAAAACAATAAGTAACAAGACGATAAGAGAATAAAGTACAAGTTGCTAAAGTGATGTTATTACCAGTATGAACTGTCCAGTTAAGTCATGTCACCTTTATTTCTACAGTGCTTTATACAATACTGATTGTGTCAAAGCAGCTTTACAGTGTCAACAGGAAAATAGTTTGTTAAATAGCATTTAAACTGACAGAGTGTGTCTGCCTCCCGCACAACGCTAGGTGGATTGTTCCACTAAATAGGAAAAGGATCTGCTGCCTGCAGATGATTTTGATATTCTAGGTATTAACAAATGGCCAGAGTTTTGAGATCTCAGTGGACGTGAAGGACAATAATGCTCAAGTATTGAGGAGCTAAACCATTCAGGGTTTATAAGTAATTAGTAAGATTTTAAAAAGTATTCAATGTTTAATAGGGAGCCAATGCAGAGTTAACATAACCGGGCTAATATGGTCATACTTCCTGATTCTAGTAAGAACTCTAGTTGCTGCATTTTGGACCAGCTGGAGTTTATTCAGGGTGTATTCACACCTGTCTTGTTTGGTTCGATTGAATCGAACTCAAGTTTGCTTCTCCCTTTGGTGCACATCTTTTGGGCAGGTGTGAATACAATCGCACTCGGGTGAGCACCAAACAACCATACCGAGACTCAGCTGAAAAGGTGGTCTCGGTCCGCTTCCAAACGAACTCTGGTACGGTTCGTTTAAGGTGTGAATATGATCCGACCCAAATGCAGAAAGCACTGCGCCTTTTGTGTTAACAGGCTCCCGTAGTTGGAGTTGCCTTAAGGGAAAGTGTTGCGTTCACTACATTTTCTAGCCATTGGAAAATGAGTCGTGGTTCGACCTGGAGCTCCGAAGAGACACGCTGCCTCATTGATATATGAGCAGATGCCTGTATATCACAGCTACTAGAGAAGATTTATAAAAATGTGGATGTGTTCAGCAAGTAATTATATAACTTAGAGAACAAAATTTTCAGTTTTACTCAAATTAGGGTGATGCAAAAATAAGTACACCCCACTGAAAGTCTCTGGAGCAAAGCTAAATTTTAGACTACAAATGTCTAATTTAACAAGAATTCAACCACAGGTGAGTCTAATTATTCATTACCCAGTTGTCCAGCAGACAGTTGACTATAAAAGAGTGTTACTTAAAGAAAACCCCTTCCCATTTCATGCTGTTAGCAATGGCACCATGGAAGAGAAATGTCACAAGACCTGAGTAAGAAAATAATTTCTTTACACAAGAAAGGTGAAGGCTACAAGAAGATCAGCAAAGCTTTACTTATCGGTCAGAATACTGCAGCAAAAGTGGTACAAAAATTTAAAAAAGATGGAACTGCAACCATCTCAGAGATGTCCAGGTCATCCACGGAAGTTAACACCTCGACAGGAGCGTCTTCTGATGAGAAGGGTTGAAGAAAATCAGCATGCAAGTTCACTGCAGTTATCTAAAGAAGTAGAAAGCCAAACTGGGATGACTATTTCCCATGACACAATACGGCGTACACTGCAGAGTAATGGCATGCATGGGTGCCGTCCACGAAAGAAGCCTCTCCTAAAGCCCAGGCAGAAAAAAGCCCGCCTAGAGTTTGCCAGGACCCATGCTGACAAAGATGAAGACTACTGGGACTCTATACTCTGGAGTGATGAGACCAAGATAAATGTTTTTGAAACTGATGGCTTCAAAACTGTATGGCGTCGCAAAAGGTGAGGAATACAAAGAAAAATGCATAGTGCCTACAGTGAAACATGGTGGTGGCAGTGTCCTTATGTGGGGCTGCATGAGTGCTGTTGGTGTCGGGGAGCTGCATTTAATTGATGGCATCATGAATTCACAGATGTACTGCTCTATACTGAAAGAGAAGATGCTACCATCACTCCGTGCCCTTGGTCGTCGTGCACTTTTCCAACATGACAATGATCCTAAACACACATCTAAGGCCACTGTTGGATTTCTGAAGAAGAACAGGGTGAAAGTGATTCAGTGGCCATGTAATGTGTCTTCATCTGAACCCAAATTGAACATCTATGGGGAATTCTGAAGAGCCAAGTTGAGCATCACTCTCCATCCAGCATCCAGTCTCTAAAAGAGGTCATTCTTGAAGAATGGAAAAAGATAGATGTTGCAAAATGTCACCAACTTGTTCATTCCATGCCTAGAAGACTTGCTGCTGTCATTAAAAATCATGGAGGCCATACAAAGTAGATGTAGTACTTTTTGTTGTGGGGTGTACTCATTTTTGCATCACCCTAATCTGAGTAAAACTGAAAAATGTGTAATCTAAGTTATATTATTAACCTTACTTTCATGTTATAAGTTAAACAGATGTTATATTAAACTTAGTCTTGTCAACATTTTGGAAATATATATATGTATGTGTGTGTATGTGTATGTGTATATGGATGTGTGTGTGTATGTAAGAACAGGTGCATCTCAAATTAGAATGTCGTGGAAAAGTTCATTTATTTCAGTAATTCAACTCAAATTGTGAAACTCGTGTATTAAATAAATTCAATGCACACAGACTGTAGTAGTTTAAGTCTTTGGTTCTTTTAATTGTGATGATTTTGGCTCACATTTAACAAAAACCCACCAATTCACTATCTCAACAAATTAGAATACTTCATAAGACCAATAGAAAAAACATTTTTAGTGAATTGTTGGCCTTCTGGAAAGTATGTTCATTTACTGTATATGTACTCAATACTTGGTAGGGGCTCCTTTTGCTTTAATTACTGCCTCAATTCGGCGTGGCGTGGAGGTGATCAGTTTGTGGCACTGCTGAGGGGTATGGAAACCCAGGTTTCTTTGACAGTGGCCTTCAGCTCATCTGCATTTTTTGGTCTCTTGTTTCTCATTTTCCTCTTGACAATACCCCATAGATTCTCTATGGGGTTCAGGTCTGGTGAATTTGCTGGCCAGTCAAGCACACCAACACCATGGTCATTTAACCAACTTTTGGTGCTTTTGACCAACTTTTGGTGCAGTGTGGGCAGGTGCCAAATCCTGCTGGAAAATGAAACCAGCATCTTTAAAAAGCTGGTCAGCAGAAGGAAGCATGAAGTGCTCCAAAATTTCTTGGTAAACGGGTACAGTAACTTTGGTTTTCAAAAAACACAATGGACCAACACCAGCAGATGACATTGCACCCCAAATCAACACAGACTGTGGAAACTTAACACTGGACTTCAAGCAACTTGGGCTATGAGCTTCTCCACCCTTCCTCCAGACTCTAGGACCTTGGTTTCCAAATGAAATACAAAACTTGCTCTCATCTGAAAAGAGGACCTTGGACCACTGGGCAACAGTCCAGTTCTTCTTCTGCTTAGCCCAGGTAAGATGCCTCTGACATTGTCTGTGATTCAGGAGTGGCTTAACAAGAGGAATACGACAACTGTAGCCAAATTCCTTGACACGTCTGTATGTGGTGGCTCTTGATGCCTTGACCCCAGCCTCAGTCCATTCCTTGTGAAGTTCACCCAAATTCTTGAATCGATTTTGCTTGACAATCCTCATAAGGCTGCGGTTCTCTCGGTTGGTTGTGCATCTTTTTCTTCCTTCTTCCACACTTTTTCCTTCAACTCAACTTTCTGTTAACATGCTTGGATACAGCATTCTGTGAACAGCCAGCTTCTTTGGCAATGAATGTTTGTGGCTTACCTTCCTTGTGAAGGGTGTCAATGATTGTCTTCTGGACAACTGTCAGATCAGCAGTCTTCTCCATGATTGTGTAGCCTAGTGAACCAAACTGAGAGATCATTTTGAAGGCTCAGGAAACCTTTGCAGGTGTTTTGAGTTGATTAGCTGATTGGCATGTCACCATATTCTAATTTGTTGAGATAGTGAATTGGTGGGTTTTTGTTAAATGTGAGCCAAAATCATCACAATTAAAAGAACCAAAGACTTAAACTACTTCAGTCTGTGTGTACTGAATTTATTTAATACACGAGTTTCACAATTTGAGTTGAATTACTGAAATAAATGAACTTTTCCACGACATTCTAATTTATTGAGATGCACCTGTATGTATGCATGTATGCATGTATGTATATGTATATATACAGGCTACATAGCTTATCTAAAGTAATCTTGACAAATTTATTGATAATTTATGAGAAGAGTGCATAAAAAAAAGAAATCTATATTCTGCCACCACCATTTTGCGTTTTGAATAATGTAGTGACAGTAATTTTGTAGTGACAATGATTAGTATTAAAAATGTCACTGGCCATTGAAGCATTGCTGTCCTTTAGTGACATTGTCTGTGGTTCAGGAGTGGCTTAACATTTGATGATGCGCATGAGTTTGCAAAAGACAGCAAACATTTTCCATATTCTTTCCTTTTTCCTATTTCCCACTTCAGATCAGGGCTAGGTTATGGATTCTGACAAATAGCCTACATTTAATATCAGTCTGTCAAAATGTATTTACATATACTGTATTCCATACCTAGCAGCAACACAATTGTACATGTAGGCTGGTAGGCCTGCAGTAGAATCGGCTGGACTGGGTAAACAAATGCTGACCTCTGACTCTGACATAGCCTATATTATATAGCCTAGTCTAAGGAAATATGTAAATACGTGTGTGTTGCATTCATGATCAGAAGCTTCATGGTCATGGCTGAAACGTATTCTGTTTAGGCTACAGCTTGGTGGCATTCAGTAACATGTTACCTTTTTGAGTTTAATGTTATTTTTATACTGACAGGCGAAAAGGGAATAACAGTCACCGATCCAGAACCAAATGGCCCTACAGATACTTCTCTTACCACATCCACTGACAAAGACGACAGCAATACTACACCCAGTTGTGATGAGCGTGAGTGAAGAAAGCAGTGGAAGGCTGGCCATTCCTGGGGCTCAAGCTAGGAAGCACCTAGGAAGGAAGCATAAGGCCAAAGATTGTCAGGCTGATAGTGGGCTGCAGGCTTATATGGCTCAGCAAAGCAAGCAGCTACTGGACGTGTATGAAGCTGAGCAAAAACGCCAAGCACAGGAGAACATATTCCTTGAGAATCTGCTGAGGGCACATCAGGAGGTAGAGGAAAGGTGATTTCAACCTATGCAAGCTGAGCAGGAGGCAAATTGTCACGTTTACATAGCTAGTGGCTACTCTTGCTAATGCGTTGTCTTCTGGTCAGTCACAGCACCCACCCTCGTAGCCCCCAACCCACTTGATTCCACCAGATCCAATGAGTTCAACCCCTGCCAGTGCCTGGTCTTTTCCTCAGCCACCCAGGGCCCAATCACAGCAGCCCATGGCCCTGCAGCTCCTGCAACCATATATGGTCAGACTAGGTGAAGAGGCTGCAAATGTTTCATCTATTGAATCACATGGCAACCTGCCTATGTCCGATGTACTGCATCAAGTGAATGCCAGTGAGCATTTCTACAACTTGTTGATGGTGTAGTTGTACAGCAGTCTACCTCATACAGCGTTATACGTTCCAGTTTGTATTAGAATTGTTCAAGTTAGGCTCATTGTTGTGAGTTTACACATTACTGAGTGTAGTTGCATGACATTTTTATTATTTTTACTGTTTTATTGTTAGAAATAAGTCTACTCAACATTTGTGAAATGATGAGCAAAGACGCAACATTTAGCATGTTAATTTTTCATCAACAAAGAATTTTTTATTTTTTCTCTTATTTTTACTTTTTTGTAACTATTATAATTACAGAACCTTGGATATATATAGAAAAGGATACTTTTATTTAAAATGCTATAAAGAACCTTTCTCAAGAAAGAAAAATGTTGTAGAGAACAAAACACTTTGGTACCTCAGCAATAAAGTTTTTTTTTTTTTGTTACAAAAGTCAGTTGTAGTCATTGAAGTCAACTACCACATTAACATCCAGCGGTCAACCTTGGCTGCTGGTGAAGTATTTTGCTGTGACCCACATACACACACATATATGTGCAATGCTACATATGAACAACAATTGAACTATTTAAATTAGAAGCAAAACAATTACAAGCAAAAGATTTCTTCAACTTGACTGACAAAATTCTATAGGAAGCTAACATTACCCCTACAGCCTTGAAAAATAGGCACACAGTGCATTTCTAATATCCTGAGCCCTCCGGTCTCTGGCCTGCTCGCGATTCTCTCTGTCATCCACTTCATTTACTTTACCTTCATCCTCTTCATAGTCTCCCTCACTGAACATTTCATTGTGGACTTCACAAAAGTTGTGTAATACACAACATGCTGAAATTATTTGGCTGACGAGAGAAATGTGCGCTTCATGTTGCTTAAAGGGGTCATATGACGTTGCTAAAAAGAACATTATTTTGTGTATTTGGTGTAATGCAATGTGTTTATGCCGGTTAAGGTTCAAAAAACACATTATTGTCAACATACTGTACATTATTGTTGCTCCTCTATGCTCAGCCTTTCTGAAACGCGTCGATTTTTACAAAGCTCATCATTCTGAGAAGCGAGGCGTGCTCTGATTGGCCAGCTATCCAGTGCGTTGTGATTGGCCGAATACCTCAAGCGTGAGACAGAAATGTTACGCCGCTCACCGTATTGTGATGCCGTGTCCCGGCGCGACGACACAAACACAATAAAACCCATTATAAATGAGGCACAGAGGTGGGTAGAGTACCCAAAAACTGTACTCAAGTAAAAGTAAAAGTAATAGTCTGAACAGTTACTTGAGTAAGCGTAAAAAAGTATTGGATAAAAAAAAACTACTCAAGTAGAAAGTTACTAGTCACTTTGGATCATATACTATATCTATAGTCTATTTTTATTATATTAGATAAATTATATAGATAAGTTGTTTGTAATGTGTGTGTGTTTTTAATGTAATTTATTTCAGTGATGCAAATCAGAATTTCCATCAGCCTTTACACCAGTCTTCAGTGTCTCATAATCCTTCAGAGATCATTCTAATGTGTTGATTTGTTATCAATGCTGTTCTTTTTAGCTTTCTATTCATCAAATAATCTTGAACAAAATGTCACAAGTTCCAAAAATATTAAGCAGCAAAACGGTTTCCAACACTGGTAATAATAAATCAATATATTAGAATGATTTCTGAAGGATCATATCTGAAAACGGCTGATGAAAATTCCGATTTGCATCACTGAATTAAATTATATTTTAAAGTAGCCTATATTAATTATGTATAGCCTATGTATATGACACGGAGAAGAGTGAAAACTCCTCACATGACCGCTACCGAACATCTGAACATAATGAAACATATGCACATTGACGGATCTTCTTCCGTCTGTTCTGCAAAATGTAAACAACTGTATATTTCTGCAAGCGTAAATGAAAATATCAGTATTAATTGTGCCTAGGCAAAGGCATTCCTCGAAACAAGTCGCGCGCCGCTGCACAGAGCTAATGCGGGTTTGGCGGGTGTTCATTTCATACTCTGTGACAGCTTATTTCATGTATACTTTGTGTTTAATGTATAAGGTACATATACAACAAACTGGTAATGTCATAGTGGTATCGAATACTGTAATCGAATGTAGTCTATCAATACCTGTGGAACCGTAGACAGCACACGTGGTGTTCATCTAAAGATGTTCATAGCTAGCAAACAATAGCCTTTGCAGATTTGCATTCAATTGACTGTAGATCCAAAGCCACGTCTTCAGTGCTCTTTCTGTTACAACTCTTGAGTGAGAATCGCTTCAGACGACTCAGCGCATGCGGCAGGGAATTGAACTGTCGTGTATTAAGTGCAAGGCGTGTGACGTCATTACGCACAGTGAGCAAGGAGTAAAGGAAGAGTGGAATTTACAAACAGTCTGTCTTGTGTCTGATTTAATTCAGCATCTTTAGCTAGTATAAGCAAAGACACAACAATGGCGACGAGGACAGTTAGTAGATTGTAAGCAAGTTAAATCTGATCGTGAGTAAGTTTAAATTCGAAAGATGGACTCTACCGCATCAGTGCCGAAATTCGACTGCTACAGTGAACCTGCAACTTTGGGACCACGATGGACGAGATGGCTGTCGGCGTTTGAATTGTTTGCAGACGGAAAAGGGTTGCTGTTGGGACAAAATGCAAGTGACGCCACCAAACAACGGAGAAGGGCACTACTCCTTCATCACGCGGGCATGGATGTGCAGGATATATTCTCAACGCTGGAGGACACCGGGACTGCAACAGATTATGATGCGGCGGTGGCCGCTTTGAATACTTACTTTGTTCCCCGAGTCAATGCCGCATTGGCAAGACAGTCCTTCTACCAAATCACACAAAAACAAGGTGAGACTGTACAACAATTTGTCACACGACTCAGACAAGCTGCTAAAGACTGTGATCTCGGTGTTAACCGAGATAACCAACTGCGTGATGCCGTTTTAAGTAAATGTAGTTCAGATTACATCAAGAGAAAACTATTAGAGGAAGGAACTGAACTAACACTAACCCGTACACTTGAAATCGTCATGCAATGTGAACATGTGGAGTTGTAAATGTCTGCCATGCATATCAGTCAGCCAGAAAATGGGAAAGAAACAGTACATCGTGTGGTAAAAAAAAAATAAGAGGAAGACATCAAAAGACAATTCCAAGACAAGCAGGAGAAAGAAAAGAGAGACAGTGTTACAGATGTGGACGACAGGATCATTTTTCCAAAGGCCTGACCTGTCCGGCAAGGGCCCAAGAATGCAGAAAGTGCAGAGGTGCTAACCACTTTGCCAAAATATGTAAAACCAAAAATGTGACTAAACAGACAGCTAAACACATCGGTGGAGAAACAGATAGAACTAATGATGATCAATACGCATTCATGGTGAAAGACTGTGACCCAAACAAATAAACGTTTGCTGTTGGTGGAGTTGGCTTAGACATGTTGATTGATTCCGGGGCCATAAGCAATATTATAGACGAAGTGACATGGGAGACACTAAAAAGAAAAAGAATTGCGTGTCACTCATACAAATCTGAAAAAAAAAAAAAACTATATGCATACGCCTCTACAAAACCCCTGCCCATAAAAGGAGCTTTCACATGTGAGATAAAATGCGGAAAACGGAGCACCCAGGCCGAATTTGTGGTAATCAAGGGAAAAGGAGAACCACTATTGGGCAAAGAGACAGCCACTGAACTAGGAGCACTGAAAATGGGGCTCAACATAGTTACAATCAGTGATGTGGCAAGCCGAATTCGGGAACAGTACCCAGTTCTGTTTAGAGGAGTGGGAAAGCTCAACACCAAACAGATAGGCTTACACATTGATGACACTGTGACTCCAGTAGCTCAACCAATACGCCGAATTCCATTCCATTTGAGAGAAGCAGCAGAACGAAAAATTCAGCAGCTTCAAGAGCTAGACATCATTGAATCAGTCACTGCCGCCACCCCATGGGTAAACCCGGTGGTGATCGTTTCAAAGCCTGACAATGACATTAGACTATGTTTGGATATGAGGCAGGCAAATAAAGCGATAACCCGGGGCCGATATCCAATTCCAACTCTAGACGAGCTCCTTCAAAGCATGAATGGCTCCTCAGTTTTCAGTAAGCTTGACCTTAAGTGGGGTTACCACCAACTAGAGCTTACTCCACAGTCCAGAGGTATCACCACGTTTGCGGTACACAATGGTGCATATCGACACAAGAGGCTGATCTTTGGAGTATCGTCAGCCAGTGAGCAGTACCAGCATGAAGTTGCTTCAGCCCTTGCTGGAATCGAGGGAGTAGAGAATATATCAGATGATATTATCATACATGCACCAACGCAAGAGACACATGACCAGAGATTACATGCTGTTTTACAGAGGCTCGTGAATTGCAGCTTGACACTCAATGTGGAAAAGTGTCAATATAACATGAATAAGCTGGTGTTCATGGGAATGTTGCTCTCAGAAAAAGGGATTGGCCCAACGGCTGAAAGGGTTCGTGCTGAGATCAATGCTAGAGAACCGGAGAATGCATCGGAAGCACGAAGCTTCTTAAGATTGGTGGGATATAGTAGCCGGTTCATCCCACAGTTTGCATCCATCACAGAACCACTAAGGAGACTGACAAAGAAAGATACCCCATTCAAGTTCGGTCCTAAACAAAGACAAGCCTTTCAAGCCTTAAAGCAGAAGCTAGCCGAAGCAGGAACTCTTGCTTATTTTGACAAGAAGGCACCGACCAAGGTTATTGCAGATGCGAGTCCGGTAGGCATCGGGGCTGTGCTGATTCAAGAACAGAATGGAGAGAATGTTCCCATATGTTATGTCAGTCGCAGCCAAACTGAATGTGAGCAAAGATACTCACAGACGGAGCGGGAAGCATTGTCATTAGTATGGGCGTGTGAGAGACTCCATCCATACATATATGGACAAACGTTTGATCTAACCACGGATCACAAACCGCTGGAAACGATCTATGGCCTGTGGTCAAAACCATGCACTTGCATCGAGAGGTGGGTGCTAAGACTACAACCGTATGACTTTCGTGTTGTTTACATTCCCAATGAGCAAAACATAGCAGACCTGCTTTCGCGTCTCGTCTGTGGAAAAAAGGGACAACAGACACACAAGCACGAAGCTGAAGAATACGTAAGATTCGTGGCTGTGAATGCTACTCCAAGGGCACTTACGACGAGAACTGTGGAGGAAGCATCAGCAGCAGACAATGAACTAAGGAGAGTTAAACAGGCCATACAGACTGGTGATTTTGAGGAATGCAAGTCGTACGCCCCCCATTGCCAATGAGTTAAGTGTGATTGGACAATTGGTCTTGAGGGGTACACACATTGTGTTATCACAGTCACTCTGAGCGAGAGCTTTAAACCTAGCTCACGAAGGACATTTGGGCATAGTACGCACCAAACAGAACCTCAGAAGTAAAGTGTGGTGGCCTGCCATGGATAAGGATGCAGAGAGGCATGTAAGGTCATGTCACGGATGCCAATTAGTGATGAGACCTGATAAACCAGAGCCACTGAGAATGACACAGTTACCCAAAACTCCCTGGCAAGATCTAGCCACTGATCTGTTAGGTCCTCTGCCCACTGGAGAATCCATACTGGTGGTAGTTGACTATTACAGCCGTTATTATGAGTACAGAATACACAAGTCTACCACAGCTGATAAAATCATTGATTGCTTGGAGGAGGTTTTTGGCCGTCATGGACTGCCCTGCACTCTCAGATCAGATTGTGGACCACAGTTTGTGTCTACTCAGTTCCAACAATTCTGTGAAACCAACGGTATCCAGCATGTGAAAACTACGCCAAGGTGGGCACAGGCCAACGGTGAGGTGGAAAGGCAGAATCCATCCATACTGAAACGCATACGGATTGCCCAGGCAGAAGGTTTAGACTGGAGAAAGGAGCTCCGTAAGTATGTAGCAATGTACAGAGCCATTGACCACAACACGACAGGGAAGAGTCCTGCGGAACTACTTTTCAATCGGAAAATCAGAGGAAAACTGCCCGATTATACCATGCTGCACAATGAAAGCAAAAAGGAAAAAACAAGCTTTATGCCGATCACCGCCACGGGGCAAAGAATTCACAGCTGGAAGTGGGAGACCAAGTCCTGATGAGACAGGAAAAGACAGACAAACTAACAACCACATTCAGCTCATTCCCATACACGGTTGTGTCCAGAAAAGGAAATTCTGTGACCGTGGAGGACTCAAGGGGAACACAATATAAAAGGAATACCACATTTGTGAAGAAATTCGTCAGTGAGAACACAAACGACAATCCAGTTGAAAATCATACCGAAACCGAGACAGAACCAACCGAATCCGGGATAGGTAAAAGTGAGCAATTGATTTTGGACAAACTGCTAATCCAGAGTGCGCCACTAGATGGTGGTGTAGCTCCACAAATGAGACCAAAGAGACAAACCAAAATGCCTGAGAAATTCAAAGACTTCATTGTTGAGTGATGTTGTTAAAGAAATGACATGCACTGGAATGTTGTGTTACGTCCATAAAGAATGTTTAAAGATTATCTGATATATATGTTCTCAGGTTAAAATGGAAAGATAAAGAAAAACGTATTCATTTAGCAGGAAAAGAAAAAAACAAACGTTTATTTTCTCTCGTTATTGATTTTGTGTTAGTTAGTGACACTTTGATATGTCATGTTGAATATGACGGTTGAATATGTTCACAATGTTTTTTGGATAGTTTCTAGAATGCATGTTTAATTCTAAGCAAAGGGGAGATGTCGTTTATCAAGTGCAAGGCGTGTGACGTCATTACGCACAGTGAGCAAGGAGTAAAGGAAGAGCAGAATTTACGAACAGTCTGTCTCGTGTCTGATTTAATTCAGGGTCTTTAGCTAGTATAAGCAAAGACACGACATGAACGAATCATTCAAACTGATTCGCGAACCAATTCACTGGTTTGCCAACTGGTTTGATCAAGCCTTTGAACAGAATTGACTCAAAAGAATGAATCATTCGCAAATGGGCATCGCTCATTGCCCAGAGAAAACTAGACGGCGCTTTTGGAATAACTTGAAGCATTTTTAACTTGTATTGCATTAAGATAAAGTAACGAGTGGAGCGTCGCCCACAGTAACGAAGTAAAAGTACCGTTTTTTCAATAAAAATATACTTGAGTAAAAGTACCCATCTTTAAATATACTCTAAAAGTATTAGTTACCCAAAAAATTTACTCAAATAAATGTAACTCGTTACTACCCACCTCTGACGAGGAACTTGTTGCATCCAGTGGGGACATAATTACTGCTTATAATGACTTATACTGTCTTTTTACGTGTTGCATCGTGCCACATAAACATTACCATGTCTGCATTTGTGATCGGAGAAACAACAAACAACAAGCACTACTCTACACTGCTCAAAATTCGCGTTTGAATAGTCAGTGGCAGAAATGTACTTACAGGCTGTGAGTCAGAAGCGTCAGACTGTCCTTGCAAAGTTGGAATTGCCCCACTTTATAGAAACAGCCTTTGTGCAAGCCAGCATTGTAGGCTACTCTTCCAGGATCGGGAAATAGTCCTCCGTAAAATGCGCTGCACAGTGCACACACTCTAATATTTGGGTTGAACTGTTCTGAAACAGTGTTATAAATACAACTTAACCACTGATTTCTAGTTGTGTCCTCTTTTGGAAGCCCAAACAAAGTACTTTCGTTTTCACAACAAAACACAGCGTCTCCAGGACATGGTGCCAGCGGCAGCAACAATACTACAGCGAGAATAATAGTTCCGCCTTCTTTCTTGGCGTATACATTTGGGCGGTGTTTTGCAAATCTTCCCACACAGTAACGTAGACATGTGGGGGCATGTTTGAATGAGTCGTTTGAGGTGGGCGTGGTCGAGTCTTAACTTTTATAAAGAATATCTCTTTGGGTTTGAGACTTTGAGACACTGTGTGAACATGAGTCTCGCCTCTCTGCGCGTTCAGATTGCTTTCTTTTCAGAGGGACCTGTGAGGGAAAAAACAGCAGGGCAGAGGGACTCAGCGCTCAGACCCCACATGCCTCTCCCGTCCTCTTCAAGCACACGGACCAGCACCCCTCGGCTGATGGAAGCGACATGGTTTCGTTTGGTGGAATTGAGAAAGAACTGCTAGATGACAGCATCAGAGGCAGAGGACATGTCGGGCTCTACAGTCGACCCCACCCCTTTGCCGTCTGCGGATCCCAGCAACACCAAATTAGGGATGGATGCCGAACTATTCCGAGTCACTATTCCTAGGAGGCAGTCGTGGCCTAATGGATAGAGAGTCAGACTTATAACCCGAAGGTCGCGGGTTTGAGTCTCAGGTCCGGCAGGGATTGTAGGTGGGGTGAGTGAATGACCAGCACTCTCTCCACCCTCCATACCACGACTGAGGTGAGACCCTTGGATTGGAGTGGTCTGTGCTGGAGGAGCCCACTCGTAGCCGTCTGAATGAATCATTGTCAGCGAGCTGTTCACAAAAACTGTTGTATATAACTGTTGTAATACTGGCCGCTTTTTTGAAAAGCTTTTCTTCCCGGAGGTCCATGACGAGCTCGCAAAATCCTCTGCTGCTCATGGCCTCCTCTGGATGTGTCGTCACCTCTGCCCACCCACTGACATCGGATGGAAAGCGAAGGTGGCTCACCTCTCCAAGACTTGCAGGACAACGTCTGCCCTCGCTGGATGATCAGGCAGGCAGCCTCGGCTCTGCACTCCATGACTGTGCTCCAGGTCTTTCAGGCCAAACTCCTCCAATGTATAAATAAGTTCCTTGCAGCTTTCAAGGAGCTGCGCAGTGCAACAGACCTGGTTCTATAAGCTACCAAGGCAACAGCACAGACCATTGGCAGGTCAATGGTGCTGGAGTGTCACTTATGGCTAAAGCTGTTTGGACCCGCCGTCGAGGGATTTGCAGAGCGTTTTACCGCTGCACAGAAGTTGTCCCAGGCAATGCGACACTTCTTGCCTAAGCGCTCCAGCTCTGCAACCGCCACCAGTCACCCCAGACCTGCACCAACTCAGCAGCCAGCGAAACCTGCGCCATCTCCTGCTCAGCCTACTCAGAAGCCTGAGCCTTGACAGCATTCCTGCTCGGCCAGATGCTACCCTGCGCCACAGGCGTTCTCCTGATCCACTGGACAGGAAGAGGAGGGGTTCAGTTCCGGGTGCCGGTGGCAGTATGTTTGTCACAAAAACTGTTGTGAATACTAGCCCGTTCGAAAAGCACCCACACAAACAGCCGCTGTTACAGCGGGAGAAATAAAACACAAACATTTTCAAAAAGAGAGCAAATTTCCTCTTCTGCTTATCACAAGTGTCAAGTCCCCTCACGACGAACCACCACCCGAACCAATCCAACCCCTTGCCACACGGGCCGAGGCCTGACAGGAGTGTCAAACTGGGTTTTAGGGATCATACATAGAATGAGGTTACTTCAATTCGCCCGAAGACCCCAGCGATTTAGCAGCGTGGTCCTCACCTTAGTATAGAGCAAGGACGCTCATGTCCTGCGGTCGGAGGTGATGAATTTACTGGCAAAAGGAGCTACAGAAACAGTTCCACCAGCTCAGCGTGAGTCAGGCTTCTACAGCCGTTACTTCCTCATCCCCAAAAAGGATGGCGGCCTCCAGCCCATCCTCGATCTCAGGCACCTGAACCGCACCCTCATGAAATGGCCGTTCAGGATGACTACTTTGAAACAGATCCTCTTGCAAATATGCCCAGGGGACTGGTTCTTTTCTCTGAATCTGAAAGACACTTACTTTCACATCCAGGTAGCCCCCCATCACAGATGATTCTTGAAATTCGCCTTCGAGGGAGTGGCATATCAATACACGGTCCTGCCCTTCAGACTGTTCCTGGCTCCTCACACTTTTACGAAGTGCATGGATGTGGCTCTCTTCTCTCTGAGGCAAATGGGAATCTGCATTCTGAAATACCTTGACGACTGGCTCATCTTATCCCAGTCGGAGGCCAAGCTAATATTCCACAGATCCCTCCTCCTCAGCCACTTGGCAATTTTGCCAAGAGCTCACTGTCTCCCAGCCAACAAACCCCGATCCTGGAAGCAGTTTTTGACTCCACATGAGGGCAATTAATCACACACTGGTCACACAACAGCTCGCGGCTTCCTTCAAATTGGAGCTTCTTGCCCTCTCAAAGCATTTCAAAAGATGCTAGGCCTCATGGCCTCTGCATCGCCGGTGCTAAAGTTGGGGCTACTTCACATGAGACCCCTTCAGTACAGGCTGAAACCACAAGTTTCGCCCCATGTGTGGCGTCACGGACGCCTTCGTGTCAGGGTGAGCCAGGTTTGCGCGGTAGCTCTGGCCCCTTGGAAAGACCCTCAGTGGTTCAAGCAGAAGGTGACCATGGCCATTATTTACAGAAGGAAGGTGGTCTCGACGGATACATCCAACACAGGTTTAGGTGCTCTGTGCGTGGGCAAACTGGCCTTCGGCTCCTGGTCAGACACAGAAGGTCAGCTACACATCAACTGCCTCGAAATGACGGTAGTATGTCAAGCCCTTCAGACCTTCTTACCAGACCTGAAGGGAAACAACATGCTAGTCCGCTCAGACAGCATGACAGTGGTATCTTATATAAATTGCCAAGGTGGGCTCACTTCGAAATGCCTCTTCGAGATGGTAAAACGCCTCTTGGAATGGGCATATCTCAACCTGCGTTCATTGAGGGCAGCACTATGCTATCTCATGCTATCTCGGAGCAACGTCCGCTCAGAGGAGTGGATGCTCCACCCACAAACGATTCAGAAAATCTGGGAGATCTTTTGCAAGGCAGAGGTTGACCTCTTCGCCTCAAAAGACAACTGTCATTGCCCAATTTATTTTTCCAAGGACAAGGACGTGTTGGCCCACGACTGGCCCAACCTCCTCCTGTATGTTTTTCCCCCGATCGCTCTGATCCCTCAGATAATCAGGCGAATCAGGGAACACAAACACAAGGTCTTCCTAGTGGCCCCGCTCTGGAGGAACCAGCTTTGGTTTCTCTGAGCTGTCTCAGCTGCTGACAGCAGCCCCATGGCCCATTCCCCTGAGACAGGACCTTCTCTCTCAGGCGAACAGGACGATTTGGTACCCCCAGCCTGAGCTGTGGGCTCTGCACCTCTGGGCTCTCGACGGGAATCAGCAGATTTTCCCGAGAGTGTCCTAAAATACTATATCACAGGCTAGAGCCCCATCTACGAGATGCCTTTATGCCCTTAAATGGTCCGTCTTCTCCACCTGGTGCACAACCTGTGGCGAAGACTCAACTTCCTGTGACATATCAGTGATATTGTCTTTCCTACAAGAGCTGTTGGATAAGAGCCATTCCCCTTCCACGCTCAAGGTTTATGTGGCAGCTATAGCAGCTTTCCATGCTCCTATAGCCAGACAGTTGTTGGGCAGGAACAGCATAGTTGTTCGTTTTCTGAGGGGATCCAGGAGGCTCAATTCACTTCGGTCCCCACCATCCCTACATGAGATCTGCCCACGGTCCTGAGAGCCCTTAAGGGTTCCCCCTTTGAGCTGCTACAGTCTGCAGACCTAAGAACCCTATCTGTTAAACGAGCAGGTGACTTGCAGGTACTCTCTGTAAGCCCTGCCTGCCTTGAGTTTGGGCCTAGCGACTACAAGGTCATCCTAAAGCCAAGGCATGGATACGTCCCTAAGGTGCTCTACACCCCATTTAGAGCACAAGTTATCACTCTCTCTGCGCTTCCTCCTTTGGCGGAGGACCAGGAGCTGAACCTTCTCTGCCCTGCCAGGGCACTGAGAATTTACAGAGCATTCCGCTTCATTCAGACAGTCGGAACATCTCTTTGTATGCTTTGGTGGCTGCACCAAAGGGTCTCCGGTCACAAAGCAGAGAATTTCTCGATTGTTAATTGACGCTATTGCACTAACATACCCTTTCCTGGGCCTGCAGTGCCCCATAGGAGTTAGAGCTCATTCTACTGGGGGCATGTCCTCGTCTTGGGTGTGGTCTAGCGGTGTGTCCATGGCGGACGGGTGGACCTCACTGTCCACCTTTGCCAGGTTCTATAACTTGGACATTGCGGCCTTACAGGCTCGGATCCTCTCTGCCAAAAGGGTGGGTCTAATCCTTCAGGCATTTGCCTTACTTCACGTACGTTCTTGGCCCTTTTTAGAAGTGCCGAAGCTGTATAAAATTGTTTGGAATGATTATCCAAGGCTGGGTTGACCTTGCCTCCTGCGGGGCTCACCCTGCTTATACTTGGTACCACTGAGCCTTAGATGCTCAAGGACGGTTCATGTTAGTCATTCCTCTATTATGGCACGGCGGGATTGTACTGGTTCTCCATAGCGTCTAGCGATACAGTACGAGTGAAGTATCAAAAGGGAACATACTCGGATACTAACGTAACCTTGGTTCCCTGAGATATGAGAATGAGTACTGCGTTACTAGCCATGCCATGATGCTGCACGATTCAGTGTCGTCGCTTCAGTCGAATTTACCTGAGATCCTATGCCGAAATGCTGGCTTATACATCCAGATGGCCCTGCCCATTCTGGCGAGCTTCATCGCCATAGGCTCGTACAGCTCTGCTGCCGAGCCATTGGTTCGTTTTTATTTTACTGCACAAACCAATGGCCGTGCAGTTACACTGCGTGATTGAATAGGCTTCAGTGATCAGAGAAAAAGGAGTTTTCCCATAGCGTCTAGCGATTCAGTACTCATTCCCGTATCTCAGGGAACCTACTGTAGGTAACCAAGTACGTTTTTCAGAGCTGTTGGATTTGCTGAGGAATTGAGACAAGACATGAAAATGATTTACAAAGAAGTCTTTTGTGGTAGAAGTGATGGTTCTACCATGTTTGTAACAAGGAGTTGAATTTGCAGCTTATGCGAGACTAGATAATGATCTGAGATATCACTCTGCTGCAGGATTTCAATGCCATTAATATCAATTCCATGTGACAGTATTAAATCTAAATTATGAGTAGGCCATGACACGTGTTGTCTAACCCCAATGGAGTTCAGAATGTCTATAAACGCTGATCCCAATGCATCTTTTTCATTATCAACATGGATAATAAAATCACCAACAATTAAGACTTTATCTGCAGCCATTACTAACTCAGAAAATCTGCAAATTCCTTGATAAAGCCTGTATGGTACCCTTGTGGCCTGTATACAGTAGCTAGTGGGTCATTCCATGAAATTGGTGCCTTTTGCGCACCTAAAAAATAATCAAACAGATTTAATATAACGATGAATAAATTTGCTATTTAAAAACAGTATTGTTATGCATTCTTTCATCAATATTACATAAAAAAAAGAAATAATGAAATTTAATAAATTTAAATTAAATAAAATTTTAAATAATTTAAATAGCATTTATGCTGATAAGGGTAAGGTTTTTGGCCTGTCCCTCACTATGATTTTTCTTTTTCAGCAGGAATTTTAGTTTGCAATATGAAGGCAAAATTATATAAAAATCACATTTGCATATTGTCAAGCAATGTGTTTGGCACAAGTATGCATTTTTTTTTTCTAGAAAATTAAATAATTTTATTGGTGTTCCCTGATTTCATGCCAGCCCTGTTACCCTCATTAAAAAAAAAAAAAAAAAAAAATTCATTGTGTTCACCTTTCTGCCCCTCGTTATCTGCCCTATATTAGTTCCTGTCCCTTGAATTCTAGTTTGTCGGTTATTGCTTATGTTACCCTGTGTGTTGGACTTGGATTATATTAAATTGATTATTCTCTTCAACCTTCGTTGTCGTGAGCCTTTCATATGTGCACAGCACAGAACCGTGACAGTCAATACTGTTACCATTTTTAAAATGTAAATTTAATTAATTATTACATTTAATATAATCAATATCTACAAGTAAAACCCTTTTAAAGGTGTACAACTTGTGCTTTTGTGAACTTGACTATTAGCTAGAAATTCTCATATTAGTTTGAAATAGTCAAACCTGTTACTGTGAGCCCTGTTACTTTTTAGTATATCTGAAATTCTGTGAGGGGACACAGACAAACAGATGGATGCATTATCTAATTACAATACCCTTAAAACATTAGATCTCTTTGAAATGTAATGTGATAAATCAACAATGAACTGACAAAGTGATAGTTAACCCAAAAATAAAAATTCTGTCATTAATTACTCACCCTCATGTCGTTCCAAACCCGTAAGACCTTTGTTCATCTTCGGAACACAAATTAAGATATATTTGATGAATTCTGAGAGCTCTCTGGCCCTCCCATAGCCAGCAAGGATACTACCATGATCAAGGTCCAGAAACGTAGTGAGGACATCGTTAAAATAATCCATGTGACATCAGTGGTTCAACCGTAACTTTTTGACGTATGCGCATGCTTTGATCTGAACGTAAACAACATATCCGCGTGATGCTGCTGACACAGAACAGCATATGTCAAGTTATTTTGGGATTCTTAGCCTCAATGTCGGCCCAAACTTGACAAAGGCTTCATTCAACAATAAAGGGCGCATTGAATAACTCAAAACAGCTGATTCTTGATTACTGATGCAATTTATTTGAAGATCCTTCAAATAATAACTTGATCTTCTTTGCATAAATTCAGTGCTTCAATCAGATCTGTTTAGCTTAATAACCTATACAGGAAACACAAACCATACATAAATATAATTATATATGAGCAAAGGTAATACACAGCAGTGAAATAATCAAGTACATTTAAGGATATTGACTACAAACTTGCTAGTATACTCACAAATCACTTATCAAAGAACATACAAACATAGCGATTCAACAGCAACGCTAAATCAAATGCTGTTACTGCACATGGCTAATTAGCACATTTGGTGCTAAACCGCCTACAATACAAACAACTTGCAAGTCAACATAGCATTCTCATAAACAGTCTGTAGTTACTAGAGAAATCTAGAGTCTTACCAGTAGCGTCTCAAAGTTGAACAATATATTGTGGCTTTTCCCAGGTGTCCTTGAATGAATTAACTCAGCATGCAAATTAATCCAAACTTGATGATTACATCCATGCAGGTTTAACAGTGTGGTTCAATAAAACCATGTAATTACTTGGTTTTGATATTTTATTTGAGCCAATTTAGTAGGGCAGGAAGAACAGATTCCCAAGCACCTGCTTGGCAGTTTTTGGTAACCTGGGTTTTTGGAACCCTAATGGTATCTATTTAAGAATTTTTGATGTTGCTGAGGTCAACTAATGTCCCATGGGGCGTTTGATGGCCATCTTGAAATGTCATCACGAGTGGCACAAAACACATTTTGATAACTCCTGAACCGTACAACATACAAACAGTCAAAGTCAAAGTCAAAGTCAGCTTTATTGTCAATTCCACCACATGTACAGCACATACATACAGAGAATTGAAATTGCGTAACTCTCAGACCCTTGGTGCATACAGTTAACACTAAACACTAACAGTAATGTAAAAAAACAGATAATTACAGTTTAAATATATATAAATACAAACTATACAGATATGCACTAAGGACATTGTAAAAAAGAGATAGTTAAAGTGGCGTAAGGCACATGGCAGATAGTGCAACCATTAAATAAACAAAACTGTGCAGATATAATGGGTGTAGTGCAAAAAAACTGTGCATGTGCTCGCTTCCATTGCTAATACTCTATTCACACACATTACCATCGTTTTACTCACTGCTACTTGCTTAAATGGCGGATGTGTGTCTACCTTTGAGTGCAGGCGAGGACACGTTCGAGCTGCATTCGGTGCAGCTGGAGCTGGAGGCCGTGGAGAAGCAGATCCGTGAGCTGGTGGAGAAGCAGGCCCAGCTGAGAGAGCGGAGAGCCGCGCTGGAAACATCCCGGGCTGACGCTCACAAGTCCGGGGTAAGTATACAGCGCGCCGCTAACACTCCCACCACCTCTACTCCGTGTGTTTCTCTGCACAGATCCTGTGCACCCAGGACGCGATCTTCCCAGATGTCCTTCACTCCGGCCCCGGGACACCACGGACCCTGGGTGCAGCAGCAGCGGAAGACGCGAGCCAGGCCCCGGGCGAGGACCTCTCCCCCTCCGCCGCCTCCGGTCTTCGAGATCTCCACCCGGAACCGCTTCGCCCCCCTCCGCGAGACGGAACGCGACGCTGTGATCGTCGGAGACTCCATCGTCCGGCACGTCCGTGCTACGTTAGCTGAAGGTAAAGCACACACTCACTGTTTCCCTGGCGCTCGTGTTCTCGATGTTTCTGCGCAGATACCCGCGATCCTGAAGGACGACGAGAGCATCAGCGCGATCGTGCTGCACGCGGGGGTGAACGACACCAGTCTGCGGCAGACGGAGACACTGAAGACGGACTTCAGGAGCCTGATCGAGACGGTGCGCAGCGCATCACCCGCGGCGACGATCATCGTGTCTGGACCGCTTCCCACGTATCGACGAGGACACGAAAGGTTCAGTAGACTTTTTGCTTTAAATGAGTGGTTATTGTCATGGTGTAAAGAACAGAAACTGCTCTTTGTTAATAATTGGAATCTTTTCTGGGAGCGTCCTAGGCTTTTCCGCGCTGATGGCCTGCACCCCAGCAGAGTCGGAGCAGAACTCCTGTCGGACAACATCTCCAGGACTCTACGCTCCATCTGACTAGTAAGCCAATTCACAAATAACTGCTATGATGACTTTTGTTCTACCCACTTAAATGATAGAAATACTTGTGCTGTCCAAGCTATAAAGACTGTGTCTGTTCCCCGAACAGTGAAGCCAAAATATAAATATAAATTTAATGCAGGATCTAGAAATAATCTAATCTTGATTAAACCAGAAAAATGCAAAACAAATAAACAAAAGCAATTTTTAAAGCTTGGGCTCCTAAACATTAGATCACTCGCACCCAAAGCTGTTATTGTAAATGAAATGATCACAGATAATAGTTTTGATGTGCTCTGCTTGACTGAAACCTGGCTCAAACCAAATGATTATATTGGTCTAAATGAGTCTACTCCACCAAGCTACTGTTATAAGCATGAGCCCCGTCAGACTGGCCGTGGAGGCGGTGTTGCAACAATATATAGTGATATTCTCAATGTTACCCAGAAAACAGGATACAGGTTTAACTCATTTGAATTGCTTCTGCTTAATGTTACACTGTCAGATATGCAAAAGAAATCTCTCCTGTCTCTTGCTCTGGCTACTGTGTATAGACCGCCAGGGCCGTATACAGATTTCTTAAAAGAATTTGCAGATTTCCTCTCAGACCTATTGGTTACTGTTGATAAAGCGCTAATTGTTGGAGATTTTAACATTCACGTCGATAATACAAATGATGCGTTAGGACTTGCGTTTACTGACCTAATAAATTCTTTTGGAGTCAAGCAAAACGTCACTGGGCCCACTCATCGTTTTAATCATACGCTAGATTTAATTATATCACATGGAATTGATCTTACTGACATAGATATCGTACCTCAAAGTGATGATGTTACTGACCATTTCCTAGTATCGTGCATGCTGAGTATTACTGATATTAACTATATGGCTCCGCGTTATCGTCCAGGAAGAACTATTGTTCCAACCACTAAAGATAGATTCAAAAATAACCTGCCTGATTTATCTCAACTGCTCTGTGTACCCATAAATACACATGAACTAGATGAAATGACTAGCAACATGGGCACTATCTTCTCTAATACATTAGAAGTTGTTGCGCCCATCAAATTGAAAAAGGTTAGAGAAAAACGTACTGCGCCATGGTACAACAGTAATACCCATTCTCTCAAGAAAGAAACTCGTAAACTTGAGCGCAAATGGAGAAAAACTAACTTGGAAGTTTTTAGAATTGCATGGAAAAACAGTATGTCCAACTATAGACAGGCTTTAAAAGCTTCCAGGGCAGAGCATATCCGCAAACTCATAGAAAATAACCAAAACAATCCAAGGTTTTTATTTAGCACAGTGGCTAGATTAACAAATAAACAGACGCCACCCGATCTAAATATTCCCTCACAATTTAATAGTAATGACTTTATGAATTTCTTCACTGATAAGATAGATAACATCAGAAATACAATAACAAATGTAGATTCTGCAGCGTCTAGTACTTCAGCTCCATTCATTGCACCCAAAGAAAAACTGCAGTGCTTTACAACTATAGGACAGGAAGAGCTAAATAAAGTTATCAATGCATCTAAACCAACAACATGCCTATTAGATCCTGTACCCACTAAATTACTGAAAGAGTTGTTACCTGTAGCAGAAGAACCGCTTCTCAATATTATTAACTCATCGATATCTTTAGGTCACGTTCCAAAATCATTCAAGCTGGCGGTTATTAAGCCTCTTATTAAAAAACCACAACTAGATCCTAATGAACTAGCAAATTACAGACCCATTTCTAATCTTCCGTTTATGTCTAAAATTTTAGAAAAAGTTGTATCTGCTCAGTTGTGCTCTTTTTTGCAAAAAAATGATCTCTATGAAGAATTTCAGTCAGGTTTCAGGCCCCACCATAGTACAGAAACTGCACTTGTTAAAATTACAAATGACTTGCTTCTTGCGTCAGACCAAGGCTGCATCTCATTGCTAGTTTTACTTGATCTTAGTGCTGCGTTCGACACTATAGATCATGACATACTCATAGATCGATTACAAAATTATACGGGTATTCAAGGGCAGGCTTTAAGATGGTTTAGATCCTACCTGTCTGATCGCTTCCACTTTGTTTATTTAAACAGGGAGTCATCTCAATTATCACCAGTAAAATATGGAGTACCACAAGGATCTGTCCTAGGTCCTCTGCTATTTTCAATATATATGTTGCCCCTTGGTAATATTATTAGAAAATACGGGATTAGTTTCCATTGTTATGCTGATGATACTCAACTATATATCTCAACAAGACCAGATGAAACTTCTAAATTATCTAAGCTAACAGAGTGTGTTAAAAATGTAAAAGATTGGATGACCAGTAATTTTCTCCTATTAAATTCAGATAAGACAGAAATATTACTTATTGGACCAAAAAACAGTACACAGAATCTCTTGGATTATAATTTGCAACTAGACAGATGTACTGTTACTTCCTCTACAGTCAAAAATCTGGGTGTTATATTAGACAGCAACTTGTCTTTTGAAAATCATATTTCCCATGTTACAAAAACCGCATTCTTCCATCTTAGAAACATTGCCAAGCTACGAAACATGTTACCTGTTTCTGATGCAGAAAAGCTAGTTCATGCATTCATGACCTCTAGACTGGACTATTGTAATGCACTGCTAGCTGGTTGTCCTGCATCTTCAATAAACAAGCTACAGGTAGTCCAAAATGCAGCGGCTAGAGTCCTTACTAGGTCAAGAAAATATGATCATATTACCCCAATTTTACAGTCTCTGCACTGGCTACCTATTAAGTTCCGCATCAGTTACAAAATATTATTACTTACCTATAAGGCCCTTAATGATTTAGCTCCTGTGTACTTAACTAGTCTTCTACCACGCTACAATCCATCACGCTCCCTAAGGTCGCAAAACTCTGGACTTTTGGTAGTACCTAGGATAGCAAAGTCAACTAAAGGAGGTAGATCCTTTTCACATTTGGCTCCCAAACTCTGGAATAGCCTTCCTGATAATGTTCGGGGTTCAGACACACTCTCTCTGTTTAAATCTAGATTAAAGACACATCTCTTTAGCCAAGCATTCACATAATGCATCTCATGATCTTGTACTGCAGTTATATCTGATCAAACACGCATTATTGTTCTTCAGCTTGGATTGAACAAATAATTGTTGCTTGGTTGGAACAGCAGCTACGCTAATTATGTCTCTATTTGTTTCTCTGTTTCTGCCACGGGATTAACATCCCGTGGTAACTAGGATTTACAC
This sequence comes from Spinibarbus caldwelli, assembly GCA_039654775.1. Taxonomy (NCBI): domain Eukaryota; kingdom Metazoa; phylum Chordata; class Actinopteri; order Cypriniformes; family Cyprinidae; genus Spinibarbus; species Spinibarbus caldwelli. The sequence continues at coordinate 23,297,517 of CM077228.1, read as the reverse complement.
AAGCTTCAGTCTGGATCCAGAACACCTGAGAAGAGATGATGCCAACCCCTCAGAGGACCTCAGATGAAGCATACCCTCAGACAACATACAGAACTACCAAATTTCGCCATAAGTTAAATATATTAAGTTTCTACAATATATAAATATATTGTAGAAACTTAATTTCCTGTAAAGCTGCTTTGCAACGATTTGTATTGTGAAAAGCGCTATACAAATAAACTTGAATTGAATTGAATTGAATTGAAGATGTAATGAGTGTAGTGCAAAAGATCTTATCAGTGTTAAAGTGATGAAGAGCTAAAGAGCTCAGAGAACAGTCTTAATTAAACTGACCTAGGAGGTAGTTTGCAGTCAATGCTGGATGGGGTAGTGATCAGTCCAATGCTGCACAAAGTGACTAGTGCGGGTCACAGTTTGTAAGTGGGAAAGGGAGGGGGGGGTTGGAGGGTCAGAGTTCAGTGGTGCGTGGGGCAAAAGAGGGGAGGGGGGGCAAGGTCGGGAGGGAGTTCAGCTTCCTGACAGCCTGATGGATGAAGCTGTCCTTCAGTCTGCTGGTCCTGGCCTGGAGACTCCGCAGTCTCCTCCCTGATGGCAGCAGACTGAAGAAGCTGTGTGTCGGGTGGGTGGGATCACCTGCAATGCAGAGGACTTTGCGGGTGAGACGGGTGTTGTAGATGTCCTGGAGGGAGGGGAGAGAGACACCAACGATCCTCTCAGCTGCTTTCACTATGCGTTGAAGTGACTTGCGGCAGGACGCGTTGCAAGCGCCATACCACACAGTGATGCAGCTAGTAAGGATGCTCTCGATGGTGCCTCTGTAGAAGGTGTACATGATGGGGGCCGGGGCTCTGGCTCTTCTCAGTTTGCGGAGGAAGTAGAGACGCTGTTGTGCTTTCTTGGCCAGTGCTACAGTGTTGTTGGTCCAGGAAAGGTCCTCTGTGATGTGCACACCTAGGAACTTGGTGCTGCTCACCCTCTCCACAGTCGCACCATTGATGGTCAGAGGACAAATGAACCCACTTTTTCATATAATTCTGACATCAGGAACCAAATGGAAAGGTCAATGAGATGATACAACCACTTTTTATTGGTAAAAAAAAACAAAAAAAAAACAGGCAAATTACACATTTTGACTACACGATGACTACATTTTGACTACATGACAGCTAGTGAGGCTGGGAAAATTCTCATCCAGCACCTGTACGATCAGCACTGGCGCTCCTCAGGGCTGTGTTCTCTCCCCACTGCTCTTCTCCCTGTACACCAACAACTGCACATCTAAAGACCCCTCTGTCAAGCTCCTGAAATTTGCAGACGACACCACACTGATTGGCCTCATTCAGGAAGGTGACGAATCTATTTACAGACAGGAGGTTAAGGAGCTGGCTGTCTGGTGCAGTCTTAACAACCTGGAGCTCAACACGCTCAAAACAGTGGAGATGATCGTGGACTTCAGGAGAAACCCCCCTGCACTCCCCCCACTCACCATCATGAACAGCATTGTTACAACAGTGGAGTCATTCAGATTCCTGGGCAGCACCATCTCTCAGGACCTGAAGTGGGAGACTCACATTGACTCCATTGTTAAAAAGGCCCAGCAGAGGTTGTACTTCCTTCGCCAGCTGAGGAAGTTCAACCTGCCACAGGAGCTGCTGAAACAGTTCTACTCTGCCATCATTGAATCCGTCCTCTGCACTTCAATAACGGTCTGGTTCAGCTCAGCTACCAAATCTGACCTCAGAAGACTACAGAGGGTAGTCCGGACTGCTGAGCGAATCATTGGTACACCCCTCCCCACTCTCCAAGAACTGTACTCATCCAGAGTGAGCAAAAGGGCTGGTAAAATCACTGTGGATCCCTCACATCCAGCACACTCTTTGAACTGTTGCGGTCTGGTCGACACTACAGAGCTCTGAGCACCAGAATGGCCAGGCACAGAAACAGTTTCTTTTCTCAGGCAATCCATCTCATGAACACTTAACAATAATTGTGGAACACACACTATTTATACACTTACTTATCTAACACACATACTTAGTCTACATTTCAATTTCACATAATATACCTGTACATACAATTGTCAATTTGTATATTGTTATACCTTATTTACTTGTTCTATTTTTATTTCTTTTTATTAGCTGTTTTTTGTCCTGTCACTGTCAATCTGTTGCACTGTGGAAGCTTCTGTTACGAAAACAAATTCCTTGTATGTGTAAACATACCTGGCAATAAAGCTCATTCTGATTCTGATTCTTCGGCTCAAAACAACGCAACTTTTGCTATTTTGTTCCGCAATAGTTTCCTGCATTAGCCAAATGACACTAGATTTTCTCTTATGCCAATTTCAAGGTTGTTAAACGGATGTCAATCACTCCCAAGTGATAGATGGCAATCTGATAATACTAGCTAATTGAAAGCAATAGTCATCAAAACCCTGTTTTAGTCTCCAGTCATCATTTGTACTACAATAATACCATGGTTAATTTTCATAAGGGTACATTCTATCGCCAACATCACAACATTGTGACCAATCTGCACAGCTTTTCTTGCTGTTATTTTTTTTTGCTTTGCATTTGCAAAGGTAATGAAAGTGTCTACAGAAATATTTGGAGTAAAAGTATCAATCTTGTCTTTAAAATATAGAGAAGGTAAAGTAAACAAAAAATAATTTTAAATGCTCATTATATATTTATTTTAATTTCCAGTGTTAAGATTAATGATATGACAGGCAAGTGCAGAGTAGTGATGGGAGAAACAAACCTTTTCGAAGCATCGAATCAACTGAACCAATTGCTTCGCAAAATGATTCACTGTGTGATAACGACCCAAGCAGTCACAAGTCGTGGCCTAATGGTTAGAGAGTTGGGCTAGTAACCTGAAGGTTGCCGGTTCGATTCTCACACCGGCAGGAATTGAAGGTGGGGATTGTGAATGAACAGCACTCTCTCTGCCTTCGATACCATGACTGAGGTGCCCTTGAGCAAGGCACCGAACCCCCAATTGCTCCCCGGGCGCTGGAGCAATGGCTGCCCACTGCTCCGGGTGTGTGTTCACGGTGTGTGTGTGCGAGTTTGTTCACTATTCACTGCTGTGTGTGTGCACTTGGATGGGTTAAATGCAGAGCACCAATTTCGAGTATGGGTCACCATACTTAACAATACGTCACGACTTTCACTTTCACAAGGAGGTTCACAAACACCGGAGTGAAGTTGGCGTCCAAAAAGATGTTTATTTAGAGCAGATGTGCAAAAACTTGCAAATAAATAGGGTTAAGAGCTTAAAACACAGATTGATATAAACAGTATAAACTGCTAAGTACTAAGGACAGTACTAAATCCCCTCCAATTCACTGAGGCTAGAGTTTTACATGCTTCACAGCGCAATCCCCTCCCCCTCATTTCCCAGTAGTAGTGACGGCCATCTTAAATACACAGTTTCCCGCTCTCCCAAATTGGAACATACCATTTCTACAATATAAAATAAACTCTTGACTTACTATGTGATTCATACATAAGATTTAGAAACAAGAGTCTAAATAAATAAATACAAATAATAATGCAAATCAAAACTGAATAAATCAAAACATATTTGCCCAAACATTTGCAATGCACACTCTAAAATGAGCACTTTCTCGAATACACTTACTGCCACGCCCACTCGGCTGGATCAGAAATACATTCAAGTAAAACCAACTCGAACACAGTAAAGCAGTGATGGAAGGCAAATAAGGTCTCTCCATCACACACTGTTTCAAAGCGCTCAAAACACCATAAGCTAGTGACGCCTGCTGGTCAAGAGTTTGTAAATGCAACAAAAAACCCCATTGCAAGTGTTTTATTGGAAGTATAATACATTAAATGCCATAAAAATGATAAAATACCATTAAATATGAAGTGTCTTGTATATAGGCCAGAAAGAAACTATTAACTACTTCTCATCCTTTTGTTTACAAAAATGTCTTGTTAAAAATGTCTACAAATTGATGAAACTGATCCGAGATCAGGTAAAAACCATAGACACTGGTTCAATGGTTTGCTGCTGGGTGGCGATCTCAATGAACTCACATGATTCACTGGTTCACAGAGATTGCCCCAATGGAAAAACATTGAAATTTCAAAATGTTTCAAAACAATTATGACGTAATGAAGCCTCGTTTACTGAAATCACGTGACTTTGTCAGTTTGATACGCTCTCTGAACCTCTGTTTCAAAACAAATGATTCGCAAAGCAATGCTTCGAAAGCGGCCATCACTAGTGCAGAGGCCCTTTTAATAAAATTAATTAAAAGTAGCGACCCCTCTCAATACTCATTAATAATAATATTGTGGTCAATAAAACAAAATTCATTTATATTATCATTACTATGTTAGATATCTGTAAAATAGCCGTTTTGTATGATAACAGAACAACTAGTCAGCGAAGAAGTCTAAAGCCCAAAGTATAATTCACTTTTTATGCGTGTGATAAGCGAGGGTCAGCATACTGTGCGTGTGATAAGAATTTCATCATCAGAACAGTATGTGCGTACTGTATGCACACCACCCAATTTTTGCAACCATGCATACTTTGTACGCGCAGGTTGCACGTGCACACTGAATTTATTTTGCACTAATCAGTTGTTCCACAAGGTAGAAACACTGTCCCTGTCCATTGTTTCACAGAAGAAAAGGAACAAGAACAACAAAATAGCGGAGACTGCAACAACAACAGACAGCTACACTGACAAGAGCTTGTGAGCAAGAAGGTATGAGACAACTCATCTTTGGTTTAAAAGAGTTCAAAATATTTGTTATCAGCCATAACTTATGGGAGAAAATAGAGCAGACACTGGACATGGATGAAGCTTCCTAGAGCTCATGTGTCAACCGCTCACGTTCACGCACAACATCAAATGGAGTATACTTTGAAAGGCTGCGCGTTTGACTGTACGCATATGCTAGCGTACGTGTACAAAAACAAAAATATACTTGGGGCTTAATACTCAAAATATACCCAAAACCATAGCCATGGGAACATATTTTATCTGGGGGGGTGCTGGGGGTGGGGCTTGATGTTGCAGGGCGGGGCCACGGTAGGGGATTTTAGGCAAAATCCTAATATTAGCCCAAACACTTATATACAGTACATGAACATACAAATTAATGAAGACAGAGATGTGTTAGAGCCAATAAATATTTGTGCATTTGTGATTTTAGTTCAAGAATTTGTTCTTGCAAAATTCACTTTTCAAGTTGTTTGAACATAAATGTGTGTTGGAAGTGTGTGTACGCATCCATCCTATATCGATAAAAATCCACCCAGTGTTTTTTTTTTAAAAATCCCCTTTCTCAAATCAGGCTGTTTAGAGGTTCCTGTCAAATGACGTAGTTCTGCGCAGATCGCTCCCATGATAGTTGATTTACAAGGCTGTCTTACCTTAGACCCGCCCTGAGTGAACTGAGAGCTGTCCGCTATTGTGTTGACTCTGGTGCAGGGGAAGACAAGATGTCTCAGATTAAGCGATTGAGGCATTTTGTTGTTGGATGTAATGAATGATATAGCAGTCGTCATTTACTCCCTAAATCTGAGCCGCTGAAGACGCAGAGGATAAACGTTACTTTCATTTTGAAGGCAATGCGCCGATCCCCGATCTGCCTAAATATGTCTATGTTCACGCAAATCATTCGTGATCCAGCTTCATCTACAGAAGAAGTGAGTATAAGGGTTTTTTATGAATCTTTGCAAATCGCCTTTCCTAATAATGTGCTAGTTAGCCAGTTTCACGGCTAAAGTAAACAGTACTGCTCGTCACCCCACGAAAGAGAGGGGTGGGGTCAGCAGAGCTCATTAGCATTTAAAGCAACATGGATTATAATGGCTAAAAACAGAGCTGATTTTGACAGGTTTAAAAAGGTGTTTTTTACACTACCATTGAGAAATTTTAACCAAAGTATGTTATATCTGATGACCCCTTTAATATTTCTATCATTTAAGGGGATTTTACTAAATATTAAAAAACGCTGATACACTGAATTTCTGGTCAGTGCGCACACTCGCTGACTGAATTCTGCACTTTGGCGAATTCTCTCATCAGAAACAACAATGTGCAGATGTACATGTTATGTAAATAAGAGATTAATTCATCATACATTGCAGACAGCTTCACTTATTATAACTGGAGCTTTTTTTTTAGAGTGCTTACACTTAGAGCCCTGCATGGGCCTCAAATTTAGGCCCTGGCCCGAGATGCTCAGGCCCTAGCCCGGCCTGTGTCTGACAGCTTATCAGAATTACCGGCCCGAGTCTGACCCGAGCCCGTCTTTCTTCCCCCTTCTCCCAAAACTACTGTTTCAGCTATTAAAATAGTTTAATTTTGTATGTAATGGCAAAGTGATTATATTTCGTTTAGTTTTTTTATTAAGTTAATTTAGAAAAACCTTTGGAGCATTTTTTGTTTGTTATAAGTTTTTTTTTTAAATTATTTATTTATTTATTTTTTTAAAAAGTAACGACCAAGCGGCCAGCGGCATCGGCATACAGTAAGCTGATCATTGTCTATGCTTGACCAATTTAGCCTTCTCAAATCATCATGACTTGCCAAAAAAAAAAATCTATAGCTATAAAACAGTTCAAGCATATAACAATGTTTAAACGTTAAACCTAGATAAATGTGCGCTGTATCCAATAGTTTGTGCAGAGAGTGGAAGCTAAAGCGCGCTTTGCAGGACATGGAGATGCCAGCGCGATCACTTGCATTTTTTTCAGTGCATACACCGTCATTTTTGCTCATAAAGGTAAGAGTAATACATCATTCAGAACTGTAAAGGGTCTACTTTTATTTGTGTGCACTCACAATATCAACAAACATTGTGCTTTTATAAAACAAAGAAAACAAACATGATGCGCTTTCTGCCGTCTTGTCTTGAACAGGAGCGCTTCACAAAAATGAACCGAAACTCAGCGAATACATGCTTCACAGACATGATAAATATATCTATAGAAAGCTTTAAATTACTACTTAAAATAAAACAAAATAAAAACTCATAATAATAATAATCATAATCAATCCATAATGATGCATTTCTCTCTAAAGGCGCATCTAATGAGGAGATGGCGAGTCAGGATCGGCAACTTCATCCTTGCGAAACAGACTCAGAAAACACTAGTTTATTAGTAATTAATTAAAATATCTCCTTACTGTTTCCCCCAGACACATTCATGGTTATTACTTTTGCTGGGGCTTTGTGGCAAGCTTTAGCCTATTGCGTGCATTTGAACGCAGAACTTTTCAGCTGCGCTGATGGCACGCATGCTGCTGCTGGACACTAAAGACCGTCGAGCCGCTCTTGACAGTCGCGGTAGCATGGTCTCGTGTTGTTTCTACCAGCACTGCAATTTTTTTTTTCATCACTAATTGATGGATATCTAAAATGTGAAGATAAGGAGAAGCCTAAAACAGGCCCGAGGCCCGGCCCGCGTCTTAACTATGACTTGAAAATTGTGCCGAAGCCCGGCCCTAGAGGCGTAAAAAAATCAGGGCCCAACGGGCCCGGGCTCAAATGCAGGGCTCTACTTACACTTATGCTAAACTGAATTCAGTGGTAATGTTCTTTGATAATGTAAATGTTCTTTGTTTGCTATTTGAATAATCGTGGATATGCAGCATTAAAATTAAACCTAAAATGTGTTTTTATTAAAAGTGATCAGGTTAAATACAAATTCAGTCTTATTAAAATATTTTATGACATAACATGGTACTTGCCTAAAACATTATGATGTGCGTAGTTAATAGATTACATTAAGCTACAGTGGTTTGAGCATGTTTGACTAGCGCAATTAAAGAGCTGTGCTCATGCGATTGTCGGTGGCCATCTTGAGAAGGCTTCAGAAACTGGCTCATAAAAAGGACAAAAACGTGAATGCTTTTTACAAGTCGGAATCTAAAATTACGGTAATATCGCGTGAACGTTTCACATGAAGGTATCAAAGCGTGTGAAAAATTCTGTCATCTGGTGTTGCAAGATCGCCTGCAAAAAGACATTACGATGGTCAGTTCCCACTACCAGATGTCATCAATTGGGGGATTTCACAGTCTCAATCTCAAGTTCGCACCAAAGAATGTTGTGTTCCCCTTTTTGGGAATGCTGTGCAGGTTGGTTGTTTCAGAGAACACTCTTGGTATTTTATCTTAGAGTTTTCCTACTACATTCGCATATCTAGTGTTGGATGTCACATGATTAGAAATGTGTGTAAAAGTACTTTATTCCTTAAAGTACAAAAATGCTTTTATGACATTTAGAAAATTATTTCATTAATTTGACAATCGCTAGATGTAATTTTGTATTGCAGGCTGCTTTTAGCATGTATGCACTACAATGAGAATGCAGACCGTGGTTGAGCACACAACAGACTTGGGGAAAGGAAGATGAAACTCCACTTCCCCCAATACAAGAAGTGCGAGTACATTTCCTTTCTCAAGACTGATCCAACAAACAGTAAGTGGCATTTCATTTAGGATAATTTATAATCATAATTGTAGGTTTTTTTTTTAACACAGGGTGCAATCCTTAGCAGACTTACACTAAAATAATTTCATAATTACTGCAAATAAAATTGTTCATTGTAAGATCAGTGTAATGTATGTGATTCTGAGTTTTAAAACTGCATAAATCTTAATTTCAGCATTACATTTATGCTAGCTATATAAATATTTTTTAATTTTTTTTTTTTAATTAAGACCATGTGGATATTTTGCGAGAGTTGCTTGAGGAAGTGGCTATTAATCCAGTCTCTTACCAGAAGGAAATAGACCAAATTGAAGTTCCAGACAACCTCTGCTCTACGTTTGAGCGATCTGATCTACAAGATGCTGCAACATGTCATTGGTAATGTTTTGTTGAAAAATAAAATATATCAATAACTGAAACATCTGTACTTTTAATTTGTTTTATTATAAAATTCAATTAAATGATTTCTAAGTGGGGTTAACTTAAAACCAACATAGTCTCTAGAGACTTAAGGAAATGCTGCCCGAATCTTGGTCACAACGCATGGAATAATGAACCTCACTTTTCATCCAAGGTATCCCCAACACCAACACACAAAAGAATGGTAGGCTGTGTGACAATACATTCTGTAAAGAAAATTATAAAATGCAACAACAAACGAACAAATCACTATATAGTGTACTTATGCTTCTGTGGATTCTTCTGGAGGACTAGCATTGTGGTACTGAAACAGTACTGCATGCTCTATTTGCAGCTGTGACGTAGTGATTCTAGCTATGCCCGTTACCTCAAATCACACTTCACAGAACAATACAAAATAACTGCACACTTACAATTGCAAAAAGAAAAAAAAGAAAAAAATTCTTTTTAAATTTAACTCAAAGTGGGGCTTGTTTCTTTTTCTATACCTTGCTTATTCAAAGCCTGTCAACGTACATAACAAATAAACAACCAAAAATAAATCATCATGAAATAAATTACCATATAGGTCAGCATCAATGTATCACAGTTGTCTTTCAAAAGAGGGAGACACGAGTCTATGACTCATCAATAGTAAATCAACAGACATCATAACTACATCTGTAAATATTCCGACATAGTAGGCTACTCAATGCATCAAGTCTCTAAGTTCAAAGTCCATAACTGAAGCAAACATAACACATCAACTCATATCACATTAAATTATAACACATCAACCCATGGTTCCTTCAACAGTTCAGATGACTCTTTTGAATGTCCGTGTTCTTAAACAGAAGGTTTAAAAGAAAAATAATTTGTGGGTGGGGTGGGTTGTGGTGTGGTTTGGGTTAGATGTCTTAAACCCATCTTAGTTTTCCGAGAGTCATTGATGAATAAGTGGCTTCGTTAAGTTAAATGAATGAACTATTCAAGGCCGACCTGAAGTCCAACACACAGTCAGTGGATTTGCGGTCCAACCAAGACAACACAAAACTCACTCAAAGTTACAGCGTTTCAATCCCGCGTAGTTCAAATACAGCTGATTAACTAATGCCGTAACGAACATCTGAACACTCGTCCACTGTGCAGCCAGCAAAACTCCTGTACCACAGTAATCTTCAGTCTCGTCGTTTCATTGTCGGCGGCTTTACTTCACAGTGCTTACTATCTTGACGATTCAGCTTTCGTACGGCCCAGACACCACAAGGAAAGGAGCAGCTTGCAGGAATTGTAGAAATCCAAGCACTCCTCCACAGCGCAGGGAACGAAGCTTTCAAAACACAGTAATCTCCAGTCTTCTTGTTTCATTTTTTGCACATTTTAAAACAACTACAGACTCCAGGCAGTTCAAACTTGTCCAAATTCTTACTCTTGGTACAGCAAACGAAAACCTACACTCAGATCAGTGGACACAACGCTCACTCATGTGCACACACACCTGTGTCTAAATGGATTTTATCTCCTTCATTTCCTTTGGCTTACTGACTCCTCCCACTTGATGCATTGCATTTTGCGCTCTGTAGTTCGTTTCCGTCACACAGCACCCAGGGTTTACAGCACACTGCCTCAAAGCCTGGATGTTGCGTCATGCAATTAGGTACACGGTCTGCCTCTTCACATTTGCTCAGTACCTTTGCAAACTCAGAAATGAAAACATATGAAACAATAGTTATTCAGACTTGTTATATACTCACATCCTGTTAGGATATAGTTAGGATATAACATTTGATATTAAAGCAGGTTTAATCTTGTGTGTTATTGTGCCTGAAATTGTTATTAGAACTTGTTCTGCTTTTGACTGAATTTTAACTGACTGAATATCTAAAGGTGATGATACACAGGGCAACTTTTTTGAAAAAAGATAAAGATAGGAAATTCTCATTGGGAAAGTGCCAAAGCAACATTGCTCAGGAAGTTGCTCCGTGTATAGTCACCTTAACTGAACCATCTATTTAGGAGCCTTTTTCTGCACTTCCATCAACTTGCCTCACCTCCCTGCAACATAAATTCTCTGCACCAGTTGCCATATTTTGGCAGAAACCACAATTGCACCTGTTCAGAGCAAATGATTTACAGTTAACATATCTATTAACCTTACAACTGTGCCATCAAATACATTGTAGTTAAATGTTTATTTGAAAATGTACAATCAAAACAATGCACAAGTCCTAGGCTTACAATACTTAATTACCCAACATCGTCGCTTGACAAGCACATAGGCTTATGCATGTATTTATTTATGAAGAGAACAGATGAACAGAGACTGCATCACTTTTCATGTTCATCACCACACACCGCAGTGACAGCAGCCAGGGCTGGATTATCCATAGACAGGATTGGGCGAGTGCCCTGGGGCACCAGCCAATAGGGGGGCACTAAGTGATTAATATAATGACTAGGCCTTTCAATATTTTTCATGTTTTGTATATATATTATTTTGCAGGAAGAGATGCAGATACATACAAATGAACAGTTAATGATTCAATATATACTTAGAAAATATAAAATATATGCATACAAAGAATTGAGATTGGGTCAGGTCACAGTGTATTTGCCCCCTCCCCCCAGTCAGAGTCGAGCCCGCTGATTTATAATATTAAATTCACGATGGACAGGCAGCATCAGCTTAGTGGTTGTGTGAAACGTATATGAAAAAAAAGAGAGAAAATATCACGACACATAGACAGGGCTATACAGTGCGACCGAAAAGTACTGTGCGACTACCAAAACATATTTAGGAGCACCTGTGCGACTGACCCGATCAGCATAGGCTACATTATTTGTGTTTGCGCTCAGGGGAGCTTCAAAGATTTCTACGTGTTTTTGCATCGTTGAATAATGTATCGCAGACATATGTTGACTCCTTGAATGCAATGTTAATCAAAATTCGCTCACTGCTCAAAATACTGGAGTTTTGTTCATTGCTGAGTTATGCAAGCTCACAAATCCTCTCCTTATAACAAACAAAGTATAGACAAGGTGTGATAAAGAGATTTGTTGTGCAGTGTAGGGAGCTTCATTGATTATAATGGAGCTTTGAGATCACGATGAACTGAAGTGAGTGACAGCTTTTAAAGATTAATAAGGGAGTTTGCAAATATGATATTAAATACAGCAGTTCAATAAACAAAGTTAATAAGTGACGTACATTGTATGACTTTAACAATATTGCCTGATATTTCATTAACGAAAATAGTTTCAAAGTCACAGCTGAGCCGCATCTCCATTCAAAACACAGTGGTGTTTCCTTTATGAATGAATCTGCGTTTTTAAATGAATCTAGTGAGTTGATGATTCAACTACCCATTCATAAAGACAGTCACTTCCTTCGTTCCTGAATGAATCAGCTGTTCAAACGAATCAATTAAATGAATGATTCAGTGGTAAAATCAGTGACTTGCCGCCACCTGCTGGCAGTTTTAGTTTTATTTTTAAAGTGTCATTTAAGTTATTTAAATCATTCCAATCAAACAATAGTTCTATATTCCAAATTTTATATTTAAAACATGAATCTCACCACATTGTTATGAATTTAAAACATCCATGCCACCTCTGAGCCTCTGTAAAATTACTGTAAATTTACCTACATGCCACCTACATGCCAGTTTTGTGTTCTTCTGTGCCACCTTTGTAGTGGAAACTGATTTTGTTAATATTGATTTCTTTTGATTGATAACTTGTTCTTCTTATTCTACCTGTTCTTATTCTATTTTTAATTAAAAAATGTTGAAAAGCTTATAAATATAGATTTTTGAATTTGACTATGACATACTTTTAATAAATAATAATAATTCAAAAAAAATAAATAAAATAAATGCCATTTTAAAAAAAAATGCACCTGTAAATCACTTTGAGTCAAATATTACCTTGTAATGAGAAGGCTTGTAATGAGAAGGCTTGAAAGACTTCAAATGTGGTCACCCTAGGGAACTACACCGTGTTAATCCGGGCCTGACAGCAGCGGCCACTAAAAACAACAAAAAAAATTCTCAATAATAGATTCTCATTTTTATGAACCAATAATGATTCTTAAATCCCAATCGATTCTGTTTTCAGTTAATGAATGAACCATAGTGTGCCTCCCATCCAATAAATCGCAAAAGGCTAAGCTTTGTGCGTTGTTACTTTTGATATGAAACAAAGTCTCAGATTTCAAATTCTGTCCATTTTATTAGGAAATTCAAGCAATAAATACCATTTTGGCACTGTAATGTGACGTGATAGATCTCTGTAGACACTTCAGATCAAGCGAAGTGGAACTGATCATCTCTTTCGCTTTACTAGTGGGTACTCGCCTGTATGTAATCAAAGGCATAGCAAAAGACTCACTCGTGACAGTTTTATTTTTGTTCTGGAGCTGATGATGTCCCTCTTAGTTGGTTCAGATCTTATCTCTCTGGGCGCACACAATTTGTTCAACTTAAAAATTTCAAATCATACGTTTCACCTGTTACCGCTGGTGTTCCTCAAGGCTCTGTTTTGGGCCCACTTTTATTTATCATTTATTTACTACCCCTTGGTTAAATTTTTAGGAAATACGGCATCAGTTTTCATTGCTATGCCGACGACACCCAGCTTTATTTGTCTTCTAAGCCAAATTCTACCCTTCTCTCCTCCTCTCTTTTGGATTGCTTAGAAGAGATTAAATCCTGGTTTTCGTGTAACTTTCTAAAGCTGAATACTGACAAAACAGAGGTTCTCCTTGTTGGTACCAGATATAATCTGCTAAAATCCAATAGTTTTTTACTTTCTGTTGATAACTCTATAATCTTCCCATCTACTCAGGTTAAAAGTCTGGGCGTCGTCCTCGATAGTACTTTATCCTTTGAAAAGCATGTGAACAATGTTACTCGGTCTGTGTACTTCCATCTATGGAACATTAGCGGTCTTCAGCCATTCCTCACACCAAATTCCACAGGTATTCTTGTACATGCTGTAGTTACCTCGCACATTGATTACTGTAACTCTCTTCTATTTGGGCTACCTCACAAACTCCTTCATAGACTTCAGTTGGTCCAGAATTCAGCTGCCCGTATAATTACTATAACCTCCTCCTTTGAGCATATCACTCCAGTCCTTTATCATCTACACTGGCTTCATGTTAAATATAGAGTAGAGTACAAGATTATCCTTTTCACTTTCAAAGCTCTCCATAATCTCGCGCCCCCATATCTCTCTGATTTGCTTCATATTTACATCACAAAGTGTACTCTCAGATCTTCTTCATCTGTTTCCCTTGTTGTACCTTCTGTTCGTTTAGCTACTATGGGGTCTAGGGCATTTAGTTGTGCTGCTCCTAATCTCTGGAATTCTCTTACACAATCTATAAGAGAAAGTGACTGTCTGACTACTTTTAAATCATGTCTCAAAACTTCTTTAGATTAGCTTTCTCTGATCAATTATAAATATAATAAATTATCTTATGTCAATAGTTGTTGTTTGTTGTATTGTTGTCTTGATTTTATAACTACCTCTTAACTGTATGGTGTCCTTGAGTGCTCTGAAAGGCGCCTTCAAATAAAATGTATTATTATTATTATTATTATTATGATCCCGCGCTCTGCAGCCTCACTGGAGCGCACTTGCCACCAACTGGACAGGGGTGGGAATTACAGTTGAAAATTACAATATAGCACCCTCAGTGTAATCTGTCAAAGTGACGGACGGCCTTCAGATTTTTCCGTCACTGCTAAAAAAATTCCGTAAATGACGGAATATTTTTGGTTAACTCTGGTTCCAAGGCATTTCAGTGGACCTTTAAGCAAAAAAGAACTTAATTCAGCATTTGCATGCTGACTGACAGGCACTTTCGGTGAGCGTGCTTCGGGTGTGTGAGCACAGAAACCTGTTGGCTTTCAAGTACTGGACAAGACTTAAAAACACAATGCATTATCACGAAAGTGATATTCAGTTTTTGCTTGAGTCGGAAATATTTCCAAGTCAAGTCCGAAAAAAAAATACATCAGAGTCCATGACAAGTCCGAGTCCGCTAAAAATTTTACTCGAGACCGGACTCGGCCCATTATATATTATGTATTATATTATATATTAATACATATGCTGTACGATTAATCGAATGTGATTGCAATGCGCCAGTTCTGTAAACAGCAGTAAATCTCCATCACCTGCTTTTAGATGGAGCATCATTTACTACAAAGAGCTGTAGTTCACTGACAAGTCACACAAAAAACTTGCAGACGATATTATTGCACGATTATGAAATTGAAGAAATCATTTGCGGTAATGACAGCTGTTTGCATAGCTTCTCCGTGAACTACGGCTCTGTGTAGTAAATGCTGCTCCATCTGAAAGTATGTGAAAATACCACATTTAATAACATGTTTTTACTCCAAACTCACTTCATAACGTCAGTCGAGTGTTTGAAAAAATCCTTCAGTGAGATGATGTGGTTTCTTACACAGAATAAGGCACACAACGTATTTCATAGTATTCTAAGCAGTGATAAAGGCATTGCATTAAACCAGGGGTGTCAAACTCAGTTCCTGGAGGGCCGGAGCCTTGCAGAGTTTAGTTCCAACCCTGCTCCAACACACATACTATGCAGTTTTCAATTAAGCCTGAAGGACTTGATTAGTTGGATCAGGTGTGTTTAATTAGGGTTGCATCTAAACTCTGCAGGGCTCCGGCCCTCCAGGAATTGAGTTAGATACTCCTCCATTATACAGTACATGTACTTTATTATAATGAAAATTATAAGAACTTAGATAAACCATATATTGTTGTTGTCGTGTGTTTATTAGTCAGCTTGAATCAATGGGTGCTTCTCAAACAGAAGGCTGCATCCTACCGAGGCTGCGTCCTTCCTAGTTCAGTCCTTCAGAGTCTTGTAGGCTAGACTCCTCCTCGGCATATAAACGCTAGAATGAGACGGTCTAGTAAGTGCGCGTGGCTACGTCACATGTTCCCTCCCTCACAGTCACGGCACGAAAATACTAATGAAACTTAGTTTTGGAAAAATACTTTGTATTACAAATCTTTATATTATTTGGCTTTCTATTAATGCAATACAATGAATCACAGCTGTCTACAGTCTCCCCATGGCTTAAGTTATTGGCAGTTTAGCGTTTGATTAATTTACACCAAAACAAAAAATAACATCTATGCTTTCTTGTCTGAAAACATTATTTTTGTCTTACATTTCATAATAAATTCAGACAAGCTCATTAATGACTCGTTTTTCGTCAGTTTATTTTCATTAAATAGAATGGGTACAAAGGATTGTGGATGATTGAAGGTCGCAAAGGATACATCCCATGCATCCTTCATATTCAGCTGAATGAAGGACGCGAAACGAAGGCTGTGTTCCAAGGATCCTTCCGATTGAGATGGCCTTTAGCGACGTTTGATGACGTAGCAGCCGAGATATGCAGCCTTCGTAGGATGCAGCCTTCCGTTTGAGAAGCACCCATTAAAAGCAGTTAAATCTTCTGTTTATCCAGCTACCCATTTCCTGGGTTTCTTCTGCGAGGCGTATTTGGACTTTCTGCGCGAGAGCGCCCTCTGGCCTTCGGATGGAGATATACTACTGATCACAGAACCATGCTACACTGAAAGATACGCATGACAATCGCAGCTTCTGTCTAATCGCGATTTTGATTTCATTTTGATTTATCGTGCAGCCCTATACAGCCCATTAATTCAAAATGATAGATAAAGATAATTTGTGGGGCAATATTATGATTTGAAATGATTTGTCGCAGTCTTTTTGAGTGGAACTTCCCCAAACCAGAAGTGCCTCCCATAATTTCAAACGCAGAAAGGTGGCTAGCCCATGGCTAATGGGCTAAAAAGCTGCAGGTGGATCAGAGTCAATAGTCAGGAGGCAGAGACCTCTGGTGGCACTCACTGAATTCGGCCTTACTGGCGAGTGTTACAGTTTGGCATTTTTATCACATTATTTGTTATATTAATTGGTTTGGTCAGTGTCTTTGTGGGTTTTGGTTGGTTCTCTTGTTGTTTTAGGCTGTAAGGACCTTTGAAATAACTGAAATCACTTGACAGTGAAGCATATTACTAACACTATTTATACTACAAAATAGCATAGAATAGTTCATGATTATGCAAACTGAAAAATATCTATAGATAGTGAACATATGCAGTTCTCATGGAGAACAGTACATTCGTCTTAGCAGTATAGCTACTTGTATTGTCTTGTCCTGTTTACTGTCTTATGTTTATTGATGTAGATAAAAGCTTACAAAAACTTTATTTTATTTTATTTATTGACGTTTATGAAGTGCTTTCACTTAATGGATAATCTGTCAAGTGTTATTATTATTATTATTATTTTTTTTTTCAAAAAGAATTCTGTATTCTGTATTATGAATTCAGGAATTACTATAATTTAAGCATTGTTTGTTTGTTTGTGTTTTCTCCCACATCTGGGGCCCATTTCAGAAAGGAGGTTAAGTGAAAACTCTGAGTATGTTAACCCTGAAATGAGAGAAACTCTGGGTTTTCCGTTTCAAAATGGGAAGTTTGTCAAATCCTGGAAAGCAGGGTAAGTCAAGCCCGTTTCTGAAAGAGAGGTAACTTATACTCAGAGTCAGTTACCGTGGTAACTTTGTGAACCTAACCTGGTCGGGAGCAGGTTTTCTTCGCTAAACCCAGAGTTTCTTTCGGTCTCCACCCCCGTTTTAAAGCGTAAGCGAAGTTTAAATACCTTATTCGTTCATTGATGCTGCCAAAAATGCTTTTCTTACTGAGTATTTTTCTTATTTCAAGTACAAATATCTAAAAATTCTTAATATGCATTTTATAGATGAAAATTGTCTAAGATATTTAGTCTTGTTTCCTGGGGGATTTTCCTTTTAAGTGCATTTTACGTAAAACACGTAAAATTGTCCGCCATAGGGTAAGAAAAATAATCTTGATGCAAACGGAAACAAGAATATTTTTAATTTTTTACCCCATTGGCAGATAATTTGCAAAATAAGAAAAATGCACTTTAAAACATCGGCGATGCAGAGCATATTATAAGTCCGCTGTATGCAGATTTTAAGGAAAGTGTGCATCCCTCTCACACTCATTCTGAGAATTTTTTCCTGGGCACAAATCCATCAAAGAGGAGTTTCACAGGACTGTAAGTCAGTGGTGTAAAAATCTGTTTAAATGAGGCTAATCTGATAAATGACGTTCATTTGATAACATCTTGCTGCAACCACTGGAAATAACCCAATAATTAGAATTTCCTTCAGGATTTCCAGTGTGGTTGGATGCATTGATGACACACAAATTCCCAACATAGCACCTTCTGAAAATGAATCAGATTAGCCTACTGCATGGAATGGAAGGATGTCAGATGCAAGGGTAGTACGAGATATGCCGTAACCACCACCACAGCTGTTAAATATACACAAGATGTTCACAAATTATTTGGTCATCTTTATTCCCTACAAATACAAAAGCAACAGTTATAAGTTTTCCTTTTGGATTTTAAAATTCTTCCAATACTTGATCATCTCCTCTTCTTCTGTCAGTGGTGCTGGTGCAGGTTCTCCTCCCATTTTGTGAGGCTCTGCCTTCTTGTTGTCTACTGAGTACAAGTCAGTAGTTAATTTCATTACTCTAATTAAGAAATGTAACTGGTTGGATTAGAGAATATTTAATTAGCCTATGTGAAAAGAGTGTTTTAGACTATGTGGAAAAAGCTGCAGCGCATTGAAATAGACACTGAATGATATTTAATGTCAAATATTTGTAAAGTCATTTAGCCCACATCCATGAACCTTTCATGCTTAAAGCTTTACCTTGATTGAATTGTGTTTTTATACTTCATTTTTAGCTGCTGCCACATTCTTGTTTATTTTTTGTCTTTTTTCTTTCTTTTTCTTTTCTTTTTTTTTTTTTTTGGCCATGGGATACCATTAAAATGAATATTAGTTCAGTAATTTACGGTTTTCACCTCTGACATTATAACAATTATTAAGTTATTGACAGTTATTAAGAATTAAAGTTACGCATTGACGGAAGTATGCCAGTGTTGCCAATCTGGGGATTTTGTCACCAAATTTAGCTACTTTATCATTGTTGCTGCGACTTTTATTGATTTTTTTGCGACAAGGAGCTATTTTAGCTATATTTAAATAAAAATAGTGATTTTTTTTGGAGATTTTTTTTATTTTTTACTTGGCCACACCCTGCCGTAGGCCCATGACCTCTCACGTTTGCTCTCAATCATACCAATGAGTCTGCGCAGTGAACACACGTCAGTACGCCTGCCATTCAGATATGATGACACACACCACCATTTCATTATAAGCATCAAGATGGCGGAGAAAAAATATGATTACATCAGGGCACTAACTACTCAGTTTATGAACATCTTGTTTTAACCACAGACACAAATGTTATACCACAATTCATGCACAATCATGTCAGCCAGATACTGAGAGACACAGTGCCCCCAGTCTCACAAAGAGGGATGAAGCATAAAACACACATGAGGGGAAAAGTGCTAACGTTTTTATTGCTTCTGCTTTCATTTATTTTCTACTGATTCTTGAAAGACAGTTATTTTCTGATATTGTATACTTATCCACTTAATTAGTGTTTAGCATCTTATTATATTCTCCACTTAATATTAGAAAACTACACTATTACACTACAACTACACAACTTTTTTAATATTGATATGCATGGAGTCTGCTTTGTTAATTCATACACTTTTTTTTATTTATTTATTTTAAATCTTACTTACAATTTCCATGCACACTTGTGATTTTATTCAAAGCAATACTAAACATGACTTTTATTTTGGTCTTGAGATTTGACGTCATAAGGCTGCGGTGTTGTGATTCTGTGGAAAGGTAAGCGTTTAAAGTGTTAAGTTAATACAAACCGATCAGGCAGTTTTACAAGCTGTGTAAAATAGCGCGATTATTACTTAATTATAATACTGTAATGGTTTATCCAAGTAGTAATAATAGACGTTTTTTTTAAGTAAAGCGCATCCACGCATTAATAACAGAAAATAAGCGTCTCATTTCTCTCTCTGTCGTGCATCAGTTTATCGTGAACACGACTTCACTTACTGGGAAGTAGTGATGGAGAAACGGAGCTTTTCAAATCTTCGAGTCAATTGAATCAATTCCTTCTCAAAATGATTCACTGTTTCGAATCACCGCACGCGGACGACACCTGCTGCTCAGAGCAGTTCAGCTGCAACGAGAACAACACAAACATGTAACGATAGCTTTTACAAACCAGCTGTAAATGCTTTAATGTGTAATGTGTTTTCACTTATGGAAATTAACCATGGTTTTATCATGACAAATTATCCAAACACATAGAAAACTCTCGATGAAGCAACTGAGATCCACGTGACACTATTATAAAGATGGCGTTTATTAAAGAGGAGAATGAAGACATATTCAGCGTGAAACAAGAAGATACTGAGGAACAAACAGGTTTGTTGTCATTCTCAAAGCTGAACTCAGTCGTTTGATCCTTATTAAAATGTCTAGTTCTACAGAAGTGAATGATATTTTTGAAGAATGTCATATGAGTATCCTGACTGAAGTGGTTTTATTTGGTTAAATGGAACGGGTCGCCTCATGGACATACATGTTGAGGTCACATGACCAGACTAATACTGCCTTCAAGAGCAGCTGAGAAGATCCTACTAATATGTTGGGCATTCATTATGATGAGATGTCTTATGTTAAAATAGTGAAAACAGTATGGAAGTAGTGTAAACAACAGTTATTTTGTTGTAACGTTAATGTTTTAACATCCTCACTAAGAAAATTCCAATGGAGAAAAGTTCTTTGTATTTTTTTATTATTATTGTTTTGGGGTGGTGTTAAAAAAAAAAGGCGTAGGCTAGAAAGACATGCATACAGGTTTGGAACAACATGAAACTGGTTAAATTCTGACAGGATTTCTTTAAAAGCTTCACTTTTAAGTTGAAATAATTTAAAATGTAAAAACTGTAACTTCAATGCAATGTAAGTCGCTTTGGATAAAAGCGTCTGCTAAATGCATAAATGTAAATGTAAGTCATTTAAAAGTTTATCATAAACGCATTAAAACTCACTTTTAACAAAGGGAGGTGTGGTAGGCTCATTACACCTCTCTTTTCTATCCAAATGTCTCAGAGCTTGTAAGAGTTAAAGGTTTTTATTTTTTTATTTTGTTTATCATTGCCATTATGACACACCCTTTGGACAGAATTAGCGCTTGTCACAGTGAAGTGGCGTAGTTATCATAACACGTCTGGCTGTGGTCGTGGGGATCTTGGAGTGTAGTATTTCTTCTGAAACATCTGTGGCAGACAGGACGATGTTGGTCTGCCAATTATGGATGCTGGCTTGTTGACCTGTTTCAAACTGTGGGCAACTGCAAGGCAGAGATTTTTTTTGGGACATTGATTTTTAGCTCAGCAAACCGCAGTCCCTCTTGTAGACCAGCCAAGAATCTGAAATGCACAAGTCAAGGATGTATGTGAATAGGGAAAGTACAATTGCCTTGACTTGTCTGTGATCTTGTATGTGTACGTACAGAAAGATCAATGACACCCATATGCTGTTTGAAGTGAGGAATGAGTGATGTGCATGAGATGGCAATCTTTGCATCGTTTGACATTTGGTTTCTCCCAAGGTTTTTTTTTTCTCTCCATTTCTGGCACAGATGGAGTTTTGGTTCCTTGCCATTTGGCAAGCCTCGCCTTTGGCTTAATTTCTTTTAATTTCTTTCACTTAATTTCTGGCAATATTCTTAATTTTTTTAAAAAGTTTATTTTTTGTCCTCCTATATTATCAACACACTATTTTCCTGCATAACACTGTAAAGCTGCTTTGACACAATCTGTATTGTATAAGGCGCTAAAGGAGACTCGGCTTGATTTGAAAGAGTCATGATCCCACAGGCATTGCTCACAAGGTTGACACATTCATTGTCAAACCATTATAAAGCAATCACCCCTTTAGCAGACCTGTAATCGAAAGCTCCACATTTTTTCTTCATTCTGTCATTTACCCTCTATGGTATAGAATAATTTTATTTTATTTTTTTTTTTTTGATGTTTTTCCTGCTTAAAATTGGACACTATTACAATATCAATGAACATTTTCATGTATTTATTTAGTCCTATTTCTTAAAAGTTTGTTGCCTCAAGGTAACATTGTATGGACATATTGAAACATTTGACTTTTTCATGCAGAAAAAAAAAAAGTTTATTGAAACAGACACTGACAAACACTTAAAGGAATCATGGTGTTCATGTATTTCTTTTAATGACAAGTCAATATAACAATTATTTTAACTACATTAACTGTATGGAACATTTCTTTTTATGACAATTATTTACAAATTGTGCAGCTTTTTTCACTGCAGTGGATCTTTCTGGGCTTCTGGAAGGACATTTCCAGAGACAGGGACCTGGGAAAATAAGCATATTGACTTGTGTGAAAAGATTAATTGTGGTACCCTATTTTTGTGCAAAATAAACATGAAGATAAAACATAGCAGTTGAGCTGAGTTAAGTTACCTGCTCTTTGATTGCGCCTTCTGTTTATACAACATAGGGTATAAGGAAGTATGTACAGTCATCTGCATTGAGCTGGTCTCTGCCCTTCTACCTCATAACTTGCACTATATGTCATAAAGCTTATATATATATATATATATATATATATATATATTATACACATACACATTTTATATCTATCTTTATACTTTGTTATTTGCACTTCTGGTTAGATGCCAACTGCATTTCATTGGCTCTGTACTTGTACTCTGCACAGTGACAAAGTTGAATCTAATCTAATCTAAAATTGCCAGGAACATGACATCCTCATTTTGGAAGAGCTTAAGAGAGTCGTGCCAGGTGAGGGAACACATCAGCTTGCAGATGGAGTGCGGCAATGAAGTGATAGGTGGCAAGGAATGAATACAGTCCCTTATCAGTAGGTCATTTGCGGGTCTCTACTTTCTCTGCCAAGTCACCCAGTACAGCAGTTATGTTTCTTAGGAGGTTTTTTACTGCTTCATGTTGGGAGAGCCATCGCATGTCCTTTACTTGCTAGTCAACGACAGAAAAAACAGCTGGTGGTTTCAAAAAATGAACATAAATGCAAGTAAAGTACATAAGTCAATTTATTTGAGGTATAACCTATTTACCTTCACTTTTAGCTCACACACACCAAGAACCTCTGCAGCGGCTTTCAGGGAAGCAGAGCGATTTGCACTGTTTCTGAAGTACAGGTGCACCTGTTCCATGTGGTCTCTGAATGTAGCCATGTAATTTGCTAGAGCTAGCCTATGTGCAGCACAGTGGACACTTAAGGCTGATTTATACTTCTGCGTCACTTTTAATTTATTATTCATTGGCCGCGTCGACGTGCAGTACACATGCAAACCACTAGTCTGCAGTGTCCACGGGCATGTTGCTTGTGTAAAGCCGGGCTCACACTGTTTTTTTTTTTTTTTTATAAAGTCCTTTAGGATTGTACTTGTCAGACTGTACGAACATGATGATCATGTCACACTATGGGATCTCAGTTGTCATTAATGTCAGACTGTACGACAGTCGAGACGAGTTAAAAATGGGTGCACGCAAGAGAACTTGTCCGGAGTTTTACTTTATGAACCCATACACGTCCAGTGACTGCGAACTGTATTGCACGCGGGACCGAAATGTTGGCTATCATGAAAAGTATATGAACGGCGGCAATACCGGCGTATTTAAGAAAAAATAGTGTATGCAGCTCTACACACCCACATGAAAACAGCGGCGCAACTAGTGTTTATATAGAAAAGGCAACATAGATGAATTTCGTGAGCGGAGGATGGGAGCGCCGGAGTTTATGGCTGATAGAATAATTCTCTAGCATTAATTCTGCTCATAGCTTGTCTTGGAAAAACGGAGACAGTTTGACATTCATCGAAGGGGTAGTCACACTGCAGGACTGTGCGCCAAATCTTCTGACACTGCCAGAATTTCGACTGGCAGGTGAAATTTGATCGCAACAGCCATTAATCTGTTGTTGGTGAACATGTCAAACTAACGATCAAAGACTACAGATTTTAGCCTAGAATTATAGGAATCTTTTAGGATTTTCAAAATTTGTCCCAGACGACCAAATCGTGGCCAAAATCGCACAGTGTGAGCCGGACTTAACCCGCAGTACCACGGCAAAAAGCCGAAGAAGAAGCAGCTTGTCGGAGAAGCATCAGCCGTGACGGTGGCAAATAAATATCAAAGAATGGATCTTTTTTTTTTTAAAACCACAACAAAGTGGCGGACAACAAAGTGATGTATAATGCGACGTTTTATAATAAAAGATAATATGCTTGTTCTTTGCTTTGTTTTATTTTAAATAAGAAGGCGTAACATTAAAATATATAAAATTGCAAAAAAACACAAAACTCACATACGGAGGGAGGGGTACTAGCAGACCAATCACAGCGCTTGCGGTCCGCATAGAATTGGCGCACTGTAAAATTTTTGGAGAGGTATATGTTAGGCTACGCTGTAGCCTGCGCGTAGGTTCGACGCAGAAGTATAAATCAGCCTTTAGGAGCCATGGCGATTTTTCTGATAGCTGTTTTGCAGCTCCATTTTGTCTTCCTATTGAATAAATTAGTTTATTAATTTAAAGGGGTCCTATTATGCTTTTTCACTTTTTGAATTTTAGTCAGTGTGTAGTGTGTATGTTTGGGCATAAAAATATCTACAAAGTTACAAATCTCAAAGTCCACTCCAAAGGGAGATATTTAGTTTTTAAAAAATCCCTTTTCAAGAACTACAACGAACAGCTTGTTTGGACTACATCATTGTTTTCCGGGGTTTTTGTGATATCACAAAGTGGCCCATTACAATATCATTAAAATACCACCTACGGAAATTCGAATGGTTGGTTGGTGGGTGGGGAGGGGTGAGGTCATGGTTAGAAAGCTTGGTTGAGTGCATCAGATGACGACGAAAAAGATGTCCTGCTGTAGTGTCAAGTTTTTGCAAGTTATTACACATGCACCTGAATAAATATGTATGTTACAATTATGAAAACGTTTTTATAAATTGCTGACAGTACAATACTGGACAATGATGTAATCTGCAGAATTTACACTTCAATTATGAGACTACTGTTTCTCCCATACATTGATTTATTTGTGGCGCCTGCCAAAGTATCAAAACTGACCGCCACAAATAGATTTCCCAAAGGGCTTTGACTTCATTGAATAAACATGAGCACTGCATGTTTCAAAATCGAAACCCGGTGCGGGTGTTTTTATATAACTGTATTTCTGAAGGAAAGTTTCTGCGCGATCCTCTTGTTCAATATTCTTGGGGTCTGAATCCGGCTCAAATTGATATGGCAATATTGACGCCATCCCTATACCGGAGCAGACGGAACTTGCTGCTTTGGCAAGGGGCGTGGCAGTGCTGAAACACCATCTAAGCTGTTCGCCAATCACAACGCACTGGGACAGCTAACCAATCACAACACATTTCGTTTTTCGGAAGGCGGGCCTTCATCAAACCCGGAACTAATCTAGCTGTTTGTGCCAGGCTGGGGAGAAAGGTATCGTAATAATGTAAATTATGTGAAAAATAATGCGTTTTTCGAACCACCAAGCATGAGAACATGTTCTAGTACACCCCCAAAACAAAATCAAGACTTTGTAAAAGAGCATAATAGGACCCCTTTAACAAGCAACAAAATATTCAAAACAGTTTAATTATGTACAAAAAACAAGGCATGACACCTGCCATTACAGCAGCACCATCGGTTCCAAGGCCAAAGATTAAATGTGTGGGGATGCCCTTCGTGTGAATGTTCTTTTAGTGCTGCCACTATTGAATCTGCTTTCCCGTCAGTCAGGCAAATCAGATCCAGGAATTGACAGAAGACCTTCCCCTCATTGTCCAAGTATCTAATAATGTCCGTGTGATACATTTTATACATTTCAATTATCTGTATATTGAAATTTTATTGGTCAGTGAAATGTTACACTTTGAGTAGACCTACCTCACATATCTGTGGTCTCTTCAATCTCCAAGCCTATGGCTTGTGACCATACCTGTCAACACTCCCGTTTTTCCCGGGAGTCTCCCGTATTTCACACCCATCTCCCGCCCCCATCCCATTTTGTTATTTCTCCTGGGAAACTCCCGTAATTTGTATGGCCCAAATCTAGGTATATGAATAATCACATCAACATTTTATTCCAAGGTTGTACAGTTTCCAGATCTTGTATGAAACGCATCACCCAACGCATCACCTCACACAATCGACACAATACACAAATTTTGAACCATTTGTGACCTCAACCTGGCAACCTACAACCCAGTTGCGCTGTAGATTTCTGCGCAAGTAGTAGATGCGGGAAGTTGAATCAGTGGTAGAAATGGAAGTAGAAGAGTCAGGTGGTGCTCTGGCGAAGAAAAATATTTGTGTAAATTTAACAACAGCTGGATGGAAGAATTTAATTTCTTGTCTCGAAGCCATGTAAACGACACCCACGCCTTTTGCAAAGTGTGTCGCACTAATATCGGACACGGTGGGAAAAACGACATATCTCAGACAGCATATTATCAGCAGCCGAGGCACAAAAGGGCAACACGTATTATAAACACACAATGTAATGTAATTTGTTCCACGGTGTTTAACTGCTGTGCAGTGTTTGTTTAATTTCTAAAAAAAAAAAAAAAAGTAACAGTTATAATAAAGAAACACAAGTAAATCACGTTATTTTTTTATTTTTATAAATAATTATTTATTATGTAAATAATGCTTTTGCCAAAAAGCCAAAAATCTAAAAAAAAGTTGAAAAGGTTAACATTCAAAGACGCTTGACAATTCAAAGCACTATATTTTATGCAAGAAAAATCCAATTCATTCTCAATATATCGATCACATAAGACAAAAAGTGTTAAAACATTTACAAAAGAAGCTTACATTGAGCTTGTCAAAATAGGTGCAGCCCAGAAGATTAGCTAGTTGCAGCAAGGCTGGATAGTTGGTGTGGTGGGCTATTTCATGCTTTATTAGACAGTACAAGCATTTGAATGCCCCCACCACAGCCTCATGCTCCAGGACAACTGTGGGCTCAAATGATGCAAGGACTGTGTTGCCTGAAATGATATGCATCAGCATTGAAGAACAAAATGTTATTGATCAGATCCTAATAAAATAAACTCTTTTTACCTGCTGTCAAACTTGACTGGCGCTGACAGGCTGTTTTGTGATACTCAGATGTCATGTGTTTGTCAAGTTTGTCCTTTATGTAGGACTGGCAGGGAGACTCTATAAATGGCCGGGTCTGGTTTCCTCTCACAACTGCCTGTTTATGCTGTCTACATATTAGACAGAACATTCCTAAAACCAAAAGGAAAACTGAAATAATCCCCTGTTCATTCTCTATGTACTGTATTTTATCTATGTATCTATCTATCTGTCTATTTATTTATTTATCTATCTGTAATATATGTAATTCCTTACTTGCTTACCAAGATCAGTCTTGTAATGCCAGGGGAGTGTTTCCCCTCTGACAGCCAAGCTGGGTCAAAACCTGTCATCCGGTGGTGACTCGACATTTGCTGCTTGTCAGGGGCAGGGCGTGCTGCACTTTAGCTCTTTTCAGTACTTAGTCTCGAAGCCGGAGAGCTACTCTGGCTGCTACAATGACAGCAAAATAATATCATAACTGGTATTCTTTCACTCGTTAGCTGCAATCCCAGGAAAAGCAGCTTCAGCACCGACAGATTGCCAGCCGTACACCAAACCAGGCAGCAGCCAAGAGGATTTATTGCTTCATTGAATTATTTTAGTCTATTGTTAATTCGACTTTGAAGAGCCTCTATATTAATTTTTAGACTATTTTATAATTTCTTCAAAACATTTGTGAATTGGCGAAAAACGCATGTACCCTCTAACATAGCCACAAGAGATGAAGTGCTTGAACTACACAAGTCTTACTGCTACAAAAGACCAAACTGCAGTTAGAAATAGGAAAAAAAAAATGAAAATCAAGACATTTACAACTTCATTCTCAATAACAAACTTCTACAGCTGCAGAGCGAAGGGAAAGTAACGATCACGTCAATTGACGAATAAATTAATTTTATGACAGCTTTAAAAGTGTATGTAATTTATAAGAACAAATATTTAAAAATACAAATACAATAAATACAACATTAATAGTCCTAGCAATACTACTAATAAATGTTGATTTTAATTGCAACTGCATGCTATACTAGGCTACATTTTATCAGTAGCATTACTATTCCTAATAATAATAATAATAATAATTTTATTACTAATATTGCTACTTTTACTAATGGAACTACATTTTATGTTTAATATTAGGGTACTATTGCTACAACTACTTGGCTACACTACTAATTAAAGAATGCATTTACAATGGCATCTCTGACAGCAAATCCAGCCAGCTGGAAATCTTGTTGCAGATGATTTGCTTCATGAATACTGAAATACTGTAATTCTGTATATGTGTATTTATTGGGATTGCGCACTGTCAGAAGTGCCGTTATGCGCATACTTCGGATGACAGTTGGCGCAAGAAGTGAGGAGAAAAGGTAATCCTCTCAGAAAATGTACAAATAAAGATAATTTTAGATGTTTAATTACTATTTGGAGCATTGGGATCACTAGACGAGGGCTTAATGAACTCATTTTTGTAAAAACCTCATATTCAACTAAAATTGACATTTTTCACTCTATTTATTTTTTTGCCTGTAGCTCAAAATAGCCCATGCGCATTTACACTCATTTTGCCAGCACGGGTCACATATGATGTCATTAAACTGCGGAGAAGTACCAAATTGTTGCAGTTTTAATGATGTACAGAACGCAATGCCTCAGAAAATCTGATCTGCCTGTTTACATGACAGTCGCATTGGCACATATCTGATTTATTTCCAGATATGAATGAGGCCTGAAACCGATCTCGAAATATCCAAATGCATGCATTTTTTTTTTTTCTCTCCAGTTTACACTGTTTTAGAATAGATCCGATTGTCACATATGACCAAAAAATCGGAATTGGTTCACATTTAACTGACAGTGTAAACGGTGACATAGAGACAAGTGGGTGGGCTCTTTTGACTGGAGAGTGCTCTAAAATTGTAACCATGGAAACCATTTAGTAATGCCCTAGCAACCATATAATCCATTTAACTGGCAACATTTGTGAAACACAATAACATAAAGACATGGGGTGGGCTCATTTGAGTCAGACTGCCAAGCACTCTTTAAATATCACCTTGGCGACAATCTAGCATGCCCTTGCAACCACTGTCGAGCACCCTAGGAACCCAAACCAAAACAGGCCTATCTTCAAATCTGAATGTCATAAAGACATGGGGGGGACATAGTATATATCATTCATACTGGCAAGCAGCCTTTGGAGAATCATCATTGGCAGCTGTTAAGCCACTCCCTAGCAACCATACAGAGGTTGCTTTTTTGAGAATCTTTTTTTGTTTCTTTTAAAAAGTGAAGTTCAAAAAATATTTATTTTATATTTTCTTTGTAAATTGTGAAACTTTGTTAAAAAATGTGTCCCTCATTTTCATGTCACTACTGAGACAGTCACTACCAAAACATTTGGTGGAGTTTCGGTAGTGAGATCTTTGTGTTTTTTGGGTGTTATCCCATAAAATTGTCACTACTGAAACAGTCATGATCAAAACATGTCATCATTGTTTCGGTAGTGACAAAAAGGAACAGGGGTTACAATGTACAATGATTGCAATGTACTGGTGCATCTCAATAAATTAGAATGTCGTGGAAAAGTTCATTTATTTCAGTAATTCAACTCAAATTGTGAAACTAATGTATTAAATTCAATATCTCAACAAATTAGAATACTTCATAAGACCAGTAAAAAAAACATTTTTAGTGAATTGTTGGCCTTCTGGAAAGTATGTTAATTTACTGTATATGTACTCAATACTTGGTAGGGGCTCCTTTTGCTTTAATTACTGCCTCAATTCGGTGTGGCATGGAGGTGATCAGTTTGTGGTACTGCTGAGGTGGTATGGAAGCCCAGGTTTCTTTGACAGTGGCCTTCAGCTCATCTGCATTTTTTAGTCTCTTGTTTCTCATTTTCCTCTTGACAATACCCCATAGATTCTCTATGGGGTTCAGGTCTGGTGAGTTTGCTGGCCAGTCAAGCACACCAACACCATGGTCATTTAACCAACTTTTGGTGCTTTTGGCAGTGTGAGCAGGTGCCATATACTGCTGGAAAATGAAATCAGAATCTTTAAAAAGCTGGTCAGCAGAAGGAAGCATGAAGTGCTCCAAAATTTCTTGGTAAACGGGTGCAGTGACTTTGGTTTTCAAAAAACACAATGGACCAACACCAGCAGATGACACTGCACCCCAAATCATCACAGACTGTGGAAACTTAAGACTGGACTTCAAGCAACTTGGGCTATGAGCTTCTCCACCCTTCCTCCAGACTCTAGGACCTTGGTTTCCAAATGAAATGCAAAACTTGCTCTCATCTGAAAAGAGGACTTTGGACCACTGGGCAGCAGTCCAGTTCTTCCCCTTAGCCCAGGTAAGGTGCCTCTGACGTTGTCTGTGATTCAGGAGTGGCTTAACAAGAGGAATACGACAACAAGGAATTTATTTCAATTACTGTGTGTGGTGGCTCTTGATGCCTTGACCCCCAGCCTCAGTCCATTCCTTATGAAGTTCACCCAAATTCTTGAATCGATTTTTGCTTGACAATCCTCATAAGGCTGCGGTTCTCTCGGTTGGATGTGCATCTTTTTCTTCCACACTTTTTCCTTCCACTCAACTTTCTGTTAACATGCTTGGATACAGCACTCTGTGAACAGCCAGCTTCTTTGGCAATGAATGTTTGTGGCTTACCCTCCTTGTGAAGGGTGTCAGTGATTGTCTTCTGGACAACTGTCAGATCAGCAGTCTTCCCCATGATTGTGTAGCCTAGTGAACCAAACTGAGAGACCATTTTGAAGGCTCAGGAAATCTTTGCAGGTGTTTTGAGTTGATTAGCTGATTGGCATGTCACCATATTCTAATTTGTTGAGATAGTGAATTGGTGAGTTTCTGTTAATTGTGAGCCAAAATCATCACAATTAAAAGAACCAAAGACTTCAACTACTTCAGTCTGTGTGCACTGAATTTATTTAATACACAAGTTTCACAATTTGAGTTGAATTACTGAAATAAATGAACTTTTCCATGACATTCTAATTTATTGAGATGCACCTGTCGATGTAAGCAAAGTCTTAATAGGTCAATATAACCCTTCTAATTAAATTATTACTGTGTTTCGGTAGTGACAAATTTGGAGAAAGGACAAATATTCCAAAACTTTCTGAAAATACAATAAGAGAATTACCTGCACAATTACTAGAAATGGGTACCTTTGATATTACACAATTTGCAAACATACAAATGTTTTGAAAAAAGACACTTTTTTTTCAAAACGTTTCCAACTCTGACTTTGGACCAATTCTATAAAATGGCCCATATATTCCATTCTATCTATATATAAATGCATTTTAATCTATGTATTTTTAGTGCGTCCTCAATAATAAGGTGACCAGATGTGCCACTTTCCGGGGACATGTTCTGCCCAGGATTTCTATATTGCCTAAAGTAACCAGGTTTTGGCTGTTTGCACTGCGCAGATCAATCGTTGTATGACATCTAAGTATCCTGAGAGGTATAGAGAGCAGAGCAGACAGCTCTTTATGTTTTCGAATTGCTCTTGCAGTACTTTGATGTCATGCAATGATTGATCTGCACAGCACAAACAGCCAAATTCTGGTTATTTTAGGCAATTTAGAAAAACTTGGGCAGAACGTGTCCCCAGGAAGTGGCATGTCTGGTCACCTTACTCAATAAGCATCATTTTTGAAGAGTGTGCATGTGCACATATGCCTAAGGGAACCCGTGATGAATCAAACATCAAATAAAGCAAAATGACAGCAAAAAATAGTAGATTAGTCATCAGGTGGCTTGTTCAAAACAGAAGCATATTAGAGATCTTTAATCAGTTAAATAGCATTTAAAACTCCACCACATGCGTGTGACGTCATTAACAATGGCCCTACATTGTTGAACTAATGTGGTTCAAATGACGGAGATGTGACCATGTTCATGAAACAGTCGTGACTAGGTAGTTTGTTTCCACAACAATGCATCGTACTATGGTGATTAATCAGCGAGTTATATCTTATGGGAAACGCACCCCAGAGCATTTTTTATGCTGTCTTGTTCCTTCAGACAGTCTTATCACTGAGTCCTGACACGCAAGTTTAAACAAAAATGCACGCGTTGGTGGTAATGTATAGATGGATATTGCGTGAAAATGTGGACAGTGTCAAAAATAAGGTGCCTATTTATACTACAGGTATCGATACGCGTTGCATCAATACATCGTATCGTTAGACATTTGATCGATGTATTGATCCATATCGAACATTACACGCAAATTTTATATATATATATAATATATATGTGTGTGTGTGTATATATGTGTGTATATGTATATATATGTGGGTATAGGATCTATTTGCTTTACATGCCTAAATGTTTTGATGTCTATTGCTTTGTACCATTTAAAATGGTGTTCACTTTTGTTTTTGTTTTTTTGTTTTTTTTTTTACCTTAGACCGGACGGCATTGAAAAAGGAGAGTGAAGAACTGAATGAAATTGAAGAGAAAGATCAATATAATTTTGTACCCAGAGAAAAATCTTTCAGTTGCTCACAAACTGAAAAATCCTCACGAAAAAGGGGTTT
The DNA here is from genome assembly GCA_039654775.1 of Spinibarbus caldwelli. Lineage (NCBI taxonomy): Eukaryota > Metazoa > Chordata > Actinopteri > Cypriniformes > Cyprinidae > Spinibarbus > Spinibarbus caldwelli. Next base: position 23,264,799 of record CM077228.1, on the reverse strand, counting down.
AAAGAAAGGGATTAAAAGTTACTTCACTTGCTTTCAGTGTGGAAAGAGTTTCAATCAACATGAAAAGTTTAAAGTTCATATGAGAATTCACACAGGGGGAAAGCCTTACACACGTCCTCAGTGTGGAAAGATTTTTGATCAAGATGGGAACCTTAAAGTCCACATAAGAAATCATACTGGAGAGCGCCCATTTATCTGCCAACAGTGTGGAAATGGATTTACTCAAAAAAGAAGCCTTAACAGGCACATGAGAATTCACACCAGAGAAAAGCCTTACACATGCCCTCAGCGTGGAAAGAGTTTTGATCGACATGCAAACCTTAAAATCCACATGAAATATCACTCTGGAGAGAAACTCTATACATGCCCTCATTGTGGAAAGGGATTCAATATAAAAGGACACTTTGAAGACCACATAAGAATTCACACTGGAGAGAGCCCATTCATCTGCCAACAGTGTGGAAATGGATTCACTCAAAAAGGAAGTCTTACCAGGCACATGAGAACTCACACTGGAGAGAAGCCTTACAAATGCCCTCAGTGTGGAAAGAGTTTCAGTCAACATGGAAACCTTGAAGTCCACATGAGACTTCACACTGGAGAGAAGGCTTTCACCTGCCAACAGTGTGGAAAAAGTTTCAGCCGAAAAGGAAACCTTAATTACCACATGAAAATTCACACTGGAGAGAAGGCTTTCACCTGCAAACTGTGTGGAAATAGTTTTGCTCTAAAAGGAGGACTTAACAGGCACATGAGAATTCACAACAGAGAAAAACCTTACTCATGCCGTCACTGTGGAAAGGGTTTTTATCAGCATGGAAACCTCAAAATCCACATGAGAATACACTCTGGAGAGAAACCGTACACATGCCCTTACTGTGGAAAGAGTTTCAATCAAAAAGGACACTTTGAAGGCCACATAAGAATTCACACTGGAGTGAAACTCTACACATGCCTTCAGTGTAGAAAGAGTTTTAATCGAAAAGGACGCTTCGAAGACCACATAAGAATTCACACTGGAGAGAAGCCTTTCAGCTGCCAACAATGTGGAAAAAGTTTTAACCGAAAAGGAATCCTTAACAGACACAGGAGAGCTCATACTGAAGAGAAGCCATTTATATGTGGTCACCAGGGTTAGAAATTAACGAGAGCTTAATGCCACCAAAATAAACAAAAATGTCCCATAAATTCAAGACAAAGGACCAAAAAATGCCCCTGCACAATATAATGACTATGTTTACATGCACACGAATAATGTGATTATTTCCAATAATCAGAGTAAGAACTTAATTGTATTATGATGTTTACATGTCAAGAGCAAACCTCTTCACTCCCGTTTACATGCAATTTCCATTATTCTTATTATTCGCTAAGAATTGTGGTTATTTTTTTTACTGCCATTATTCACATACCCCACTGCACAGCACAAATGATGGACTCAGAAAGAGCAGGTGTGTTACTGGCCGCTGTTTTTATTTATTTTCGTCTAATGCAAATCACTTTTGTATGGTTGTTCTTTTCCATGCCTTTTCGGCGCTATAGAAATGTGATGGCAATTCGTTTGCCTATGCTGCCGTCATGTTCTACTCGCTGTTTCTGGATGAGGGTAAGGAACAGAGACTGGTGGCAGCGAGTTGTGTTTTCCCCAGAAATGCGATGCTTTCTCCCCCTCCATCGTTTCTAATCTCCGTAATATTACAGGTGTGTGACACGTCATTCATGTATTTCACAAGTACATGCACATTTTGGTCAGTACTGCGATTTAAGATGTTTACATGCCTGTATATTTTGATTAAAATCGGCGTACGTCACCTATGTTAATACGATTATGCTTGCTGCGACTGAGTTTAATCCTATTATTTAGATCGAAGTATTGCATTTACGTACATGAGGTAAAGTTTAATAGCAGTATTGTCAAAATCTCATAATCGCATTAAGAGGGTTCAGGTAAACGCACTCAATGTATTATGGCTTTTGTGATTTAAAATGAAATGTGAAAATGAGTGAAAAGTGTCAATTTGCGTAATTACATTTAGATTCCCTCACACTTCATCATATTTCTTTTACACACTGTTTTATGCAGTATTGAGCCTTATAACCAATCAAATGTATTTCTGTTGAACCAATCAGAAGTAGAGGTCTGCGCGGGACTGTTTTTTTTAGTCCTGCTAGGTTATATTCCGCATCCACTCTTTGTTCACCCGCTGTCCGCTTATAATAATTTTCTTCCCAATCCGACCATTCTTGATAAATTTAGATTTCGTTTCCAGAATCTCATATTTATATTACTGAAAGAGATAACACAAAAATGTCTGCACAAAATTTGTATTTATTTGATTCATCTTGTCAAGATACAATTTGTTTTACATATTGCTGTCAACACAACAGGAAAAAGTGTCGCAGAGAAAAAAATAAAACAAACATGACAGCTGTCATTTAAAATTAAAAGCAAAATATGAACAAAACCGTTGGCTTCTAGCTATTGCGAAATGAAATCATTGTTTAACCAAACAATTTAACATCCCTGAGAAGAATGTCCCAAGTCAGATTTGCCTGACGTGGGTTTCTTAGCAGTAAACTTACCATTTTCCAGGCCAAGTTATAGGGTTGCTCCACCCCAAAATGAAAATTGTCATTAATCACTTACCCCCATGTCATTCCAAACCCGTAAAAGCTTCGTTTATCTTCGGAACACAATTTAAGATATTTTGGATGAAAACCGGGAGGCTTGTGTCTGTCTCATTGACTGCCAAGTAAATAAACACTGTCAAAGCCAATAAAAGTATGAAAGACATTGTCAAAACAGTCCATCTGCCATCAGTGGTTCAATCTGAATGTTATGAAGCGACGAGAATAATTTTTGTATGCAAAGAAAATAAAAATGATGACTCTCATTCAACAATTTGTCTCCTCTGCGTCACTGTAGCGCCATTTTGGAGAATATCTGCTGGACGCAAACTGCGTACGATAATGTTTAAGTGTAACATAGGTCCTGCCCCTAAGTGTATATGCTGGCAAAGGAAATGGATCATTCAGATCTGAGGGTTTGGTAACTAACAGTGATAGCACATGACTGGAGTTCAAAAGAACAAAGGTGCTCAATGTACCAACGTGTCAGATCTTTACACAGAAACAGAACTTCACTGTTGATGACAAGAATTTTGAAAATCTGTCTGAAATCAGGTAGGACTGAACAAGTACCAAGAGATACAATCATATCTGGATTATACTTGATTCCATCAATGCTCACAGATGTTGATGAGAGGACAGTTTTCTGAACAGCATAACTCTGTCTCAGGAATTCCTGAACATTATCATGAAAAGTTGAAGTCAAAATACCCATCACATTCTCTGTCCGGATGGATGGCTTGAAAAAGGAGGGTGAGTCAATGTAGTAAGTCATCAGTATTTGATAGCAAACAGCCAAAGGCTGTGTAACATTTATGATAGTTTTTAGTGTCACGGATTACCTGTTTGAAGAATTTGTGCTTTACTTCAAATCAAATTGTACACACATCTCTTCGTGGTCCATACATTCTGATGAGCTGCGTATAGTGCTCAATGTAATGATGCTTCAGGCACAATGTGAAATGAGGAAACACTGTCAAAAGTAAATCTGTGTTCTGCAGTCTTTGCATCAAGAAAGTCAAAAGAATCCTCAGTGAACCTGAATGCCACTGCCATTTCTAAAATGTCTTTCAGAAGCAGCAAAATTTCCCATGTTTAATCTTTTTCAGGGATATCAAAGCCAATCATGAGAGGCAGAAGTCTAATTAGTGCCCATTTTCATGGGCATTACAACTGATAGTACCTCTAGAGGCAAAAGTTGCTAGGATGATCTGAGGCTGATCAACTTTTGTCTGAGAATTGGTAAGGAAATTGCTTGATAGCTTGATTCAGGGATTCAAGGGAGATTAACTTCCTCGAGACCAAATCATTAATGCACAAGGACATTTCAAAGTGGGGATGACACCTTCCATAAGTTTGTGCATTATGTCAGGTGGAAAACCACCGTGTGAAAATGTTCCAACCTTTCACTTAAAACTGCCCCATTTCACACCATACTGCTTTACCAAACTCTCATCATTTAACACTTTTCTGTTCTCAGTTCAAATGCTCCCGACTGGACCTCCTTCTCCTGGATTTCACTCCTTTTGGCAAAGCAGAACCGACATGGATGCTCAACAGGGAAAATCTTCTGTAATGAGCACCTAGATTAACAGATGACACAAAAAGTACAGTTCCTTTCACACAGTCTCAATGTATGCAATGTATAAACCATGTTGTTCAAGAGTTTCAAAGTCTTCAACAAATGGACGCAAGACGTGTCCATAACCATGCTGATTTGCTGTACTAGCTCTGCATAAAATTGCTAGCTGTATTGACTAAGTGATGAACTGTCTTTTGAGGGAAGATTGGCTAGGACCCAGTAGAGACTGAACATTTTGTATTTTTTGAAGTGCCAAGTGGATTGGCAAGCTCAAATTCATCAACATAAAGACCGAAGACAATCCTGAAGGTCTCTGTATTAATTTTTCTCGATTGCTAAAACACTATAACCAGGCTTTTGAACTAAAATTTCTAAACCATAACGCCATTTTTAAAAAACCCCCATTTCCCTAAACTATAAACACTATTACCCTGCTTTAACACGAGTCAGATTTGGTGAACTGTTACTGCAAAATTCACACACAAATCCCTACATTTCTCAGTGCTTACACCATGTGAACATTTAGAAAGCAATAGTATTCAATATTGTTCACTCAAGTCTGCAAAGTTTGAGCTCAGTTAGCACATAATTACCCAAGTGGAAACACTAGGAGTCAAAATTTATCACACACCAATCAGAACCTTTGATTGAGATAAAAGGGCCAAAGTCAGCTTACAGTTTTTCTCAGTGGCTTTGGTGCATTTCTCGAATCAGAAATGAAATTCTCAAAACTACTTGTTCAACCTCCACATCATCTAGTCACTTGTGCACATCATAAAAAGTTTCTCATTCTTTTGAACAAGTTGCAATTGCTTTTGTACATTCATGCAATTATGTACATTTGTCTGTGGTTTCCTACATTATCAGTTACTATTGTCATATTGCTCAAAATGGATTATAATAGTTCTCTGTGCTATAGTCTTACCCTTCAAAACTTCAAGTCATTAGTTCATCGCATAAGTCATGGTAAATGCAAAATGGTTGTTCTAGTTGTCATTAACTGTCAAGCATATTTTCTACACATTTCTATTAGACTTTTTAGAAATTTGCCATTAATTGTTCAAGTGAATCTTGACTTTCACTAATGAAGGGAATATAGATCAACCAATGACAAACCAGATCTCTGAAATAGCTCATAGGTACATCTCATGAACCTTCATTTGTAAACCATATATAGACAGAGGACAACACAAGACTTAAAATTCTGACAGTGGACTTTCTAATTTTTACTTTCACTTTTATGCACATATTTCATTTTCTTTTCTATTTCACAATGACGTTAAAATTACGTTTTTTTTTGACATTTTTTTTTTAGTTTTTTGTTTTGTTTTGTTTTTTTGTCAGACCACAAGAAAAAAGTGTAACACAATCATATCCAGTATTTTTCAATCAATATCCCACATACAGTAATGTGTAAATTTGTACTTTTGAATATATGGCATAGATAAGTGCAGCCTTCTGCATTTCAGTACAGTAATGTCATCCAAACTTTTGCCATAGTTTACACCAGGTAATACTAACAGAGTGCACTGTTATATTGACAAGCATTTTGACTATCTTGTTTGTGAACAATGACACAATGACTTTTCATTCTGATGGCACTGATATGTTCAATGACATAAATACTAACTTTTGAGAGATGAACTAAAGATTTTGAGTAAGTTACGGGCTTTTGCATTGTGTGGCGCTGTTTGTATGAATTGGTTTGAGAAATGCACATACTTTGCAAATATTACAGCAAGGTTGATTTGAAAAATGCTCCAAAGTGACTGAGAAAAACTGTATTCAGGTTTGAAACAATGGATCCAGAGAGACGTGAAGGAAGAGGTCAAGGACACCACAGAGGAGGAGGAGAAAGAGTAGGGTATAGAGAAAGAAATGAAGGAAGAGGAAGAGTAGGAGGTGGAGAGAGAGTACAGAGAGGAGAAGGAGAAAGAGGAAGAGGAGGAGGAGGATGACAACATGGAAGAGAAAGAGGAATGGCAAGGGCAAGAAGACAAGCAGTCTCAGATATTTTAGTTGATGTGTGCCAGATGTGTGAAGAATCCCCGCTGCCTGGCCAAGGCCAATATAGCCTGTGATGTTAAAGATGTTCTTTGGCCTGTCCCAGACCAATGACTGGATGCTGGGGCAGAATAATTATTATTGTTGCGGTTTTCTGTATTGTACTAAATAAAGGAATAAATCATTTGGGGAGTACCACAAGCAACACTTACTACCAGTTTTTGTAGTATTGTTTTGAATTTACCTCATCAGTGTGTAAGACTGTGTTGTAGTGTGTGTTTTTGAGGATTTGTGTGTCATGTCTGAGAGCAAAGTTAGTTTTTCAGCAAGATTGAGTTGTTTTGAGTGAAGAGCTTTATTTTGACCTGAATATAGGAAGTTTGGGGAATTGAGTTAGAAGTTATGGATTTGTGTTTAGAGTTTTGCAAAAAAGAGGCATAATTTCAAGAAATGTTTAAGCAATCGAGAAAAACTGTAAGAAAGTAACTTTCTTGATAGTGACTGCCATCTCTGTAAGTGTTGTATTCATTAACTGAGCGATCATTACAAAGGGTTTTATTTAGAACATCAGCCCTGTTTAGAATTTTCTGCAACATTTGAAGAACTAGTACATAAGAGATCACTGTGAATCAAGATTGTATTCAATTGACATAATTGGAAATTCATTCTGAAAATATGATGATCTTCTGCTTATTGTGGAAAGAGGTTCACCAGCTTTGGTCATTCTCAAGACTGGGTTACTGTCTTTTACTGCATTCACTATTTTTCTCACTAATAAATCACAGCCACTGAGTCCATGTTCAAGAAGAATTTGGTGAACTGCATGATAGGCAAGGGGCTCTGACAGAAGTAAAATTTTATTTATTTATTGTATTACTTTCTGTGCAGCAGAATCAGAATCATGTAAAATAGACTGCATTTTGAGAAAGAGTGAGGCTAAATTATGCTCCAGCTGATGCTGTGAATCATCAATGTTTTCATTCTCTGCATTATTTTCCTCCAAGTTTGCATCTACAGGATCAAGGCACAAAGGCACTTCTTGTTACACATTTGTAAGTAAATCAGGAGTAACAACATGCAAGAGAATGTCAGGTTTCAGCTGCCTCTAATATGGTGCTCTTTACTCTCTAAATTTATGGGCATTAAATGTAGAGTAGACATTGCTCTTAAAATTGCAATTTCTGTATGGACACTGTACCATTTCAAGATTTTTCAGGTGCTGCTGCAAATGAGACAAAAAAAATGGATTCTGTGCAGGGCTCCTCAAAACTGCCAAGTAGGCAGTGAAATATCAAAGGGGTATTATCACGTGCACTGGCCTGGCTACCATGTACCTGATGTGAATGATTTTTCATTAAGTGGAATTAAAAGACTTAAGTGAATATAGACAATCGGTGTAGAGACATGGAATCGGAGTACTTCTAGTGAAGCCTTCATGTTTTAATCGGTAGTATTTCAGCAGCTGAGCCCTCTTTTCACACGAAAACAAGCAGAATTTACACTTCCACTACATGAGTTTAAGTCCCCCATAATAGGCATGCACAAAATTAAAGTTAGAAATTACTTAATGAAGCTATCGTAAACGCATACCTCATGCTGTTTATTTCCATGTGAACGACACTTGCACACCGCATGTTCTAGAAAGAATGTTCGCAGAGTATACGCCGCACAGTTTTAACATATAATAGGCCTATATGATAAATCAAGATCTTACAATTGATTAAAATCTCTTACAAACTGTATATTCAAAACAATGTTTAGTAAAAATCGATGTCCAGGGGCAGACTGGCCATCGGGAGCACCGGGACATTTCCCGGTGTCCTGCCGGTCATTCTGGCCTGCCGCCATGCAGTTGATCACCTTGACTTGCGATAGGCTGGTATGCAGTCATAAGAATTGACGGACCTCTCAATCTACGAATCAAGCAATCGTGGAGTGAAAATGACATCACCACATGACCCAGCGTCAGCAACGCACTGCCTTATTGGCTATTTCCAGAGGCAGGCTATATCTTCGACAATCGTGCAAAAAATGGAGCGTAAATGAAGAGGAGCAGAGAGGGAGCGTATAAAAAGGAGAAAAGCCCTGGCCACAGACGCAGCAAAGTGCTGCAAAATCACAGCCATGTTCGCCAGTAAGGGAGCAGGTCGGTCAGAATTGCATTTACATGACATTTATATAATCATTTGGCAGATGGACGCTTTCATCCAAAGCAACTTACAATAGACAAAATCAAACCAAGAAACAAGCAACAATATGTAAGTGCTGTGACAAGTCTCATTTAGTGTAATGCAGTACATGTAGCATGTTGTTTTTTTGTTTTGTATTTTATAATTGTAGTTATATCAGATGTTAGCCTAACACAGGGCACCACTTAATGCAGTGATTTTAGATTTAAGTAGCACCACCAGTGTAATGGCTTTGGGCTTAAATATTAATATTATTATTAAAATTGAGTTTTGGTCATACTATTTTACGGGGCACCAACCAAGGAATTCCACCTTGAAAATAATGAGCAATCATGGAAGATTGTTGAATAAATAAGAATTACAATTAAATTACAGGAAGTTGTAGTCTGACCAATCTGATGGATTTGTGAGATATCATTAACTTGTAGAGCCTTTTTACTGTATTATCAACACAAGGAAGACACAAGTGTAATAAAAAAGGGGTTTTATTAACAAAGGGATAGACAAGAGTAACTAACAACTACTAAATGGATACAATGAATGGATAAAGTGCAAAAGATTGATAAATGCAAGTGACTGAGTTACAATGGACGTTATCTTGTGGAAAGATAAACTGAAGTTTCCTAGAAGTAATAAGGTAAACCTTATTCTAGTTTCAACAAATAAATCGAAAAATTACTTGTTATTAACTGACATCAGGTTATAGAATCTAATGCAAATTATATAATCATACACTGACAATACACTAATGCCAATGGTCTCTGGAAAGAGGTTTGGAAAGAGTGGTCATGTGCTGAGTTTGAGCAGCGATGTCTTCCACTTGTCATTGCAGTGGAAGGAAAGGAGTTGGATCCGTTTCACAGTCTTGAACACGAAGCATTGGTGGACGATGAATTCCTGAGCACCAAGAAGGTCCTTTGGTCTGGGACATGCAAACGGAGGAGCCTTGAAGGTGAAGGTTCTGAAGTCTGTATACGAAGATCCGGACCAAAGGAGGAAACATCATTGTCAAGACAATTCTGAAGTCATTGGAGAAGATCCTGGCAACTTGGAACTCGCAAACGGAGGATCTCTGAAGAGAAGATTCTGAAGTCGTTGCAGAAGATGGGGGGCACTTGTGGTTGTTGCTGCTGTGGCAGTATCCAAACTCCCCAAACTCGCTTCTTGCAGAACTTCTTTGTTTCTCCTTAGAACAACTTAGCAGCTTAGCACAACGACACTTGGCACAAGGTCGACGACACCACTTAGAAGCTAACTTAGCGACAACATCTTAGCACACCTTCTTTGTCTTGGAGTGAACCTTTAATTCCTTCCCTGAGAAGGCGGGATTTGCAAGTTGGCACCTTTCAGATCCAGCATTCTGATTGACTGATGCTGTCAGATGTGGCCATGGTATGGCCTCTCTTATATGAGGTCTATTTACATTGTTTTAAGCCCACATTTGCAACAATGTCTTTAATGTTTTCCTTATGCATAATTCACTTTCCAATCCAATTCCAGAATAACCTACACATTTTGCTGAAAATATGAAGACCAAACACCAATGGGTAATGCTGAGCATTGACCCTGCATTCATATATACAGTATATACCTTAATAGGCAATGTTGTATACCTTGTTGTATCACACACAGCACTTATTAAGTATATACAGTTCTGTAAATTGATATGAGGAAGGTTTAGTTAATCTTGTGTCCATTTTGTGTGAATGCATGTGAAGATGTGTCTTTTTCCTTTTTGGCTTTGGCCACATGGCAAAACTGAGGGAAATTTATGATCATTCACACTTTGATTAAAGTAAGGGAGAACTAAGGCAGTTCCTGCATGGGGGTTGCTGTATGTTGATGTTAACCCCCCTCTCCAAAAGAGGTAGTGTTGTTATCTTAAAACAAAAGGCATCCTTTGTTGTCCACAGAGCCCGATAACATCAAAATATAACTTTCCATGTGTTGGACGGAAAGGATTCTTGCCCTCTGTTCACTACATAATAAATAACAAGAGTAAAAAGTAGATAGAATAGAGAGTGCTAGTGTTAGTGGGTCAAGGTTTTTATATAATAAATAAAAGAAATCAAGTAGATAGCATAGAAGTAGAATAGAGAGTGCAAGTGTTAAAGGGTCAAGATTTTTTTTAATAAATAAAAATTAATTACCTACACATGCGCTTCTACAGCATGGCTAAATTATGGCCTAATAAGTCAACTTTGTTCAAGCTAATGGTGTTCACAAAACATATTTTATATATATATATATTGATAGACGTTTTAAAAGAGCATGTTGCACCATCTTAGAAAATGACAAACAAGCACACTGTTTTAGAGATGGGGATAAAGTATTTTCTAGTGCCAAATTTGACCAGAATTTTTTTTTTCTTTTTTCTTTTTTTTTTTTTTTGAAAAGGTGAGGAAGGAATCAGCAGCACTACACAGTGAGGAAAAGAGACAGCTAAACAGCTCCTAAACAGCTGAGACTTTCCTCAGGATTTTTGAGCAGACAACCTCTCTCTTTAAATATTTACAAACAAGTGGCATAGATATTGCTTCAGCACAGCACTTGGTGACAGGAACAGAGGATAGCTTGAGAAACTGTGCCTTGGACCTTGGGCAGCAGATGACTTTGTTGATTGGGCCAGTGGCAATCTGGAGAAGCTTCAGTCAAGTCAAGTCGCTATTATTTGTATAGCGCTTTTAACAATGCAAATTGTGTCAAAGCAGCTTTACATCAGCTTTACAGTATTTAGACAGGGAAATAGTGTGTCGAAATAGTGTCATTCTCTTCTGGCCAGACAAAATCAGCAGTTTAAATCTAGGCTGCAGCAGAGTCAGATTGTGCAAAGGACTCATCTCGTTCCTGTGGTCTTGTCCCGATGGCCGTCTAGGAGACAGGGTCTTCACTGGGGATCAGTCTCGGGCTCATCTAGTTGTCCTGGTCTCCGCTGACATTCAGGGCTGTAGAGGTCATCTGATCTGGATACAGTCTGGATCTGGGTGGCTACGGTGACCTTGGAATAAGAAAGAAACAGACTAATATTAGCGTAGATGCCATTCTTCTAACGATGTAACAAGTACATTGGGTGTTTTGGTTGACCTAATTAATGCAGCCTAACAATCCTTTAGCGGATTTGAACTATAGAAATGCGATAGTGTATTATGTGTAAGCCAGGTTAAAGAGATGGGTCTTTAATCTAGATTTAAACTGACAAGAGTGTGTCTGCCTCCCGAACAGTGTTAGGTAGATTGTTCCAGAGTTTGGGCGCTAAATAGGAAAACGATCTCCCGCCCGCAGTTGATTTTGATATTCTATGTATTATCAAATGGCCAGAGTTTTGAGATCGCAGCGGACGTGAAGGACTATAGTGTGATAAGAGCTCACTCAAATACTGAGGTCCCAAACCATTCAGGGCCTTATAGGTAATTAGCAAGATCTTAAAATGTATACAATGTTTAATAGGGAGCCAGTGCAGTGTTGACAGAACCGGGCTAATGTGGTCATACTTCCTGGTTCTAGTAAGAACTCTAGCTGCTGCATTTTGAACCAGCTGGAGTTTGTTTATTAAACGTGCAGAGCAACCACCCAATAAAGCATTACAATAATCTAGCCTCGAGGTCATGAACGCATGAATTAATTTTTCTGCATTTGACATTGAGAGCATAGGTCGTAATTTAGATATATTTTTAAGATGGAAAAATGCAGTTTTACAAATGCTAGAAACATGTTTTTCGAAGGAAAGATTGCTATCAAAAAGTACGCCTAGGTTCCTAGCTGATGACAAAGAATTTACAGAGCAGCCATCAAGTATTAGACAGTGATCTAGGTTATTACATGCAAAAGTTTTTGGTCCAATAATTGAAGGAACACTCCACTTTTTTTGAAAATAGTCTCATTTTACAACTCCCCTAGAGTTAAACAGTTGAGTTTTACCGTTTTTGAATCCATTCAGCCGATCTCCGGGTCTGGCGGTAGTACTTTTAGCTTAGCTTAGCATATTACATTGAATCGGATAAGACCATTAGCATCTCGCTCAAAAATGACCAAAGAGTTTCGATAATTTTCCTATTTAAAGCTTGACTCTTCTGTAGTTACATCGTGTACTAAGACCGACGGAAAATGAAAAGTAGTGATTTTCTAGGCCGATATGGCTTGGAACTATACTCTCATTCTGGCGTAATTATCAAGGAACTTTGCTGCCGTACCATGGGTGCAGCAGGCGCAACGATATTACGCAGCGCCTGAAAGTAGTCTATAGCTATATCATAACTAGTTACCTAGCTGGGGACTACTTATGTACCTAATGACAATGATGAGTTAATAATATTCAGAAGAGGATCTATTACTTCTGGAAGCACCTCTTTTAGGAGCTTAGATGATTTAACAAGTTTATACAATTCTTCATTTCCAATAGAAGAGAACTGAGTGGAATTGTTCCTCAGGGGATCTATAGCGTACTATCTGATGTGATACTGTGGCTGACAGCTGCATGGTTACAATTTTATCTCTAATACAGTTTCAATCTTGGAAGTAAAGTAGTTCATAAAGTCATTACTACAGTGCTGCTGAGTAATGTCTGCACCTACTGATGTTATATTTTTTGTTAATTTAGCTACTGTATTGAATAAATACTTGGGGTTGTGTTTGTTTTCTTCTAAAAGAGACGTAAAGTAAGCAGATCTAGCAGTTTTTAAGGCTTTCCTGTAGGAGAGAGTATTTTCCCGCCAATATGAAATACCTCTGATTTTGTTTTTCTCCAGCTGCGCTCCATTTTTCGGGGCTGCTCTCTTTAAGGCGCGAGTGTGCTCATTATACCATGGTGTTGGACTCTTTTCCTTAATCTTCCTTAAGCGTAAAGGAGCAACCGTATCTAAAGTGCTAAAAAAGAGAGAGTCCATAGTTTCTATTACATCATCAGGTTGTTCTGAGCTATTGGATATGTTGAGGAACTGAGATAAGTCAGGAAGATTATTTATAAAGCCCTTCAGGACAGTGATACTGAAGTTCAGACTGCTCTCCCAGAGAAGAGAATTAGAAAACACAAGAGGCAACAAGGTGAGCCCATTGCTAATGCAGACATCGATTACAAAATCAACATCCACAATGTGCTCTTGGACACTTGTGGGACAACTGAAAGCTTTCATAGTGGTTATGCACAAAATGCAGTGCTGTGTACAGATGTCTCCTGCATGGATCCAAGGAACTTCCTTGAAATCAGAGAAAAAGGCATTCCAGGGACAGCCATGAAGGAGCTCAGCAAATGCCTACTGCAATTTGATGAGCATGCCAGTGTTGAGACATTGCAGTCTGAACTGATAAGCCTTGCACAACGCTGGGAAAGATGGAAACAATCACTAATGGAGAACTACAACATTAGGGGTGCTGCCTCCAGGGGTGTAAATTTTGTCTAACAGTAGGGGGGGCAATATACATAAAATTTCTTAAGAGCAGTTTTTGAAGGGGACACAAATAATACAACTAAAATTGATATGTATACACAGGAAAGCTACAACTATTAGTGTAGCAGGGAAACTAAGGCGTTATTTTAATGACACGTCGAGAGCGCATTATTGTAGCGTGAAAGCACATTAATATAATGCGCAAGCGCTCGCGCAAAACCGGACACGCTCTCTCAAAAACACGCTGCTCTCGCAAAGAGAAAATAATCACTTCATCCGATGTTTAAGTCAATAAAATTGACAGCCTTACTTACTGGAGTTCCCACAACTATTGAGGCTTTGTTCTCTCTCACCGGACTTGTATGATATAAAAGATGAAAGCATGGACCAAAGCACTGTGAGGCAAGGGAGGGGGAGACCCAAAATGTTTCTAAACTTAAACGCAAACAGGGCAAAAATGCGTTTTATGTTGTTTTACTACTTACACAATTATTTTAAGTATGAAACATTATTTACAATATATTATTTACAATAGCATGGTTTTTTAATCATATTTTAGGGGGGTCTTGTCCCCCCCGACCCCCCCAGGATTTCCGCCTATGGCTGCCTCTAGTGATGAAGCAGGGGAAGGCTCTGAGGTTCCTGATGAAAGTGTGGAGTTTGTGAGCAGAAGTTGTTCCACATGCAAAAACTGTCCAATATGCTGCTGTCTCCTCTTGTCTCAGTACAATCTGCTTACTGATCTTTATCACATCACTGGTTTAGGCTACAAGTTCCTCCTCACACTATCTATTACTCAGGTTGCCTGTGAGAGGACCTTCTCCACCCTGAAGTTAGTGAAGAACCATCTGAGAACCTCCCTCAATCAAGAGAACCTTGAAACATTCCTTTTGATGGCAACAGAGAAGGAGATTCTTATGGATACTTGATAAAGATGACACAATTGACAAGATGGCAGAGAGCAGTGAGCTACTGCGCCACCTACTGGTGTACTACTGCTAATTAACTTACTGTTTACTCTTACTGGTCTGTTCTTATGCCATTGAGTGAACATTGTTATCTGTTACTTACACTGTCATAGCTTTTGTTAAGTTTGTGTTTGTGTGTTTGTGTTTCTGATACTTTTGATATCCTTGATCATTGGAAATATATAAAATATATTACATTTACATTTAGTCATTTTGCAGACGCTTTTATCCAAAGCAATTTACAATTGGGGAATACATAAAGCGATTCTTCTTAAAGAGGCAAACAGACACAGGAAGTGCTCATTAATACCAAGTTTCAGGCATTGTTCAAATAAGTACAAGCTAGAAAGGGAAGGAATAAATAAAGAGAAATTTTATTTATTTATTTATTTTTTTTAAATTTAGGATGAAGTCAAGTAGTGTCGAAAGAGATGAGTTTTCAGCTGTCGTTTGAAAATTGTCAGGGATTCAGCATTCCGGATAAGGGTGGGAAGATCATTCCACCAGCCAGTAACGGTGAACGAGAATGTTCTGGAAAGTGATTTTGAGCCTCTCTGTGATGGTACCATGAGGCTTCACTCACTAGCGGATCTCAGACTTCTGGAGGGGATGTAGATTCGTAATAGTGAGTGGAAGTAGGAGGGTGCTGAGCCTGTGGCTGTTCTATATGCAAGCATCAATGTCTTGAACTTGATGCGAGCCGCAACCGGGAGCCAGTGCAGGGAAACAAAGAGAGGTGTCACATGGGCCCTTTTGGGCTCATTGAAGACCAGTCGTGTCGCTGCATTCTCAATCATTTGTAGAGGTTTGATTGTGCTTGATGGAAGTCCAGCCAGAAGAGCATTGCAGTAGTCCAGCCTAGAAATGACAAGGGCCTGGACAAGAAGTTGTGCAGCATGCTCTGTTACAGAGGGCCTGATCTTGATGCGGGGGAAGTCGGGGCCTAATGGTTAGAGAGTTGGGCTTGTAACCTGAAGGTTGCCGGTTCGATTCTCGCACCGGCAGGAATTGAAGGTGGGGATTGTGAATGAACAGCACTCTCTCTGCCTTCGATACCATGACTGAGGTGCCCTTGAGCAAGGCACCGAACCCCCAATTGCTCCCCGGGCGCTGGAGCAATGGCTGCCCACTGCTCCGGGTGTGTGTTCACGGTGTGTGTGCGTGTTTGTTCACTATTCACTGCTGTGTGTGTGCACTTGGATGGGTTAAATGCAGAGCACCAATTTCGAGTATGGGTCACCATACTTGACAATACGTCACGACTTTACTTACTTTCTGATGTCATGCATTGCAAACCTGCAAGATCGAGCAGTTTTTGCAATGTGGTCTTTGAAGGTCAGCTGGTCATCAAAGATTACACTAAGATTTCTGACCGAAGTTGATGGGGTAATTGTAGAAGAA
The DNA here is from genome assembly GCA_039654775.1 of Spinibarbus caldwelli. Classification (NCBI taxonomy): domain Eukaryota; kingdom Metazoa; phylum Chordata; class Actinopteri; order Cypriniformes; family Cyprinidae; genus Spinibarbus; species Spinibarbus caldwelli. The sequence goes on along the minus strand of CM077228.1, from coordinate 23,248,643 downwards.
CCAAGCTGGATGGTGAAATCATGCTGTAGAGTTGGCGTGGCAAAGCTCAGTCTTTGCCAGGTTGAGCTGTAGGTGAGGTTCTTTCATCCATGCCGAGATGTCTGCCAGGCAGCCTGAGATGAATGAATGAATGAATGATGCATTTATATAGCGCTTTTATTGTGTATTGCCATACACCCAAAGCGCTTTACAATCATGTGGGGGGTCTCTCCTCAACCAGGTTGAGGAGAGCTGAGATCCTTGCAGCTATCGTTGGATCATCTGGTTGAAATGAGAGAGAGCTGTGCGTCATCAGCATAGCAATGGTAGGAGAAGCCATGTGCCTGTATGATGGGACCCAGTGATGTAGTGTATATGGAGAAGAGGAGGGGTCCAAGAACCCCAGTGACCAGTTGAGGTGCTTTGGATACCTCCCCTCCCCAGGCCACCTGAATGACCTACCATTGAGGTAGGATTCAGACCAGCAAAGTGGAATCCTTGTGATGCCCAGTGATGAGAGGGTGGACAGGAGGATCTGATGATTGACAGTGTCAAAATCAGCTGATAGATCCAGCAGAATAAGAACTGATGATTTGGAATTAGCTTTTGCAATCTGCAAGGCTTCCGTGACTGACAGTAGCGCAGTCTCAGTTGAATGGCCACTCCTGAAACCTGACTGGTTAGCATCCAGTTTGTTGTTCTGCAAAAGAAACAATGATATTTGGTTGAAAACAACTCGTTTGAGGGTTTTTGCTATGAATGGAAGGAGAGAGACAGGTCTGTAGCTGTCTATAAGAGAAGTGTTTAAGTGTAGAAGTGTAGGTTTTTTGAGAAGTGGGGTTACCTGAGCCTGCTTGAATGCAGTGGGGAAGGTGCCTGTGAGAAGAGATGTGTTGATGATGTGTGTGAGTGCTGGTAAAAGTGTAGGAGGGATTGGGTCTAGAGGGCATGTTGTAGGATGGCTGGAGAGGAGAAGTTTCGATACGTCTGCCTCAGTGAGAGGACAGAAGGAGAAGATGGGAGTTTTATCAGTGGATGTGGTTGGTTTGAGGTCCTGAGTGTGTGGGGCTGAGAATTGAATACTGATTGTTCTAGTTTTGTCTGTGAAGAATGTGGCGAAATCATTAGCTGTTATAGAAGTGGTGGGAGGTGGTGGAGGTGGACAGAGAAGAGAATTGAATGTTTTGAAGTATAAAATATAAATATATATATATATATATATATATATATATATATATAAACATTCAAACGTTGAAATATATGTGTATATATATATATATATATATATATATATATATATATATATATATATATATACAGTGGGTACGGAAAGTATTCAGACCCCCTTCACTTTTTTCAATTTTGTTATGTTGCAGTCTGATACTACAATTGTTTAAATTCTTTTTTTTTTTCCTCATTGCTCTACACTCTGTCCTTTATAATGACAAAGTGAAAACAGAATTTTAGAAATGTTTGTAAATTTATTAAAAAGAAAAAACTGAAATATCACATTTACATAAGTATTCAGACCCTTTACTCAGTACTTAGTTGAAGCACCTTTGGCAGCAATTACAGCCTCGAGTCTTTTTGGGTATGACGCAACAAGCTTTACACAACTGGATTGGGGGAATTTCTGCCATTCTTCTTTGCAAATCCTCTCAAGCTCGGTCAGGTTGGATGGGAACCGTCTGTTGACAGCCTTTTTCAGGTCTCTCCAGAGATGTTCGATAGGGTTCAAGTCAGGGCTCTGGCTGGGTCACTCTAGGACATTCACAGAGTTGTCCCTAAGCCACTCCTGTGTTGCCTTGGCTGTGTGCTTAGGGTCATTGTCATGTAAGAAGGTGAACCTTCGGCCCAGTCTGAGGTTTTGAATGCCCTGGACTGGGTTTTCATTAAGGCTATCTCAATATTTTGGTGCATTGAGCTTTTCTTCTACTCTGATGAGTTCCTCAGTCCCTGCCGCTGAAAAACAGCCCAACAGCATGAGGTTGCTACCACCACACTTTACTTTTGGGATGGTACTCTGCAGGTGATGAGAAGAGCCGGTTTCCTTCAAACATGATGCTTAGAATTGAGGTTCATCAGACCAGGTAATCTTGTTTCTCAGAGTCTGAGGGTCCTTTAGGTGCTTTATTGCAAATTCCAAGTGTGTTTTCATGTGTCTTCACTGAAGAGAGGATTGAGTTTGGCCACACTGCCATAAAGCCCAGATCGGTGGAGTGTTGCAGTGATGTTTGTCCTTCTGTAGGTTTCTCCCATCTGCATATATGATCATGGAGCTCAATTAGAGTGACCACCAGGTTCTTGGTCACCAATCTAGACAAGCCCCTTCTCCATCAATTGCTCAGTTTGGCTGGGGACCAGCTCTTGGAAGAGTCCTGGTTGTGCCAAACTTCTTCCATTTGAGAATTATGGAAGCCACTGTGTTCTTGGGAACCTTCAGTGCAGCAGAATTTTTTTTGTAGCCTTCCTCAGATCTGTGCCTCAATACAATCCTGTGTCTGAGCTCTGCAGGCAGTTCCTTTGACCTCGTGGCTTGGTTTTCGCTCTGATATGCATTATCAGCTGTGAGGCCTTTTACAGAGAGGTGTGTGCCTTTCCAAATCATGTCCAATCAATTTAATTTACCACAGGCGGACTCCAATCAAGGTGTAGAAAGATCTCTGCAATGATCAAGAGACATGGGAGGCACCTGAGCGAAATTTCAAGTGTTGTTGCAAAGGGTCTGAATACTTAGGTAAATGTGATATTTCAGTTTTTTCTTTTTAATAAATTTACAGACATTTCTAAAATTCTGTTTTCACTTCATCATTATGAGGTACAGAGTGTAGATTAATGAGAAAAAAAATGAATTTAAACAATTGTAGTATCAGGCTGCAACATAACAAAATTGAAAAAAGTGAAGGGGGTCTGAATACTTTCCGTACCCACTGTATATATGTGTGTATGTGTGTGTGTGTTATATAAATGTATGTTTCAGCCTAAAACTGATAAAAAGTAAAAGCCACATGTCTAAAGGAGTTGTTTCAATTTTCAGCTTGATATCTCAAAAAATTTGGTTTCTGTAAGAGTTTTAGTTGCCACACCACAAATGGCCACTAGGAGACACCCATGCTTCATTTGTGATTCCCAAAGGTCACTTAATTGCTTGAACTGCCATCTGATATCACAGTGCAAACACACAGAGACAGAATTTTTTTTTTTTTTACTTTTTTTTTTTTTCAAACTTTTCAGAAACATTTTCACTTTTCTATACAAATTGCAACTGAAACATGAATAAAATGAGTAAATATTGAAAGAAAATAATAATGAAATAAAAATACTGGAAAAATAAACTATTTACAACTTTTCAATTATTTACAAACTACAATTTTTACAGCTTCTGAACACTACAAATTATTTACATCTTGCCAGTAATTGAAGCAATCTCATGTTCCTTGGAAACACAAGTACACTGCACATCCCTGGCAGTGTTTTCTGACTGCACACCCGGCATCTTCGCCTGGAGTCATCACGTTTATCACGGATACAAAACATGAACTCTTTTGCACAATTTTTGTACACAACTCAACTCACTTGTAGTCATGCATTGCAGCAGGTATAGGTACAGTGAGTCCTGTCCATCCTCCAGCTCTCGTCTTCACCCTCCATACGGTGTGATCTCCATCAGCTGAATGGAAGGAGGAGCACATGTTCACCTCCCTGGTGTCCTTCCATTCCATGAAGAGAAGACGTGTTTGCAATTAGACCTAAACAAAGTTTCTATTGGATAACGTTTGTGCTTTCAAAGAGGTAATTTGCCAACTGATATGCTGAAATCACAGGAGCCTTAGTAACAGCTCTGGCAGCTCTGTTTGGCTACTGAGACTGTCTTGCCTTGCTGTTATTGGACATAACATTGTGAAGGCGGGCTGTTGCAGGTCAGAAGACCTTTAACTTTTCAGCGCTTTTCCACTGCATGGTATGGCACAGTACGGTTCACTTTTGGGGGGTTTTCCACTGGGTACAGTACCTGGTACTTTTTTTAGTACCACCTCGGCTGAGGTTCCAAGCGAGCCGTACCGTTACCAAAACGTGACGTGTAAACTCTGCTGATCACTGATTGGCCGGAGAAAATCATCACTGCCTGCGTCATTGAACTTGCAACACAAGACACAACAGACCCGCTAGATTTAAATCAGCACAGCCAGCAAAGGATCGAACGCAACTGTTTTGAATGAGCGCACCTTTTTTAACAACCAAAAAATGGCTGTTTCGTTGTCTGTTGAGGAAGACATTCCTCTCATTGATAGCCGAGGAGCGGATCCAGCGAGAGCTTGATGGACCGACATGCAATGAAAAAGTTTTTCAGGAGTCACGGCAGTAGAGGCGGCGCAACTATAACGACGTGAATAATCCCACTCACTCTAAAGCGGTACTAAACTGCAGTGGAAACGCAAACCGAACCGAGCCGTGCCACCAATAGTGACGTATGCTTGAGCTTTAAAGGGTTAGAAGCACATTTTAGTTCATATTCATTGTGTCCCAAAATAGCACATTTGTGTACACTCAGATGTTCTTTAGATTATCTTAAGTATAATAATAGTGACTGTAAAATATGTATTTAAGTTTGGGAGTGATGTATGCTTAATTTTGATATTGGGTCACTTGGCTTGTTTTGGGCTAATTTTGATAGGCCTTTGAGCTGGTTTTGTTACACAGATTTGGCACCCCTTGTCTTGTAGTGTGTTTTGGGCAATATTCCATTTTTGATTTAAGGGTTTTAATGGTGCCACCAATAAGGCAAAAAATTATCAGTCTTCCTATGAGAGTTATAGCAAGTTGCCCAAACCAATATGGCGGTGACATTGATGTATGATCCAGCGGCCAGTGGGACATCTATGTATTTTTAATTTCTATAGACAAATCTGGAAAATGACCATGGCATAAGTGAGCTAATGCATGGCTAGCTTTGCATTAAATAATTTGATTTGTGCAATAGAACTGGCCTCTTTGCCCCCATGTCGTTCATAGTTACTGCAAAGCTAACCATGAATTATCCCTTATTTATATTACATTATTAAAATTGTATTTATTTAAATTTATTTAGTTTAAACACATTTAAATAAATTAATTTGTTTATCTAAATTGTATTTATTCTTATTATTCTTATTTTAATTTATTGTATTTACATTATTTATTTAAACTGCTTGTGGTTCCATCAAACCCATCGTTTCATCACAATCTGCAATCTATCTGTTTTCTTTTTATTTATTATATAATTTAAAAACAAAAGTTTGCTATGTGTACTGCGTTTAGCTAACTGAAACTTGTTATTGCACTTGCATATCATTGCTCTTTTGTTGATTTGGATTGCTTCCATTGTCCTCCTTTGTAAGTCACTTTGGATAAAAGTGTCTATTAAATGACTAAATGTAAATGTAAATTTAAACGATTACCACATTGATACATTTGTTGATAAGTCAAACTGTTTTCAATGTTGACCAGATGACCTTAGTGAGTTGTGCCATTTTTGTGGGGAGAGCAACACTGTGGAGGAGCAAGGAATGGCATCTACTTGGGTAATTATATAAACTTTTAGACAGCGTCACAAAAATCGAAATGAAATGTTGCTGGATTATGTTTTTCTTTGCTGATTCAGATCCAGTGTGATGTGTGTGCCAGATGGTACCACATGCATTGTGTTGAAGAGCCTGACCCCAAGAAATTCTTCAGCTGTGCGGCATGCCAGCTTTAAGTTTCCCTTTTTCGATTGTAAATAGTTTTAATATTTGAAATAATTTGTACATATATATCAGAAAATCTTTTATGTTTTAAGAAAGAAAGAAAGAATTGTTTAAGAAAGATTAAACCATTTCACTATAAATTAATGTTCTGTTTTATTTATATTGTAATTACACTGCTCAGAGGGTGGTCACATATTATTATGGTGTTTAAAAAGGCCTTATCAGATTCTGTGACCCTGCTGTATGTCTGCTGCCGTTCACATCAGACCAAAATGATTTCTGCTGTAAGAAAAAGAGGACATTAAACATGACCAGAGTAAATTTGGAGACCATAACATTACAGCTTTTTGTGCAAATATTAAATATTTATTATTACTTTATTACTGTTATCTATATATTCACTACACAAACGTACAGTGTTACATCATAACATGTATTTGAACAGATATTTAAAACACATTTTTGGTGGTCTCACACGCTGCATTTATATTTGTATTTAGGCATGCTCACGATTATGTGCACGGGCGCCATGCGCGTTTTCACACGAATATTTAATACACAGACCTATGATCATAGATTTAAAGGGATACTCTACCCCAAAATGAAAATTTTGTCATTAATCACTTACCTCCATGTCGTTCCAAACCCGTAAAAGCTTCGTTCGTCTTCGAAACACAATTTAAGATATTTTGGATTAAAACCGAGGAGGCTTGTGACTATCCCATATGGCCCTTTCACACATACAGACTTTTCCCGAAAATTACCCGTAAATTGCCGTAAAGAGATCATGTGTGAACAGGACCTTTTCAAAAATACCAGTAAATTGCCGGAATTCTGCTGTGTGTGAACGCAGAAGGAAAATTACCGGTATGAGCACGTACGAGTTCAGAACGCGGTGACTTAAGACGTCTACTCCGGGCCAATCCAGAGCTGTTGAAATTCAAAATTCAACAGCTCTGGGCCAATCATAACATTCTGATGCAGATGACGCATTTACTCCGTGCTGTATTTGAAGTCGTGCAATGTCTCTGGGCCAAAAGAAGCAGCATGAATGTGAACTTTTGGCAAAAAAATGAAAACATCAACAAAAGAACTGATCGCGTTTACCCCTCCATGTTTACAAACACAACAACCGCCAAGTAAATTCCACTGTTAAGGCACAGAAAAGTATAAAAAAACATCATCAAAATAGTTCATCTACCATCGGTGGTTCAATCTGAATTTTATGAAGTGTCTCCTAAAAGAATGCTAAAAGTATTCTCGTTGCTTCATAAAATTCAGATTGAACCACTGATGGCAGATGGACTATTTTGATGATGTTTTTTTATACTTTTCTCATAGGCGGAGATTGCAGGGGGGCCAGGAGGGCCTTGCCCCCCTAATGATTGAAAGATTTTACTAAATATTTGTTAATTAATAATGTTTTCAACTCAAAAGTAAATACGCACAAAATATAGTTATTTTAATATATTTTACTGTTATTTATTGCAAGTAAACTAATAAATAAGTTAGGGATAATCAACAGCTAGCCGTGCATTAAAGGATTTTAATGCACGACGTGGAGGCAAAGAATCACCCAACACGAAGCGGAGGTGCATTAAAATCCTTTAATACACGGCTAGCCGTTGATTATCCCGCTTATTCCATGGTTATTTGCCAAGTTTTAAACAAGTTAAAACTTGTATTGCTCTTTGCAGCGCAATATTTGAACGAATGGGTAAAAATGACGTTATATTCGTCAGTTATGGCTCGTTAGCGATAGCATTCTGCCAGCTTCAAATCAGACACAGAGATGAAATAGTGCGGTAAAACTACATTTATTTGAATGAATTATAGCATGTATTTCAATTAATTGTCGACTGAGAGAGAGAGAGAGAGAGAGAGAACAGTTGTGTGTACCTGCTTGCTGCATCTGCGCGTCTCTCTCCACAAACAATTACTTCAAAAACAGCCATTTTATCACTTCGTTGCTGGGGAATATAATGTACCGATCTAGTATCTGTCTTATTTTTGTAATAAAAATCACGGGGAAGCGTTGACAACAAGTTTGTGTGTGCGCACAATTTGCGATCTCCGACCTCTCTCTTTCTCTCTCTGTGTGTGTGTGCGTGCGAGCGAGCGATGTGTGTTGGTTAGTGTGCATCAATTAAAGCAGCGCATTAATATGGAACGGTGATTAAACTGACCTGGAACTACCTGTGCAGTTAAACGAATTTAATCAACACCTGCCAGCCAATCAGAATCGAGTATTCAGACAGACCATGGAATAAAATCAAACTTACTAATAGGCTTTCCCAATCTTATTTGCGTAAGAAGTTGGTGAGTGACGAATCTGCATTTTGGAGGATAATGGCCTATGCTTGCCGGTTGACATGAATGGATATTTAGCGGGGTTTTTTACAACATACAACAACTGCAGAGAAATCTGAACCTAACCAAAATAAAGACAGATGAAGCTATAGATGCCCGACTCCAGACACGGACAGCCTCATAAAGGTGATCCACAGGACGCTCCATTAGCAGCTCAGTGTTTTACATTTATGTCAGGAAAAGGACTATTTACATCCACATGTAATTTAATGCACACAGAACAAAACCTAGAAATATATTTCAGAATATAAACTGCTTAATCAGCCATTTTCAGTAAGATTTAACGTTACTAAATGTGTTTGTGTGCCTGCGCATTTAACTTGAATAATGTTCAACAGATATCTGTTTTAAAGCAGTGGGTAATTCACTCGTTGATTTGCTTAAAAATCTACTTTGCGATTCTGTTGGCAAACATGTTTATGGTGCATTCTATTCAACGTGTTTATTGCTAGCGCAGCAGAAATAGATAGTGCAACCTTTACAAGTAATTTGCGTGCAATGTATCTGGTTGCCATGGCAACCGCAGGCGCTTGCTGCTGCTCTAATCATCTCTAATCCGCTTTTAATGGTACAGGGATTGTGACTTTGTACATTTACTACAGAAATGCTAAAATGTATTTAAAAGTTTGACTGACCAAATCGACTGGCTTGGTTTGGCCCCCCCAAAACCTCAAGCTACACCTATGACTTTTCTGTGCCTTGACCGTGTAATTTTCTTGGCAGTCAATGGGACAGTCACAAGCCTCCCGGTTTTCATCCAAAATATCTTAAATTGTGTTCTGAAGACGAACGAAGTTTTTACGGGTTTGGAACAACATGGGTGTAAGTGATTAATGACAGTTTTCATTTTGGGGTGGAGTAACCCTTTAAACATCCGCGGAGATTTAAACATCGCTAAAGTGTTGTTAAAACACTAAAAGACTACTCGGCAAACAATCACATTGCGGTTAAACTACCTGGACAGCACACGTACGTCTGGCCGACGTCGGCCCAATAGCAAAACGTTGGCCTCATTACCTAAATCATCTAATAAGTATCGGTCAGTGCTCTCCTCAAGCGTCGGCTCTGAGTCGGCTTCACTACCAGAGGCCGATGCCGCACTTTTCTGTTTGCGCGAGCTCAGTTATTCATCTCTTAGTAAACCACAGAGAGAAGACGACTCATTCTGAACCGAGCCGAGTCGTACCAGGCAGTGGAAAAGCGCCATAAGGGTGACCACCCGTCCTGCTTTGCGTTGTAGGCCTACCGCACAGCATTTTCACCCCTTGTCCCGCACGTGGCATATTGAGAAAATGCCCCACATTTTCATCAGTCTGTTGATTTTTAATTGTCGTATTAAGAAAACATATACATTCTTTTGCCTTTTTAAAAAAGCTTTTTTTTTATTCTTTTTGCGGCATAGTTTTCACGCAAAGGACGTGCGGACCTCATCAAGTGATCTAGCACCACCCACAGAAATGGTCTAGTGCACACGAAAAAACGCGATATTCTCCATTCATTTTAACCAATTAAAAAAATCGATACAACGTTCTTCTTATGTTAATAGTTCGTCTGAGGCGGTTCCTATGGCGTTATTTTAATGACAAATGTCCAAAGCGCATTGTAATGCGAGGGCGCAAATGCGAAATCTCTTCCCTCAGGTGGATTCTCTTTACTCTCACACAAAACGGACACGCTTTCTCTGGCTTAGCCTACTTGTGCGCGCTCAGAAACATAAATAAGCGCATATAAAACGGATGTAAATAAGTATTTACATAGCATAACTGTAGTAAATGTATCTGTCTCACACGTGTCCCGTCCCAGCTAACACAGTTACGTCGTGACGACATAACTGGACCGGACCATATACGTCGCAGCGACGTACCAAATAATTTTCCAGCGACGTAACTTTGTGATTCCCATATTCGTCGTGGCGACGTTATAGTGGTACGTCGCTGGAACGTGGCGGGTACGTCCTAACGACCAAACTGGCACGTTGTGAGGACGTGACAGTACCGGATAATATTGGTCGCAGCGACGTGCCAAATAACGTTCCAGCGACGTAACTTTGTGATTCCCATATTCGTCGTGGCGACATTATTTGTTACGTCGCTGGAACGTCCTAACGACAAAACTGGCACGTTTACAGTACCGGATCACATTGGTCGCAGCAACGTACCAAGTATGTCCTAACGACTAAAATACCACGTTCACTTATTTTTAATATTTACATCTCACCTTTAGTCCGGGTCCTGAGGATGTGCTCCGACCATTGCCTTGAAATACATATAGAACTAATAAACTCATCTTTGGTGCAAAATAGAAACCTTATAAAATCTAATAGTAATCTAATTATAGGGTATTTATAGTAAATACATTCATTACATACATGCAGTGCAAACCAATTCAAAAAAACTAAATTCTAATAGAAACTAGACAAAAAAACAATGCATTCATTCATGAATCAGCATTTATTCAGTGCTACTTTTTACAAATACTAAGCCAAAACATTTTGAACATTACATTTGTTCTTTAACCATGCAAAGTGTTACCAAGTCATGAGCACAGAAAACTGAACACATCAATTCATAGATTGCACAATATAATCAACTGAAAAAGTTTGTCTCATTAAGGATGGGCATAGTTAAATAATGTTATCAGTGAAAATTATCAGTACTCTTATTGATACAACTCCCCATAATTTGGTGCAAAAAAATAAAGACATGATAACAAGATATGATGTGCTTTTAATACTGCTTCACTATCAGAAGATAAACCTAAACAATATTACAATTAACAAAGAACCATAGTTCTTGAGCTTCTCAGAAGATAAAAGAAATAAAGAAAATAACATTCATAAAGAGTAAAGATATGTATAATGGACAATATAGAGATTTCTAGCATCTCTCCTGTATAATTTGGCCCACCCCAAAAAACATAAACCATATTTGTCTAGGAAAATGAGCGTGTTGACTTTCTCAGGAGAATCTGTGATCTCTGATTACTGACTGTGGAGAAGACTCTTTCAGACAGTGCTGAGGAGACAGAGTTAGGTGCTAGATGGCTGTGAGAGAAGGGTAAGGAACAGAGACTCTTCCTGAGTGTCGTTCTTACCCCAGCAGCAGAAGGCAGGCTCTTCTGAGGGAAGGACAGGAAGATGACACTTCACTCTTCTTTTCATGGAGGGTTGATGCAGTGTTTCGCTGTAGAACAAGACTCCTCCTCAACACTTGATCTTCCTCAGCAAAGAATTCCTCTAGTGCAGAGTCATAGACTCCAGATTGCAAACTGGAATCTTTTAATAAAATTTACCATATTATTGTAGTCAGGTTTATTGTTTTTATTATAACACATGGCAAAGGTATGAGAAAATTATGTTAAAGGTGTTCTTCCTCCTCTTCGCCATCCTCAGCCTGCACTGTCAATATCCTTCTCTGGCAGCTGAAAGGGAGGATATCATCTTGTTAAAGTTGCTAATGTATGTACACAACCAGTCAAAAATCTGCAATCTGTTTTTTTTTTATGTTTTTCGAAAGAAATCTCTTCTGCTCACTGAGGCTATATTTATTTGATCAAAATTACAGTACAAAACAGTAATATTGTAAAATATATATTTTTTTTAATTTAAAATTTTTCATACCCTTTTTCTAATACACTTTAAAATGCATTTCATTCCTGTGAGGCAAAGCTGAATTTTTCAGTAGCCTTTGCTCCAGTCTTCAGTGTCACATGATCATTCTCATATACTGATTTGCTGCTTAAGAAACATTTCTGATTATCAATCAGTGCATTTACATGCACCTAATCACATTATTGCCGCTCTGACCAAAGTGTGCATGTGCTCGTGACGTACATGAATGATGTGAGGCACCTGCAGGGGTGCGTTTCCCAAAATCAACGTTAGCTAACTATGGTCGTTAGTTCCACTGAACTCTATTGGTAACTATGGCGCTTGTGACCATAGTTGCTTTTGGGAAACGCACCCCAGATTAGAAACAATGGGGAAGAAAGCTTTGCATTTCTGGAGAGCCGAATCGCTAAACTCTGTTAGCACAACTTACTGCCACCAGTCTCTGTTCCTTACCCTCATCCAGCGTAGGCAAACCCAGCTGAAGTGGCATTGCCATCACATTGCTATGGTACCGAAAAAGCATGAAATACAACCATACAAACGTGTTTTGCATTAGACATAAATTAAAACAGCGGCCAGTAACACACCTACTCTTTCTGAGTCCATCATTTGTGCTGTGCAGTGGGGTAACGTTATGTGAATAATGGTGGTAAAAAAAATAACCACAATTCAAATAATACGAATAATGGAAATTGCATGCAAACGAGAATGAAGAGCTTTGCTCTTGACATGTAAACATCATAATGTGATTAAGTCCTTACTCTGATTATTGGGAATAATCACATTATTTGTGCACATGTAAAAGTAGTGTTGGAAACAGTTGTGCTACTTAATATTTCTGTGTAAATCGTGATATTTTCGTGACAGCGGCAGAAAAAAGGTTGGGAAAAACTGGTGTAGACAAAAATATTGGGCAGCACAACTGTTTTCAACATTGAAAATAATCATAAATGTTTCCTTGAGCAGAAAATTAACATATTAGAATGATTTCTGAAGGATCATGTGACACTGAAGACTGGAGTAATGATGCAGGAAATCCAGCTTTGATTGCAGAAGTTTAAGTTTATTTATTTTTAAAGCACTTTCAAAACAGCCTAGAGGCTGACCAAAGTGCTGTACATGAAATTATATTTTAAAATATATTTCAAACTTTTGACCAGCTGTGAACATTGCTAGATTTAAATGAAAACACAACTTGTAATAAACAATAATACCTTACATTCTGATGATTACTTCCTTCCCTCACTGCTGTCTTCTTAAGTTATTCCCATACATCCTTATTTTTCATCTTTCCCTTGAATCTATACAAAAATAAACAAATAAAAATAATTAAACAAATAATTTTATAGACTATTTGGATAATTCACCCAAAACTTTTTTTGATGGTGGCCACAAACTGTGAATCTTCCTTTTGAAATCTTAAGTGGTTCTCCAGCTTCTCAAGGAAAGGCAGATTTTGGAGCCATTTTCACAGAGAATTTTATCTTACTACTAAGTGTCCTAGCTAGGAGATTTAGCTTAAAACCTATTAACAAAACTCTTAAGGGTCTACAGTTACTAAAAAGAGGGTTGAGTCATTGCATTGACTTTTTTCTTTGTTAAATTTTCACCCTGAGCAGCATGCATTGGATCTCTTAATATTGAACTCTGAAAGTGCACCAGATAGACGAATTTAACTTTAAAATGTACATCATTTCTTAAATGAGTCCATGCCCCCAGATCCCCCAGACAGAACAAGCAAAGTGATGTGGTTGTGTAATTTAAGAATAAGGAGAGCCTTTACATTAGTCAAATTTAGGCCAACTCCAATATTTTTTAAACATTTAAAAACGACTAGGAGCTCGGGAGGTTCTCATAAAGGCAGTAGTTCACAATTGTGGTCCAGGGGACCCATAGCACTGCACACTTTGTATATCTCTCTTGTTAAACACACTTGATTCAGATGATCAGCTCTTTAGGAAAGAGCTCCATGAATTAATCTAAGCTTGTGTCAGTAAAGAGAGATGTATAAAATGTGCAGTGCTGTGTGTCCCCAGGTCCAGAATTGAAAACCACTATCATAAGGTACTCTGCTCAGCTCGTAATTTTTCTCATACCAAGACCATATGAACATCAACGATTTCAACAAAATTCCTCCTGACTGGGGAAAAACAAGGCTCCGGAATTAGACTATTAATTGATATCTATCTATTATCTACTGAATTGTGAAATCCAACTAGGGATGCATCTCTCCGATACTCAGGATCGGTATCGGCTCCGATACTGGCATTTCCTGCCGGACCGGGTATCGGTCAGAGGAGACCAATCCAAATCCGTTATTTTGCGTGCACTATTCTGTGTTATTTTTAAGCCCCACAAAAGGCACAAAAACATTATAAAGAACCATAAAGTTTTGTGCACTATATTCCAAGTGTTCTGAAGCTGTTCCATAGTTTAGTGTGAGGTACAGAAGAGTATTTAAGTCACTAAATTCAAGTTCATGTAAACTCTTCTCTGCAGCTGTCTGTCATCCTCCATTCAGCCTTCAAACTGCGTGTTGCATTTGGTTACTACAGTTAAACTCTCTTCAAGAGCGCACAATAACTGAGATTTAAAACTGTTAAGAGAAAAGGCTCAAACTATCGCGCAGATTTAATACACTAGACACCAATGTCTCTTTCCTTTGTGCTTTGAACATTTCTATGCGTAGCGCTGCACTCTGTGACTCCGTGTTGCTTCAAGTGCATCATTCTGTGCACAGGTTGCACATTTGTGCCGCTACACCGACATATGAAAGCAAATAGACATATGAATATGATAACAATATATTTTCTGTATGTGTTTTGTATACAGTTCATGGTATTTTTATAACAATAAAGGATGTTGATGACATACATAGAGTCTGTCTATTCTAATCAAAATCAAATATAGATCACAATCAGAAGTTATTAGAAGCACTCGATGATGGTTTAAAGTGACTTATAAACAAATACATTAATAATTACATATATTTTCAAGTGTAGCTTGATGCTAATTGTACTTCTAGTTATATTATAGGATATTCTTGTATTACAGATATTTGTGTTTCTGGTGCAGAACCAAACTTTATTTATCAAAATTTAATGCTGTACAGGGCTCGACATTAACGCTTGTCTGCTTATCCGGGACAAGTGAGTGTTTTGGACGGGCAAGTGAAAGAGAAATTTATTTGCCCAATCGGACAAGTAACTTGAAAATGTCAATACCAAAAACAATAATAATTGCCTTTATTTGAGATATAGCCTCGCCTCGTTTGCGATAATATCGTAATTGTTGTTTTAACGATGTGTGGTTTGACGTTGAGTATATTGCAAGAATCAAACAAAACACACCTACAGAATGCACATTACATAAAGAGTAATGTAGGTTAGACTTGTGCACGTGCGAGTGCGTTCTTTCACTTCATGATTCAGTATTAAAATGCATGAAGAATGATCAGAAAATTCAAGATATGGGGGCAGAATATGTATATATTTATATAATTACATATAGTTAAACAATATCACACGAAGATCGAGCGCCCTTTTTTTTTGCTCCAAAAATCAGCATGATTACAATTGTGATTTTATAACATTTCAATAAACAATAAGTTAATATTAAGAGACTTAGACACCATATTTCTTGTTTTTGCTCCATTCACTCCGGGCAACTAACATTTATACTCGGACAAGTAAATGGCAAATTTACTTGTCCAAAGAACAACCACATGAGAATGCTTAATGTCAAGCCCTGGTGAATATTGAGCAGCGGACGATGTTAAATCCATACACGAGATACACATCTGAGGAAAAATACATTGTTGGTCAGCGCCACCTAGCGTGCAGGCGTGAATTAGCAGAAGGCGAACAATTGTTTCGCGCTCGATGTGAAAGCACCGTCGTTGGCGATTCGCCTCACCTTTTTGCATTGCGTTCAGTGTGGAACGGCCTTTATTTGACAATGTTTAGATTTTATAAAATTATTGTGCACCTATGATTTTTCTAGAGTATCTTTTGCTGCTGAATTATCCAATAATCTAGTTTATAATAATATTTTTGTCATAGATTATGATCAGTGTTGGGTGTAACACATTACTAAGTAACACGTTACTGTAATTAAATTACTTATCCACTGAAAAAGTAAAGTAAGGGCTTACTTTTCATTTTTAGGTAAATTTAATTCCAGTTACTTATAACGTACTTGCGTTACATACAGTAAATAATTTCAACAGTTCTATAAATATTGAATTTGAAATCTAAATTTACCGTCTAAAGATAAAATTGAATGCAGAGGCTTTAACCCTCCACGCGCCGGCTCGTTCACTTTCAGATTTTCCTGATTCACAGAGAAACCTTAAATACTCAGATACATAAGACTAAAATCAATCAAATCTAACTGTGTGTTCACACCGAACGCGTCGAGAGCGTCAAAGTGGCCAGAAGTCATTCATTTTCAATGTGAGCCGGCGACGAGCAGCGGCGAGAGCGGCGCGGCACGACTTGGCCGGCGAGAGCGTCGAGGAGAGTTGAAATCAGGTCAACTTTATGGTAATGAGCTATGACGCGGTTGGGCGGCAACCAGTCGGAATGTAGAAGTCCACCGCTTGAGAGGAGTCCAGAGAACGCAGTCCTGTAATCTTTGGTTCCGACCACATTAGTTCCCAAGCAAAATGGAGCAGAGGCTGATTATTCCTGTGGCGGGTTTCCCAGTAATCTACGACTTGTCCCTGTTTGTGTACAGGGACATAAAAATAAATAAATAAATAAATTTAAAAAAAAATGCGTGTTCCTGGTGAGTTGCTGATGTGCATTAACGTTATATATTTTCTGAAAATAAGTGGGAATTTCATGCTAATTTCAGAGCTAGAGCATGCAAAACAGTGTTACTGCCGCAGAACATTTCTGACATATCGACACATATTGGATTAAACGAAAACAGGTGTTGTAGAGAGCTGTGACTATTTATTTATTTTTACATCTGATGGAGACCAGAGGTGTATGTCACATATTTTAAAATGAAAGCAGTCACTTCTGCCTTTTTTTTGTTTGTTTTTTTTCTACAAGGAAAAAGAAAAGTGTTCTATAACTGGTCTAATGATATAATAGTATAATAGTCCCAGTTCACTTTTAAACCTTTAATTCAATTGTCTTGATTATACTTACATTAATTAATGTTTATACCTGATTATACTCAAGAAAAATTTTCAATGCAGGACTTTTAGTTGCATCAGAGTATTTTTACAGTGTGGTATTAGTGCTTTATACATTAAGTAAAGAATCTTAATACTTCGTCCACACAAATTAATGTTAATGTTAATTAAAGATCAAGGCTAGTAAATGTCTCCTATAATGTTGAAATTAGACTAGCACTTAACCATGAACACAAAAGCCACACCACACAAATGGCTTTTAATTGGTTTATTTCATTAGCAAACATGTAACTACAATAAAGTTATTTCCATTGATCAATTTTTTTCTATCACATTTAAAATATTTCATGAGGTTAACTTATACCCTTGTGGTCAGTCTGCACAAGATCAACATGCTTGTTTGCTTTGCGGCCCCTTTAATTACAAGATAAGCATTCGATCTACGTCAGAGCGTCCGCCAATCTTTCTACAGCGTTGTTGGCAGCTCGTCCAGAGCGACTTCTGACGCTCTCGACGCCGGCGGTGTGAACGCACGGTTAAAAGCTTGAAGTGTCTACTTTTAAATGAACGAATTCAAATCAAAAACTAATATTTCTGATTATGTAATCCCTATGAAAGTAAAGCGAGACCAGTCTTTCCCGTATCTGAAAGCTTGAAATTTCTACTTTTAAATTAACGAATTCAAATTGAAAATGAATATTCCTGATTATGTAATCCGTATGAAACTAAACAGACGTACAGTCTTTCCTTTATCTGAAAGCTTGAAGTGTCTACTTTTAAATGAACGAATTCAAGTCGAAAACGAATGTTATCTGATTATGTAATCCGAATGAAACTGAGGTAGTCTTTCCCGTATGAGCTCATTATATGCAGTCACCTGCGTGCAAACGCCCTCACCTACATACAAAAAAAAAAAAAAAAGATTAAAAAAGAAAATCAAGTTTCATCTAATTTTCATCGTTTTTGAAAGAAGACCTACTATGAGGACTTTACCTCATAAGAACAGCACAATCTGACATGGCTTTATTCAGCAGAGAAGATCATTTCTGCCATTTATTCTTACCATTAGTTAAGTGTTATTTTTACATAGACCTGTACAGATTTTACTAGTTGGGCTTTTCCTGAACATCTTGCCAAACTGAAATGTATTGTTTAAATTTTAAGCTTTTTTTTTTATTTTGTTATGCAATTAATTACTTTTTGAAAGTAACTTACCCAACGCTGATTATGATTATATATTTTTTCATTTGTTATTTTTCATTAAAATGAAGTTGTCTATTTAGCAGATTGTTTAACACACAAAAGAGCGATGATCAGGTCAACACACAGAAGTATAGAAATTCTACATTGATTAAAAAAAAAAAAAACTGCACTGGTATCGGATCGGTATCGGCAGATACTCAGAATTTTCGGTATCGGATCGGTTCTAAAAAATTGGTTTCGTTGAATCCCTAAATCCAACCCTGTGGATTACCTGTCTCTCCTCCTGAGCCTTTAGTCGTGTGGGTCCAGGAAAGCTGCTTATATGTCTGGATACTGCTGCACAAAATCTTTCAAACATGAGAAATGCAGTTCCAGCATGTCCTCACATCCAGGACAACAGAATGGTCAGGATGACCTGAAACATATAACCAACTGAAATCAATTTAAATGTATTTAGTCTTGCCTGAGTGATGCTGAAACGACCATGTTTAGTTTTTCACCCAGGATTCACTGCTTCTTATGGAACAGTCTTCGTGATGAATGATCTCTTGATCCTGGATCCTAGCTGCCATCCACTTGGAGATGGTTTGGATGATGTGTGGTTGTGTCTAAGGGGTAATGAATCAGCGTTACTAAAATACTGATAGCAGCACTATTGATCCTGTAGCTTATATCCATGTTTCAGTACTGAACAAGTCAGGAACCAAAGTATTACCAGTTCTTGAAACCCATCTCTACTTGTAATAGTTGTCTTGTTGCTGCTGCCCAGGCTGTCTCTCCACCTGATGGCAAAAAATAAATAAATAAATAAATAAATAAAAAATGAATAAAACATTTATAATACTAGGTGGTAACAAATGAGCATCTTTTCTTATAAGCAACTCACTGAATCATGGACTCAACTGGTTGCAGTCAGGACCTAAAAAAAAGTGAACCATTTGTTTATTAAAGATTTGTTGAAACTAAAGTATCAGATCTATTTGAGAATGAAACTCGCATGAAAAGCATGCATGTGAAAAACACCATTAACACCATTACCGAGCAGATGACACAGTTTACAGGCCTGTCACTTGAGAGGGAAAGGTTTAAATTATTAATCCCACAGACACTGAACATGATTTCGGCAGCCTCGGTCTAATTAAACTTTATACAGCGGTTTATATTCAAGTTTACAATATGGCTAGCATGAGCACCATCGACTAGCGCGAGCGGCAGGTAGTCAAACAAACTAATTAACTTTACTACGGTTAAAGTTTAAAGAATTTGAAAGTGAATACTGTATAGTTTATCGTGTTAAATTTCAAATAACTAAAAGAAAGAAATACAATTTTATCTCAAGGTTTAAACAGTTAACGTTACCTCAGACCGCCAGACTGCTCGTGAGCTAATTAACCGAACAGGTTATTTATTTATTAAATTAAAATTAGAAAACCTACAAAAATACAAAACACTACTCATGTTTGGTGACATCTAACGTTATATCAGTAAAAACTATGAATACAAGAAGATTTATAGCGCTTACATTTTCCTCCGTGTCCGTCTGCTGGAAGTTGACCGTTAATGACGGGCACGCGCACTCTCGCGCAGTACTCAGACAGTGACGCGCGCCGCTGGTTTAAATGATAGTTTGATTTGTCCCGCGCCCTCTTTAATAAATCTCATTCTCAGTCATTCACAAACATGTCATTAACAATGATCACCATTTGCTAAGCAAACTATTTGGTTTTTGTTTTGTCCTTGCTGACAGATATTTTATATATACACAAATATAATTCAAGCCATCTTTTAAAATGCTTATGAATTAAGTATATTTCCTAAAATATAGGCTATCCAAATGGTATAATATATAATAATACTAATAATAATAATAAATTAATGTTTGCAAAGAAATGTTACAGGTTTATACAAATGTCATATTAATGTTAAATCTTAGATATATAAAAATAATTATCTTTTTGGGAAACGCTTTAGGCCTATTTAAAAAAAATATTGTGGAAAAATGTTATACATTATAAATTACAGTAATATGAATTTTTATATTTTGTTGAGTATAATAATAACAATAGCTATGTAAATATTACTGAAACTTTAAAACGGATAAAAATAAATGTTTTTAAAGTTAAACATGCAAACGTGCCATTAAATTATTGAAATATTTTCTTAAAATCTCAGGGGGTACTTCAAGTAAATAATTTAGGTCAAAGGTTCGGCAGACCAAAAAGTTTGAAAGCCCGTGTATTATACAATTAACAAATGCAAAAAAAAACATTTCTAACACTAGCTTGCTTTATTCTTTTTCTATTCTATGTTTTCTTTTTATTTACTATATATAATAAAAAAAAAATACTTGCTGTACTGCGTTAAGCTAACTGAGACTTGCTCTTTTGTTGATTTTGATTGCTTTTATTGTCCTCATTTGTAAGTCGCTTTGGATAAAAGTGTCTGCTAAATGACTAAATGTAAATGAAACCGGCATTACGTTTGAGAAAATCTGAGCTGTTTGGTTTACCGTAAAAGTCTACAAGAGCACAAGAAGCCAGAACGTAAACAAATGCATGTAGGTTACGAACATAATTGACGTTTTAAATATATTCCACGTAACATGTATTCTCTTAGAAATAAGTGTAAACCATGTAAAGCAGTAATGTGTTTGAAATCAATCACTGAGAGATCATTAGAGCAGTCGGTCATAATCTGGGCTCCGCTTCTCAACGGCTCTGCTCCGCTTGTAGTAAACATTCCGTTTCTATGGCAACTGTGGAACTACAGCGATTCGATGACGTCATCGAAGAGGCTGTATGTAACGAGTCGCGCGCTCGCAGCATCTCTGAAGTTCAGTGATAATCCGAGCGGATGCGAAGAGAGTCACCGAGCAAAGAGCAAAGACGCGAGTCTGAGCCAAAGTCTGCGAATACTGTGTACAGACGCCAGTCAATACAGATATATTCATACAGTTTATAGACACAATCTGTAGTCAGCCTCACACACAGCGTGTATCAGAAAGAGTTTGACAACTGTCCATCTGATTAACGTTATATCAGATACAGTTTGACAACAATATCGGACAGTACTAAATAGAGTACATCAGACATCATGTCCACACAAAAGAGAGAAGTGCAGCACCTCAGCAGCACTATCTCAGAGAATGGGAATGATCAGGGTGCCATCAATATTTCTCCTGCAACCACTGAGAAGACCAGCTCAAAAGGTGAATGTCAACAGACAGTTTGAAATTACAGTGAAGTGCAAACATAAATGTGGTCAAAATTGGAATGTGCGCAAATATATGTATAAATTATATTTAAATGATACATTAAAACACCAAATCTAAGGTGTACCAGAGAGCAACAACTGCATGTTGACTCTTTAAAGTCACCATGTCAAGCAGTACAACATTAGCATGATTTTACAAGTAGGATTCATTTATTCATGTTTAGTCTGTGGGTAATGTTTCTAATTGCTCATTATTTGTTTTTCTTCTTTTATCTAAAAATACTAAAGTGAGGAAGAGCAACAAAATTTGTGCATTCTTCCAAAGAAGATGGAAGGCTGTGAAAAAATCCTTCCAGAAAAACAGAGTGGAGCCCATCGGGATCTCAGCAGAGTCTGATCCAGAGCCACTGTGTGTCCCAGATCCTGAACCAGAACCTGAAGTGGATCTGGTTGATGAAGAAGAGTTGTGTGTCTCAGCTCCAAGTGATCCTGAACCTCAAATGACAACAGAGGCCACACAAAAGAGAGAAGTGCAGCTGAAGACTGACATCATCTCAGAGAATGGGAATGATCAGGGTGCCATGAATATTTCTCCTGCAACCACTGAGAAGACCAGCTCAAAAGGTGAATGTCAACAGAACATTTGAAATACTTTAGATGCAAACAAAAATGTTGTAAATATGTGCTCCTATATGTATACATATATTTCTTATATGCATACGTCATAAATAAATTTAGGATATGCACATTTATGTGTTTAAATGATATTCAAAGATTTAAATGATCAATTATACCAAATCCAATGTTTAGAGGAACAACTGCATGTTAACAATTTTACAAGTTAGACTAATTATTCATGTTTAATCTGTAATCTTAGAGATGTTTCTAATAGCTTATGTTTTTCTTCTTTTATCTGAAAATAATAAAAGTGAGGAAGAGCAACAAAATTTGTGCATTCTTCCAAAGAAGATGGAAGGCTGTGAAAAAATCCTTCCAGAAAAACAGAGTGGAGCCCATCGGGATCTCAGCAGAGTCTGATCCAGAGCCACTGTGTGTCCCAGATCCTGAACCAGAACCTGAAGTGGATCTGGTTGATGAAGAAGAGTTGTGTGTCTCAGCTCCAAGTGATCCAGAACCTCAAGTGACAACAGAAACTCAGGAAACTCAAGTGACAACAGGAAACTCAAGTCACAGCCATTTCCTTGTAAACATTTTCCAACTGGAGCGTCGCATGTGCAAATGTAAAGTGCTCTGGACACCTGTCACTGAGGTCTGGCCCAATGTCTTCATTGGAAATGAGTAAGTCTGCTACACACTGCTACAGTATGAACAGGAATGAAACGCTTCATGCAGTTATATTTCTCTCACTGTAAGAGTTGTTTTGTAATTCTACCTTGTAAATCCTCTTTAATGAAGGACTAATCTGGGCTGCTGTCTTTTTGTGCAGAGAGACAGCAATGGACCGAGCCAAAGTGAAGGAGATGGGTATTACCCACATCCTGAACACTGCAGCATACAAGGAATACCTGCAAGGAAAGATTGATACAAGGGCGGAATATTACCAAGAAATGAACATCACTTACTACGGTGTGTTAGTAATGGATGAACACAGGTTTGACATAAGCAAAGACTTATTCCCAGCTTCAGAATTCATCCACAAGGCCCTGAGTAACACAGAAAGTAAGAGCTGACACACACACACACACACACACAATTTATCGTCCATCATTTATCCTACAGTGACAAATGGTGTATGGATTTGTTTAGAGTGTCTTTCTTTTTTATTTCCCCAGATAAGTTGTTAGTGCACTGCATAGATGGTGTCAGCCGCTCCGCCACATTTATTCTGGCATACCTGATGATCCACCATGAAATATTGTTGGAGGATGCCATTGACCACGTCATAGACAGGAGATGGATCAGGCCAAACAGGGACTTCTTGAAGCAGCTGATGACTCTCAGTTCAAACTCATAACACAGCGGAAACAACAAACATAAATGGAGAGGACACAGTTGCACAGCCTGTTCCAGATGATCATACTTCTGATCAAAATAAAACAATAATAAAATAAATTATATTCAAATGAGTTTTATTTCGAAAGTACTGAGGAGCAGCATCATGTTAATAAAGCAACAGAAATACAAGTAGAACAAACTTTTTATTTTTTTTTTAAAAAGTAAAGCAACACTTTGCCTACACAAGGTGTAAGTGCCTCTTCTAAAATACATTACAGTCAGTCACAGACGGTAAAAATTTCTGATTTACTCCGAACCTGCTTTAGACAACAGGACAAATGAATCTGGAACCTTTGACGCCTTATTGTAGACCGCTTCAAGTTGTTATGCCCAACAACAGATGCATGCAGTGTAGACATGGTGTAAGAGTTTACGTAACACTTAATGGTATCGAGGAGTCACTCTCTCTAACTCAGATTATGACTGTGCTGCTTTCTCCAAAAAAGATGACATTTTGTCTCCACTGACAAAGGGAATTCAGTGAATATTGATGTAAACAGATCTCGTTCAGAGACAGTCATGATGTGGAGTTCTTTAAAGGGTTGGGGGATGTTATTTAGCAGACCCTCACGGAACATTCAGGACGTTTAAGGGACCATATTTTATTTGGAAATTTGATGTTCAGAGAACGTTCAGATGTTGCCAGTTCTTCTGGATTTTGTCTGTCTCAGTTTGTTCTGTTTCTTCATGCCAAACAAAAATCTCACTGGATTATTACAATTAATGGCAAAATGAACGTTTGGAAATGAAAACTGATATTTCCTGCTGACACACTACAGCAAAAGAGAAATAACTGACTTAAAACTATTTTTTTAGCTGGTGAAAAAACTGTTCTAATAATTTTGGCCACCACAGTATATGTAAATACTTACCCAGTCAGTTGTTTGACCACCTCCAAGGGGTTCTGTTAATGTGCATAAACCATAACAGTGAGCCTTTCTAAACACTAAAAAATGTATAGCTATCAAGTAACAGCTTTATAGAAGACAATAACAGTTTCATAATGTCTTTTTGTTCCTTCATGTCACACACCTGAGGCTGTCAGGATTTCCTCAGCCATCTTCCTACACAGTCCCTCCATATTGGCCACAGAAGAAATGATGTCCAAGTGGGAGGGAACTTCAGGAAAAGCAGTGACAACCTCCCTTGCCATCTTTGAACAATAGTTGTAGTGAAGTGTAAGAATGAATTGTATTTACTGTCTCAACTATAAGGCTTACTTACCATTTGAGCAAAAAATACCTGCATGACAAATACACCGCAGCTGTGTGAATCCTGCTGATTTGTGTGCTTAATCGTGGCCCCTCTCCACTTAACCTGCATCAAGGCTTTTTTGCTATGGCGAACGAACCTCATTTTGAAGTATTAACTTATACGACAAATAAATGTATGACAAAAAAAAAAATAATAATAATAATTAATTGAAAGTAACTAGATCTGAGCTTAATGCTTTTATTTTAACAGTGTATTTTAACCTAAATCTGATTGAAGCTTGCTTGGAGTCGTTTTCCTCATTAATTCCGTGTGGATCTATAAGAAAAACTTGACTGGAAGATGCATGTAGATACTAGAAAAAAGAGAGAAACCTATTTAAAATTACAGTTCAGCTTTGACCACATAACTATGAAGAAGGACTTATTTTGAAAGCTTTCACCAAAAGCTTGCAGTGGTTTCCATGTATGTTCGGGAAACTGGTAAGTGCATGATACTTTCCAAAGTCCACCTAAAATGTTTGATATTTTCACATTAGTAAATCTTTTTAAACATGTGTTTTCATATCTTCAATGTATAACAATACAATGATACCTTCTGATAGACTCTGCCTGCACACAGCATCTCGGTTTCCAGCCACAATCACACCAGCAGAAAAATGATTCAGGAGGTAAATGCTAGTGTCTTTTCCCATTTTGTTAGTAAGGTTTGGAAGTAACATTTAAATTACCTTGATGAAAAGAGCAAATTTATATAAGAAATATGTGAAACATGCATATTAGACAGAAAGGTAACCGAAAGCTTTTTAGCTGTGTACAATATTTTTTCATGAGTCCAGGCCCGCAATGATCCCTCTCACCACCAGAGGTCGCCACCTCCCGTCTTCCCGGACTCAATTGCCATAACTCCACACACCTGCCACTCATCACACTCCCAGCTGTTCCCCATCACCATGGACTATTTATACACCACACTCTCGCTACTCTGTCTGGTTGAATTGATTGTTGTGTTTGCTGTTTAACTCTGGGGATACATGCACTGTGTTGCCGTCTCATGTATTCCACTCCTTAATCTGTTTTATTTTTTGCCGTGTTGGCCTTTTCGTTTATTATTAAAGTAGTCTTTTCCTGCATTTGGACCCAGACCTTGTTCTTTCCGTGGCGCATCCCTACCGTGCCGTGACATATTTATGGTGCACTTTGGCAATTTAAATCATGCCAGTTTGAAATGATAATAGCTCATGAATATTCTTGCCTCTCCCATGAGCCACTTGTGAGGTCGCAGAGTTTTGAACTCTGAGTGATGGAGGGTGTCCATGGACTTTTTTTTCTGCTGATGACACAACAGCACCACTTCACACTCATTTTTGGACCAAAGAAATTCCATCTGCAAGTAATATTTTTATTGTAAGAAAGATGTTAAAGGCATTTAAATTATTTAAAAATATATATATAATAATACAAAGTAATACCTCTTCAGTCGTGTCTTCAGAAGTTTGTTCTGTATTATCGGGCTCAGTTTTGTACTTGGGTTTTGGTTAATGTTTTGATTTTTGACAGGTCCTGGTACTGTGTCTGGAATCATCTGCCTGGTATTGTTGCTGATGTCTTTGATTTCTGGACTTTGTGAATACTCTGTATTTTGTCCTGTGTTTGTCCTGTTTTCTTGGCCCATTCTTCTTTCTGGCTGAAGAACTTTTCCTTAAGTTGTGGATCACGGCAAGGCAGTAGCAGATTGTGGTTGATTATGTGTTCTTTGTATCTGCCTCAGAGGGACCCATACATTTTCTGTATGAAGTCAGGATGCAAGTACTTTTTTGTTTGAAGGATGCTCTGTTTCACAGTCCAAAACCACTGTTCCACATGACAGTTAGTTTCTCTAGTTTTGGATTATTGGCTTACTGTAGTTGTGCTGATTTCAAGAACCAGGTAAGATCCCCAAGAAGAACTCCACTCCAGAGGGGGAAAATGCTCGTGTAGTTGTTCATGAGGAAGTCAATTATATATTATTATTTTTTTTTTTTTTTTTTTCCTGTCTTGCTATTGAGGTGGAGGCTATTGGCCCTGTCCAAAACTGCTGTAAACAGTGATGTGAATGGCGATCTGCCGCACACTGTAGTTACATTTTCAGATGTTTCTGTGGCCTCTGGTATCATTTGTGCCTCATTTATATTTATTGTGTTCTTCATTATTTTTAGGTCCAGGAAAGTTTTGGCTGCATTCAACACATCTGTTTCCTCTGCAGATGAAGAGCACACATATATCTTCGAATAAAGTTGTTGCCTCTTCTAGATGTGTGCTGTTTAACAACAAGGCAAAGCAGTAGGTGGCATACTCTTTTAAAGCCTTGTTGTCAGTCTTGAAAATGCCTGGCGTAGTACATTTACAACATTGGTCTCAAACTCAATTCCTGGAGGGCCACAGCTCTGCACAGTTTAGCTCCAACCCTAATCAAACACACCTGATCCAGCTAATCAAGGTCTTCAGGATTACTAGAAACTTCCAAGCAGGTGTGATTTGGAGCTGGTTGGAGCTAAACTCTGCAGAGCTGTGGCCCTCCAGGAGTTGAGTTTGAGACCACTGCTTTACAATACGTGAAGAGCAAAAATGTAAGACTGTGAATTGAAGATCACCACTGTTTGCTTTTTTCAAAACAAAGTGGTGGGCTCTTTGTAGATACGGCAAATCTTTTTGTTGAATGCTAGAAGGACACTTTAAATTAGTCCCCAGCTGAAGTCAGTCTCCACTTGATGTAACTGGCATGATGTTATTTGACCAAGGGACCTTAATGTTTCCATTAGCCAGTATGACAAGGTTGGAATTGAGTGCTGATTTAATATGAGCTCACTCACTGGAAGTGGTGGCATGTTTTTTTTTTTCTCATTTCTCATGAAGTACATGAGCATAGTAGAGCACTCTCTTGGGCTAACTGGGAATACGTGAGATTACGCTACCTGTGGCATCCAGGTGAAGTGTCGTTTTTTTTTTTTTTTTTTTCAGATGCTGGGCCATTTTATTCTTTCTTATTACTTTTGTGTAAGCTCCATGATTATGTTGTCATGTAGCCTGGTGCTTTTTTTCAGTTCACTAGAAATGACCCTTAACATATCTTTAGTCAAGGATTGCAAGATGTTGCTTGTCACAATCTCTTTTGATGTTGATTTTCTTACAGCTTGATAGTAGTAATTACTCACACCTTGTGTGAGGGTCTTTGCAATTTTCCCCTTTCGTAGATATTTGGCTTGTCTGATTTTTTTTTTTTTGGTCACCTTTTTTTTTTTTTTTTTTTTTTTTTTTTTTTTTTTTTTTTGTGCTTTGTTTCCATTACAAGCAACAAAGACGGGTGTACCAGTGTGTGTGTTGTGTTTTTTTTTTTTTTTTTTTTTTTTTTTTTTTTTTTTTTTTTTTTTTGTTGGGTTTTTTTATTGTAAATGTATAGACCGCTGCACAGTCTTTAAAGGTGCAGGTGGCATGTGCTTTGAAAAGGCAGGCCTCGTTTCCGACTGTTTTTGCATTTAACATGATGGTACTTAAAGCACAGCACGCAACCACAACTGATCTAAGTAAATTCTTTATAAATTACATCTGTCCATGGTCTCTGGAGTTGAACCAGGCAGCGACTTTATTTTTTTTTTTCCCCAGTTTTTTTTTTTTTTTATTTTATTTCTATACAGAAATTCTTTGGACCTGGTGTTGTGGCCCTCCACTCTTCTTTGTTTCTTTTATGTCCTGTTATGTGTTCTGTCTGCACTTTTTTTATTTTTATTTATTTTTTTTTTTGTAGTTTTGTCTCATTCTGGTGAGGGACTTCTCGTTCATCTGTGTTTTCTAAAAATGTCGTCATAATTATTATTTCAGTATAATTCTACAAATTCTTAGATTTTAAACCTATGTAGTTGCATTATTGTTGCTGCATTAAGTAAAATACACATCAAATGACTTTTAAAGGGAGATTTCACCCAAAAATGAACATTTCATCAACATTTAATGCTGTGGTTACCAACATTCTTCAAAATATCTTCTTTTGTGTTCAACAGAAGAAAGACACTCAATTTTGGCAGAACATTTAATTTAAGGTTTTAGGTTCAGAAACTGTAATGGGTGAATGAACAGTTACATTAAAGTTATCTCATGAGGTAAACATTGGAAAAATAAAGTCCATTTCTTAGTTGGTAAATTTATACAAGATGCAAGCGGTGATAGAGTTACAAATGAGGACAATGAAAGCTATGTTGATGGAGCCATCTGAAGTGGTTCTACCGAGGTGCTGCTTTTTTTTCATTTAATTTTAATATCCCTTTTGTGTTGGAAATGCAGTCCCAGTTTTTTTTTTTTTTAATTTTTATTTTGCTTGCTGTAACCACAACGGCCATATTTGTGTCCCACTTATGAAGTCGTGATTACGAGCTTGTCTTATTCAAGTGCTTTAATGTCAGAAAGAATAAAATGTAGCATCCCGTTGGTTGACAATCATATAAACATTCACTGCGCTATACATGCAGTTTGCTGACAATTCTGGAATTTCGGTCAAATACGTGCTTATTTCACTGCTTATAAAACATACAATATGCTTCAAATGATCGTTCATATCTAGCCTATAAATGCACTACTTTAGCGACAAAACAAAGGGATGTAGTTGTTGTGAGAACAGCATTGACTACAGCAATGGTTGTCCCCTCCCATGTTTAAACTTTATGACCCGCCTAACTCGGAAACTCTGGTATCAAAATTATTTCCGAATTTCCCAGTAGAAATTACAACTTGAGAGGCCGTTCACATCCAATTTCCGATTGGGAAACTCATATTTACAATAATTCTGATAGCACATGAAGGAAGCATTAGTTACATGCACATTTATGGAAAACACTATCTCACAAAAATGGATCCCTAGAGCAGTGGCATGAACGCTTAGGCAGGGGTGAAATCGTGCTCCGGCGATGCTGGGTTTCCCCCTCAGCTGAAATTGCAAAAAGAAGTGTATTGCAAATTGGTCCACCAGCAGGTGTTGCAGGTAGCCAGCAGTCTCAGTACAAGGGGTAGTAGTACATTCTTTAACTTCCCCCTCAATTGAAATTGTTTTCCAGGGTACTGCAATACGACTGAAAGGGCACTTTACGCTCTTAAACCTCAAGCATCCTTTGGGACAAATTTGGGCAAAAAGTTTTTTTTTTTTAGTTATTTATTTTAAATAGTTTCCTTAATCTGAGCGGTACAAGATGTGGCTACTTTTCCTTAGTTTGCCACCTGAAAACACACACAAAAAAAAAAAGATTCACTTTCGACTCGATTCAACAAAGTTAAGTGGTTGAAAAAAAAAACCTAAATTTGGCCTTCGTGGACAAAAGTGGGCACCCATAGGAATTGAATGGGAAATAGTAAAATTCAGAGCATATTTTAACTGGTCCAATAAAAATATATAAATCCAACACAATACAATACAATACAATACGTTTATTTATATAGCACATTTAAAACAACCGAAGTCGACCAAAGTGCTGCACAGAGTATGCAAAACAAAAACAAGTCGACAAGTTTATAAGTTTATAAACAATAAAACAAAATTATAAAACACAAACCGTAAAAATGGATGAGATTCACAAAAAATAAAAAATAAAAAAAAATCATTCCACAGCAAGTCAAGAAATATTAAATGCCAAGGAAAAAAGATAAGTTTTAAGAGTAGATTTAAAAACAGATAATGTTGAGGCAGTTCTGATATGAATTGGGAGACCATTCAACTTGGGGCCAACAACAGAAAAAGCACGATCACCTCTGTTTTTGAGACGTGCCCTGGGGACTTGCAATAAGCCCAGGGTGCGAACTACGGGGGAGCTAGGGGGAGCTCGGCTCCCCTTAATAAGGCATGGGCTCCCCTGAAAACGTGATTTGTGAAATTTTGGGGGGTCTCAAAAAATATTGACAGTGTTATTTTGACGTGCAATTTCAGTTTTGTCTAATGTGATCATCATGTGTAAAATTGCAAAAATATTCATTCATGCATGACGGCGATTTAAACCCAATTCGCTTCAATAAAGATAACTATACATGCTATTCTTGTCATGAGCATCAAGGTGTGGGGCGCTGCGGTGCAAATTCCACTCATCTTTAGTACGTTAACTCAAAAGATTCGTAGAAAAAGTATAAACGTTATTTACGTCTGTTTATTCTTACTTGTTTTCTACTGTTTGATACCATTTTATTTTGAGTTATTGTAATATTATGTTTTTTTTTTGTTTTTGAAATAAATGATTACTCTGTCTCCTACTTTGTCTTTTCCTTATAGCATGGCCAGATTTGTCTGTAAGCATATTTTGGCATCTTTGTATCGTCTCACCCAAAACAAAGGTTTTTATTTATTTATTTATTTTTTTTATAAAAATAAAAAAAATACAAGTTTAACTTAAAGGGGTCATCGGATGCCCATTTTCCAGTTGATATGATACTTTAGGGTCTTAATGAAAAGTCTATAACATACTTTGGTTAAAATTTCTCAATGGTAGTGTAAAACAACACCCTTTTTACCTTGTTAGAAACAGCACTGTTCACAGCAACCCGTTTCAGTGCATGTCCCTTCAAACTTTAGCCACATTCATCATGAAACTTGCTAACTAGCACATTATTTGGAAAGGCGATTTGCAAATATTCATAAAAAAACCTTATGCTCACTTCTGTATGTGAAGCTGGATCACAAACGATTTGCACGAACATAGACGCATTTAGGTAGATCGGGGGCGCATTGCC
Source organism: Spinibarbus caldwelli (assembly GCA_039654775.1). Classification (NCBI taxonomy): domain Eukaryota; kingdom Metazoa; phylum Chordata; class Actinopteri; order Cypriniformes; family Cyprinidae; genus Spinibarbus; species Spinibarbus caldwelli. The sequence continues at coordinate 23,217,428 of CM077228.1, read as the reverse complement.
TTCAAAAACAAAAGTAATCCACTGCGTCTTCAGCGGCTCAGATGTCGAGAGTAAATGACGACTGCTATGTTCATTATTACATCCAACAACAGAACACCTCAATCGCTTAGGAGACATTCTTGTCTACACCTGCTCTGGTGTCGAAACAATGAAGGACTGATGACAGCTCACTCAGGCCGGGTCTATGTTAAAACGCTAGTGTCAATCAACAATCGTGGAAGGGGCCTGGGTCTGTGTGACGTCACACAGCCAAGAATCTGAGAATGGCTTGATCTGAGGAAGGGGGTTATTATTTATGGGGATTTAAAAAAAAAAATAAAAAATCACTGGGTGGATTTTTATCATTATTGGGTGGTTGTGTACACACATTGCCAACACATATTTCAGTTCAAACAACATGTAAAAGTGAATTTTGCATCCGATGACCCCTTTAAAATAAAATAAAACCTATGTAGTTGCATTAAATTGCATTAAGAAAATAACATTTAAAATAAAATCTAAAACTTAAGAGGTTAAGTTTAGGTTTATAGATTTCAGCCTATATGCAGCCATTGACTACAGCCACACGGCTATTGATATTTGTGATATTTTGATATTTTTATGCCATCATATGTCACCAAAATTTTAGGTTTTGGCTGTCTGAACTTACTGGAATAATTTATTTTACCAAAGTAAAATAAATATTAAATATAAGCATATTTTACATACAAATATGGTACTTTAAGAGATAAATACATTTTTAAATACACCAAAAAAAAAAGTATAAATTGATTTTTATATTATTGAAGATAGTGATATGTCATTTATTTACAATAAAAAATTGAGATCACGTCTGAGACCTTCGTGCCCTTGTTTATCCACGAAGGACCAATTAAGGGCTGCTATACGAAGGATGCTTGAGGGTTAAGAAAAATGGTTCTAAACAGTACCAGAAAAGGGTTCTTCAGCTTGAAACAGTAGCAGAACCCTTTTTGGTGCTAAATATAACTTTTTCTATAGGGTTCCATAAATAACCATGGTTTGCAAATGCTATATAGCACCTTAATGGTGTTATAAATAACCTTTTTAATGATGTTTTTAATAAACTAATTAATAAACAAATATTGTTTTTTTTACCCCTGTATCTGTCTGGTATTACAATATCTTGTAGCCCTTAGTAGGGTTTTACATAAAAACAACGTGTCAATTTGGTATTTAATATTTTTTTTTTTTTTTTTTATTGACGTGAAATTGTAGCAAAATGCCAGTGCTCTAACAACAGTTATTAGCAAAATGCATTAATAAGTGCCAATTGACATTAAACATAAATAAAGAAGTAAAACAAAACAGAAAAGTGTAGTGAAGACCAAGTTACAGCGAAATACTGCTTTCATAATCCTCTACGACGCCTTTATGTCCATCATTATGTGTATTTTGGTGTGATTCAGTGGCAGTTTCTCTCTGCAGATGATGAGGTTTTTGTGACATTGTGGCAACGTCTGAAATAAACAAATGAGTTTAGATTTACAATGTGTCTCCTTCCATTTGTTCATGTAAAAACATTAGTTTATGAAAGCTAAAAGAAGTATGTGAGCGCTTCACAATGTTAAAAGGAAAAAGTGAAATAAAGTCATAGAATAGCAGTCACTGAGTATGTTTATGCATAAACCCAAGTAATAAATAAATACAAAATTAATAATTTGGACCATAAATTAAAAATTTTTGTTACTTACTGAACAGAGCTTGTCACACTTGTTCTCTTTAAGAGAGAAAAATTATTGTTATGGAAACCAGTTACAATTTGAAAGTTATAATTTATAGACATTTAAAAAAAAAAAAAAAATTACCTGTTGAGAATGTGCTGACAGTCTGTGTAGTTGAATAGTTGAAAAAATCAGTAATGAGGTGATTTGACAGTTACAGATTTGAAAAACAAAAAGGCTAGAATAAAGAACCCTAAACTCTAACACAAATAACTATTTCAGCATACAAGAGTTTTTCAGGGTGCTATGGTTCTAAATAGAACCATTACTACATGTAAAGAACCTTTAAAAAAAAAAAAAAAAAAAACTTTTTAGTGTACATTTTTTTAGGAGGTATGTAAGTATTATGTGCATGCAAGAAATATCAGGCTTGAGACTTGTCTTAATTTTGTTCCCTTTTTTAAACTTTACAGTAAGACAAGTTTCTGCTCTGAAATGGTCTGTTTATACATAAGTAGGTTCCCCCAAAAACATTTATGACTCTGCCTCGAACCCCTCATATTATAAATTGACACTAAAAGTAACTCTTTATCAATTAATTTGGACGTAATGTCAAAGTAACAACAATGTGCAAGTTCTTACAGATGTGCTGTATTTTTTATTTATTTTTTGGACCATCCTGAGCTGAGATGGATGTTAACCTCATATTGAGGTTTACCTAAAATGTGTGTCATGACACAAAGTCAGGCACTGTGTTTAAAAATAAGTGAAACGAAAAATTGGTGGTTCTGCAATACCAAATACATAATTACTCAAAAAGCAACAAACTTTACAATTTTGGATCTCAAGTTAATATAACCCATACCAATATGTGCCCATTAAAAAATAGCCTCTTAGTGCATTAGAGGGGTATTTACTGGACTGAAAAGACAATTGAGAATGGGCAATGTGTACTTCTGTAGAACATATAGTTCAGATGCAGTCAAGCTGTGAAATTAATTAATGTCTTTTATTAGATACTTAAACATAATTAATTTACAAGTGGTGAACGTGAAAAGAAATGTTCAAAATACTTTTTCTATATTTTTTCCACAAGATGTACAAAAATTCAACATCACCACACTTTTAATACCCGTAGTCATTCTTTCAAAACCTGACACCATGCATTACACATTTTCTTTACACGTAATCATTGTTTTAGTAACTTGTAATGAGAAATTTAGATTTAATCACACAAGATCATGATTAAATTTTATTTTAGTGAAGTTTAACAATCTTTTCATTAAGTGGTGAACAATGATAAAATATATTTTAAACCATCATTGTTACTGAATTACAATTACTACAGTATAATACACAGCCATGAAAAATACACTTAGATAACCTGAATTAAGTTTGAAAAGTGTAACACGATTATGAAAACAGTACCAAAGCAATTTAACAGTCTCTCTTACCTTTATAAAGAACTTCAGTACGTATACCTTGCATGTTATTTTTTCAAATTATCATCAGCCATTTGCTGAGTTTTTCATTGCAATTGTTCATTTTAAAAACATCCATGGCAAAGTTTGATTGTTTCTCCAGTGATTTTCTTTTTTTTTGTAACAATAAATGCTTTTATAATAGCTTCCCTCCCACTAGCATCTTTCCATAGGTCTTTGTTTCTTTGTTTTTGCCCTTTGTTGTATCTACCCAATGTTTGAACATTTGAAACAATAGGTAAATCTTCTAACTTTTTAATTTATATGTGACCCTGCACCACAAAACCAGTCATAAGTAGCACGGGTATATTTGTAGTAATAGCCAAATATACATTGTATGGATCAAAATTATCGATTTTTGTTTTATGCCAAAAATATATATTATCCTATATTAAGATATTAAGTAAAGATCATGTTCCGTGAAGCTATTTTGTAAATTTCCCAACTATAAATATATCAAAACTTAATTTTTGTTTATTAAAATGCATTGCTAAAGACTTCATTTAGACAGCTTTAAAGGTGATTTTCTCAATATTTTGATTTGTTTTTGCACCCTCAGATTACAGATTTTCAAATAGTGTTATCTCGGCCTTATTGTCCTATCCTAACAAACGATACATCAGTGGAAAGCTTATTTAGTCAGCTTTCAAATGCTGTATAAATCTCAATTTAAAAAAATTGACCCTTATGACTGGTTTTGTAGTCCAGGGTCACATATGTGCGTTGTTTGCACCATTATGATAAGCTGCCTCCTACAGAAGTGGGGATCAATCTAATTCCAATTTGAGAAGAATACACTATACATTCTGTTACTGAAACCAATATCCGGATATTCTTTTAGAATCCAGTAATTACACACAGCCTTTGTAGTTTGATTTATTTTCAGGTGAATTTTAAAAATTTAATTTGTTTACATTTGATTCAATAGCAGGTATCCTGAATTAAATTAGACAGTAAAACATGCATGAAAATGTTCTTCTTGGAGCCAGTAACAAAACACACCCTTTAGAATTGAGATTTTATTTAATTTTATGTATTTTAATGAATTGATGCAATTTTCTGTTATTCATGAGAGAACGGTTCCCCACCAAACACGAAATTTTCCGGGTTTCTGCGTTCTCACTGTTATACATTCTGATGTTATACTCATCTCCTGAATGAAGAATCACTGAATGAATCTAGAATCACTCAATCAAAAGCACAGGCGAGGAAGCTGCAGAAACGAGAGATCTCATATATATGGACTCCACGGCATCACCGAAGAGGCCGGAGGGAGTTACCGGGGAATTAAGGAGAACTTTATGGTCTGTGTCCTTGAGGTCAGGTAGGTTCAGCCATCGCTGCATGCAGATCGTTAACTGTGTCTGGAGTGACAGGGTTCGTATGGTTATGAAAAACCTGGAAAAGTCATGGAATTTTAAAACAGCAATTTCCAGGTCTGGAAAAGTTTTGGAAAAACAAAATAACCCAGAAAGTTTTGGAAAAGTCATGGAAATCTATTTCACAAATCTCTGTATAATATAATTATGTTTAATCAGGTCCTGAATTTCGGTGCGGGATTGCGCATAGGCTATATCACTGCGGTTCAGCCGAGGTTCAGAAAAACACGGTCAAGCCAGCCGCGATTGAAATTAGCTTGTATTACTATGATTACGGTAATTGCAGGAACAACAAAGAGGGGACATGCTTTCAGAGCGCTTTTCATCTAGATACCCAGAATTGAGATATAATGACATTTTTTGGGATTTTTTTTTGTACATCTGCTTTAATATTCGTGTTATTTATTGGTGTCTTTGACGGTTCTGTATTACTATATTCTTCTACCTTTCAAATCATTGCAAGATTCGTAGAAAACGAGATATGGGACATTAATCTATTTAGAGGGGCATTAAGACCCCGTTTCTAATAAGTAGAAGAAATGAATGGTCAGTTCTTATAGAAGACATCCCATACTATATGTACACCTCATATAAAACCATTTTACTGCAGTGTTTTCGAGATATAGGACATTATGACACTTTAGAGGGCTATAAAGACCTCATTTCTAATAAGTAGAAGAACTGAATGGTCAGTTCTTAAACGGAATGTCCCACACTATATGTACACCTCATATGAAATCATTTTACTGCAGCATTTTTGAGATATGGGACATTATTCGAATTAGAGGGGTATAAAGACACCATTTCTAATAAGTAGAAGAAATGAATGGTCAGTTCTTATACGGGACATCCCATACTATATGCAGACCTCATATGAAACCATTTTACTGCAGCATTTTCGAGATATGGGACATTATTCGAATTAGAGGGGTATAAAGACAACATTTCTGATAAGTAGAAGAAATGATTGGTCAGTTCTTATACGGGACGTCCCATACTATATGTACATCTCATATGAAATCATTTTACTGTAGCGTTTTCGAGATATGAGACATTATTCAAATTAGAGGGGTATAAAGACACCATTTCTAATAAGTAGAATAAATTAATGGTCAGTTCTTAAACGGGACATCCCACACTATATTCACACCTCAAATGAAACCATTTTACTGCAGCATTTTTGAGATATGGGACATTATTACATTTTACAGGGCTATAAAGACCCCAATTCTAATAAGTAGAAGAAATGATTGGTCAGTTCTTATACGGGACGTCCCATACTATATGCACACCTCATATAAAAACATTTCACTGCAGCATTTTTGAGATATGACACAATATTACACTTTAAAGGGCTATAAAGTCCTCATTTCTAATAAGTAGAAAAAAAGTAATGGTCAATTTCTATAGGGGACGTCCCATACAGTATGCATACCTCATATGAGTCCATTTTACTGCAGGTGCTAGATCCTTCTCCTATTTGGCACCTAAACTCTGGAACAAACTTCCTAGCATTGTCCAGGAAGCAGACAGACTCTGTCAGTTTAAATCTAGACTAAAAAACGCATCTCTTTAACCTGGCATTGTGGTGGCTTCTGCCGCTGCTGTGAGGAATCATTCTCAAAGTCTTGGAGTTTTGATGCCAGAAGTTAAGACTTCATTATATGTGATAATGAAGCCTGAGAGACCCTGCAGAGAATCTCCCGAGTCTATGTCTACACACTCTAATATAGTTTTTCCTTTAAGGCGTGTTCCATACATTTCCTATATCATGTCATTGTTTATCTTTCTTGGCTATGTCTCCATCTGTTTCCTGGAGCAGATAATAGGCCCCAATTTATGTTACGTTAACGTAAGAGACCCTATCATGTCAAAACAGGATGTGCAGCTTTACCTTAAACCATAGTCTGCACATTCCATTCCTCTGCAGGCCTCCACACACGCAGGCAAATACAATTTTATAATAGTAGAATAATTTGATACATAAATGGCTATATTCACATTGATTACACTTGATTAATTTATATTTTGATTAATAAAACTCTTCTACAACATTCACTCGCTTTAGGGCCCTCCGAACATCGTCCTCCGACATGGTGATTACATGATTATCGCTACTCTGACTGCCGCTTTCTGACACGCTGATCGGCAGAGTCGCGCAGCCGCGATTGCTTTCAACGCGGCCATAGAAAGAGTTTAACTCGTCAGCCAGCAACGGATCTGCTCTCAGGTACATTATGGTCCTCAGTCCCTGCCACATGAGTCAGGAGTCATTGAGCTGAAAGTGAGACTCTATTCTCTCCCTGTATCGGAGTTTGGCGGCTCTTACTGCGTGTCGGAGAGCATAGCACGATGCTTTGTGCTCGCTCATGTTCCCCGACAAAAGACCGGCATTGTAAGCGCTAGTGCGTTTGTTTACCGCAGCACAGATTGGTCTGTCCACCCACGGTTTCTGATTTGAGAAGGTCCTTATAGTTATTGTATCAGATGCTTGCTCGGTTAGCGTGTTCACAAAGCTTAATGCTACATCCGTGAACTCACTGACGTCAGATGAACTCACCCGGAACATGTCCCAGCTGACGTCATTAAGAGCTGCCTGTAGCATAGCTTCTGAGTGGGAGGACCAGCGTGTCACAACTCTCTGCACCGGGGGTTCCTGAACGAGCCTTTGTTTATATTCCGGTGTTATGTTCCGGCATTCTTAAACTGAGAGTAGCAATGATCCAGTGTATTCGGTCCTCTAGTTGGACAGGATACATGCTGATAAAAGTTCGGCATGACCTGCCTTAGGTTGGCTTTGTTAAAGTCCCCTGCGATGATAAGAGCAGCGTCAGGATGTTTGCTGATGTAGCCGCTGATCACATCGTGAAGCTTAGACAAAGCTAAGCCGATGTCTGATCGTGGTGGGATGTAAACTGCAGTAACGATGATCGATGAAAACTCACGGGGCAGAATGGGCGGCAAATAATGAATAGATGTTCCAGATGAGGCGAGCAGGAGCGCGACAGAGTGGAGATATTCCTGGGGTCACACCATTTCTTGTTAATCATGAAACACACTCCTCCACCTTTGGATTTACCGGCCTCAGCTATTCTGTCTATCCGTAAAACAGAGAAGTTATCAGACGGCGTTACAGCAGTGTCTGGGACCGAGGTCGTGAGCCATGTTTCAGACAAACAAAGGATGTTACAGTCCCTTATGTCCCATTGGAAACTTATCCTGGCTCTAAGATCGTCCATCTTATTCTCCAAAGATTGGACATTGGTGAGCAGAATGCTCGGTAGAGGAGGACTGTGAGCTCTTTTCCTCAGTTTGTTGCGAATCCCAGCGCATTTCCCGTGGCGTTTCTTAATCCGTCGCCTCGGGAGCTTTTTCAAGTGGCCATTGCTCATCTCCATCCGAAGAATCTCGAATGGCCACGATGGGTTGGAGGATAAAGTGTCCTGAAACAGGTTAGTGTAGCGGCGTCCAATGTCCAAAAGTGTTTCTTTGTCGTAAGTGATCAGTGCAGACGTTATGTGTGTACATAAGGTGGCAACAAATGAGCATCTTTTATGTGTTCTGAGTGAGTAGTGTGGTGGTTTCTTCCTTTTCTATGAAGAATCACTCTTGAAGCCTTGGGGTTTTGATGCCAGAAAAATAGACTTTATTATCAGGGGATAATACAGTCGAGAATCTCTGCAGAGAATCTCCCGAATCTGGGTTTGCAACCTCTTATATAGGCATGTTCCATACATTTCTTACATCCTGTCGTTGTTTAACTTAACTTTTGTGGAATTTGTTTAACATCCTGTCATTCTTTAACATCCTGTCATTGTTTACCTCCAATCAGTTTCCTTAAACTATGCATCTGCATATTCCATGCTGCTTTACCTTAAACTATACATCAGCACATTCCATTCTCCTGCAGGCCTCTACACACACACACATACACAGGCTGATACAGGATTATAATAGTAGAATAACTTGATACATATATGGCTATATTCACATTGATTATACTTGATTAATTTATATTTTGATTAATAAAACTCTTCTACATTCCCCCCTTTGAGACTTACTAAGTCTCACCTTTACTTGTGTTTACCCAGAGTGCAGTTTCATAATTCAGTCTCATCAGTTATCACTACCTAGTGACTAATTTAAGTCACACAATTTTATCACCAATGACTAGATTATGCAACAGCACTCAGACGGAGCAGCAGGACCAAACCTCTCCCCCACACTTGACTAGGAAGGAGTAAAAGATCCTGTCTCCCTAATCCTTCATTTAACCTAAAACATTGTTATAAGCATGAGCGTGCAATTGGTTCAGCACTTGCCTGTGGTTGTCACAGTTATAGATAGCATAGCTGATCTTCAGCCCAGACACTTTGCGCATCGTAGAGGGTCACCCTTGGGCAGAGGTTAGGCTAGCACTTACACCCAGGGTATGGTTCATCTTTATACTTCTTCGTCCTCAGTTGAGGTACTAGAATCTCCATCATTTGTCAATGTTTGTGACTTCGAGTTGGGTGCATAAGCCCAGTCCGGGTAATGTACATTTTGGTTACTCTTCAAATTCAATTTTTCATCATCTTGACATCTTAGCATTTCCATTTGCCTAGCTGTGGCTTTGACAACTAGTGACCTCAGTATAAGAAGCACACAGCAAAACAGTAATCCTCCTATTAATACTGCAACTCCTAAAAACATTCCTAATTTAGCTAACCATGCTTCCCATGCTCCTAACTTTAGATCAAACCAATCCCACATTTCATTATCTGTCCCAGCGTTAGTTTTAAGTTCAACCCTTAGGTTTTTCAATTTGGTCATTACTTCAGTAAATGCTCCTTCTGGAGCAGTATTATTTGGTACATAAGTACAACATTGATCCTCAAACATAACACACACTCCCCCTTTTTCAGCTAACAAATAATTCAAAGCTATTCTATTTTGCCATGTCATTCTGCTCGTTGCATCCAATTGCTCTCCTAAAAGTGATAAGGCCTCATCAGTGTAATTAATAAATCTTTGCTGATTGTAATATATGTAATTGATCCATTCTGTATTTTTATTTTGTGTAATCCAAATAAATATTGATTCAAACCCTGATTTGACTTCATCTCTTGCTTTAAACTCATAAGGTATACCTCTTGGTTGACCAATTGAATCTATATAAACTGCAGGGTCTTTTTCATAGGCTCTTTTAGATCTGGATTTTTCTTCATTTGTTGCTTCCTCTTCTAGAGATATGTGGCTCATTTTATGTGTCAGCATAACCCTAGTACATAATCCTGACCATTTTTCTGGTAATGTTGTCAAGATGCCATATTCTAATCCACACATGCACCATATGTTTGCCAATGCAATATTAATATCATCAAATATAGGTGGTGGGCCTTCTTTTATCACTAAATAGTCAACTTTACATCGTGGTATTTTCCAAATTTTGCTGCATTTCCCTTCAAATTTTCCTACGTCAATATGTCCCTTCTTCTCATAACATTCAAATTCCTGATCTGCCATTAATTGTATTTTTCCTTGTGGCTTTTGTATTTTTCTTTTTTGTACTATTGGCCATTTACGGGTACGTATGCACTGTAATTCAGTTGCTTCTCTGTAGTTTGTTGTAGATTGGAGAAACTGGCACCAATATGGGCAAAATGCCATTTTTTGGGTACAGTTTCTAAAGCCATTTATCTCTCTGCCTCTTTCTATAAAGCATTTACCTCCCATTCTCACTACATCTAACCCCATTGCATTAGATAGTCCTGGACATTTCTTAAACCATTCATCATAAAATATTCCACAACTAGAACTGTGTATAGGTATTGGTACAATATATAAAATTGGTCTTGCTTCAAAGCAAACTATGCAGTTTTCCCATTTCTCCTTTTCTGCTATGTAATTTACCCATTTATACCAATTGTTGTTTTCTGCCTTTTCCCATAATATATCTGAATTACCCATTTTCTTAAAAGTGATATTATGATTGTCATTTACAATGTGTCTATTTTGTCTAGATAGTTTTTCCTCCTCATCTAGTTCTTGTTCTTTCTGGATTAAGTCAAAGCCACTGCTAGATTCACCCAAGGATTGAAAAGTCAATTCTGGGGAAGTCTGGGTGCTGTTGGTTGTAGCTTGAGTTTGCCAAATTAGATACATTAAGCATGTGATCATCAGATATGTTGTCAGACTTATTCTTTCTCTTCTCCTGTTTGTCTGACAGGAGAATGTGAGCTCCTTGTACATCTGTTTTTGAGCTTTCATCAGTTTGTACTTCATCTTGTGTCACTGGTCTTTCCTCGTCACTTTCACTTGAATTATCTGCTTGTCTGTTTTCTTCTCTTTCCTTCCGTACTTTGGGAACTCTAGTGCAGTGGTTCAGATGATACCAAGTTGTACTTCCCTCCACTTGGACTGCAGTTGGAGTAGCTTTCACCACTTCGTAGGGTCCCTCTCTCCTGGGCTCATTCCACTTTCTCCGGAATACCCTCAAATATACTTGGTCACCTGGAACAATTGGACATTCCGACTCTGTTTCCTCACAGGGCTCTTTTCTTGTTTCCTGTAAATAGATAGCTTTATTTATGGCAGTTAATTTCTTCATATAAAATCGAAGTTCCATTTGCAATTGCTCTAGAGGAGGTCCTTTGTAGGGACCTCTACAATGTGGCACAGGCATGGGTCGACCCGTAAGCATTTCTTGCGGTGTTAAGTGCGTGTTTCTGTTAGTTTGCATGCGATAGCTCATTAGTGCAAGAGGTAATGCATCAATCCAGTTAAGTTTAGTACTTTCACATATTTTGTTTGGTTTGGCCTTGAGGGTTCCATTTAATCTCTCTACCGCCCCTTGTGATTGAGGATCGTAAATGCACCCTAGCCTCTGCTTTGTTCTCAATTGTTGCAGAACTTGTTTTACAGTTTTTTGTATGAATGCTGATCCATTATCTGAACTTATTTCTGATGGTATTCCAAATCTAGGAATTACTTCTCGTTAGAAATTTAATTACTGTTCCTGGTCCCTGATCTGCTGATGGTACTGCCTCCACCTATCTGCTAAATCTGTCTATAATCACAAGCATGTATCTTTTGCCTTGTACTTGCTTTATCATATCCACGTAATTCATTACCAAATGCTTGAAAGGTCCTTCTGGTACTGGTATATGGCCTATTGGTGTTGTTATTCCTTTCCTCACATTGTTTTTGGCACAAACTTCACATATGGCCAGAAATTCATCTACCATTGCATGTAAATAAGGAGACCAGTATCCTTGCTTTTTAATTTTCCTTATCACTTCCCCCCTTGCGCAATGGTCAAAACCATGCGCATCTGAAACGAGAATATTCAAAAGTGAAGTTGGGGCAACAATTTGTCCTTCATGTGTACGCCAAATATCTTGCAAGTCTTTCTTGGCTCCCCTTTGGTGCCACATTGAGTGCTCATAAGTTCCTGCTTGTTGTTGAATTAGAATAATATCTTCCAATTGAGGCTGAGGTTCTATAAGTACTACAGGTGCTAATACTGCTACCTGACATCCTGAGGCTTTTTTAGCTTCCAAATCTGCTGCATTGTTTCCCTTAATGACAAAATCATTTCCTTTTTTATGCGGCTGACATTTGATTATTGCTAGTCTTTTTGGTAGCATCATAGCAGAAATTAATTGACCTATTTGTTCAGCATGTTGGATGGGAGTCCCATTGCTCTTTTTAAAACCTCTCTGCTTCCATACTGCTCCAAATAAATGACATACACCATGAGCATATGCTGAATCAGTGAAAATACTGGCTGTCTGTCCCTTTGACATGCAGCTGTGCCAATTGACATGCAGCTGTGAGCGCTTTTAATTCTGCTAATTGAGCAGAGCATGGCTGTACACAATGTTGTGATATCACAGGCACAAATTCTTCCTTGTCCTTCTTCACTACTGAATATCCTGTATGATTTCCTACATGATCTCTAAAGCTAGAACCATCTACGAAGTAAGTGACTTCTGCTTCAGGGATTGGTGTAGACTCAATATCTGGCCGTAATCTAGTAAATGTCAATGAATCAGTCACACAATCATGGGGCTCTCCTTCAAAAGCCAAAGGAATTAATTCAGCTGGATTAACTGTATGACATCGCTTAATAGTAACATCTGGATATGTAAGTAGCAATGAATAGGCTAGAATTCGGGCTTGAGTCAGAATAAATTTTCCTTGTTCTATTAACTCAATTTTGTGATGAGTATAAATAGTTACTGGGTACCCCATTGTTATTGTGGATGCTTTCTCATATGCATAATATACTGCTGCAAGGCCTTGTTGGTAACAGGGTGGGTAACCCTGAGCTACATTGTCCAATTTTGTACTATAGTAAGCAATAGGCTGTTTTTTCCTACCACTACAAGTTTCTTGCATCAATACAGCTGATGCATAACCATCAGCTCTGTTTGCGACATACAGATGAAATAGTTTAGAGCATTCAGGATTTCCCAAGGCTGGGGCGTGTTGTAGTTCTTTTTTAGAGTCTCAAATGCTAGTAATGCATCTGTGTTCCATTTTAATGGATTACCTAAATTTTGCAGACCTGCTTGTTTCATGATTTCTCTCAATGGAGCTGTTTTTACTGCATAGTCTTCTATCCAATCGGCACTAAAGCCAGTCATACCTAAAAAAGTCATCATTTGTCCTACTGTTTGAGGCAATGGTGTTTTACTTATGCCTTCCAATTGAGTTGGAGCTATAGCTTGTGTGTCAAATGCAATCAATCGTCCTAAGTATTCAGCTTGAGGCTAGCAATACTGTATTTTGGTTTTGGATACTTTGTGACCTCCTTGTGTTAATTTCGTTAGGACTTTAATAGAATTTTTATGACATTGTTCTAGTGATGTAGCACAAATAATCAACTCATCTTCATATTGTAACAAAATACTGTCTATCATAAGATCCTCTAAATCAGCTTTAAGAATTTGATTGAATAAATGTGGCGAATGTTTAAATCATTGAGGAATTCTAGTGTAAGTATACTGTTTACCAGCATATGTAATTGCAAATAAATATATACTTTCCTCTGCTAATGGAACACTGAAGTAGGCCGAACAAAGATCAATTACTGTAAAGTATTTGGCATCAGGAGGGACATTCGTCAGTAGCGTGTGCGGGTTTGGTACCTCAGCTGGCAAATCCTCTACTATATCATTGATTGCTCGTAGGTCATTAACAAGACGCCATCTGTTTTTGTCTCCTTTGATCACAAGCATAATTGGGGTGTTACAATAACTAGTTGTTTATGTTAATACTCCTGCCTTCACTAAACTTTCAATAGTGTTTTTTTACACCTGCTTCAGCATCAGGACGCAAAGGGTATTGTGATTTTCTGGGCAGACGTGCATCTGGCTTAAGCTGTACTCACTGGGTTCGCTGATTTTATCAATCCTACATCTGAGTCATGTTGAGACCATGGTTCAGTTGGTACCTGACGCTCTACTTCCTAAAATAGTTCAGTGTCAGTAGTGTCTATCAATTCGGATGTTGTAGTCATCTGTGTCAATTTCTTTTGACTGATAACTACTTCCTGAGGAATTCCCATCAAGCTGGTTGCACACAAAATTTTGATGTAATTTTTGTCAGCTGAATGAAAAATCAACGGATGTTCTGTTGCTTCCCATTTGCTTTGTTCTGCCTTTTTCATCATTGGTCCTAGATCTTTTGCTTCCCAATTTTTTCCTACATATAAAGACATATGTGGCACAGAATCTGTTACATTGAACCATTTTTTCACAAATTCACATTCAGGTATATTTAGAGCTGCTCCCTGTTTACCTATTATAATGTGCTGTGAGATTATTTAAACTTTTTGTCCTTCAGTTTTTTCCTGCCATTTCTTTTCCATTTTTTCATCCTTTTCAGGATCATATATCATTGTACAATGAAATTCTGATTTTAGTAATTGTGCTTCTGGAATCTGTGCCTCAGTGAACTTTCCCCATTTATTAATTGTCTGTCTCACATCTTGTTCTATCTGTCCTATCCAATAAACATTTGCTTTTGGCTTTACAACTATCATTTGAGTTTCTATTCCTATTGTGTCTATATATACTCCTTCTGGAGAACACCAAATTTGTAGCCCCAGTTTACATAATGCATCTCTTCCTGACAAATTAACAGGAGTCTGATTTGACACAAGAATGGGCATTGTTACACTTTTATTTTTTTTGTTTGTAGACACACTGGAGCTGTCATTGGAATTGTCTTTGCGAATTTTCCAGACAAGGGGAGATATGAGGCATAATTTGAATTTACACAAGTATAAACAGCTCCTGTGTCTACCATCATTGGTGTGGTTTTTCCCTCTATTTCAATTTGCAAAATAGGTTCTTGATCAGCTTTAGTTGTTAAAATTGGAAGCTGACTCTCCCCTGCAGGATTCTCTGGGCACCCCTAATATCCTTGATTTGTACCTCCCCAAGGGTTTACTGGACCCTGTGATAGACCCTGGGTGGGCTGCTGCCAACTCTCCCCCCTTCCACCCCTAGGTGGCTGTTGCCATGGATTGGTGGGAAAGTAAATTTGGTTATGTCCGAATTGTCCACATCCCCAGCACATTCCTGGAGGACCAGTAGAAGGCTTGCCTCTTCCTCTCTGTTCGCTTTGTACTGGTTTTCTTTTCCATCCCATTGGCCCTGGCTGATGAGTATAGACATTAATGATGGGTACAGGGTTCTGGTGTGCATTTGGAGGGACTGCTGCGGGTGAGCTTGGCTGAATAACTGGTGGAGGAGCATTTACTGGAGACATCAATGTCATTTGTTCTGATTCTTCTTTCTTTATTGGAGCTTGAATCTTTTTCTTGTTCTTTTTTGTCAGCTCTTCAAGTTGTAACTGAGTTAATTTTCTCTGTAGCTCTTTCTCTTGGCTCTTTAGCTTCTGTTCATTTTTTCTGTATTGCTCTACTGCATGAGATACATGGTCACAGAACCCTTTGTGTGTTTTAGAGTTTAAGCCGACCACGTCTTCCAGCCTGCTCTTTACATCTTGTGGCATGGCATCAATCACAGCATTTCTAAACAATGTTGCCATTAATGGGTCTCCTTCTGGATTCCCTTCAGTTTCTTGCTTCCATCTTTTCAGCTGTCTCTGAACATATGTGGTTGGATTTTCTGTTTCCCCCAGCTGTTCTCCCTTTAATGATATAGGCTCCAGTCTGATCGGGTACTCAGCACGCAGTGCCTGCCACACTGCTGGACAGAGATCATCAAACACAGTTCCATCCATGTAGTGAGAGTCCACAGCTCTGTCCAAATTGGATGCTTGGAGAATTTCTTCCATCTTTGCTCCTCCCATAGTCTTTGCCAGAAGTGCTTTAATGTCCCCCACAGCTAAAAGTTTGCCCATTGTTTCTTCTTCAAACACATTAATCCACTTCCCAGCCCCCTCATGAATGTCTGGGAGGTGAGTGACAAGCCCCTCAAGGTCCTGTGTGGCGCAGGGGACATATTGTCCCTGTGTACCCTTAATTAAAATTGGGAGTTGTGCAGCCAGTGGTCTAAGTCTTCATTTTTCTCTTCCTTGTTCCCATGTTCTTTTATCAAATGATGACTCCTCACCTTCACTCACTTCCTCTCTGCTTTCTAATGGTTTACTTCTATCTCTCACCATTTTATTTGCATCTTCAATTAATTTTTCTGTTTGTTTAATTTTCCTTCCTATTTCTGCCTCCATAGCCTCTGCTTGTGCTTCAATCTCCTTATCTTCTCTCCTCATCCACTCTAACGTTTCCTTGTTTCCTGTTTTTCCTTCATAATTTGCTTTCATCATTTCTAATGCAGTGCGTGCCTGTTTATAACAATCTAAAGGTAAATATCCCTCACTCTTTTTATTTTGTAGCCTCTTTGGTCTTACATTTGGTTCTTTTTGTTTTTCTTCCAATTCTATTTGTCCTTCATTTGCATTTCTCCAGACACTTCTACAATACCCTTAAGTATTGGGAACTGTCCCTCTAGGGGCAGATATGGGGGTGGTTTAGAAAACAACTCTTCTTTTATCTTTGTCTTTTTGTCTGCCTCTTTTAGTATTTTTCTTGCCTGTTTTATACTTTTCAATGAGTCTTCTCCTTCCTTTTTGAACAAGGCTAGCACTTCCTTCTCTTTTCCCCTTTTTGCTTCTCTTTTTTCTCTCTTTTTACTGTTGCCTTTAGTTTTATGATTTTTTTAATCAGAGTTTCCATTTCCTCGCACAATGATACATCAAATGTCCCTTCCTTTGGCCATTTTGTCATAATTTTTTTTGTTCTCTGCTGCCATTTGTTTGAGAGCTTGTGTATCAGTTCTTTACACAATGGATATTTTAATCCTAATATTTCCACCGGAGTGGCTGCCATAATTTTTCCTATAATATGAAAATTTTTCCTATAATATGAAAATCCCCTTAATCTTTAAAGCTCAATATGTATTTTATACAACAATTTAACTTATTATTATTATTATTATTATTATTTTGTTCAAATAATATATTCTCCCCAACTTAATGTAATTATTTTAACCAATTTCTCCTATTTTCTTCTGTAACCTGCACTTTTAAGCCGAATATTTATTATAACTCTTGTGTGTGCACGTTTTCAGTATACAGTGAATTTATACTCTAAATTTTATTTATTTTTTTATTTATTCCTTTTAAATTGATATTAACAAAAACTAAACCTCTGCCTCAGGATGTTGGCCCTTTGCAAAATCAACATCACCTGCAAATGCTAAGAGACAGGAACCTTGGTCCATGCTGGCATGAGAAGAACCCCACTGAAAAACTGCCTCCATGTAGACTTTATAGAACACAGCACGCCCCCCAAAGGCAGTGCCATTACTTTGATTCTGCACCCCCAACATTGGCTCAGCAGTGATGAGATTTTGTTTCACATTCTTGCAAGGGAGTACAATGACATTGACCGGTTTCGGTCATCTCTTTTATTTAGTGTTTTAGAAAGAAGAGGGATTGTGGGTACTCCAACCAGGCAATTTGTTCAAATTTTACACACAGGGGGAAACCACTGGGTGACCGCAAACAACCTCTTTGCTGGAAATAATGAGGTTTGCATTTATGACAGCCTCTCAACAATGTTGGACAACAATACTGAACAGGCCTTATCATGGATGTTAAGGCCAAAGGAAGACCAATTTGTGGTCATGTTTCCTACTTTTCAGCAGCAAACCAATAGCAGCAACTGTGGCTTGCTTGCAATTGGATTTGCATATGCACTATGCAGCAACATTAGACCTGAGAACTGTCAGTTCCGTGAGGGTTGGCTGAGGGCAGAACTCAAGTGTTTCAGAAGAGGGAAGCCCGAATTCAAAATAGAGGCAAAATTGCGTAAACCAAAGTTGAGACAAACCACTGTCAGTGTCTAATGTGTGTGCAGGACAGCACACAATAAAGAAATAATGGTACAGTGTTCATTGTGCCATGCCTGGTTTCATCCCACCTGTTTAAAAATACCCTCAAATGCCATTTTTGGTGAGGATGACTGGCACTGCCAAAATTGTAATGAAGCATAACTACTCAACCACCAATGATTATGTGGACTGAAAGATCTCCAATGATGAACATAGAATGTAAATAATTTATATAAAGCTGCTCGTCTATGTACATTTTATGTTTCTGGGTCTCTGTGACCTTTGTTTATAGTTTTGTCTTGTTCCTATTTCCTCTACTCAAACTGGATTTCCTCTGTGTTGTGTTGGGGTTTTTTTTGGGTTTAATTGGCCCATTTTTGTTTAATCCTTGTGTACTGCAATTTAGAATATAATTATATATATATATATATATATATATATATATATATATATATTTTTTTTTTTTTTTTTTTTTTTTCCCCCTAAATCCTCTACATGCTTTGACTTCTATATTTACATTAAAGTTTATTTAAATCCAATAATGGATGTAAAAAGTACAGACAGAACCGCATGTTTTATCACTGTTTTGTAGTACCCCAAAATCCCAGAGTAAAATGTTTTTAAATTATTTATTGTATGACTTCTTGTACTTATTACAAAAAGTAATGGGCTACTTAAAGGCATGTAAGGTTGAATAATGTGACATATCTCCAAAATGCTGCAGTAAAATGGTTTGATATGAGGTATGCATACTGTACAGGACATCCCCTATAGAAACTGACTTTTTTTGTCCTCATTTGAAATGAGGTCTTTAAATGTGTATAAAGTAGAATAATGACATTTATCTCCAAAATGCAAATGGTTTGATATGACATACAGTGCCCTCCATAAGTA
Source organism: Spinibarbus caldwelli (assembly GCA_039654775.1). Classification (NCBI taxonomy): domain Eukaryota; kingdom Metazoa; phylum Chordata; class Actinopteri; order Cypriniformes; family Cyprinidae; genus Spinibarbus; species Spinibarbus caldwelli. The sequence goes on along the minus strand of CM077228.1, from coordinate 23,198,640 downwards.
TTGGAACAGAAAAGACAAAATTGCTCTGTTGGCTGTGGAGTCAAAACATTTGCAAATATGATTAAAAGATGAATATGAGACAAAACTACAGAATCCCACATTTTATTATTAGCCATTTCAACACATACAAGTTTTACCAAAGAGAAAGAACAGCACTTTTAGAGTTTATCCCACTCATTGATGGGAGCATAAGTATTGGGACAGTTGAACATAAGGCAGATATAAAAGATTAAAAGCTATTATTTAGTTGCAGATCCCTTGCGCACAATCACAGCAGTGAGTCTGTGACCCACAGACATCACCAGACTCTTGGTCTCATCCTTTGAAATACTTTTCCCAGCCTTTAATGCAGCCAATTCCAATTGTTGCTTGTTTTGGGGAGTTTCTGCCTTTACTCTCCTCTTCAGCTGGTGAAATTCATGTTCAATCGGATTTAAATCTGGAGATTGACTTGGGCAATCTAAGACTTTCCATTTCTTTGCCCTTATAAATTCCTTGACTGAACTGGCAGGGTGTTTTGGGTCATTGTCCTGATGCAATATGAAGCACTTCTGAATGAATCTGGTGGTATTTTCTTGAATATTGGTAGGCAAGATGGTTTTGTACCCTTCCAAATTCATTCTGCTACTGTCATCATACATTAAGTCATCAGTAAAGTTGAGAGGGCCTGTTCCAGAGACAGCCATACATGCCCATGCCATGACACCACCTCCACCATGCTTTACAGATGAGGCTGTATGCTTGGGATCTTTTGCAGTTCCCTTTTTTTCTCCACATTTTTGCTTTCCCATCACTTAGATGAAGGTTCATCTTTGTCTCATCGGTCCATAAACACAGTTCCAAAACTCTTCTGGCTCACCTTTGTGCTTTTTTGCAAACTCTAATCTTGCCTTTCTATTTTTGGTGCTGGTCAGAGGTTTGCATCTTGCTGTGTAGCATCTGTAATTCTGTGTCAAAGTCTCCTGAGGACAGTAGATTGTCAGAGCATCACCCCAGCTTTCTGGAAGTTGTTGGTGATTTTACAGACACGTCTTTTAGGGTTCATTTTCACAGCTTTTATGATTTGTCTGTCATCAACTACTGTTGTTTTCTCAGGCGATCAGGTAGTTGTTGGTTGCTGGTGTCGCTGGTGGTTTCAAAACTCTTGATTTCTCCATGCCCTTTGTTTTTGCTATAGCTCTAATTGACTTCCTCTTTTCTTTTAGCATCCAAATTGCTTGCTTTTCTCTCAAAGTCAGCTCCCTCATCTTCATCCTGGTTTGTGTGTGTCATCATCGAATGCAAGATTCAGAATGCAGAAGTAATGGATATAACTGATACGACACATTCCCTGCTTTTAATATCTGAAGAATGAATGCAACAGGTCACAGCTGATCACTTAGAAAGACCTGTGAGGCAACTGTTCCAATACTTATGCTCACATCAGATAGGGGGATGAAACTCTAAAAGTGCTGAACTTCTTAGCTGGTAAAACATCTATGTGTTGAATCACCCAATAATAAAATAATAATAATAATAATAAAATGTGACATTCTGTAGTTTTGTCTCATATTCATCTTTTAATCATATTTGTAAATGTCTTGACTCCACAGCCAACAGAGCAATTTTGTCTTTACTGTTCCAATACTTTTGGAGGGCACTGTATGTATTTGGGTCTCGAACAGACCCAAATAACTATAGAATCTTTACATTCCAAAGGAAAACTAAGATTCTCCTCCTGAGCATTTGCGAGTTGTAAAACTGATCAATGGTCAGTTCAGGCGCCCAATTGTCTCAAACGGTTCCTGTCCCGCTCTGCTTATCTTCTCAAGGGACACAGGAAGAGAGTGATTTAGGGAACATCCTCCAGATCTGCAAACACTAAGACAGTGATAACGTGACTGAAACCAAAACAGAACAAAGAACTTTTTGCCTGAAATATTCCAGCAACAGATGCTCCTGGCACCCATGACCATTTAACGCATAAATTGATAATCGAATCAACAAAGGAAGACTGATTTACAGCTCCACATCTGAGCTAGATCACCAGACCTCCACAGCCATGGTCTCTTGACCTCAGGACTGTCCTCCCCCTCTCTCTATGCATTCCAGAAAAACGCACGTTTCTTCTTTTGCAGACAAAGGAATATACGAATTCACCTAGACAATTTCAAAAGACAATCATTTAAAGTATAAAAAGGGCAACTATACTCCCAAATAATGTTTTATGTCCTCCATATGCTTGATGTTTATTGGAACCTATAATATTTTAATCTGTGCATTATAACCCCGTCTAGTAGATAAGGTTATTAAATGCACTCTGTGCATGCCAGATACTTGATGTTGGGTGAAAGCTTGTTTTTTTTTTTTGCAATATCTTGGTGTGAATGAAATGTTGATTTTCGGTATCATACGCATGATTACAACCCTTTTTAGAAGTATTAACAAAGCTTGCAGAGATGGTCTCCTAACATGATGGATGAAGCATTATGTTAATTTATGCATGAAGAGGAACAACATCTGATTGGGACAATTGCCCGTGGGACGGACCGACTCGGCTCGGTCAAAACTCCAATGTCCGAACAGATTCTGTGCTCTTTTGCTCTTGGCTTTTTTGCTCTTGGCTATTTCGCCTTTGTTTGATAGTGCTCCAAATTGCGCTCACTCACCACACCATCATGCGATTGTGCCAGCCCGAACTCAAAACACTTCGTTGAAGCTTCGTGACTACCGAGATCTTCAAAAGCCTAAAGCCGCACAAAGAACCTCTCAGAAGAACTCCAAGAAATCAACATCTGCGGTTAAGGCAACCTACTTCCGAAGCTCTCACATAACCAGGCAAACAACCAATCACCGCGAGGGCATTCCCAAAAAGATGTCATCCAACGACCGATCGACAGCCAATCAGAAGCGCCGGGGTTCCCTCAGTCAGAAAAGGAAAAGCCCACCCAGCTGTCAGCTCAACTCAAATGCAAGTAGAACAAACAAAATTTCTTGCTGAACTGGGCGAAATAATCTTAAGCAGTAACGATAAGCTAAAATCTTTGCTTTGTGATTTTTCTCAGGTTAAGGTTTAAAGAACTAGTAGCGAACGAGTACTAGAATTTTGGGACTTCCTTCAATTGCAGTAATTCTCATCCTTTGAAATGTATGTGTGTGTGTGTGTTTCAATGATTTAGGTGCATGTATTGTAGGTTAGTTTAATGTGTTAGAATAGCTCAAATAAACTCATGTTTCATTTATAAAGAAGTATTGTCTTGTGTTGTGTATTTTAAAGTTAAACATTTGCCCCGATCGTGTTACCTTGCTCAGTTAACAACATACCAGTTTTTTTGTATTATTATCGTTGGCCACGGAATAAAATAGAATTTGTAAGATACACTAAATCCTAGACGCTGGACAAATAGTTGAAGTGTAAGCTATAAATTTTGAATCAATTTTAATCAAATCGATTCCGAATCTTTAAGATTCAATTCCCTAAGAAGCTAAAAATTTGAGTTAATTTCTTACACATATGCATATTGTATGGGATGTCCCATATAAAAACTATTAGTATTTTCTACTTATTAAAAATGAGGTTTTTACATGTGTATAAAGTAGAAAGATGACATATATCTCAAAAATGCTGCAGTACAAATGTTTTATACGAGGTATGCATAGAGTATTGGGCGTCCCCTTTAGAAAATGACCATTAGTTTTTTCTACTTGTTAGAAATGAGGTCTTTATAGGCCTATGAAGTCAAATAATGTGAAATCTCAAAAATGCTGTAGTAAAATGTTTTCATATGAGGTATGCATACTGTATGGGATGTCCCCTGTAGAAACTGCCCATTCGGTTTCTCTACTTAAATGTGGTCTTTATAACCCTCTAAAGTGTAATAATGTGTCATATCTCAAAAACGCTGCAGTAAAATGGCTTTATAGGAGGTGTGCATATAGTATGGGGTGTCCTTTATAAGAACTGACCATTCATTTCTTCTGCTTATTAGAAATGAGTTCTTTATAGCCCTCTAAAGTGCAATAATGTCATATTATACCCATATCTCGAAAACGCTGCAGTAAAATGTTTTTATATGAGGTGTGCATATAGAATGGGACGTCCCATATACAAAGTGATTATTGATTTTCTCTACTTAGTAGAAATGGGGTCTTTATAACCCTCTAAATTATAATAATGTCCCATACCTCAAATGGTTTCATATGAGGTGTCCTCTATAAGAACTGACCATTCATTTCTTCTACTTATTAGAAATGGTGTCTTTATACCCCTCTAAATCGAATAATGTCCCATATCTCAAAAACGCTGCAGTAAAATGGTTTCATATGAGGTTTACATATAGTGTGGGACGTCCCGTTTAAGAACTGACCATTCATTTCTTCTACTTATTTGAAATGAGGTCTTTATAGCCCTCTAAAGTGTCATAATGTCCTATATCTCGAAAACGCTGCAGTAAAATGGTTTTACATGAGGTGTTATATGTACACCTCATATAAAACCATTTCAAAAGTATGGGATGTCCTCTATAAGAACTGACGGTTCATTTCTTCTACTTATTAGAAACAGGGTCTTAATACCCCTCTAAATTGATTAATGTCCCATATCTTGTTTTCTACGAATCTTGCAATGATTTGAAAGGTAGAAGAATATAGTAATAAAGAACCGTCAAAGACACCAATAAATCAGACGAATATTAAAGCAGATGCACAAAAAAAAAAAAATAAATAAAATTCATTATATCTCAATTCTGGGCATCTAGATGAAAAGCGCTCGTCCCCTCTGTGTTGTTCCTGCAATTATCATAATTATAGTAATACACGCGCACCCTAATTTCAATCGCGGCTGGCTTGACCGGAGTGCTATATCGCATAGTTTTACTCATTCCCGCAGCTTTCGACTTTAAAATAATGGATATTCACACATTTATTCAATAGCCTTTAGCATGTAGGTTTGATGAGTAAATAAATCCACACACAATATCAGATCAAATCAGTCATTTGAAAACAGCGTGAGTGATTGTACCGCGTCTTCTCTCTTTGACTTTCTCTTCAAACGGCATCGCATCATTGCATCTCCTCTGCTCTAAAGAGCTGCTGCACGCTGCGATAAGTCTTTTGCTCGCGTTTCGGTACAGTTGACATATAAAATACTTAAAAAAGCATATCACAATGTTAGTTTAAACGTTTGTGCTAGGCGCGTATCCAATCGTTTGTGCAGCGAGTGTAAGCTAAAGCGCGCTTTGCAGGACATGGAGTCACCAGCATGATCACTTGCATTTTTTTTCTTATAACAGTGGAAACAACCGTCATTTTTGCTCATAAAGGTAAGAGTAATACATCATTCAGGACTGTTAAGGGTCTACTTTTATGTGTGCACTCACAATATCAGCATAAGTTGTGCTTTTTTAGAAAGCAAACAGGATGCACTTTCTGCTTCACAAAAATTAACTGAAACTCAGCGAATATTCCATTTCCCCTGGCCCCGACACATTCATCATGGTAATTACTTGCTGGGGTTTTGCGGCAAGCTTTATTGCATGCGCTTTAACGCGGAACTCTTCCAGTTCTCGCTGCTGCTGGCGGGACACTAAACACCATCCGAGCCGCTCGACAGTCGCAGTAGCATTGTGTTTCCACCAGCACGGTAAATCCTTTATCACCATACTAATTGATGGATGTCTAAAATATAAAAAAAAGGAGGAAGACTAAAACAAGCCCGATGTCTGGCCCGCGTCTGAGCTATGACATGAAAAATTGTCCCGAAGCCGTAAATAAATCGGGGCCCGTCGGGCTTGGGCTGAAATACAGGGCTCTAAAGTGCAGCTTGTTGCGTTTACGTGGCAAAAATACACACGAAATGACATCAAAATGAGTATCCTCATAAGCATTGTCGGGTTTTTTCTTGAGTGAATGTAAACAGTTGCGAAAGAGAAAAGTTTCCAAAACGAAATTCAGGTCTTGCATTTAGGCTGAATTAAATAAATGATAATATTCAGTGATGTAATATGTTCTCTATGTGGAGTAAAGGTCACTGCACACTGGTCCGAAATATTTGCACGGTAAAAAAATAAATACGACCTCACGTTGTGTCAATCACGTTTACACACTGTCCCCGAAACTTTCGTCCGTCATAAAAAAAATTCGGATCAGGTTCAATTTTTCTGCATTTTCGCATCTGTAGCAAGCATTTTGATAGGAAATTATGACGAATATGAAAAAATGAAAAAAAAACGCATACGAAAATTTCGGACTCAGTGTGCAAGGACCTTCACGCCTGGCGCAGTTGCAGCTTGTATTTATTAATAAAACAAGAAAGCAAACAATAGCATTAATAGTCATTAATTTTAGTTAACATATGCTATGATAATTTGAACAGATTTTTATTCTTATTGCAAAATAATGGGACATTAAGTCATGAATATTGTCTCAAAAGTCATGGAAAAGTCATGAAAATTTATTGGTAAAAATGTGTACGAACCCTGGAGTGAGCCCTCTGCCTTCTGTAGGAGCTTTGCCTGGAACACCTGCAGCACCGCTATGGCATGCAGCGCGGAAGCTGTCTCACCAGCCGATGCATATGCCTTGTTAGCAAGGTGGGCGGTGGCCCTGCACGGCTTAGAAGGGAGGCCGATGTCCAAGCCCAGGGTCTTGGTCGCTGCAGGACACAGGTGTGCGGTGACGGTTTCCTCGACAGGGGGAGTGCGCACGTAACCGCGGGCCTCCGCTCCGTCCACGTACGTGAAAATGGCCTGCATGTCGGAGTGGATGCATGCCGATTGGGGCGCAGACCATGCCTTCACAAGCTGCTCGTGGACATCAGGGAAGAAAGGGACCGATGCCCTCCAGTCAGCTTGCTGGCTAGTCGATCTAAAATACCAGGAGTCAAGCTTACTCTTGGCAGGCTCCTCCGGAGGGCTCCAAGTAAGCTTGAGCTCCTGGACAGCTTTGGTCATGACCCTCACGAGCTCCTCCTGGAGGTCTGGGGGCCCCTCGCTGTCTGGACAATCATGCTCCGCTCCCGCCCAATCCTCTTTCTCCGAGGCCAAGATGGACATCGAGTCCTTGTCTTCTTCCTCCCGGCCGAACAACACGAAGTCTGCGATGTTCGCAAGAGAGTGGAAACAGTCCTCGGGGAAGGTGACTGGGGAATGGGGTGACTACTGAGGATGGCTGTGCGGCGATTTGATGCTCCCGCCTCCGGGAGGGGGAGGGTCCACCAGCAGCGTGCTGGCGGCAGTGGGCCTCACCCCAAACAAGCCACGAGCCACGTTGCGGATGCCCGCAGTCGGACTCCCCTAACGCCACCTCAGCGTAGGCCAAGCCCAGGCAGGCAACGCAGTGCTTGTGCTGATCTGGCGGTTCAATGGGTCCCACACAGGTCTTACAATATGGAGCCATTCTTCAGGTTGTTCAGAAGTAAAACAAGCAGGTGAAGGAGAAGATTCTGATGTAATTGGTGCATGCATCACATTTTATACTGCCTCTCAAGGTCGTCGATATTTTTATACAATGCAAACTTCGCAACAATTGGCCAGTTAATTGGACTGGCGTGAGCCAATAGGACTTCAGGAAAGGTTGGAAGGGAAGGAGTTCCCATAAGCGGAGAAAAGCTCCACGATGTCGAAGGAAGCTCGAGAGGGAACTGCATATGAATGAAAACTGCCTAATGCTACCGAATGAAATGTTGAGCCAGGAAGTGGTAAAGCACTGTGCAAGCTTTGGGAGTGCTGATGGAAGCAATCTACTGCATCTTTGCTGTGATCATAGTACTGAATATGATCCAGATGTAGTATTTGATAAAAATGTGATTTTTCTACCTACATTAAAGTGTTGAAAAAGAATGCTTGAAGCTAGAATAAAACAGATTTTTCTTTTGCTTAAAAGTAGAGGGTCTGTTCTTTATTTTGATGTACTGCACGTTCAGATATTCATACAACAAAATATTCTGGGGGCCATGAAATTTTAGTGAAAATCATCAAAAACCCTGTTGAAAAAAAAAACAGCATATGCTGGATAGGTATGTTTTGAAGCATGGCTGCTGGTTTGAGCTGGTTTAAGTTGGTCCTAAGCAACTAGCTCCTGCTCAGGACCAGTTTAGGACCAGCACATGACCAGCTTAAATCAGCTCAAACCAGCAGCCATGCTTCAAAACATATCTAACCAGCATATGCTGGATTTTTCAACAGGGGGAACACTGGCAGTGGCTGGCAACTTTTTAAAAAAAAAATGCTGGCAGGTGTAGCAAATTAGCTCAAAAAAGGAATTGTATATAAATAATTACAATTAATTATGATTAATTACAATTATTTATATCAGCTGACAGTAATAACTGTTGCAGAGTTAAATAGTCTCTGAGCATGGCAATTTGCATGGGGTTGCTATTAAAGAACTATTAAAGATTCTTAGAACACTAATATGTTGCATAGGTATCAACATGTAATATACACTGTCATTTAGATCATCCGAAGACGAATTGATAGAGATCAAACATGATATAAGTGAGGTAATATTAACTAGTGATCTATCATAAACATGCATAAAACAGGATACGGTACAAAAAGACAATATACACGAACAGTAACAAAATACACAATGACCTGAGGATCTGTGTGTTCGTTCAAAGAAAGGTTTTTCAAATAATTTATTAGAGAAGAGTCCATTTTTATGTGCATTACATGTCTCTTTCCTAAGGGAAAATGAGGTCTGCCCGCATTCCTTTGACCAATAAAACTAGTGTTATCAGATAGGTTGCCACGGCACCGGGGGGCCTGGAGTCATCACAGACATACTGGCACTCAGAATGTGAGGGGTCTGTGGTTAGTTGCTAACCTAATAACTAATTTGATTTGTTAAATCTGATGAACAAATGTGTGTCTGATTGGTCCAAATGCTACACAGAGAAAGAGTTAAGAGTAAACCATATGGATGGAACAATTGAGCATTCATCCTCTTCGTTTTGTACTTTGTAGACGGTCACTATCTGCTTCATTACATTGCAAAATGTATAGGTTGCAATACAGCAAAGCAGATTAAAACATCTCAAGGAATTACTCAAGGAGTTACTCAAGGAAGTGTAGTCAGTCCTATTTTATTCAACATTATGATTAATGATATGTTTAAGGATATAGGTTTAGGGATTCAACCAACCCTATATGCTGACGATGGGATTATATGGAAAAGAGGTAAAAATAGTAAGTATGTTAATAATAAAATTAAGGAAGCAATCAAAAATGTTGAAAATTGGTCTTATAACTGGGGTGTTAAAATATCACAAACAAAATCAAGTTATGATATTCACAAAAAAGAAAAAATTACGAAACAAGCTTGACATTGTATAATGAAAAGATCTAAATATTTGGTATTGTGGCTGGATAAAAACTATACATGGATAAAGTGGATTGAAAACTTTGAAACAAAGTGCAAAAAATTATTTAATTAGATGCATTACAGGAATGGAGTGGGAGGCTCTTTTAAGCATATATTGAGCACTGATGAGGTATATGTTAGACTGGTTGTATTGTATATGGAGCTCAAATTAATTTAGAGAAATTATACAGAATGCAACATATTGCATTAAGAATTAGTATAGGAGCAATGAAAACTACTCCGATTAATGCACTGTTGGTGGAATGCAATGAAATGCCATTATATTTAAGACATATTAAGCTAGCTCTAAGATGAGAAAAACTTTGCTTCGTCAGTGATTAAAAAATTTTGGGAATATGAAAAATATATAAACAAAGGTTTTGGTTGGAATAGATGTAAGAAAATTGAAGAATATGGAATAAATAAATTTAAGTTTATTTCAGGAAATATCATAAGTATAATTCCACCATGGATATTCCCAGAACCTAAGGTTAATATAGACATAACTGAAAAGAAAAAGGAATGGTTAGAGAATGGAAATGACAATATCCACTATGGATACTTAGAAATGTATATTGATGGATCTAAAGATTTAGGAAATGGACATGGTGTTGGCATTGCTATTCCAGAATTTAAAGAAAACATTAGTAAAATAATTTCTAATAATGTAGCTATATACACAGCAGAGCTTGTTGCAATATCTCTGGGTTTACAATGGGTGGAGGAAGTCAAACCAGACCAAGTTGTATTTTATTCAGACTCAGCAGCAGCTTTACAGGGTATTAATACCAGCCAAACAACCAGAAATGACATTTTAATAGAGATATACACTGCACTACTAAGCCTAGAAAGATTACAAAAAGATGTTCAATTTTGTTGGATACCAGCACACATAGGAATTCAAGGTAATGAAATATCTGACAAATTATCAAAAAAAAAAAAAAAAAAAGCATTGAATCATATCAATGCTGTTTCATGCATTCAGAGTTATTTACACTGTTAAAGAGTTGAATGTCTCTAAAGAAGTGTGTTTTTGGTTGTGCGGGAAAGATAACCTTGTTCAGCTTCCCGAGGATCCAAGCGTTACGTAAACAGTGGACGCATTTTGTTTTTCCGGGGCAGCAACATAGTTTCTCATGTGTGTTTGTTGACGAACGTTTTATAAACAAGGCCCAGTTCGACGCTGGATTTGCACATCGTTTAATACTGAAAGATGGAGAGGTCCCAGCTATAAACGATCTCGGTCATGATTCAGAACTGCAGATGGTAAGTGAAACGGCATCAAATGTCTGTGTTTTGTTGGCAATCGGCGCAAGTGCTCGTCATTCTTTAGCTCCGCCCACACGGCACACCTCCAGGAGCTCGGCTTTTTTCAGAGAGAATCGTAAAGTTGTATCTTTCTTTTATAAATATGATAAAACTAAAGACTTTTTGGAGATATGAAGGATGCAATACTACTCTATAGGTACTCAAGATTAACATGAGATTGGGTGAAACTGTGTGTGTTATGCCCCCTTTAATACTACGTACAGTTTTGAAGCCACCTAGTGGATAAAAACAGTGCCGTTTTAAAATGTACAAATCATTCAGACAATAATTAAATAGAAGAAGAAATGTCGCAAATCTGTAAGCTTTACTTTTACTGTTTCAGTGAGTGTACTTAATAAACAATAAAATAATTGTGGGCAATCATGTTAAAAGAGGTACAGATAAAATGTGTTAGATTGTTTACAGTTGCTGGTTTGCGAAGGCAATACTCCACTATTCACTGCAAGGCAGGGCCACAAAATTATCCTGCTTAGGGCCCCCAGATGTACAGGGCCGGCGCTGCTTATAAGTAAATGAGTAAAGTGAACACAGATAGATGTGATGTTTGTAAATGCAAAGAAAATGTAGAGCATGTTAAACTGTAGGAAATATGAGGAAGAAAGGAAAAAAAAGAAAAACCTTAAAGAATGTATAATCAAATTAGGAAGAAAATGGGATATTAAAGGAATTTTAGGAATAGATCATTCTCAAAGGGAAGTTGTTTAGGCACTAATGAATTTTTTTTTTTTTTTTTTGCACGAAACTGGTTTTATTAGAATAATATAAAATGAGATCAATGAAGCCATGATTTTACACACTCTAATATAGTAGGTGGCGGTATGCACCTTTAATGTTAGTCTGTAACTCGCCAAAAAACTAAAAGAAGAAGAACGTATGAAGGGAAAGCAGCAGAATTCAAGCAGAAGAACGGGACTTTTATTTTGATTTGGTGATATGACGTCATAAAGCTGCGCCGCGTCCAAGCATCTGTTGTGAATCTGCTGCAGAAAGGTTTGTTTCTCATAGCAATTAAGGTGTTTAAATCAATAAAAAATGTTCTGTCAGCTCTACAGAGTTTGCAAGCTATGTGAAATAAATAAAATATTATTGAATGTAACACTGTATTGCTTCATCTAACAATAAGAAACTTTTTTTTCTTTTTGTAAGTGCATCCACATCCACAAATGAGTAAAAGAAAAGATGCTTTGCCTGATGTTGCCAATCAGTGTATAGGCTAGTAAACATGAATTAGGTCATTGGCAAGTAGTGATGCAAAAACAGAATTACATTGACTGATTCTCTTACCAGAGCACTGACTGCTGAACTAGGGAGCTGATTGAGACACACAGTTTACATTTACATTTCTTTCTGTTAATTGTCCTTATCTTAAACAAGACAAAGTATCCAAACACAGAAAAACTTCTACTGAAGCAACGTGACATACTATTATTAAGATGTCATTCATGAAAGAGGAAAGTGAAGATTGAAGTATTGATCATCAAGTACACAAACAGGTTGGTGTCATTCTCAAAGCTGAACCTAGTCATTTGATCCTTATTAAAATGTCGACCTTTACAGAAGAGTAGTACACAATGTGAATAAAAATGTCTTCGTGTCTTATAATAAAGTATCTTAGATCATTCCTGAACCTGAGTCCTAAGTTTTTTCCCCCTCACTTTCTCTCCGATTCATTCTTTTTCAAAAAATTTCTTCTCTTCAGAACCTTTTTTCTCTCATCAAAAGCTTAAAAATAGTTTAAAAATGATGACCAGCTAACATTAGCATGCGGTACCAACCTCAGTCTCCAGTGGCCTGTAGAACGAAGCGAGATAAACAAAAATAGGCTAAGAGTAGGTTTAGAGTTGACAAAACCAAACAAATCCAACCAGGGGCCTGTTCTTCATATGTCGCTAACTCAGTTAGCTGGATTTGATTGTTGGCGATTTCACTTGATCTTGAATCATTTCGTTCTTCGAAGCTCATCCCGGAGTTGCTGTCATAGCAACAGGTCCACCTGCTCGGGAGCAGGCTTATTTCATGTAAACAGGATTAGATTGCATTTTTTTTAGCAGAATTGATTCTTAATATCTGCCGCAGCCACCGCTACTTTACAAGACTACCCTACTGGTCCAGGGACAATAATTTAAAATAGTAATAATTAAACAATTAATTTGAAAATAATATAATAATGTTGTATAGCCTATAATACTATAGACAGCCAGTTTTACTCATTGAAAGATTTATTAGTGATGAAACAATTACTTTATAATTGTGCCCTTCAGAGGGCGATATCCCGTTTGGAACGCACGGTTAATCTGAGCCGTGCATTAATTTGAGTGGTGACACATATTATGGGAGTGGCTTGATGAAACGCAGGAGATTTAGATAACTTGATCTTGACCTTTAAGAAACTTTAATTAATGCTGTCACGTAACAAATCTGCTTCAAAGATAAAATTAAATGAATTGCTAATTACAACATTGAAATAAAAAAGTAAAGCCTGTACAAATACTAGAAATCGTGAATATAAATATTTGGGAATCATGTAAAAAAAAATTACGAATAAATTAAAAACGGTGCACATTTCATTTATCTATTATAACATTTATGTAGTTTTGTTTGCTTGGCTGTTTCCTTATAAAAGTCCAGAAATTTGTCATTTTTCGTCAGCTGTCTTTTTTTAATTATATGATGTCATTACGTGGCTGTCTTGCTGATCGTGGTTTCGAGTGTCGATACATAGATCCTTTTAAACCAACCCATGAACACGCAATTATCTCAGATAACTCAATCCAGCCATACTAATCATCAACAACAGGTGCGTTCGAAGAACCGAATTAGCCAGATCATGATTAGCGCAATGATATAATCTTGGATGTGTCATTTGATCTCGGATGTAATAAGCGACGTACGAAGAACGGCCCCTGGTTTAGATCAAGATCAGCAGGCTCACAAAGCTCAATATAAACGTTCAGAGTTTGAGCCAGAGTTTGTAATTAACTCTGGAGTGTGTGCACCTGAAAGCGTGACACGTGCAGCAAACAGCCAATCACACGGAACATGGAGAGAATCAGCAAAGCGTCAGTTGGATTCAGTTCTCGCGAGAGTCAGCGCAATTCACTTTTCTGAAGATTAAAAGATGTCGTTATTAAAAATACATTTAAATGCATTACAAGGCAGGAATAAACACTTATGCTGCAGTAAAAGTTTGATATATGACTATGCAAAGGAATCAACTGAATTTAATTTATAATTTCACACAGAGCTAAAAAGAAAAACATAAGTTTAGTAATTTTAAAAGTTGGATATATTAAAGCTTATCTATATTTATTTATATTTAAATTTAATTTAAATGCAATGCTTAAAATTAATTGCCACTTCATATAATAATTATATAATATTAATTATAAACAATTATATATAATACAATATAAATATAATAAATAAGTAGCCACGAAAGTCAGGCAATTTTGTCTCTAAAATTCTTTGCCTGTAAACTGCTTTCATTTGGAGTGAGAGATATGGGGGAATGGCTTCATTGCACCAGATAAACATCACTTTGCTCACAGCTGATTGGTCCAGTTTGGGTTTGTGATCTCTAACCCAGAATAAAACCTGCTCCAGAGCAGGGTACCTGTGTAGCGTAAGTTACCATGGTGACGAAACCCGCTCAAAACCAACCCACCTTCTTGAGGCCAAAAACTCAGTTTTGCTCAAACTAAACGCAAACTTACCTGGGTAAAAACTGAAACCGACTTTGTGCTACAGTCCACAGGTGCCACCGTAATATGAATGCTTACGCTGCTTTCTCAGTTGATTTATCCTTGAATAAGTTAACAAAATTTTTGCACACTGTAATCAAGACAAAATCAGATTACATATGTTTCATATGGCATTTGTTATCAAGTTTCTGGAACTGGAATTATTTTTAGTTGTATATTGCGCTTTTTATAATTGTTGGTCTATCTAAACATACGCTAAACAGTTGCAGTGCTTCTCGCTCTCCTGTTTGCCTAGTGATACGTTATGGAAATTTTGAAAAATGATTGGGGAAACATGGAGAAATTCTTAAAATGTCTATGTAGTGTTTGGTGTACATCTAGTAATGTTGATTTTCTTGTAAGTAAACGAACAAAAAAATCTGAGGAATTATGCTGCCTTCACATGCTATCAGAATTATTGTAAATACAAGCTTCCTAGACAGAAATTGGACATGAACGGCCTTAGAGATGCCTTATATGTTCAATTTCCGACTAGGAAACTTGTATTTACGATACTTCCGATAGCACGTGAAGGCACCATTAGACTCAGGAAGGATCTAAGACAGGATCTAAGATTTGTTTTTCTTAAACACCTTATTTATTTTTCTCCACATTGCAGTTCAAGGCTTCTACTGAAATGAATAGTATTTTTGAAGAATCTTATACAAGTGTCCTAATTTAAGCGGTCTCATGTTGAGATGACATGACCAGACAAATACTAATGCTTTTTTAAGTGCAGCTGAGAAGCTCTTGCTTCCAAGAAGGACATTCGTTGTTATAGCGTGATGCATCAAATTAGGAAAAGTAGTACAGTTGTAGCCTAAACAAAACAATTATTTTGAGTAAAATAATAATATTTAATAATCAATGAGCATTTTATAGAACATAGATTTCTTTGCAAATTGATTATATTTGATGCCATAAAACTGTTTATGTATTTATTTATTTATTTTTAATTTACTACAAGTTAATCTCGACCCATTTATAAAGTGTTTAAACTATGAAACTTAAAAGGATCTCTTACCCTTTGGTGGATGTCATTAGCATTATGGCCTTCATCTATCGTTTCCATTGATATAAATAGCTGATTTTTAGGGGTCCAAGCACTATATAACCCTATTATGTTTGTACCGATTTTCTTTCTTTTGCTGTTCTTTAGTTTTCTTCCGTAAAAGTTTCTGGGAATCAGAGACCATATATCGTAGAAACTCCAAACTTGGCAGGATGGTCCCAAACGTGCATCGCTACTCAGGTGCATATACATATATCCATTCACTATAACAGTGGTTCCCAATCCTGGTGTTGGAGTACTTCCAACACTGCATTTTTGATGTATCTTGCACACTCAGTGGCTAGAGAATACCCATAATTCACTGTAAGAGTTGCGCCATCTCTGCCTGTCTCTGGCCGACATGAAGGACGCCGACAAAGTTCGGTTACTCAACACCCCCATGTCCCAGATCGGCTTCTTCAGCGATGCATTCAAGAACTTTGCCCAGCAGTTCTTGGCTGCACAGAAGCAGACCGAGGCGATCAAACACATCCTGCCCCGACGGGCAGCTGCTACCTCCACCCATCCGCTGGCCACAGCGCCTCAGTTTGCTCATCGCCAAGCGTGGTCCCCTGCCTCCACCCTCGCTCCCGCGCTGCAGCCGCAGCAGCCTCCTGCCAAGCAGCGCCGTGGAGCCGGTCGCAGGGCAGCTGGCGGTAAGCGGAATAGCAAGTGGCCCTGAGACGGGTGACCTAGAGATGGAGGGAGCTGTTCTTCGGGAGATGGTGAACACACCACTCCCTCCCCTGGAGGAGGACCGGGTGGAGAATGTTTTGTTTTGTCCCGCCGGGTGCCCAAAATCTCAACAAAAGAGCAGTTTCCTCTATCTCTGGGTCCCAAGAGGGCACAGAGAGTTGTGGACGGGTCGAACCCGCTATCAAAGGCCCTTCTCACGAACTCTCTGCCCAACCGTAGAACCAGGTAAGTGTTGCACCACACACTCAAATCCCGCTTCGCCCAAGAAATGCCCGAGCCCTGGCCTATACCCGAAGGGGTACTGGATTCTTGCACAGGGCAGCATGCTTGGCGCTTTGGTAGGGATTCCCAATTTCGTTGATATCGATGTGACCAACTGAAAGGGAATGAGGGTTACATACGTAACTGAGATGTTTCAAATGATTATTAAATGGCAAGCAGAAACTATGCAAAAGCAGCAGTCCTTCTGGTGCACACAGTGTCCGAATTCACTCATTCGTGAATCGTTTTCATTTACTCCTTCAAGTTAAATGAATTAGTGACCTAATGTAGGGAACAGTGAATGAGGGTATGGAGGGCGATTTCGGATACAGCCCATGTCTCATCATAAATGTGCAGTGTTGGTGGTTATTCAGTGTAACCACTGTATTATGTGACGGTCCTGTGTGCGTTCTCTAAAACCCCCCTTGCATTTGGAAGATGGTTGATTCCATAAGTGGTTTCATCACGCACACCTGGCTTCCCCATCGTCCTGTCCTTTAAAAGGAGCCATTTCACTACTTGTTGTGGGTCCCTTTGTTTGGTTTACTTTATTTGCTTCTGTTGCTCTTATTTTTCTTTGTTATATTTTTGCACCAGGGCCACAGTACATTACATATCATGCATACACCTTACTCTACATAACTGATTTTACTGACGGTAATATTAGTATTCGTTTGTTTTTCTATTTTGTAAATAAATCTTGAGTTATTTTCAATATCCGCGTGTGTCCCTTTCTTTGTTGCGGCCTTTTAGGAGCCATAGGTCGTAACAATTATAATAAGGTTATTGAAGTTTTGGATCAGTAATCTGGAACCCAAAGGGCTAGAGACAAAAATATTTTTCCCTGAAACTTTGAGTTAAAGGGATAGTTCACCCAAAATTTTAAATTCAATAATTTACTCACTCATGTTCTGTTGAACACAAAATAATTTAAGACAGAGCTCTTCAACTCCGGCCCTGAAGAGGCACTGTCTTACAGAGTTCATCTTCAACTCTGATCAAACTCACCTGCCGGTAACTTCTTAGTCCCAGGCTGCGTTCCACTTCCTTTTTTTTTTAATGCCCTTCACTTGCTAACTTACCTTCGTCTTGTTGACTTAGATGATTACATTGCACGAGTGCCCACTACAGGCGGAACCCTTGAAGTGGGCTATACTGGAACATCCTATGTCCTTGATCACTCGGAATCTGCTATGGAGTTAATTTATTATTTATATTTTTTCGCTTTCAAATTTTTTGATGCAGAATTCTATATAAATACAGGTATGACTGGACAGTTTTAAATATTTAAAGGATTAAATTATATATTTTAGAATTGTTTGGGGTGGGGGTAAATTAAATGTGATTTGTGGTAATATCACGGTTGTGTTGCATTGTGGTATATGGAGCTGCCTGAAGTGTACATATGAAGTAGACTTACTCCCTTGGTCAGGGATAAAATAAATAAGTAAATAAATAAATAAAAAAAATAATAAAAAAAAAAAACGGTTATTTGAAATAGTAAAAATCTTTCAAAAATTTTTGTGTTTTTGCTGTACTTTGGATCAAATACATGCAGGCTTGATGAGCAGAAGAGACTTCTTTAAAAAAACAATAAAAATTTTACTGTTCAAAAATGTTTGACTGGTAGTGTATATTGTGAATAAAATTGTTTATCCAAAAATAACACATCACTTTCCTTTATTTTGTTTCTTATCCATATTATATACTTACAAAAGGAGATGTTAGGCAGAATGATGTGTCATTCAGTTACTTTTTCATATAGTAATTAAATGGTAAATAAGAAGGTTTCTGTGTGTCATCTCATTTTGTGTGCCAAATATATTTATTTGTATAAATTAATTGTATAATAATTGTAATTATATAATATGATTTCCAAAAGCTGAAGTGATTAGTCTACCTTTTATTTATTTGTTAGAATATATATAACAGTATTTTAACTAATTGCAAGAGCTGAATAATCAATCAAATTCTATTGATTAATCAGTGAAATAATTGGTGATTTGTAGATTAATCGTTCTAATAATCGTTAGATTAATCGATTATCAAAATAATCGTTTGTTGCAGCCCTACACCGGGGTTTACACACCTACTCTTTATGAGAAGTGCCATGGGATTTTTAATGACCACAGAGAGTCAGGACCTCGGTTTAACATCTCATCCGAAGGACGGTGCTTTTTACAGTGTAGTGTCCCCGTCACTATACTGGGGCATTAGGACCCACACAGACTGGAGGGTGAGCACCCCCTGCTGGCCTCACTAACACCTCTTCCAGCAGCAACCTAGTTTTCCAAGGAGGTCTCCAACAACACAGTACCATTCTGTTTTGAAAGGGCAATATTTTTAATGAGGAATTAGAAATTCACACAAAAATACTCTGCTATTTGGTAACAAACACTTGAACACTTGGCCTTTTAAAAATTAAGAATCTGATAGAACATTTTTAAGAATTAAAATCTAAAAGGACATTAAGATATCTTTAATACTTCTTGAGTTATGGGGAGGTGGGGAGGTGTGGGGAGGTGGGGGGACCACTTGAAATATGCTTTTTTTTTTTTTTTTTTGTACTGTGACTATTAGCTTATAATGCAACAAAAATTGCTAAAGTCATCTGATTTTAAATCTACCCATTTTAGTGTAAAAATAAAAGTATACTGCCATCTTTCCAAGTTATTTCCCCCCTCCTGCAGAATTCATTTCCAACACCGCTCCAAAATACTTGCCTTTTCAAGAAATCCAGAAAAACTTTATTAGATTGAGTCTCCATGCCAGATATGTAAGATGTAGCCCTGGATGGCAGCTCCTCTCAGAAAATAACAGTTTTGGTATCCAGACAACTAGTCTCCTGGGTTTTCTAATACCCTAAACCTATTAACAGCAAGTATTGACAGGTACCCAAAATTGTATTAACCCTTGCGCATCAATTAAAAAAAAAGTTACTC
This sequence comes from Spinibarbus caldwelli, assembly GCA_039654775.1. Classification (NCBI taxonomy): domain Eukaryota; kingdom Metazoa; phylum Chordata; class Actinopteri; order Cypriniformes; family Cyprinidae; genus Spinibarbus; species Spinibarbus caldwelli. Next base: position 23,179,279 of record CM077228.1, on the reverse strand, counting down.
TGTGGTCCTCAGAAGACAAAAACGCAAAAGAAGCTTCCTAGGCAAGATTGAGCAAACAAATGTACAAGTTAACATTCTAAACAATTAACATGCTAAGATAACTGTTAATATGAATTGTTTAATCTGATATAATGCCACATTAGAAAGAGTGGCAAATGGTTAGCATCCTAACCAATTAGCTAGCATGCTAAGCTAACTAAAATAAGTTTCAAAACACAGGCAAAATCAATTGTTATGATGTATGAGGTGTGCAAATCAGTCCAAACATCATTTGATCAGATTTTGGACAAAATTTGTAGAAGTAGTGAGAAAAAAAACTTCAAAATGGCCAACAAACATATTGACGCAGAAAAAAATAAAAATAATTGGACAATGTTTTCAAAAGTTATAAATATTTTTGCAAAATGAAAATACTAAAGTGTTAGTTCACCCAAAAATGAAAATTAGTCCATGTTTTACTCACCCTAAAGGCATCCTAGGTGTATATGTATACGTGTACGTGTATATGAAACATTCCGGTGGATGACGTAGGACGTATGTGTCACGTAAGCGACGGAGATTCATGACGAACGCGGAAGCGCAACGGAGAGAAAACAAAACAAAATGCCGGTCACGAATTAGAAGCACAAAACAAGGATTTGTAAAGAAAAATGTCAGAGGATTTCGATATAAGAGACCGGTTTTCCTCTGGTAAAGTAAGGAAACTTTGCTTCCTTTGCTCCTATAAACAAACGTTGGTTTTTGCGAGACTCACAGGCACATGCGCTGCACCTACTTCATCCACCGGAAAGACAGTCTCTTGTGAACGCACATACGACAGATAGCGGAAGTTACACAAAACTGTTTATATCATTTTAAATATGGATTTTTTTTATTTTTATTTTTTTTTTACAAAAACGCATTGATTTGGTACAGGAGGCCTTTATTCACCCCCCAGAGCCATGTGCGCTTTATTTGACTACATTTGCACTGTTGAACACTACCACCTGCCCATGTCATTATAGAGCTTGAAAGAGCCAGGACCATTTTTAATATAACTCTGATTGGATTCATCTGAAAGAAGAAAGTGATATACACCTAGGATGCCTTGAGGGTGAGTAAAACATGGACTAATTTTCATTTTTGGGTGAACTAACCCTTTAAGCCTCTGTAACACCAGGTGGTGCTGTTCAATCTTGCCAGGAACCTCCAGAACATGCTGTTGATGATCCAAAAAATTTTTTTTTCCCATTTTTAGTGCTATGTCAAATGGTTTAAAATATATTGCAATTTATGACAAATTTTAAAATGGTGGGCAGACGGTTCATCCGAAATGACCCAGAGAAACCAAAATCATAATTTTTGTACTGTATAATCATAATCTGTTCAAAAGTTATAAGCAAAATGTCCATTGAGGAAATACTCTCCAGCATGAAAAGAGTAATCAGGTGAAGTCATTTTTATTTTTGTAGAAAAAAAAGGGTTCAAAAGTTTGAAAATTTAATTGGTGAACTGCTGGTGGTGCTGTAGAGTTTTTAATGTCACAATGGACAATTTGCAGTACAATTTGCATTGGAATTTAATAACATACATTTGCTTAACTGTAAACCTGAGATTTGAAAATGCTTTTTTGAATCTGGTGAAGAGGTTTTGGGAAGGACCATTTTGTGCAAATTAGTCAAAATTTACTTGTATATTTATTAAAGTCATGAATAAGGCCCATTGAATGAAAAGGTGGAAAGATCACAAGAAAATAAAATGTAAAAAATTAAAAAAAAAAAAAAAAAAAAATCTGATTTAAAATGTAGTTGTTGTTTACTGTATGCTAATGACATTTATTTTTGCCATTGCTAATCTATCTTAAATTCTGGGTAAACCAATACTAAAAGTGTTATGAGTTTATCACATCATAGAAAAAAGTGTTTTTAAGCACTAAAAAACACAGTAAACAAAAACACAGTAAACAAAATGTGTTCTCAAAATCTTGATGCTGAAGGCGTGTCTGCTATCTACGCTGGATCCATGCCCACTTGAGGTGATGCTGATGCTAATTTTCTCTAATTATTGTAGTGTTAGGGGGCTGTGCTAGGTAGCTCCAGTGTGTCATCGAGACATGATTTCAGGCCCACCCAAAAACTCCTGAACACGAAAATGGTGAAAAAATGTTTAACAGTCTAACTCCACAATTCAGTTCTGCATAGTTTACAGTCTTTGTAGCATGTTTTCAATTATACATGTCTAACATTTCTAATGTGTTTAGAAACAATTCTCTGAATTGCCTTTGCACAGACTTTAAAGACATTTGATGATGGTCAGGTGGAAACTCATAGTGACCACAAACACACACTATCACATTTGTGGACCTGGACCACAAAACCAGTCTTAAGTAACACGGGAATATTTGTAGCAGTAGCCAAAAATGCATTGTGTAGGTCAAAATTATAGATTTTTCTTTTATGCCAAAAATCATTAGGAAATTATGTAAAGATCATATGAATATATTTGGTAAATTTCCTACCACAAATATATCAAAACTTAATTTTATATTAGTAATATGCATTGCTAAGGACTTCATTTGTACAGCTTTAAACCCGATTTTCTCAATATTTTGATTTTTTTTTTGCACCCTCAGATTCCAGATTTTCAAAAAGTATCTCGGACAAATATTGTCCTATCCTAATAAACCATACATCAATGGAAAGCTTATTTATTCAGCTTTCAGATTATGTATAAATCTCAATTTCGAAAAATTTACCCCTATGACTGGTTTTGTGGTCCATAGTCACATTAAATACAGCACATTTACTAGCACACTGCAACATGTTACCTTTGGTGTTTTAAAGCAAAATTAAATAACAGTAAAAAAAATTCAGGAAAAATATGCATGAACAAAATCAAGAGTAAAAAACTGCATCTGCACTCATATCACAGCTGGGAATTCTAAACAGAATCTCACGTATTAAATGTTCCAAAAAATGGCAATTACTTGTAGTATGTAATTAGACAAAATGTATTTAAACGTATTCCACCAAGAATTTAACTCTGGATACAGCTGTTTGTCTCTACATTTCTATGCACTTTTGTCATTTTAGACACTGAATGGGAATAGGACTCTTATTATGGTCTCACGATGTGACGTCTCATCGCTGCGACGCGTTCCTGCATCTGTTGTGATTCGGCTGAAGAGAGGTTTGTTCAGAAGCATTTAAAGTATTTAAATCGATGCAAACCTTGCAATTAAAAAAACTAGAAATTTCAAGTGATGCATTATTGTATAATGTAACATTGTAATGCGTTATTTAACGTTAATGGACGTTATTTCGTGTGAATAAAGCGCCACTCACGAGTAACAGAAAAGGTGCGTCTCATTTTCGCTCCCTATATCGTGAATCAGTTTGTCGTAAACACGATTTCGGTCACTGTCAAACAGTGATGCGAGAAACTGAGCTTAAACGCCAAGTCAGTTGTTTAGTGAAATGATTCATTGATTAGGGTCGCTCGAATCACCGCACTTTGACGAGACCTGCTGCTCAAAACAATGTAAATGAAACGAGAACAACAAACAGCTTTTACAATCCAACCGCAAACTCTTTGATGAATCCATTAAATATGATCTATGAATCATTAAATACCAAACATGCATTATAAATGGCTCAGTAGGAACCTTCTATATAATTTGTGTTCTTTTATAAATGCTAGTTTTGAGTGTTTTTGTGTAACGTTAGTTGTTTTTTTGGCCAAGACCAAATATCACTTTGACCAATTTCGTACCATTGCACTGACTAATGAACTAGGGATCTGATTGAGAAGCACACAGAGAATTAGTTTGTATTTATTTGTCTTTCTGTTAATTATTTTAATCTTAAACATGACAGAGTGTCCAAACACACCGAAAAACTCCACAATGGCGTTTATTAAAGAGGAATGTGAAGACATTAAGATTGAAGAAGCATTCAAGGTGAAACAAGAAGATACTGAGGAACAAACAGGTTGGTTTTTATTCTCAAAGCTGAACTCAGTCATATGATCCTTATTAAAATATGTCAACATATACTGAAATGACTGGTGTTTTTGAAGAATGTTATATGAATGGCCTAACATTAATTTTTACAACATGTAACAAATTTAAAATAGTATGGAAGTAACCTTGTGTATTTGCTTTCATATTTCAGGTAGAAAATTTTCTCTCATTTTTTTTTTTTTCATACCTAATGGCAGGAGATATTATCCCATGATTGACAGATCTCGAGTGAACGCGCTCTGACTCATAACTCTGGCGCTTGTGGAAGAAAATGGACCGTGCTCTTCGGATCACATTCAGTGGAGAATTAATAGAAATTATATTCTGTATAAAGAACATGTGAGAATAACCAATGATAACAAGAACTCAGCGTCCTCTTCTCTCTCAGAATACTCTTCTTCAGTGTTTGTTTACACTGGTTTTCGAAACAGCGCCTCTGCACCACCAATCTCACCCTTTTGTGCAACAGCAGCTGCTCCGGGCACGTGACCTTAGCTCAAATCTAATTGGACGGCCCGTTTCTTCACGGAGGGACAGGGGGGAAAAAATCATCACAGGACTTTTCGCGCCGCAAATGATCGCGCCTGGTGTGATAGGATCTATTGGTTCGATTTAAAAGCGTCAACGCGCTGAGTTTTCGTGTTCAGTGTGAAAAGGCCTTTAGTCTGACACTGAGACAAGAGAGAGTACAAATGTGATTGAGACCAAGACCTTCCAAAATGGTCTTAAATGGTCATGAAACCCCAAACTACTTTTTCTGAGATTTTAGCAGAGGTGTTTGTGTTGCACATGATAGAAGACAACGTTAGCATCCGTTAATTTTAATTGTTGGAGAAAACTGGTTAATTTTAAGCTATTTTGCGCTATTTTCATCTTCTGGGTTTAAATTTTCATGGATCGGAGGAGAGTGTTTGTTTTTACTTTGCAATTAGAGTTCGGCACAAACGCGAATCATTCATTCACTGAGTGTAACCGTTTTTACAGCTCCTTGACACAACCCATCAAAAGGCTTATATTGACGCCATAGAATAAGCCTTAAAAGTTTAGAGGTGCAACAGAGTGATCATATGTTTTCGATGCAGAGTGCAAATGGCTGTGCATTTATTTATTTATTTTTTTAACTTGATGGGAGCAAAATGAAACTCTCTGAAACCAAAGTTGTCTTTCCCCTCTTCCCCCTCCACACCTCACCACGCCCACTTTTATAGTGTTTTTTTTAAGTTTTTTTTATTTTTATTTTTTTTACTATTGCAAAAATGCTACAACGTAATCATGTGTTTTGCTGTATTAAGACTTTAATCAGGATAAAACCATGTTTTAGAAGCCAACTTAAGCAGTAGCATTTACAAATTGACAGCGTATCTAAAAGTATGAGACAACAACAAATAAAAAAACATACCATTCTGAAACGTCCTGTAAGAGCTGTGCTTGCACAGGTTCTGCACGATCCTCTTCACTAATATTCTCTGGGTCTCATTCGGGCTCAAATTGATAAGCAATATTGATGACGCCATTGTTTACAATACAACAACGGAGCACATGCCATTGAGGTGAGGGGTGTGACGTTTCTGGAAGTGCACTAGGCGGTTTAGTGAATCACAACACACTGGGCCAGCTAACCAATCTGAGCCCATTGCGTATTTCTGAGGGGCTTCATAAAACCAGGAAATCATTAGAGCATTCATGAGAGAAAGCACATTAAATTATGTGAAGTAAATGATGAGAAAAATGCGTTTTTTCTTTTTCTTTTTTTTTTTTTTTTAAACAAAGCATGTTAGACTGCACCTCATAAACACAATCAAGCCTAGAAAAAAAGCAGTCAACCACCCTTTAAGTCATAAGTACGAGAAAAAAAGTTGAAACTTATGACATAGTTGAAATTATGAGTTGAAAAAGTTGAAATTATGAATTTAAAAGTCAAAATTATGACTTAACGCCTTTATATTGGTTTGACACAACAAGCTAGTGGTCTAATGAATTGTTAAGAGTAGGCCTATGTGGGACATTCTAAAATGAATAGGCTTAAAACAGTTCGGAGGAACAAGTGAAGATACACCCCTTATTAGTAAAGCATACCGCTTACTATATTCTGGGATATATTCTGCTTGTCTGTGTGTTTAATGCCTTTTATTTGTCTTTTTTCACCTTAGATCTGATGCCGCTGAAAGAGGAGTATAATTTACTGAATGAAATGGAAGAGAAACATCAGTTTGAGAAGCATCATGATTCTATACCTGTAGAAAAATGTTGCTCTCAGACTAAAAAGAGAGGCCCAAAGTTACGGCCTCTGCCTCCATTAATCTGCTTTCATTGTGGAAAGCGTTTCAATCAACATGCAAACCTTACAGTCCATCTGAGAATTCATACTGGAGAGAAGCCTTTCACCTGCCAAGAATGTGGAAAGCGTTTTACTCAAAAAGCACACCTTAAAGTCCACATGAGAGTTCACACTGGAGAGAGCTCTTTCACCTGCCAACAGTGTGGAAAATATTTTAACAGAAAAGCAAACTTTATATTGCACATGAGAGCTCATACTGAAGAGAGCTCTTCCACATGCCTGCAGTGTGGAAAAAGATTTAGCAAAAAAGGAAACCTTAAAGATCACATGAGAATTCACACTGGAGAGAAGCCTTACACATGCCCCCAGTGTGGAAAGAGTTTTGGCCGAAAAGGAAATCTTAGAGATCACATGAGAATTCACACTGGAGTGAAGCCTTATACTTGCCAACAGTGTGGAAAAAGTTTCAATCAGTCTAGTAACTTTAAAATTCACATGAAAATTCACAATGGAGAGAGCTCTTTTAACTGCCAACAGTGTGGAAAAAGTTTTGAGCAACAAGGAAACCTTAAAAACCACATGATAATTCACACTGGAGAGAAGCCATTTGTGTGTGATCAGTGTGGAAAGAGTTTCAACCTAAAAGGAAATCTAAAAGTTCACATGAGAGTTCACAGCAGAGAGAGCCCTTTCACCTGTCAACAGTGTGGAAAAACTTTTACTCGAAAAGGAAGCCTCGATGTCCATATGAGAGTTCACACTGGAGAACAGCCTTTTATATGTCTTCAGTGTGGAAAGAGTTTTCCACACAAGAAAAACCTTAAATCCCACATGACAATTCACACTGGAGAGAAGCCATTCATATGTGATCAGTGTGGAAAGAGTTTCAGATATAAATTTACCCTTAATAACCACATGAGAATTCACTCAACAGAGAATTGCATTAAATGTCATAAGTGTGGAAGGGGTTTCAGAGGCAGGAATCAGCTTAAGAATCATGAAAAAAATTCACATTAGATAGAGGCTTTTCATGTGCCATCACCGTGGAAAGACTTGCATAAACAAATCAATCCTTGAGGTTCACTTGAGAGTTCACACTAGACAGAAGCCTTTCATCTGGCCTTAGTATGGAATAAGATTCACACTTAAAGCAAAAATTACCATTCACATGAGACCTCACACTGTAGAGAGGCCTTTCACATACCTTAAGTGTGAAAAGGTTTTGCATGTCAAACAGACTTGAAATGTCATTTTCTGACTTGTTCTAGAATAAAATTGGGTCCAACTTTACATTAGGTGGCCTTAACTACTTACATTTAAATTAATCATTTGGTACAATGCACTTATTGTGTACATATGTGTTTTTACATTGTACTTATATTTTTAAAAATACTTATGTAACTACATCTGTAATTAATTTCTGTAATTAAATTTATAATTACATTGTTTTCCCATCCCTTACTCCTTAACCCACCCTTAAACCTACCCATACCACCAAACCTGTCCCTAACCTTATCCATATCCCACCTCAATAGCAGCAAAAGTGTTTTGCAATACAATATGAACACAATAAGTACATTGCAATTATTTTTTGATGTAAGTACATAGTAGTTAAGGCCACCTAATATAAAGTGGGACCTAAAATTGTACTGTTCCTCATTGAGGCATAAGGTTTATGAAATACAGCAGTTTCAAAAATTACCTACATATTCACTCTGATAGAAGACCATTTAATTTGGATCACTGTAATGAAAAAATTATTCATCACACCCACAGATACATCTGAAATGTCACTGTGAAAATTCTCAATACAAATATAAACAATTTGATATGAAACTGAATCTGACACTTCCATATCTGACAATTCATATATTACATGTGTCCCATTTGGAAGCTACTAACATTACCCCAATTCACAAGTGAGTTCCAGTGACTCCTTAGTTGGGGACACTTAATATTTGGCAATATTATCGACTTGATTGCACAGACGCTATTGGAAGAGAACTGAGCTGAGCTGGATGACATCACTGAATCAATGATGAACTGACCGTAACTGAAAAATTGACTGTTACCTATTGTCTTCTTTTTAGAGTTGCTTTATAGTAGAATTGATTTTTTAGCATCATTGAAACATGTTTTCCTGTTGAACACTGTAAAGCTGCTTTGACACAATCTGAATTGTATAAAGCGATATATAAATAAAGGTGACTTGACTTAGGTTTACTTAAGTGTTTTGCAGAGAATAACTCTTACATGTTGCCTTCTTTAGGGTAAATGTCATAAACCTTTATGTTAAGTGTTATGTTCTGTAAGTATAACTTGGTTACTTTACCTTGTAAAGTTTACCTTATAAGAAACAAATAAGAAAACATGGCTGAGTTTTTGGAGTTTTCAGAAATGTCTTGGAGCACCCCCAGCACTGGTGTACAGTAAAAAATCATGCAGTTATTTAATGATATGCATTCAAACAACTGGTAAACATGATTAACAGCAATGATTATATGTGGCAATCAAAATTTGGTAGTTTTGTATGTTGGTTCAAGGTTTACGTCATCTGAACTCCTCGGGGGGTTAAGCCCCAAGTATACTTATACAGTCGAACACGTAGACTTTCAAAGTATACTCCATTTGATGTTATGCGCAAACGTGGGTGGTTTACACATGCACTCTACGAAACTTCATCCATGTCCAGTGTCTACTCTATTTTTACCCCATAAGTTTGATAAATTTTTTTGAACCCTTTTAAACTAAAGCTAAGCTGTTTCGTACACTCTCGCTCACAAGCGCTTGTCAATGCAGCCATCTGTTGTTATTGCAGTCTCTACTATTATGTTGTTGTTCAGTCTCTTTAGTTGTTTTCTACTGTGAAATAATGGCCTGGTTCCACCTTGTGGAACAACTGATTAGTGCAAAACAAATTCAATGCGCATGTGCGACCTGCGCGGTTACAAAAATCGGGTGCGGTGCATACAATACACACATACTGTTCTGATGATGAAATTCACGTCACGCACACTGTACGCTGACCCTAGTGTACGTGTATAAGGTGAAGTATACTTTGGGCTTTAGGCATCATCTCTGCTAAGGTGTTGGGTCATCTCTGATCTTCATTAGAGGCTGGATCCAGACTGAAGCTTGTGTAATTCTTAGTTACCTCAGGATGCCCATCCTGTGGCAGAAACAGAAAAGCAAATAGAGAAAAATCAGAGTAACTGCTGTTCGAACCATTTCAAGCAAAGAATGATAATGTGCATTTGATCAGATATAACTGGAGTACAAGTAGAGCTGCAACAAACGATTATTTTGATAATCGATTAATCTAATAATTATTAAAATGATTAATCGACTAATCACCAATTATTTTACTGATTAATCAGTAGACTTTGATTATTCAGCTTTTGCAATTGGTTAAAATATTGAGTTATACATATTCTACCAAATAAAGAAAGGTCACTTCTGCTTTTGAAAATCATATGTAATTACAATAATTAAACTATTAATTTATACAAATAGATACACTACCAGTCAAGTTTTTGAACATTAAGATTTTTAATGTTTTTAAAGAAGTCTCTTCTGTTCACCAAGCCTGCATTTATTTGATCCAAAATACAGCAAAAGTAGTAATATTTTGAAATATTTTTACTATTTAAAATAACTGTTTTCCATTTGAATATATCTTTAAAATGTAATTTATTCCTTTGATTTCAAAACTGAATTTTTAGCATCATTACTTCAGTCATGTGATCCTTCAGAAATCATTTTAATATTCTGTGATTTGCTGCTCAATAGAAAGTTCAGAAGAACAGCATTTATCTGAAATGGAAATATTTTGTAACATTATAAATGTCTTTATCGTCTGTCTTTCGGATGAGACGTTAAACCGAGGTCCTGACTCTCTGTGGTCATTAAAAATCCCATGGCACTTCTCGTAAAGTGTAGGGGTGTAACCCCGGTGTCCTGGCCAAATTCCCACCACTGGCCCTTGTCAATCATGCCCTCCTAATAATCCCAATCCACTTGATTGGCTCTATCTCTCTCTCTCCTCTCCACCTGTAGCTGGTGTGTGGTGAGCGCACTGGCGCCGTTGTCCTGTGGCTGCTGTCGCATCATCCAGGTGGATGCTGCACACTGGTGGTGGTTGAGGAGAGACCCCCCACATGATTGTAAAGCGCTTTGGGTGTACAGCAATACACATAAAAGCGCTATATAAATGCATCATTCATTCATTCATTCAAAAAATAAAAAATAAATAAATAAAATAAAAATTATACTGACTCCAAGCATTTGAATGGTATAGTGTATAATGTTACAAAAGCTGATCTTTGGATCTTTCTATTTATCAAAGAAACCTGAAGAAAATGTACTCAACTGTTTTAAATATTGATGATGATGATGATGATGATAATAATAATGTTTCTTGAACAGCAAATCAGTATATTAGAATATTTTCTGAAGGATCACGTGACAATCCAATCCAATCACGTGACACGTATACAATCCAAGATGGCGGCGCGATCAGACGCAGCGGCTTCTCCAGATCCCAAAGACGGTGCTTTTATGGCTTTTAATGTCGTCTGTTCGTCTCCAAATAGTGTCAATTTACCGCTAATTCATCGGGAGATCACTCCGGGATACATCTATGATCGCCAAAGCCTTTTGGATATCGACAACACATACAAACACAAACTCTCGCCGGCGGCTACTGAGAAGCTACAAGGCCTTTGTTTACTGCTGGAGCCGGACCTCAAGACCGCGGCCTCGCCTACTGACGCTACCCGCACAAGGCGGCGTCACAAGCGGTGTGAGAGAGGACGGAAGCGCGGAGGTATACGAGCTAGGCTGAGGGCTAACCCCACAAGACCGGCTCTTCCAACACTCATGCTCTCAAACGTTCGCTCTCTGGAAAACAAACTGGACTTAATTCAACTCAGTCGATCTACACAGCATGAGGCAAGGGATTGTTGTGTGTTTGTTTTCACTGAAACATGGCTAAACGACAACATCCCGGACTCCGCCATTCAGCTGCACGGCCTAACCTGCTACCGAGCGGACAGAGATTCATCACTGTCTGGTAAGACTCGCGGGGGTGGCTTGTGTGTTTACGTCAACAAAAAATGGTGTAACAATGCTGCGTTAGTATCTAAACACTGTTCATCACTGGTGGAGTTTATGGTTGTGAAGTGTCGACCGTTCTATCTGCCGCGGGAGTTCACGGCCATTGTTATTGTCGCGGTTTACATTCCTCCGTGTGCAAACGCTAAGGACGCGCTTCGTGAACTGTACAGCGCCATCAGCGAACAACAAACAAATAACCCGACGGCTTTTTCATCATAGCCGGTGACTTCAACCACGCAAACTTAAAGACAGTTTTGCCAAAGTTCTACCAACATGTGAACTTTGCAACAAGGGGAAACAACACACTGGACTTTGTTTACACAACAGTTAAGAACGCATACAAAGCCGAACCCCGCCCCCACCTCGGGTACTCGGACCACATCTCTGTTATGCTAATCCCAGCATATAGCCCACTTCTCAAACTTGCCAAACCGGTTCTAAAGCAGATCACGGTATGGCCAGAAAATGCTGCCTCAGCACTGCAGGACTGCTTCCAGGACACAGACTGGAACATGTTTAAAGAGGCAGCCACTTACAACAACCACACAGACCTACAGGAGTACACTGAAATTGTGACTGCTTACATCAAAAAGTGCACAGATGATGTGACAGTCACAAAGACCATCACCACACACGCCAACCAGAAGCCATGGATGACAGCAGAGGTTCGTCGGCTGCTAAAGACCAGAGATGAAACTTTCAGATCAGGAGATAAAGCAGCCCTCAAAACAGCAAGAGCCAATCTGTCCCGCAGCATCAAAAATGCAAAACGGTCATATGCTCAAAAAATCAACAATCACTTCACAGACAGCAGAGACACTCGGAGTCTGTGGCAAGCCATTCAGACCATCACAGACTACAAGCCCCCGCCACAGGCCTGTGATGATGACACATCCCTCCCAGATACACTCAACCACTTTTATTCACGGTTTGAAATGCAGAATGACACACCTGCACAAAAACTGCCCACACCTCCCAACGACCAGGCGCTCTGTCTGTCTCCAGCCGACGTAAGGAAGACCCTATCTAGGATTAACCCACGCAAGGCTGCGGGTCCCGACAACATACCTGGCCGTGTACTGAAAGACTGTGCTGTACAGCTGACAGATGTCCTAACAGATATCTTCAACACCTCGCTGAGCCAGGCAGTCGTCCCCACGTCTCAAATCCACAACAATCATACCGGTACCAAAGAAATCACCTGTGTCCTGTCTAAATGACTACCGTCCCATAGCACTGACTCCAATCATAATGAAGTGCTTTGAGAGGATAGTCATGCACAACATCAAAACCAGCCTCCCCAACACACTCGATCCGCTCCAGTTTGCATACCGTCCAAACCGCTCCACAGACGATGCAATTTCCTCCACCCTCCACCTGGCTCTTACCCACCTAGAAAATAAAGACTCTTATGTTAGAATACTGTTCATTGACTTCAGCTCAGCATTCAACACAATAATCCCACAACAGCTCACAAATAAACTAAACCTACTGGGCCTGAACAATTCCCTCTGTAATTGGATTCTGGACTTTCTAACCGGAAGACCTCAGTCAGTCCGTGTCGGCCACAACACCTCGAGCACTACCACACTGAGCACAGGTGCCCCACAAGGCTGTGTGCTCAGCCCGCTGCTCTTCATGCTGCTGACCCACGACTGCACTGCCAAGTTCAGCTCCAACCACATCATCAAGTTCGCTGATGACACAACAGTGGTAGGTCTCATCAGCAACAACGATGAAATGCACTACAGAGAGGAAGTGGCACAGCTGGCTGAATGGTGTGGTGCAAACAACCTGTCCCTCAATGTGAGTAAGACAAAAGAGGTTGTGATGGACTTCAGGAGAAACTCCGCTGATCACCCCCCACTGACCATCGACAGCTCGCCTGTGGAGAGGGTCAGCAGCACTAAATTCCTGGGGGTGCACATCACAGAGGACCTCACCTGGACCACCAACACCATGTCACTCTCCAAGAAGGCACAACAGCGCCTACACTTTCTCCGCCGGCTGAAAAGAGCAAGTCTCCCTCCACCCATCCTCACCACTTTCTACAGGGGCACCATTGAGAGTGTGCTGACCAGCTGCATCACTGTCTGGTACGGGAACTGTACTGCAGCAGACCGCAAGACCCTCCAGCGGACAGTGAACACAGCTGCAAGGATCATCGGTGCCCCTCTCCCCTCCATCCTGGACATTTTCCTCACACGATGCTCCAGCAAAGCCAACAGTATCGTAAAGGACTCCACACACCCCTCCCACAGTCTCTTCCAGCTCCTACCATCAGGTAGACGGTACCGGAGCATCAGAGCCCGCTCTGCCAGACTGCTCAACAGCTTTTTCCCCCAGGCTGTGAGAGCCCTGAACTCAAATCACCCCGCCCCTCTCTGAAACCCCATACAAACCCCCTACCTCCTGAAACATGGACCATCTGGAACTTATGGAACTTTGTTTGTGAAATCGAAGGGTGCTACAGGTGAGTGGGCCTGTACAAACCACCTATAGTAGCACACTCTCTTCCTCTATGCGCACTAGTCACTTTTCACACACACTGCTGTGTGTACACAAATCCCACAAAAAGACTCAGTAATATCAGTAATATATGTATGTTTACATGCTCATGCACTACAAATCATCCTGCACTGTTCCCCAGCCAGCTGCTTGAACTCACATTGTCTCTCTTTGCACATGTACAGTATTTATCTGAAGCATTTGTATAGTTTGTATAGTTTGTATTTTTTAGTTTATGTATAGGTAAATTATTTTATATAGATAGTATATTTATAGTCAAAATCTATCAGTAGGATAGTTTGTGTATAGGTTTATATTGTTTTACTTCATTGCTGTATGCCTGTATTTATGTAGCACCGTGGTCCTGTGAGGCACGACATTTCGTTCCACTGTATGCCCCCGCATGTAGCGGAATGACAATAAAGCTCAACTTGACTTGACTTGACTTGTGACACTGAAGACTGGAGTAATGATGCTAAAAATGTAGCTTTGATCACAGGACTAAATTATATTTATAAAATATATTTAAATAGAAAGCAGTTATTTTAAATAGTACAAATGTCACAATATTACTGCTTTTGGTGTATTTTGGATCAAATAAATGCAAGCTTGGTGAGCAGAAGAGACTTCTTTAAAAAAACATTAAAAATCTTACTGTTCAAAAACTTTTGACTGGTAGTGTATATTTGGCACACAAAATGAGAGAAACTCTCTTATTCACCATTTAATTAGCTATATGAAAAAGTAAATGAATGACATTTGGCCTAACATCTCCTTTAGTATGTCATATGGATAAGAAACAAAATAAAGGTAAGTGATGCTTATTTTTGGATAAACTATTTTATTTGCAGCATAATCTCTCTTAAAATACCTTATATGGTTATGATAATCAAAATAATCCTGAGCTAGATCAAGCTTTGATCACTTTAATGAAATATTATTTTTCCCCACTAATAAAAATATTTTATCACTAACGTTAGCTAGCTCCACACTGGTGAGCTACTGTATCACAGAAAATCAAGTTGTAATTCTAACTGAAAGCGACACTCACTGACTCTGCTTTATCATGTTTAATACTGTAAAGCTGCTTGATTTACGGCTATCTATTGCATAAAGTATACTATATAAATAAAAGTGACATGACTGCTTTAATGGAGAACCGAACTGCAGATATCGTGCAAACATCCACATCGCTAAAATCAGATCTTAACTGCTACTTTCACACCGCTGTCAGTTTTTGTTGTTTATTTCGTTATTCAGAGGAAAGCGAGCAGCATAGGCTATATTTACATCCAAACGCTGCTCAGAAGCGCTGTGTCTTCTCTTGAATTGCAACCAGGAGGGCTGAATTACTGTCGTGCGCTACAGCGCCACACTGGTCAAACCGCATTATTGCAGGCTCTTAGAATGGTCATATGAGATAGAACGACTACTCGACAACAAAAATATTTTTCGAGGATTTTTTTATTGTCGACTTTGTGATCATAAATTCTTGACGTGATAAGGACTTCAGCAGCTGCATTTTGGACTACATGTAGCTTGTTTATTGAAGATGCAGGACAACAGTCTTAAGGTCATGAATGCATGAACTAGCTTTTCTGCATCAGATTGGAACCGTTTCTGTAACGTGAAATATGATTTTCAAAAGACAAAGTTATAGTACATTTTTCTAGATGCAAATTGTAATCTAAGAGATTTTGGTATTGTTTTTTGGTCCAATAAATAATATCTCTGTCTTATCCAAATTTAATCTGAGCAAATTATTGGTCATCTAGTCCTTTACACCTTTAACACACTCTGTTAGCTTAGATAATTTAGTCGTCTCATCAGGACTTGTTGAAATAAATAGTTGAGTATCATCAGCATAACAATGGAAACTTATCCCATATTTTCTTATAATATTGCCAAGGGATGTCATGTTTATTGAAAATAGCAGAGGGCCTATGACAGGTCCTTGTGGCACTCCATACTTTACTGGTCTCAATTGAGATGATTCCACATAGTAATGATCAGACAGGTAAGATTCTAAACCATCTTACAGTTTTATTTTATTTTTTTTTATTTTTTTTTTTTTTACAAGCGCCAGGACACATTTTTGCTAAACTCTTCACACATTTCTCCTAACCAGCTTTCAGATTGGCACAGCAGTTCATTTCACATTCAAAATGCACTAAAACTATCAAAACACTTCATACATGTGTCAGACCACCTCATTCTTTTATAACACTAGCAAAGGCTGTCAGTCAACAAAACACCCTTGGTCATCTATAAAACAAAGACCAAAAAACACTAACAACAGTTGGCATAAAAAAAATTTAAAAAGTTTTCTTGTAAAAGGAGGACTCATACTAAGGACAATCTACTGTTACAGGAATGAATTAGACATGATGCTATGTTTCAGTATATATTTTTTATTTGTATTTTTGTTTTTGGAAGGTATTCCAAGATGCAAGATTGTGTGGTAACACTATTTCGATAGTCCACTTTAGACAATCTACTAACAGTAAGTAACTTTGCAACTACATGTCAACTAGCAGTCATTAGAGTATTAGTAGACTGTTTGCTTAATAACTTCTAACACTTTATTTTGATGGGTCCACAACATACAACAAACTGACTATAAGAAACTTTAAGTATGTCAACTTATTCTACTAACCCTAAACCTACCCTAACCGTCTACTCTGAGAGTTAGTAGACATGTAGTTGCAAATTAATGAGAATTAGTTCACATGTAGTTACAAAGTTACTTATCGTTAGTAGAATGTCTAAAGTGAACTATCAAAATGAAGTATCTTGATAACACCATATTGAGCAACTATTAGGGCTGCAACAAACGATTATTTTGATAATCGATTAATCCAACGATTAATCACCGATTATTTCACTGATTAATCAATAGAATTTGATTGATTATTCAGCTCTTGCAATTAGTTAAAATACTGTTATATATATTCTAACAAATAAATAAAAGGTAGCCTAATCACTTCAGCTTTTGGAAATCATATGTAATTACAATTATTATACAATTAATTTATACAAATAAATATATTTGGCACACAAAATGAGTTGACAGAAACCTTATTTACCATTTGATTACTATATGAAAAAGTAACTGAATGACACATCATTCTGCCTAACATCTCCTTTTGTAAGTATATAATATGGATAAGAAACAAAATAAAGGTAAGTGATAAGATGTGTTATTTTTGGATAAACAATTTTATTCACAATATACACTACCAGTCAAATATTTTTGAACAGTAACATTTTTATTGTTTTTTAAAGAAGTGTCTTCTTCTCATAAAGCCTGCATGTATTTGATCCAAAGTACAGCAAAAACAAAAAATTTTGAAAGATTTTTACTATTTCAAATAACTGTTTTTTATTTGAATATATTTTAAAATGTAATTTATTCCTGTGATTTCAAAGCTGAATTTTTAGCATCATTACTCCAGACACATGATCCTTCAGAAATCATTCTAATATGTTGATTTGCTGCTCAAAAAACATTTGTTATTATTATTATTATCATTGTTAAAAACAGCTGAATAGAATTTTTCAGGTTTCTTTGATTAATAGAAAGTTCAGAAGAACAGCATTTATCTGAAATAGAAATCTTTTGTAACATTATAAATGTCTTTCTCAATTTAAAGCATCCTTGCTAAATAAAAGTATTCATTTCTATAATCCCCCCCCCCCCCCCCCCCCCCCCCCCAAAAAAAAAAAAAAAAAAATGACTCCAAGCTTTTGAATGGTATAGTGTATAATGTTAAAAAAGCTTTTTATTTCAGATAAATGCTGATCTCTGGATCTTTCTATTCATCAAATAATCCTGAAAAAAAGGTACTCAGCTGTTTTAAATAATAATAATAATAATTAATGTTTCTTTAGCAGTAAATCAGTATATTAGAATAATTTCTGAAGGATGATGTGACACTGAAGACTGGAGTAATGATGCTGAAAATTCAGCTTTGATCACAAGAATAAATTACATTTTAAAATATATTCAAATAGAAAGCAGTTATTTTAAATCGTAAAAATATTTCACAATATTACTGCTTTTGTATTTTGGATCAAATAAATGCAGGCTTGGTGAACAGAAGAGACTTTAAAAAAAAAAATTAAATTAAAAATCTTAACGCTATCGTTCAAAAACTTTTGACTGGTAATCTCTCTTAAAATACCTTACTGGGTTATGATAATCAAAACAGTCCTGAGCTAGATTAAGCTTTGATCTTCACACCACTGTGATTTTTTTTTTTTTGTGCGTTTATTTCGTTATTGAGGGGAAAGCGCGCATCATTTACATATCCAAACGCCCCTCGGCTCGGGTGCGTTTGCTCTGAAGCAGCGTTGTGTTCTTCTCTTGAATTGCATCCAGGAGAGCTGAATTATACTCAGCGCCACACTGGTCAAACCGCATTATTGCAGGCTCTTACATTAGGTCAAGTGAGATCAAACGACTACTCGACAACAAAAATATTTGTCGACAATTTTTTTTATTGTCGACGTTGTCGATAATGTCGACTAATCGTTTCAGCCCTAGCAACTATAGACCAATATCAAATTTTCCTTTCATAGGGAAGATTATTGAAAAGGTAGTTTTTAAATCAGCTGAACAACTACTTAAACTCAAATGGATACCTGGACAATTTTCAATCTGGTTTCCGACCGAATCACAGCACAGCGCTCATTAAGATAATAAATGATATTCGCTTAAACTCGGATTCTGGCGAAATATCAGTGATATCAGTATCAGTTTGACACTGTTGATCATAAGATACTTCTAGAGAGACTGGAAAACTGGGTCGGGCTTTCTGGGATGGTACTCAAATGGTTCAGGTTATACTTAGAAGGGAGAGGTTATTATGTGAGTATAGTAGAGCATAAGTCTAAGTGGACGTCCATGACATGTGGAGTCCCACAAGGCTCAATTCTTGCACCACTCTTGTTTAGCCTGTATATGCTCCCACTAAGTCAAATAATGAGAAAGAACCAAATTGCCTATCACAACTATGCTGATGATACCCAGATTTACCTAGTCTCCAAATGACTATAGCCCCATTGACTCCCTCTGCCAATGCATTGATGAAATTAACAGTTGGATGTGCCAGAACTTTCTTCAGTTAAACAAGGAGAAAACTGACGTCATTGCATTTGGAAACAAGGATGAAGTTCTCAAGGTGAATGCATACCTTGACTCTAGGGGTCAAACAACTAAAAATCAATTAAAAAATCTTGGGGTGATTCTGGAGACAGACCTTAGTTTCAGTGGTCATGTCAAAGCAGTAATTAAATCAGCATACTATCATCTCAAAAACATTGCAAGAATTAGATGTTTTGTTTCCAGTCAAGACTTGGAGAAACTGGTTCATGCCTTTATCACAAGCAGGGTGGATTATTGTAATGGTCTCCTTACCGGCCTTCCAAAGACAATTAGACAGCTGCAGCTCATCCAGAACGCTGCTACCAGGATTCTGACTAGAACCAGAAAATCTGAGCATATCACACCAGTCCTCAGGTCCTTACACTGGCTTCCAGTTACATTTAGGATTGATTTTAAAGTACTTTTACTCTTTATAAATCACTCAATGGCCTAGGACCTAAATACACTGTAGATATGAAAATAATCACTGAAAATAAACCTAACAGACCACTCAGATCATTTGGATCGAGTCAGTTAGAAATACCAAGGGTTCACACAAAACAAGGGGAGTCCACTTTTAGCTATTATGCCGCCCGCAGTTGGAACCAGCTTCCAGAAGAGATCAGATGTGCTAAAACATTAGCCACATTTAAATCTAGACTCAAAACTCATCTGTTTAGCTGTGCATTTGTTGAATGAGCACTGTGCTACGTCCGAACTGACTGCACTGTATTTTATGTATAATCATTTTTATTTCTAACTGTTCTAAATTCATTTTAAATCAAAACAATAAAACCAGAAGTTTAAAATGATTTAAAAATTGATTACTTTTTTATGCTTATTTTACTTCCTTTTATGTAAAGCACTTTGAATTACCATTGTGTATGAAATGTGCTATATAAATAAACTTGCCTTGCCTTGCCAAGTGTAACCGATTTTGTACATCGTCTAATACAATTATAGGGCCCTATGATTTCCGCGATGTGGTAAACGCAGATGGAATCCAGACATAAAAACAGAACTTACTGTATAACGCAGAATGTCATGGAATTTGCCAAAATTTGTATTTGAATTTGCCAAAATTTCCAAAGTCCATTATACCTCTTTTACAAATGCCCGTTTTTTTGTCGTGGTTTCATTAAATGACAGAAATGTCCGGAATTATTTCCATGTTTGTGTAATGGTATTGCGTAAATACGGCATACACTACATTAAATATAAACATTGATTCAAAGGAGAAATGACAATGTCGAAGAGACCGTCTGAGATTAACAAGTGTTCAAAGAAGCTGAGAAATTTGTCTGTAAATGCTAAATTCAGAGCAGACCAGTACCCTAATGATTTTTATGAATCAGAACAACAACTGTTCTGCAAGTTCTGTCAACACACTATCGACTGGACTCAAGAATAGCTGCGATGACCACCTGAAGTCAAAAGCGCACATGCGAAACAAGGAGAAGCTACACACAAAGAATGTATCCTTACAAAGTACTATAGCAAGTATGGCAGCATCATCAGATGCAAGGCGTGAATTTGTAGAGGACTTTATAGCTGTGTGCGCAGAGTCAAATATCCCACTTGAATAAATTACGCCTGTTTCTCGTTAAGCACTGCAAGCAAGGAGGAGCGTTGCCGCAGAATGAAAGCAGTCTTTGTCAAATCTAAAACTACATACAATTATGCAAAAATGATGTCATTATTAAGTCCCTGGTTCTGGTATTTAAAATTCAACGCATGGAAGGCAGACTGCTGCTGCAAGTAATACAGAAAATTATATGTAATACCATGAAGTAACCAGTAGGCGTCGGTATAGCTCTCTCTATATAAATAAACACAGGGCTGTATACTCCCTAGTTGCTTAAAGCAGTGTTTTCAATCATATTACATAGTATTACATATTACATATAATTAAAATTTTCAGGTGTTGAAGGCCACTTCTTTCTCACAGATTTTATTTGGAAAAACTAAAACGGATTTCATACGGCCCTTCAATTATAAAGGTTGGCTGATTTGTTTTCGCTGCATCCCTTTCCCCACCTACCACAACCCCTTCCATAGAGGTCATCCAGGAACAAAAGGAAACGATCAGTGTTGTATGGCCCAATTAGCGGTTTGTGTAACAGCATTCCATCAGTGGATATTGCTGCACACATTGTGATGTTAGCACCTCTCTGGTCTGGAACATCCACTGTGGCTCTTTTCCCAGTCATGTTCCTTCCATGTTTTGGAAGGAAACCAGCCTCATCCAAAAAAATGAATATGTGTGGTGTTTGCCTTTAATCTCCATGACTCTCTAAATCCAGAAGCCAACAGAAGAATTAGTCTATTACAGGAATATACATTATACATAAAACACGTCTTTGTATACATTTGTATTTGTTAAAAAAAAAAAAAAAAAGTTCTGTATTTTATAGTTATCTTACCTGGACATATTGGTTCCGGAGTTGCTTGACGTGGTCAGAGTCCCTCTCGAAAGGCAGTGTGCAACTGCTTCATTCTGACTTTTTTTTTTCTCTTCAGGACTCTTGAAATAGTCGTTATGCTTGCACTGTGAATATTTGCAAATGTAATGTTGTTTGGCAATACTCCGTCTCAAATTTATGTGAGTTTTATGGCATAGTTTCTGATGACCATATCAATGATTGCCATTTTCTGCACATCAGTGAACATCTTACCTGTCCTACCATTGGGAAGTAAACTTTGGGTCCTACCCCAGATAGCACACGTACATCTGCAAGATGTCTGTTAAAGATCTCTTGATCTGGAAAGCATCTGCTGTCAACAAACGTCTTTCAGATGTCAGTTTTACATGCAATGTAAATCAAAAACATCTTAAAGACATCCAATAGACATCTAAAAGGAAACATCCTATTATAGACGTATTGCAGATGAGCAAACACTCTAAAAAAAAATACGTCTTGCAGATGTAAATGCAGACGTCAAATAGACGTCTCAGAGATGTACGTGTGCTATCAGGGACAGTAAGCAGAAATGCATAAGCAATTTCACACAAGAAGGTTTGGAGGAGATGGTCTTGCAGAATTTAAAAGTAGTAAATGAATGCATGTTGTGCCAAAGCAAATAAAATCATCCACAGTTTAGCTCAGACTGCTGTTGTGCTCACTGTGTGAACTGATTTGCAAATGTCACCAAAGTATTAAAAAATGTGTCCTAGCGACACATGTTTTTAGCGAAAGCCTGTTCTTGAATAACTGTATAGCTTGTTAGAGTAGACTCATTTAGACCAATATAGTCATTTGGTTTAAGCCAGGTTTCAATCATGCAGAGCAGTGGTTCCCAACCACGTTCCTGGAGGCCCCCCAACACTGCATGTTTTCCATGTCTCCCTAATCAAACACACCTGATTCAGATCATCACCTCATTAGTAGAAACTCCAAGACCAGAAATGGGTGTGCCAGACAAAGGAGAGATGCAAAATGTGCAGTGTTGGGGGGCCTCCAGAAACGTGGTTGGGAACCACTGATGCAGAGTACTTCACAACTATTATCTGTGATTATTTCATTTACAATAACTGCTTTGGGTGTGAGTGATCTAATGTTTAGGAGCCCGAGTGCAGCTTTAATGTGTCCTCATGTACACTTAAAGGTAGACACATATCTGCCATTAAAGCAAGTAAACAATGAGTAAAACAATGATAATCTGTGTAAGAAAAGCAGAGCTGGCGCCAGCGCAGCACTGATGAGGGGGCAGCAAAAGTTCCGAAAGGAGGCGATGAAGTAGCTAAAAGTGACCCATTCGTGTATTTGTCGGACTGTAAACAAACCAGTTTTTGTTCACTGGTAAAGTTATGACTGTTTCTGATATCAGCTGAGGTGCAGTCATGGCCTAATAGAAAGTTGGACTTGTAACCCGAAGGTCCTGGGTTCAAGTCTCAGTACCAGGAGAAATTGTAGGTGGGGGGAGTGAATGTACAGCGCTCTCTTCTACCTTCTATATCACGACTGAGGTGCCCTTGAACAAGGCACCGAACCTCCAGTTGGCAACTCCGGGAGCTCCGGGGGTGTGTTGAGCAGTGTTCA
The DNA here is from genome assembly GCA_039654775.1 of Spinibarbus caldwelli. NCBI lineage: Eukaryota > Metazoa > Chordata > Actinopteri > Cypriniformes > Cyprinidae > Spinibarbus > Spinibarbus caldwelli. Next base: position 23,156,192 of record CM077228.1, on the reverse strand, counting down.
CTACTCACTGCTGTATATGTGTGTACATGGATGGGTTAAATGCAAAGCAGAAATTCTGAGTATGGTTTGGCAACATGTCACGACGATGACATGACTTTGTTATTCTTCTTAAATGAAGATCCTGGTACCTAGGCAAACAATGCAAATGCAAGAAAGAGGTGTTGCAAAGAGGAGTATCCAAGAATACAACGGACTCCTCACAAAGACTGAAGAACAAACACAGTTCATTATGCAGATTGTCAGAGAGCAACAAAATCTGTTTCCAGTTTCTGCAGCTGAAGCACACGCAATTTTCATCAGCAGTGTTGTAATGTAACTTTTTTTGAAGATTTCATTTTTGGTGTTTTATGCCTTTATTTCGATAGGAAAGTGAGTGGACAGGAAGCAAAGTGGGAGAAAGAGAGAAGGGGACAGGATCGGGAAAGGACAAGCACAACAGCACTACATGTCAGCACGCTGCCCACAAGGCTATCGCCAATGTAATTTAACATTTTAAGACTAACAACACTGTTCTGTGTTCTCATTTTTAACCTAATTCACAGTTTACTAATGGTTTTGTATAATTATTAATTACATGCTGTTATGGTCATTAAGACAGAATTTCAACTTTGTTGAGTACACCCCAAACGTAGTCCAATTTCAGTGAAATTTGGTTTGTTTCCATTTCTCATTAAGGAGAGTTGACTGGGAGGGTAAGAGCAGAAGATTTCAAACGTCCAAAAATAAGGGCCACCCTAACACAGATAGTGTTTTGGCTGTTAAAAATGCGAGACACAGGTCAGTGGAATTAAAAAAGTGCAAGGTCTAGAGACATGTTTTTAAAAGCTGAACTTGAACGCTGTTTATTTTTTTAAATGATGTATTATGTGTGAGAAGCTGCTATAAAGACTTAGCAAATACAGATGGCAAAGTATTGAATATTGCTTGGACATAACTGGTATCTTGATATTACCTCTGTGTGGGATTCCTAACTGTGTGTGAACATAAAGCCCAAACCACACTGCACGATTTTAGCAATCCTATAAGATCACTGCATGTCACACTGTGCGACATGGATCTAATAAACTTGGCTATGATGTGTGTAGACTGTACGATGATGACACCTATTAACTCGTACGCTACGACGAACGCTACTATAGAAGAAAAAAACGTCATCAGCATGCGTTAGTGGTAAACAAAAAGAGCATGATAAATCACACTTTGGCAGTTGTAGTTTTTTTGTGTGCTGAAAAATGTGGAAGTGGTGAAAGAGAAAGGGATAAGTCAAGTCAAGTCACCTTTATTTATATAGCGCTTTTAACAATACAGATTGTGTCAAAGCACTTAACAGTATCAAATTGGAGGATAGAGTGTCAGTAATGTATAATAATAAGATTAAACACTCAATTTTCAGTTAAAGGCATTTCATTATTGAATTCAGAGATGTCATTGTCTAGCTCAGTTTAGTTTAAATAGTATATATGAAATCAAATTGACGATAATCGTTAGAAATTAAGTGTCCCCAACTGAGCAAGCCAGAGGCGACAGCGGCAAGGACAGACAGGGGCTAGGTTGTGTAGGGATAAGAGCTTGAGGTAAGCAGTTTTATGTTTTAGCGCCATGTCGCATTTTTATTGGTTGCTCAGTAAACGTGGATCGTACCAGCAAACACACGGTGCAATGATCATGCTGTATCGCAGGCTATCTTTGGTCTCAAGTTCAAGTTCAAGTTCATTTTATTTGTATAGCACATTTACAACAGCCACCAGGCTGACCAAAGTGCTTTACAGAAAAAAACGAGATTATAGCCTACCATATACACAGAAAATAGACCAGACAAAATTTATTACAACCCGTTTAAAAATTAAAAATGGCCATATCACAGTAATCAATACACTAAGGAAAACAAATACGTTTTTAGCAGAGACTTAAAAACAGACAGAGAACGGGCCAGTCTAATCTCCAGAGGCAGGGCATTCCAAAGTCGAGGCCCTGCCACTGCAAATGCACGTTCACCTCTACACTTAAGCCTAACGTGAGGGACTACCAACAAAGCCTGGTCAGAGGATCATAGGCTTCTGGACGGATTGTAGAGATGAAGAAGTTCAGAGAGGTAGACAGGGGCTAGGTTGTGTAGGGATTTATATACAAAGAGGATAATTTTAAAGTCTATTCTCTGACAAACGGGCAACCAGTGTAAGGATTTAAGAACTGGAGTGATGTGCTCATATTTACGACACTTTGAGAGAAGTCTGGCCGCAGCATTTTGGACAAGCTGAAGACGCGCAATTCGAGACTTAAGATATACCGCAATATAAAGAATTGCAGTAATCTAGACGAGATGTAACAAAAGCGTGAACAGCCATTTCGAGAGTTTTAGGAGTGAGAAAATATTTAATTTTGGACAGTAAGCGAAGCTGATAGAAACTGGATCCAATAACAGAAGAGATATGTTTATCAAATTTTAAATGCTGGTCAACAAGAACTCCTAGGTTCCGTACCCATGAAGATCTAAAAACGGATAAACTTTCTAACTCAGTGCTTATACACTGAGAGTTCTCATTGGGACCAAAAACAATTACCTCGGTCTTGTCTTCATTTAGAAAGAGGAAATTTTGGGCCAGCCATGATTTAATCTCCTCTAAACATTGCAGAAGAGAAGTAATCGCAGTAGAATTGTTTCTTTTGAATGGTAGATAGATTTGCGTATCGTCTGCGTAGAAGTGAAAAGACATGCCATGTTTACGAAGAATAGAGCCCAGAGGTAGGATGTATAGAGAAAATAAAGAGGGGGCTAAAATAGAGCCTTGAGGAAGGCCACAGGTCAGAGGTGCAGAAGAAGAAGTAAAGTTACCCAGCTTCACTAAAAACTTTCTGTCAGATAGGTATGACTGAAACCATTTCAGGACGTTAGCTTTTAGACCTACCCAAGACTCTAATCTGGATAACAGTGAGGAGTGGTCTACAGTATCAAAAGCGGCTGATAAATCTAAAAGAATAAGAACCACAGAGTCTTCGGAATCGGTAGAGAGGTAAATATCATTTAACACTCTCAACAGGGCAGACTCAGTGCTGTGAGCAGACTTAAAATCAGATTGAAAAACCTCATAAATACAATTACTTGACAGAAAACTTTGAACTTGATTCAGCACAATTTTCTCCAAAACCTTTGAAATGAAAGGCAAGACAGAAATTGGCCGAAATTTTTTTAGGACAGAGGAATCCAGTGAAGGCTTCTTGAGCAGAGGAGTGACCGTAGCGACTTTAAGATTGGCGGGAACAGAGCCAGTTTGGAGACACTTATTGATAAGAGACACCAAACCTGGCCCAATCGAATTGATAATTAATTTGAAAAATCTCAGGTGAATGATATCGCTAGAACAGAATGAACGTTTAAGCTTGCCAAACACCTCCTTCAACTCCTGGAGATTGATAGGTTCAAAAGCATCGAAAGTGGCAGAGGCAGATGACATGATAGGAGAGACACTTAAAGTTAAAGTGGGGCAGATGCTAAGTCTTAAGTTAGTAATTTTGTCACTGAAATATCTCAAGAAGCTTTCACAGAGAGCAACAGAGGCAACAGGCAAAGTGTTAACAAAGGCCGTGACAATGGCTGTCTTTGAACCTCTCTCACTGTACGACACAGGACCACTAGGAGCCACGATCACAGAAATCGCCACGATTGTTTCACAATGCCAATCTTTCGTCTGGGACAGCCGAAAATCGTGCAATCGGGCCATTGGTGAGCATCTGTCAGGCTAGTTTGTTTGGTGTGTTCTACTCGTCGGCTCTCATTGGGCTCACGTTGGCGGTAATTTTCCCGATTCAACATGCTGAATTGGCCTCTGCCAACAAGGTGGGTTATTTGCACGTAGTGTAAATAGACACTCCGAAAAAAGATCAACTGAATTGAAACTTTTTCAATTTGACTAAATATAAAAATGTGCACAGGGTTAAACTGTGCTGTTGACTGCCACAGTAACAACAACAAGCTTAAGGAATTCCCCTAAAGCACTTGTTTGCATAACTTAGCAGAAAATCTGTCCGTGTCCGGCGCTGTATGCATGGCCTGCAGCACTTAAGTCAAAAAACTGTGTGAAATAATAAAATAATGTGTGCTCATCATTTTCTGGACAAAATCCCACAAACTTCGCCCCGATCGGGAGCTGTACATAGGATATGTGCCCTCATCTGTTTTTCAGTGCAGCTAACCTTCATGTCATCTATGCACTCATTAATCTATGACAGGTGAGTTACTGCAAAAAGACAGTTATTGCAACACTGTAAAGTGATGAAATTATAACGCCATGTTCTTTTTAAAAGCATTTTCATAGGTTTCACGTTATTTATTGTCTCGGGAAATGTTGATTTGACTAGAAACACCAGAGATCCGAAATGTAAAGCACCGTTCCAGACAGGCGAGACTTTCGTTTTCAGAAAAAGGTGGATAAAAAAAAGAATAGGGGTGATTGCTATTTCTCAGTACTCTGTTTTCGTAGCATGTTTGTGGCTGTCAAGTTTCAGCTATAGAAGCACGCAACATCTGGTAAGAGACGCTTGCTCGCTCTCATTGGCTATTGGAGGCAGCCATGTCAAGATTCATAAACTCTTGATCTGGCTGCCTTTGACATTTGAGTTCGGGCACGCTCCATCTCAATTGGGAGCAGATAAATAAGCGTAATGACACCACACAACAGAGGATTTTTTTGGACAAAAAAACATTTGTGATAAGCCTTGAATGGGGCCACACCCCCCGATCGTTCAGTGGTGAAAATCGGGCTTAAAATCGGCCTTAAAGACATCTAGTGTGTGGCCAGCCTAAGCAATATGGGCTGAAGGGAAATGTGTAGTGAATTTGACATGCATACATCAAGTTTCAGTTTATGAACAAATTAAATTAAGCTGAAGACCGTGGTGTCAGTTCCATTCAAGTTTTGTTCTCATATGATAGTAGGGGTGGGTGGATATCCTAATATTGATAATATCGATACCAACGTTGCTATTGGTATCGGATTGATACTTTAGGTTAATTTTCTCTCCTATACTTAATACATGTCTTAATACATTCAGCAAAGTGTAGACATGTCTGTGGGTGTATACGCCGCTTTTTTCACATCTCGTATGCAAACATTGCTGCTCCTCCCCTGTTACACTGTTTTGTTGTCATGCCATCACATGACTCAGCAGCTCCAAGCGCAAGCGGATACTATTGGCTACAGATGGAACGTAGAACTCTGAGCTACAAAAGAAATGAAAAGGGGAGGAAGGAAATCCTTCACATAGTATATATTGTATATAACAGTATACTAAATTTGTCCTTTTTATGCAGTATCACTGTAAGGTGTGTACTGAGTTCGGCCTTTTAATATTACTTTCTTAATGCATTAAGCCACTTTAAATGTTTTCATTATAATGGTTTTCTATGGGAGTAAAATGCTTAACATAATTAAGCAATGCTTAATAATTAACGTAATTTAGCATGTTTGTGTATATATTCTGGGCTCAGGTGCTTGCTTAATTTTCAAAGTGTAGTTGGTCATTTAAATGTGTGTTTTTTAAATGAAAATTATCGGTATCAGTATCGGCGATACTGGCCCTGTATTTACTCGGTATCGTATTGATATCAAAATTTGCAGTATCGCCCACCCCTATATGATAGTGTCATTGCAGTCAAATTGATAATACTAATGAATATTGTGTCTTTAAAAAAAATCAACCAAGCAAGCCAATGGCGACAGTGGTAAGGAAAAATTTATGCTTTTTAAAAGTAGCAAGCCAGATACATTGTGTAACAATTTGTAGCCCATTCTAGTTAAAGTAATAATATTTGACTTCATTTTTAGTAACAACCTTTTAATTGGCCAAATGATTAGAGAAAATTCATTTTAAAATTAAATTTAATGTTAAAATGAAATATATATATATATATATATATATATATATATATATAAAATCAGGCAAGGAATGCAGTGTGAGGAACGTGTGGTTTAACAATTTATTCATTTAACAAATTATATTATTCAGTATGGATTACAAATGAGGAGCATTTTACCAGAGCAATCAATATTTAAATTTGTAACAAAGTGTAAAATATGTAGACTACATGTACTGTAGATCATGTAGTACACAAGGTGAGGGTGTGAAAAGACAAGCAAACATTACATGAAATTGCGGGAGTATCCTTCTAGGTAAAATCAAGCTGAAACCATTCCACTTGCAAATGGACCACATTTCACAAATTAAACAATGCATGTTTATATAAGGTCACTTTCAAATTTATTGTCTATCTCCATTACATGCAATTGACACTGGAATAGGCTTGATGATCTGGTTGGTGAGCAAGCATGAAGTCTTGTAAGACTGTATCTGTTGAAATAGTGTGATGGATGATTGTGTAGGTTGTGCTGGTGTAATTATTTGTGGAATTTCATGGTGCAGAGAATGAGGTTTGGAATGTACAGTGTATTGTGATATTTACAGGTAGCAGTGCTAACAGGGAGAGTTTTCTATATTTATAGTTGTAGTGTCATTTATTGTTTGATTTGTAAGTTTACCGTGTGTACACTGTTAAAGAAACGTAAGTGTTTGGTAGTGCGCAGGGGGAAGCTGACATTGGCATATCAGGACATTTGTGCTGTTGTGAACAAATGTGATAAATGTGTATTGTTGTTGTGAGGTTCTTAGAAATGCTGTGTTCTACAGGGCATGTGGTATTTTGGCAGGTGAGCTGAGATAAAGTGCCGCCTTTTGTGGTGGAGAGAAAGGTTTTTCCCTTGAACTGATGAACAGAAAAATTAGAAATTGAATACCAGGAACAAATCAGAAACTTTTGGCTCTCTCCACAATGTGGTGGTGTTTATCGGCAACTGAGAATGTTGTGTTCAGCTGCCATCACAAAATTGTCCTTGACTTTGCCCCGAATAATCTTTGCTGTAACTTTAAGCTGCAAAAAAAGGGAAAAAAAAGACTATGAAAACTACAAGCATTTGAGTTATTGATAACTTAAAATAATGCATTTCTTCAACTTAAATGGAACTTGGAGGTGAATTAGAAAAAGTGTATTTAGTACTTACCCTCTGGTATGCCTCCGGTGTGTCTTCATTTTTAGTATCTCTGAGACTGGGAAATCTTGCCAGAAATTGTGTGTATGTCACAGTTCACAGGGGAGCAGGTAACGAGGAGACGCGGTAGACGAGGATCAGACTCAAAACAAGCAGTTTTTAATGTATAACCAAAAAGGAGTACACACGGAGACATGGAATGACGTTCAACACTGGACACTAGACACAGGAAAACACTGGGTTTAAATAACCAGGAACTAAACAAGGTAATAGATTAAACACAGGTGAACCTAATGGAAATAAATGGGAACAGGAAAACCAAATAAGGGCATAATGACACACGAGGGAAAACTAGGAGCACCCCTCCCGGAAGGCGCGTCCACGTGCCAAACAACATCCAATGGGGAGGGGGGTGGGCGCACTGGAGGCCTCCAGGGACATGCCTACACTGGACAGAAGGCCTCCACGGGACCCAAGGCAGATCAGGCAGTTCAGGATGCCATGGCGGAACAGGCAGCTCAGGGAGCCATGGCGGAGCAGGGAACTCAGGAGGCCATGGCGGGGCGGCCTCCGTGGCCTTAACTTCGGCCCTCGGCCCAGCCTGTACGGCCGGAGCCCTATAGCCCCCCCAAAAAGTTTTTTGGGGCCAATTAAGGGTGTTGAGGCCTTCCGTGGGCCAGGCGTTGGAGCAGCAACCCTCTCAGGGTTTGACGTGGGGCAGGAGCCCTCTCTGAGCTGAATTCGGGGACTGTAGCCCTCTCTGGACTGAATTCGGGGACTGGACCCCTCTCTGGGCTGGACATGGGAGCAAGAGCCCTCTCTGGGGAGACACGGCGTGTTCCAGAGGGGGCTGGATGAGGAAACTTGAGATTCTCCTTTATTTCTTCCACTTTGAAATCGGAACCATTCAAATAAAGGATGAGATTAACCAACTCGATCAAGGGAAAAATCACACGTGGGGAGATCGCAGCGGATAGTCTTGTCATCCAGCCCCAACTGAAAGCAAGCACCAAGAGCAGAGTCGTGCCAGCTCACCTAGTTGATAAGTTCAAGGAATTCCTGCACATATTTCTCCAGTGTCCGACCACTCTGCCGTAGAACACACAGCCTGTCCTCAGCTGCAGTCATCTTTAATAGGTCCAATATTCTGTCACTGTTCACAGGGGAGCAGGTAACGAGGAGACGCGGGAGATGAGGATCAAACTCAAAACAAGCAGTTTTTAATGAATAACCAAAAGGGAGTACACACGGAGACATGGAATGAAGTTCAACACTGGACACTAGACACAGGAAACCACTAGGTTTAAATAACCAGGGACTAAACAAAGTAATAGATGGAACTAAGTGGGAACAGGAGCAGGAAAATCAAATAAGGGCATAATGACACACGAGGGAAAACTAGGAGCACAGTGCTGACAGTGTACAGGATATCATGTGTTCCGTCAGTCAGGCATGATGGCTGATTCACTGGAGTCCTGTTTTATGAAAAGAAAAACTGTATATTTAAAACAAAATAAGTAACTTTAAAAGCAAGTTGACAAGTATACATATCAGTGAAACAAAGCCTAACCTATCCAAGCATGTAGCTCTGGTTTAAAAACTACAACTTTTCAGATGTTGTGCTTCTCTTCCCAAATTAGGGAGGACACAACTTTGAATGTTATGGCATCTTTGTCTTGAACAGCAGTGGATTGCATAGCTTGAATTGGGGCTGCTTTGCCTAGACAAATAGTGCAGAAAAGTAAAAAATAAATAAATAAAATAATGATATGAACAGCTTTTAGATTTAAAAAAAGTGAACTTTAGTAATTTGTATGTATTACCTGCTTAGTGTGGTCAACTGGGACTGCTTTGTCTGGCAAAGTTGTGTAGAAAGACAAAACTGAACCATAAAATAAATAGCTTTTCAGATTTGAAAATGTAGCAAATTTCAGTGATTTGTTCCAAGTATTACCTGTTTAGTAAGGTAAATCTCTTTTACTGGCTCAATTTTAAAATGGTCATTTTTGGGGTTAGTGGTAATTTCATTGAAGAAATTGTTGTAATAAATAAAATATAAAACAATAGTGATTAATTTAAAATTAGTGAAATATTGCTATAGAAAACTATTATTTTCACTGGCTTTATTGAAATAAATTAACTTTTGAAAGTAATGTTTACTATAGATTACATGTCTTGAGAACAAAAGTTACTTGAATATTAATGTAAATATCACCTGTTATTTCCAGATTTCCTGTTACATTCGATTTGACACCCACCACCCCCTCTAACCGTGTCGATAACCATTCGATGTGGACGATCAATGGTGTATTTAGAACATTCACAAAGGGTGACCATACATGCCATTTTTCCAGGACACGTCCTTGCCAGGATTTTTTTGGCTTTGTTTTCCTGTTTTCATACTTGCTGAAGGTAATGATCGTAAAGTAATTTGACCAATAGCATGCAGGCATTGTACATAATGGACCAATCACGGTGTGTGTGAGAAGGTGGGATCTACTGTCAAAGTGATGCAAGTACGCGTACATATTAGGTGTGCTCGACTTAAAAGCAGCTCATTTCTCTCAGACTGATCAATGTTTGACATCAAAGTCCCTCTAAAGCATTTTGAAAGCATAAGGAACCGTCTGTATGGTAATTTGATGTCATACAACGATCGGTCTGCACACGCAAACAGAGCCAAAACCTAGATATTTTAGGCAATATAGAAATCCTGGCCAGGATGCATCCTTTGTCACGCTTTGAGATGTGCTTAGTGCTTTTCATAGCCTATATCACAATAATTCAGTGTTTTAAACCACATAAAATTTATTTTAGGTTTCAGACATTTAAATTAATTACTAGCAAAAAAGACATTTGTTAAATACACACTGATGTTTGTGAGTTTGTTAAATACAGTGGTGTCTAAGGAAAGCAGCAATAATAATCCTTTCAATTAAAATCTGACATTGTATTTATTCACAAACACGTTGTGTATGTAACTATAAAGTTCACCCTATTCTTCTCCTAGTTCAATGGTGACATAGCTACTTTTATGTATTTTGGAATTGGGTGAATTTATGTGATCCAAAGATCTGATTATTAAGTTTTTTAAATGACAAACACATCCACTTACACACATTTGACAGTTGGAATACAGGGTTCCTCAGATACAGTCCTGGAAGGCCACTGCCCTGCAGAGTTTTGCTCAAACCCTGATAAAAATCACGGTAACACTTTATTTTAGGGTCTCTTAACTAGTTGCTTATTAGCATGCATATTACTAGAATATTAGCCATTTATTAGTAGTAATTAAGCACATATTAATGCCTTATTCTACATGGCCTTATTCTACATCCCTAATCCTACCCAATACCTAAACTTAACAACTACCTTACTAACTATTAATAAGCAGCAAATTAGGAGTTTTTTGAGGGAAAAGTCATAGTTAATAGTGAATGTGTTCCCTATTCTAAAGTGTTGCCAAAATCACTTACCTTTGATTTTCTAGGGATCCTTGATGAGATTGCTCAGGTGTGTTTGATTAGGGAGCTAAACTCTGCAGGGCACTGGCCCTCCAGGGCAAGATTTGAGAAACCCTGTTGTAAGACAAGGGTGTCAAACTCAGGGCTCATCAACACGAAAACAGAGCTTTCCCTATCCAATATTTTTTTCCTTGTTTTAAAAACAAATTCCGTAAACACTGCGTCATCTCAAGAAATATCAGCGTACACTCAAAACAATGTAGCATACATGCCAGACCAGCATGTGGCGATGTAATTCTGCCACAGAGATACAGTAAAAACAGAAAAGACTTGGAGCATGTGCATAAACCTTGCGCGCTGTACACAAACCCAACACAACAAGAAGACAACTTTTGCTTTGGTAAATCTAATAGGCTCAGTAAGCTTCTGCAGTACGAACACAACCATGTAGTCCACCGTTATTGTTGCTGTTAAGTGACGTAGCTGTGTCTGACTAAGGTCGAGATGCGGGGTGATGACATCATCGTTTCATAAAATATATGGATTGGCTGTACATAGTGGTGGACAGAGCGAGGCTTCGTGAAACACTGAAACAGTCAAAGCAAATGTGCCATAATTGTCTCGAGGCTTTGAAACAATCCGACACCCATCTCTATGATGAGATTTTCAAGTACTGCTCTGAAACAGCATTGACATGAATCAGTTAAGCGAACTGACGAATTATAATGCAAGTGAGTTGGAGGAGTGGTTAGAGTCCTCAACTGGCATGCTGTCACCTTAAGGCCTTTCCACACAGCACGAAAAAGCTAAGCGAATATCGGACGCGATGACACGCTGTAATAAAACAATAGATTTCTAAGGATGCTTCCACATAGACTGCAAAATTTCACGTACCAAAATTGCGAATGTTTTTTTTCCAACCAGTCCGACGAATCTTTTCAGTTTTGCAAAGCAAAAACACAGGCCGTCCAATAAGATTTGAGCCAGGATCACATGACCGGAGCAGCTGCTGTTGCACAAATGGTTGAGAGTGGTGGCACTGTTTCGCCACCAGTGTAAACAAACACCGAAGAAGAGTATCCCGGATAAGAGAAGAGAATTATTGTTAGTATTTGAGAATAGAGTTATTCTCACGTTCTTTATAATGAATAACATTCTCCACTGAATCATGTGACCTGTAGAGCACCATCCATTTTTTTTCCATGTGCGCGAGTGTTATGAGTCAGAGCACGTTCACTCTCTAGTCTAGATCTTCCGTATTAAAAAAATTGAGTGAAACATTTTTCTACACATGAATTGGATAGGGAAACATGATTATGACGATATATTTTCTGTATGTGTTTTGCATGCAGCTGATGGTATTTTTTTATAGCAATAAAGGGTGTTGATGACAAATATTAGGAGTGTAGCGTTATTAAACATACAAAGAGTGCATGTGTCTGCTTATTATAGAATCAAAATCAACTATAGATCACAATTGGGAGTTATTACAAGCACTCGATGATGGTTTAAAGTGGGTAAGCAAATACATTAATAATTTTTTCAAGTGTAGCTTGATGCTAATTGTACTTCTAATTATATTTTAGGATGTAAAATATTATATTTTAAGCATTATATATAGTTTGTTTCTGGTGTAGAACCAAACTCTGTTTATCTTAATCTAGATGTTAAATCCATATACAAGATGCATATCTGAGGAAAAATGCATTGTTGGTTGGCGCCACCTAGTGTGCAGGCGTGAATTAGCAGAAGGCGAACAATCATTTCGCGGTCGGTGTGAAAGTATCGTTCGTCGGCGATTCACCTCGCTTTTTTGCATCGCGCTCAGTGTGGAGAGGCCTTTAGGTTCAAATCCTTGGTGAAGCATACATAGTCATATAATTATAATAAACATTTAAAAGTTGTGTTTTTATTGTTCTGTTCTTGTAATGTGTTGTAACATCTGTCTGACAACTGAATGAACTCTCTGTGAATAAATATGTTTGTTTATAAACTTTGGTCATGAAAAATGAACATTAATAAAAGACATCAAGCCACAATGTCAATCATTTTTTTTACATTTAAAGATTTTTATTTAAAAAATATTAATTGTTCTGCTGTTGATGGACTTAGCCTACTTTTTTTTACATTTAATTTCTCCAGCCTTTGAAAAAATCCTCTCACAAGGGATACTTGTCACTGGGATGCACAGATACTTTTGAGCTAGGACATAAAAATTACTGCTCCTTCCAGTACTTAAGAGGATCATCCATTCTGGGCAAAATGCATCTGTGAGGTACTTTTTCACTTCCATTGTGGCATCAGCTGTAGCACTGTGTATTGTGTGGGATTCACGGACACAATTATCAAAAAGTTCCCATAAACAGTCCTGGTTTTCTGCTGGTGTTGTTGATGATGATGATGGACCCGAATCACCCGATGTTGACATTTGTGGCTCTGGTTGAAAGTAAAAATAGCAATTAGTTACAAAGCCTAAACTCATGGCATATATGAAGTTACATAATTATATAGATGCCATAACTCCATAAAGTTAGATGAAGACTGAAAGTGCTCACATAAGTTGGTGGGTTTGAGATATGGTGAAAGTTGAGTAGCTGGGCACTTAGGATCATGTTGGATGCATTGTCAGTCACCATACTCTGAACTTTGGAGGTTATTCCCCACTCAGACATGAGCAAGGTTTTAGCCTCCATGAGATGCTGGGCTGTGTGGGTTTGGTAAAACCTCCTTACATCCAATACAACAGTTGCCATCTTTGGTTCTGGTGTAATGTGGTGGCAAGTTACCCTAAAGTATCCATCCATATTAATGGAGGACCACATATCAGCAATAAGGTTAATAAATTCTGCCTTTTGTAGGTCCCTCATTGTCTTCTCCTTGGTGCTACTGTTCCTTTTGCTGACCATCCTTTTAAGCTCCTTCCGGAATGGGAGGACATAGCTTGGATCAAGCTTGTTCACAAAGGACCTGACACCCATATCCTCCACAATGGTGAAAGGCTGCAAATCCTTCACCACCATGTTTACAAGAGCTTCATCCAATTTATTTTGTCTGCCATTTAAAAGAGAAGAATAAAACCTACTTTCAGTCAAATACATTTAAATTAAATAACTTGAAATAGTCCACAGCTTCTAAGACTAGTCTAATAGTTCATTAGTTGAAAACCTTCCGAAACAAAGAAGTGTTTACACACACACAGACACACACATCAGTGGTGTGTGGTGGTGTTCTGAAATGAGGAGGCAAAGTCTATTTTATTATTATTATTTTTTAAATCAAATGTAAATTCATGTCCTAGTCACATGTTCTTGGTTAAACAGTACTTACAAAAAAAAAAAAAAAAAATATATATATATATATATATATATATATATATATATATATATATATTCTATTTATTAAAGCCATGTATGATATCTCATATATATCTCATCAAGTTAGGCCCAATCCCATTTCTAGCCCTTCTCCTTTCCCAACATGGCAACATGGCTGGCCGAGCGAACAAACAGACACATAAATGTAAGCATTATTGGCATTAATAAATATTTTAATGAAAAGTAATCATTTGTTTTATGTTACATTCAATCGTGAGTTCATATTTACGGTCATGTTACTCAAAGAAATGTTTGCAAAAAATCTCTAAAGTTTGCTAACATCATATCATTACAGACTGCACGACAGTGCCACAACATATTTTCATGTCTGATCAGAGCGATAACCACCATAGACATTGAGATGGCCTAGTCCCCCAATAATTAGAAATCACTAAACCCTTTTCTCAAATATTGCCAAATCGAGAGAGCGAGAGAGATGAAAGTTGTGTTTATGTGCGTTTCTCTTCACAATAAGTGAGTTTACTTCAAAAACAGATATTTAATCCTCTTGTTGCTGGAAAATATAATGTAGCGATTCAGTATTTAAACTCTTATTAATAAAAGTCGTGGGGCAGCGTTGACAAGTTTCTTTGCTCTTTGATGTGTGAGCTGCGTGATCTCCGGTGTGTGTGTGTGTGTGTGTGTGTGTCAGTAAGCAGCACATTAATATAGAACGGTAAGAAACTAATGCACACCAGTATAGTGTGTGTAGGAGCTAGACAACTTATAATAACATGTGACGGTATAGTAGTGGTGTCCCAATTCTTAGGGGAATATTTTCACCCCTACCCCTTGACACTCTGTGACAAGGGGAAGGGGTATAAAATAGAATTGGGATTGGGCCTTAGTGTTTTTAAGCATTTTACATTTATTCCAAAACAACAAAAAAAAGTTTAAACAATATACGAAGAGTTTATTTGCAAAAAACGACAAATGCCATTTTTAAAAAAAAAGTGTACAGCGCACGCTACTTGCGTCCAGCGGATATTCTCCAAAATGGCAATACACTGAAGCAGAGGAGACGAATTGTTGAATAAAGTCGTTGTTTTTGTTTTCTTTGCGCAGAAAAAGTGTTCTCGTTGCTTCATTAAATTCAGATTGAAGCACTGATGGCAGATGGACTATTCTGATGATGCTTTTCATACTTTTCTGGGCCTTGACAGTGTTATTTACTTACCAGTCAATGGGACAGTCATAAGCCTCCCGGTTTTCATCCAAAATATCTTAAATTGTGTTCCGAGGACGAACAAAGCTTTTACGGGTTTGGAATGACATGGGGGTAAGTAATTAATGACAAAATTTTAATTTTGGGGTGGAGTAACCCTTTAAAAGCCATTTTCCTGTTTATGCAAAAACAGCATGAGCCTACATCTGTGCACTATCCCCAATAACCAAGCATAGGCTGCTATGATTTAAGTCGTATCTCTAAGAGAGTTTCTCTAAGAGATGGAGTGGAATATGTTACATATGTTGACTGCCAATAAATAAACAGTTGTCAGTTCATGATACCTTCTCATCTCTTAATTTTAATACATAATATACATTGCATTAGTTGATACTACTTTTAGCAATCAATGATCTGTGATCAGTCCTAAAAATCCTGATCGGAGCACCCTTAGACTGTGCATTACTTTTTATATCTTGATGACATCAGTTACTGCTTTCATGCACAGTTGTTCTTGGCTACAGTAAAAAATATAATTTAGTGCCATAAGTTTTATGTTAAGATCTTAAGAAAACAGTAATAATAATGCATGGCCTCTTAGGGTTTCTTTTGTGAATACACTTAAACAATAAGATTCATTCGATTTTCAGGACTTAGGAACCCACGCAAAGGCAAAGGAGTAGAGGCCAGTAATGTAACTGCTGTCACTTGGTACAGTGTAATGATTGGTCCACACCTGGATATTGCAGCAATTCTGACTGTCGCCTGTAGCTTTCTCAGTCAGCACACCAGACACCAGGAGCAGCCAGCCATGTAGGACGAGGCCCAAAGACAATTAGGCTCTTCTGGATTTCATGAAAGAACAGGTAGGAGATGAAAGAGAAGAGGGAGAGAAAGGGCAACAACAGCATGAGCAGAGCTGTATCTGTCTCTGTTTTTGAAAATTATTTGTCAGTAAACATTGATCTGTTTGAAATTGAAGCCAGACAGTTTATTCTTTAAAGCAACTGTATTTCTTTGTCTTTTGTTGCATAAATATACAGCAAAGTTTATCTATCTATCTAGGATATAGCATCTAATGTTTTAAATACTGCCAAACATATAGTGAACATGACTCTGGAGAAGTTTACTGATTATAGTAATATCACCCAGACATGTAGTCAGTTCATCAGGAGAAGAAAGATGAGCAGCAAGTTGTAATCGGACATGGTTCCGCGACAGGTGTCTCAAATCCACTGCTGCGTTGTCCATGCCATCCTCGCTGTCGTCTGGTCCCAGGCCTTCTTCCTCCTCCTGCTTCTCCTCCAGGATATCACCTCTAGCCACACAAATGTTGTGTAGGATGCAACAGGTGGCAGTTATCCTTGGGGTGAACAGCCTGCTCTGCAGGGCTCTCAAGAAATCTTTTCAACATCCCAGGGGTGTGCTCAATGAAATGGGCTTGTTAACTTGTTCTGTTAATCAAAATTCATATTAAAAATGTGTGGTGTATTTGAAAGTCAGAAGTAACATCTTGATGTGTCTCCTGTGTGTGTGTGTGTGTGTGTGTGTGTGTCTAATGAGACAAAAAGGCTGGTGGTATGGTGTCACGACAGCAACACTGCAGGCACGGAGATCTCCCGATAGACAGTATCCATCTGGCTGATACAGAGGCTCTTGGTACATTAGCGATCTGCGCATGACAAGGGTGTCATGTAAAGATCCTGGATTGCCAATGTACACATCTATAACTGCATCGAAGTCACCCTGCAGTAAAACTGAAGGGAATTCAATTCATCTGTTTGCCACTTAAGAATAACATCTTAACAATACTTTGAGGAAAACACAACAATACAGTACAATTCAGTACAATACAATATGAAGAAATAATTCTTTATTTATGATATTTATATTTAAAAACAAAAAAAAGTGATTTATAAAAGTTTACTTTAATTGAAACAGGAACTAAATTTAACTGGCTTATTTGAAAACATATAATACAAACAAACATACTACCTACAACTGTCCTCTTCTTCATCATCTCTCACCTCACACTCACCCCTCACATCATCTTTATGTGTCTAGCTTTAGATGTCCTGTAAAATAATTAACATGAATACAAATGTGATTTTTATTAAGAAAACTGGGGAGTTTTTATTTTTTTATTTTTTTCTGTGGAGTTCAGCGGACATAGGCAGCAACTTACACAAGTGACTGTTGACATTGAAGACTTGATGTACTATTGATTTATTTACAAATACTCCATTTTTAATTAGACTGAACCTTTTATCAATACTTTTTTTTGAACATTTACTAAAAAAAAAATGCTTGTCCTTACACTTATCTTCTGTTGATTCTTGAAACATCAACATTGAAAGATTACAACAGTTTTAGAATCAAATGAACTTCATATGTCAACTTGATATTATATAAAAAAAGTTTTAATACTGAAACGTATGCACTGTGCTTTATTCACACTTCTGCTTTATTAATTCTGAACCCAATTGCATTACATATTCGCAGCACCTCATTAGACAGCGTGTGTCTATATATATATATATATATATATATATATATATATATATATATATAAACACACTAAATGCATATGTATATATATATATGCATTTTGTGTTTTTTTTATATATTGTTTTAGACAGTAGCGCGTGAACAGGACTTTTATTTTCGTCTGGCGTTGTTACATCATAAGTATGCGCCGCGCTCCGCTGCATCTGTTATAAATCGGCTGAAGAAAGGTTTGAGTTTTTACACTTAAAAGTGTTCAAATCAGTGCAACTAGTTTAGGCAGTTTTACTTTTTACAAGCGATGTTAAATGGCTTAGTTATTATTGAATGTAACGTTGTAATACGTTGTCTAAAGTTAATGAACCTTGTTTTGTGGGTAAAGCGCATCCACACGTGAATATCAGAAAAGGTGCGCCTCATTTCTCTCCCCAAATCGTGAATCAATAATGTAAACTCGAATTCGGTAACTTCCAAGATTGTAGTGATGAAGAAACGGAGCTTTTTGAAACCACGAGCCAAATGAATCAATTGTTTAGTGAAATAATTAACTATTTCGAGTCAGCGCACGCTGCCGAGACCTGCTGGTCAAAACAGTGTAAATGCAACGAGAACAACAAACACAAACATGTGTAAAGATAACATTTATAAACTGCAAATATTTCCACGAAAATGCAGTCTATTAATATAATCTATAAATAAATAAATACCAAATTTAAAGCATTATACCTAAATATGAATTGTCTAATTAGCATTATTTTATGAATTTGTCATGCTAGTTTTGAGTGTTTTTGGCTTATCAGGTCATTTAAGGCCATTAACTATCACTCTGACTGGCTCCCTTACCAGTGTGCTGACTATTGGGAGCTGATTGAGAAGCACCCAGATATTTAGTTTGGATTTATTTTTTCTTTCTGTTAACTATCGCACATCTTAAACATGTCCAAACGCACAGGAAAAACTCCTGGAGAATCAACTTAGATCCACGAGACACACTGTTATAAAGATGACGTTTATTAAAGAGGAGAGTGAAGACATGAAGATTGAAGAAGCATTCAGAGTCAAAGAAGAAGAGGAACAAACAGGTTGGTTTTGATTCTTTCATTCTCATATGTCATATCAGTAAGGTTCAAGTACATCTTCATCAAGACCTAACCAAAGATGTGTACCAAAAATGTACAATAATAAAGATAATATGTGAAGTCGCCATTCTTACAATAATATCGTCAAAAAAAGGTCGTGGGTTGAAAACATTGTAAAATAATTAGATTAATTGTGAATTATGTTTAGACAGACATGCAATATTAGTGTGTGTGTATATATATATATATATATATATATACACACACACACACACACACAGTGGGTACGGAAAGTATTCAGACCCCCTTAAATTTTTCACTCTTTGTTATATTGCAGCCATTTTCTAAAATCATTTAAGTTCATTTTTTTTCCTCATTAATGTACACACAGCACCCCATATTGACAGAAAAACACAGAATTGTTGACATTTTTGCAGATTTATTAAAAAAGAAAAACTGAAATATCACATGGTCCTAAGTATTCAGACCCTTTGCTCAGTATTTAGTAGAAGCACCCTTTTGATCTAATACAGCCATGAGTCTTTTGGGGAAAGATGCAACAAGTTTTCACACCTGGATTTGGGGATCCTCTGCCATTCCTCCTTGCAGATCCTCTTCAGTTCTGTCAGGTTGGATGGTAAACGTTGGTGGACAGCCATTTTTAGGTCTCTCCAGAGATGCTCAATTGGGTTTAAGTCAGGGCTCTGGCTGGGCCATTCAAGAACAGTCACGGAGTTGTTGTGAAGCCACTCCTTTGTTATGGGGCAGTCGTGGCCTAATGGATAGAGAGTCGGACTTGTAACCCAAAGGTTGTGGGTTTGAGTCTCAGGTCCGACAGGGATTGTAGGTGTACCCTCAATACCACGACTGAGGTGAGACCCTTGAGCAAGGCACCAAAACCCCCAACTGCTCCCCGGGCGCCGTAGCATTGGCTGCCCACTGCTCCAGGTGCATGTTCACTACTGTGTGTGTGCACTTGGATGGGTTAAATGCAGAGCACAAATTCCAAGTATGGGTCACCATACTTGGCCACATACCACTTCCCTTTCCTTTCCCTTATTTTAGCTGTGTGCTTAGGGTCATTGTCTTGTTGGGAGGTAAACCTTCGGCCCAGTCTGAGGTCCTGAGCACTCTGGAGAAGGTTTTCGTCCAGGATATCCCTGTACTTGGCCGCATTCATCTTTCCCTCGATTGCAACCAGTAGTCCTGTCCCTGCAGCTGAAAAACACCCCCACAGCATGATGCTGCCACCACCATGCTTCACTGTTGGGACTGTATTGGACAGGTGATGAGCAGTGCCTGGTTTTCTCCACACATACCACTTAGAATTAAGGCCAAAAAGTTCTATCTTGGTCTCATCAGACCAGAGAATCTTATTTCTCACCATCTTGGAGTCCTTCATGCGGGCTTTCATGTGTCTTGCACTGAGGAGAGGCTTCCGTCGGGCCACTCTGCCATAAAGCCCCGACTGGTGGAGGGCTGCAGTGATGGCTGACTTTCTACAACTTTCTCCCATCTCCCGACTGCATCTCTGGAGCTCAGCCACAGTGATCTTTGGGTTCTTCTTTACCTCTCTCACCAAGGCTCTTCTCCCCCCGAGAGCTCAGTTTGGCTGGACGGCCAGCTCTAGGAAGGATTCTGGTCGTCCCAAACGTCTTCCATTTAAGGATTATGGAGGCCACTGTGCTCTTAGGAACCTTAAGTGCAGCAGAAATTTTTTTGTAACCTTGGCCAGATCTGTGCCTTGCCACAATTCTGTCTCTGAGCTCTTCAGGCAGTTCCTTTGACCTCATAATTCTTGTACTGTTCTCTTTATATGTTTTGCTTTCCCAGCGTGTAATATAAATAAACAGCAAGCCAAACTCTGTTCAAGAGCCAGGATATGAGCACCTTGCTCCTTTAATAGTCCAATGTGTGGTTTACACAATCAAACTCTGCGGCCATTGAACCGAGTAAAACTGTAAATGAAATAAAAGAAATATAGAAAAGTAATCATCAAACCTGTAACAAACGTATCATTTTAACAAGTAAAATGTATACAGATACATAGCTAACTCAGAAGCAATTTAGAAGCATTCTCAATGCAGAGCACCAATGCAATTCGCGATCGGCAATCACAAACATCTTCGATTATATCACCTTTAAACTGAACATACTCTTCTGTAATATAAACTGGACATATTAATGATTTAAATGAACTTACAGCCAACGCTTTCGACAGGGTTTAGAAGAAGGATTAACTTAAATGCGGCACAAACATGTCAAGGCTTGCTGTGTCACGAGCTTGCTGCTTCCTGTTACCTCATGTGCGTCGCTCGCGGAAACACGTCAAAATAAGAGTCCTCACATAACAACCTACACAATAACGGCAGGCAAAATAAACTTATACAGAACATTAAAGTATTACAAAAATATAATACTGGTAAATGCAAATGTCCATCATAAATTGTACACAGCCTCTAACGGAGGCAGAACAATTCTCATTTGCTCTGACATGCACTGTGAGCTGTAAGGTCTTATATAAACAGGTGTGTGGCTTTCCTAATCAAGTCCAATCAGTATAATCAAACACAGCTGGACTCAAATGAAGGTGTAGAACCATCTCAAGGATGATCAGAAGAAGTGGACAGCACCTGAGTTAAATATATGAGTGTCACAGCAAAGGGTCTGAATACTTAGGACCATGTGATATTTCAGTTTTTCTTTTTTAATAAATCTGCAAAAATGTCAACAATTCTGTGTTTTTCTGTCAATATGGGGTGCTGTGTGTACATTAATGAGGGAAAAAAATGAACTTAAATGATTTTAGCAAATGGCTGCAATATAACAAAGAGTGAAAAATTTAAGGGGGTCTGAATACTTTCTGTACCCACTGTGTGTGTATATATATATGTGTATGTGTGTGTGTGTGTGTGTGTGTGTGTGTGTGTGTGTGTGTATATATATATATATATATATATATATATATATATATATATATATATATATAAAACATACATACATACACACACACACACACACACACATATACATACAGGTGCATCTCAGTAAATTAGAATGTCGTGGAAAAGTTCATTTATTTCAGTAATTCAACTCAAATTGTGAAACTCGTGTATTAAATTCAATGCACACTTAAGTAGTTTAAGTCTTTGCTTCTTTTAATTGTGATTATTTTGGCTCACATTTAACAAAAACCCACCAATTCACTATCTCAACAAATTAGAATATGGTGACATGCCAATCAGCTAATCAACTCAAAACACCTGCAAAGGTTTCCTGAGCCTTCAAAATGGTCTCTCAGTTTGGTTCACTTGGCTACACATGCTGATCTGACAGTTGTCCAGAAGACAATCATTGACACCCTTCACAAGGAGGGTAAGCCACAAACATTCATTGCCAAAGAGTGCTGTATCCAAGCATGTTAACAGAAAGTTGAGTGGAAGGAAAAAGTGTGGAAGAAAAAGATGCACAACCAACCGAGAGAACCGCAGCCTTATGAGGATTGTCAAGCAAAATTGATTCAAGAATTTGGGTGAACTTCACAAGGAATGGACTGAGGCTGGGATCAAGGCATCAAGAGCCACCACACAGAGATGTCAAGGAATTTGGCTACAGTTGTCGTATTCCTCTTGTTAAGCCACTTCTGAACCACAAACAACGTCAGAGGCATCTTACCTGGGCTAAGGAGAAGAAGAACTGGACTGTTGCCCAGTGGTCCAAAGTCCTCTTTTCAGATGAGAGCAAGTTTTGTATTTCATTTGGAAACCAAGGTCTTAGAGTCTGGAGGAAGGGTGGAGAAGCTCGTAGCCCAAGTTGCTAGAAGTCCAGTGTTAAGTTTCCACAGTCTGTGATGATTTGGGGTGCAATGTCATCTGCTGGTGTTGGTCCATTGTGTTTTTTGAAAACCAAAGTCGCTGCACCCGTTTACCAAGAAATTTTGGAGCACTCCATGCTTCCTTCTGCTGACCAGCTTTTTAAAGATGCTGATTTCATTTTCCAGCAGGATTTGGCACCTGCCCACACTGCCAAAAGCACCAAAAGTTGGTTAAATGACCATGGTGTTGGTGTGCTTGACTGGCCAGCAAACTTACCAGACCTGAACCCCATAGAGAATCTATGGGGTATTGTCAAGAGGAAAATGAGAAACAAGAGACCAAAAAATGCAGATGAGCTGAAGGCCACTGTCAAAGAAACCTGGGCTTCCATTCCACCTCAGCAGTGCCATGCCGAATTGAGGCAGTAATTAAAGCAAAAGGAGCCACTACCAAGTACTGAGTACATATACAGTAAATGAACATACTTTCCAGAAGGCCAACAATTCACTAAAAATGTTTTTTTTTTTTAATTGGTCTTATGAAGTATTCTAATTTGTTGAGATAGTGAATTGGCGGGTTTTTGTTAAATGTGAGCCGAAATCATCACAATTAAAAGAACAAAAGACTTAAACTACTTCAGTTTGTGTGCATTGAATTTATTTAATACACGAGTTTCACAATTTAAGTTGAATTACTGAAATTAACTTTTCCACGACATTCTAATTTATTGAGATGCACCTGTGTATGTATGTATATACACATATATAATTATACACTGTGTGCATAATAGGCAAGTTGATATTCTGATCATATTTTTTTTCCAAGGAATTATTATTATTATTATTATTATTTTTTTTTTTAATTTAGTCACTTATAAGTGAGATATAATTGTCCATGAAGTGAAAAACTTAATGTGTGCATAATTATTAGGCAGGTTTTCTTTTAGATAAAATGAGCCAAAAAAAGACATTTAACTCAGACTGAAAAGTCAAAACTTATTAAATGCCCATTAGAAATATTCAAAACTGATGCAATACAGAATGAATATATATATATGGGTCATTGACGTATAAGGATTTTCGACAGGCAAATTCTTTTGTAGTTGTTCAAACATTAAGAAGGTTGTGTACACACAAATTCATAGTGTTTTTAGTGTTTTTTTTTTTTTTTTATCTAGATGAATCAGCCGTAGCCTTAAATGTAATGTGGTGCGACCATGATTTATATTAAAATTAATTTCCTTAACATGCTTACTTTATTTTTTTTTTTTAGATGTTCTCAGTAATTGAAGTCTTTAAAAACAAAGTATTTGCATTTCTTTTGAGTTTTTGTACATAATGATCTCATATTTTTGTTCTATAATTTCAGAGTTGCCTTCTTAATCTTAGTTAGCAGACTTATTTTTTTCTGTAAATTGCATAAAACTGAGAAAATATTTTTAAAATACCATTCACTTAAGCATACTATAGCAGTGATTCATATTTCAGCCATATTAATTTATTTTTAATTTAATACAGTTATTGCTATTATCGGTCGCACCACATGAGTGGTTGCTCCAAATGACACAAAGACCTTGCATCATTAAAAATCTATTTAAAGAAACGTGTGAAAAGTTCAGCATATGGCATTAACTGCAGGCACTTCTTTAGACCCAGTTATTTCTAAACTTTGTCCAATCTTGGCTGCTCAATTGACCCTTCGCCGGGAGATTGATTAACAGGCAATCTGAGCAATCATAATGCCATATCTGCCATTTTTGTCCGACAAACAAACCAGACAGGAGAGAGATTAGCGTCAGTGGACTTGAACTTGAAAAATAGTGTTTATTGACATCTTTTCACAGTTGAAACAAGATACCTTCTGATGTTCATTCATGTTTATTTTGTGCTATAACTAGTAAGAGATGATTGGTCACGTGCCGCTTGAACTGAGGTGCTATAGCGATCTGTCACGACACATTAAAGAGCCACAAAACAAAAGTATTTGTTTGAATTTCTTAAAAAAAAAAAAAGACAAAATTTGAACTCTGACACTTTGTGTAATACCGAAAGTAACCTGCTCTGTCTTGTATGTCGGCGTGTTGTCAGGGTCTTCTTTGCTCCATGATATATTTTTCACTGCATGAGATCATGATGT
The DNA here is from genome assembly GCA_039654775.1 of Spinibarbus caldwelli. Taxonomy (NCBI): domain Eukaryota; kingdom Metazoa; phylum Chordata; class Actinopteri; order Cypriniformes; family Cyprinidae; genus Spinibarbus; species Spinibarbus caldwelli. The sequence goes on along the minus strand of CM077228.1, from coordinate 23,131,614 downwards.
GTGGCATAAAAGTGCCATGGTCTGTCGGATGGTTTGTCTGACGTAGCAACAGTAACTAAGGGTGGGTCTGGTAAAATAGATTAAAATAGTTATTAATAAATATATAATAAATTACTAATAAATGCATGATTACCAAACTAAAATTAGATGCTCTAAATTCCTATTTTTTGCATTTTTTCTCATATTGTACAAAGATTACACATAAACCACTCGAAATGACCCAAACTGCATAAAAATCTATTCCAAATGATATTAAAATAAAGTATTTTGTGTATATAAACCATTAATTGAATATAAAAGCACAAAAACTGCAAATCTGGGACATGTATCTATAATGGAAAACACTCTGCAGTGGTCTCACCACATGATATTTTCAAATTCAGTCAAAATTTACAAGCACAGAATTAGCCACCTAAACAAAACAAGCTAGCTTCCCATGAAAGGTCACTATGAAATTTATAATAAAAATAAATGCTTGTAGAAACAACTTAATATTCATTGCTTTTTGAGGTCATACCACATGATATCCAAATGTGGTAACTACATACCAGTCATTAAAAAGGTTATTTTTTTTTCCAAATTTTAAAGAGAGTTACAAACCTGCCTGATGCTTCTATGGGTCCTTGGCAAATTGTTATGTGATGCAACGTCCTTTCTTTGAATGGATTTCAACATAACAGTACCAAAATGGTAGTTTCTTGATGGTTGCACCACATGATATTTCATAAAATGGAGATTATCGGACAAAGTTTGTTTGAATATTATGATGGAAAAATAAATACAAATGCTTTGCAATTGTATACAGGATTACAAAACACTTTGGAAAACATGCCAAATAGTGCAGAAAATTAATCTGAATAGATTTAGGGTAATTTCAAAGATGTTTCCAAAACAACAATTATGGCCGGACGGTCGCACCACATGATGTTTTGACACTTTGAATAACAGAAAAATGACAAATAACTAATGGTTTTTGAAAAATTTAAGTTGGTACATATGTGGGAGAGGTACTTATATATGGCATCTGTTTGTGAAAGATGTTTTCTCTGATTTGGAGGGATGGTCATTTTTAAATCATACCCTTATTTATTGCATCAAAATTTGTAAATACTAACTATAGCCTAGTTAAGGGTGGATAATTTTATCAGTTGTTTATTATTCATGCAAAAATATATTACTGTTATAGTAACCATTGTTACAGCTGATAACTTTGTCTTATGTATGTTTATAATGTGATTTGTGAATATTTAACCACTATACTGAATGACATAGCATAGTCTTCTTCATGGCTAGTGTTTGCGTTCATTTTATTATGTAGCTACAGATATGTGTACTAGTGTTAAATACTGTTTTTGACAATGTTGATAACGTTTCTGACAGATAATATCATGATAATTTTGCGTTTTCCTTACCTAATGTCGTAACCTGTCAGCAGTAACCTGTCCATGGGCTTTTTTGATTACTGTCAGTTTGAGTGCCGGCGATGCAGTGTTGCCAGATATTGCTGTTAAAAACGAAAAATAGCCTAAATAAAAATAAACCGAAACTATTTCAAATCTTTTGCAAATAAGATGAGATAAAGATATCTCTGACCCTAAACTACAACTTCCTACTTTATTAACTTTCTAAAGTGTCAAATTATGTGGAAAATGCAAGTCTAAAAACGCTTATAATAGCTGGCAACACGGAGGCTGCACCCTCATCCTCACTCACACCTCTCTCAAGTTCACTCCGCCAGCGTCTCGCAGCGATCATTTTCATTCCACGGATGCTAAAATTCTTGCAAACTGTCTAAACTGAATTATACATGTCATGCAGACATTCATATGAGGATTTTAACAGCAAATTAGTCATTCAGAGAACAAATTTTATTTTTGAACATGAAATATTTACCGAGGTCCGGACCTCGGTGGCCTCATAGCTGGCTACGGGCCTGTACCCTTGGTAAACATGGTCAAAGAAGGCTGTGAAAATAACTCCGCATTGTTTATCCATTTGATCTTTCATTCAAACATTAAAAAAAAAAAAAAAAAAAATCGAACCTTTAATTTAAGCAAAAAAAAAAAAAAAAAAAGTCAAAGTGGGGGAAAATCACATTATGAAATGAATATTTTTCTCTAGTATACAATGGCCACAATTATTGGTACCCCTAAAAAAAATTCTTTTGATTGAAATATCTCTGAAGTATATTCCCATTCATTTTTGCATTTTTTTATGAAATTATCCAGCCATGGCTTCCTGTTTCATAGGAATATAAATATGAGGGGAAACAAAGGCCAAATTCCCTTAATCATTAATCACAATGAGTAAGATCAAAGAATGTATTTCTGTTGTGCAGCAAAAGATTAAGTTTTACAAATTAGAAAGTGGCTGTAAGAAAAGAGCTAAAGCATTAAAAATTCCCATTTCCACCATCAGGGCAATAATTAAATATTTCCAATCAAGAGAAAATGGTACAAATCTGCCTGGAAGAGGACGTGAGTCTATTTTGTCTTAAAACAAGGTGAGGAGGATAGTTTGAGTGGCCAAAGACGCCCCAATGATCACAGCTGAAGAAATGCAGAAAACAGTTGAATCTTGGGGTCAGAAAGCCTCAAAAAAAAATGGTCAAACAGCACCTACATCACTACATGTTGTTCAGGAGGGTTTCAAGAAAAATTCTAGAAAAGAAAACACTTTCATCCAAAAACAAACTCCAGCATATTCATTTTCTAGACACTACTGGAACTTCAAACGGGACTGGGTTCTATGGTCACATGAAACTTAAAAATGAGCTTTTTAACAGCAAACACTCAAGATGGGTTTGGTGCACACAGGGATAAAAAAGTATCCCACGTGTACAATGAAATATACTGCTGTATCTTTAATGTTGTGGGCCTATTTTTCTGCCAGAGATCCTGGATATCTTGTTGGCATCATGGCATCAAGGATTCTATCAAATACCAACAGATAAAAAATTAAAAACTGACTGTCCATGCTAGAAATCTTACAATGGGCTGTGCTTGGATCCTCCAACAGGACAATGATCCACAAACAAACATCAAAATCAAAACAAAAATGGGTCACTGAGAACAAAACCAAGGTTCTGCCATGGCCATCCCAGTTCCCTGACCTGAACCCTATAGAAAATCAGTGGGGCGAACTGAAGAGGAGAAGCACCAACATGGAGCTGGGAATCTGAAGGATCTGGAGTGATTCTGTATGAAGGAATGGTCTCTGATCTCTTGTCAGATGTTCTCCAAACTCATCAAGCATTATAGGTGAAGACTCAGAGCTGATATCTTGGAGGGTTGCAAAAAGTATTGAATAAAAGGGTATGATAAATTGTGGCCAATGTGTATTAGAGAAAAACGTTTATTTCATAATGAGACTTCTCTCCCATTTTAAATTCTTATTCTCCAATGAAAGGCTACATTTTTGTAGATTTTTAAAATAAAAGATCAAAAGGATTAATGATACAGATTTATTTTCACAGCCTTCTTTGATCATATTTACCAAGGGTATGAATCATTTTGAGCACAACTATGTATTTATTTATATATAGTCATGTGAAAAATTTAGACACCCTATTGAATTCCATGGTTTTCTGTATAAGGGCAGAGTAAAAAAAACAAAAAAAAAAAAAAAATGGTTCTTGGCAGGTCTTAAATTTTGGAAAGTAAAACCTCAGATGAACAACAACACATGACATATTCCACCGTGTCATTATTTATTTACCAAAAATAATGCCAAAAATGGAAAAGCCATGTGTGACAAAGTTAGGACACCCTTACTGTTAACATAACAATTAAGAGGGTAAGTAGCAGTTAGGTACTGATAATCAAATACCTTGATTAACTGATCATCAGCAAGTGTGAGCACCTCCATAAAAGCAGAAGTATTGGCAGTTTGCTGGTCTGGAGCCTTCAGGTGTGTGTTAACACAATATCAATGATGTACGACATCAACAATGATCTTAGAGAAGCAATTGTTGCTGCCATCAGTCTGGGAAGAGTATTACAGCCATTTGCAAACAAGAAGTCCATCATTCCACAGTCGTCTACTTTCCTGGCGTTCTCCCGTGTTCACACAGGGTCTGCAGCTCGGCTCTGTCTCCTCCATTTAGCTCGGTGTGTGACGTCCTCCGGGGCTAGGCCCACCGCTCTCATGTCCTCCGTAACGGCGTCCATCCACCACTTCTTGGGTCTTTCTCGCGGCCGGTGGCCTCCAGGGTCAAGACGGAGCGCTGTTCTTGCCACGGAGTCCTCATCACTGCGCATGGTGTGGCCATACCATCTCAGGCGAGCTTCCCTCATTTTCTCCGTTATTGCGGCTACTCGGAGTCTTCGCCTGATGTCCTCATACATTATGTGGTCGTGGAGGGTCAGCCCAAGCATCTACCGCAGCATCTTTATTTCCATTGCGTGGAGGGCCGACTCATGTTTCTTGGTCGTGGGCCAGCATTCAGCGCCATAGAGGGCGACTGGGTGAACGACAGTCTTGTAGACCTTCGCTTTGTGATATTCTGGAATTTTCTTATCATACAGGACTCTGGTGACCTGTCTCCACTTGAGCCATGCCGCGTTGATTCTTGCTCGTGCGTCGGAGATGGTGTCGCCATCTGATGTGACCAGGGACCCGAGGTATTTGAATTGGGCTGTCTTCTTCAACTCCTGGCCGTCAATGCGGATGGTGCCATTGGTTTGGGGGCCGCATTCGAGGTACTCCGTTTTGGCAATGTTGATTTTGAGCTCGTTTTCACTGAGCTGGCCGTACCATTGTTGTACTTGCTCCTCGAGGTCTATGTGCATTGGGTCCGCGAGGGTGACGCCGTCAGCGTAGAGAAGCGTCCAGGGGTGTGGACTTTGGAGGTCGGCCGTCACCGTGTCCATACAGAGGATGAACAGCAGGGGCGAGATCATTCCACAGTGGTGAAGATAATTCAAAAGTGGAAGACATTCAAAACTCCTCCCGGGAGTGGACATCCCAGCAAATTCACCCCAAGTTCAGACTGTGTAACGTTCAGAGAAATGTCAGACAACCCAAGAACTTCACCGCAAACTCTACAGGCCTCAGTTAACATGTTTAATGATAAAGTTCATGACAGTACAATTACAAAAATATGGGACAAGTATGGCATGTTTGGAAGGCTTGCCAGAAGAAAGCCTCTTCTAAAATAAACATGGCAGCACGTTTTAGGTTTGCAAAGTTGCATCTGAACAAACCATAAGAGTTCTAGAATAATGTCTTTTTAACAGATGAGACCAAAGTGGAGATGTTTTGCCATAATGCACAGCGCCACATTTGGTGAAATCCTAAAGAGCATATCAGCACAAATGCCTCATACCAGAAGTCGAGCATGTTGGAGGAGGGCTGATGATTTTGGGCTTTTGTAACCACAGTACCTGGGCACCTCACAGTAATTGAGTTGACCATGAACTCCTTTGTATACCAAAAGTATTCTAGAGTCAAATGTGAGGACATCCGTCTGACAGCTAAAGCTTGGCCAAAACTGGGTCATGCAACAGTACAATGATCCCAAGCACACCCGCAAATCTACAACAGAATGGCTGAAAAGAAGAGAATCAAGGGGTTGCAAAAGTCCAGAGCTCATCCTGACTGAAATGCGGTGGTGAGAGCTGTGCATAAACATACCCACAAACCTCAATAAACTGGAGCAATGTTGTAAAGATGAGTGGGCCAAAATTCTTCCAGAACGATGTGAGAGACTGATAAAGTCACAGAAAATGATTACTTCCAAGTTATTGCTGTTAAAAGTGGGTCTACAAGCAATTGAATCATAGGGTGTCCTAACTGTCACATATTGCTTTTCCATCTTTGCTTTATTTTTGTTAAATAAATAATGACATGGTGCAATATGTCATGTGATGTTCATCTGAGGATTTATTTTCCAAATTTTAAGACCTGCCAAAGACATTTACATTTATTCATTTAGCAGATGCTTTTATCCAAAGCGACTTACAATTGAGGAATACAATAAGTGATACATTATAAAGAGGCAAACAGACACAGGAAGTGCTTGTAATACAAAGTTTCAGGCATTGTTCAAAGTAAATAACTAGCTCGGCAGGGAGAGGTTAAGGAAAGCGAGCAAAGACCAGATGATTTTTTATTATGCCCTGATAACCATGGAATTCAATAGGGTGCCCTAACTTTTTCACATGACTGTATATATATCTCTCTGTGTGTGTGTGTATAATATATGTATATATGTTTTGCAGCACAAAATCTGACTGAATGGATAAAGGCCTGAAAATAGTGGTAATTTTCATTTGTTATTTTATCTACAGGTCGTTAGATGTAGAATTCTTAAGTGAAATGGAGCACTGTAAGATTATATTTTTGAATCAATCTGAATGAATTAAAGGGAGAGAACGCATAAGTGAGTAGCCTAATAGTGAAGTTTGTTGGTTTAATTACAAAAACAAGTTATCACCTCATTGCTGAGAAATATAATGTAGGTTTCAGTAGCGAAGCTTTTGTATTTATAAAATTCATGGGGCAGGAGTTGAAAACCATGAATACAGTACACAGGCATTAAAACACTGTCTTTATGGGTGAACGTGTCGCCCTCGCATTGTGGTGACTCGGAGTTCAGAGGGAAATCAGATATGTGTGTCTCGTAGGTCGGATGTCCAGATATCGGATATGTATCAGATTAAAATCAACATTTGGAAATGGCCCAGATCGGATGCGAAAAAATCGGATCTTGTGTGGATACATGTATGCAACAAATTCTGATCTGTCTGATGTGAGAAAAAAAAATCTGAATTTATGTCCCAGTGTAAACACAGCCATAGTTGTAGTTGGTTGGTGTAACCGGTGTAAATATTTATCAAAAGGCTTTACTTAGCTAAGCCTAGTGGGGGAATTACACCCAACTTTTTTACGCTGATGTAACCAACCCCAGTACTCCAAATGTTTTCAACACCAAGAAAGTTGGACAAGGACTTCATCTTCAAAAAAACAAACAAACAAACAAACAAAAAAATGTTTCTGGTGTGATCTGCAGGAGCATGTCTGTCTGTCCGTGCTGCACTGCAACAGCTAAAAACAGAGACAGTCACAATTGCCCAGTACAGAAGTGTCCAAAAATCTGAAAAAGTTAACTCGTGGCAAGACATATTTCATCTTTCACTGCCCTAGCAAACTCAATAATAATAATAATAATATCAGTGTAGCACATGAGATGAATAACTATTTTATGGTGATTGTATGATTATGCAGATCATGGTTCTTAAACATAATTTAAACATACAGTTGTACCATTTTTTCTATTCATTAGTTTCAATTGTTTAAATAGTTTGTTTTTGTCAGAAAAGATGAGAATTGTCATGTAATGTTTAAATGTTAATGTAATGTTTAATGTTGTACGGAACCGTTTCAGTGAGGTTCACAATACTTTTACAGTATTCATGTGGAAATAAATATAATCATTCAAAAGAATTTTATAGATGAAAATTACTAGCCCTCCCATGTTATATATCTCACTCTGCTAACTTGTAGAGAGTTGTGCAGTTTTTTTTCAGGCTGTGTGGAATTGTAAAAGTATCCTTATCAGAACAGTAAAAACAAATGAAATTGTCCCTTAAGGGAAGTGTATACAAGGAGAAAAGCAGAGGACCTAATACTGAGCCCTGTGGCACACAATACTTGTGTTTGATGAAACATACTCATTCACACAAAGTGTTAGCAGTCGGATAGATGAGACCTAAACCATGCTAATGCTTGTCCATTAATGCCAACATAATTCTCAAGCTATCCAAGAGAATGCTGTAAACTATGGTGTCAAAAGAGCTAATGACACTAGAAGAAAGATGTCACTGTAGTAAGGAAGGTTTATGTGCTATTATATGGCTGAAGTACTGAATGAAGTACCATTTTTCAGCGAAACTGAACATAGTTGAGGGCACTGTTTTTCAAATATTTTAGACATAAATGGCACATTTGGGATTGGTCTATAATAAACTAATTCCCCTGGTAAAGTGATAAGGGGTTTGATAACTGGCAGCTTTGTTGGACTGAAGGGTTTATGGATGTGTCCTAAAGAAAGCAAACGTTTATACTGAATATTGTGAAGAGGTTCTGAGATGAGTAACACCTGTTTCAGTAGCTTAGTGGGTATAGGATCTATCATACATGATGTTGGCTTTGATGCGCTAAAATTAAATTTCTGTGATCATTTACTCACCCTCCACTTGTTCCAAACCTGTATGGAAATCAAAATACTTTGTCAATAGCTACCATCAATTAAGTTACCAGCATTCTTCAAAATATCTTATTTTGTGTTTAGTAGGAAAAAGACAGGAACAACTTGAGGGTGAGTAAATGTTTGGGTGAACTATCCCTTCAATGCTTTCAGGTTGTTTTAGAGCAAGTTGCTTAGTGCCATTAAACTTGTTAACTTGTATTTATCTTTTTTTCACTTTAGACCGGATGGTGCTGAAAGTGGAGAGTCAAGAACTGAATGAAACGGAAGAGAAAGATCAATATGAGAAACACCATGATTTCATGACTGGACAGATATTCACTCAGAATGAAAAGACTTCCTCACAAAAAAGAGCTCAGAAAACCACGTCTAACAGTTCTTTTACTTGCCATCAATGTGGTAAGAGTTTCACCCAAAAACAAAGCCTTACAGTCCACATGAGAATTCACACTGGAGAAAAGCCTTTCACCTGCCAACAGTGTGGACTGAGTTTTACACGTAAAGAAAACCTTAATGCCCACATAAGAGTTCACACTGGTGAGAAGCCTTTTAAATGCCAACTCTGTGGACAGAATTTTGCACATAAAGGAAACTGTAATGCCCACATGAGAATTCACACTGGAGAGAAACCTTTTACCTGCACGCTGTGTGGGAAGAGCTACTCACGAAAAGAATGTCTTAAGACTCACATGCGAATTCACATTGGAGAGAAGCCATTTGTATGTGGTCAGTGTGGAAAGTGTTTCAGATGTAAAGTAAACCTTAATCAGCACATGAGGATTCACACAAGAGAGAACTGTTTTATATGTCATGAGTGTAGGAGGAGTTTCACAAATGGGAATGACCTTAAGAATCACATAATAACTCACATCAAAGAGAAGCCTTTCATGTGCCATCACTGTGGAAAGGCTTGCATAAGCAAATCAATCCTTGAGATTCACATTAGAACTCACACTGGAGAGAGGCCTTTCACATGTCCACAGTGTGGAAAAGGTTTCACACATAAAGGAAACCTTAACATCCACATGAGAATTCACACTGGAGAGAAGCCTTACACGTGTCCAAAGTGTGAAAAGAGTTTCACATATCTAAGAGACCTAAAATGTCATTTGAAAACTCATTCTGGAAAGCAACCGTAGTGTTCATCAGTCTGGCAAGAGGTTTACAAAATACAGCAGTTTCAGAAATCACCTGCACTCTGGAGGAAAACCATTTAAGTTTAATAAGTGTAATAAAAAACTATCACACGTCATTATGACTTTTCAGGTGTATCTGTAAGTGATACAGATGTGAGACCCTTGAATTTACTTAATTTTTGACACCTTTCAAATACTGTATGTGAAGTGACATGATGTGGGCAAGATTGGTAACCCATACTTGGAATTTGTGCTTTGCATTTAACCCATCCAAGTGCACACACAGTAGTGAACACACACCCGGAGCAGTGGGCAGCCATATCGCTGCGGCGCCCAGGGAGCTGTTGGGGTATTTGTTGGCTTGCTCAAGGGTCTCACCTCAGTCGTGGTATTGAGGGTGGAAGAAAGCGCTGGTCATTGACTCCCCCCACTGGCAATTCCTGTCGGACATGAGACTTGAACCAGTAACAAGTGGAAGGAAAAAGCACATCATTACATGTCAGAAATCTTACTGACTTCAGTCCATTTTCAGACATCGCGCCACTTTTGATCAGAAGGTTCCTAAATTATGGTTAGGACTCTTAGGTTCACATGAAGATAGGCTGTGTTTGTCTTCTCCACTTTAGTGCTGTTCTCTGGGCTGATGGAGAAAACACCTTGGGCTTTGATGGGTAATGGATGTTGAAGCAATGATAGCTCCCTAACATCATGCAATGATGAAATGAAGGAGAGGTTTGTCAAGGGGTTTCAATACACATACAGCATGAATCACTTTGAAGAAAAACAGGCACAATCAATGCGCACACAACAATGGTGGGAGTAAAATGAACTTGGTCAATCTGTGCTTCCCTATTTTGAATCAAGGCCATTGTGAATACACATAATATCAGGTGCAGGTTGGCCTACTAGAGGAAAAGTCTTGGGGTCTTGAGAAAAGAATTGAGTCTTCAAGTGTATAAGAGATGCTTCTTGTTTGTGCTCTGTAATATATTGTTTCTTTTGTTCTTTAATACAAGTCTGATTCACACCACACTTGTCTACAGTCTCGTAATTTAAGTGTGCAACATGTCCTCTACATAACAGAACATCACCACCCACTCAGGATCTGGATGCATGAATTGTTGCAGTTTATTCAGTGATTGCTTGGTAATGCATATACATTTTTTAATATATGCCAACCTTTGCTTATCATACTTTAAAAAAAGAAAATCTCAATGGAATAATTTCTTCTAGATGTTATTTTTTTAATTTTTTTGGCCCTTGCAGCTGTTTTCCCTCCTCGCTGTTTTACCGATAAACAGAGATCCCAAGAAAAACTCTTTAATTTCTTTTCCTTCTAGTGGGTAGTGATTTGTATATGTAGATACGTTTTTATTTCTTCTTTTTCCTCTCAGTATTGTGACTGATTGAGTAAGATACTGTTTGATTCGTTGTTATTGTGAGGTAAAATAAAATAAATATATTAACATATTAACAATTTTAATAATACATTCTATACATTTATATTAAGTAAAGTAACCCTGTAACAGTAACTTTCTGCAGAGCAGGTTTGGAACAGAAAGTTGGTTATCCATTTATTCAGAATAAACTTACCCTTAACCTGCTTTCAGGAGTACCCTCCTGGCATTATGGCAGTGAGTTTGAGCCATGGTTGAAACAAGACTCATAATATGATGGCTATTTGTATTGAATATAGTTATAGTATATACTAGATGCATTTCTATACTTCAGTTGTAGATTTAACTACTTAATATAGTTCTAAATGTTACATTAATATTTTAATCATGCTTGTGTACTGTTTTGTTTTAGAACCACATACACACACAGCCTAAGTGGAGAATAAATCTTTATTGCATTCCAACCGGATGCACCACATTGATTACAACAATTTACAACAATTTACTATCCTACTAATTCCTTGTTCAAATGTTAAAGAAACATTGTTTGAAAGATAAATCAGATTTTGTGCAAATATGCATGAGCCTACACATTTAAATTAGTGCATTTGCATATATGTTAAAGGTATATAAAGTGAAAGCATTCGTTTCATTCACTTGTGACATCTGTGGCATTGTTTGCAGGCTTTTCACTGACACAGAGTCAGTGTGGAGTTCGAATCGTGAACCATGAATCCAAATCCAACACCGAGAGTTTCAGTGAATGTAGTGTGGAATGTGTATATGTGTGTTAGTGTGTGTGGGTCAGAGATGCTGTAGAAGGACAGAGTGCCAGCCGAAACGTCCACATACACACCTACTTTCCTACAGGAGCCTGAAGTGACACGTGTGTCAATGTGACGATGATCGCTCCAGAGAGCAAATGGCTCATCAGTGCAGATCAGACACCAGGAGTATTCATTGAATCCAAACACACATTCAGCAACATTTCCTTTCCTCAAGATTCCTTTATATGTCACTGATATATCAGCCTGTCCACTCCATTCAGCTTCCCAATAACAGCGTCCAGACAGACACTCCCTACACAGGACATGAGGAAGCTTATTAAATCTTTCTGGATGATCTGGGTACGGCTGATCCTTATCCACATATGTCACCTTTCTGTTCTCCTCAGACAGAATGAGCTTAGTGTTTGCTGTGTCTGGATCCATTGTGAGAGCACAGAAATCTGAACACAAGAAGATTTATAATCAGATTTATAACAACAACAATCACTGAAGGGGGGTGTGTGTGTGCGCTTGTGTGTAGACATACATTTGTGTAGTCCTGCTGTAATCCTGAACTCTCCTCCATGATCCACACTATAAAACAAACACAGTGTCACATTCTGCATGTTATACAATCAGTAAACACACAGTATCAGTAATCAGTATTTTCGTAGGGTTAACATCTAATGTTTTTATATTAAATAACTTAATATATTTTCTGTCCCCTAACCCTAAACATAATCCCCACAGATTTGTTTTTCTTTCTTTTTATTCATAAAGGCTTCAAGAGTTCTACACGCAGATCAGAAGTACCAGCTCAACCTAGTTACATAAACTGTATGAGAAAACCCAGTATTTGCATCAGGACCGGGGCTCAAACTCTGCATCAAAGCCTAACACTTACCGCGAGAGCAATTCGAAAGCATGGAGCCGACTGCTCTGCTCTCAACAAGTCTGATGCGACACAATCATCCATGTTTTTATAGTCCTCTTGATTGCTCTTTAATTAATAGAAATTTAAGTAGGAACCACTTTTTTTATATAAAAACCAAAAAAATATGGAATATTGGTCAACTGTACTTCTCTGTCTCATGCTTCATCAAAAATTGCAAGAACACTATAAAAGCACATCTTAACTCTTTATCCGCCAGCGTTTTTGCTGATTTTCACTAAAATTTCATGGCCCCCAGAATATTTTGTTGTATGAATATCTGAACATGCAATACATCGAAAAAAATGAAGATCAGACCCTCTACTTTCAAATAATTCTAGCTTCGTTTTTTTATTTTTTTTATCAGCACTTGAATGTAGGTAGGTTTCATAAAAAAGCAACATTTTGAGCAAAAAGCTGAGAAAATCGCATTTTTATCAAATACTACATCTGGATCATATTCAGTAATATTATCAAAGCAAAGATGCAGTAGATTGCTTCCATCAGTACTCCCAAAACTTGCACAGGCCTTTACCACTTTCTGGATTGACATTTCACTCTGTAACTTTTGGCAGTTTTCATTTATATGCGGTTAGTGTTGATGATCGCATTATTTTTCATACGCATATGTTTACATGAGATCACTCGTTTCTGCATCTTCCTGGCCTGTGTTTTTGATCGGCACTTTCTAGACTCATTCAGGAGATGCCCCCTAGCGCATAACAGTGAAAACACAGAAACCCGGAAAATTCCATGTTTTGCAGGGAAAGAGTTAATAGTACAAGCACTCTCCTTGCTTAAAAAAATAAAATAAATTTATCATTTGACAGCACTTTAAGATTCTCATATTTAAATTGAAATATTGTAAATATGTTCAACATACTTGAGTTTGTCCAGTGTGCAGTTTGGATGATTCAGTAAATCAGAGAGCAGCCTGACTCCTGATTCTCCTGGATGATTGTAGCTCAGATCCAGCTCTCTCAGGTGTGAGGGGTTTGAATTTAGAGCTGAAGACAGGTAACAACAGCCTTCCTCTGTCACCATACAGCCAGACAATCTACAAACAGCAACAGTTCACATGGCATTAGTTTGTCAATCAGATATCACTGATCGTCACTGTACTATCAACTTTCTCAAATCCATGTTTTTTCTTCTAATCTTGCACATACTCTCTTCTATGCCTCTGTGCACTCATGCATGCTTCAGAGCTAAATCCCTTTAAACAGATTTCAGTCAGCTGCTAACATATGGACAGAGAATTCCTGCATAAACATTACTGACAGTAATCAGTAATAAGTAAAATCTTATTTGCTGTTTCTGACTGATGCTCTGAAAAAAAACTGCTTGTATGTCCTAATCTAGAATCATTTTCTACAACCAATTGCAAACCTTAACTTAGGGAGATGTGAAAAGCTGACTCTACAAACTCGTTTTTCTACAGAGCTGCTTTATAGAAGAATTGAACTCGTTCCCTAATTGATGAACTTTACACAGTTATTAAACTGAACTGAATCAACAATTAACTGACTTGGCTTAAAATTTGACTTTTTTTGTTTACTACTGTCCTCTTTTTAGACCTGCAGAATTTAATTTTGTTTGCATCATTGCAACAACATTTTCCTGTTTAACACCGTAAAGCTGTTTTGACTGTATTATATGAAGCGATATATAAATAAAGGTGGCTTGACTTGACTCTGGATCTGTGGACCAGCTTTCTCCAACATTACTTGCTGCTTACAGAGAAAACATTCATGATGCTGTTTAATTCATGAAAGAAAAATTTACAATAAATTATGGTGGCAGATCAGTCATAGCGCTCCAATGCAGCACAGTTGCACTTTGGGTAATCAGGGTCCTTTCACAATCCTACTCCCCTCTACACGTCACTGTACTATCAAATAAATGCAAAAGGCAAAAAATATAACAAAGTGCCCCAATTATGCCTTTTAGAGTATTATCTTTCATGCAGTGTGTAATATAGCTGTGGACTGCAAAGTTTTAAAGATCAAAGTGCACAACAAATAAAGATATTATTAATAAATAATAAATTATTAAATATTAAATTATTAATATCCCAAAAGAAAGCATCAATTCTAAACTGCTATAACGAGTTGTCAGTAATTCCAGACTCGCTTGCACAACTTATCTATGTAGGTATGTAACAAATTAGTATAATTCCAGCCAGTGGTTTTCATTGGCTGCCCACGAACAGCGTCTAATTTGACCCACCCTCAAACACTTTCATTGGTTGTTTTGTCAACATGTCGAGAATACGCTGTTTCTGCATTGCAAAGGCAAATTTGTCACTTCCAAAGAATGGGAATGTGAAGAGTTAGGGGTTAAAATCACAGCAGTATAAATCTTGCGTTTTTTGCAAAGAAGTTAAGAGCAGGACTAAAGTGACGTGTTGTTAAATACCTTAGTATGTTCAGTTGACAGTGTGAACTCTTCAGTCCATTGGAGAGCAACTTTACTCCTGAATCTCGCAGGTCATTGTTACTCAGGTCCAGCTCCATCAGATGAGAGTTTGATGATTGTAGAGCTGAAGCCAAACTTTCACAGCACTGACCAGTGAGATTACATAAGGCAAATCTAAACAGAGCAATAAAGCAGGACAACACCAATTAAATGACTTAACACATTCTGACTGACATTTACAATGATCACCTTTGTCTTATGATTAGTTTAATATATTATAATAATCTTCATAAATATTTTGCCAAGACAGAAAACCAGCAAATATATAGTTATTTAAAATATGTAGTGATGATAATTATAAGATCATATTTGTGTTCATTTAAAAAAAAAAAAGTTTGTGCACGTCACGGTGTCTGTGCAGATAGCACGCAGGAGGCACGAAGTAACGTTCAGAATCTTTAATCAAGGAAACACACGGGAATATCCAAACACGTGAACTGCACAAACATAAGTTAGCAACTAGTGAACACGTAACAACAAGTGAAGCTTCTTCAGCTGCTCCAACACCTTTTTACGCTTCAGTATTTTCAGTTCAGTGTCATGATCATCTTCATTTAGATCGGGGTGTCAAACTCAATCACAGAAGGGGCCAAAATTTAAAACACAGTGTAAGTCACGGGCCAAACAGATTTACATTTATTGAACAGACTAAAATGACTTTTTGTTTTAATCAGAAATCTGAATTTGAACAGCCAGAATCCTGTAAATCTTCTCAATAACACAAATAAAATAATAAAATAATACATTTTTATAAAATAAATCAAATAAAAATAAAATTATTTTGTTCAGATAATTTTTCATAATAAATTCATGCAAAATGAGAATATTTCAGATATAAACAAGCTGGTGAAATTGTATTTTGATTTCAGGAAAAGGTGCAAAAAAACCAATCAAATGACAAAAAACATATTTTGTTTTCTTATGTCATTTTGTCCTTGTGGGATGTTTGGCATCTTTTCTTGGCTACAAGTTCATTAATGTTTGGGGTTAGGTTCTGAGCTGTGGAAACTCAGAGTGGAGTGGAGGTGTTCATCAGTGAGACGGCTTGTGTGCGTTTTTGTTCATCTTCATCAAAGAAAAATGTTGCTCACACAGGTATGTACTACCAAACATACAGAGTATTCGAGCAGCTTGTAAGCGAAGTTGAGGCATCGTTTCGGGAATGAAGCTGGGGAACTGTGCTGGCCCCACAGTGTCATACTTTGCCTTGAGTATGCTAATGCACTGGAGTTCTATCAGCTCAATCTGAATGTTTGCAGGTTCTTTTTCCACGTCAACTGCAAATGGATTACTGAACAGTTCTAAATTAAATTTCTGCGCTTCAAAGTCAGCAAAGCGTCGTGTGAACTCAGCGTGAAGTGTGCTCAGTTTATCAACAAAATGCACATTTGGGAATGCAGCGTTGGAGACTTGGTTTTGTGATTGTTTGGCAACACGGAAAGTGACAAATTTCCTTGCTGCATCTGAATCTCCCACAGCCGTAGCTTGGCTTGAAAAGATTTCACTGTATCATGCATGTCCGTGACCACATGGTTCCAACCCTGAAACTGGAGGTTTAGTGCAGTAAGATGCTTAGTTATGTCACACAGAAATGCTAACTCATGCAACCACTTTTCATCCCGGGTAACTGTGGAGTCTTTTCCTTTACTTTCCATGAACTGACAGATTTCCTCACGCAACTCAAAAAATCTGTTGAGCACTTTTTCTCGACTTAGCCATCGCACCTCTGTGTGATAGGGTACGTCACCAAGTTCAGAATGTATTTCCTCCAGAAAAGACCAAAATTGGCGGTGATTTAAGGCTCTGGCTCTTATAAAGTTAACTGTCTGTGTCACAGTGCTCATTACATGTTCCATCTTAAGGGCTTTACCGCACAGCGTTTCTTGGTGAATAATGCAGTGATGAACTGTCAGCTCACATGTGCAATTCTCCCTGTGCATCTTCTCCCGCATCCTTCCAACTAGTCCACTCTTTTCCCCGCACATTGTGGGCGCTCTGTCAGTCGTCAGTCCCGTGAGTTTGTCCCAGGGCAGTTTCATCTCATTTACACATTTAGATACTTCTTCAAGCATGTCTTTTCCTGTGGTTGTGCCATGCATTGACTTAATACCCAAAAGTTAGATACTGGAGTCCACTCCACGGATGAAAACTGCCAGCTGTGCAGTGTCAGTCGTGTCCGTGCTCTCATCCACAGCAAGGGAGTATGCAATGAATTTTTTTCCCTTTTCTATCAACTGTGCTTGTAAATCAGTGGCATGCTCACACAGCCGATCAGCAATGGTATTTCTGCTTAGGCTTACATTTAAAAATGCTTGTTTTTTGTCTGGACACAGGACACCGCACACTTTAATCATGCAGCTCTTCAAAAACTCTCCTTCGGTAAATGGCCGGGCGGATTTAGCGATCTCTTCTGCCACTGGGGGCAGTCGTGGCCTAATGGATAGAGAGTCGGACTTGTAACCCAAAGGTCATGGGTTCGAATCTCAGGTCCGGCAGGGATTGTAGGTGGGGGGAGTGAATAACCAGCACTCTCTCCACCCAGCACCCTCTCTCCATCTCAATACCACAGCTGAGGTGAGACCCTTGAGCAAAGCACCAAACCCCCAATTGCTCCCCGGGCGCCGCAGCATTGGCTGCCCACTGCTCCAGGTGTATGTTCACTACTGTGTGTGCACTTGGATGGGTTAAATGCAGAGCACAAATTCCGAGTATGGGTCACCATACTTGGCCACACATCACTTCCCTCCCTCCACTATATAACTAGCTTTCACGACAGCTTCACTTTGTGATTTTGCTTTTGTAAACAGTCTGCTGTGACACTAGACTCTTTTTAAGCTCTTCTACCTTCTGTAGCTTCTGCTGTATGTTGAGATCTTTGTACTTGTCCTCGTGTTTCGTCTCATAGTGTCGTTTTATGTTATATTCTTTAATTACAGCCACATTACCACCGCAAACAAGGCATACAGGTTTACCTCCAATGTCAACAAACATATGCTCTGCCTCCCACCGTTTTTGAAAACCCCTGTTTTCAAAGTCCACTTTTCTTTGATAAACGAAAATTATAGCAGATAAACGAAATTTATCTGCCGAACACTGATGAGTAGGCTATGTCAAGAGTGCAGCAGGAAGGAGGGGCTGGTGTTGCGATGTGTTGCTTGGTGATTGGAGGTCATGACTGCACGGTAACTATTGTAGTGCATTATGGGATTTGTATAAGCGCTATATCCACAAGTTTCCGGGGGGCGCTACTCTAAAAAAGAACGTGGGTAAAACTTCCGGTGAGGCGGCGGAAGTAGTATACCAAAATGCCTGTCCATTCTTCAGCATGTTTAATCGCAGAATGTACAGCGAAATTCATCCTTGTCTTTGTAACCAAGAAGATGGATGGATACCGTGCAGAGCTGTAATGCAACAGAAGCCTCAACTCCTTGTTGGTCACAATATGTGCCCCTTTAAGGTGTTGGCTGAGGTTTCAGTATTTGTTTTCACAGAGTGGACACTGTGAAGACATCCTTATTTAGATGATGCACTATGGAAAAATTCCTGTTCATTCTTCGGCATGTTAAATGGCAGAATGGACAGCGAAATCCATCCTTGTCAGCTCGCTCTCTTTCGACTTTAAAATGGCTTCTGACATCTGCTTCCATGAACCGCCTACTTTCTTTTCTTATTTACTTTTTATTCTGTTTATATATTATAAAAAAAACCTTGCTTCATGTATTGCATTAGACTAACCGTTAAATAACCACTTATATATTGTTGTGGTTTTGATTGATTCTATTACCCTCATTTGTAAGTTGCTTCAGATAAAAGCGCCTGCTATATGATTAAATGTAAATGTAAATTCACTCTCTTTTTGTTGTAAATTTTACCCCTTTTTCTGTTTTCTTTTTCCCTCTTATTTTCTTTGTACTACATCTCCCACTTGTCCAAGCAAATTACCCTACCAAATCTACTGCACTACATTACCCACACACCCCCGGCCAAGATCTATAAGTACACCTCACTTTCTTCCTTTGTTTCTTTTGCACTGGTGAGGTGTGGGTGTTTGAATGGACACCAATCCATGTCCTTTGAACCCTTTCCTTAGAAAGCACAATTATTGTGATTGTATTATATGGACAGAATGTTTGATGAATTGCTTGTATGAGTTTGATTGTCTTTATTGTATTGTTTGTAGTGGCATAAGATCATTCTGGCCATCTGTCAACACCTGCCCTGTCCATTTACTCCTTGTGAATCTGTTCCATCCTATACGACTTAATGTCATGTGAACTAGGGGTTGCACTGGCTATTCGACTTCAATGCTCTGCCATGACGCTAGTTGCTGGTCCTATAGAGGGTGCAACAGGATAAGAAATGTTTGAAGGACTTCCACATTTATGCTCCGTTTCCAAACAGTTAAAATGACAAATAAATGCATACTCTGAAAGAGCTCCATAAGACATGTGTGATTATATTACAGGATGCTCGAAATTGCACACGAGAATGCACATTTTAAACAGCTCATTGCAGTGGTAAGTTAATCGCCGTGCTAATCTAATGCGTTGCTGCACTGTAACGCACACACATAGGCTACAGACAGTAGCGCGTACATCACGCACACATCGCGTGCGCACAGAATCATTCAGTGCGGAAATGTATTGTCAGCACTGTTCTGTGATTTCTCAATAACATAGCTTAGAAACTGAAAAGTTCAAGCATATATTTCTTGATAACTAAATCCCACAGCTTCACTAGTAGAGAGACGCTGCCAGGTAGAATTCATTCACACACGCAATCGTTCTCACTATGCATTCATATGAATGTAATCTTTACTGTGCTACTTTATCTCTATCTGATTCAGAACAAGCAGAAATCTGTGAGAAATATAACGATCCAAAGACAAAAGAACTGATAAAAATGAGCTGTTATAGGAGTAATAGCCATGCGGGCAGCACTGTGTCATATGCCATAGCTGTGCACAAGGTGTTTGTCACAGCTCCAGACTTATTTGTTCATTAATGACGTCATCAGCGACTAGTCGACTTCGACTCGACTTTCATCACATAAAAGTCGACTTTAAAAAATCAGAAGTCGTTCAACCCCTACTGTGAAGTACTCAAGACTTTTAGCATCCCCAACTAAATGAAACAAAGGAGAGCAAAGGACAGGATGTTATCCTGTGTTTTATTCAGGCACACCACCAAGTTTCTACATTCCCAAAAAACTTTGAATACAATTAACATCAGAGATCCAACATTTTCTCTTTCTTTCTTTCTGCTGCTCCCATTTTTAGGGGTCAACGCAACAAAATTATCTGAACAGTAGATTTACATAGGTTTTATGCTGGATACCCTTGTCTGAATCTTCGACTATCTTCTATATAGTGGACTATGTACCATTCAACATATATAAAATAGTAAATGAGTGAACAAGTGACCAATTTCAGATGCAAGGAAAAGTATCTGCTAGCCATAGCTGAATAAATATAAAAGTCAAACCTCAGTATGTTCAGTTGACAGTGTGAACTCTTCAGTCCAACAGAGAGCAGCTTCACTCCTGAATCCTGCAGGTCATTGTTACTCAGGTCCAGCACTCTCAGATCGGATCTTGAAGACTGAAGAGCTGATGACAAACGTCCACAGCACTGATCAGAGAGATGACATCCAACAAGTCTATAACAGAAGATAACAAAATCAATGCAAATCAAATCTTAGAATAGTATATAAGCCAGCACCTAACATAAAATAGCTAGTTTATGGCTGATCTATCTCTGAAACACTTGTTTTTGTTAGTTTTTTTGTTTTTCCTTTTCCTGATGGTAACCATAGGTGTGAAAATTGTGAACCATGTCATTTTACAATGAAATGGAACTTTTTTAGTCATTCTTTTCTGGGTCGAGGCATTAAGATAAAATGACATTGTGTTTTGACTTTAAAAAAAAAAAATGCTTTTGCTGAACATATAAATAATGTGTACATGTGTAAAAATTGCTTTTTAATTTTTATTTATTTATTGATGTTTTTGTCATTTTATTGGACAGGACAGTACAGAGTGTTGATAGGAAGCAAAGTGGTAGATAGAGGGGGATGGGGTTGGGAAAATACCAGGCTCTGGGACTCTAACTCAGGTCATCGAAGCACAACCACTCTAAATATCAGTGCACTGTCCACAGGGCTGTTGGCTCTGATGCACCTGTACATTTTTTTTAAAGATTTGTTTTTGGCATTTTTGCCCCAACTGTTATAGGGTAACTTAGACATGACAGGAAGTGAAGTGGGAGAGAGATGGGGATGGGATCAGGAAAGGTTAGGGACTTGAACTCTGGTCGAAGCGCAATCATGCTATATGTTGGAGCACTGCCCACAAGGCTATCGGCTCCGACAACACCTATGCATTTTAAGATGATTTGTCCACTTTAGCAATCCATAGAGATTGAACAGATTAAAGATGTCGAGAAGAGGTGGTGACACTAATAAGAGCATTCTATACATATACACTTCAAACTTTTTCTCTGAAAAATTAAACGTTTAATCTGTTAAAAATTATTTACTGGTGAACTGTTCTGAACTACTTAAACTCAAAAACACCTTAGATTTGGCTAGATTATGAAATATCACATCTGAATGCTCTTTGCTTTTGCTGGAATACATCAGGACCTTAAGTGATGTGAGACCCAAAACTCACTACATATCCCCAGTGAAGACCTCGACTTAAATACAATAAAACTTAAAATTAAACAAAATAACTATAATATAATAAAATACCTAACTACATAATACTATTATTGTTAGAAATTGCAACAATATAAAAATAGAAATATAATACATTTATACATTTAAAATTTAATTAATACAATAAGTAAAAAAATAAATAATAATATCCTGGCCAGAGGAGAACTGGCCCCCCGACTGAGCCTGGTTTCTCCCAAGGTTTTTTTTCTCCATTCTGTCACAGGGGGAGTTTTGGTTCCTTGCCGCTGTCGCCTCTGGCTTGCTCAGTTGGGGACACTTAATTTCTAACGATTATCGTCAATTTGATTTCATATATACTATTTAAACTAAACTGAGCTAGACAATGACATCTCTGAATTCAATAATGAAATGCCTTTAACTGAAAATTGAGTGTTTAATCTTATTATTATACATTACTGACACTCTATCCTCCAATTTGATACTGTTAAGTGCTTTGACACAATCTGTATTGTTAAAAGCGCTATATAAATAAAGGTGACTTGACTTGACTTGACTACATAATTTAGCGTCTTTTTTGGTGATCACAGAATACACAGTCTGTATTCATGGTACTGTTTCTATTTTTATTTGAATATATTTTTTTTAAATACCTTAGTATGTTCAGTTGGCACTGTGAACTCTTCAGTCCAGCAGAGAGCAAATTCACTCCTGAATCCCACAGGTCATTGTTACTCAGGTCAAGCTCCCTCAGATGGGAGTGTGATGATCGCAAAGCTGAAGACAAAGTTTCACACTGCTGATCTGTGAGGCAACATCCAGAAAGTCTATAATACAGGATGACATAGCGTAATGAGGAAGAGAAGAATGGTTAAGTCATGCTTTCAGTATTCAGTGCATAACAGTGTATATTACATAGCTAATATTCTGTGACATGAAGGTCACTGAACACAGATGATTGATCCAGTGGCCGTCAAAAAACTCTTAACAAAAAGCACATGTGGTTGAGGCGATATATGGATTTTAGATGAAATTGTGTGACGAAGGTAGGGTAAAAAAAAAATTATATTTCTGTGGTTGGTGCTGTTAGAGCTCAAGTCAATCATAGTGTTATGTAGAAAACAGCAATTTTTTTTATCAGTGAGTGAATATAATTTAAAATGAAAGTATATTCAATTGATTAATTTTACGATTAATATGTTAATATTAATTAATATTTTAAAAAAAATAATAATAACAGCAACTTTCTTGGACGTATTCTGTCATATTCTGTGTTTCGGAGCAGCTCAAGCTGTTTCTCATCGAGCTATGTGAAATACAGACTGAACGACGGCACAAAACACCCAACCGCTGCATGAGCATATGACACATAAACTACAGCTCTTGGCTGATAAAGCAAACCAGTGTCGCTCTAGTAAAGTTTTGATGGATGATGACTGTAGTAAAGGTAAAGATGATTATAGTGACATACAGGAGTCATACATTAGGCATGCGTGTGTCCGTTATTATTGATGCACAAACAAACCATGTATGTGCATTCTTGGCAGCAAGTGTTCAGCAAGTACAGCAAGTGTTTTATAATGGATGCTCACCAAAGAAGCGTGTTTTGGAAAAGTTTGTGAGGATCTGTGGTGTTTATATGTATATGGGCATCAAGTGCTCCAAAATCGCTTGTTCTGACAGAGGAACTGTTCTGATGACAACGACCCACCTTCAGATCACTGAGTTTCCACACATTCAGAATGTTTTCACTTTTCATTTGTATTTTGGTGTGTTTAGTAATTCTGAATGGATCAGAATAGATTTGGCTTCCCCTATGTACGGCTAAACACCGGTTCTCTTGCTCTCAGTTATGTTGCTTCTACCGGCTGTTTATTTCTGTAGATATGCAATGCAGAGAGATGTATATGCGACACCCTTTTCTGGAGACGGGGCGGGAATATGCAGCTCATTTGCATTTAAAGCGATACACTCCAAAACAGCTCTTTTTTTAGACACACCCCAAAAATGACATTTTCCAGCTGTTATAATACATGATCTGTTGGGTATTTTGGGCTGACACTTCACAGACACATTCTGGGGACACCCAAGACCAATAATACATCTTGTAAAAAGGGGCATAATAGGTGCCCTTTAAGTTGTAAAGAATATCTGCAGTGACATTTTTGCAAAGTATGTTTGCAAAAAAGAACACTGAAGACCATCGCAGTTCTAGCCACATTTGAGAAGCTGACAGGAAAGGTAAGCTCTTCATCTGCCTCTTCATCTAATGTCATCCCCATCGTAAGTGTCAAACGCTTTCTCACACAAGAAAACAAGGCCGACGAGGTAATTAAAAGCATGAAAGGCAGTTGAAATGCTACTGGATCCTAAATATAAGACAGGTATGTGGGGTCTTTGTTAATTTAATTTAATATGATACATGTGTGCGTGTGTGTGTGTGTGTGTGTGTTAGGATGACCACCTGGCAATAGATTTGTTGCGGGACAGTAGATGTGATTTTGCGGGACAATGTGGGACACGTGTGAGACAGATAAATTTACTACTCTTACGCTATGTAAATACTGATTTACAGTGCAGGGCTTCAGTGTGCACACATTCAGTGTGAGAGTCATGCAATTGACACTTTTCTCACCCTCTCACACTCACACCACACGTCCATTTTCTCACGCAGTAAAAAGCACTCTCAGTTAAAGCTGTAATAATAGGATATTGGCAAAACAGATTTGGTAAAGGCTCCAGGGCTATTTGTGTTTGCGCTTTGGAAAGCGCCAAAAGATTGTATTTACAACTTTCGTAACACTGAGCCCAGTCTTTAATAAAAGAATATTTTCTCTTTTTTGTTGCCATTATGATCCCTTGTAAAATAGCTTTTACTTTACTGAATTATCCAGAGCACAGTTTGTTTTCTGACAGGGAACACAGGGAATCACCCACTCCATATTTTGACTGACATCCATCACAGCCTCTTAGTGACCATGTTTACTCCATTTTTTCAAACACTGGATAGGATTTAAAAAAATGTTTTTTGTATTTGTGTGAGGTGGGTTGCTACTTCTGACAAAGTGCTGTTAAACATAGGAGAGCTACGCAGCAAAAAGAATAAATAAAAAACTTTCTTAAAAAAGGCAAAAGAACGCATGTACGTTTTCTTGACATGACAATTAAAAACCAACAGAATGATGAAAATGCGGGACAAGGGGTGAAAATGCTGTGCGGTACAGCACAAAGCGGGATGGGTGGTCACCCTAACGTGTGTGTGTGTGTGTGAAATTTTCACTTTTACACATATAATGATCACATAATATTGCACAAGTATTTCATATTAAGCATTAGCATTCAGAATGGGATCCCTTGATGTTAAGGATTGGCTAATTTTAAATGTTACATGTGTGTATTTTTATTGATACACAAATGCGGAAACCTCAAGACATGCAAAGGATGCATTAATGGCAGAGGCAAGGAAGATGGAAGAAGTGCTGAGGAGGACCATATCAGACGCCTCAGAGCCAGCAGAGGGTGTAATGGCCTAGAGTTTAATTTGTGAAGTGCCTTATTGTACTGTGTTCTACTGTACATTTTATAATGGATGTACTATTATTTTTATGTTAAGTTATAATTATTTAGATTGTGGTTTACATATAGAGATATGACTACAGTGAGTATTGACTGGCATCCAGTATTTGACACTGGAATTATAATGGTTTATATTTGCACAAAGTTGCACTTTAAATTTGGAAATTTGGAATGGTGCTGACTAATTAAAAATGTTGCTGTGTTCTGTTTGAAAATTTAAATGAAAATGAAGCAGCAGTATTTCAAAACTGAGTCATGTTGTGGGCTACGAAATTCTTCCTTAAGGGGAGTAGAACATTTGTTGCACTGTTTGAGCATGGAGCATAGATGGCTTGGTTATGCAGTGTATCCTCCTGACAAATGTGTTATTAACAGCTTAATTGTTTAAGAGGGAGAAAAAGATGGTATTGGAACAGTATCGCATACTTAAGGTTGTGGTATTGAGCCACCCCTAGCCTTGTTTACAATTCCGAGTGTGCAAGGGCAAAACGCACAAGATCTTGTACCTTAAATATCCTGTGGCAATATCACTTCTTTTGTAGCAGAAATAAAATGCTGCAGAAAAAGTTAGTTGCCATGCAACATGTATGTATGTTTGTAATGTACTCAAAGTAAAAAATAAAATAGTCCAGTAGAGAATAGCTAATATCTTTGTAATTTGAACATCAAAGATACTCAATATTAGAAAAGTAGCCAAAAGACAAGTACTGTAACTAATTACATTTACTCAAGTACTTTACACCACTGTACTTACAGAGCTTTCCTGCAGTTCATCACAGTTGGTATCAGTCTTAATCTACTCTCATCTGATGTTCTGTATTTCATTAGCTCAAACTCATCCAGCACCTCCTCTGACATCTGAAATGTGTAGGCGATCACTGAGCAGTGAGCAGTAGACAATTGCAAGAATGAGCGTTTGTCAGAGTTCACAAACTCCTGAATCTCTCTGGACAGAGTCTGATCATTCATTTCCAGCAGACAGAGGAACAGACTCATGGATTTGTAGGCTGAAAGATGTTCATATCCCGTGATGTTATCTTTTATGTACAAAGGAATTCCCTTGATGGTATTTAAGCTGCTCTCTGTGTATGTCAGTAGTTCATTTAAAAGACCTAGATTGGACTCCAGTGAGATACCCAGCAGGAACCGCAGAAAAAGATCCAGGTTTCCATTTTCAGTCTGAAGGGTTTTACCAACTGCTGATATTAGTAGCTCACACAAAGAGTTTCTCATAGCTGTGTACCTTTTTCTCTTATATTTACACAACTCATGTTTGTCACGCAGAAAATACTGCAATGGCTCCCTGTTTTTCATCAGATGGGAGTAAAGCACATAGAAAGCAGCTAGAAACTCCTGAAAGCTCAGATGTATGAAACTGTAGACCTTTTTTCGATGAATTACAGATTCCTCCTTAAAGATCTCAGTGCAAATCCCAAAATACACAGAGGTGTCAGTCCCGTCTATGCCGCTCTCTTTCAGGTCCTCCTCATAGAATATGACATTACCCTTCATCAGCTGATTGAAAGCCAGTTCAGCAAGTTTCAGAATCATTTCTCTGTTGGACTGCAGAAGTTTCTCTGGATCACTCTCTTCATACTTCTGATTCCTCGTGTTTATCTGAATCAGCAGGAAGTGGATGTACATTTCAGTCAGAGTTTGAGGGATTTCTGCACTCAGATCTTCTTTCAGGAGCTTTTGAAGAACAGTGGATGAGATCCAGCTGAAGACAGGTATTTGGCACATGATGTGGAGGCTTCTTGATCTTCTGATGTGTGAGATGATTCTGCTGGCTTGATTCTCATCATTGATTCTCTTCCTGAAATATTCCTCCTTCTGAGCGTCATTGAATCCCTGAATTTCTGTCACACGGTTGATGTATTCGGAGGGGATCTGATTGGCTGCTGCTGGTCTGGAGGTGATCCAGATGAGAGCAGAGGGAAGCAGCTCTCCTTTCATCAGGTTTGATATCAACACACCCACTGATGAAGTCTCAGTCACATCAGAAACTTTCTCATTGTCTGAAAACATCAGAGTCATTCTGCTTTCATCCAGACCATCAAAGATGAACACAATTTTACACTCCTCGTAAATCTTGGAGCCAAGATCTTGAAGTTCAGGATTAAAGTCCAGCAGAAGCCTGTGAAGGCTGTACTGATGATCTCGAATCAAATTCAGCTCTTGAAAAGGAAGCACAAAAATGAAATCTACATCCTGATTGGCTTTTCCCTCGGCCCAGTCCAGAATGAACTTCTTCACAGAGATGGTTTTTCCAATTCCAGCAATGCCTTTAGTAAGAACAGTCTTTAGTTTGTCTTTCGTCCCACATGCTGTTTCAGTTGAGGGTTTAAAGATGTCATTACAGTAGATTGGATTGTCTTGTATTCTGGGTGTTGTCTCCATGTGTAAAACCTCATGTTCTTCATTCACCCCTCCACTCTCTTCCTCTATGATGTAGAGTGTGTAGAAGCTGTTCAGGAGGGTTTGATTATCTTGTAGTTTGATTACGTCATACTTGTTCTTCATGCTGACTTTGTGTTGGTCTTTTACTCTCTGTAGACCATCATTTACTTGTCGGTGGGAATCCTGCAGTTCTGCAGACTGATCATTTCTATTCACACAGCAGAAACAAGAAGAGCAACACAAAGAATTGGTGAGTGTGAGCAGCATGATCTTCTAGTAAAGCTGTGTGTGTGTGTCATTCTCAATACAGCTGAGACACAATAAACAGGCCCAGACTTTTTTTTTATGCAGAAAATCTTGCAGATCTGTTAGAAAAATCTTTATTCTTCAAATGGAAATCCTTTTAGTCACACTATAAAAATTGTAGTAAATAAGTTAATAATCAGGAAATTTTCATTTTGAGGGACAGTTTTGGAAAAACTATTCCTTTAATAAGGAACTTCTAATTTATTAAACATTAATATCATTTGTAGATGATTAAAGTAATAAGTGATATGTTTCTCTAAATGAGGAAATAATAAATCACTAGTAAATTATTAATAAGTAATTACTTATGATACCATATTGTTATTATAATAATATATTTCATATTAAATTTTTACTTCCTCCAGAGCAGAAAAACATCCGTGTACTATATAACAGTAATAGCATAAGGTTTCATGGGTCAATATTCTCTGTTTGTTTGCTTATCCAATTTTTAAGCCAAAGATAGGCCTAGCAGTGTATTGATTCTAATAAATCACCTCTACTTTCCTGTTAAGTTTATTATATAATTTAAAACACCCTCTACATGAATGAAAACTGGTAAAACAGGAAGCATCTCTCAGAAGCTAAACAAATACTATTTCAACATTTCCAATTTATGTTTTATTACTAAAACTACAAAAAACATGTATAATCATAGGCCCAGACTTTTTAAATGGCACAGAAGTTGCGTAATTGTTATTATTATTTAATACCCACAATCACAATCATTAGTCAAGATGTCTGTATTTATTGCAGTTTATCACAGACCATTTGCCTGCAGATTAGCAGCAAATAGCACAAGCTCTTTGAGAAGAATACTGCACTAGAGATTGCTAAACTCAGATTTGCCAGGGTTTATTTGCAGTAAGGAGACTGGGCCTCATTTACGAAATGAAAATTGGGCGTAAGGTCGTTTCAACACAAAACTTGGAATTTATCAATATGTACGTGAGCGGTGGCTACGAACAAATCTCATGTCTCGTTTATAATGTATGTTTATAATGTACAATATTTATAATGTATGATAGAGTTAACTAATACCACACAAGCAGTGGTATTAGGAAAAATAAAGAATAAATCTACAAATGTACATTACTGGTCATTAAATTAATATTTCTTAACAGTTTTAAATGGCTCATGAACATTATTATAAAGTAACACCAACTATCACTAACATATAAAACTTATAATTCTGTTTCTTGTCTCCAGTACTCTCACCTGGGGTTACATGTCACCGTTTCACCACTGAATGTAAGGGGTTGTGTTATGGATGCATCACTCTTCATAGACACACAGCTGGATTCTGGAGATGTTGCTCCCTGGTTCTGATACTGAACAACATCCTCCTCCGCTTTCTCCTCACAAAGACTCATTTCGGAGACAGTGATCTTATGTGTCGCTATGATAATTTCAATTCTAAAAGAAAAAAAGGCAACAGTTTGCATGATTTTTTGAATTTGTCACTTTGTTGTAACAATTACCTATTTTGATCAGGTGACTCCAAGAAGACTTATTTTTTAGGTCTTATGAAAAATAGAAAATTCTATTATTATTATTTTATTAGTCTTACTATTATTATTTTCAAACAATACAGATTACTTTAGTTTCACTGTCCAATGCTTAAAAAATTAAAAGAGCAAACATACAACAATTAAAACCAAAGTTGTAGTCATATGAATGCAGATCCTGAAATGCAATGCATTAAAATGCAAACACTGTTAATGCAATGGTTTTTCATTCATTCGTTCATCTATGGATTTTTCATGACAATCAACAGCACATAAATACAACAGAAGAAATATGCAATTGAAACAAACAGTGCTTTAAGGCTAGTAAGAAGTCTATCTGTAATACAATTTGTGTCGAGAATGCAAATGGAAGCATGCAAAATCGAAATTGGACTTAATACCTCTACCATAAAAAGTGATCGCGAGATGAATCCAATCCGTTGCACTTCAGTAAACCGTCTATAAAACGTGTTCAGTGAAAAAACGTCCAGCAGAACTTTTTGTCCACAACAGTGTTAAATCCAAGATATATTGATAGGCCTACATTTTCCG
Source organism: Spinibarbus caldwelli (assembly GCA_039654775.1). NCBI lineage: Eukaryota > Metazoa > Chordata > Actinopteri > Cypriniformes > Cyprinidae > Spinibarbus > Spinibarbus caldwelli. The sequence continues at coordinate 23,101,680 of CM077228.1, read as the reverse complement.
TTGTTTACATATGATTTCGCCTGAGAGATCCTTCTCAAGAAATTAAGCACCGTGTACACGTTAAACCTATGATCTTAGAAACAAAACGAGACCGCCTCCAACATTAATTTTTACAGAGAAGGCGGTAACAGTGTTGCCAGGTCCGCGGTTTTCCCGCGGCATTGGGCTACTTTAACACTGTTCCCGCGGGTTGAACCGACCCCAATAATGTGATATTTATCCCCTGGAATGCGATTTTTTACCGGGGAACCCCCCTCGAAACGAGACTGGGCTAGCTTTGGGTTAGTTTTGAGTAGCAATTGGGCGGGTTTTGTTGCGACAACCTGGCAACCCTGGGCGGTAAGATTATTCGTAATATCCGAGCAGTGCTGTCGGATTTTGTGACGTCTTAGCAAACATCCATCATTTTCTCCGTACACAGCCAGCCACTGACTATGTGGCACAATTTTGTTAGCTTTTGCATGACTCACCTGTCTCTCAATATTGATGTTGTTTTATTTCCGCACTCCCTGCTCGTTTGAGATGCGCCTCGCCTTAAAAGTAAACAGTATAGCTTTAGTGGGGGGAGGGGTGAAAAACTGCAGTCAAAACGGAGGAACTCGAGTATTTGGAAATATACACAAAAAACATAATAGAGATATTTTTATTATTAATACTACTACTCCTAATAATAATAATAATAATAATAATAATGATAATTATAGAAGACAACACCACATTGTGCTGCTGGCTGTGGTAGTTTACCCATAGATATGCCCTAGTAGTGGCTGTTTCTATGGGCCACTATAAGTAAGTCGTTTGGCATAATGGTCAAAGCAGGTCCGTGAACACTTGAGGGCAAGTTAACTATGTCTGCAACCCTTATACGCATTTATGAACATCTAGCTAACAACATTTTAAGAGAATATAGTTTAAAAACCTGTGATATTGAGTTACATATTAAAAACACAAACCAACACATTCATACTTGGGAATTTATTAAACACATAGCAGATTATTCAATTATTTAAAATGATGTGTAAAAGGCTGCATTTCCTACTCCACAATGACTGGTGCTCAAGGCCACTACTTAATTAAATAAGAATGACAGTAACCATTATAATAATAATAAAAACTTACTTTGATATCCTGAAAGTGACGTGTCAGTAATAATATCTGACTAAAGGAAAATCAAACTCTGAGAAAAACAAGTTCATAAAGTTTTATGTCACCTGACGCTGTGCTCTCATTCACTTTCTAAGGCTGTCACCGAAACTATACATAGTTACGAAACAGTCACAAGAGATATGGAAAGGTAAGGCTTCACCAAACTCTCAGGAGAATTCTAGCTCAAGAACAAAGTTGCCATTTCCCAGAGGTTATTGTAGTGAATTTTGCTTTCGCCAACCTAGGGAGGCGAAATATAGGGTAGTGATGGGTACTCGCGTCACCAATGATGTTATGATATTTGGATCACGTGTCACTTAAGGTGTGGTTATGAGCAGGGCTGGGAAGGTTACTTTTCAAATGTATTTCACTGATTACAAAATGCATGCTTTAAAAAGTAATCAGTGATGTATTTTGTTAGATTACTCAGGTTTAGTAACTTAATCTAAATTGTATAATACTTAAATTGAAATACTTAAACTACATAACATACGAAATTGAAATACTTAAACTACATAACACAAAGGAACATAGTAACTTAATGTCTTGTTTTCATGTTTTCTCTTTGCAGTTTTTAACAATATAAGTTTTCCACAGCGTTTCTATGAACAACAACAACAACAGCAACAACAAAATGTTATGTCATTTAAATCTACCAATCAATATAAATTCAGTTTGAATACAATGAATGGGATTCCGTGCTGTTTCATGCTGCATTCCAAGCTTCAAAACGAATCCAAACACACCAAACATATCATAAAAGTAGCCAAAACAACTGGCACAGTTCTCCAAGTTATACAATAGATTTGTTTAATGAATGGGCCAAACTTTAAGTGATTACTTAATAATTCTCTCTATGGAGAAGCGATCGCTGAGTCAAAATTGACAGGGCTCCAGGGCTCGCAAAATTTCAAAATCCCTGGTGGCCATTCGGACAGGTACTCTTCAGATTTTGGTAGCCCGAAAATTAATTTAACTAGCCCAAATAAATAAAAAAAAAAAACCTTTTTTTTTTATATATAGAAAATCAGGAGTCTAAATGTCAATCAAAAATATTTTCAATACACAAATTTCAACAAATATGAAGGAAGGAATTTTATTTCACTATTTACAGGGTATCTGCAGAATTTTTAAAAATAAATTTAAGGCAATTTATGACCCATTTTAAGAGCTGCACAAGTAAAATGAACATAGTATGAGCAGGGTTGGACAATGTCTATGGTAACATACAGTTATTAAGCCATGAAATGACATGATTTACAGTTCAGATACAGGTTTTCACAAAAACAAAAATATACAACAGCATTTCAGCCTTTAGACCATTTTTATGAAAAGGGATATTAGTTTACAACGAATAAATATTACTGTCTTGATTGTTTAGATTTTTAGAAGGCACATTAACTTCTTTCTCATTTACAACTCTGTGTTTGCTGCGTAAAAACATGGGTCGATATTTGCATTGATCTGACCATAAACAGCAAGAAAGGCTTATTGGAAATGCAAATTCATTCTCTGCCACGAGGTGGCGCTTTAGGAGCGGCTTAATATAGCGGTTTTCTTGAGGGAAACTCCCTGTTAGCGGCTGTACACAAAGCAGCACCGTCCGCGCTCATAAACACTGCTTTATCAGCTATTATAGGTAAGATGAAATAAAAATGCCAACGACACATTTCTGAGGACAGTGGGTTCCCTTCAGATACATTCACATAAAGACATCTGCGCCGCGTTTTGACTTGAAACGTGCAGCGCTCATATTTATTCAGTTGCATCACTGCCTTTTGAAGTTTAATCCAGCCATATCGCCATTCTTTGTCTTTCCATCCCCAACTGTAAGACCTTTTGAAATTATAGTTAACACATTTCTTATACCATTTAACGTATTTAAAACTTTTTATGGCCTTAAGTTTGATACAACTAAACTGAAGAGTTTTTAAGGACCCGTGGGAGCCCTGTATTTAAGGTAGCCCGTCGGGCAGAGCGGAGATACATTTTGGTAGCCCGACTGGAAAACACAATAGCCCCGGGACGTCGGACTAGCGATTTTGTAAGCCCTGTCTCGTTTCCCAAAGCAACTACGGTCGCAAGTAATGACTTAATAGTTCAATGTATTTTAACAACCACAATTCACTAATGATGCTTTTGGGAAACATACCCCAGATCTATCCAGTTTAATGTGAACCATTCACACTGGCTTCGTTAAACAAAAGAAATGATTCATTTAAAAGATTGACTCAAAAGTATAATCTGTGTACGAATTGAATCATGAACTCGCATTACTGTGCCAAAGATGATCTATTCTAGAACATTTCGAATGAATAGACACACAAAGCTATCGTTTGACTTTATATACTTTTATTTCATGCATGATTCGTATGGATTTGTTAACTGAATGCAAAGTGTGAAATCTAGGAGAATTCGGTGTCATTTTTCAATTAAATTCTTAGAAATATTAAATGTAATGATAACACTCAAAATATGAGAAAATACAAAAAAACGAGTTACTGGATAAAATTGTTCAAAGATCAAGAACAACTTCCCTCAAGATGCTTTTTCAGATTAGACGTTGTATCCTCCGATGCTGATAGAAGTTTTGTTGCTGGTACAGATTTCACTGCACTGAGATGTTACGATACCTTTTTCAGATTTATATAATAGTCTTTGTATTTCCATGACAGAAATGCATTACGCGAATGGTTTTCTGTTGTGTCGTCCATTTATGTGTCGTGATGAGTGTATGCACTCTCACTACGAGTTGCTAAATGAACAGGCTGCTGCAGGCAGTTTTTTTTTGTTGTTGTTGTTTTTTTGTTTTTTTTTTCCAACAGAGAATCAGTTGCCTTATTGGTTAAAATCCCCAAACTGTTTACATAAATATTAAATTAAGAAATTACATTAAAATTCAAAGTAATCACTTTGGTAATCTAAAATACTTTTTGAATGTAACTGTAATTTGATTACCACCTATTTAAAATGTAATTATAACGAAATACAGTTACTCATATTTTGTATTTTAAATACGTAACGCCGTTACATGTAATTCGTTACTCCCCAGCCCTGGTTATGAGTACATCACATAAGAAAGATTGGTGGGATCTCTAACCTGTAGAACTTGTATTTTCCAAAACAAGATGGCAGCGCGTGTACACGCTGCGGCTTCTCTCTCTCCCAACAGAACGGTGTTTTCGTGTTTTTTATCTTGTGAGTCGCAGTGTTTTTGTACGTCTCCGTCGCATCTTTAAACGCGCATACAGTCGTGAGTTTCTGCTCGACATAGGCAGAACCACATTTTTAGAGTTAATCCACACACACGCCGAAGAGCTGCGGGACCTCGGTCTGCTCCGGAGTCCTACAACATCACCGACCCCCACCACTGCATCTCGCCCAGAGCGGAGGCGCCCCAAGCAGCGCGAGAGAAAGCAGAAGAGGGGTAAGCGCGGAGGTATCTGGGCTAGGCTAGCGGCTAACCCACACAAGCCAGCTATCCCCACCATCGTACTGGCTAACGTACGCTCTTTTGGACAATAAACTGGACTACATCCAACTACTACGCTCAACTCAAGAGAACTGTAAGAAACTGTTGTGTTTTTGTTTTCACGGAAACATGGCTCAACAACAGCGTTCCGGACTGCGCCAGTCAGCTCGACCAGCTAACATGCTATCGAGTGGACAGAGTTCTCGTCGAGGGAGGCAAGACCTGCTGCGGCGGGCTTTGTGTTTACAGCAATGATGCGTGGTGCCGCGAAGCTGTTGTGGTCTGCAAACACTGCTCACCCCTGGTGAAGTTTATGATTATTAAGTGCCGGCCGTTCTATCTACCGAGGGAATATACAGCCATACTGCTCATTGCTGTATACATCCCTCCCAGCTCCAACAACAACAACAACAGGAGTGAGGCACTGAATAAACTGTATCAGCACATCAGTGAGCAGCAGACAGCCCACCCAGATGCTTTTCTCACCTTGGCTGGGGATTTCAATCACGCAGACCTAAAGAGTGTGTTCCCAAAAATACACCAACACTTAGACTTTCCAACACGAGGAAAAAGCACTCTGGACTTTGTTTACACCACTCAGAGAGGAGCTTACAAGGCCCTCCCCCTCCCCCATCTTGGCACCTCAGACCACATCACTGTCATGCTAATGCCTACATACAGACCAATTGTTAAAGTCACCAAACCAGTTCACAAACAGATACAAGTGTGGCCAGAAGGGTCGTCAGAGGCATTTCAAGACTTTTTTAACACCACTATATGCACACTAGACACTTTCTACAAACACTCCCTGCCACAAAGACTCTTAAGAAAATATATGTCTACTTGAACATTGCACTACAAAATAATACGTTTACTTGAGCATTGCACTACAAAATTTTTTTGCACTATGCACTGTCTCCCACAAAATCTGCACAATAATGTACAAAATATATATTTTTTTCTGCACAATTTCATGTACATATATCTCTTTCGCACAATTTCATGTACAGTATTTATGTAAAGTTTTTTGTACAGTCTCAGTTTGTGTATGTGTGGACAACTAGGTATAGCAGTTATAGTATTTTTAGTATATGTATAGTCAGATAGTTAACTGTTGTATAGCTCTATTGTTTTTCCTATACTTGCATTGTTGTATGTTTATCTTATGTTTAACTAGTATGTAGCACCGTGGTCCTGCGAGACACGACATTTCGTTCCACTATATGTCCACACATGTAGCAGAATGACAATAAAGCTCAACTTGACTTGACTTGACTTGAAATATGTTTAAGCAGGCTGCCACATACAATAACACCACAGACCTCCAAGAGTACTCAGAGACTGTCACTGCCTACATCACCAAGTGCATTGATGATGTGACGGTCACAAAGACCATCACTGTCCGGGGCCAACCAGAAACCGTGGCTGACAGGGGAGGTCTACAGACTCCTGAAGACTCGTAACGCTGCCTTCAGCGCTAGAGATGAGGTGGGCCTGAAGACAGCTAGGGCCAATTATCACGCGGCATCAGAGAGGCTAAGAGACAGTACTCCAGGAGGTTAGCCCATCGTTTCAGCGACAACAGAGACGCTCAGAGCTTGTGGCAGGGGATTCAGACCATTACGGACTACAAGCCCCCACCGCGGACCTATGACAGCACCATCCCCCTGCTGAACACCTTCTTCGCTCGCTTTGAAGCACAAAACAACACCACTGCACAGAAGACTCCACCTCCTCCCGGCGACCAGGTGATGACGCTGTCCCCAGACAGCGTGAGGAGATCCCTCAGTAGGATCAATGCACGCTAGGGGTTGCACCGACAAACTGACTAGTCGACTAGTCGAGTTTAATGCTCTGCCATGACGCTTTAAGCTTGACGTCGACTAGTCGCTGGTCCTATATAGGGCGCAACAGTATAAGAAATCTCTGAAGGACTTCCACATTTACGCTCCGTATCCAAACAGTTAAAATGACAAATAAATGCATACTCTGAAAGGCTCCACAAGACATGTGTGATTATATTACTGGATGCTCGAAATTGAAGGGGGGAATGCATGTTTTAAACCGCTTATTGTACAGGTCAGTTAATCGCCGTTCTACTATAATGCGCTACTGCTCAGTTGCACACACACATAGGCTTCACACAGTAGTGCTTACATCACGCATGCACAGAATCGTTCAGCGCGAAAATGTATTGTCAACACTATTCTTTGATTTCTCAATAAAATAGCTTAGAAAAAAAGTTCAAGCATATATTTCTTAATAACTAAATCCCACAGCTTCACTACTAGTAGAGAGTCACTGCCAGGTAGAATAAATTCACACACACAATCGCTCTCACTAATGCATTCATATGAATGTAATCTTTTCTGTGCTACTTTATCTGTATCTGATTTAGAACGAACAGAAATCTGTGAGAAATATAATGACACAAAGACAGAAGAACTGATAAAAAATGAGCTGTTATAGGAGCAATAGCCATGTGGGCAGCACATTGTCACAGCTCCATACTTATTTGTTCATTAATGACGTCATCAGCGACTAGTCGACTTCGACTCGACTTTCATCACATAAACGTCGACTTTAAAAAATCAGAAGTCGTTCAACCCCTAATGCACGCAAAGCTCCGGGTCCTGACAACATTCATGGGCGTGTACTGAGAGACTGTGCAGTGGAACTTACTGATGTCTTCACAGACATTTTCAACATCTCGCTAAGTCAGGCTGTTGTCCCCACATGCTTCAAGGCTACCACCATCAGTCCCGAAGAAGTCATCTCCATCCTGCTTCAATGACTACCGTCCAGTCGCACTTACTCCTATCCTCATGAAGTGCTTTGAACGGCTAGTCATGCACAACATCAAGTCTGTCCTCCCCCCCTCCCTGGACCCCTTCCAGTTTGCATATCGGACCAACCGCTCGACCGATGATGCCATCGCAACTGCCCTCGACTCAGCCCTCACACATCTGGATAAAAAAGACTCGTACGTCAGAATGCTGTTCATAGATTTCAGTTCAGCATTCAACACAATCATTCCTCAACAGCTCATTCATAAACTGGTCCAGCTGGGGCTCAACACCTCTCTGTGCAGCTGGCAGTTGGACTTTCTGACTGGGAGACCTCAGGCAGTACAGGTTGGCAGTAACACATCCAGCACCATCACACTTAACAGGGGCCCCTCAAGGATGTGTACTGAGCCCCCTCCTCTTCACTCTGCTGACCCATGACTGCACACTGTCACACAACTCCAACCTCTTCATTAAGTTTGCGGACGACACGACTGTGGTGGGTCTCATTAGTAACAGAGATGAGACAAACTACAGGAGCGAGGTGATCCACCTGGCTGGGTGGTGCAGTGACAACAATCTCTCTCTGAATGTGGAGAAGACGAAGGAGATTGTTGTTGACTTCAGGAGAGTGCACACTCAGCATGCTCCTCTGACCATAAATGATGCGACCGTGGAAAGAGTGAGCAGCACCAAGTTCCTGGGTGTGCACATCACAGAGGACCTCTTCTGGACTGACAACACCGCAGCACTGGCCAAGAAAGCACAGCAGCGACTCTACTTCCTCTGCAAACTGAGAAGAGCCAGAGCCTCGGCCCCCATCATGTGCACCATCAAGAGCATTCTGATGAGCTGCATCACTGTGTGGTATGGCGCTTGCAATGCGTCCTGCCGCAAGACACTTCAACGCATAGTGAGAGCAGCTGAGAAGATTGTTGGTGTCTCTCTCCCCTCCCTCCAGGACATCTACAGCACCTGTCTCACCCGCAAAGCCCTCTGCATTGCAGGTGATCCCACCCACCTGACACACAGCTTCTTCAGTCTGCTGCCATCAGGGAAGAGACTGCGGAGTCTCCAGGCCAGGACCAGCAGACTGAAGGACAGCTTCATTCATCTTTGATATCAGCATTAAACTGTCCCCTTTCAACTACCTCTTCTGACAGTTTAAATAAAGACTGTTCTCTGAGCTCTTTGCACTACACTCATTATATCTGCACAGTTTTATTTAACTGATTTGCATTCTATTTGCCATGTGCCTTACGCCACTTTATCTCTTTTTTACAATGTCCTTATTTGTATATCTGTATAGTTTGTATATATATATATATATATATATATATATATATATATATATTTAAACTGTATTTATCTGTATTTTTACATCTACTGTTAGTGTTTCCTGTTAAATCTATCCACCAAGGGTCTGAGAGTTACGCAATTTCAATTCTCTGTGCTGTACATGTGGCAGAATTGACAATAAAGCAGACTTTGACTTTTGACTTGACTTTGAATTTTCTGTATCATCAACACAAGGAAGACGCGAGTGTAATAAAATAGATTTTATTAACAAAAGGTAGACAAGAGTAATCTACAACTACTAAATGAATACCATAAATGAAATAGGAATAAAGTGCATAAGATGCATAAAATGCAAGCGATTATGTTGGGTGTTGCTTTGTCAGAGCTACGTTATCTGGAAAGATAAACTGTTGCTACTCTGAAAGAAATAAGGTGAAGAACCTTATTATGCATCAAACAAATACAGGAAAGATTATTTGTTATCAACTGCAGTCAGCTATATAATATCTAATGTAAATTAGAATATCATATACTGATTATATACAACAATGCCAAGGTCTCTGGAAGAGGTTTGAATAAGTGATGTTCTCTCTGTGGTTGAGTGAGCAGTCTGGTGGTGGTGACTTCATCCACTGGTTATGCTGGTAACAATGCAGTGGGGAAAGGAGCAGAAATCCGTTTCGACAGCCTTGAACACAAAGCGCTGGAGGATGCTGATCTCCTGGAGCACCAAAGGGTCCTAAAATCTGGAACACGCAGATGTGGCCCTGGAGTAGGTGCAGAATGTCCTTAACCTGGAACACACAAGCAAAGGTAGCTTGGAGTGAAGGTTTGCTCAGTGAAGGAGCTGATTTCTGTGTGTCTTCTGCCTCTCTGGGCTAGAGACACAGAACTTGGTCGATCCGCTTTGTCTCTCTAGGATGGAAACTCAGGACATGCTGCATCTGTTGTTGTCACGCTGGACGAAGACTCTGAATGAAGTCTGAACGTAGATTATCTCTTTCCTCACAGGCTGGAGGCTCAGAAAGTGGTCGTATCTGTTGCTGCCTCGAAGCTGGAGACTCAGGACTTGGTATCTGTTATTGACTCTTACCTCACGGGCCAGAGGTTCAGAACATTGGTGATCTGTAGCAGTCTTTTCCTTGACAGGACTCAGACTCAGAACAGTGCATCTGTTAATGTCTCACCCTTGCAGGCCGGATACTCATATCGGGTTGTTTCTGTTGGTGTCTCTCCCCTTACAGGACCGAGACTTAGAACGTGGAGTGTCTTTTGGGAAGGGACCTTTATCTCTTTCCGATGAGGAGGAGATTGCAATCTGGCACTTCTCAATTTCCAGGCTGTGATTGGCTGTTTCCATCAGAGTGGGAGGACACAGTGTGGCCCACCCTTCTTTCCTCCTGTGGAATTTATTTCCATAGTCCATAGTCCAAACACACATTTAGAAAAATGTCACTAATGTTTTACCAGTGCATTTCTGACTTTCCAAACCACAACCAGAATACATTTGGCAATGTTACGAACATATTAAGTCCAAACATGATGGAAAAAGATTGAACTGTCATGCATGTATTCATTCATTCCATTAACAACTGAGTTTGTGTAAGATGTTGCACTACACATCGCTGTCACTGAGAATACTTATTTCTCTGAATAAGTATGAGATGTGTGTGTTGTAGTTTGCATCAGCTTAAGGTTTGAGAACATAGTTGTGAATGGATTTGGATGGAACTCTGTGATTTGTTTCACCCACTGGTGCCGCATCCAGAGGTTCTAAGGAATTTTTATGGCATTCACAGGCCAAAACCTGAGGAATCAGTTTGTTGGTGGGTGAAGGGCAGAAACTGCATTTTGACCAATAGGAAGTCCCGTCCTTCCCGGGCTTTGTACCAAAGGTCTTCTTCTTGCCCTCTAAGAGGTGTCTGGCTGTTGTCCTGGCATCTTTATCTGATGGCGTTGGACAGTTTGCTTATGTTAGTCCACCAAGATCCAGTCAAAATGTAGCAAACCTTTGTCCACTATAGTGGTCAGAGAGGGGCCCCGCCATAAACTGGGCCCTGGAATGTGCTGTCCACTGCAAAAATATATACACAATGAGTGATTAGAACATGATAGTCAAGTGTGTGGGTTACATGATACGGAGTTAAGCAATGTCCTCTTGAGGTCATTTTGATGCATCTGCATCTGTACAAGACAGTTTCTGTGCTATTCTGTGAACGTGAGCGGTGCTTTGTGAAGATCAAAGAGGTTAAAAGGTCTCATAAGGAATTTCAGTCTGGTTCTTGTCTTCTAGGTGGGGGAAATCAGTCCGAGGAAGTCTTTAGGTCCTAATTTCATGGATTTACATTAGGGCTGTGCGATTAATCTAATATTTCTAAATCACTTTATAGCACGATTTTATAGCGTCCCTGACCTCCCGCAGAATGCTATCCGAACCAATAAGAATGTAGCGCGCCCAAATGGAGCGCGAGAACAGAACAGACCGGGCATACAGACAGATGTAATGCCGTACTCCGTCTGTGGTGCGTATGCGGTGTGTATTTTTTCCGCGCCCATGTTAACGGTTTAAAGTGTTCACACTGTACACTGTTGTGGTCCGGCAGTGCGCTCCAGGAGCGGTGCGTCTGCTGCAGTGCAAAGATCGTTTCCGCACAGAGTCTATTTTGGCTGTGCTGCATGCGCTGAATTAAAGTGACAGCGCATTGTTCGCGGTAAAAATGAACATGGTTGAACATGGTTTGACATGGAAATGTAGTAATTACACCATAAATGCATATAATTAAAGTCTAATGTTTCACAGTCAACACATGGCTTTTTGGCTATATTAAAAACAAGTAAAAGTGCACTTTTAGATAAGGCAATAATAGATGGCACTTGTGGAGGTAGGAAAACAAAGTTAGCCTATATTTATTGAGTTTAAATGTGAATGTCTATGAAAGATTGTATTACTGTACTGTGATAAAAGAGAATTACAATGCTGAAAAGCATTTTCAGTAACTACGTTTGCATGTGAAATCAAAATAATGGATAAATGTTGTGTTTGTGATAAACAGCCGTAATATTTGCCATATGTCTGTTCTAGAGACATTTTGTTACATCTTTAATTAGTGATTATTTTTGCTTATGTCTGCTCTAGAGACACGTTACAGCTTTCTGATAAAGCTCTAAGCTGCTAGTTCGTTAGGCTCACTTCAGACTCGTGGTGCCAGGGTATCGTGGACAGATTTATGACATTGGCTTATCCTGGGCCTCTTTGTGGAATTTGGCTCTTTGGGTAGTTCCAACACCAATCTGATCGAATCTTAAATTCGCTCTGACACCCTACATAAATTATCAGGAAATTTTAATTCTGCGGTGAACTAATCATTTAAAAAAAGAGCAACATACCCCATTCCAACATGAGTTTTATGTTATACCAATATGATAAGTTATGTTACAAAGTGCAAAGTTTCGCATCTAATGAGATAAATAGTATATTGTTATTAACAAGATATGTTTCTTGTTATAATGTGAGTTTGTATGCTGTAATAAGTATAATTACAATTGTTATAAGTAGGGTTGCAACAACTAATCGATAAAATCGATTATTATCCATAATGAAAATCATCGACAACAATTCTCATTATCGATTAGTCGGGTCTGCCCACAGTGCACGTCCAACTTCGGCTGGTCGCATCAAATTACAGCACTGAATAACGCATTTCTATGGCCAAAATGCATCTAAAAATAATGAAGGAAACAGAATGAAATGCTGCGGGAGAAGTACGTGATCCAAGCTGCACAAAACATGAGACTTCTGTATTTTAAGCTTTAAGCTAATGCATTAGCGTCAGGTGCTTTGATAGATGCGTGTTCGTCCTCAGCGCAAAAACTTTCAGTTTACGGTCATATCCTTATCTGTAAATGTCACAAATTCACGCAAGCTTTTCCATTTTCGCATAAAGTCCCATCCTGATAGTCTGTGTTAAGTTTAAATGACCGAATTACTGAATGAGCGCCGGCGCGGCGGACGCGTGAACGCGCGTCAGAGAGGGATTAATATTCAACGCAAAAACATTCATTGTGCTGAAATAACTGTTGTTGAACGTTAAATTAAGGTTTAAATGTCAACATGTAGTGCACGTATTTTATGAGAGTAGGAACTGTAAAGGGATAACCGCGTATAATTGTCTGAATATAAATATCAAATGCTTCATAGCCGAGTCATTCTACCAAACGGGTGCCATTTGCGTCCGCAACGTTTGATGAGATGCATAAGGCACAAAAAAGTCCTAAAGTGTGTTTCCAAAGTTTAAAGTTATTAATTCAAGTGTTCTTGTTAACATGATATATGATAAAACACTATTCTTAAAGAGTAACATACAATTTTTTTCATAATTTTTCATTATTACATAGCCAATTTCACATGTCCATGTTGACCAATATGACATTTTCATCTAAAATATCACCAAATAAGTTATGTATTTTTTAAAAACTTTTATTAGTTTCAAGATTATATGTGTGTCCTTGTTTACATAAGATGTATTTATTCAAAATAAAACTTTTTTTTTGTAAATATTTCATGATTTGTGTGTGTCCCTCAGTTTGACTTACTACTCCATCACATTAACTTGTTTTATCTATAATTAATGTACTGTTGCTTTAAATGACATCACAAAGCGGAAGTGACATCATTTGAGCCTTGCAGCCACCAAGAACAAAAGCAGGCAAGTACTGACATTCTTTCACATTGTTTATTTGTTAATTTTTCATGTTAGACAGGGTCCGTCAAGCTTAAACCAACCACCCCGTCACGCAAAGTAGATAGGGAAAACTATTTTTTATTTAAAAAATTACATTATTAATGCAAAGAAAGTTAAATTTCATATTGAAAGCATGTATGCTAGGTGAGGAACTTGACCACATGGGAGACCTGCGGCCATTTTGGGATGAAATTTACCACCCCGTCACATACCACCCCGTCACGTGTTTTATTGTGACGGGGTGGTAATGGATGTGATAGGGTGGTTCTGCTTCCCGTGTGAATGTGAGAATGTGTGAAACCAAGGATTCTAATATAAGCTAATATAAGCTAATCAATTTTTAATCAGTATTTTCTGTTAACTTAACCCTGTGTGGTTCATTCACTCACTCACACACGTATTACTCACAATCTCTTTCACTATCTCACATACTCACTATGTCACTCTCTCACTATCTCTTTCACTCACTATCTCACTCACTCGCTCACTAACTATCTGTGTTTAATGAATAACATAATTGCAGATAGATCTGTATCCATCATGGCTCCATTAAGCGCTGCTGAGAGACAACGGCGATACCGTGCACGTCGGGATGCTGATCCTGAGAGGAGGCAAAAATATCTAGAGAGTGAGCATCAGAGATGGAAACGGGATGTAGAGCAAGGAAAAAAGAAGAAGATTAGTGATCTAAGTGAGCGAGGGAAGCGTCAGCTGCGTAAAAAGTGGAGGAAGAGGAACAAGAACAGAAAAGAGAAAGCAGAGGCTAGGAAGCACAGTCTGGACACCTGTCCTCTGAGTCTAGATCCTGTCCAGCAGTCAAAGCAGCAGTTAGGATCTTCAAGGTCAGGGTAGTGTGCAGTTAGGATTATAAATGAATGGACACATGTAGAGAATAAGATGCAGGCCTATTATTGATGAGTAATTGTTTTTACATACGATGCACATGACTTGTACCCCTAAATTACCAGTAGATTTTTGTTTCAGGCAACATAAAGAAGGAAAGCGAATTTCCAGAAGGAACAGGGATACACTACGCAAAGAAATTGAAAAACTAAAGAAATCGCTAGAGAAGGAAAGAAAACGTGCTGACAAATACAGAAAAAGATATAAGCGCTTAAAGAAGAATGACTCTCCTCATTCAAAAGTAAAAGATGTAACTAAGACAGGCAGGGTAAGCTCCAAAATAAAAAAAACGCTACTCTTTCATGAAGCCTTAATTGAAGACATAAAGAACAAGTACTGTAAAGCAAGAAAAGAAAAAGAAAAACAACTAATAGCAAAGGTAACAGCGGGGAAGATTGTGAAGAAGTACAGGCTACAAGGATTTGCTGAAAATGCCCTTGGATTTTCAAAGAAGCGTCGCAGTGTTCAGAGTGAAGACCTCTGTTCCACCAAAAGAAATCCCACAAACAGGTTCACTGCTGCTTTCAAGTCCAAAGTCCAAACCTTCTTCACCTGAGATGACAACAGTCGGATAACGACTGGAAGAAAACAAACAATTACCAGGAACAAGGTGAAGAAGCAGAAAAGGTTTTTGGTTGACACAATGAAAAATCTTCACAAAAAATTTCTCACTGAAAACACAAACAACATATCATACTCCCTTTTCTGTAAGCTTCGTCCATTTTGGGTAGTACATCCCACTCTCTCTGAACGGAACACATGTCTGTGCAAGATCCATGAAAATCTCAGATTTGTCGTTGAGAAGTTGCATAATTTGAGGCTCATAGATACTTCAGATCTCGAGAGTTTGACTAAAATGATAACCTGTGACACCTCCAGGAAAATGTGCATGTATGATGAGTGTGAGGAATACAAAGACAAGACTGTTCAGCTCTCCAGATTTGATAGCTCAGCAAAGGTTGCATTCACTCAATGGGCCACAGCAGAGAAAGCAAGGGAAGATGTGAGGGAGGGTCCTACCACTGTCAGATCACAGTGAAGAAAACAATGGAGGACACACAAGACAGTCTTGTGGAGTTATTCCACAATCTTCTTCATAAATTCAAAAGACACACATTCAATATAAGTCAACAGTACTCCTACTGCAGAGAGTTGAAAAAGTACCTGTCAAAAGAGGAGGCAGTGATCCACATCGACTTCTCTGAAAACTACACATGCAAATACAGCTCAGAGGTTCAAGCTGTCCACTTTGGTTCCTCACACCAACAAGCTGCTCTGCACACTGGTGTTTTGTACATAGGTGGTGAAAAAGATCCCATTTGTTTTAGCACAGTGTCACCCTCCAAACACAAAAGCCCCCCAGCTATATGGGAACACATGAATCCGGTGCTGAATTATCTACAAGCCACATACCCAGATGTTTCTGTTTTACACTTTCTGAGTGATGGACCATGTACCCAATACAAACAGAAAGGAAATTTCTTCCTTTTCAGCACAGAGCTCACAAGACGAGGTCTGAAAGGGGGAACATGGAACTTTTTTGAGGCAAGCCATGGCAAGGGGGCCCCTGACGGTGTTGGGGGAACCTTGAAAAGAACAGCGGACAAGCTGGTGACCAATGGCCGTGACATACCCGATGCCCATGAGCTATATAAGGCCCTCACAGAAACATCTACAACTGTTAAGTTGTTTTATGTAGCAGCCGAAGCAGTAGAGCAAGTCCAATGGAAAGGATGCCAGGCCAGATTCCACCAGTGCCATCCACAATGAAAACCCACCAAGTGGTCACATTCACTCCAGGAGAAATCCTTTACCGGGAAGTTAGTTGCATGTGCTCCACGCAAAAGCAGCTGAGATGTCAGTGCTTCAACACACAGCATTTCACTTTTAACAAGACAGCCCAAAAGGTGCATACAGAAGCAATTGATTGGGAAAGCGGAAACCTAATTGGAAAGTGGTGTGTGATTAAATATGACAATGACCTTTATCCTGGGATCATCATGGATACAGATGAAACACATGCCCTTGTAAAATGTATGCACCGTGTTGGGGCCAACAGGTTCTTCTGGCCTCCAAGAGATGACTTCCTGTGGTATCTCTTTGATGATGTGCTCGAAATCATTCAAGCGCCACAGCCTGTGACATCCCGCCACATGGAAATCCAGAAGGATGTGTGGATGCGACTCTCCCAGTAACTGTTATGATGCTCATTTCAGTTTTTCAAAGCATGAGCAAGTTTTCCATTACATCTCCTATTTTAATGTCTCCCCTCCCCCAGTTTTTAAAGTTTAAAACCTGCAGTTCATATGGAGAAACACTTTGTCCATACCACCCCGTCACATTGAACCACCCTGTTACATCACTTACCACCCCGTCACAGGGTCATTTTGTTAAAAGTTTATGGAAAGAAAATGAAATGTTACAGAAATTAATGTTGAATGATGATCTAATTGTGTGGACTAATCAAATAAATGCAACTTTATTTGTATTTTTTTAAGTGAATTTGTTTTTTCACTACAAACAGTGAGGCCACTGAAATGTCAAATTCATTTTTCAAGATTAAAAATCTAAGAATAAAAAAATGAATTAAATTACAGACTGTCTATTAATGGTTTCCAAAAAAGGGACATTTTACTATTAGGAAAACATACAATTTTAAAAATCTATTTTTTGTTTTACTACTCTAATGGCATACATATTGTCCGTAACGGGGTGGTACAAGAAATGCGCCCTGGCCTAAAGAAAAAGGATAATATTAATAAGGGGTTTGTGCGTGAGGTGGGAAAATATGTTTTTTGGAGGGTTAACATGCCTTTCAAGTTGTAGTTTTTATTAAAGAAGGTTTGTTCTTAATGAAAATTTTGAAAATTGTGAAGTGGAAATGGCACCCGTTTCGTATAATGACTCAGCCGCCTTTTACAGGATAAAGAAATTACAGTAAACCTGACTGTGATCAAAAAGTTGGTTAACAATGAGTTTGTGTTTTTATTCGGCTTTATTATCTTTATTATCTTATTTTTTTTGATGAAGACATTTAAATAGGCCTATATACAGTGCTTAACAAATTTATTAAAACAAATGTATTTAAGGTTTATAACAAATAATGTAAGCTTTGTGCCACTGCTGCTCTAAACTAACAGTATTGGTGTTTACTAAAATCATTTTTAGCTATCTGTATTGGTTAGTCCTCCAATATGCGTAAGCTTTTTAGTAACAGTTGGCTATTTCTAATGCTATAATTATTGCTGTTATCTATGAAAGAATGAAAGATCTATGAAAGATTTTTTCAGATACCCAGTTACAGTTAAAAAGTACCTAAACAATGCCAGCAAGAATGCATGCTGTTATGAGCAGCAGGCCATTTTTTATTATGTGAATAAATACTATTTAGTTGTTTCAGTTTGTTATTTGCCCAATAAATGACAATAACATTTTTAGATTTAAACAATTCTTTGACAAATTCCTAAAATATTCGTGTTTTCTCTTTATTATGACAGGTAGTCTAGTAAATTGTTAAGCACTGTATGTTTTCACAGCATTCAGCTGGGATGTTTGTTTGAAGGACATTGGGCAGAATTTGGAAGTGTTTTTTGTCAATTAAAAAAAAAGAACATTTAACCGTCGGTCTTAGTAACTACAGAAGAGTCAAGCTTTAAATATGAAAATTATCGAAACTCTTTGGTCATTTTTGAGCGAGATGCTAATGGTCTAATCTGATTCAATGAACTATGCTAAGCTAAGCTAAATGTGTTACCGCCAGACCCGTAGATCGGCTGAATGGATTCAAAAACGGTAAAACTCAACTGTTTAACTCTTGGGGAGATGTAAAATGAGCCTATTTTCAAAAAAAGTGGAGTGTTCCTTTAAGTGCTGCAGTATAGATACAGTATAGGAAGTGTTTTCACATGCTCTGTGTCTGCAGGTTATTTAAATCCTCTACGGGGCAGGATAGTCACCTTTCCAGTTTTTATCACGTTAAAACCCATTCAAACATACTAGAAAATAGATTGTCCCGCCCCAGTCCATACTCTTTTAAAATTACTAGAAGACATGAACTGCTCACATCCAATACATTTAATGGGTATTTCACAGCAGGTTCATGGACAGTGAAATTTAGTGTTTGATGAATGCAATGTCAATTATTTGAATTATATGTGACAATGACTGCTGCTAGAAGTAAAGTGATTAATAGTGTCATCTAGCGCTCATATTAGTACAACAGTTGATATAACTGTAATACACAAGAGAATTTTGACACAATTACTTGTTAATCAACAAAAACACCAGGAATTAAAAGTAACTCACACTATAATAAAAATTGTTAATGATTAAATAGTATAAATTGAAGAAGCTACACAGACAGTTACAATTCATTTTGTACAATTAATAAAACACATTGCAACATCTGTATACACTGTTTGTCTGTGGCCCTTATTAGCAAACCTGTTCAAGGTATAGTTTCTACTCTGGCACTTTTGAAAAATGCATAAAAACAACAATTAAAAAAAAAAAAGAAAGAAAAAGAAAAGTGTCTTAATACTGAAAACGTTTTCTGGCCCTGGTGGTTTCTGCACCCAAACATAACTGTTTTGTCTCTTAAACAGAATCTCACATATTTAGATGTAGTACAATCTTTCAATCAAAGCATTGTACAACATATATTTTAATATGTATAATTCACATATGAATACCTCTGACGTGTTTTTTTATGTGTGTGTGTGTGTGTGTGTGTGTGTGTTTGCTTGCATGTAAATTTCTTTGCACGTCTGTGTTTTCAGGACTTTTATTTTGGTCTGTCAATTTGACTTCATAAGGCTGCGTCGCGCTCCTGAGTCTGTTTTGATTCGGCTTCAGAAAGGTTTGTTTTTAAAACGTTTATGGTGCGATTTGCCAATTGAAAGAAAGAAAGAAGAGGAAGAAGCATGTAAGGTAATTAAATCAGTGTCTAAAATGCCAATTCAGATTCATAGCGTTTGAATGTAGCAGTGCAATGCTTACATTAAGAAACGCTGTTACAAGTAAAGAGCATCAGCACTTTATTAATAGCGTTAGATTAAAAGGTGCGTCTCATTTCGCTCCCCATGTCGAGAATTGGTTTATAGTGAACACGAATTTGGTCACTGGCAAGTACTGATGAGAGAAACAAGCTTTTTTGAAAC
The DNA here is from genome assembly GCA_039654775.1 of Spinibarbus caldwelli. NCBI lineage: Eukaryota > Metazoa > Chordata > Actinopteri > Cypriniformes > Cyprinidae > Spinibarbus > Spinibarbus caldwelli. Next base: position 23,082,173 of record CM077228.1, on the reverse strand, counting down.
TTAAAGACAACTGAATGGATTTTTTATATTTGTATATTATTATTTTTATAATTTGTATCTTGTCACTGTCATTCTGTCGCACTGTGGAGCTTCTGTCACTAAAACAAATTCCTCCTATGTGTAAACATACCTGGCAATAAAGCTCCTTCTGATTCAGATTCAGAGATTTATTTTAGATTTTCTTTCTGTTAATTGTTCTCATCTTAAACATGACAGCGTCCCCAAACACACAGAAAACTCTGGTTGAAGTAACTGAGATCCACGTGACACACTATTATAAAGATGGCGTTTATTAAAGAAGAGAGTGAAGACATAAAGATTGAAGAAGCATTCAGTGTGAAACAAGAAGATACTGAGGAACAAACAGGTTGGTTTTCATTCTCAAAGCTCAAATCAGAAATGGATGATATTGTTGAAGAATGTCATGTGAGGGTCCTGATATACGAGTGAGCATGCATTGCGTCAACTGGTAAATTCAAACCTGCTTTAGCTGTCGCATATATACATAGGACATCTACGGAAGTGTCAATAACAATCCTTTCAAATATAATTAGACAACCTGTATTATCTGATACACAGTGTAGGTAACAAAGTTTCAGTGCCTCCCTAGTATATACTTGTCCGGTCATGCAGGTGAAATTCTTTCACTTGCCTCTTCAAAAAACCCACTTGTCTTTGGACAAGCATAAATTTTGAGCCCTGGATAATTCCATTAATACACAGATCTGTTTCTAACAAATCAGATGTTTTGTCCTGTCCCTAAGACACAACTGACTACTTTAATTTTGTATCATAAAAACATTTTGAGATGCAAGTGCATTTAACTGCTTATACAGAGTTGAAGAAAAATGGTCATGCATCAGAGAATCAATTTTTTTTTCTTCCACACAAGTGACTGTTGGTGATAGGATATAGGCAAGTCCAGCGGCACGACAAAGTGCTGTATGATTTTAAGCCATTTCTCCTTTGTTTAAGCTGTGCTTGATAAGGGGTTTTATAACTGCTTGAAAGTAAAGAAAGCGAAAAGTTAACAAAATTGAGAATAGGTTCTGTGATTACAGGAAACAAATTTTTCGCAAGGCTTTGATACCCTATGTTGGTTTTGATATCTGTTACTCTGTGCGATTTAAACTGGTGTTAAATTACATGTCTTTTTTTCACTTTAGACCTGATGGCCCTTAAAGAGGAGAGTCAAGAACTGAATGAAATGGAAGAGGAAAATCAGAAACATATTTTCATAACTGGAGAAAAATCCACACAGACTAAACAGAGTTCTTCACGAAAAAGGGCTAAGAAGACCAAAGCTAACAGTTCTTTCACCTGCCAACAGTGTGGAAAGAGCTTCACACAAAAACAAAACCTTACAGTCCACATTAGAGTTCACACCGGAGAAAAGCCTTACACCTGCCAACAGTGCGGAAAGAGTTTCAGTCAGAAACAAAACCTTTCGGTCCATATGAGACTCCACACTGGAGAGAACTCTTTCATCTGCCAACAGTGTGGAAAACGTTTTACTAAAAAACAAAACCTTGATATCCACATGAGAATTCACACCGGAGAGAGCTCTTTCAGCTGCCAACAGTGTGGAAGCAGTTTCACTCAAAAGGGAAACCTTAAAGTCCACATGAGAATTCACACTGGAGAAAAGCCTTATACTTGCCCTCAGTGTGGACAGAGATTTGCACATAAAAACACCCTTAATTCTCACATAAGAATTCACACCGGAGAGAAGCTGTTTACCTGTGATCAGTGTGAAAAGAGCTTCACAACAGAACTAAACCTTAGATATCACAAGAACATTCACACTGGGGAGAAGCCGTTTGTATGTGGTCAGTGTGGAAAGCGTTTCACACGTAAGGTAACCCTTAATTACCACATAAGGATTCACTCAGGAGAGAACTGTTTTAAATGCAATCAGTGTGGAAAGAGTTTCAGTCATAAAAAAAGCCTCAGCACTCACATGAGCCTTCACACTGGAGAGAAGCCTTATACCTGCAAACTGTGTGGGAAGAGCTTCTCACAAAAAGGAAATCTTAAAACTCACTTGAGGCTTCACTCTGGAGAGAAGCCATTCAAGTGTCTTCAGTGTGACAAGTTTTTCACATATCAAAGAGATGTGAAACGTCATTTGCAAACTCATTCTGGACAGAAATTGCAGAGTTCTGAGTGTGACAAGAGGTTTAGAAAAAACAGACATTTGAAAAATCACCAGCGCAGTCACTCTGGGGGAAGGCCATTTAATTGTGATCAGTGTAACAAAAAATTTATTTTGTCATCACACTTTCAGATACACTTGAAAAGTCATGAAAATGTGAAACCCTATTTGTGTTCTTTGTGTGGAAAGAGGTTTAAATGGTTCGGCAAATTAAAATTGCACCAGACGATACGTGTCTGTGTGAAATTAAGGAAACGTTCACACCGCAGCTGAATATGGGCAAAATGTGATTGTCCACCTTTATAACCCCTTCTTTTATTTGCATCACCTCTTTATACTTCGCTTTTGGCTTTTTGTTTCCTTTCTTGCACATTAACACCTGCATCTATTCTACACCTAACCATTTACTTTGTTGTAGTTTCAAATCTTGAGAGGTTGTGATAGATACCCTCCAGTTTTGATCGTATAGAGACATCTCTCCATCCATAAACTTATATACAGGTGCATCTCAATAAATTAGAATGTCGTGGAAAAGTTCACTTATTTCAGTAATTCAACGCAAATTGTGAAACTCGTGTATTAAATAAATTCAATGCACACAGACTGAAGTAGTTTAAGTCTTTGGTTCTTTTAATTGTGATGATTTTGGCTCACATTTAACAAACTGTGGGTTTGGATTTTGTTTTCCCTTCATAATAAAAAACTTCATTTAAAAACTGCATGTTGTGTTTACTTGTTATCTTTAATATTTAAATTTGTTTGATGATCTGAAACAAAGTGTGACAAACATGCAAAAAAAAATAAAAAAATCAGGAAGGGGGCCAACAATTTTTCACACCACTGTGTGTATATATATATATATATATATATGGTCATACACAGCTTGAGCAGCAAGATTGTGTTCAGTTTTAACTCTTTCTTCCATTTTGTATTTTTGGGTAAGAATAAGAAGCACTTCATCCGGTACTTACTGTCTTTTATTCCAACATAAGAAAACATTTCTGGAATCTGCATCTGAAATAGCATTTAGATGTATTTACACAGTTCAGTGTATCTCAGAGGGGACATGGATGCATTTAAACTGCAGTTACAGATTCATAAATAGGCCTAATGTTTTTAACATAAAACGTTGAAAACTGATATTTAAAATAATTTAAAACATGAAAAAAAAAAATAGTCGAAATGTGAAATTAAAACTGCCAGTAGGTGGCAGCAAGTGACTGTTAATGAGTGAGTCATTGAGATTCAACTGATTCATTCAAACGACTGATTCATTCAGAAACAAAGCATTTGACTGTGTTAATGAGTGAATCATTGAATCGTTTTTATAAACCGATTCGTTCAAAAAACTGATTCATTCAATAAGTAAACACCGTCTATTGCTCAGAGATGCAAAAACAAGCAATATTATGTCTAAAATGTAAGTCATTTATTGCTGAACTTGTATTTAATGATTATTAAATGTGTTATGCTGATATCTGCAGAAAAACTCTTTGTGTGATATAGATTGTAAACTATATTAAATTATATAAATATAAAAAGCATACAGAAGCATTTTTGCCGTCTACAATTTAGAATGCCTGGAATTTTGAGTTTTAATAGACTTATAAATCAATGTGCGTGCACTCTGTGTGTGATTTGGTGATATAGTTTACTCGATAATGTCAGATCGCACATCATTACAACAACACTTACCATATTATCGCAGAAAATATACTGTACATCGCACACCCCAGCCTTGACTTTAACTGGAAAAACGGAATTATCCGCGGTTGTGCGAGGATGTTTGCACATGAGCAAAGGTGTTTTTAGGAGTCTAACTTGCAAACGCCACACCACTGATTCATCAAACCTGCTTTCCTGCAGTCTGTGTTCTTCCGACTTTATTTTGTAGTAAGTAACGAATATGCTTCAGGGAAATGTATCAGAGTAAAAGTATACATTTTAATTATGAAATGTAGTGGAGTAAAAGTAAAAGTTGGCTGAAATAAAACAAGTAAAGTACAGATAATCCCAAAAAATACTTAAGTACTGTAACGAAGTATTATTACTTCGTTACATTACACCACTGCACACTGGTTTGTGGTGCAAACAGTTTTACCATTTACTGCACTTTACTTTGTTATTCTTCTGGTTTATTTCCCTACAGCGGCTAATGAACCGGAAGTCCTGCACATTCACAGAAAATGGCTTACTTCTGTGATGAAAAATAAGGTGGATTTACAGAACTGTATATGCTTAATGGGTATACATGACCACAAGCAGGGGCGGACTGGGGCCAAAAAGTGGCCACCCACCAAACCGGGTCCGCAACACACCATAAATGACTGGCATTCTTTTTGCATTATAATTTGTCTTTCCTGGTGTATATGGCAAATAGTAAATAATTTTTAAGAATTTTTACGAGGGACAGTTTAATATCACTAAAGTTAAATATCTATATTATCAGTGCATATGACACAATGCTCTGGTATCGTCTAGTTGAATAGTGCAGAATGTGGACTGTTTTTATGGTGCCTTTCTATTGGTGATATACAGTATTTGCCCTTTTGCAGGAGCTTGACATCTATCATTTTAAGGAATAGAGCTCCAATTGTGGAAAAGAGTACAAATTATTTTAATGATGAAAAATACAGTAAACAGTATACTGTGAAATATGTTACAATTTAAAATAGCTGTCTTCTATGCGAATATATAGTAAAATATAATTGATTGCTGTGATCAAAGCTGAATTTTCAGCATCATTACTCCAATATTCAGTGTCACATGATCCTTCAGAAATTATTCTAATATGCTGATTTGCTGCTCAAGAAACATTTCTGATTATTATCATTGTTGAAAACAGTTGTGCTGCCCAATATTTTTGTGGAAAATGTGATACCATTCAGTCATGGGTAAGATTAAAAAATATAAATTAATGTTTTTCTTCAACAAGGTTGCATTAAATTGATTTAAATGACAGTAAAGATATTTATACAAAGTACTTATATTTCAAATAAATGCTGCTCTTTAACTGAGAACCATTATACCAATAATAAAAACCATTATTAATAATTGGTCAAAAATAATAACTGATAATAATTAGGCAGCAAATTAAGCAGAATTAAAATGATTTCTGAAGGGAAACTGAAGACTTTGACTCAGCTTTGATCACAGAAATAAATTACATTTTAAAATATCCTAAATAGAAAACCACTATTTTAAGTGTAATATTTCTGTCTGTAATATTATTGTTACTGTATTTTTGATCAAATAAATTCAATCTTCTTTCAAATAAATAAATAAAAAGCCTTAATTATTTCAAACTTTTAACCACCAGTATATATAAAATAATGATGAATAATGCATCATTATAAATAATGCATGTGAATCAGTAAGCAAATTATATTTATTAGGCCTATAATATAAATCACTTTCATATGCACAGCACTCGAAAGCAAAAGTCTTCAGATGTACGATGTTTTAGAGTAAGATTGAGAATGATTTTTATAGATTTTTAAAAAAAATTCTTAAACACATGAAGTCACGGAAGAAAGCCTATACAGAGATACATTAACTCTTATTTCATGTCTGCTGAAAACTGCTATGTTATGTACATTGTGACGAATAACATAAATGGCATTAAAATCTAAGAAATTTGAAAAGGCCAGTAGTACTTTGCATTCCTGAAAATTAATGTTTGTCGTTTAAATGTTTTATTATTATTATTACTATTATTTTATCGTAACGGTTGGCAAATATTGCTGAATTGTCTCGTCATGTTTAGCTGCTTACATCTTACCTCAGCTCGCATTCAAGTCGCACACAGCGTCTGTGAACAGTAAATCCCACCTTCTACGCTTTAATTGGCTATTTCAAACATTTTGACATTGACGAGCGCTTTTGAGCCACTGCACTGAGCCGGAGCGCGCTAAATTAATTCGAATTTTTGAATCAAGTGGGCCGCGAGGTGCACGGGCCATTCGTCTGTGCCGATGGAAGGATATATGTACATTTATTACAATTCATTTTTTATATATATTTACGCAAAGGGCCGGCCCACATTGTGCAGCGGTCCACCGGGAAAACTCCCGGTGCTCCAGATGGCCAGTCCGCCACTGACCATAAGGGTGAAAGTTCAACATTACAAATTGTGTTTGGACTCTGTGTAAATAAGCGCTTTCATACCCGAGGCACACTTTCATAGTTCCTAGAACTATTAGCGGAAGTTACTGCTTTTTAGCATGTTCGCACCATAGGAACTGGGAATGTATTTAAACACTACAGTTTAGGGGAACTAAATTAGGTCCTAATTCAAAATAGGGTCTAAAACAGTCCTATAGGAACTACCAGTGATGTAAGTGTATGCTGATTGGCCGAATGCATGTGGAGAAACACCAGCACCCACCATTTTTAAAAACTCATGTAAACACACAACATGCATTCACGGAACATTTTACAGGACAAGATGTAAAACAGCGATAGATGGACCAACTCCGAAGTCTTGGCACTTCTAAAAATTTATGCTAGGGAGGAAATCCAACGTGATTTTGAAGGAACCAAGCGAAACTTTCAACTGTATTTCTGCTCAGCTAGCAGTATTGGGCTTTCATCACATGGCAAAGCAGTTCCACGAAAAACATCAACATACATTCTTCTTGCTGTTGTGTCAGGGCACCATTGTCAGAAAAAGGCTTCATGAGCTAGCTTGTTAGTCGATACACTGCATCTACAATGATTGAATGGCCAACTTCTTGTCCACTGACATTCCTGAATTGCTTTGAGAGCAACTTTCCTCTTTCAGCCAGCTCCTATAACGCAGACAGATGCAGAACCCTGGCATTGTGCAAACTTCCAGGTAGCCCAGCAAAAATATTCCAAAATAAACCTTTTCCATCAACAACTGCCTGAAAGACAATGGAATTCCACCCCTTACGACTGAAATACTCTGTGTGGTATTCCTGGGGAGCCATCAATAGCCCCCACGCATTGCGGTAACCCCCGCCTTTGCTCAAAGTAAACGGACAGTTCTTTCAGCTTCTCTGCATTTGGTATCTAAATGACTTCAGGCAACAGGATGGTTTCAACAGAGGAGCAGAAGTGTTTCACGCAGTCACAGGCAGTTGAAATGCCAACTCCAAACAGATGTGCGACACTTCTGTACTTCGTGTTAGTTGCGAGTTTCCACACTACAACAGCAACTCTTTTTGGTGAGGCACAGACAGACGATAGTTTGTGTCCATTTTCTCCAACGCTAGCTTCAGACAGCAATAGATGTACTGAAAAGTCTCTTGGGACATTCGGATGGTTTGAATCCACTGCTCAACTGTAAAACCAGGAACGACAATTTTCCATCAGTCATCAGTTCTGTTCCGAACCCAAACTGATGGTCCGTAGCAAGGTCTGAAACACATTCAGTACATTTTTATTGTAAGCAACATCATCATCTTTAGAATTTCCAGGAACACTGATAATGGCCGCTAAAGACATATAATTTAGTACATAATATCAATGTATTGACATCTAGTAACTAATATTGGACATTTTTATTAACTAACGAGGACTATACTAAATACTGTACTATATACAGGTGCATAATTAATGTGATAAATAATGTAGAATTCCTTTACAAAAATTAACAATGGTTTTCTTACAAGTGAAATAAAAAAAAGGTTATTGTAGTTAAACCATGGTAACCAAAAATTAACCATGGTTTTGCTACAAAAACCATAGTTTAACTATGGTATTTGTGTGGTTGTACCAATGGTAATCAACATAAAAATATCATGATAATGGCCTAGTAATCATTAGAACATTTATGCTTACTCATTTCTTCCTGTGTAGTTAAACATGAAATAGTATTTTAAAGTGTTACAAACCATAAACATAATGAAGGTTAATGTTAACGGCATTTACCTGTCGTCTTTGTCTACGGTGGTGTGCTCTTTTCTCTGACTTGATCATATGTAGCAATGCAAGTGGCCGTAGGAGATTTCGTCTCTTCACCCTCTGATTTACTCTTTCTAGAGCAGGGGTGTCAAGCTCATTTTCACTGAGGGCCACTTCAACATTATGGCTGCCATCAAAGGGCCGGTTGTAACTGTCAGTCTGTACAAACATTACTACTCCTTAACATATTGTCAAATAATTGTCTCTTTATTATTGCTTAAGTTACAAATATTGTATATGCATTTGCATAGATGTAAAAATATATGTAATTGCTCTGTGTTATTATAACATAAATCTTTTTAATTTATCAGGTTAAGAAATCCACATCACTCTACAAATCAAAGTAAAGAAAAATATCAAACAATTCATTACATTAACTTTATTTAAAAAAAAAAAAATTGTTACATTTATGGTACAACAAATAATTGTGCACTGAAAAAAATGTGACATATGGCATTTAAAAACAAATGAGCCCTGTCTCAAATACTGTTCACAAATCTGTCTAAATCTGTGTTAGTGAGTAATTCTCCTTTGCCGAGATACTCCATCCACCTCACAGGTGTGGCATATCAAGATGCTGATTAGACAGCTTGATTATTGCACAGGTGTGCCTTAGGCTGGCCACAATAAAAGGCCACTCTAAAATGTGCAGTTTTACTGTATTGGGGGGTCTGAAAACCAGTCAGTATCTGGTGTGACCATCATTTGCCATCTCCTTCGCATAGAGTTGATCAGGTTGTTGATTGTGGCCTGTGGAATGTTGGTCCACTCCTCTTCAATGGCTGTGCGAAGTTGCTGGATATTGGCAGGAACTGGAACACGCTGTCATATACGCCGATCCAGAGCATCCCAAACATGCTCAATGGGTGACATGTCCGGTGAATATGTTGGCCATGCAAGAACTGGGATGTTTTCAGCTTCCAGGAATTGTGTACAGATCCTTGCAACATGGGGCCGTGCATTATCATGCTGCAACATGAAGTGATGGTCGTGGATGGATGGCACAACAATGGGCCTCAGGATCTCGTCACGGTATCTCTGTGCATTCAAAATGCCATCAATAAAATGCACCTGTGTTCGTTGTCCATAACATATGCCTGCCCATACCATAACCCCACCACCACCATGGGCCACTCGATCCACAACGTTGACGTCAGCAAACCGCTCACCCACACGACACCATACACGCTGTCTGCCATCTGCCCTGTACAGTGAAAACCAGGATTCATCCGTGAAGACAACACCTCTCCAAAGTGCCAGATGCCATCGAATGTGAGCATTTTCCCACTCAAGTCGGTTACGATGACGAACTGCAGTCAGGTCGAGACCCCGATGAGGACGACGAGCATGCAGATGAACTTCCCTGAGACGGTTTCTGACAGTTTGTGCAGATATTCTTTGGTTATGCAAACCGATTGTTGCAGCAGCTGTCTGGGTGGCTGGTCTCAGACGATCTTGGAGGTGAAGATGCTGGATGTGGAGGTCCTGGGCTGGTGTGGTTACACGTGGTCTGCGGTTGTGAGGCCGGTTGGATGTACTGTCAAATTCTCTGAAACACCTTTGGAGACGGCTTATGGTAGAGAAATGAACATTCAATTCACGGGCAACAGCTCTGGTGGACATTCCTGCAGTCAGCATGCCAATTGCACCAGTGTTCGAACTATACCGTGGACTTTGGGGGAGCCCACTTCTTTTTTTTTTTTATGGGGGGGGGGTAGTAATGCATAACAGCTAACAGAAAGATACATACATAAAGATACAGGATTTACTCTATTATACTTTATCGACACGAATTGATAGGTGAAACAACAAACAGCCACCCACAAATAGTCTATAAACAAAGCATCAGGCTGTCTTTGAGTTCACACGAACAACGGTTAAAGTTACTCGTAAGGCTACAGAAGAATACCATAATTTCTCCGTTCAATTAGACCGAAGACATCGAGAGACACGCAGACCTATAACAACCCAGGCAGCTACAACACATAATTGTGAATAACATGCCTTACCTTATCACAGAATCGACTACAGACGCCTGAATGGATTTCAAGGACTCCGCGCGCAGATCAATGGCCTCCAACGTTTATACTTTTTCTACGAATCTTTTGAGTTAACGTACTAAAGATGAGTGGAATTTGCACCACAGTGCCCCCACACCTTGATGCTCATGACAAGAATAGCATGTATAGTTATCTTTATTGAAGCGAATTAGGTTTAAATCGCCGTCATGCATGAATGAATATTTTTGCTATTTTACACATGATCACATTAGACAAAACTGAAATTGCACGTCAAAATAACACATTGTCAATATTTTTTGAGACCCCCCAAAATTTCACAAATCACGTTTTCAGGGGAACCCATGTCTTAAGGGGAGCCTAGCTCCCCCGTAGTTCGCACCCTGAATTGCACGCTCCCTCAAAACTTGCGACATCTGTGGCATTGTGCTGTGTGATAAAACTGCACATTTTAGAGTGGCCTTTTATTGTGGCCAGCCTAAGGCACACCTGTGCAATAATCATGCTGTCTAATCAGCATCTTGATATGCCACACCTGTGAGGTGGATGGAGTATCTCGGCAAAGGAGAAGTGCTCACTAACACAGATTTAGACAGATTTGTGAATAATATTTGAGAGAAACAGGCCTTTTGTGTACACAGAAAAACTCTTAGATCTTTGAGTTCAGCTCATGAAAAATGGGGGCAAAAGTGTTGCGTTTATATTTTTGTTCAGTGTAAATAAAAATCTAGACATGAAGATATATACATATACTTGTAAAAAAAAAATAAATAAATAAATAAAAAAACGGATGCAGTAGGCTAAGCACACGTGACACAGCATTCCCACATCTGCGCCCGCGACCTCACCACATGTTTGTGGCTGAATGCAAATGATCAGAATTGATGGACAACTATGCCCGTGGAAAGACATCAGCAATCCAGCACCAAGAAAAGAAAAAAAGATGAAGCCCGTGCATCACTTTTATGTACATTAATAATCCTGTGAAACTTTTTTGGCTCTTTGATGTTAATAATGTGTTTTAATGTCGGTAATAATTTGACCACCAACAACGCATCTAATATTCTCTCTGACTTTCCATTTCCAAAGTTTTACTACGAATAAAACCAAAATTCATGGTTCTTGTAGCCATGGATGGTAACCACAAATTAACCATGGTTTTGTTACTTCAAATAATTTACAAAGAAGTATTAAGATAATATTTTTGTGATTATAAAAACAGACCTAACCCAACAACGGCCTTTAAAATGACTTAAAATGCATTATATAATGATTGGTTAATTAATAATTATATGGTTTCTTTGAAAAACACTGTTAAAATACATAATGTAATACAAAATAAACAATTTAGAAATTTACATTAGTCTACACATTTCAAATGCCTGTAAAGGGCACCAAAGGCCTGGTAATTGCTGCTGTTACACTTACAGGATGATCAAGTCCTTTAATATTGACCAAATATTTAGGCTAATTCAAATATTCACTTAATCTTTAATTTATTGACCACCTTTTTGCATAGAAATTCTGAAGCCTCTACCTTCAAAAACGTGGACATCACAACCCTTACAAAAATTAACCATGGTTTTATCAAAGTAAAACTGCTCAATTGTCTTTTGTGTGATTTCTGAATGCTTGAGACTATAAAGTCAATCAGACAACTGTATTAATAAAATCATAGAAATAGGTAACTGTCTAGAGCTATAATTGTAATTTGAAAACAATACAATTTAATTACAATTTATTTATTTACTTTTATAATTTAGTTCTATTTTGGGCCCTATAGTGGGTGTTTTTTTTTTGTTTTGTTTTTTTTTACATCCATAATATTTGGGGGAGGGGGCACAATACAATTCTGCTTAGGGCACCCATTTGGCCAGCAGCAGCCCTGAATCTGCGATACCAAACAGAAACACAGGGAGATGCCAAAAGACCACTAAACGAGCTACATTGACCTGACTGATTCAGAATTACTAAACCACTGACTACTGTGTAATCTAAAACACCTTCAGCCAGCATCCAGTAAAAAACACTTGTGCTTTTAAGCCAAATAGCTTGATGATTTTTTTTTACTGACATCTGTGAGTACTTTTATCTCCGCCATCTCTAATGAAACCGTCTGTTTTCTCTGCATTAGCGCTGTTTTGAACTTACTGTTTGAATGTATTTGCTTTCTGGATCCTTAGAAATTCGAGGAGTTTACCGGTTGATCTGGAAAAACCTGCTTCTTTTCATTTTTATAATGTATTGTTTTCGTTAAAATTTACTGATTCAAATTAGTAATTATTTTACTACTCTGGCTATATATCTGTTGCAGGACAGTAGATGTGATTTTTCCAGACAATGCTGTACACGTGCAAGACAGTTAGGTACATTTACTACTGTTATGCTATGTAAATACTGATTTTCTTTCGTTGGCACACAGTATGCGGCAATTTATGTTTCTGCTGGTGGATGCCCACACTCCAGGTTGCGCTTATGGCAACATTAAATTCAGGAGAGATGATTTTTGAGCGCACACATGTAATGTCTGACCGATAGAGAAACATGTCCGTTTTCTATGAAAGTGAAAGTGAATCCGCCTGCGAGCGAGAGATTTGTGCTCGCGCATTTGATGCATAGGCTATAAAGCGCTCTGGACATTTGTCATTAAAATAACTCCAGAGAAACCGCCTCAAACGAACTGTTAAAATGCGAAGAAAGTCGTGTCTGAAAGCTGTGATCAATTTTTTAATTTCTTAAATGAATGGAGAATATTGTGTTTTCCATGTGTGCTGCTTGACCATTTCTGTCGTTGGTGCTCGAGCTGAGGTCCGCACTTACAGGTGCATCTCAATAAATTAGAATGTCGTGGAAAGTTCATTTATTTCAGTAATTCAACTCAAATTGTGAAACTCATGTATTAAATAAATTCAATGCACACAGACTGAAGTAGTTTAAGTCTTTGGTTCTTTTAATTGAGAGGATTTTGGCTCACATTTAACAAAAACCCACCAATTCACTCTCTCAACAAATTAGAATACTTCATAAGACCAATAAAAAAACAATTTTAGTGAATTGTTAGCCTTCTGGAAAGTATGTTCATTTACTGTATATGTACTCAATACTTGGTAGGGGCTCCTTTTGCTTTAATTACTGCCTCAATTCGGCGTGGCATGGAGGTGATCAGTTTGTGGCACTGCTGAGGTGATATGGAAGCCCAGGTTTCTTTGACAGTGGCCTTCAGCTCATCTGCATTTTTTTGGTCTCTTGTTTCTCATTTTCCTCTTGACAATACCTCATAGATTCTCTATGGGGTTCAGGTCTGGTGAGTTTGCTGGCCAGTCAAGCACACCAACACCATGGTCATTTAACCAACTTTTGGTGCTTTTGGCAGTGTGGGCAGGTGCCAAATTCTGCTGGAAAATGAAATCAGCATCTTTAAAAAGCTGGTCAGCAGAAGGAAGCATGAAGTGCTCCAAAATTTCTTGGTAAACAGGTGCAGTGACTTTGGTTTTCAAAAAACACAATGGACCAACACCAGTAGATGACATTGCACCCCAAATCATCACAGACTGTGGAAACTTAACACTGGACTTCAAGCAACTTGGGCTATGAGCTTCTCCACCCTTCCTCAAGACTCTAGGACCTTGGTTTCCAAATTAAATACAAAACTTGCTCTCATCTGAAAAGAGGACTTTGGACCACTCGGCAACAGTCCAGTTCTTCTTCTCCTTAGCCCAGGTAAGACGCCTCTGACGTTGTCTGTGGTTCAGGAGTGGCTTAACAAGAGGAATACGACAACTGTAGCCAAATTCCTTGACACGTCTGTGTGTGGTGGCTCTTGATGCCTTGACCCCAGCCTCAGTCCATTCCTTGTGAAGTTCATCCAAATTCTTTAATCGATTTTGCTCGACGATCCTCATAAGGCTGCAGTTCCCTCGGTTGGTTGTGCATCTTTTCCTTCCACTCAACTTTATTTTAACACGCTTGGATTCAGCACTCTGTGAACAGCCAGCTTTTTTGGCAATGAATGTTTGTGGCTTACCCTCCTTGTGAAGGGTGTCAATGATTGTCTTCTGGACAACTGTCAGATCAGCAGTCTTCCCCATGATTGTGTAGCCTAGTGAACCAAACTGAGAGACCATTTTGAAGGCTCAGGAAACCTTTGCAGGTGTTTTGAGTTGATTAGCTGATTGGCATGTCACCATATTCTAATTTGTTGAGATAGTAAATTGGTGGGTTTTTGTTGAATGTGAGCTAAAATCATCACAGTTAAAAGAACCAAAGACTTAAACTACTTCAGTCTGTGTGCATTGAATTTATTTAAAACACGAGTTTCACAATTTGAGTTGAATTACTGAAATAAATGAACTTTTCCACGACATTCTAATTTATTGAGATGCACCTGTATATCTTTGAGCCGTCCACATAGTCGTCAGCTACGGAAAAATCCCACACCCCTAATCCTAACCATTGTGTATCATATGCACACCAAAGTCGATTTCTGCGCATAAATAGAATGCCAAATAGACACAGAAACCTGTGGTATTGATAGGCACAATAGAGATAGAACAATGCAGATGACTCCGAGATGATCTTGTAGTAAATGGCTTTGTGATGTGTAATAATTTCCGCCTTCAGTAAATGTGGAAACTAAGGACATGTTAATGGACTTTAAGAGGTTGCCATTAGGTCAAGTGTTGACAGATAAATGGTGTGGATATTGTACTGACTGAAGTATAAATATCTTGGAGCAATGATTGGTAACAAACTAAACTTCGAAAACATTTAATTTATATTTCAAAATTACAATTTTGTGAGTGTTTTGTTGAATCATTGTTTACTTTTTGTATAGTAGCTTGGTTTGGCACTCACATTATCAAGTAGAAATATGTTGAATAGCTATATCAAAGTGGCAGGAAGTGTCAAATTAAGTCTATTGACATTTATCATAGGTTCTAAGTAAAGCACATTTAATTCTTAGAAAATTTGATCACCCATTATATAAATAATTCTAAAGTGTTGCCTTCTGAGCATCGTTTCAGAGTCCCAGGAGGTAGAACAACACAATTTATTGAACTCTTCATAGGTATTTTTATTAGTTATAATTGTTGTGATTGTCTGTCACCATGCTGCAAAACTAGGTTCCCCTCAGGAGGACAATAAAAGCAAACAAGGAAACAAACAGAATACACATATTGCGCAGGCTATATAAGCACTACATAACTGTGGTCTTTCTAGGTGATCTATTAACCTTGGTGATTGACATGAGGTAGCTCTACTATGAAAATTCGGCAGAGAATGCCTAAATATTGATTATACATCCACCATTTTAAAGACCACCCCAACTCCAATGTCTGAAGAGGGTGAAAAATTGGGCTTTGAAGGGTCTAGATTTGAAAGACGGGCGACACGTCTTCACTTCCTTCCACTTCAGAAAAGTGAAGCCAAAATATCCCAAAGATAGCCACTGCCATCTTGCGTTGAAGTCATTTGGAGCCCGAGTCTGTGCAGTAGTGATTGTGAAGTGGAGCCACAGTATCAAGGTCCCACATACTGATAGAATTGATTTTTTCCCATATTTTCTAACATAAAAATTTTGTAACTGCCAGTAACAATCATTTGCCTTTTTCCCCACATAGCTAAAATTAATCTAGTTGTCTTAGCTTGCCAATAACATATTTACTAATTAGCTTATAAAAGGACACATTTAACTTACCAAACAAACTAAAATGATCCCTTAGGTCTGTTAGTACAGTTTACTGCAAAACAACTAATTTTGTCGGTGTGAAAACACAGATATAGAAAATTAAAAGTAAAGCTTGAATCTCTTCTCGAAGCTCCTGAAAGAAGTCTGCCAGTGCCTCTGTGACTGAAAGCTGTCAATCATGACATCACACCCCGATTTTATAGCATTAAAGTACCAAAACAAACTTGTTAGAAAAATGAACATTTAAACATACATCAACGTGATAAAAACTAAAATGACAGACACCTTAGTGGAAAAAAAAATAAAATAAAATATTTGAAGTGTAATTTGATTTTTTTTTTGGTTCATGTCCCTTTAATTTACATGGTGAAGGTGGAGTTTATGATGCAGCTAGCCACCAGGGGGCGATCAAAATGTTTTGACCTCACTTTTCAGGATGTGTGGTCTTAGGGGGTCTAGTCTTTAAGGGTCTGATTTTGAGTACACCTCTGATTCCAACTAAACCATTACTGAGTACACACTATTAGACATCATTTTGCATTAGTACAGCATGTACTAATGCAACATGATCTGCTTTGACCCAAGAGATTAAGTTCAAACAACTTAATTTTAATTTCATAATTTAGTTTTGGTGATATTACGTGGTCAAATTACTTCTGCAAATTATAAATTTGGCTTCCATCCTACTCAAAAAAAAAAAAATAATGTAACAATTTGCATGGACATGTCTGAGTACTGATCATTTATTTCACTTCAGTAGGAACAAATAAAACATTGCAATTTCAGTATTAACAACTGTTTAATATAAAAGTAGTGGCAACTTTTGTTTGGTCCAAATAATTTGGTAATCATGAACATCATCTGTGCACCAAAAAAAAACAAAAACATTTGCAGGGTCTTAGCAGGACATTTCTCTTAAAATAAAACACGTTCAATTTATGAATGTGGATTTTGGAGGACTGATCCTCTAAACTGAATACAGTGCTTCACAATTTATGTGAAAAAGAGTATCCATAGATTTAGTGTTGCCAAAAACACATCACGTGGCACACACCATGGGGGGGGGGGGAGAAGAGGTTTTCCAAGCTATTCTGTAAGTAAACGTGGTTTTACTTTCAAAAAGAACAAAGAAAACATGAGAAATTTCATCAACACTCATTGCCAGTTCACTTGTGTCCACCTAGCTAAAACTAACACCATTCTTGCTTGGGCTGTTGTTTTAAACATACATTTTTATCTAGGTGTTTCTAATAAACTGCCAACTGTCAAGAGCACAACTGCTGTAAGTGTATGCACAACTTAACTTTTTCACATCACATTTGAATTTGATGACAGCAACCTTATTCATCAGTTTTAGTACAGCAGTTTGTTTTTTAGAGACATTACCTTCGGGCAAGCTTTCATATCATCCAGCTCAAGGAAAATCTTTTGAAATGCCTCAAAAGTGTTTTTCAGTTCTTTTGGGTAGCTGAGGTTGAGTGCATATATTAGCCCCATTAGCAATGCACAGGCCCTGGGTACGTCCAGGTCTTGCTGGACTTCTGTTCCCTCAATCACAATTCTTGCACTGGCTGGTTCTGATATCATGGAACCTCTAGTTATAATAATCTTCATCACTTCATTGGAAATATCCCCATCATCCTAAGCAGGTCAGAATCAACGTCAGATTGTTATCATACTTAAAAATCAGATTAACACAAAGTACAGTATGTCTGACTTACCAAATGTTCTTTAAACAGATCTTCCTCATTTTCTCTGAGATATACCACTAAGGAACGGATAGCAGCCTCTCTCCTTCTTTCCAAAGAATAATCCTGTAAAGGAAAAAAAAAAAAAAAAAAAATATTGACTGCTCGCCCATTAAAATGGGTTTAAATACACGACTCTTATTAAAAAAACAAAAACAAAAAAAAAACAAAAAACAAAGATGAGGTTCATAACTAAACTGTACCAATTATTGATTTCTACCCAGTTTAATTAAAATCACAATTAATTGAGCATTAAAATAATAATAATAATAATTGTATTATTCATGTGAAATTCTATTTCAGGCCACCAATCAAATATTCCATTATTCACAGTATAGTGACACAAAAAGAACAACAGACAGACTTCCCAGAATTCACAGTTTTTCAGTAGGATCTAGTAGATAATGATGCATTCTTAATTCTGTTGAAGTGCAGATGGAAGAGTACAAAATTAGAGGTATTTCAATGTGCTTTGAAGGACAGTGTTTGTAGCTGCAAACACGCTCTGAAAGACAATGTTTGTTTGTTTGTGTTTTGTTTGTATTATGAACTTCTGGAAAGCTGCCTTGACACAATGTGCATTGTTAAAAGCATTCTACAAATAAAATTCACTTGACTTGACCCAGCACAGCACCCCCCAATATCACCTACATGAAAAACACTGAAGTTTTTATTTGTAACGGTTACATTTATTCATACCTCTAGCAGCATGTTCTTAATACGCTGAATACTCATATTTGAAGACCGTCCCCTTGAAAACACCAAGGACATTATTTTAGGAGAGTACAGGTCCAGTTTTGCCATGAACGTTTCCTCTAGGTCAACAGTGGTGATCCTTGTGAATTCTTCGTTTATCTGTAAAAATAAGGCACAATTTGTTAATGTAGAAAATGTAATCTAGCACAAACTGCAAACTATTTTATGAAAATATATTTACCTGAGCTGCATCAAAAAGTGCAGGCCATCTGTATTTTAAGTCATTGATTGGTGTTGCTTGACTGACAATTTCCTGTCTGCGAATAGAGAATGTCTTTGCCATTTTTTCACTGATAATCTGATAGTTCATCATACCCTTCTTTACTTCATTAAGGAGCTCCACTCTTTCATTTTCCAAGCTTTCTTCAGTTTCTCCTTGTGGATGAGGGGGTAAAAAGTTCACCTCTGCTTTTCTTGGCTTTTTTATATTTTTTGCAGGTGCTTTTTCATGTGCTCGCTTCTTTTTAATAGAGTTAACATCAAGCTCAGGGCATCCAAGCCCTCTCAGTTTTGCTCTATAGTTGCCCATTTTATATTTTAGTCTCTGTCGCCATCCGTAGCATCCATTATATGAGCCTGGTTCTTTAAGACAAGGATATTTCTGAACCAGCGCCTCAGCAACATCAGACAACTGCGCGCTTGTTGGGTAGGCCACATACTGAAAGATGCTTTCAGCCAGTTTCTCTAGGATGTCTGGAAGGATTGGTGTAAAGTTGAGTTGAATTCCATCCTTCTTGAAAGCTTCAGTTCCTGCGGCAAGCACAAGTTCTGTATCATAGGCAAAGCGAGGTACTGAGAATTCAGTAGGCCAACGCTGTGAACGCTGAGTCTTGTGTTCAGGTGATTGAAGAATCAGTGTATCCTGCGATCCAGAAAAGGAACCGCTGATAGAAGGATAGATGTCGGTCACTGAAGTGTGGACCGAGGTTTGGATGCAGGTCTTTGATGCACTTTTAATGGAACTCTCCACGTCAGTAAAAGTCAGAGTAAGTGTGGGCGGTTCAACAATGTGAATCACCTTAATTGTGTCCTTGTCCTTGATGTCACTTGTTGAGGTAAGAGAAAAATATTCCTCCCCGAAATCAGCATCCTTATAATGCAAAGTAAAGTTCCCATTAAGGCCAAATGTCTTCCTCACAATAGACTCAAGTTCACTCACAGTCCCAGGGATTCCCTGAGGCAAGTCCAGTTTGCGAATGTCATGGTCTTGAAGAATGATACGAAGTTTGGCTGGACAAGACTTTGGAGCTTCTGTAAGAGAAACCACATCAGTTTGAGTTACAGAAAATCAAGGGGATGAGGGTCTTTCCATGTAAACCTCCCTTGTCCACTTGAAGAGGAATGTGCTTCAAAATGGCAGCAGGGAAAGGTATGACTGCTAGAATGTTTAGCTGTTACAAAGCCTGCACCTAGAACCAACTTCCAGAAGACAAACTTAGCCCCAACAATCGTCATATTCAAGTACAGACTGAAACCATATGCTTACCTGTACATTCTCACACTATAAATCCTTTTACATAGTGTCATTTCACAGCAAGTTTATCTAATAATTTGATTCCAAGATGTTAAACTGAAACAAATATATGAGGGACCGCCTTTACACAATTAAAAAGGGAGCCTTCCACAACCGTTCAATATTTGAAACTATAGCAAATGAGATGGTCAGGTTGGCAATAGACGTTCATATGTACAAGAGAAAAGAAAATAAAGTAACAAAACACAAGGCTTTTTGTGATTATAGGATAGGAGGCGCTGTACAAATAATGTTTAGTGAAATTTTGTTCTGTCATCAACTGAAGACAGCAATAAAAAAAAAAAAAAAAAAAAAAAAAAAAAAATCACCTTGACATTTAAGAATCAATATTGGTTCAACAAGAATTTACATTGGGCAGAAAATATATCCATTTAAGAGAAAATCTCTGTTGGAGAATTTAAAATTCATGTAGATTTGTTACCAATGCATGATAATGGAAATGTCAAAAGAAAAAAAAAGGGATAAATAACCAGCAAGCCAATATCACAGACTATTAAGGCCTGTTCACACCAAGGACAATAAATATAAAGATAACAATAAAGATACAGTTTGAAAAATTGTTCTCAATACTAAAGAATGGCAGAGTCCACACCACAGCTATAACGATAAAGGCACAGAGAAACGGTATCAGTGGAATCACTTTAACAGCTGATGAACGTTGATGAAAAGAGCTGATGAAAACATGACATCCAATCAGAATCAATCCTGATATCACAAGCTTGGTAATTTAAAGCGGCAGACAAATGTGTGCTTAGAATAAACAGACAATATTATATGCTGGAGTGGACGCTAAAACAGGCCTAGTTATCTTTATAGTTATCGTTCTTGGTGTGAACGGACTAGGGGTGTGACGAGACACTTATCCCACGAGACGAGACTGGGTTCACGATAACGAGACGAGATTTTTAGACTTTTTTTTTTCTTAAATCCTCAATGATGAAATATATAGGGAAAAATAGTCTTTTATTCAACTGAAAAACAAAATGCAAAAAAATGTAGGTGCATTTTGAAATCAACTTGTACTTTATGAAATTAAACTTCTATTTTAATGAATTATATGCAGTAATAACATATAAATGAGCTGCACGATTCTAGATAAATTGAGAATCACATTTTTTTTTTTTTTAAATAAATTGGAGATCACGATTCTGAAAAAAAAAAAAAAAAGATTAGAAAACTAAACGTAATTTACTAGTGGTTCTGACAATGTTCATTGCTTAAGTCTTTTAAAAATATATATATTCATTTGAAAAAAAAAAAAAAAAAAAAAAAACCTCTTTGAATGAATGATTCAATGACAAATACTTTTTTAAACGGGTTGTCGCCACCTCCAGGCGGAAGAGGATAAGCGTTACAATACATACAAGTGTTAAGATCGCTACTGTAGATAATAAGTGTTTATACCCAAACTATAAACTTTTATCCCAGTACTTCTGTTATTTAAATGTCTGTAACACAGAAATAATGATGTGTGGTTGAAAAGACTGTTTTGTGAATGCAGATTATAATGTTTTTAACACCTGTTTCACATCGTAAACGTCAGGGGAGCGTGAGCAGCGCGTGTTTTGTTGGCGCCCATATCAGTGAATTACAGCATTCACATTGGAAGCGTGATGATGGCCGACCCTCATTCATCAACATGGGCAGCGACAAAACCTGCTTCTCAGGCTCCACTGACACTCGCGACGTGAAACATTCGTATAGCAGAAATCGCGATCTCAATAAAATGATTAATCGTGCATACCTAAATCGCATGAGTTTCTTTCTTTTTTCTTTTCAAATCAAACTGTTTAGTTTTCAACAAAAGTCAATTTTCCAGGTATTCCAAACCAAATAATTAAAGTGCTTGAATTTAGCTTTAATAAATTTAAGGACCTTGTGTAAACCCCGTATCAGTGACCAGTCCCAAATCAACCATTCATGTCTAATATATTGGGAAAATAATGCCCTTTCTACTATGTTCAGTTTTGCAGAGAAACTGTATTTATGAGCAACTTTCGACCGAATTGTTGTGCAGTAACAGTGCTTATTAATGTTAATTTCTCTTCTAGTGCCATTACCTCTTTTGACGACAGACCACAACATTCTCTTGGATAACTTGAGAATTATATTACTATTTGTGAACAAGCTTTAGCACAGACTGTGATAACCTACAATGACCAGCGTTGTAAGCTTTGATGCAGTGGGAGGAGATCTAAATACAATGCTATAACCAATGCTTTTAATGTTTCATTTGTCTTGGCAGCTGTAACAGAAAAACTACTCATAAATGGAGTTTTTAAATAAGAGTGCTTAAATAAGGGTAGAAAGTGGCTTTTATTTATAAATTAAATAAATTAATTTAAACATTTTTAGAGCACCTTAAGGGAGGGAAAAGTTATGCATTGCCCCTTTAAATTAAGTTATAAAAATTAAGCTTAAAAAGGCCGCGGTCACACTATTTGAGCATGCGAAATTCATTCGGACAGTGCTGCGAAAAGGGGCGGGAGCAGGATATGACATCACGCGCCAAATTTTCACTGTACACAGCATGGATTCCAACGTGCTTGCCCTGTGTCTGTCACAAGTTTAATCAAGTACACGCACATAAAAATCTCATGCCTTTATAAAAAATAAAAATGACATGTTTCACTGTTCAAACATACCATCCACTCCTGTTTCCCTTGCCACCGCAAACCAAGCTGATTCTCTTTTTATGTGGTTTTTGTAATCTTTTAAAGTTGTGTTGTATAAAACAGGATAATGCGACACTGCTAAAATTAACGATTCCTCCATGTTTTAAACTTCTGTACCGAGAGGTCACTTTGTGACGTTTTGATCTTCTATTGGTCTCACGCATTCAACGTGACGTGAATTCGCAGGTCAGATTTCACCAAACTTGAACTTTGCTACGAAGCAAAATGCGAAATATCTTCGCACTGGCTTGCGTTTCAACACGCTTATGAACTCAATGGAACGAAAAGTCTAGTGTGACTGCGACTTAAGCCACAGTAGGGCAGACAGGGTACAAAAACACCTGCCAACAGAGTTTATTTTTATTTAATCACTTCTTAACGCCAGCATCAAGACTATTTTCATGGTGATCTCTGAATAAATTACACAAAATATACAATTAACAAAAAGTTATAAAGCAGACTTCAGATCTACACTAGACAAAAATTCTAAAATATATGCAGGTGATACATTTTAAAATAAACCAGTTAAACACACCTCTGAATAAAACCGTTGTCTATTTACAATAAAAACAGTACAATCCAATAAAATATGCTTACCTGCCAACAGAGAGTGAACTGAGAAAATGTGACAAAATATTTCTTATAAGCCAGTAACCAGTATTTATATTACTTTCTTTAAAATAATTTGTCATTGTGGCAATGTTATTATTTAGCTAACAGCGCTCAGTCACAGCATCATATAAGAGCTAGTCTCAGTCTCTCTGTAAAACCTGTTACTTCAGAGAGAGTTTGTTTCTAACAACATTTAAGTTTTGGTCTTAGCACTCATCCTAGATTGACTTCAGATGCTACATTTACAACTGAGGTTTTAGAAGATGTGAAAGTCACGACAACAGATGTTTGCGTTTCTTTAGTATATAGGCTAATTCATGTCTTTGATTTGAACTGTTTGTGTCGCTAACAATCAAGCAGTTTCATTCAAACCATCTATTATGTTGCTGGCCACTGGATTTTAAAGGCTTGATTCAATGAATATTTACTGATATTTATGCGTTTTTGTTCCTCTGAATTTTCATAAAGCTCTGAATATTTTTAGCATTAATGCTGCACAACGCAAAAAGATGAAAATATTTTTAAATGGGATTTATTATATTTCTTTCTAAAAAGAAGCATTTATAGATAAAGCTACCACTGCAACGCATATGTTTTTCAATCTTACTTTCCTTTAAAAGTTAAGACTTTCAAGAGTGAAAGGCACACAGTCCACCGTTTACAAGAAACTGGTTTGATACATTGCTTTTAAAGGATGAGAAGAAAAAAAAACACTCAAAAGACAAGAAAAGTAAAAGGTAGTCACTGATTTATACAAAATAAATGTTCTGTACAGTTAAATGATAGAAATGAATGATTTTCATTGTTTTTAGTTTTGAAGTTGCTATTGGGTAGGTATTAATTTAAAGTTAATAATCATTTGAACTATTTTCCTTTACTGAAAGCCCAACTTGGAAGTAAGATCTTCTCAAACGCACTTAAAGGCAGCATTAGCATTCGACTGCTCATGTGATCTCCACGAGTCAACCCACTCAATATCAAATAATCAGCTTTAATTAGGACGCTCATATGACATTCTTCAAAAATATCATTCATTTCTGTACAACACAACATTTTAATAAGGATCAAGTGATTGAGTTCAGCTTTGAGATTGAAAACCAACCTGTTTGTGCCTCAATATCTTCATGTTTGACTCTGAATGCTTCTTCAATCATCATGTCTTCACTCTCCACTTTAATAAAAGCCATCTTTATAATAGTGTCACATGGATCTCAGTTGCTTCAACTAGAGTTTTTCTGTGTTTGGAAACATAAATCAAGTTTAAGATAAGCATAAGTAACAAAAACAAACATAAATTCAAACTAAATCTCTGGGTGTGACTCGGTCAGCTCTCTAGTTCAGTAGTTAGTGCACTGGTAAGGTCCGATTAAGTTAAACAAACAAAACAAAAACACACTCAAAACAAGCACTTATAATAAAAAAAGAACACAAATTTTACAGGCTCTGCATGTTTAGTTATGGTTTATATTTGGATTTAATTATTTGAAGATAAGAAGAGATTACATGTAAAGAGATTGCACTTTCATTAAAACGTTTGCCATTTGTTTGTAAAAGCATGCTGCATTTACACTGTTTTGACCAGGTGTCTTCAGCGCGCGCTGATTCGAGCGCAAAACAGTCAATCATTTCGCGAAGCATTTGGTTCAATTGACTCATATTTTCGAAAAGCCCATGTCCTACCACTGCTTACCAGCGCTGAATTCATGTTTACGATAAACTGGTTCACAATGAATGGAGCGAAACGAGACGCGCCTTTTCTGTTACTCGTGAAAGCGTGCGCTTTACTTACACAAAATAACGATCGTTAATGTTAAAGTACTGCAATATTATGTTAAATAAAGATTGCTTAATTTTACATCGCCTGTGAAATAAACTATAAAACAGACTGAACAGTTTGCATACATTTAAAAACTTTAAATGGTTAAAAACACACACCTTCTTCAGCCGAATCCCAACAAACGCAGCAGCGCAGCCTGATGACTTCACATCAGGGTTGCCAGGTTTTCTCAGTAAAACCCGCCCAGTTTCTACTCAATCCTCGCATTCCAGGGACTAAATATCACATTACTGGGGTTGCCTCAACCCGCGCACATGAAAAACATCCCGCGGAAAGAATGTTAAAGTAGCCCAATTCCGCGGGAAAACCACGGACTTGGCAACACTGCTTCACAACACCAGCCCAGAATAAAAGTTGCGCTTACGTGCTGCTGTGTAAAATCACAAAAAACGCGATGAAATTTACACACACATACAGGCAAACAATAACATATATGTCAAGAGTAAATCAGGGTTTATTTCTTATTGAAATTCATATTTAAATACACATTGTTAACTGATGTAAAAACTGTTATTTATATGTAGGCCTAACTAAATTGAAAATAAACATGAATTTACTTGAATATGAGATCTGTTAAGCATCATACATGACAGAAAGTTTTGTGTTGAAAGGGTCTCAACTAGCAGAATACAAGCATGGAGAGGTTTTGGACTTTTTGATTAAAAGGCTACCAAGGTTCACAACTGTTGATTGCTTTTGAAAGGTATTTGAATAATTGATGATTAGGATTGGGTAAATATGATTTATTGTCAGTAAACAATTTCATTAAAACAACATCCGTTAAGAAATAAAATAAATGAACAGAATAAGAAAAATAAAGATGGCACATTTTGGCAAGCCACAGACTCTGGCTCCTGTTAGACATGTTGCTGAGAGAGAGAGGCATTATTGTAAAAATCTAAATAAATAATAGCTTTGTCAACAAATATTTCACCTTTTATTTTTGTATTTAGCACTTATTTCTTGACTCGTGTTAAGAGGTTTATTCATGTATCAAATCTCCTTTTCACAGCATCTGTGATCACAGAATAAAAAAGCTTGTTACAACATTGAAATTACTATTAATTATTTATTAAGACTCATAGACTAAAACATTTAAGTAAAATGCAGAAATTTACCCCAAATCCAAAGGAAATACTACTTCTTCACTTTTTAAGTTTGGTGGTAGATCCAAACTCAAAGGCGTAGCTCATGACTTTACTCTATAAGGAGACAATGTTAGAAATTCACAAATGTGGCAAATATAAAATATTGTCTTAATTTTTTAACGTGAAACAGTCATTTATACCATGGTCTGTCTGAATTGTCTTGATTCTGATTGGCTGGCAGGTTTGCATTAAAACCGTTTAATGCACAGGTAGTTCCAAGTCAGTTTCCCCACCTGTGGCTCAAGACGCTCCAGCTCTCTGCATCCCTAATAAAGACAGAGAGGTTAGGATAATAGCATGGATGACTTCCATATTTAAAATACAGTTCACAATTTTTTTTGAATTATTTAAAAATTTCAGAACAAAATAAAGTTCAAATTGAAGATTTAAAAAAAATAATGAATTTTTTACTGTAGAATTACAGTAAAATAATACTTTATAATCATAAGAAGGGGTGGGTCACTGGCTTAACTTACACCAAATTATTTCACTCCTACCATTTTAACAAATCATCCAGAAGTTTAGAGCTAGGACCATGCGAACATTATAGGCTAATTTTATAGCTTTCTAAAGCACAGACACATGATTTTATATTTTTATTTTTTTCAGATCGGCCTGTAATTATTCAGACACAAGATGCATGAGTCATTGAATATAAACATATCTCTTTGAACAGCAAAAAAATGTTTTGTTTTTAAACTTAATTGTAGGTACCAATTATTCCATGGGCCTCTCGCCATCACAGGGTGAGTAAAATGGATAACTCTTCATATATTTGTGGTCTCATCACCAATTTTATTTAAGATTGTCTAGAAACAAAGGGTGACTCAACTTCCCCACAGGCTCAAATCACCCTGCTCTCATCTATATGTGGTTTAGTAAATATGTAAGGAATAATTGAAGATGGGCCGTTGAATAATTAGAAAGTAATACAAACCCAAGGTGGTAATGTGGCCATGATGCAAAGTGGAGTATTCGTTCATAAATAAATGAAATGCAAACGTTCTTAAGCATATCAATATTTCATTTATTTGTTGTATTACTTGCGATAATAATGAAAAACCATGCAGCAAGCCTATCAGTATATTCTGTTTCATTTTCATTTTCATTCATTCATAAAACTTAAATTATTTAGACCTACATGCTTTATTTATTGAAATTAAACTGCACATTTCCATTTATTGTAAAATTAGACATTGAAAACAGCAGATCAAGCGCAGGGTGCTGCGTGTTAACAGAGATTGTTTTTTTCTGTTGATCCTTGGCTTGATTTTTTTGTGGTATTTGAACTTTTGTTTCTTAAGAGATTAGACTCCATTGCTTTCTTTTTGCCCAGAGTGAAGATGCCCAATAGCTTCTCACTTGTGCCCTGTGACAGACACTTGTGCCTTGTGACAGGCATGATTTTCCTACTCTCCAGCCCTGCTTCGGACAGAATTTGAACTGTGGTGCTTCTCAAGGAATGGTTGGTGTATCTTTTGGAGAACATAAACTGCTGAAGCAAGGAAGTATGTTTCCGAGATAGTTCACATCCATCGGTTTGTGGGAATACCAGAACTTTCTTCTGTCAAGCACCTCCTGTGGGGCTTTCAGTGGATGAATATAGAAGGACGTGGCATCAGGTGGGCATTTAGTGATGTAATTTTTTAAACTTTTAACTGGGCAAAGGGAGTCATCTGGATTGGCAAACATGAGTCCTCGGTAGCAGTCTTTGTTAGGATTGGTGGATTTTTGTGGTTTTCTGTTTCTGCAAGACAAGCAAATGTATTCAACTCCATTTTTGTCTTTTTTAATAATGAATGAATGCTTTCTTAACTCTCGATTGTATTTCAGCAGTGGAAAGGAGAGGATGATGAGAACTGACGTTTTTCCCAGCCTTGCAAAACTTTTTGAGGATGGCCACAAATATGCTGTTGCATGATTTAAATTCTGATTGACCAATGATGTTATATTTGGATATATAGCGATTCAGTTCAGCTCTATACTTTTCGCCAGATGCGTTTCAGACAATGGCATAGAAAGCTCGCAGCTGGGTATTTAAAGCATCTGTCCCATATTTTTGGCCTTAAGTCAGTCGTTAAACACATTAACTGCCCAAGCATTTTTATTTATTTTTTGGGGGGTGTTTTATGTCTTTTACTGTTGCCGGCTGCCTTGATGTTTATATCATTTTTCATCTAGACTGTCTCATACTGCTGCCGCCCAGTTGTTGAAATTTTCATGCTCACCATAAATATTAAAATATTAAAATTTGCCTTTAGAAAATTGTCTGTCATGTTGTTGTTGTTGTTGTTGTTAGGCCTGTGTGCTGTATAGGTACTGTATATCAATTTTACTAATTTAGAGTTAACTATTTGAGGTGATATGGAATTGTAATGCCTGGAACTATTTTAGGCATGTATTTCCCTGAAAATAAATACACACCTTAGAATGTTCATCAGCCAATCAGATGCAAGCATTCAACAGCATTATTGTTATAATAATTATTATTATACTATTATTCAATAGTATAAATGTGTATAATCTGTTTTAATATTATTATAGCCTTCATATTCATTGTTGTAAAGTTTGTGAATTTGATTTGAGCACTTGCTTCTTCACTGATGTCTTGATATATTGTGGATGCGAACTCTAGTGATTCTAACGTCTTTTTATTTTTATTTTTTTTAAATTTGCTTGAAATCATAATTAATACAGCATGAATCATGGCAAATTAAAAAAAAAAGTCAGTTTAAGGCATTAATATGTGCTTTATTAGTACTAATAAACAGCCATTATGCTAGTAATAAGCAGCTAGTTAAAAATGAGAATTGGTCCTTAAAATATTCTTTTAAAATATTTTAAATCTTTTTGGTGAAGTGGATGACCCAGTTCGCATCAGTCACGCTTAACAAGAAAGCATGTGATGTGAGTAAACGTATAAATACACAGTTTGACCAATTCATACGTTATTAATAACCACTCACTTCCATGATTTAGTTTGATTGCGTTCACATCAGATCCAAACTGTACAAGAGTTTGCATGAACCATACCCCAGACCACGTTTTTTTAATGCAGACTATGCCGTATCTTCAGTGAGAGGTGATAAATTGTTCTCTCTAAATGAGGCAGTAGAAAAAAAGAGAAAAATCTCTTTAGTTGTGAGGAACTATAAAAACATGGCCATTCACAAACATATTTACACTTTCAGTCAGCTTAAAGCTTAGTGTCAGGATTATGGACCTATTTTGCCCCTGTTTCTGTTCCACTGTTTCCTAATTTGGTCATGTTCCTGTCCTCGTTTAGTCTAATTTGTTCATTCCCTGCACCTGTGTTTCCCTGATTACCCCTTGCATTTAAGTTCCTGTCTGTGTGTTTTTTCCCTGTCGGGTCTACTTCATGTTCGTGTGTCTCCAGCCATTTCCTGTGTGAGTTACCCCTTGTTTGGATTATATTAAAGACTGTTTTGTTTATTCCACGTCTCCATCGTTCCTCCCAGCACAGTTCCTGACAGAAGACCCGACCAACACAGTATTAATGCGTGTACCCCCTCTGCTTTTGTTTATCGTTTTTACCCAGTGTCTTTATTTTCCGTGGTGCCCTTTTGTATCCCCTCGTTCATCCCGAATTCCTCATCCTCCTGCTGGAGCAGGGGAACAGATCTCTCGAGGACCATACAAGACTGTTCCTGATGTTAGCTAACAACACCAGCTACCCGGACGACGCGCTCTGCTCATTCTATGACGCAAGCTTGAACACCGCGAGCAGTGCGCCGTCGTCCGAAGATGGTCCTCGAAAGTATTTTGCCGCCTTCGTGGAGTGGACTCTGGCGAGAAACGGATCGCCATTCACCATCTGCCCCGTGCATGATCTCACCAGATCCACTCCAGACCCAGAGCCCAGCCCACCATCTCCCCGCGGTGCAGAGAATCAGCCCGAGCCCACCGATGACGGAGAGCCAATTCCCGCCACGATCAACGAGTCAGCGCAACCCCGGAGGCAGAGCCGATTCCGTCAGACCAGGTGCGAGAGCTGGCAACAATGTCCGCCGCGAGGGAGCAAGCCATGGATGGTGAGAGCGCGGAGTGGAGCTCCGCCCACTGCACCGCGGCTGAGGGTGAGCTGATTGTACATCTGGGACTGCTGGACTTAGAGGGGGCCTAACTGACTGGGAAACAGATCTGGAGGCCGACTTGCCCCCTCTCCTCTTTCCTTCGTCCCCGCTGGTCCCGTCCAGCCCATCTTCGTCTCTTGTCCCCACATCCAACCCAGAGCTCCTGTTCCCAGTCCAGCCGAGAGAGAGAGACTCAGGAGTGGGCTCTGATCACGGAGGGCAGCCTTGAGAGCCCGGAAGCTCACGAATGCCCAACCGCTCCTGCCTCCTCCACCGCTGTTGTCTGGCAGCCCCTCTGCTTGCCCTCAGCCCACCATCTATACGGTGCAAGCTCTGCGGGTCTGCCATCCTCCATCGTCGCTGTGGCTGGAGAATCCCTCACCTACGCCTCCAGCCTCCGAGGCCCGGACTCCACCACGGCCCGTTTTGCCCGTTTCTGTTCCAGTGTTCCCTTATTTGGTCATGTTCCTGTCCTCGTTTAGTCTAATTCGTTCATTCCCTGGACCTGTGTTTCCTTGACTACCCCTTGCATTTAAGCTCCTGTCTGTGCATTTTTTTCCTTGTCGCGTCAACTTCGTCATGTTTGTGTGTCTCCAGCCATTTCCTGTGTGAGTTACCCCTTGTTTGGATTATATTAAAGGCTGTTTTGTTTATTCCATGTCTCCATCTGTCAGGGATTCCTCACAGTCACTCCAGTCACCATCCAGGATAATCAACCGATCACAGTCACCTGAATACTGTTCACCCACACCTGCTGTCACCAATCAAGCCACACTATAAACGCACACACATCCCAGCCTCTCACTGTCCGGTCTACCGTTCACCTACATAGAATGTTCTGGACTCTCCAAGCTTTACTCACCTGTAAAAACTTACCTGCTGATTCTCCTACGATCCTCCAGCGACTCCATTGATCCTGATCCGCGGTCTCCAACGAACCTGCAAAAGAAACACACCTTCAGTACTCAGCTAAGAATCCTTGAAACTATTATTGCATTAATACTCACCTGCATTTGCCTCACCCATGCCATTCTCTGCATCCTGTCAATTAACCATCCTGTTTTGCACTTACCTGTTGTTTCCGGCCTTGTTTTGTGACACCATCGTTCCTCCCAGCACAGTTCCTGACACTTAGATGCAATAGGCTTCTTGAAAATATTAATATATTTCCTTAAAACGTGGTCCAGACTATGACGATGCATCAGTCTTGAGTGGAAAGCATTCAGGTATATCTGCACAGATTTAATATTAGTGTTTTTAAACAGGTTCACATTTTTTGCACTGTAATGCACATTGTTTGAATTTTGTTCTTGTCAGTGCTATAAAATAAGTGCCTGAGGCAGTTAACTTTTTTTTGCTCTCCTACAGAGGATTTATAACTTTGTATCTGGCTTGTATATTCATCTCAATTGCCTTGCAGTTCAGTCCCAGATTTATTAATTCTTTGAGTAATTACATAGTCATGTGCTTATGCATAATCTTTTACTTTACAGGTCAAAGATATACAGAGTACAATGGGGCTAAAGGCCCACCTTAAGAAAAAATGTGCTATTCACTGCGCTTAAAATGTATAATTGCAGAAAAAATATATACGTTGTATTGAACATTAATGGAGCAACAGATTTTGTGAAAATAAATCATTCAAGTTGTTTATTAAAAATCTTATAAGTGTATGGGGTGGCAAGGGGGGCCTTTTACCCCACACACAGGGTAAAAGGCCCACCAGCATGGGGTTAAAGGTACACGGTATTGATACAAATACTTTAGCTAAAATAATGTTTTTTAAAATAATGTCTAAGTAAATACTTGTTCAAAACAATCACTTTAGCAAAGTTTGTACTATTTTTCTGCTTATTTTGAAAAATAAAAATTAATTTTTGTTCAATAAATATACTGTCATTAAAATGTTAATATAAAAAATACATTTTAAAATACAGAAACAAAATCATTTTAATAAGTAAAGATTCTGAAAGTATTGAAGGATATCCAATAATAATTGAATATATATTTACAGTAGTAACAACAAATGATGTTTTATATTATATGATATGATTAATATCCTGTTTTAAAATATGATGGTTTCATTCTAAATATGGTGATTTTCTCTAATATGGATAATATATGATATTTACCATCTGAATCCAACCATGTCACGTCAACAAATGGAAAAGTCAGTGATCTATTAATTATCATGTTAATTACTGTGCGCCTTTAGCCCAAACAGCAGGGGCGCTTTTTACCCCAAATACCATACTTTTACATATTCTTTCGTTATTTAAAAACTGTTGCTTTAATTATCTTAAACAAAATCGAAAATCATAAAGAAGACCTTTGTCTCAAAATATATGCATTGATTTTAGCGACTCTCATTTGCTACTTTAATCTACAACATTTTAAAAAACATAAAATATTAGATCAAGTAAGCACAGAATCAACTTTGTGCTGATGCGTGCGATAGCGTCAAAGATCAGCCAAATCTGCACATGCATCTTGAAAAGCGAATGTTTTGGAAAGTGTTAAGCCATGTTTTCGTGCCATCTAGTGGTTTAGATGAAAATAATATCAAAGGCGCCTTTTACCCCATTGTACCCTCTCTCTCTCTCTCTCTATATATAAATATATATTACTCTCTGGCCACTTTATTAGGTACAGCTTGCTAGTACCGGGTTGGCTTTTGCCTTCAGAACTGCCTTAATTCTTCGTGGCATAGATTCAACAAGGTGTTGGAAACATTCCTCGGAGATTTTGGTCCATATTGACATGATAGCATCATGCAGTTGCTGCAGATTTGTCGGCTGCACATCCATGATGCGAATCTCCCGTTCCACCACATCCCAAAGGTGCTCTATTGGATTGAGATCTGGTGACTGTGGAGACCATTTGAGTAAAGTGAACTCATTGTCATGTTCAAGAAACCAGTCTGAGATGATTTGAGCTTTGTGACATGGTGCATTATCCTGCTGGAAGTAGCCATCAGAAGATGGGTACACTGTAGTCATAAAGGGATGGACATGATCAGCAATAATACTCAGGTAGGCTGTGGCGTTTAAACGATGCTCAATTGATACCAAGGGGCCCAAAGTGTGCCAAGAAAATATCCCCCACACCATTACACCACCACCACCAGCCTGAACCGTTGAGACAAGGCAGGATGGATCCATCCTTTCATGTTCTTTACTCCAAATTTTCCCATCTTCTATTGTCCAATTTTAGTGAGCCTGTGCGAATTGTAGCCTCTGTTTCCTGTTCTTAGCTGACAGGAGCGGCACCCGGTGTGGTCTTCTGCTGCTGTAGCCCATCTGCTTCAGGGTTCGACGTGTTTTGCGTTCAGAGATGGTATTCTGCATACCTTGGTTGTAATGAGTGGTTATTTGAGTTACTGTTGCCTTTCTATCATCTCTAACCAGTCTACCTATTCTCCTCTGACCTCTGACATCAACAAGGCATTTTTGTCCACACAACTGCCACTCACTGGATATTTTCTCTTTTTCAGACCATTCTCTGTAAACCCTAGAGATGGCTGTGTGTGAAAATCCCAGTAGATCAGCAGTTTTTGAAATACTCAGACCAGCCCATCTGGCACCAACAACCATTCCACGTTCAAAGTCACTTAAATCCCCTTTCTTCCCCATTCTGATGCTCGGTTTGAACTTCAGCAAGTCGTTTTCACCACATCTAGATGCCTAAATGCATTGAGTTGCTGCCATGTAATTAGCTGATTAACAATTTGTGTTACCAAGCAATTGAAAAGGTGTACCTAATAAAGTGGCCGTTGAGTGAGTGAGTGTGTGTGTGTTATATATATTTATTTATTTATTTATAAAATTAGCGAACCGTGACTTTTGAACCTAGGCCCTCTCTCTCTCTCCCATCGTCGGGGGAAAAAACAAACTACAAGCCTAGCTTACGGTCATACGGTGTCATCTTCTAAAAGTCATAATAATTCCTAATCTAGTCTTAAGGCGGTCACACACTGGACGAGAAGTGCAGTGTTGTGTTGCACCACGTCCGGACACCGGCGGCGCCACCGACAACCGATCCCAGCTGCGACTCTGGGCGCTGTTTACAATCCAGCCACGCCACAGTGCGCCACTCACATAGTTTTCCATTAAATTACATTATATTTGTCTCAAATTATTTTTAATGTATATAATGACTTCATCCTTGGCTGGGACACTGTGTATTGTGAATTTTTCAGCAAAATGTTTGTCTTTCTGTGGCACTAATTCACAACTTTCTCATTCCATTTGCTCTATTTCAGTCACCGAATTTCAAACTGTTTGACACCATTTGCTCAGTCTTTAAGCGAACTTTAAACTGTTTGGAGGATAGATTAAAGGTTTTGGACTGCCATCTTGAACTGAACGCGCCAGGGAGATGCTCTAGACACGGCGCGGAGCTCCTCGTCAGCAAGAGCGACTGATATCACCATGATAAAATATATCTGAATTTAAGTTTGATGAAAATCCTCATTACAAATGCATCATCACACAATCAGTCTGTGCACAAAAAAGTGTAATGTTTAATGTAAGCCAACACATCATGACAGCGCTCACAGCAAAACAAGTAACACTTCATGACAAACAAGCATGGTTTATAATTAACATTATTGGCACAGCGGCCCAGTAAATGTCCTCAATTACGTAATTTGCGGCTTCCATCGTGACGTGAATAATAGCTAATGTTAGTTAGTTTATCAGCATATATACTTTTTTCCAATAGAGATCTCACAGCGGGCGGAACTTGTCATAAAGTTAGTAATAACAAAGCCCGCCCATTAAGAGCGAAGATATGATTGGTCAGTTTTTCTGTCACTTGAAATTACGCTCCCATTGATTTACTATTGCTTGGCCCTCTGTAATTTTATAGTGGGACCACCAATCACAGAGCTGCAAACGCTAGGCGGAAACATTCAAATATGGACAAAATGGGTGGCGTTTATTAGCCCATTCACTGAATAGGCAGATTTGAAGAGTTTATTTTCACAGAAATCGTATTTATTTTATTTAGATGATGATTGCCAAATTATGAATTAAATAAAATGAGAAATTATGACTTTTTATTAAAATAATATTGAAAATATTATAATTTTAAAAAATTTATTGAAAAATTATATTGTTTTTTCAATACTTTAGGCCCTCTCTGAGGGTATCTCTATATATCTCTGAGGTTCCCCACTGAGATATATATATATATAATATATATATGCCAAAATGCCATGCCATTTTTGCTGTGACTGAAAATGAGTATTCCTTCATAAGAGAGTTCTTCAATCTCGGCCTTCATTTGATAGTGGGAATTCCATTTTTTTCCTGTAATTCAGGCCGTTTCAATGGCCTCCATTGGGCCTTCAACACTGTCTGGAGGGTCATGGGGCTGCCAGTGCCATGTCCCAACTTCATAGACCTTCGCAGCTGAATGTCCACTCAAGTAAATGTGGTTTACATTTGAATGCAATGTTGTTGTTGTTGTTGTTGTTGTTGTTGTTTTCATGTTGAAATAGTAACAACATATGTTGATCATACACATCTACTATTTGAATTTCTTTTTAATGTTTTGCACTAAACACAGAAACATGGAGGTTTCAGTGTCACTATAATATGTGATTACAATTAGTACACTTGTAAATTATTTATGCTTTAGTTATTGTTTTAATTTACAGTATTTTACAAATATAATGCTAATGCTGATTGGTCTGGAATTATTTAAAATGTATTCTGAAATACACACACTTCGTAAACATATTACATTTACATTTACATTTAAATGTAATAAATGCTGTTACAATTTATTAAATATTATTAAATGCTAAATAATCGAATGCAAGGTTTTCCTCAAGTATTGGGCTTTCTATTTTTCTGTCACTGTTGTATATTTTTAATAATCACCATCTTTCATTTAAATTTGCTGAGCAGGTGGTGAGCAACACAGGGAACTGTTCTGTCTCCATTCTCTTCACCCTCTAGATACATCAGACTTCAGTTACAACTCTATGGCATGCCAACTACAGAAGTTTTCAGATGACTCTGCTGTGGTTGGTTGTGTTGAGAGTGGGCAAGAGATGGAGTAAACAGTGGCGTGGAGTGAACCACTAACAATTTATTGGAACTAATTGACTTCAGAAGGAAAAAGGATCAAGCCTACCTTTTTCTGTTCATGGCAGTGATGTGGAGATAGTGGACTCTTATCAGTACCTGGGGATCCACATTGATGACAGATTTGCCTGGACTGGACTGAGAATACCAAAGAGATCTACAGAAAGTGTCAGAGCCGACTCTACTGCCTGAGAACAATCAGCTCTTTCAATGTGTGTAGATGCTTGACATATTCTATCAGTCTGTCGTCGCTAGTGCTCCGTGTGCTGGGCCACTGGGATTTAAGCTGGGGGTACTAACAGGCTAAACAAGCTAATTAGGAAAGCAGGTTCTGTCATTGGAATAGATCTGAACATGCTTGAGGCTGTTGCAGAGAGGAAAACAATGTCCAAATTGCTGACCATCATGAACAATATCCCCTCCATGACATGCTTGCTGGAATGACAAGTACATTCAGCAAGCAACAGATCCAGCCCAGTGCAACAGAGAACGCTACAGGAGGGCATTCTTGCCTACCGCCATTAGACTTTACAATTCATTCATCTTGTGCAGAGGTATCATTAACCCTCCACCCTAGGAAATAGGACCCTCCACCTATTTCACATCTGTACCTAATGCAAAAAATTCAAGAATCAGTATTATTAATATATTCCACTCTGTATTTTTTTTAATAGTTAAATCATCATCATCAAAATGAACCCTTTCTTTGTCAGTTTGACATTAGGATACTAGTACGTTTATGGCTCAAAATGATCAGATGTTTGTCTTTAGCCCCTACAAGCAATGTTAAAGAACAGATGTTCAGACACAGAGGTCAGATGCTTTACAGATGTAGAGGTGAATGTTGAGAGAAGGCAATTGCAGACATTGTTTTGTTCATATACAATCACAGTCACAAGTAAATAGTAAAGTAATAGTTTTTGCTCTGGTTCTTTCGAAAAATGCATCAAACATTTTTAAAGGCATGTTACTGACAAAGTCATCAACCCCTGGTCCCCTGGTATAAATGGTTTCTGCATCCAAACATGAATGGTTCCTTTTCCCATGGGAAAGAAAAATCAAAAGTGAGATCTCTTTAACATCTCAAATGTTTCTCCTAGACAAAAATTAGGTTATTTTAAGATCGAATGGAGATTTTGGCTTGAGTCTCCTGCTTCTCAAACTTGTCTGCTGAGACAAAAACTCTAACACTCTCACAACAGGCTCCTTTAAAGTTTTAGAAGAGACCTCATCATCACACACACTGTGCTCAGATATTTCTCCTTAGCTACACTGTAAACGATTTATGTAATTTG
This sequence comes from Spinibarbus caldwelli, assembly GCA_039654775.1. Taxonomy (NCBI): domain Eukaryota; kingdom Metazoa; phylum Chordata; class Actinopteri; order Cypriniformes; family Cyprinidae; genus Spinibarbus; species Spinibarbus caldwelli. The sequence goes on along the minus strand of CM077228.1, from coordinate 23,044,589 downwards.
AACAGTATTTTACTGTAATATGTACAGTAAGATACTGTAAAATGTGTGTACAGTATTTTACTGTAAACAGCAAAGGGTTATGGGAAAATATGGTCACTACTGTATTTCTAAATCCATTTACAGTAAACTACTGTAAATTTACAGTAGTGAACCTTCCCGCGAAAAACTGACCAATGACAAGGAAGAACCACCGTTTTCTTTTTTCACTGTTTGGTGGAAGTGGCGGTAAAAGGACAAAAGAGAAATGTTGTACTGGCGTTAACTCGGAAAAAAAGGTTAGAATATTATTTATTTTTTATGGAAAACTGAGATATTTTAAGATGTTTTCACTTGTTTACAGTTAACATTATTCATCGTGTCGTTTTTCATGTCGGGAGTTGGAGCCACTGATCTATATATGTTCTCTATTATAGATCAGTGGTTGAAGCCTTTTTTCTGACTGACGGCTGGAATGCCGCCGTAACAGTGATAACGTCGATTGATGAGTAAGTTTAAGGTCACCTATACTAGCCGAAATAAACCTTAGTTAAACCGATAAACACGTTTATACGTTCTACTGTCCTGTAATGCAAGTTAACTAATCTGGCGAGTAGTTAACCTTAACAGCCAACTAACGTGAAATACTGAGGTAAAGTGCGATAATCAACACCACTGTTTCAGTGCAGATTTTAAACAGTATTTTCAAGTACTTTTGTTTGTTATTTTCAAGTTTCTAGTCTGGATGTCGTCTGCAACGTCGGAGGTGTAACGTTATTTTGGATCCTCTTCTTATGAATGCCATTGTACCGATGATAACATAAACTGGTAAGTTAATGTCAGTTAGCCAAAGTTAACTAACTTAGTTGAACACAGAGAAGCATAATAACTTTTCTACACTGCCTCTTTATTGCAAGTAAGGTAATTCTCTTCAAATGCTATTTAAGTTAGAAACGTGTACACCAATGTTTTGTGTAACTTTAGAGACGGTTCCTAAATTCTGTGACAGACGTAACGTAACGTAACATAAGCCAGCGAGCTAACATGAAATACTGAGGAAAACTGAGTTAAGAACACCACTGTTAAGAACATCTTTTGTATTTTATTTTCAAGTTTCTGGTCTTGTGGTCATCTCGTCTGCATCGGAGGTGTTTTGGAGTCTTTTCTTGTGATTGCCGTCGTAGCGGTGCTAACAACAGGTGAGCTTCCATCAAAACTAAATGGAAGCTTCCATCTTAACTAAAGTTACTAAAATAGCCAAATTAGCTCCACTAACTCAAAGAACGTGTTGACTTTTTAAAGAGAGGAATGGGCCAGCGATATCTTAATATAGCAAGTTTTGCTAATAAATATTATACATTTATTAAGCATGTAAATTCTAATATTCTGTTGATTAGAGTGATCAGGTTTTAAATTTGTTTTTTATTTTTGTGACTATGTAATAATGCTGGAAAGCACTTTTGTCAACGGCAGTTGTTTCAAATGTGCTATAGAAATAAAATTTGTATTGTATTCTTGTACAGTAGTTTTTTTCTGATCATAATCTATAATAACATAAAAAGGCTGTTGTGACTATGTCTGTTACAGGAGATTTCTCCCATCAAAAACAGTATGCTGACTATGAGGGGCAGAATCATCATACAGCCAGCTGTCCATTTTACAGAAATGCAGAATTAGGTAACCTAAAATACATTTTGTTTTACGTTGCATTTACATTCATGCATTTGCCAGATGTTTTTATCCAAAGCAAGTTACATTGTGTTTAAAGTACACATTTTATTGAGTTATCCATTCCCTGGGAGTCAAACAGGGGTGGCGCTAGGGGCGGTTAAGGGGTTTAAGCCCCAAATGTTTTTATTACCTTGTCTTCTGTGCATCAGGATTGAATTTTCATGCGCATTAAAATTATTTCTATTAAACCAGCACTGAAAGGGATAGTTCACTCAAAAATGGAAATTCTGTCATTAATTACTCACCCTCATGTTCTTCCAAACCCATAAGACCTTCGTTCATCTTCAGAAAACAAATTAAGGTATTTTTGATGAAATCCGAGAGCTTTCTGGCCCTGCATGGACAGCAACACAACTGAAATTTTCCTAAGCCCAAATGTTGCAAGGACATCGACAAAATAGTCCAAGTGATACAGTGGTTCAATTGTACTGATATGAAGCTACAAGAATACTTTTTTTGTGTGCAAAGAAAACAAAAATAACAATTTTATTCAACAATTCTTCTCTTCCTCATAACATCTGCAGCGGCGCGCCGCCATTGTGGAGAGAGTATCACGACGCATGCGCTTGATGTAAACAACGCATGTGCATGGTGCTGCTTATGTTAAACACACATGCGTCAGCATGCGCATCCGCTGCAGACAGTATGAGGATGAAAAGAATTGTTGAATAAAGTTGTTATTTTTGTTTTCTTTGCGCATAAAAAGTATTCTTGTAGCTTCATAACATTACGGTTGAATCACTGATGTCACGTACTATTTTACCGATGTCCTTGCTATGTTTCTGGGCCTGGGAACATTTCAGTTGTGTTGCTGTCTATACAGGGCCAGAAAGTTCTTGGATTTCATCAAAAATATCTTAATATGTTCCAAAGATAAATGAAGGTCTTAGGGGTTTGGAACAACATGAGGGTAAGTAATTAATGACAGAATTTCATTTTTGGGTGAACTAACCCTTTAAATAGCAAAATGCAGCTGCTTCAGGTATCTTTAACTTACTGTAGCCTATAAATTCATAATACCGATCTCACCATCTGTCAAAATGAGATTATTGTTTCTGTATAGCAACAAATATATATATATATATATATATATATATATATATATATATATATATATATATATATATATTTTATCATGGTACGCCTATTATTTGAGCAGACTTTCTAGGACACATACGCATTTAGAACGATTATATGAACAGATTGGTTAGCATTTAGCATGGTCTATGGCAGAGTTTACTTGGTGCCAGGGCAACAAAATTCAATAAACAAGAAGTTAATATTAAGTGATTTCACTCGTAGAGAAAATACTGTCTTTTTGCTCTATTTCGCGAAAATGGTTCTAAACAAAGCCATTTTGTGGATCTCTGCACTCAGCAGTGTTTCATTACTGAATGAATTGACCTTTTTTGTACGCCTTGAATCAGCGATTCACTGACCCATTCATAAAAACAGTTTCTTTCTTCCTTCCTGAAAGAATCAGCAGTTTTGAATGAATTGATTGAATAAATGACTGACTCAGTCATTAAGGTAGTGGTTTGCTGCCACCTACTGGTAATTTTAGTATCATTTTTAGAAGTATCATTCTATTTTTTTTTTTGTCATTTCATATTTCTGTGTTCTAAATTTTATATTTAAAACATTAATTTCATAATATTTATGCAATTTGTAAGTGCAAATTATAATTAATTATACTTGTCTCTTAAAGAAAAATAATAATAAATTAAGCCACTTAGCCAATGTAACTTTTCAGCATAGCCTATTTTATTTGAAGTGTATCCTGTGTATCTCTGTGCTAAACCGTGGATATCCACTCACTCTGCTCCTGGAATCAAACGCATTAGTTTGGTATTCTAGCACTTTGCTCTACTGATTGAGAATGCATTGTAAAAATGGAGTTTTAATAATTTTAATGAGATGGATTATCAACTAATTATGTACCTTCCTTGTAGGTGCGTTCAGATGTAGTATATAACATTTTTATTAACGTCAAAGTGCATACAGCACCAAGTTTGACAGTTGAGGCAAATTCTGTAAACACTGCTTTGAGAAAACGGCTTTTTTTATTTTTGTTCTGCTTGCAGGTTCATTCACACCATCAACCTTTGTGGCACCAAATGCACTGAAAGTCACAGATCAGATGGAATTCTGGAAAGAGGGTGCAAAGAAAAAGCATCAGCCTGAATCCCCTCTTGGTGTTTCTCATCGGAGTGCTTGTCAACTTTGACTGGCAAAATTACTGAAATTTAACACAACACAAACTAATTCTTACTGTATTATTTATTTTTTTTACTTTATTTAAATTTTTTGTAAGTCCTGTTTTGTTTTTCAGTATGTGTATAGTATGTCTTGCCCAGGGGACTGTGGTGATGCCATTTTCTCAGCTAGTGTATCCTAGAGGTCAAGATTTGTAATTTGTATTGTTAAAAAGAAAATGTTCAACAATTAAAGAATATTATCAGAACTAATTCTCATGAGTTATTGTGATTTTTTTTTTATTTATTTTTTTTATGGGGTTGGGGTGGTAAAAATCATGGATTACTGTGCTGTAAGGCAATTGGATTGTTTCCTACATGTAAAAAATGTTTAAAATAATTGAAAATAAACTCTACAGTACTGATACCGGAAATGACAATACTGTAATACTGTAAATGAAAATACAGTATGGACATTATAGTAGTGTAAATGAAAATACAGTAATCATACTGTAACCAATTTTACACTAACTTACTGGCATCCAGCTGCCAGTAAGTTACTGTAAAATTTACAGCAATCTCTTTACAGTGTAGAAACTCTGACACTCACAGATTTGTCTCCTTTTAAGCTTTAGAAGAGATCTTAACAACATCACACACTGTGCTCAGATTTTTCTCCTAACCTAAAGACTACAATAGTCTCACAGTTGTCTCTTCTAAAGTTTCAGAAGAGATCTCAACATCATCACTCATTCTCTCCATAGCCGAAGTAGCACTTTCGACTCCAAAAGAACCGAATGAACCAGTGCAGCAAACTGTCGATGTTTGCCGATGATTACCGAAGATCTCGATGAGTGAGTTGCTGACACTGCACAACAAGCCTGATGTGAAATGTAAGCTTCTTTAATAAGGCACAAAAAGTACTGAGAAAGAGTTTATAAGGACAATAAACAATACGTTAATTAGACTACTCTTTTTATATATTTAGACATGAAGCACATATCCACACTTGCAGATTAATGCCTGTAATGTGTGCTGTATGTGCGCAACTTTTCGGAAACTTTATCCAAGATGTCGGCTACTCAATGGTCAGTCATATCTGATGTGAAGGATAAGTGAATTAAACTGTGAACACAAACACCATTAACTGGAGTCAATGAATGGCAATAAGCAAAATGCCTTCACACAAATAACTTTATTTGAATGTTTCAAAATGCTTTCACACAGATAACTTTATTTAATGGTTCATTGATGTAACATGACACAGTTGTTTGAAAAGAAATGCATAGTGACATCATTGATTGATGATGTCAGAAACCAGTGAATCTGTTTTTTGAAACAGTTTATTGAGTCAAAATGTCCAATAGAAACAATTTGTGGAAACGAATCAGACTTTGCACTACTAATTGAATGGAACCCAATCAACACTAAAATGACTTCAGACAAACAATGACACAATTTTCTTTCTAGAGCTGTTTAACAGCAGAATTGAACTCTGTTTGCATCATTGAATTATTATTATTATTTTTTAATCTCTGTAAAGCCTCTTTGGAACAAATGTGTATTGTATAAAGCAGTGGTTTTCAAAGTGTGGGGCGCGCCTCCCCAGGGGGGCACCAGAGCATGTCAGAGGAGGCGCGGGGAAAAATTCTAATAAATAAAAAATATAATTATTGTGTTTTTATTATATTTAAATGTATTTATTTTAAACGATACTAAAAAATAATAAGTCAAAAATATGAGAAACATTTTTCACCCAGAAGGCCGTAGCTGTGAATTCGCTGCTGTTTGGCAAGCCCGCCAATATAGGTATATGCCTATTAATACAATGGAGCAGTTTCTGAGCATTTCAGCATTTAACATATGTGCGGTATGTGAAAAACATGAACATTCAAGAAAAGTTTCTATTTAGTAGTCCTTTGCCCACCCACACAACAGGTGAACACATTTTCAACAAATTGAACGAATTTGTGAGAAAGAACGATATAGACTGGGAACGCTGCTGTGGCATATGCAGTGATGGGGCAAAATCAATGACGGGCTGCCACAGTGGTCTCATATAGAGGGTTAAAGAGGTATCTCCGAGAGCCATGTGGACCCACTGCACAATCCATAGACAAGCCTTAGCTGCCAAGAAGATGCCAAATGATCTTTGGAGTGTCCTCGATGAAGCTGTGAAAATTATCAAACTGATAAAAGCACGACCTCTAAATGCTCGTCTTTTCCACATTTTATGCGATGAATTGGGAGAGCATTACAAACAGCTGCACACCGAAGTCCGCTGGCTGTCTCGGGGCAGAGTTCTATCACGACTTTTTGATTTGCGTGAGGAAGTACTACTTTTTCTGTCAAATGTTCAAGCCCCACTGGCACAGCACATGAGTGATTCGAGCTGGATCACAAAATTGGCTTATTTGTCGGACATATTCGAACGCCTCAACATGCTTGATACATCATTGCAGGGCAGAGACGGCAATGTGTTTTCGGCATTTGAGCAAGTGTCCTCATTCCGGAGAAAGCTGGATCTATAGGCCACTCGTGTGGAGAAAGGATGCTTGGATATGTTTCCTACGCTGGCTGACTTCATGCAAGAGGCAGGACCGACAGTGGACAGCTTTGGTCGCTGAACACCTAAGGGGTCTGTGTCAGCAATTCACACACTATTTTTCCAACGAGACAGTTCAGGATGAGTGGATTCGCAATCCATTCAGGTTCAAGCCAGCAGAAAGTGACGCACTGTCTATGCAATACGAAGAGACTTTGATTGATCTGACTAGTAATCATGAACTGGAACAAATGATTACACACACTTCCATTGGACATTTCTGGCTCTCTGTTCAAAATGAATTTCCTGAACTCACACAAAGAGCACTGAGGAAACTTTTACCATTCGTTTCAACGTATTTGTGCAAATCAGGATTTTCTGCTATGACATTCATCAAGAACAAATATCGTTCACATCTTCAAGTGGAGGATGACCTTCGTCTGTTTCTGACGTCACTACAACCACGAATTAGTGTTCTCTGCGCAGCGAGGAAACAAATGCATAGTGCTCACTAAGGCAGGGATATAATTATGTAAGCATATTAAACAATAGTAGATATATTTAAATTTTGGCGTTGTTTAAATTTTTCCTCACTCTCTGTTACAGATCATCTGGCTGTTTTGACTGGGATGGACAGTTCTTACAATTTTAAATTGCTAAAAAAAAAAAAAATCTGTTCTTTTAATATTGAACCATTATTGTTTGTTTTTGTTTCATTATTCTTAGTTTTAAAAAATATTTTTATATTTTATATAAAAATTTTATATTTTTTTTAAATATTATATAAATCTACTTGTTATTACTCTGAAAATAATTGCACTTTTCATGTTGACACAAATAATGATAAAAGTGAGTCAACAGTCTGACATTGTTCTGTGTGTTTATCTTTGTGTGCGTGCGTGTCTGTGTTGTGTGTTTTGTGTTGGGGTTCGCCATTGGGTAAGTTGTGTCAAAAGGGAGGCCCACTGTCTTAGACTTTGAAAACCCCTAAGCTAATGTGATAGCCTTATTACTCGAAAGTGTACAGAGGGATGATGCAATAATTCAAACTTCATTTATGAAGTGAGGAAAAGAAGGGGTGGTTTTCAAAAATCTACACTTGTGAATAAAGAGTTTAGCACAAGGAAGGTTGTTAATTAAGTAATGTTGCATACAATCTTTTTTAAACACTCCAAACTTAACTTGTTTATAAGGTTAACATATTGAAAACTGGACATTCTGTTATTCAAGTGAGAACAAAACCGCTTTGAATGGATACAGCTGAAGAAAATGTGCTCAGTGGTTTCAGTAATTGACAAGAGTTTTCATCAATATCAAATTTTGATCTAAGGAATTCTTTCGATGGATATATATATATATATATATATATATATATATATATATCATTCAGTATTTTAAATTGAAGCTCTTTTACTTTTGGGAAAATTGGAAAAGAGAGGTAGCCTAGCTCATGCTAATCTCTTTTAATTCCTTTGAATCGAAATCTTTAAAAATATAGTGACGTATAGTGAGTCGATTTTGGGTAAAGTCTATCAATGAAAATGCTCCTTATAAACAAGTTGGGTACAATTTTTTTAAATTATTATTATTACTTTTTTAAATATCTAATAGAAGTGCACGATACAGGACTTTTATTTTGATCTGACGATGTTGACGCTTTAAAGCTGCGCCGCGCTGGGGTTCGCCTGAAGAAAGGTTGGTGTTTTTGAGCATTTAAAGTTTTTTTTTTACAAGCAATGTAAAACGAATGCATGATTATTGAATGTAACATTGCAATGATTCATCTAACATTTAGAAACGTTATGTTGTGAGTAAAGCACATCAGCACATAGCTAACAGAAAAGGTGCGTCTTATTTTGCTCTCTACATCAATTTATTGTAAATATGAACTCGGTCACACTGGCGAGCAGTGAGAAGAGAAACACTGTTGGAAACTCCGACTTAACTGAATCAATTACTTCGCAAAATGATTCACTGTTTCGAGGTTTAAAATACTATTGTATTGACTGAACCAACCCGGAAAATGCTGTTACCATAGACTGTAAAAACTGTTACTAATTGCAACTGGCCTGATTTTATTTTATTTTATTTTTTTTGCAAGGTGGGATGTCTGCGAAGCTGTCACCTGACGACACCTGCTGGTTAAAACAGTTTAAATGTAATGACAACTTGTGACCCTATAAACAAACCGCAAATGTGATCTACATAACAATAATAATAATTATTATTATTTATAATAATTTAAATAAATAATTCTAAACTAATTAAAAAAATCTAAATATGTAACTCTTATAATTTGTGTCCTTTTATTAATCTGCAGTGCTAGTTTTTGCATGGTTTTGGGTAATCAGACATTTTAAGACCAATAACTATAAATTTGGGGTGTGTTTTCCAAAAGCATTGTTTCCTAACTATGGTCACAATATCCATTGAACTCTATTGGTAATGATGGAGCTTGAGACCATACTTGCTTTTGGGAAACGCACCTGACTGACATTCTTGCCAGAGCACTGACTACTGAACTAGAGCGCAGACTGAAACACACACACAGGTTTAGTTTGCATTTATTATTCTGGTAACACTTTACAATAAGGTTCATTAGTTAACATGAACTAAGAATTAACAATAATTCCACAGCATTTATTAATATAAATTTCAACATTTACTAATGCATTATTAAAAGCTCAAGTTGTGTTTGTTAACATTAGTTAATGCACTAACATTAACAAAGATGAATAGTGTAATAAATGTATTGATCATTGTTTGTTCTTGTTAGTTAATACATTTACTAATGTTAACAAGTAACACCTTATTGTAAAGTGTTACCATTATTCTTTCTGTTAATTGTTCTCAACTTCAACGAACAGAAAAAAAAACAAAAAAACTCCTGATGAAACAACTGGGATCCATGTGATACACCATTATCAAGATGGCATTTATTAAAGAGGAGAGTGAAGACATGAGTATTGAAGAAACATTCAAAATGAAACAAGAAGATACTGAGGAGCAAACAGGTTGGTTTTTCATTTCAATTTTCACACATTGTTAGTTTAATTTTTAATTTAACAATTATAAGAAAGGTTTTTAGCGTGTCACTCAAGTAATTATCCATTCTGTTATGTTGAGTACTGTCCCTTTAAATCAGGGATCCTCAAATCTGGCACGTGAGATCCACTTTCCTGCAGAGTTTAGCGCTAACCCTAATCAAACACATCTGAGTATGCTAATCAATGTCTTCAGAATCATTCAAAAAAATCACAGGTCTGTGCGTTTGATCAGGGTTGGAGCTAAACTCTGCAGGAAGTTGAATCTTGCGAGCCAGATTTGAGGATCCCTGAATAAAAGATTCCAGAATTAAATGACAATTAAGTCATAAAGCTGACATCACTTTTTTGAAAGGAAAACAAGGTGGTAATGTGAGTGAGATCCTGTTATTTCAATTGTTTATTAATTTTGAGGTTTGATATGGCCAACCTCAGTATGTCCACTCTGTTATGGGGTTAGTAGAAAGTAGAAAATATTTTGAAATTAAAAAATGTAGAACAATGCAATTCTTCATTTGATGGATCTTCTATTCTAACTACTTTTTGCTCAGACATGGTACACTGGCTGACTTTAGCTCTGTTAGTGTCCACCCTGTTATAATTCCTTGATTAGTTACTTTTGTTGTACTCATTTTTGGATAAATGTGAATGTATAATTGAAAGACTGTCAATCAAAATACACACACACACACACACACACACACACACTCACACTCACTCACTCTTCTGGTTATGCTTGGAGACTTCAACATCCACCTAGATAAACCTCAGGCTGCAGATTCCACACACTTCTTGCCTATTTTGATCTCAAGAGTGTTAACTACAGCTACTCACAAATCAGGCAACCAACTGAACCTTATTTACACACGACACTGGCAAAAATCAAAAACCCCTACTAACCTTGTATATCGGTCAGTCGTCTCTTCCTTCTCTGCTGGTGTCTCTACTACTTAAAGAACATCCTACCATAACAAAATTAACAATTCGTCTAACACTTGCATGCACTTTAAAACTTTTCCTCCCTCCTTTGTCCTCTTCCTCCCCCTCCTTCATCAACTCTTAACAGCTGAAGATTTTGCCTATTCTTGATTTAAAAAATTACAACCATCAGTGCAAAATTCTCATGGTGTCCCAAAATAATTTTTAGTATGAGTACAAAATTAGTGCTCAAAATTAGAGCACTTTAAGTACATTATGATAAAGTACATTTAAGTGTACTGAAATACTGTGCTTTTTTTCACCTGGGATGTCGGTAACATTTCTTGCTGGATGAAGAACCATCACTTTCAGATCAAACTTGCCTTGACAGAACTTCTTGTGGCCTCAGCAAACCCAACACTTCATCACAATTTCTCCATCCAGATGGGCACATCAACCATTAATCCTTCCATAATTAAAACTGCCAGGTCCTGCAGATTTGCCTTATACAACATTAGTAAAATCAAGCCTTTTCTTTTGGAACATGCTAAACAACTCCTTGTTCAAGCTCTTGTTCTGTTCAGGCTGGACTATTGCTTCTAGCCAGTTCTATCAAACCTCTGCAATTAATCCAGAATACGGCAGCAAGATTAATCTTCAATAAGCCAAAAAGAGTGCATGTCACACCTCTGTTCATCAATTTGCACTGGCTACCAATAGCCACTTGCATAAAATTCAAGGCATTGATGTTTGCCTACAAAACAACCAATGGCTCTGCATTCCCCCTAACTACTTAGGACTTATGTGCCCTCCAGAAGCTTGTGTTCTGCAAGTGAATGGTGCATAGTGCTGTCCCAAAGAGGCACAAAATCATTTACATACTGTACATTTAGTCATTTAGCAGATGCTTTTATCCAAAGCGACTTACAAATGAGGACAATAGAAGCAGTCAAAATCAACAAAAGAGCAATAACATGCAAGTGCTATGACAAATCTCAGTTAGCTTGACGCAGTACACGTAGCAAGTACGTGTAATTTGTTATACAGTATCTCACAAAAGTGAGTACACCCCTCACATTTCGGCAGCTATTTTAGTATATCTTCTCAAGGGACAATACTATAGAAATGAAACTTGGATATATTTTAGAGTAGTCAATGTGCAACTTGTATAGCAGTAAAGATTTATTGTCCTCTGAAAAAACCTCAACATACAGCCATTATTGTCAAAAAAGCTGGCAACAAAAGTGAGTACACCCTAAGTGATAACAGCTATATGTCGTTTAACCATTCAAAGCCACATGTCCTTTTCATCATGTACATGTTTTTTTTTTCTGCTTGACAGGACCACACAAATTTGTTTATCTTGTATTAGAGCAGTTAAAATTTCGTGCTTTGAGTACAATTCTCTCATACTGACCACTGGATGTTCAACATGGCACCTCATGGAAAAAAACTCTCTGAGGATTTGAGAATTAGAATTGTTGCTCTACACAAAGATGGCATAGGCTATAAGAAGATCAGTAACACCTTGAAACTGAGTTACAGTACAGTGGTCAGGGTCATACAGAGGTTTGCCAAGACTGGTTTCACTCGGAACAGGCCTTGCAAGGGTCGATCAAAGAAGTTAGGTTCTCACGCTGTGCGTCAGGTACAGAAGCTGGCTTCAAAAAACAGATGCATGAGTGCTGCCAGCATTGCTTTAGAGGTTGCAGAAGCGAAAGATCAGCTTGTCAGTGCTCAGACCATGCGCCACACACTGCAACGAGTTGGTTTGCATGGCCATCGTTCCAGAAGGTAGCCTCTTCTGAAGCTGGCTCACAAAAAAGCCTGCAAACAGTTTGCTGAAGAAAACCTGTCCAAGAGCATGAATCATAAGCATTGCGATCAGATAAGGGGCGTTTGCCTATTTAGTCTCAGTATGGCAGCCGCGGTGGATGGACAGGCTACCAAAACGCGAACTAGCGATCTGAAACAATGGCCTCAGGTTAGAGATAGGGTGACCTGACGTCCTGTTTTTCCCAGGAGTCTCAATTCTTTGTCGATTAACAAAGTTAGTGAAGGCGGGAGAGGCGGAATCGCGCTGATAGAAGTGCTCTCACTCGCGCACGCTCCACTTCTTCAGTTCTCACACAGCGCGCGATCAGTTCTCAGTGCTCAAATACACACACAGCAGTCCAAATGTCCATCGTGTGTAGAGTGTATCTCATAAATACAGTCAGTTATGGCTTAAGTGAACGTAAACAGGTGGGTGAAAACTGAATGTGTGTCAGTATTACATGCATGCGTTCTGTCTTAAAACGACAGCATTCCTAATTAAATACCTATCTGTGTCATTAATGTTAACCAACAAAAGATGTTTAATAAATGTAAACATGTTAAGTAAACCTACTGAATCTTAAAAATTTGTTTAATTTATCTCAACCCAAAAATGAAAATTGTCATTTATTCCAGTTTTTCCAAATTCAATCCTTGATTCAGATTTCTCATGAGCTTAATTGATTTGGTCTAAAGCAGTGGTTCCCAAACCTGTCCTGAAGGCCCCCCTGCCCTGCACCTTTTGTATATCTAACACACCTGATTCCACTCATCAGCTCATTAGTAGAGACTGCAAGAACTAAATTGGGTGTGTCTGATTAGGGACATACAAAATGTTCAGGGCAGGGGGTCCTCCAGGACAGGTTTGGGAACCACTGGTCTAAAGAGAGAAGAATTAATGACTATTTCTGTTAGAAGACTACATATAAAATAGCTACCTAAATAAATGTTGGTAACTGCAGTTTGACTAAAAGTAATGACTAAAAGTTGACAAAAATGTTATGACTTTTTGTCGACTAAAACTATGAAAGACTCAAATGACTAAAATGTGACAGACTATTAAGCATTTTCGTCTCAAGACTAAATCAAAAATACCTGTCAAAATTAACACTGCTCTAAAATATATCCAAGGTTCATTTGTGTAGTATTGTCCCTTGAGAAGATATACAGGTGCATCTCAATAAATTAGAATGTCGTTGAAAATTTCATTTCAGTAATTCAACTCAAATTGTGAAACCCATGTATTAAATAAATTCAATGCACACAGACTGATTGTGATGATTTTGGCTCACATTTAACAAAAACCCACCAATTCACTATCTCAACAAATTAGAATATGGTGACATGCCAATCAGCTAATCAACTCAAAACACCTGCAAAGGTTTCCTGAGCCTTCAAAATGGTCTCTCAGTTTGGTTCACTAGGCTACACAATCATGGGGAAGACTGCTGATCTGACAGTTGTCCAGAAGACAATCATTGACACCCTTCACAAGGAGGGTAAGCCACAAACATTCATTGCCAAAGAAGCTGGCTGTTCACAGAGTGCTGTATCCAAGCATGTTAACAGAAAGTTGAGTGGAAGGAAAAAGTGTGGAAGAAAAAGATGCACAACCAACAGAGAGAACCGCAGCCTTATGAGGATTGTCAAGCAAAATCGATTCAAGAATTTGGGTGAACTTCATAAGGAAGCTGAAGGTGATGGATTGGCCAAGTATGTCTCCAGACCTGAACCCTATTAACCACATATGGGGCATCCTCAAGCGGAAGGTGGAGAAGCGTCATGTGTCTAACATCCAGCAGCTCTGTGATATCATTATGGAGGAGTGGAAGAGGATCCCAGCAACAACCTGTGCAGCTCTGGTGAATTCCATGCCCAGGAGGATTAAGGCAATGCTAGATAAAAGTGGTGCTCACACAAAATATTGACAGTTTGGACACAGTTTTGAAATGTTCACTTAGGGTGTACTCACTTTTGTTGCCAGCTATTTTGACAATAATGGCTGTGTGTTGAGTTACTTTCAGAGGACAGTAAATCTACGCTGCTATACGTTGCACATTGAATACTCTAAAATATATTCAAGTTTCATTTTTATAGTATTGTCCCTTGAGAAGTTATAATAAAATAGTTGCTGAAATGTGAGGGGTGTACTCACTTTTGTGAGATACTGTATATATATTAAGGATGGGCATTTTTGGCAATTTCTCATTTCGATAATCGATAGGTTTCAAAAACGCTATAGCGAGAGAGAGAGCGCTCCTGCCATGATGCGCTTTCAGAACAGCGCACTGAAGCACGGGCAAGGACAGAATTTACTATAGATTTCTATAAAGTTCTCATTATACTGCTATATTTTTGTCAGATTTGTGCTATATTTTCATCTACATTATCAAGTGATTCCTGAAATCGCCTGCGCTTTTTGAAGCCATACGAAGTATGAAAACAATTTTAATTGAAGTATGCCTGCTGTTGAACAAATATTACATTTATTATAACATCAGTATTGTAATATGACCATCTCAAATAATTCATCAATATCGGACATTGAATTTGAGCATGAAACTAAATACTGGTAATATGCATGCATATTCAGCATGTTAATAAATGTTAATATCCCAACACATCCTGTATTAGATTAATCAGATATGTATGTAGCTAACCCAGACAGCACTACGTGACTTTGAAGCCATGCTTTTCTCTTCTCACATCTATACTTTGGACCACATGCTGTTGCAAGCTAAACATCAGAGCTCAGGGTGTTGCGATAACCTGTTTATAAACAATTTTTTTCCTATACTATAAACTATTTTTTCCACGATCATCATTTTCATGATCGATCATCGCTGTCATGGCTGAGTACTTGAGTACTCGATTGCTGTTGCATGTCCCTTTTATATATATATATATATATATATATATATATATATATATGCACTCTAAACATAACTAAGAATGTTTCGGGAAACACGTATTAACGATTGGGTACAGGTAAAGGTACAACTTAAGAACAACGTAGCGTTAAGAAGGTTTCTGGAAATGCAGCCCAGAAATCTGATGACATAGACAGTACTATCCAACAACGGCAGCCAATCACCACTCCAAATTAACGCATATTTCACTTTGCGTGACGTTTATTCAACTTTGCTTTTTGAACCAGAAGAACTAAATGGCTCCAAAAAAATGAAAAAATACCCACTTTTGCCTTAATAATAGACATAATGGGCCTCATTCATGAAACATTCGTAAATATAGGAGTAAATTCTGAGTAATTTGCGCATAAAATGGACCTTCCTGAAAACTCTCCTCCGGATTCTAGGGCGCTCGTGCACGCTCTTTCACAATTAGCATAATCCCCGCCTATGAATTACAGCTATGCAAATTGCATGTCCAGGAACACAGTGGAATATTCTGGTCTACTTTCTTAGGTTTGGCTCCAGTATATTGCTTAAATGCAAAAAAAGACTAATAGGCCTTAACTAACAATAAATATTCAATAACGTATGTCCACCAAATCGTTTTTAGCCAGCTGAAAAATTTCAGGCGCTCTTCTGAAAACGGCCAGCTGGTGGCGCTTAAACGCTTCGGTAGCACAGTGTTTTTCCAGCTGAGACGCTTTGGTTGCTATGATTTGAAATATCCACGGCATTAACGTATTACTACTATCTCATTTTGAAGAATATTGCTGAATATAAAAATGCAGTAATGAGTAATATTAACTTCTCTATTGTTGTTCAGTTGTTGTACAAGTAGGATGATTGGTTGGTGTAGTAGGCTATTTGTCCCGCCCCTCCTCCATTGATTGGATGGCTGGGTAAAAAGTGACAGTGACAAGCACTGCGTTTTACCCAAAGCTAAACTCTCAAATCAACTCTCAGCTACAAAAAAACAAAAACAAAACAAAACAAAAAAAAAAATAACTGAGCAAACGAACTTGTAAAATATTATAATGGCAGTGCATCAAAATTCAGTGTCATCAGTTTGCCAAAAAGAACACAATGTTTTACACACCATTTACACGTGGTAAGGAGCAGGTGTACATTTCTTTCATACCAACTAACATTTTGAAAATACGAACACTTTCATGAATCCGAAAATTTACGTCAGAACAGCTTTACAAATGATTTACACAAATTCGTTCTGCTCGTGTTTCATGAATGAGGCCCAATGAGTGCTATTGTTGTTTTCACTGATGAGCAACCTGTACGTTAACATCTCAAAAAATGTGTTTTAGGGTTTCATGACCCTTTAAAAAAAATTTCCTTTCTACTTGTTTTCTGTAATTTAGTACATTTTTTATATATATATATATATAAATATTTCTGTCATGACAACTCTCGGAGGGATTGGCATGGCAATGTACATGACAATGTTAATGTATTTGGTCTTGGTGGAATAGATCTGCTATGCTGCTGCTGTGGCAGGGCAAGTACAGAGACTTGCTACTGCCAGTATAACCACAATATGCTGCTGAGAGCATGTAAGAAATACTGCTGCTACAAATATGACATGCATGAAATAACCCCCTATAGCATACATGTATCACCTCATAGCAGATCTATACAGGTGGAGCTGGGGAAGGTGAAGGGTTTCTAAAGCACGCTGCGATCTGCTACAACAAGCACTAGTCATATATTTGAATGTTGAGCAAAGAGCTCATTGGCTACCGATACAGGAGAGAACCAATCAGCTGTGCCATGTGATGTCGTCATTAGGTCTGATTGAGTTATACCTATCAGACTGCGCCATCTAGAGTTTCATGCCAGAACTCTGTGTATACATATATATAAAATATGTGCACACACACCTCTTCCATCTTTATTTGACCCTCTAACTCTAGCACTCTCTATTCTAATTCTATTCTTTAAAAAAAAAACTTGCCCCTTTTAGACTTGCATTCTATTCATTTACTAACTGCTTGTTTTCTTAAAACTAACACTAGATTTTCTAATCTTTTTGTATTCTATTTCTTTTCTTTTTATTACATAATTAACAAAAGCAAAAAAGGCCTCTAACACTAGCTTGCTCTATTCTTTTTTTTATCCGATCTGTTTTCTTTTTTATTATATAATTAAAAAAGAAAAAACCCTTGCTACATGTACTGCGTTAAGCTAACTGAGACTTGTTATAGCACTTGCATATCATTTCTCTTTTGTTGATTTTGATTGCTTCCATTGTCCTCATTTGTAAGTCTCTTTGCACAAAAGCGTCTGCTAAATCAGTGGCTCTCACACCTGTCCTGGGGACCCCCAACCACAGCATATTTTGTATGTCTCCCTCATTTAACACACCTGATTCAAGTCATCAGCTCATTAGTAGAGTCTACAAGACTTGAAATGGGTGTGGCCTATGAGAGAGACATACAAAATGTGTGGTGGCTGGGGGTCCCCAGGACAGGTTTGAGAACTGTGCTAAATGCCTAACTGTAAATACAAATATATTTTTATATGTATTTATGTAATCGTATATGCTAATGTTTGTCCACAATTGTCAAATAATACAAATAAGATTTGCACACTGCATACTCCTCCATCAGGCACACACTGACCGAAATATTATTTGATAATAATGACGTGCCATTTTTAATTTTTCGATTAAAAAAACAGTTTGATTTTCATGCAGATAGTTTCTTAAGATTTTTCCTAAATAGTTTTTTTTTTTTTTTTTTCACTTTTCAAAAGTTTCTTGAATAACAGCTTTAATTGATGCGCGCACACACACACACCACTAGTATGGGAAGTCAAACACACCGAAAGTGGGACGAAACAGCGCGGTATTAAGAGTTTGCAATGGACTGAGCGGCACGACCGACTCGACAGAGCAGGGAGGGCGTGTTTGCTAGCGCCACCGAACTGACAGCACGGCGTGATCTAATCTCACCAGTGCAGCGCGAACATTACTGTGCGCAGAAGTTCGTGTTTTTCCCTGGACGTAACATAATAGGAGCTATAAATACTGATCTTTAACGGGCTGTGTGACTGAGAAGTTATTACCTCAAAATGTAAGTCAGTATGCAGTTTTCCCTATTGCTCGCGTGCCAACGATTATCTCGTGCCGTAGGTTGCCGACCACTGGTTTATAATATACAGTGGCCCTCCAAGAACTGAGTTTGACACCCCTGCTTTACACGTATAAATGCCTGTCACTTTAAAGCAATTAAACAAGTTTACTTTTTTTTGAAGTTAACAGTTTGTCTCTTTTCACTCTAGACCCAATGCAGCTGAAAGAGGAGAGTGAAGTACTGAGTGAAATGGAAGTGAAAGAACAGAATGAGAAATATCATGATTTCATAACTGGAGAAAAATCGTTTAGTTGCCCACAGACTGAAAAGACTTCCTCACAACAAAGATCTCAAAATACTGGAACTAGAAATGATTTCTCCTGCTTTCAGTGTGGAAAGATTTTCAGTCAACATGGAAACCTTCAAGTCCACATGAGAATTCACACTGGAGAAAAGCCTTACACCTGCCAACAGTGTGGAAAGAATTTCACTCAAAAAGGAAACCTTAAGACCCACATGAGAGTTCACACTGAAGACAGTTCTTTCATCTGTCATCAGTGTGGAAAACATTTTAACAAAAAAGCAAACCTTCGAGTCCACATGAGAGTTCACTTGGAAAAGACCTTTTTCATCTGCCCTCAGTGTGGAAAAAAATTTAACAGGATAGGAAACCTTAATTCCCACATGAGAATTCATACTGGAGAAAAGCCGTACACTTGCCCTCAATGTGGAATAAGCTTCACTCAAATAGGAAACCTTAACAGGCATACGAGTATTCACACTGGAGAGAACCCTTTCAACTGCAAACTGTGTGGAAAATATTTCGTTCGAAACGGAAGCCTTAAAAGTCACATGAGAATTCATACTGGAGAGAAGCCTTACACATGCCCTCAATGTGGAAAGAGTTTTACACATAAACCAGCTCTTAATGCCCACGTGAGAATTCACACCGGAGAGAAGCCTTACTCCTGCAAAGAATGTGGAAAGAGTTTCAATCAAAAACAAAACCTTAGAGTCCACATGAGAATTCACACTGGGGAGGTCCCTTTTTCCTGCCTACAGTGTGGACAGTGTTTCACTCAAAAAGGAAACCTTAAAAAACACATGAAAATCCACACTGTAGAGAAGCCTTTCACCTGTGAACTGTGTGGAAAGAGCTTCACTGTGGAACTAAACCTTAGGTATCACATAAACAGTCACACTGGAGAGAAGCCATATACATGTGATCTTTGTGGAAAGTGTTTCAGATATAACGTAACCCTTAATTCCCACATGAGGATTCACTCAAGAGAGGATTGTTTTATATGTAATCAGTGTGGAATGAGTTTCCCAGACATGACACGCTTCAATAAGCACAGAATAATTCACTCTGGAGGGAAACCTTTCAAATGTCACCAGTGTGGAAAGAGTTTTCAATTAAAAAAAACCCTTAAGACTCACATGAGAGTTCACACTGGACAGAGCCTTTACTGCAGCAAACTGTGTGGAAAGAGCTTCTCTCAAAAAAGAAATATTCAGTCTTACATAAGTGTCCACTCTGGAGGAAAGCCATTTAATTGTCATCAGTGTAATAAAAAATTTATTTTGGCATCACACTTACAGATACACCTGAAAAGTCAAGCAGATGTGAGACCCTATTCTTGTTCTTTGTGTAGAAAGCGTTTCAAATGGCTCGGCAATTTAAAATGGCACCAGAAAGTACGAATCTGTGTAAAATTAAAACTGCGTTCATATCGCAGCTGAATGTGGGCCAAATCTGAACGCAATCTATAGGCGCACGGATTATTTGATTAAGTTCTGAGCTACAAATGATTAGAGTGTGAGAATTAATTTGCACTCATTAAAGTCCCCCTGTAGACAATTTTTTTTTAATCCCTTAAAACTCATCTTTGATCATCAAAATGACATTTAAATGTTTTTTCGTGTGAAAATAATTTTCTTATGCCTTAAAATAGCTTGAATGTAACTCTACACCCTTGCCTCATTTACTATTTGCGGATCTATGAATGCACAAATTAGCCCCGCCTCCACTCAGTCACACTAGCTAGGGGCCCTCCTGATCCACTAATTGAACTGTAGTAAATGCAACACAATGGCAAGTGGAAATATTGTTTCAATTAAGCCATATGTTTGAACCAGAAACTTATTCAGAAGAAGAGGAGGAAGAGAGAATTATACAGGGTTGTTGTCAATGTACATACAATGTTAATACAAGTCGATATATCAGAATGGTAATTAGTTTTATCGCTCTGTCAGACGCCTAATGTAATTTTTATAATTGGCCCTTGGCTTTACTATGTTAACAAACAGCTAATAATTACTTACTTGACATTGTTGTGTCCTCAATATGCCTCTAAGGCTCGAATGCAGCCAAGGTCGTGATTCCAATTCGCACCCGCGAGCAGAAAATGCTGAAAAATGCAAATTTGGAGAATTCTATGAGGCCAAGGCTATAACTAATCAAAGCATAACTTACAAAATGCATTAAATGACAGAAAATGCCTTTTCTTTTATATTTTATTCTTTTTATTTTTTTTCTTATAATATTTCTGTGCTGTTACATGTTTCCTTTCTAAAATTGAACAACTGTCACCCAATTTCCCCTCAGGGATTAATAAAGTGTTGATAAATTCACATTACATTGAATTGAATTAAAATAAATTCATTAATGTTTTGTTTTTCTTGTCAAACATAGCCGCAAGTGGCGATCATCAGGATCCAAGCACAATCACCTTGTGTAGAGTATACAGTTTTCTTACAATGGCCATGTCTGTTTTCAAATGTATGAGTATTTAAGGGTCTTTCTGTGGAAGTATTATTTTTTTGTACTATATTACAATAGACAAATAATCTCTTCACAGTCTCTTCATTTGAACAGGACCGCAATATATGCAATCATGTCTGACAACT
This sequence comes from Spinibarbus caldwelli, assembly GCA_039654775.1. Lineage (NCBI taxonomy): Eukaryota > Metazoa > Chordata > Actinopteri > Cypriniformes > Cyprinidae > Spinibarbus > Spinibarbus caldwelli. The sequence goes on along the minus strand of CM077228.1, from coordinate 23,023,457 downwards.
TGACAAATGTTTTCTGAATTTAGGATAGATTTCTTTGGAAACTGATTAGACTTAGATTGTTCTAGCCTTTATTAAACTATATGAAACAAAATAATTTGTGTATACTAAATCTGTTGAACCATTTACACAGGTTTTAATCCATTTTAGATTTTAAAACTCATCTCTCATTTCTATTGATATAAATGGCTGACATTTTATAAATTGCTGTTAGCACCCAGGGCATCAAAAATTCCTGATGGTTGGCATGAGTACACTTGAGGCAACTTTTCATTTTAACTGGACAGCAGTAAATAATGTCATGTTATGCAGCTTTACAAATGTTTTATATCATTTAATAACGATAACATTTAATGGTTTGTGTTTTGGCGATCACAATTTCTTTGCAAAATGTTTATTCATCCATATGAAACTATAATGAATATGTTAGTATCTTGTTTACTACATCTTGTTTACTTCATTATTCTGAACAGTTTTCACAGATTTCAATTTATGAGCATTCATGTGTCATTCACATTGATATTAACAGCTGATCCCTGAAAAATTGCTGAAACCTCTGCTAACACAATATCAATTTTCTGATACCTTCTGTGAGTATTGTCTATGTGAACCAGAGACATCACTTGGTAAATTTAAATATAAAGGAAGACAAAAATATACCTAAGAATATGAAGCCCAGGGTTTATTACCTCTGTAAACATTTATCTCTGTAAAATGTATTTGTTATTTACACTGAACAAAATTATAAATGCAACACTTTTGTTTTTGCCCCTATTTTTCATGAGCTGAACTCAAAAGATCTAAGACTTTTTTTCTATGTACACAAAAGGCCTATTTCTCTCAAATATTGTTCACAAATCTGTCTAAATCTGTGTTAGTAAACACTTCTCCTTTGCCGAGATAATCCATCCACCTCACAGGTGTGGCATATCAAGATGCTGATTAGACAGCATGATTATTGCACAGGTGTGCCTTAGGCTGGCCACAATAAAAGGCTACTCTAAAATGTGCAGTTTTATCACACAGCACAATGCCACAGATGTCGCAAGTTTTGAGGGAGCGTGCAATTGGCATGCTGATCCAGCTAATTAAACACCTGATCCAGCTAATTAAACACCTGATCCAGCTAATTAAGTCTTTCAGACTTATTTGAAAACTACATGGTTTGTGTGTTGGAACAAAACTCTGCAGGGCTGTGGCCTGTTTGACACCCCTGGTTTAGAAGATATAAGACAATTCATTTTGTAGCCATGGCTCCATACACTTATTAAAGTATCTTCTAAACCATTTGATGAATCCAAAATCTTTTGATAAGTTTTTGTCATCAGGGTCTATATGACATACAAATTTGCCATTAATTGGACAATTGGTCTAGGAGAAGTTCAAAAAAGTAGGTTTACAAATAAAGCTCAAAAAGGAGAAATAATATTTGTTTAGCTTGACTCAGAGAATCAAAAAAGAAAAGAAAAAAAAAAAGATTGTAACCTGTATGATTGCGGAGATAGAAGCAAAAATGTAAAAGTACTTAAGACACCAACTATGGTCCGATCGGGGCGTGTAGTGGGGGAGATTTGAGACCATCCTGACAAATTTGGTGTTTATAGGACTTACAGTTTTGGATGGCCAGACACTTAGGGCAGAAAAAAAGAAAATCAGTGCAAATACAATAGCGTTCTGGCATTTTCAGTGCTTGGATCCCTAATAAAGAGGTATAAAGGCAGATATTTCCCACCACAATCAAGACTCAGATATATGGGCTGCTTTCTGATGCTCTGGCTACTGGACTGGAGCAGCAGGATGGTGAGACGAGTTTGGCAGCAAGCTGCTCTAAACCCCCAGAGGAAGTACCACAAATTGGCGCTTATGCCAATTTCCATATGCTGTAACTTTTGATTACTTCATGATATCACCAACAAATTTATGTCACACATGTTGGGGGAATATCACCAAAAAATTATTTTTCTCCTATTTTATTTCTTTCCTGAGGTATTGAATGTCAAATAAGAATGATCTGAAAATTTTCCCTTGAGCACACTAATTTTTCTTACATTTCTTCACCTATTTCTCAGCATGAGAATGTCCAAATGTAAAGATTTTTTTTTTTCCAAAAAATATAGAAAGATTTCTATCGAATGACACCTAACCTTTTGACTATGAGTCATTAATTTTGTGTATGTCACTCAGAAAACAACACCTTCAGGGAGGCAAAAATGCCTTAAAACTCAATTGATTAAAAACTAGTACTCAGCTCAGATTGGACAAGGTGGACTTGGACCCAACACTACTAGAAACACCGAAGATCAGTGGTGAGACTGTTAGAATGTTATTTCCAGTTCCTTTCTGCCATGCTGCTGAGTGGTTTGCGATTGTAGCTCTGTGTATCTAGTCTTGTGTATACGCCATATAGCTAAAGCTGCAAATTCAACTCCTTGTTGCAAATATGGTAGAACCATCATTTCCACCACAAAAGACTGCTTTGTAAGTAATCTTCCTGACTTGTCTCAATTCCTCAGCATATCCAATAGCTCAGAAAAACTTGATGTTGTAACAGAAACTATGGATTCTCTCTTTTATAGTATTTTAGACACGGTTGCTCTTTTACGCTTAAAGAAGATTCAATAAAACAGTCCACCACCGTGGTATAACGAGCATAGTTGTGCCCCGAAGAGAGAAGCCCAGAAAATGGAGCACAGCTGGAGGAAAACAAAACTTGAGGTATTTCGTATTACATGGAGGGAAAGTACTTCCTCCTACAAAAAGTCTTAAAAACTGCTAGATCTGCTTACTTTTTGTCTCTTTTAGAAGAAAACAAACACAACCCCAGATATTTATTCAGTACAGTAGCAAATATAAATGATTTTATATATGTATTTACTTCCAAGATCGATATTATTAATGATATAATTATAACCATGCTGTCGTCAGCTACAGTTTCGTATCAGATTCAGATCTATTCGCACTATAGATTACCTTGAGGAACAATTCCATTCATTCTCTGCTATAGGAGAGGAAGAACTGTATAAACTCATTAAATCATCTAAAACAACAACATGTATGTTAGACCCTATACCTTCTAAGCTACTAAAAAAAGTACTTCCAGAAGTCATAGATCCTTTTCTGAATATTATTAATTCGTAATTGTCATTAGAATATGTGACCCTGGACAACAAAACCAGTCATAAGTGTAAATTTATTCAAATTGAGATTTGAACATCATCTGAAAGCTGAATTTGTTAAGATAGGACAATATTTGGCCGAGGTACAACTATCTAATCGCCTTTAATGTTGTCCAAATAAAGTCCTTAGCAATGCACATTACCAATCAAAAATTAAGTTTTGATATATTTACGATAGGATATTTACAAAATATCTTCATGGAACATGATCTTTTCTTAATGTCCTAATGATTTTTGGCTTAAAAGAAAAATCGATCATTTTGACCCATACAATGTATTTTTGGCTATTGCTACAAATATATCTGTGCTACTTAAGACTGGTTTTGTGGTCCAGTGTCCAAAACCTTCAAACTGGCTGTTATTAAGCCTCTCATTTAAAAAAAAAAAAAAAAAAAAAAACGATCCAATAGAGTTAGAAAAGTAAAATTTGATATTGGTCTGTAATTAACTGTCAAAGATACTAGAAAAGGCAGTATCCTCACAACTGGAGGATTGTTTCCTCTTGGAGAAAAATGATATCTGTGAGTATTTCCAGTCAGGTTTTAGACCATATCACAGAACTGAGACTGCTCTCATCAAAGTTACAAATGACCTAGGGTCTCATGTATAAAACTGTGAGTAGGATTCTTACTAAAAGTATATGTGTGCCTGATAGCCAAAAATAGCGAACACCAAAAAATATTCCGACTTATAAAACTGTGCTTACGCACGCCTGTAAGCAATGTTCCCTTTATAAATCACAGATCACCTGCAAGTGTGCGTACGTGAATCAGCCTCATATCCCGCCCTGTACATGCCCATTTTTAACCATAAATAGTCAATGCAAAGCACCTCATTAATGCTCATCTGAATATTAATGAGCCTGGCATGCAATTGTTCGTTTGTTACTTTGAATAATGGCGACAGGTGAGAAAAGAGCAAAGAAACGTAATTTCTTAGATACTGAGATACACACACACACACACACACACTTATAGGGGAGTTGGAGACCTGGAAAACAACATTATTTGGTGGCCACAGTAGCGGGATCACTAATAAAAAGAAGCATTGCGAGTGGCAACGTTTGCTTCTGTCAACTGTGTCAGTGGGACAGAATGGACAGTTGCAGAACTAAAGAAAAAGTGGTCCAATCTGAAGGTATAGCCTATTACATCTTTGTACCCCTTTACCATATGTCCTAAAAACCTTCAAACACACACATATATAAGTATATGTATAATATATGTATGTGTGTGTGAAATTTCGATGTAAAGCAGTAAAATTACAATAAATGTACTATATTCTATTAAGTGTTACTTTGATGTACTTGGGGAGGTCAGCGTGTGTGGGATTGTGTCGGAAGAGGAAGGAGACACTGACGTGACTGAGACCACAGAGGAACAAGTTTAAAGAGATTGTTTGTCCTCCAGTCCTTCCAGAATCTGAAGTGGTGGGTGGACAGGAGGTTCCCAGTGAGGAAAGTAACGGCGAATGGTCCTCGGCAGCTGCACTGCATCCAGTTCCAAGCAGCGGTACACCTTGTGGACATGGCACGTCTAGAAGTTGTCGGGTACTCACTATCCTGCAGCAACAGCAAGACATAATAAAAATGCTATTAACATAATTTCAGATGAGCTATGGCAGATGAGAGAAGTGTTGCAAGAAATTGCACAATTATTAAAAGATGTTGTTAAAAAATGAACCTTGATTTTTGTCTTCCTTACAAATGCCGCATGAAATTCTCACGGATTCTTGCATCTTATTGATATCCCTCATGTCGAGCAGGGGTCTGTGGTTCGGGGTCATAATGCTGGGGGGGTTGGGAGGTCAGGAGGGAGAAGGAGACCGGTCCTCTGTGCCACATTGTGCAAAACACCACACGCCCTGATAATCTTGCACACTTTTGCCGGGTGGTATAGAAGTCTGCTACCTGAGGCATTCAGAGCACGCCATCTGCATTTCAGGAGGCCAATGGCACGCTCCACAACAGTGTGCGCACGAGCATGGACCTCGTTGTAGCACATTTTCTGTGTGCTCTGCGGGTTTAAAAATGAGCCAGTGTCTGAGGGGGTAGCTACTGTCACCTGCATGTTATAATATATTATATTATAGGCTACATCAGGACAAATAGCTACAATTTATACATGTTGTTAAACTCACCAAGAAGCCAGACATCACATACTGCACCTGCCTGTGTAGTCTGTTCCCTACACTGCTATGTGTCAGGATAAAGGGATCATGTGCTGAACCGGGCCAGCGTGCCACAGTGTTTGTGAGGGTCATGTTAGAGTTACATATGACTTGTACATAAATATAATGCACATGCTCTCTATTAACATAAAATCATTTTCATATGGAGCCCTTATAGCAATATGAGTGCAGTCAATTGCACCTAATACATTTGGGAAACCGGACATTGCTACAACTTGCATTTAATTTTGGCGTGTTCTCGCACAGTGTAGGGAAACCTGATGTATCGACTACCTATATTAATAATACCATCCAAAACGACAGGCATTATGGCACTCAGGGATGGCTGTGATATACCAGATCTATAGGATGAGATTTAATAGAATTATATTATATAGAAAGCAGTGGCGGCTTCTGGTCTTTCAAAGAGGGGAAGCTCATTTTCGGCCTACATCATAAAAATTGTCCATTTATTTATACTTAAATTCTGCCCTACGTTCTTTTTCAAGAAAATGCTCTGTGACCTGTTACTGTTACTTTTAAAAGACCTGTTACTTTTCCCTATCTTTTGCACTAAATCAATCTTAGGTGTTGATCTGCCCTGCTGTTTAATTCTAAGTTTCTCCTCGTAAGGAAGACTTTCAAATGGCTTCACCAAAATCAGGTCGACAATATTAGCACTGTCTGTCATTGTGTGCAGTTTGCTAGCTGGTTAGTTCACCCCTACGACGCTAGCCTAGCCTACTGGATGAATGAATGAATGAACAAACGATCTAAAAAAAGATATTAAACTCGATGGAGGAAATGTGGGAATTAGGTTAAACTGAAACAAGGAATGTGGTGTATAATTGTGTGAAATGTATGATGAAAATTGGCTAGCAATTTCGCCAAGCTAATACCAAGAAATAGGTTCCAGCAGTTTGTCTTCCGACTACACTTGCAAAATCCGCTATGGGACTGAGCTTGAATAGCTTCAGTGTCAGCGACTTTTTATAGTACAAAATCGCTGTCAATCAACAGGAGATGCAGTCTTTCGACAGACCCTCCAATCATCATGCAGAAGCCTGGAGTCCAGGCCAGCCCATTCCTCCATTCACCCCCAGAGACGCTGAGCGTCCGTGGGTGGGACATAATCGCAGCATTTATCCAATGACCGTCTAGTTTCGAAGCACTGAAAAATACTGTTCAAAGCATCCCCATTGAAGTCAATAGACGCTAGGCTTCAACAGGGAAATACACTGTGACACTACGGGAATGTATGAGAAGGAAATCAAGTCAGCCGACCTGCTATATGTAGCTGATTCTGAACGAACTCGTCTTCGAAATGAACGTGTTCTAATGCATTTTTAGTCAATAAAATGTTAACACAATAGTACATATTTGACCATTAATTTTTTGACATTATAGGGGAAGCTGAGCTTCCCTTGCAGCCTTAAAGAAATCCCCACTGATACAAAGAAGGTCTTGGTGATAACGTTTAAGATTATATATAATATTTATATAAAACACTTCCCTGTCTGCCAATTTCCACTGGAAACAGCTGGTTGCCATTAACCCCAGAGTGGTGAGGACCTGTATTTAGACCGGGATGGCATGGTTCCAGCTTGTTGCTCTCTCTAGTACTGGACCCAATTCAGCACATAGATACAAGAGCACAGCTCTAGGGAACCTAAATCGGCTTATTAGCCACTCATCATCACGGGCCAGGAAATCATCATGGTCCCTGAAGACTCTTTCTCTCCTTATTCTTCTATTGGCGTAATCCTCCAGCAGTGCCATCATGCAGCATGGGGGTTACTGCAATATTTATATGTTTACAGCAATTAGAGTGATCGTTAACACCTTGCCAAAATCATAGCATGAATTAGTGGTATCCTCCATCCCAAATTAAATTTGAAGATGAAAATGTAATAGGTGAACAGGTTTCCTCATGTCGGTTTTGTATTAACATTATTATAGTTAAAGCAAGTTTATTATAGTTTTGAATTTTTAAATTCGTTTTATTTTAATAACCTTTTCAAATTTGCTATAAAATTCAGTTTAATTTTTATTAGTTTCATTAATATTTTTGTTAGTTTTAGTTTAGTTTTTATTTTTTGAACATTTTTATTTAGTTTTTATATAGTTTCAGTTTTAGTTTCAGTTTTAATTAAAGTTTAGCAGAATCAACAGATCACTTCCAGAGCGAAGACCAAAGAAAGACGTAGGCATAATTTAACTTTAGTGAGGCAAACATTTATCGACACAAAATTAACGCATGCTGAGATTGATTAGATGGTAAAAGTATACAAATTTACCCCAAAGGAAACAGTCAAGCCTTTTTACTAAATAAATCTACACAAGTTGCGCTTAATACCATGTCTAGGCTAATGTGTGTTGAGATAGTTAATATGAAAATAAATGTCTTTTCTTATTTAACCATAATCATGATATTGCAACTGCCGTATCTTGCTCACGTTTCCTTGAACAGCCACGCATAAATCATAACTGGGAAATTCAATAATAAGGACAATCGTATTTAAAGTTTCATATTTGAATATGTTCTTTATTTATGAAGAATTATAAGCGTGTGTATGATATGATTTAGCCTATGCATATTTGTTCGAAAGTTTGGCAGAGTGATCACAAGATGCTAGGCCATGTTTTGTATTGTTTACAGAAAGGCGCGTTCTCATCTTTTTTTCTGTTATCCTAATTATCATGCTGCGTGTCTGTTTTTCTTCAGAGTACCAACTTGCCTAATGTTGGTTTGATTGCTTGTGTTACATGAGAAAATAAATAATTTTGCCTACCTGATGTTTAACCCTCTAAGCGCCAAAGTCGCAAAATTGTGACAAGACATCATACTTCATGAAATACTCATTTGTATTCCCTACCACTAGATGGCAGACATGTAGTACTTCGATTCTAGACCAAAATTGTTTGAGGAAATAGCAGAGCAAGTGAGCTATTGTGTCATTGATGCAGAAGCAGTTCAGTTCATAGCGTCTGAGTAAATTTGTGAGATTTGTGAGAGAAAATCGCCAAATGGCTTATAAAAAGTTGTACCGTGAGGATGTGTTGCAAATGTTATTCACCGATTCTGACTCTGAAGGGGAATATTTGCCTTTTGGAAATGACGATCAGCCCTCTAATGATCGCGCTTCTCCCGGTACATCTTTGCATGCGCAATGGTGCTGCCGTAAAAGGCGAGAGTGTTCACGAAGCACCATCAAGTGATCATTTCGAGCCTTTGCCCAACGGGGATGGGGGTGGCAGTGTCCATAGGAGAGGCTCCGCATTGCTGATGATCGGCCAGATTGGGTCTTTTTTTCTGATCCTTTTCCTGAATATTACTGATGAACTGATCAAAAAGTAGGCTACTGTTCACATGCGTTTTACTACTATATAATATAGTAATAATTTAGTACTTTCTCCTGTTTTATTGTTGGTTTCTTTTCTGATCATTTTGAATGAGGATACAAAGACAAAACAAAAAACAAAACAAAAAAAACATGCAAATAAGTTCAAACATCAATTCAATCTCTACTATTTCCTATTTTACTATTTGAATATTATGAAATTCAAGAGGGTCGCCCCCCTGATTACGTCATAATATGCAAATTAGATGGGTATATTTACACCCCACATAAACTTTCGGTCATGCCCAACATTTTTCTAATTTACAGTAGATCTCTATCTTTAAGCCCTTTCAAGCCACAAGCTTTTGAAATCTTGATGTCAAAATCCAGCATTTTTCCAAAAAAAAAAAAAAAAAAAAACCTGGCGCCTAAAGGGTTAATGCGGGTTCGGTTCGGGTCGCGACTCGCGGTCTTTATGTCAAACGGTTCTGTTCTGGTCTGGTACAGAAATAAATTAGTGCTGCTGTCGGATAATGGGTTGGGTGTTCTGTTAAGTACTGCTGATGCACGTTTACTAAACAGAACCCGTGCAGGACTCTGCTTTGTCTCTCCGTCAGAGATGCGCCATTGACAGGTATCCTAAATTGTCACACAGCTCATATATTTTTCCGCCAAGGGGTGAGAATGTAATGATTACGAAAACGATTATTTATTTTTAATTATTATTTTATTTCAGTTAGTTTTTCAATAACTGTTGTTAGTTTCGTTTCGTTTTAGTTCTTCAAATATTTTGACATTTTATTTTTATAAAATTGTTTCTTCATAAGTCGTTTTCGTCTTAGTTTTAGTTTTCGTTTACGAAAATAACCTTGGTTAGAAGTGATAACAAGGACATAGAGAGTAACGATTGTACGAGAGCTTAATGGCTGTATTTCCAGACTTTGACATTTGATGATATATGCACACTATTTAAGGAAAATATTTAGTTATTTACACTGTGTTCTGCAGTTATCTAATGGTAGGGTATTTGATGCCATACTGTACTCCATGCTGTCAGGCCATCTCCTCCTCCTGCGCTCCCGTAAGTGATGGTGACACAGCGCTGATTAAATATTTAGTATGAATTTTGATTTAAGATGCCAGCTGGATTTTACAAGAAGGTGTTTATGAAACAATTCTCACTCAGTACAAGCACAAACAACACTGCTGGATTTAATCTTCATAACGTGAATGTAACCTATGATATGGAGTGAAATTAAATGTGTGTGAATCATCAATACTTATAATCATTATTCTCACATTTACTTTCTACAATCTGACTTCAGTTCACCACCTCGCCATCTGTGTCGCCAATTCCTCGTCTCCAGAATGTGCGTACGCATGGCTCAGAGTTTACTTAAAGTTGCGCACATTCTCCTGTCATGTTTGTTTTTCATAGATCACGACCTTTGCGTAGGAAGTGGCGTACACGTTTCACACACACGCACGTTTCCAGCCCCATTTTGTGAGTACACCACGCCAATAAATAAGGCCCCTGTTCTTATCATCCGATCGTAGTTGCTCTCTATTAGTGCTGCTGGATCTTAGCGCTGCGATCGACACTATCGACCACAACATTCTTTTGAATAGATAAGAAAATTATGTTGGCATTAGTAAAATTGCATTGACATGGTTCAAATCATACTTATCTGACCGTCACCAATTCGTAACAGTGAATGATGATGTATCATATTGATTACAAGTGCAGAATGGAGTACCACAGGGCTCAGTACTAGAACTGTAGCTTGTCACGCTTCACAGGTTACCCTTGGGAGATATCATCAGGAAACATGGTGTTAGCTTTCACTGTTACGCTGAAAATACTCAGCTCTATATTTCTTCACTGCCTGACGAAGCATTCCAATTTGCAAAAAAAAACAACAACAAAAAAAAACTGGATGACTAATAATTTCCTACTGCTAATTTCTGAAAAAAAAACAGGTGTTACCTAAAATCTCTCCATGTAATAGCCTAGAACACTGTCTAACACTTGATAGTTGCTCTGTCAATTCTTCATCATCAGTTAGAAACAGGGCATAAAAACAAAAAATCAATAGGTTCACTCCGAGCAGAATCGGATACGCATTGATACGCGGTTTCCGTTCAAATTAAAGCCTAAATAAATGTACAATACGTATCCATGGGTTACTGATGACAGAGAATAGCGTTCGCACCCATCGGATGCTCTCCGAAATGGTGCTACGCTGACAGAGAGGAGACAAATTGTTGAATAACTGTCATTATTTTTATTTTCTTTGCGTACAAAAAGTATTCTCGTCGCTTCATTAAATTCAGATTGAACCACTGATGGCAGATGGACTATTTTGACAATGTTTTTTATACTTTTCTGTGCCTTGACAGTGTAATTTACTTGGCAGTCAACGGGACAGTCACAAGCCTCCCTGTTTTCATCCAAAATATCTTAAATTGTGTTCCGAAGATGAACGAAGCTTTTATGGGTTTGGAACGACATGGGGGTAAGTGATTAATGACAAAATTTTCATTTTGGGGTGGGGTATCCCTTTAAAAGTAAAATATAATATATTCACTAATGTTATGACTAATATGTTAAATAATGTAAAAATATATATAAATAAATAACAGCACCACCTCTCTACGTATTGTATGTTTCGGAGCAGCAAACCGTTTCTCATCATGCTGTGTGGAATACAGACTGAACTGTTTTTTTTTCTCCATTCTGTCACAGAGGGAGCTTTGGTTCCTTGCCGCTGTCGCCTCTGGCTTGCTCAGTTGGGGACACTTAATTTCTAGCGATTATCGTCGATTTGATTGCACAGATAATATTTAAACTAAACTGAGCTAGACAATGACATCTCTGAATTCAATAATGAAATGCCTTTAGCTGAAAATTGAGTGTTTAATCTTATTGTACATTACTGACACTCTATCCTCCAATTTGATACTGTTAAGTGCTTTGACACAATCTGTATTGTTAAAAGTGCTATATAAATAAAGGTGACTTGACTGAACGGCGGCTCAAAATTGTATGAGCATATGATACGCAAACTACAGCTCTCGGCTGGATAAAAGAAGCCAGTGTCACACTAGTAGCCTAAAGTTTTAATGGATGACGATTGTAATCAAGGTAAAGATGATTACAGTGACATACAGCCTCGTGCATTAGGCACGCATTGTATCCGTCATTTGATGCGCAAATGAACCGTGTATGTGCGCTTTTGGTGCACTGATCACTATAACATCATATTTCTACTTGAACACAGCTCAGTATGTTCACGTAGCTAAATACTGTGAGTGTTTTATAATGGATGCTCGTGTGTTTTGGAGAAGTTTGTGAGGATCAGTGATGTTCATGTACATATGGGCATCAGATGCTCCAAACAGCTTGTTCTGACAGAGGAACTATTCACTGATGGCGTCGAGTCGCCTTCAGATCGCGGAGTTCAGAATATACATACTTTTAAGTTGTATAGAATATCTGCAGTGACGTTTATGCGAAGTATGTTTGCAAAAAAGAACATGGAATGTTTAAATCTATCTTGAATTTACTTTGTTTAAAAAATAACATGAAAATACAAAAGTTTTAGTGAATAGAAAAGTTTGGGCTTACAGTATTGATTTGGAGAGGAGGGGGTCTTGGAGTAAAAAAAGGTTGAGAACCACTGCTTTAGGCAAATGCAGGCACAGTTCTGTGGGGTACTATGAATTTAACATTATTTTATTATTATAATTTTTTTAAATTAAAAATTAAATTAATGCAATATAAAGATACATCCCAACAAGCTATTTATTTTATATGTATTTTATTATTTATTTATTTTTCACTTGGTAGATCTCGGTGAGTTTCTTCATTTGAATAGTAGATCCCCACACAAAAAAATGTGGGCACCCCTGACTTAGGCTATATCAGCCATATACAGGTGAAATAATATACATAAAATTAGAATATCATGAAAAAGTTAATTTTTTCTTGTAACTTATTTCAAAAAGTGAAACTTTCATAGATTTTAGATTCATTACATGTAAATTAAAACATTTCAAAAGGTTTTTTTTTTTTTTTTTTGTTACTTTTGATGATTAGAGCTTACAGCGCATGAAAGTCAAAAATCTAGTATCTCAAAATATTAGAATATTTTAATTTGAGTTTCAATAAATGATCATCCCTACAGTATAAATTCCAGGTATCACTTGTTCTTTGAAAACACAATAATGGGGAAGATTGCTGACTTGGCAATGGTCCAGAAGACAATCACTGACACCCTCCACAAAGAGGGTAAGTGACAGAAGGTCATTACTGAAAGGGGTGGCTGTTCACAGAGTGCTGTATCAAAGCATATTAAATGCAAAGTTGACCGGAAGGAAGAAATTGGGTAGGAAAAGGTGCACAAGCAACAGGGATGACCGCAAGCTTGAGATTACTGTCAAGCAAAGCCGATTCAAACACTAGGGAGAGCTTCACAAGGAGTGGACTGAAGCTGGAGTCAGTACATAAAGAGTCGCCACACTCCAACGTCTTCAGAAAAAGGGCTACCAAGCCACCTCTGAAACAGAAACAGAAACAGAACTGGACTGTTGCTCAGTGGTCCAAAGTCCTCTTTTCAGATAAAAGTCAATTTTGCATTTCATTTGGAAATCAAGGTCTGGAGTCTTGAGGAAGACCGGAAAGGCACAGAATCCAAGCTGCTTGAAGTCCAGTGTGAAGTTTCCGAAGTCAGTGATGATTTGGGATGCCGTGATGTCTGCTGGTGTTGGTCCATTGTGTTTTATCCAGTCCAAAGTCAATGCAGCCGTCTACCAGTAGATTTTGGAGCACTTTATGCTTCCATCTGCTGACAAGCTTTATGGAGATGCTGATTTCCTTTTCCAGCAGGATTTTAGCACCTGTCCACAGTGTCAAAACCACTTCCAAGTGGTTTGCTAACCATGATATGTTACTGTGCTTGATTGGCCAGCCAACATGCCTGACCTGAACCCCATATGGAATCTATAGGATATTTTCAAGAGAAAGATGAGAAACAGTCGATCCAACAATCCCGACGAGCTGAAGGCTCAATAGTGCCTCAGCAGTGCCACAGGCTGATCGCTTCCGTGCCACATCTCACTGATGCTGTCATTTGTGCTAAAGGAGCCCTGACCAAGTATTGAGTGCATAAATGAACATACTTTTAAACATAACTTTACATAACTTGGACTTTTCTGTTTTGCAAATCTTTTTTTTGATTGATCTTAGGAAATATTCAAATATTTTGAGATACTGGATTTTTGACTTTCATGAGCTGTAAGCTCTAATCATTAAAAATAAAACAAAACTTTTGAAATTTGTACTTTACATCTAATGAATATAGAATATATAAAAGTAGCACTTTTTGAAACAAGTTAACAAAAAAAAAAAATTTCATGATATTCTAATTTTTTGAGATACACCTGTATAAGGCTATACATATCTATGATATTAGCAGGCGGTGGTCACACTGAATGTCACAGATTGTACTATAGACTATTTAAATTGAGTAGTGTGCATTTTTATATTTTCTTTAACTGGTTTTTGTTATCAGATTACATCTAATATTACTGTTGTGGAGATTCAATGTTACATTTTTGGTCAGCAGTATATCGGCACAATCTAACATTTTTGGGTAGTTGGCAGGATGAAATAACATAGGAACTAAGGATATCGGCCCAAACAAAAATTGTGGTTCAACGAAAAACCAAAGGATGAAAGCAGATTTGAATTCAGAAGTTGATCACCTGACACACTGAACATTATAATCACACTGGTGTGATCATTCACATGAACGTAAGAAGAAACATCTAAGATCAGTGGTGAGGCTGCTGGAATGTTTAGCCATATCAGCAGCTGGAACCAGCTCCCAGATGTCACCAAATGAGCTCCACGAGTAGCAACACTTGCCTGTGCAATGTCTCATGAATCAAATAATGCAGAACGGTGTTCATTATTTGTGTATAATTTGTGTCCTTTTATTTATAGAATTTTCTTTTACATTGTGGCATTTCACAGCAAGACAGAAGTTTAACCAATAGTTTGATTCAGAAGTATCAATATATGGAATGTAGCGATTGTGTTTTCTGTGTTACAGAGTTAGTATCTCTGTGCAGTTAAGTTAACTGCACAGAGATACAGTGGATATCAAATTAAAGAGCAACCTACAATTTTCTAAATTTAAAGATCACTGCTTAATCCACTGATTATCCTAACAAGAGTAGAATGGCAGTTTTTTTAAATAATTGTACAGTATAAAAATGAACTTTGACTCTCAATACTTACAGATACCTCCAAGTTATTGGCGTTAATCTGGCACCTGGTGCTAATTTCCTTAATTATATGACAAACCCTTTTTAACTGGCAGCATTCCTTTAATTTTCACTGAGACTGCAAGATGGCAGGCCACTCTAAGGTGACTGAAACCCTGCATCAGCAGGTTGTCCACATAAAGGCCAAAGGGATGACACTTTCAGCCACTGCAAGAACCTGTTCTAAATTGTGATTTCTTGAATATTGCAGCTTTACAATAACACTAATCCATTCAATTTCACCAAAAAAGCTGGTCACTCGCGTAAAGCCCTGTTCGCACGGGATTAGTATTATCTGAGGACCTTGTGTGATTTACAAATTACCCCACCACATCTGAATTTCGTGTGGCACATTTGCACAGGATAAGTGAAGCCTCTGGTTTTACTAAAATTTACTGACTCACCCGGATATGGCGTTAAAATAATACTGTCAGGATTTACTAAAGACATGCAGTGAAGAATTAGCGCTGAAAAGGCATGGACACAGTTATTTTTGTCCTGTAAATTTAGGACAAAAATAACTGTTTTTGTCCACAGTTATTTTTGGCCTGTCCTTATTGAATATGCATTTGTAGGAGTTTCCCTTTCAGATGCAAAATGTATGGGAGGAGTATTAAAATGAATCATGCAACGCGATTTACCAATGTTTGCGCTCATCAAATTACTGGTATTTGTGCCATTATTTAACGCCCCAAAAAAGCAGGTTTTAAACTATTTTGCGCTTAAAACGGCTGCATTTGTTGTTGTTAGAAGGAGGCACCGCAAAGAATAGAGAGCGTGTGGTAGAAGGGAGAGGATTTTTTCCACATGTATTAATTTATTTGGAGTGCCAGAAGAACACATTATCTGAATCCGAACATATCCTTACACTAATTTGCGCTGCCCTTGCTGGATTGCGTTGGTCATTATGGAAATGAGATGTTGCGTCTGTGTTCTTTAATTTGTGCATTGTCAATAAATCACCCGCAGAAATTTCCATGGCCATCGGCGCAGTTTTGGAATTGCGCTCTCGTGCTAATTTGCCCTTTTTAGTAAAACTGGCCCTATATATCATAAAAAGAAGATTGTTCCATACTGCATGCTGCTATACATGTCATCCACCTCCATCTAATCATTCTTTTTGTTTTTGCTCTTCTGGGCCTGTATTCACAAAACATCTTAAAGGGGTCATCGGATGCCCATTTTCCACAAGTTGATATGATTCTTTAGGGTCTTAATGAAAAGTCTGTAACATAGTTTGGTTAAAATTTCTCAATGGTAGTGTAAAACAACACCGTTTTTACCCTGTCAAACTGAACAGTGCTGTGCTGAAACGCTACTGTCAATCAAACAATCGTGGGGGGGCCTTAGTCGGGGTGACGTCACACTGACAGGCATCTGAGATCGGTTCGATTTGAGAAAACGGTAATGATTTTAACAGATTCAAAAAAAAAAAAAAACACTGGATGGATTTTTATCATTATAGGGTGGTTGTGTACACACACTGCCAACACACATTTCTGTTCAAACAGCTTGTAAAAGTACATGTCACATCCGATGACCTCTTTAAGGATAAAAGTAGCTCATAACTTGCAGATTTAGGAGGAAATCTTTAAAAAACCAGTTGCACAAATCCACGGCCAACAGTATCAATTTGGTCTGGCCGAGGATCACAAGTGACCCAGATATCAAATGCACACGGTTGATTTAGGGTTCGAAAAAGTCTGTGCTATGACTCTGTATGACAATACATGTGTAAGGAAGTAAATAAAATAAGTACTTCCAAGTGTTTTCCCCATCCATGGTCATCCAGGGTTCATGTCCAGAAGAATCTGAATAAGACTACTGACTGTTAAGACAGTAGTCAGGACGCATGTAACAACCTAATGTACTTGTAACTTCTGACAAAGTTAACATTCCGCTAAAAAGTCCTTATCTCTATATCAACATTTGTATGAACGAAAAAGACATTGTCTTCAGCAATGTTGGAGCACTACAAGATGATGTCTCTGCACGGCAAGCCATGTTTCAAACAATAGTAAAAACAACCACAGCAACAAGCAAAATCTTTACTCTCCAAACCTGCAGCTCTTGTCTGAAACAACAACAACCAGAACATCTTTCTTTTTCTAGCGTGACGATTGAGTCTGTCCCAAAATATGACTCCAGTGCACCCTCATGGACCCCTCAGGACTGCACTACATGACATCATCAAAGTGAGGACTCTGAGGAAGTCCACAAGCCCTGAGTGTGCTATTTGGGACAGGGCCGTGGTGTCCTTGCAGGACACTTCATTGAGAAATGCGCCATGCAGGCCTGTGGACAGACCACAATCTTTGGAGGCTCTGTGGCTTACAATTGTGGATTCCACACCACTAAGGTGTTTAACTGAAAATGATATTTAATGTAGCATCACATATCTGTTAAAATACTGTTATGCATTTTCAGTACATCCTATGCCTTTCTACCGTTGTTTTAGCAGCCTGCCACTGCCACTCAGTCTCCAGCTGCACCCCACAGTCTGAGTCTTCAGACACGGCTCCAGGGCATAATGCAATTAATGTGATGTACTTGCAATTAATGCAATTAGCTGTATTTCTCTTTTTAGTTCACCAAGTCTCGCTTTGGTGGATCCCAGCTGGCTTCACTGAAGCCCAATTTAGTAGATAGGAGGCCCCCAAGCCCCTCCCCTCCATCTTCTGTGAGGACCCCATCTATGGCCTCTGTGAGGACCACCACACCTGCTCCATTCTCCACCTAAGTATTGGACCGGCTGTGGTGTATATTAGTTCAACCATTGTTTATACAATAAACAAATTGTCTTCCAAACAGGAGGAGCCTGGATGAGTCCGGCCAGCCCCTGCTAGGGTCTTGGCTTCATTCTGGTTGCCAGGTGAATGGAGCAAGACCATCCCTGTGCAGGACCAGAGGTGGACTGCCAAGAGCGTATTTCACTCTGGCAAGCTGTGCCCAGATTTTAAGCTTTGGTATGAGCCCCCTGTCCCAGCCCTCAGTTACCACCAGATACCAACAACTGGTTCTTCACACATCGGTTGATGGTGCGGATTTGCTCCTTTGGAAGTTGAGAGTGTCCACTCCAGCTTGTGACAAGAACCTAATGGGCTATGGCATCCACAAGAGGAGGGTCCTGGACATTGACAGATAATCTGATGGTGACAGAGACACTCAGTTGCATTGTGTGATCTGGCTGCTGTATGTGTATGACTGAGACAATTTTTTTCAGGTTCTGTGCCATTCATCAGAGTCCCAAGAAGAAGAGGACTGGTACGGTGTTCAGATGGGATCTAATCCTGGAGGACTACAGGATAATTGAAACGATTGCACCTATTTCTTGTGGTGTGCTCCAGGGTTCCCTTCTTGGTCCGCAAAGAAGACAGGAGAGGTAAAATAGGCATGGGAAAATGAGACAACTGAGAACCATAATCTAATAAAGCAATCAGCATTCTCATGGAAATGTCAACTGCCACACTCCTAACACAGAATGACAAGGGTAACTAAAAACATGTACAATACAATACATTACAATAAATACAAGAGAAGATAAGACAGACACCACAGCGTCGTGACTCAGACGACACTCAGCGCTAACCCCACTGCTCCCATCCCCATCAATTCCATATCTACACGATTTGATGATATCAAAGCTCAAATGTCCTTTAGCTCCCGTAACAATGACCAAAAGCTGCTGGTCGGTAACCTCTCTGTTCAATTGGTTAATACTGGTGGTTTTTTAGGCCTTCCAGTGCTATCAGAAATCTTGGTATAATTTTCAATAATTCTCTCATATTTTATTTCTCACATTAACTAACTTATCAAATCAGCCTGCTTAAACCTTTGTAACATTGCTTGCCTTCATCCTATTCTAAATATCAAAGGTGCAGAAATTCTGGTACACACTTTATCCCCTCCCCGACTAGACTACTGAAACTCTCTTTACTATGGCTTGCCCATCAAGAGGATGAATAATCTTGGATAAATTCTGAACTCAGCTGCTCAAGTTCTTATGGGTTTGGATCGTCATAAGAGTAAATAATGACAAAAGTTTAATTTTTTTTAACACATTTAGCCCTGTGATGGACTGGCCATTTGTCCATGGTGTTTACACCCCTCACATTTCAGCAACTATTTTATTATAAGTTCTCAAGAGACAGTACTATAAAAATGAAACTTGGATATATTTTAGAGTAGTCAATGTGCAACATGTATAGCAGAGTAGATTTACTGTCCTCTGAAAATAACTCAACACACAGCCATTAATGTCAAAACAGCTGGCAACAAAAGTGAGTACACCCTAAGTGAACATTTCAAAACTGTGTCCAAAGTGTCAATATTTTGTATGAGCACCACTGTTATCTAGCATTGCCTTAATCCTCCTGGGCATGGAATTCACCAGAGCTGCACAGGTTGTTGCTGGGATCCTCTTCCACTCCTCCATAATGACATCACGGAGCTGCTGGATGTTAGACACATGACTTTTTTCTCCACCTTCCGCTTTAGGATGCCCCACATGTGGTTAATAGGGTTCAGGTCTGGAGACATACTTGGCCACTCCATCACCTTCAACTTCAGCTTCATGAGCAAGGCAGTTGACATCTTGGCCGTGTGTTTGGGGTCATTATCATGTTGGAAAACCCAGTTTCTGAAGGAAGGGCATCATGTTCTGCTTCAGAATGTCACAGTACATGTTGGCATCCATGTTTCCCTCAATGAACCGGGGCTCCCCAGTACCAGCTGCACTCATGCAGGCCCAGACCATGACGCTACCACCACCATGCTTGACTGTAGGCAAGACACAATTTTCTTGGTACTCCTCACCAGAGTGTCGCCACACATGCTGGACACCATCTGAGCTAAACAAGTTTATCTTAGTCTCATCAGACCACAGGACATGGTTCCAGTAATTCATGCTCTTGGACAGGTTGTCTTCAGCAAACTGTTTGCAGGCTTTCTTGTGAGCCAGCTTCAGAAGAAGCTACCTTCTGGGACGATGGCCATGCAAACCGACTTGTTGCAGTGTGTGGCATATGGTCTGAGCACTGACAAGCTGACCTTTCACTTCTGCAACCTCTAAAGCAATGCTGGCAGCACTCATGCATATGTTTTTTGGAGCCAGCTTCTGCACCTGACGCACACCACGAGGACTCAACTACTTTGATCGACCCTTGCGAGGCCTGTTCCGAGTGGAACCCGTCATGGAAATCCTCTGTATGACACTAGCCACTGTACTGTAACTCAGTTTCAGGGTGTTACCGAACTTCTTATAGCCTAGGCCATCTTTGTGGAGAGCAACAATTCTAATTCTCAAATCCTCAGATAGTTCTTTGCCATGAGGTGCCATGTTGAACATCCAGTGGTCAGTATGAGAGAATTGTACTCAAAGCACCAAATTTTAACTGCTCTAATACAAGATACACACATTTGTATAGTCCTGTCAAGCAGACAAAAGCATGTACATGATGAATAGGACATGTGGCTTTGCATGGTTAAACGACATATAGCTGTTATCACTTAGGGTGTACTCACTTTTGTTGCCAGCTATTTTGACAATAATGGCTGTGTGTTGAGTTATTTTCAGAGGACAGTAAATCTACACTGCTATACATGTTGCACATTGACTACTCTAAAATATATACAAGTTTCATTTTTATAGTATTGTCCCTTGATAAGATATAAAATAGTTTCTGAAATGTGAGGGGTGTACTCACTTTTGTGAGATACTGTACATACAGGCTACTGGAAGCACAACAAAGAAAAAACTATGCTGATAAAAAAATTAAAATAAAAAATTCAGACCTGCGCATAACTAGAATAATATTTCCATGCTTTTCCTGATCATAAATTTAAAGTTGCCTGGTATTTCCAGAGTTCCACAATCAGTAAACTTATCCAGATATTACAACATTCAATTGAAATTGACTAAACAATAAGCTAAAATACACCTAAAATCAGTGGGAAGTCATTTTGTTCAGTTTATGTCAATTTATTTGTAATCTTCCAGTCACATTGTTGCTTTTCCCAGCAAGGTAAAAGTTTGACTCTTCCCACACTGAGGACAGGTGAAAGGCTTCTCTCCAGTGTGAACTCTCATGTGGGCATTAAGGAGTTTTATCTGTGTAAAACACCTTCCACACTGTTGACATTCAAACTGATTCTCTCCAGTGTGAATTCTCAAGTGAGTCTGAAGGTTTCCTTTTAATCGGAAACCCTTTCCACACCGAGGGCAGCTGAACGGCTTCTTAAATCTTGATCTAACCAACACTTAAATCTTAAATCAGATCTAACCGACACTCGCGCCACAGAAACTAAAGCAACAGGTAAGACAAACCCACCCATTCACTATATTACAATAGTTTTAAATTTTGTGTTAATCGTTATTTATTATTCGCTTCGTCAGTTTCATCTAGCATATCCACGTGATGCTAATTAAGTTTACTAATGCAGCTGAAGCCCCGGTAAATTAAGCAAAGAGGCTCGAGGAGCATTTATGATGGCTGTTTTGCTAACGTTATTTACCATTTGAGACTGATATTTGCTCCTCGCTTTTTTTAATTTGAAACTCATACTTGCATATGTTTTTGAAATCAATCTTTTCAGAGCAAAGGCAGCGTGGAGTGCTGGGATGTCAAAGTCAATAAGATGACTGCAATACTACAGGCCTAAAGTGAAGCAGAATTCACATTTTAATTGATGGGCTTTAGTGTTATGCGAGATGTAAACCATCACTTTCTGAAAGTGTATTTTAAATATATTTCTTCATTTTTGGATGAATTGCTATTCTTGCAAATGTAGCAGCACAAATGGGTCTTCTGAAGCAGTACAATGTTTTAGAATGAAATTTAAATCATTGATCAACTCATGCATACACAGCTCAGACAAATACTGGTTCTTTCACACCACATGAAGGACATCATGATATCCAAGGATCAATGATGTTTGACGTAATGTAGTGTAGTGTCGTCTATATGGGCAGGTGGGGCAGAGCCCCAACAAAATATTCATCCACAACATAGACCTCTATATAAACTGAAACAATAAATTGTAAATGTGTTCAGCATTCTGCAACAAATATTTTTCAGATTTTCGATATTATTTTAAGTCGTAAAAGTAAGCAGTATACAGGTGCTGGTCATATAATTAGAATATCATCAAAAAGTTGATTTATTTCACTAATTCCATTCAAAAAGTGAAACTTGTATATTCATTCATTACACACAGACTGATATATTTCAAATGTTTATTTCTTTTAATTTTGATGATTATAACTGACAACTAAGGAAAATCCCAAATTCAGTATCTCAGAAAATTAGAATATTACTTAAGACCAATACAAAGAAAGGATTTTTAGAAATCTTGGCCAACTGAAAAGTATGAACATGAAAAGTATGAGCATGTACAGCACTCAATACTTAGTTGGGGCTCTTTTTGCCTGAATTACTGCAGCAATGCGGCGTGGCATGGAGTTGATCAGTCTGTGGCACTGCTCAGGTGTTATGAGAGCCCAGGTTGCTCTGAAAGTGGCCTTCAGCATTGTTGGGTCTGGCATATCGCATCTTCCTCTTCACAATACCCCATAGATTTTCTATGGGGTTAAGGTCAGGCGAGTTTGCTGGCCAATTAAGAACAGGGATACCATGGTCCTTAAACCAGATACTGGTTGCTTTGGCACTGTGTGCAGGTGCCAAGTCCTGTTGGAAAATGAAATCTGCATCTCCATAAAGTTGGTCAGCAGCAGGAAGCATGAAGTGCTCTAAAACTTCCTGGTATACGGTGTCGTGGAGCAGAGAGGGAGAAGATCTCTTCAGCGCAGTCAAAAAAGCTCAAACAGCAGGGTTCCAGGTGCCAGAAGCAAGACTTTATTACACAATGTAACAAAGCCGAGAGACAGCCGCCACATCCACTGCCTCTGAGTCTTTGTTTCTCCAAGCTCCATGTTTTATACACTCTCTTCTTATACAATGTATCAAAGTTGGTTCTTTCTATTTTTTTATTTGTTATGCCTGTCCGGTCTTCCACAATTGTCTACTTGTCCTCTCAGCTTATCTTATAATGGTGGCATTTAGCCAAGGCCACCACCTGGAGGCAATCACATAAGTAATACATCATACTCTATGTCATCTTCTGGAAATCTCCCAACATTTGCAATGGAAGTTTACCACTATTACCTTACCATCTGCTTTTAGAATACTAAGCATTGAAATGATTTCACATAATAACCATTATATTGATTTTCTTCATTATCATTCATTCTTTCAATAGACTAATATTTTCTAGTAGGAATTTCACAATATATTCCCCCCTTTGAGACTTAACTAAGTCTCACCACTAAACCCTTTTCCCAGAGTGCAACACCATGAGTCCACCCACTCTTCAATTCATCTATGAACCAATAAAGGTCCGTCATTCAGTCTTTAACAATTGGTTTCTTCATGACGGTGCACTCCAGAGGAAGTCAGACCCAAACATCTCCCCTCCCACTTGACCAGAGAGAAGTAAAAGAATCTGCTTCCCTACCTAAACATTCTTTTGGGGGTCAATGATCAATTAGTTAAATCGGCAATATGTATGTAAGCATGTGCAGAAAATGTTCTTGAGCCTTGCCCATGGTTATCATGGTTATGTAGAATATACAGGTGATTAGTCAAAATAATCAAAATTAAAATGAATCAACTTAATGCAAGATAGGTACACCGGTTCATCCCACGTGGCCAGAGGAACTTCAGACATTTCCGGTAGCCTGAAGCGCTATCTGGTGCTGCTGTCCTTCGTTGCCAGAGGAGCTCTCAGGCAAGTCTTTTGCCATCCAGCACTGTCTGGTGTTGGAGTAGATGGTGGGTTTTTAAACCTCCAGTTGAATCTACTCATGCTGCTAAGCACTGAGGTGCTCGTCGATCCTCTTTTTCCTTCAAACTTGCTAGTGATGTTTCCCAGTGTTAAAACAATTAATTATCATACCAATAATAAAATCTTTGATTAGTTTAATCATGTCATAATTATATGAATAATAAAGTAATCGAAACAAAACAAACTATTCTCTGGAGGCCGGGCTGAATGAATAATCACTGTTATTGCACCCCTGACAAGTCAGACCCTCAGTCACCCCTCAGAAAATAGTCCTTCTTTATCATTCCCTTTATCTGATAGCACTGTCTCATAACATGGACAGGGACCTGCTTAAAACCTTCATCTTTTTCTTTTTTGATTGAAAAAATCACATTTTACATTTAATTTAATATAGCAATTTCAACATAAATGATTTATGGAGTAAATAACTTCAGGAAGGGGCATATGCCAAAGGAAAATACATAGTACCCTATAGCTTCCTGCCTACTCTACCAAAATTCTCTAATACTACTCTAAAAGATAAAAATAAAAAATGATAAAAAAGAAAAAGGCACCCCTTCCCTACCACTCCGTTGTTTCTCAGGAAGGTCTCACACAAAATTATCCAAGTCAAAGTCATCCAGTTCATCCAGTCCAGGTCCCACACAGTGTTCGTTGGTGTACCCAATGTCAATTCCAGTTGGTTTAACCGATATGTTAAGCATCTGTTTGGCTGCAGCTTTGGTCAACATAGACCTAATGAGAGGCACAATACAACAAAACAGTAAAAGAAACACAACAATAGCAATAGCTATTATGATGCCCACTTGAGTTAACCATTGTCCCCAAGCCCCAAAAAGTGAATTAAACCAATTCCCAATATGCTTATCTGCTCCAGCGTTCTTGGTCACTTCCTCTCTCAGGTTTTTCAGTTTCTCCATTGCTTTGGTGAATGACCCATCTGGGGCTGTATTACTTGGAATATAAATACAACAGTCAGTTCCAAGCATTACACATACGCCTTTTTTCGACCAACAACCAATGTTTTTTCTGTGCATCATCAGTATAGTTAATAAATCTCTGCTTATTACAATAAATATAGTTTATCCACTCTATATTCTTGATAAAAGGTATCTATATTATGAATATTGACTCAAATCCATATTTTATCTCATTCTTGGCCTTAAATTGCTCTAGAATTCCCTTGATTGGCCATTCGAATGTATGTATACACTTGGGTCTGCCTTATTTGCTCTTTTCACTCTTTGTCTATTTGCAGGGACTGTACAGATTCGTTTAGGTCCCCTCCTATATTGTCACCCCTTGTAGTAATCTTACTCAGTCTTCTATTGCTTCTGATTGATTTTATCTTGTCTACATAATCCATTACTAGTGTTTGAATGGCCCTTCTGGGACTGGTATATGGCCTATAGGTGAAGATGTTCCTTTCCTAACATTATTTTGGGCACAAACGTCGCATTCAGATAGAAACTCGTCCATCATTGCCTGTAAATAAGATGACCAGTAATCCTGTCGCTTAATTTTTCTAATCACTTCCCCCCTCGCGCAATGGTCAAAACCATGCGCGTCAGAGATTAGGATTGCAAGCAATATAATAGTAGCAATCATATGCCTCTCAAGAAACTGTCAAAGCCCATTTGCATTACATGTTGCTCCCCTTTGTTACCCTACATTAATTTCATATGGTGTAGCTTGTTGTTGCATTCATGCAGCATCAATTGTGGTTGAGCTTGAACCGGAACATAGGGAGCCATTATTGCTGTTTCACAGCAATATAAATGAGGCATTTCTAGAATGATTCTCGTGTATGTAAGTTTTTTACCTTGGTAGGTGAATGCAAACAATGGTCTGCTCTCTTCTACTAAGGGAATGCTGAAAAAGGGCAGAGCAAAGATCAATCACAGTGAAATAATCAGCAACAGGTGGAACATTAGTTAGCAATGTATGCTGGTTTAGAACTTCAGTAGGTCAATCCTCCACAACCTCATTCACCACTCTCAAATCATGCACCAAACGCCATTTTGTTTTATCTGCTTTAGCCACTGGCAATATTGGGGTGTTACTGTAGCTAGTAGCACTCCTTCTTTCATTAATCCCTCAATTGTCTTTTTTATTCCCTCTTCTGCTTCAGGTTTCAAAGGGTATTGTAACTTTCTAGGTGGTTTAGCTCCTGGTCTGAGATTTATTCTAATTGGATTGGCTGATTTTACTAACCCTGCATCTATATCATGTTGAGACCATAGTTCTAATGGTACTTGTTTCTCCATTTCTTTCCTTAATTCAGATTGCTGTGTTTGATGTTCCCTAACCTTTGATTCAGTTTTTGTGTTTACTACCATTCTGGGGATTCCCATCATTGGGGTGGCACACAAAATCTTAAGATACACTTTATCTGTTGATTGGAAAATTAGAGGATTTTCTGTGGCTTCCCACTTGCTTTTTTCTGCCTTTTGCATCATGGGTCCTAAGTCCTTAGAAACACAGTCTTTATTTACATATAAGGTAACATGGGGAACTGAATTTGGTACCTCAAACCATTCATCAATGAATTTTTCCCTATCTATCTGCAGAGCTGCACCTTTTGGTCCTATAGTTTGGGCTTGCATTTGTGGCTGTCCATAGTTAACTCCTACCCCATTGGTTTGTTCTGTTGCCAAGGATTTATGGGGCAGTCTCTTCCAGGCCAATTACATCCCCATCACACTCCTGGTGGCCCACCAGCTCTCTGTTGATTGTTGTTAAATCTTCCTCTGCCACGTCCTCCTTGTTGTTGCTGTCTATTCCAGTTCCTGTTGTTTGATTGCTCTGGTTTAAGATATATTACAACTGGTGCTGGTTCTTGTGGTGTATTGACTGTTCCAGCAGCTGTCACTTGTGCTGCTGCAGTCTGATGTACAGGTACAGGCACATTCATTGGTGCTGGTGGATTGACAGGCACTGAAGCATTGACAGATGCCATCACTGCTGAGAGGTCTTCCTTCTGTACTGCTTGGACCTTCTTCTTCTTGTTGAGTAGTTCTTCAAGCTGCATCTGAGTCAGTTTTCTTTGCAGCTCCTTTTCTTGGGTCTTCATCTTTAGCTCTTGTCTTCTGTATTGTTCCACAGCATGGATCACATGGTCTCTGAATTCTTTGTGTGACTTTGAATTCAGACCTACCACATCCTCCAGCTTTCATTGCTGTAGGCATGGCTTCCACAATGGAGGTCCTGAAGAGTGCTGTCAGTACTCTGTCTTGTTCTGGATCTCTTTCCAGTTCTTCTTTCCATCGTTTCAGTTGTTTCTGAATGTAGGTGGTGGGGTTCTCAGTTTCTCCCATTGGTTCCCCCTTCAGGAAATTTGGATCAGTTTGCATTGGATATTCGGTCCTCTTGGTGTTTGGCAGGATTTCAACAGGTCATCTGGATATTCTATATCTTGCATGATCAATGTACCAGCTACTTATACTGCTTTTGCTGGGCATAATCATGTGAGCTTGGATGTAGTTGCTCTGTTTGACTGTTGTTCAACAGTTCACTTATTTCTTGTTGCAATGATGTCACAACTTGGTTATATTCTTCTCTTGTCAAGTCGACAGCTTTCTTAAGACTCTCTCTTGTTCTGTTGTATCTTTCCTCCATGTCAACCAGTGCTACCTCGATGGAGTCCGTAGGTGTCGTTCTTCCTTCAGAAGCTTCTTCAAGTTCTCTGTCTTGATAGTTTTCCTCTTCTTCATCTACTGGTGTTAAATGATTATGGCAGTCTTCCAATTCTTCAAGCATTTCTGAAAGACAATGATATGAGAGTGGCTCACCTTTTTTCTCTTCCTCTTTGCAGTCTCTGGCCCCCCTTCTTTCAATCCTTGACTCCTCCTGGTAGGTTGTCCTCTCTCTTTCTCTTTGTCGTGGCTGTGACAGTGGCGTAAATGTTCTCAGCCTCTGCTCCTGTGAGTTCAGCCCCTCCCTCATGGCTGAGTGAGTGTGTTGTTCTTCCCTGATGTCTGTCTGCTCTTTTCCTCACCTCATCTCTGCAGCTCTGTTCATTTCTATCAGTTTCTGTGTTTGAATCATGTACATATCCCTCCAATTCTATTGGCCCTTTTAGATCTATTTTTCCCTGTACCACAGGCATTTGGTTTACAACTTGATCGCAGGAAGGAGCATATGGAGGTGGCCTTTCTTTAATTTCATCTTTTTTATTTTCCCTTTTTAATTTCAATAATTTGATTCCTTGTTGTTTAAACAAGGCCAATACCCCTAATTCTTGTTCCCTTTTTTCATTTCGCTTTTTGGATTTTGTCATTGGTCTTGTAATTTATTTATTTTTTATTTTTTTAACAAGACCTCTATTTCTCTACACATTATCACATCAAATGTTCCCTCTGCTGGCCATTTGGTAACCAATTTCTTTGTTCTTTCTGCCCACTTTTTCGAGAAATCCCTTATTGCTTCTTTACAGGCTGGATTTTTGGAAATCAATAATTCTACTGGAGTTGACTTTTTTTTTTTTTTTTTTTTTTTTTTTTTTTTTTTTTTTTTTAAAACTCAGACTTCTTTATCTAATATAGTGGATTATTGTTGCTTTAATTTCCCTTTGGTGATTTACCTCTCTAACCTCAGCACCTTAAATTTATTAACTACTCTTCACCAGGCTCATCAGACGAGGACCACTAAAAGAATCCGACCCCTGATTTCTACCTGGACTTTTTGCTGGGCAGAGGACTTATCACCTTATTTATGAAAGCTGGATAGTTTGTCTCAAATATTTCAAAATAATCACCATATGTTTTCTAGTTAATAATTTGAAGGGTAACACAAGGCCTCCTGGTTCTTTCCATTACAAATTGCTTTTTGTCCAAATTATGTTTTCTCTCAAGCTAAATGCCTCAAAACTCCACAGCCTTCTCAAATGAAATCTGCGACCTGTAGCCGTCACTCCTCCTGCCCAAATTGAGTGAGTGAAAGATGGCATTAATTCTATGCAAAATTCTTGTGTCTTGAACACACTAATGTTCAATTCATCTCTTGTACACCACATTAGGTTTAGGGGTTCCATATAATCAATCAATAAACTTTTTCCTGTAATGTTAAAATTTTTCTACCCCTTGTCCCCCTGCTTTTCTTATTCACAACTACTTTGTCTGTCACTTTTGTTTCTTTCTCTTTTATTCAGTTTAATTGAGCATTGATTTCAGCATGTCAAACTGCTGTGATTCAGCTTTTTCTTGATCTTTTTGGATTTCCACCCACAAATGTTGTATATTGTGGCTGAGTTCTTATCTCAATTATAACCTATAAACATCTCACAGTTCTGCCAGTCATATCCATTGGCTGTGCATTTCCTGTTTCTTTTGACCTAAACAGAATTTTAGATGTCCAGATCACTTCTCTTGTATCATCTGATATTCTGAGATGTACATTACCAAGGATTGTAGCTCCTGTTTCAAGTACTGACCACTGGCCTACCCAGTTGCGCTTCAGATAGGGTGCTACCACTGGATCGACTGGAATATCAATTACATTTAATGCAGTTTCCAATTGGGAAGATGCTGGAGCACAGAGCCTGAAAAAATTATTTACCAATTTACCACTCGTTATATATTTGAAAACCACATCCTCCCAAGGTATTACTGGCCATTCAATTGATTTTTCTCTCAAATTTGTGATTTTGGTCAATTTTCTAAGAAAACTATTTTTCTTGAATTCTGTCAACCTTTGTACCTGTCCATCCAAATCAAAAAAACTTCCATCCAAAAATGGTTGTGGATCCCTTGTGTTTTTACCATGGTCTCCTGAAATTGCTGATATTCTTTTTCACTTTCTCATTCATTTAAATCATCAAGGTGTTTCTTTTTCTCTGTTTGTTTCATTCTATTTTGGATGAGACAGGCACAAAATGACCACTCAAATATCTCCTCCGTTTGTTCCTCCCTTTCTTCCTCCCTCCTTCACACTCCTACCTTCACTATCAGCAGCACTTACACGCACACACTTAGCTTACACACACATTCAATGCCCCCACTCTCACTTTCTCCTTGTAGCCCCTCCTTTCTCTCACTCACAAGATTCCTCTCTCAGCCCCTCCTTTCTCTCATAGACACACTTGGTTCATATGCTCATTCTTACTACAGGAGAGAAACAAAAACTTTTCAGTGTTATTTATTTTATATATGGTGACAATTTGACCAATCTTCAAATAATCAATAGAGCCAATTCGTTGTAATGTTATTAGTTTTAAAATAATTGTTCTAATTTCTCTCACATTCTCTGTTCACACAACTCACACGGCAATACACACACTACTTGCAGCACTAACACTCTTACACTCTGCTCATGAGCACACATACACACAATCAGTTCATGTATCCATATACACACAATGAGCTCATACACTTATGTACACAAGGCCCCCACTTTCTCTCCCTCTATTTACAACTGCAGCAAAATCAAACACCTGATCTCTCTCTCCTCTTTTGGAAGGCGATCAGTTGCTCTTTTTCTTTAACAATAATTCAGTTTGACAATTTGGATCACAACGTTGATAATTTGGACGATGTCCAAACAATCAACAAAGCCAATTCTATGGAGTATTCTTTGTTCTTTCAACTTTTTCAATTATGTTAACATACTCCACTCAATATAGTGTCTTTATTTCAGACTTATAATTATTTACACTGATTCTTCACTCTGTTTCTACCAAAAAATATTTACATATTTACACATCCCTTTCTTGTATTCATTTCAGTCAAACCAAAAGGCATTCACATCAGACACATATCATTCTCATCCAATCACACAAACATTCATTTAATGCATTAACACATACAGATATCTCTTCTCAACATATAATGGACAATACAAAGACTAACACTTTAACTCTCTAGTCTGCAGACACCCGCCCGATCAGACCTTCGGTCATGAGAGTCCAACAGGGCCAAGCTTTTAACCAACCTACAAGCTGCTCCCTGGTATCCCTGGACCTCTCACTTAGGAAGCGGTAACCACGGGTTTTAAGCCCCTCTTGGGCAGCCCCTCTTGGGCAACATGCACCTCTTGTGCTTCTTAAACTCTGTGCCTCCCTTAGGCACTGCACCTCTTGTGCTTCTTAAACTACGCCCTCGTGAGTGTCGATCAGGGCCAGGCTTTTACCAACCTACAAGCCGCTCCCTGATATCCCTTTGACCCCCCACTTGGGAAGCGTTCATATACCTCTGTGAGAATCTACCAGGGCCAGGCTTAACCAACCTACAAGCCGCTCCCTGGTATCCCTTGATCTCCCACCTAGGATGTGACGCTTGGACTACTAAACTATTCTACTAAGGGCGTTTCTTTTGGAACCTGGAACCCGTCAATCTATATACACTTACTTTACACTCTTTTCATACTAATCTTACGTTCGTTGATTGGTGAAGCCCTGTCCCAGATTACCATTACAGGCGTGACCTTAGTTAACTACGCAAACAATCTTATTTCCAATATAAGCAAAAATTGCTTACCTCAGTATAGACGCGTCTTTAATTTCGGATTAGTTTGCGTGTCAACTCGGTCCCCCGCCTGCAAGGGCTCTCCCGGACACCGGACCTCAATCCAATCCTGTTCGTGACGCCAAGTCTATGTCGTGGAGCAGAGAGGGAGAAGATCTCTTCAGCGCAGTCAAAAAAGCTCAAACAGCAGGGTTCCAGGTGCCAGAAGCAAGACTTTATTACACAATGTAACAAAGCCGAGAGACAGCCGCCACATCCACTGCCTCTGAGTCTTTGTTTCTCCAAGCTCCATGTTTTATACACTCTCTTCTTATACAATGTATCAAAGTTGGTTCTTTCTATTTTTTTATTTGTTATGCCTGTCCGGTCTTCCACAATTGTCTACTTGTCCTCTCAGCTTATCTTATAATGGTGGCATTTAGCCAAGGCCACCACCTGGAGGCAATCACATAAGTAATACATCATACTCTATGTCATCTTCTGGAAATCTCCCAACATTTGCAATGGAAGTTTACCACTATTACCTTACCATCTGCTTTTAGAATACTAAGCATTGAAATGATTTCACATAATAACCATTATATTGATTTTCTTCATTATCATTCATTCTTTCAATAGACTAATATTTTCTAGTAGGAATTTCACAATAACGGCTGCGTTGACCTTAGACCTCAGAAAACACAGTGGACCAACACCAGCAGATGACATGGCACCCCAAACCATCACTGACTGTGGAAACTTTTACACTGGACCTCAAGCAACGTGGATTGTGTGCCTCTCCTCTCTTCCTCCAGACTCTGGGACCCTGATTTCCAAAGGAAATGCAAAATTTACTTTCATCAGAGAACATAACTTTGGACCACTCAGCAGCAGTCCAGTCCTTTTTGTCTTTAGCCCAGGCGAGACGCTTCTGACACTGTCTGTTGTTCAAGAGTGGCTTGACACAAGGAATGCGACAGCTGAAACCCATGTCTTGCATACGTCTGTGCGTAGTGGTTCTTGAAGCACTGACTCCAGCTGCAGTCCACTCTTTGTGAATCTCCCCCACATTTTTGAATGGGTTTTGTTTCACAATCCTCTCCAGGGTGCGGTTATCCCTATTGCTTGTACACTTTTTTTCTACCACATCTTTTCCTTCCCTTCGCCTCTCTATTAATGTGCTTGGACAGAGCTCTGTGAACAGCCAGCCTCTTTTGCAATGACCTTTTGTGTCTTGCCCTCCTTGTGCAACGTGTCAATGGTCGTCTTTTGGACAACTGTCAAGTCAGCAGTCTTCCCCATGATTGTGTAGCCTACAGAACTAGACTGAGAGATCATTTAAAGGCCTTTGCAGGTGTTTTGAGTTAATTAGCTGATTAGAGTGTGGCACCAGGTGTCTTCAATATTGAACCTTTTCACAATATTCTAATTTTCCGAGATAATAAATTTGGGATTTTCCTTAGTTGTCAGTTATAATCATCAAAATTAAAAGAAATAAATATTTGAAATATATCAGTCTGTGTGTAATGAATGAATATAATATACAAGTTTCACTTTTTGAATGGAATTAGTGAAATCAACTTTTTGATGATATTCTAATTGTATGACCAGCACCTGTATATAAAAATATATAATTTATGTCAGGGGAGGGTACAGATGACCTGCTTAGGCCGAGCTGGACAACCCAGGCTTAAAAGGTGTAGAGAGTCTAAGAGCATAAGGCTAAGAAGAACCCACACCTAAAACAGAATGAGCTACCGAGGTCTGGGTAACATCAAGCCGGTAGTATCTGGCAAATGTATGTGGTGAGGCCCAACTTGCAGTGGCACAAATGTCTTGCAAGGGAGTCCCTTTAAATAGGGCCCAGGAGGCCGCAATGGCCCTAGTGGTATCTGCTCTGAGGCCCAAGAAATGAAGAGCTGGTCACTTTTTCTGAAAGGGCTGGTCCTGTCGATGTACACCCGTAGGGCACGAACAGGACACAAAGCATTCAGCCTCTGATCCTCCGCAGAGGAAAATGGAGGAAGGTGAAAAATGGAAAGCTCAAGCACCTCACAAGTGAAAGCTGGAAAGCATTTAGGCATAAAGGGCAGATTAGGCCTGAGAAAGACCTTTTCTCCACTGAGAGAGAATTTAGTGCATGAGGGATGAACAGAGAGTGCGTGGAAATCACTGACATGTTTGGCGGAAGCCAAGGCCAGGAGTAGAGCTGTCTTGAAAGACAGAAGCTTAAGGGAGATATCTCCCAGGAGCTCAAAAGACTGTTGAGACAAGGCATCCAGCACCATGGAGAGGTCCCATTCTGGAACTGACCTTTTAGTGACAGGAAGGGAACGGTGGGCACCCTTCATAAATCTACGAATAAGGGGATGTTGCCCCACCGTGGTGCCGTCAAACCCAACGTGACATGCAGCGATAGCCGCTAAGTAAACCTTAATAGTGGAGAAGGATTTCCCACCATCGATAAGGTCTTGCAAAAAACCCAAAATGCCAGTGACTGAGCACTGATATCAGCTGATGCCCCTCACACCACTCCTCAAACACACACCACTTACAGTCATAAAGGGAGCGTGTAGAAGAGGCTCTAGCATTCTGAA
The DNA here is from genome assembly GCA_039654775.1 of Spinibarbus caldwelli. Taxonomy (NCBI): domain Eukaryota; kingdom Metazoa; phylum Chordata; class Actinopteri; order Cypriniformes; family Cyprinidae; genus Spinibarbus; species Spinibarbus caldwelli. The sequence goes on along the minus strand of CM077228.1, from coordinate 22,989,567 downwards.
TAGTAGCAACAACACGTGGGGGGAGGCCATGCCCAGAGGGCCACCCTGTCCGGGTGAGGATGGTAGATTTCCCCGTTCGCTTGGGACAGGAGGTCTGTGCGTAATGGGAGGGCCCACGGCTGGGCATACAGAAAAGGGATTATCTCTGCCAGCCATGGAGATTTGGTCCATTTGGGTGCTATCAAAATCAGAGTCAGGCTCTGATCTTTCACCCTGGCCAGAGTAGGAGTTATTAGGCAGAGCGGAGGAAATGCGTAGAGCAGCACCTTGGGCCATGGTTGGGCCAGTGTGTCCACGCTGAGGGGGCCATCCTCGTCCCGTAGCGAGAAGTACGTAGGACAGTGGGTGTTTTCGTGCGAGGCGAAGAGATCAACGCCCGCCTGACCGAACCTCTTCCACAGTAGATCCACTATCTGAGGGTGGAGGCGCCATTCTCCGTAAAGTGGGTTCCCCCTTGACAAAAGTTCTGCACCCCTGTTCAGAATGCCCGGGACATGGGTCGCCCGTAACGACAGAAAGTGCTGCCTGCTCCATACTAACAACTTGTGAGCTAGAGCATGGAGTTTTGAGGAACGCATCCCACCTTGGCGGTTGATATAAGCCACGGCTGTGGTGTTGTCGCAACGCACAAGCACGTGATGTCACTGCAGGCGGGGCAGGAAATATTTTAGAGCCTTCCAAACAGTAAGGAGCTCCAAGTAATTTATGTGGGCTGAGTGGAGTGTGCTTGGCGACACATCGTTCACTGTTCTGCCCTCCTGCGTGGTTCCCCATCCTGTTAAGGACGCGTCCGTCGTTACCACTTTCCGCAACTTGATGGCCCTGAGGGGGGTCCCCTGAGTGTAAAACTCTGCATTCCTCCAGTGACGCAGCGCTGCTGTTCATGAGCGCGTCACTGTGACAGAGCGGCAGAGATCGCATAATGGACTGAGATGAAGAGATAATATCCACTTCATGAACGCCCTCATTCTCAGAAGGCCCAAAGGCAGGACATGGATAGCCGAAGCCATAAGACGCTGTAGTCTGAGACATGTGCGATACTGTACCCTTGCTCCTTCCCTGAATTGCAAGAGGCAATTCATGAAAGAGAGAATGCGCTCTTGCGACACGTGCACGCATTGTAATGGAATTCAGCTCCAGAACCAGAAATGTCACATTCTGGCCCGGAGTGAAATTGCTCTTGGCCACATTCACTCTGAAGCTGAGCGCTGAGACATGAGCGAGCACACAGGCAGTGTTTTGCATCACTTTCTCTCTTGAATCGGCTATAATCAACCAACCGTCTATATATAAAGTCAAGTCAAGTCACCTTTATTTATATAGCGCTTTTAACAATACAGATTGTGTCAAAGCACTTAACAGTATCAAATTGGAGGATAGAGTGTCAGCAATGTATAATAAGATTATACACACAATTTTGTCAAAGTGTCCCCAACTGAGCAAGCCAGAGGCGACAGCGGCGAGGAACCAAAACTCCCTCTGTGACTGAATGGAGAAAAAAAAAAAACCTTGGGAGAAACCAGGCTCAGTCGGGGTCCAGTTCTCCTCTGGAATATCCCCTATATGTCAGAATCCTGAGCCCCGCTATTCTCAGTGGGGCTAGACCCGCCTTCCCGTACAGGCTGAAAGTTTGAGGTCTGAGAGCCATTCAAAAGGGAAGGACTGAATTTGTAGTACATGCCTTGTTAGGTGAAACGAAGGAATTTCCTGTGCGGAGGATAAATGCTTATGTGGAAGAAAGCATCTTTCAGATCAATCGATGTGCACCAGCCGTTCTGATTTATTGAACGTAAGAGAGAACCGTGTGTTAACATTCTGAAATTGTATCTCCTCAAATGTTTGTTCAATACTGAGATCCAGCATCGGACAGAGAGAAACGTCTTTCTTTGGAACTAGGAAATATCATGAGTACAATCCCTGACTGCTTAAGTGTGGAGGTACCACTCGAATCGCCCCCTTCTCGAGAAGAGAGAAGATTTCGTCTTTCAGAATGTGAGCAGAATAAGATAATCTCCGCTTTTTGAACGGAGGAAAAAGAAGGGCAGAACTGGTGTCCGGAGGGCTGGCCGCCCCTGAACTTGGGCTCAAAGGCCCCCAGGGCCGTGCATCAGGCCGGCTGCTTGCGTTTTGGGAAAGAAGGAGTGGGGTTTTGAGTTTTTTTGGCCACGGCGAAAGACATTCTCCCCCAGGGTTTAGCAGGTGGAGGCACACTCCGCTGCACCGGTGGCTTACTGTGTGGTCTATGAGCCTTGCCTGCATTATGAGGATGGCGTCCCATAGCAGGGGGTTAGGAGGCCGCGCAGAGGGCGTCTGGCACGGCGCGGGCTTCCTAGGAAGAAGTTTGAAAAAAAAGTTGAAAGCCTCGTACTCCTTTTTCTTGTCGTCACAGCGCTGTTGCATTAGCGCGACGGCAGGACCGAAGAGAGCCTGGCCAGGCTCAACCGGCGCTCCAGCGATGCGCTGCTTTTCGCTGTCAGGGAGACCGGAAATATTGAGCCACAGCGCGCGCTCTCCGACCACCGAGAGAGACATAGAGCGCCCGCACGCTTGCACAGCCTGACGAGCATTACGGAGATCGAGGTCGTTCACCATGACTATCTCCTTCCAGAGATCGGGTGATGGCGCCCCTTTCTCTAGTTGCTGTTCTATGTCGACCAGGAGTTCGGCCTGGTAAGCGGACAGCAGGGAGGAGACATTGTGGGCTCTTACCGTCAAAGACAAGGCTTTATAAGAGGCTTGATGAATGGACGCGGACAAACGGTCCATTTTGGCACGTAAAACGGACCTGGGTGGGGCAAGCAGCCCGCCTTGAGAGCGGTTGAGGTGTCTGGCAATAGAGGGCTCGATGGTGGGGGGGTCACCCATACTGAGATTCGCCATGTCCTTCACCTCAAGACCCGCAAGATCGTGTTTAAGATCGAGCGGATCTCCCCAGTAGTGCTTCATATGCTTAGCACATGCCGGGAGGACGGGAAGAAGCTGCTTCCTAGCGGCCGCTCGCTCACAAAACTCGAGGAGGACCAACTGCGGCAGAGCGGTGGGAGCGTTAGACTGAGGGGCTACGGATGGCCTCCTCCTTGTCTGAGCCGTCGAGAAGTCCCGTATCATCTTCATCCCCGGAGCTGGGCGGCCCGTCAATGAAATGAGGATCAGAAGACAAAATATCCTCAAAAGGGGACGGGTCGCACTGATTGGCCCAGCTCAGAGAGGCTGCACCGCGGGAGGCCCAGGTTGATGCTCTGCATAGCGGCCACCTTAAGCCTCCGACGCAGGAGCTTCTTGGGGAGCGCCAAGCAGTGGCTACAGCTCACTGGGAAATCAATGGCTTCCTGAGCGTGCTTAAGACCCGTGCAAACCACGCAAAAGGGATGGGGATCCCTAGCAGCGATGTGGGCGCCACACGCGTGTCCACAGGGGTAGCTGGATTCGATTTCGAAAGAGCCATGAAATCGGACAGTGGATGGAGTGACAAAAGGCCAGGTAAGAGGCGAACAACCTAGCAATAAATGCAAGCTTGGGCAGCTTGCAGAATAAAACAGCTAACCTGGCAAAATGGCAGACACGTCTGGCGGAGGCTGATGCAAGATGTGTCCTCCTGTAGACAATAGTGAACATCAAAACCAACAAGCTGTGAGAAATTCCAGAGGTCGCGAGAAGCGAATGTCAACTGAGGAAAGGTAGCGCGTGTAGGGGTTTTTATGCGCTCCGTTAAGTTGCAGTCCCTTACCTGCCATTGGGCACGCGCTCCTGTCTGTCAAGCCAGACTTGGTGTAATTGGATGCTTCTGCAGAGGTCAGGCACGGATGCCCTTCCCATAGGTGGATCTCGAACACGAGATGATGAAAGAGAATCGGATCTCGGTTGAGTGTACCGGTGATCCGAAAACCGTTGCAACCGGTTCTTGACTCGAGAACAAGAACCGCTCTTGCTGTGCGCGTGTAGGTTCACTGCACTCACGCTCAGTCTATCAGCTGCTCTGCTCGAGCTTATCATCAGTTCTCTCTTCACAGCAGTTCAGTCAGTGCACTGTAGTAACTGAATAACTCGGGATATTGGTTTATTTCGACTCAGAGGGAGTGTCAGGCACGTTTAAAAACCAAATAACAAGTAATTTGTGGATTAGTGTGTATTGGAGACGCGAACCGTTTCAAACGATTCTGTTACTCATGTACGGAGGTGTTTTATTCACAAAAAATTGTATTTATTAATTACAGATAAAGCAATAAAATGTTATATTCAATTCATTTTTGCATCGCTTGTAAAGAGGCTCAGTAACACACTTCAAATGCTTAAAAACAAACCTTTCTTCAGCTGAATCAGACGGAGGAGCGTGGCGCAGACTACAGCCACACCAAAATAAAAGTCCTGTTCACACGTTTTAAGTAGAAAAAAAAAACATTCAAAACAACAATCATTCAAATTATACAAGCAAAAATAAAACATATCAGTGGTTTTCAGAGCTGAATTCTTGGCAAAATATATCATCTGCTGTCAAATGATGTGCTGAAAAGATAAAATACAGTGCAATAAACAAGCATTGTCAGCAAAATTAAACCTTTATTAGAGCCACATCCAAATAGATAACATGCAATATGTTATTATTGCTTTTGCAGACATGTTATTGTGTGTGTGTGTCTGTAATAACGTTGCAATGTGATTATTAGATTTTGTTGCCACAAAAATGCCACATTTTCACATTTCTTTGTAAATACAATAGCCTTTTAACGATAACCATAGATTTGTAAAACATTTGACCCCATTTTAGTTGAATTTAATGTACAAAAAAAGAAAAAAAGAAAAGCAAGGTAGAAAGAAATAAAGAATGTACTAGTAATTTTCCACCAGGACATTATCCATTAATTTCCAACAGAATCCATTAACAAAATCCATTAAAAAAACATTTGCAATATTGTTGAAAAAAATGCAGGTAAAGCACCTGTGGTAAAAAATAAATAAATAAAAAATAAGTCAATGCAGAAAATTCCTTCATATTAATATAGTACATTGTGCACTATTTTTAGAGATTTTTTTTTTTTAGTGTAGGAAATTCTCAGTGAGGTTTTCCCAAGGCCAGCATGTCATCTCCGCTCTGTCTCATGCACAGCTGTCTGCATGCCCTATTGACTGTGGACACATAATACGTATTTTATACAACATACTTCCATATTCTGTTAAACTAAGTTTTCTTATTATTATTATTCTTTTCACTAACATTTAGATATAAAAATTAAAAAAAAACTCAACAATAAAAACAGTTAGCAAGTTTAACTGATTACCTTAAAAGACCATAGATATCACAATTATTTAAAATGGCTGTTAAACTGTTCTCCGACAAGCGGAAGCGATGAGACCTGTTTTCCAGGTTTGGTCAGGTGACATTGGACATATACCCTATTGCAGTGGTTCCCAACCAAGTTCCTGGAGGCCCCCCAACACTGCATGTTTTCCATGTCACCTTAATCAAACACACCTGATTCAGATCATCAGCTCATTAGTAGAGACTCCAAGACCTGAATTGGGTGTGTCAGAGAAAGGAGAGATGCAAAATGTGCAGTGTTGGGGGGCCTCCAGGAACGTGGTTGGGAACTACTGCCCTATTGAAGTAGTAAAGACATAATTGAAGTAGTCCATGTGACTTCAGTGATTCAACTTGAATTTTATGAGGTGATGGGAGTGTTTTTTGTGCTTGAAAAAACAAAACAAAAATAATGACTAACAATTTCTTCACTTCTGCATCATTCTCCGATGCGTGTTCAAAATAACACCATGACGTGTTGTGTTGATGCAGGAGCAGATGTTCCCACTATAAAACCTTTCCCTGAACCGATGTGCTGTTTACAAGAAAAGAAAGAGGACTGTGGTATGCACGTTTTGTTAAAATTAACAGTAAGCAAAGCACATGCTAAATGTAACTTAACATGTTGGGTAGATGGTAACAAGATGGGTAGCCACCTCCTACTACTCTACTACTACTACTAGCACTACTCTTCAGCACAATGCTGCTAACCAGAAAAATTTTAAAACAGAAACTCTTTTAAATGTGAAACATAACAGCATTAACACTAAAATGTCTTTCCCTTTGATAGAAACACAAACTTTTACCCCCGATTTCACAGACAACACTTATGCCTAGCCCCACACTAAAATGCATGTCTGGGCTGTTTTAACTGAAAGAAACTTGCAGTGACTGATCTTAACATGTCAGTGCCATTGTTTTGTCTTAAGATGCACACAAGGTTTTTTTTTTCTTTTTCCTAAGGCATGTTTATTAAAGATACTTAAATGTCCTAATGGTGCCCAAACTTCACTAGATGACAACTGCTCAAAACATTTCGAGACACAGATGCAAGAACCTCAGAGTCAAATTCTTGTCCATACAATTATAGCAAAGCCATTCAAACTCCATGCCACAAGTAATGCTACATTTATGAGAAAATAAACTTGTGTAGTAACTAAAGCTGTCAGACAAATGTAGTGGAGAAGAAAGTACAAACTTTGCCTCTGTGTAATGAAGTACAAGTATAAAATTGCTTTAAATATATTTAAGTTCCTCAAATTTACAGTAGTGAATAAATGTACACATGATGACTTGCAAATGCAGATTCAATCTGTACATGCAGAAACATTCAGAAATGTGCAAACATACATTTGTGTGTAGCATTTGGGAATTGTAAATTCTTGGATGTAAATCTGATTATGAACAAATTATATTTTGTCAACTAAAATTGTTATTAATGTGTGAATTGCTGTTTGCAAATAAACAAGCTTTTTTGGTGAATGTGATTTAGCTCAGACAAAACAACAAAGTATACTTGTATATACAAATAGTGTTAAAGAGGGAACAGAACAAGAAGAGGTAGGGTATTGTTAAACATAAGAAATATTGCACATAGTTTTTATTGCACAGTGGGGACAACAGGCCATATGAACTGTTCATTGCCTGGGGTAAATAGCTTTTCTTATGCCTGGCTGTTATAGTGTTCAATGCTCTGTACCGCCAGCCAGACAGCAAAAGTTCAAAGAGGATGTGAGGAATTCAGAGCGATTTTCTAAGCTCTTTTTTCAATCTGAATGTATATAGTTCCTGAAGGGTGGGTAGGGCAGCACAAGTACTTCTCTCAGCAGCCAAAAGTGGCCTTCTGATGTCTGATTTGACAGCTGAGCGAATCCAGACTGTTATAGAAGTGCAAAAGCCAGAGTCGATGACAGCTGTGTAGAACTGCATCATCAGCTCCTATGGCAGTTTGAGTCCTGGAGGCAGGGCCGTCGCTAGTGGGGTGAAAGGTGGTGACGATTCTAGGGGCCCACGGCTGAGGGGGGGCCCCCGGCGATCTCAACCGACAGGCTGAGGCCAGCCTAAAAAGACGCTCAGGACAGTTGATGGGCCACTGCTGGCTGTCGTCACGAAAGCTTACCGTTTGCACGTGTTTTTAAGCCTTGCCAATTTAAACATTTCAAAAGAGTTTAAAGCATTCAAACACAAGACGCGGAAAAGCTCAACTGAGTACTCTCGCACTGTGTTCGGTGCGCACGCAGAGAGCCGCGTCTCACGGACAGCAACACCGAACCGAGTTCTCCTTCGCGCCCTGCAAATGCAAATCGCAGTTTACACATGCAAACAGAAAAAGATGTGAAAGAGCCCAATTCAACACCCGCGCGCGGTGTTCTGTGCGCACAGGGCGCACGCAGAGAGACGCGTCTCAAAGCGCTTCAACACCGAATTTATTATTTAACACGAAACATATACATACAAAATTGTCAAAATACCGGTCTTGGAGAGCATCCTCGAAAAAACTGTCGGTCATTTCTAAAGTGAAAGTAAACAGTGGGGAAAGAAATTAGATGTGTATCATTATAATGGATGCATTGTCTCTTAAAGTGACCGCACCTAATTTACTAGCTGCTATCAGTGTCTTTAATGTTAATCCAAGAAAATGAAAGGAAAAAAAAAAATCACTCACTGCTCTTGACGGAATTACTTTGTAGTTTTAACAAGAATTAATCCACAGTCAAACCAAAAATTATTCAGACACCAGATATAATGTATTTATTTATTTATACTAGTGGGTGCAGGACACTATAGTTAATTTATGTAAGTGAGTATAGCAAAATAAAGTAAACTGTGACATACCCAAAAAATCTCCATACAGTGGACTACAAGTAAAATTGATGATAAATTTGGAACCAAAAATTTAGACAATTTGACCTGAGCATGTTTTGCTTAAGTGTTTTTTCTTTAATTGGTAATGCGAACTTTTTACACCACAGACTGAACAAAATTAAGCATTGCTTGTTAATTGATCAACAAAGTATTGTTGTGTAAATAGTCATATTATCAGTTTTCAGAATTTTTGGTTGATTGTAATCCATTACATACCTTTTTATCAAAGTTATCTGACATTATCAAGATGAATTTGTTCTGATACAGTTTAACTCTGAGTTCTTGACATTTTATTACCATTTTCTAAACTATAGCGAATACACTGTGATAATGTGAGAAATGTGTCTAAATACATTTTGGTTTGGCTGTATATTTCATTTTTACAGTGAAGACTCTGCAGTGCTATTTTACATTTGATTATTCGGTTTCTGTACCTGGACACCTACAAACTTGAAAAAACTTAAATATTGTGTAAATAGCACAAATAACTAAATAGAACAAGCATACAAATTAAACAATTTCAAACAGGGCCCACGGGTACAACCTGTACCGGGACCCCACAAACCCCAGCTACGGCCCTGCCTGGAGGCACCCCAACACTGCACATTTTGCATGTCTCCTTTCTCTGACACACCAATTTCAGGTCTTGGAGTCTCTACTAATGAGCTGATGACCTGAATCAGGTGTGTCTGATTAAGGAGACATGCAAAATGTGCAGTGTTGTGGTGCCTCCAGTACCAGGGTTGGGAACCACTGCTCTAGACCCAGGTGGAAAAAAAGTACTTCCATAATGTACTTAAAATGCTCTATTTTTACGCACAAATTTTATACTTAATATACTAAAAACTAATCTTTAGTATTTAAGATAATCTTAAGAACATCTAAGGCTACGCTCACACTGTCAATTTTTGGGATTGACAACCGCATTTTCTTTACAGGTGTGAGTCTCGAAATGTCCCGTTCACACAGCAGCTTACAGTGGCATCTCGAATACTGTCTGTATGAATGTGCAATAGGTGTCAAGGCCGTATTTCTTAAAAGTAACCATAGCAACAGTGACCAAAGTAAAATCAAAGATGGCGACGTCCATAAAACTGAAAGACTTATCACTTTCGGACATAGGCGGAAATCCCGGGGGGGCGGGGGGACAAGGACCCCCCCCCATCTGAGTGTTGTCCCCCCTAAAAAATATGATTAAAAAAACACGCTGTGTATTGTAAATAATGTTTTATACTTAAAATAATTGTGCAAGTAGTAAAACAACAAACGCAAACGGGGCAAAAATGCGTTTTAAGTTTAGAAACATTTTGAGTCTCCTCCTCCCTTGCCTCACAGTGCTTTGGTCAAAATGCTTTCCTCTTTTATATCACACACACAAGTCCGGTGAGAGAGAACAAAGTCTCAGTTGTGAAACTCCAGTAAGGCTGTCAGTTGGCTATTTTATTCACTTAAACATCGGATGAAGTGATTATTTTCTCTTTGCGAGAGCTGCTTGTTTCTGAGCACGCGTCTAGTTTTGCGCGAGAGCAAAGAAAATCCGTATGCGAGGGAAGAGATTCATGCTCGCGCATTATATTAAAGTGCTTTCGCGCTACAATAATGTGCTCTCGACATTTGTCATTAAAATAACGCCTTAGTCTCCCTGCTACACTAATAGTAGTAGCTTTCCTCTGTGTATACATATCCTTACATGTACAATTTTAGCTGTATTATTTGTGTCCCCTTCAAAAACTGCTCTTGAGAAATTTTATGTATATTGTCCCCCCCTACTGTTAGACGAAGTTTACGTCCCTGCTTTCGGACATGACAAGAGTCCAATTAACCCGACAGCAGCTTTTATATTTGGGTAGAGAGTAGAGCATTTAAGTCGCGCGCAGAACACAAAACTGACGGGAACAGCTCTGGAGAAGAAAAACTGAATCTAAACTTTCAGATGACACACAGCTTATTTATCCTTCACTGCAAGTTAACGAAACTAAACATGGTAGATGCGCGTTTGTGCAGCAGAGTGGCTCTCTCTCGCACTGTATGATGTGACAGACAAGTAGTTGTCCAGTCCTGTTCAGTTCACACAGCGCAAGTTTGCAGTTGTGAGTCCTGAAAATTTTCAGGTGTGAGTTCGGTTACAGAATACGGTTGTCACGCCCGTAAATAACCATAATGTGTGAACTAGGGATGGGAAGATTCACTGATTCGCTCGGTGCATCGGCAAAAAAAGTTAACGATGCGATGCATCGATTTAAAAAAGTGTGCATCGGATACACGTGGCATTTGTATCGCGATGCATCATTTCTAACACACTTGCATCGGTAAAAAAACAATTTATTTATATAATTACTAGTGGATGCGCTAATACTTTTTAGAAAGTGACCAATAGTTTACATGTAGACTGATTTCTCCTCTCTAAACTGTTTCTCAAGCATGTTCTGTCATCACTGCTGCTGCGTGAATGTGATGCATCACAACCACAACACTAAGACCTGAGGAAAAGCGGGCATTAAAGTCCTTAATGTCAATCACGGATCAAATCGATCCACCACGGCAAACAGCGAATATATTTGTGCTGTTTAATGCATTTGAGACGTTGTGTTTTCCTCAGTGCAAAACTAACATGTTATGCGAGTTTTTAATCTGTAAATGTTAGAAAGTCATGCAAATATATCCATTTTGCTGTCAGGGGTGGGCGAGGCTTACGCGAGAGCAACGAACTCTGCTGCGCGTATGCGCACTAAACAGACGGAGCGCACTAATTCTCTAGTCAGATATGCATTTTGCTAAAATATTTGTTGTTGGACATTAAATGTGCCTTTTGTAGAATTTTAAACCTACATATAAGTGTATTTTTATAATAGCAGGAACTGTAAAGGGACTAGCTATTGTAATAGGTAAATAAAGTAAGCTTATACAATAGGCCTACTGTAAGCTAGTCCTAATTACTAAGCTCAGATGAGTTAATGTGTGTTTCTTATAGCAGTTAAAATGTACTTTTAATTTAGTGATTTTAATGCTTTAAAGAGCAATTTTAGATTGTAATGTTCTGCTAACTATAAAAGGTACAGCTGTCATAAAACCAGAGAGAAAGGCTGCATGACTATATTATGTGAGAGAGTCAGTGGTACTGCATCGTAATGGGGGTGAATTGCATCGTATCGCAAGCTGCTTTATGTATCTTCAGTTTATCGTATCGTTGGCTATGCATCGAGATGCGTATCGCATCGGCCTCAGTTATGGAGATGCACATCCCTAGTGTGAACGTAATCTTATTAAGGACTCAAATACAGGATTGACAACCGTATTCTGCTGCTGTGTGAACGTGGCCTAAGTGTACTCAACTCTGCTATTTTGAGACCATGAATATGAACTAAAATGAGCTTTTAACATACTCTGTATAAAAAAAAAAAAAAATTAGTTACCACACGTAGTACACTTTAACCCAACTATCATTCACTAGTACACTACACAAGTGCACTTTAAGTACTTTATGGAAGTGCACTTTTTTTTTTCACCTGGGGAGTGAATGTGCAGGTGAGTTTTGAAATTGTTTAGTAAACCTCTTGCAGCATTGGTGCATACTACAATTTCTTTTCAGAATGAGTTTGCAAATGCCGTTTCAGGTTTGTGTGATATGTGAAACACTTTCCACACTGAAGACATGTGATAGGCTTCTCTCCAGTGTGAAGCCTCATGTGAATATTAAGGTTTCCTTTATTTGTGAAACTCTTTCCACACTGAGGGCAGGTGAAAGGCCTCTCTCCAGTGTGAACTCTTAAGTGAATCTGAAGGATTGCTTTGTTTGTGCAAGTTTTTCCACAGTGATGGCACATGAAAGGCTTCTCTCCAATGTGAGTTGTTACATGATTTCTAAGGTGGTTCCTGTCAGTAAAACTCTTTCCACACTGATGACATATAAAACAGTTCTCTCTTGAGTGAATCCTCATGTGGCAATTAAGGTTTTCTTTACATCTGAAACTCTTTCCACACCGACCACATATGAACGGCTTCTCTCCTGTGTGAATTCGCATGTGAGTCTTAAGACTTTCTTTTCGTGAGAAGCTCTTCTCACATAGTCTACAGGTGTAAGGACTCTCTCCAGTGTGACTTCTCATGTGGGCATTAAGGTTTCCTTTATGTGTAAAACTCTGTCCACATTGAGTGCAAGTATAAGGCTTTTCTCCAGTGTGAACCCTCATGTGGACTTTAAGATTTTGTTTTTGAGTGAAACTTTTTCCACACTGTTGGCAGGTGAAAGGCTTTTCTCCATTGTGAATTCTCATGTGGACATCAAGGTTTTGTTTATGATTGAAAGTCTTTCCACACTGACAGCAAGTGAAATAACTGGTAGATTCAATCTTTTGACCTCTTTTTTGTGAGGAAGTCTTTTCATTTTGTGTGGATTGTTCTCCAGTCATAAAATCCTGATCTTTGTCATACTGATTCTCTTCCATTTTATTCAGTTCTTGGCTTTCCTTTTTCAAAGCCATTAGGTCTAAAGTGAAAAAAGACAAGACGATAAAATACAAGTTAACACCAGTTTAATGGCACAAAGCAACGGACATCAAAATCAAAATAAGACATCATAAACCAAATGCATGCATGCAAGACCCTATACACATCCTGTAATCTCAGAACCTCTTCTCAGTGTTAACTGTTCACTTTCTTTAGGACACACCTGAAAAAACAAACAAAACAAAACTATACTTAAAAAAAAAAAAAAGTTGGCAGATATCAAACCACTTATCACTTGAACCAGAAGGAATGGTTTATTATAGACCAATCCCATATCTACCATTTGTCTATAATTTTAGGAAGGTTTATCCTCTTCACTATGTTCAGTTTTGCAGATTAGTTTTCAGTCAGAAATTAAGCCCCATTGTAGCAGAAATACCGTGCTTAAATGTTAATTCTCTTAGGGCAGCACAATTAATCAACTTTGTAATCATGATTACAATTACGAATGCCACAATTACGTAAATGTCCACAGGCACAATTACAAAAAAAAAAGTTCACTTGCATTAATCTGCATGCTAAAGATGTTTTTTTTTTCTACAAATTTTCTTAAGGGTTTTTTTCAATTGTTTTAAATTTAGCTTTAGTATAACATTATAATACCATGCATATTTTTACTTTCAATGTATAGTTGACATTTGAGGCTTAATGCTATAGAAGCAATAAAAGTTTTTCAGGAGTGTTTTCAGCTTGTTTATTTTCATTAAAAAATATGCCATGCAGTTGCTTCAAACAATGGTATAAAGCCAGTTTTAGCTAAAGTATTTGAATCATTGTTAAATGATCAAATAAAATATTTTTTAACCGAAAATAATATTCTTAATGATCACCAATCGGGTTTTAGAGCAGGTCATAGCACCATAACTGCAGCTCTGCTAGTTATAAATGACATTATATACTCTTTAGGTAGCAAAAAGTCATGTGCTGCATTATTTGTTGACCTTTCAAAATCTTTTGATTCTGTTGACCATAATCTACTGTTACAGAAAATTAGGTCATTAGGTTTTTTTTTTTTTTTGAGCGCACTCAATGTGTATGTTTAGAAAACTATAGTTCCCCTTTCCATTAAGTCAAAAAAAAAAAAAAGGGAGTTCCTCAAGGATCCATTTTAGCTCCCCTTTTGTTTTTTATTTTTATCAATGATTTAGGCTTTGGAGTGGATTCCGCTAATATACACTGTCAAAAGTTTGGGATCAGTAAGATTTTTAATGTTTTTTTAAATAAGTTTCTTCTGCTCATCAAGGCTGTATCTATTTGATCAAAAATATTGAAAAAAAAAAAAAACTGTTATTCTGAATTTTCAGCATCTGATTCTCCAATCTTCAGTGTCACATGATCCTTCAGAAATCATTCTAATATGCTGATTTATTATGAGTGTTGAAACTTGTGCTGCTTCATATTGTTTTTTAACAATATGTGAATATTACTCTAGTAATGCTTTTTTGCCCTTTGGGGTTCCCCAGGGTTCTGTTTTGGCTCCTTTGCTCTCTTCTCTCTATATGCTCCCTATTTGCTCGATTTTTAGAAAACACGGTTTGTCATTTCACTGTTATGCGGATGACACTCAGGTTTATTTGCCTGTCAAACGCAATTCTGTGGGTCTTGAGTCTCTTATAGTATGTTTGGCGGATGTGAAGGCTTGGCTTTCATTAAATTTTTAATGAAAAGAAAACTGAAATTAATAGTTTTTAGTCCGTCTGAGTTTTCAGATTCCCCGAAACTGGATTGGGTGGGCTGTCTCTGTGCTTGAAACCATGGGTAAAAAACCTGAGTTTCATGTTTGATGATGGCTAAAAGTTTGACCGTCAAATAAATTCAGCTGTCAAAGCTTGCTTTTTTCAGCTGCGTTTGCTCTCTAAAGCAAAGCCTTTTCTTTCTTTAAAAGATTTTGAAAAAGTAATTCACGCTTTCATTTCAGCTAGGCTGGACTACTGCAACTCACTTTATTTTAGGATTAGCCAGACAGCTTTATTCCATTTGCAGCTTGTTCAAAATGCTGTAGCTTGACTCTTGAGTGGAGTTAAAAAGAGGGAGCATATTACTCCTATTTTACGCTCACTACACTGGCTGCCTGTTCCTTTTAGAGTGGATTTTAAAATGTTGCTTCTTGTTTACAAAGCTTTAAATGGTTTGGCCCCTACTTATCTCTGAGAGTTATTGATTATCAACCCACTAGATCCCTTCGGTCTTCCAACCAGGATCTATTGTTTACCCCTAAGTTGAGGCGATCATGCTTTCTGTATTGCTGCCCCCAGGCTTTGGAATGAAGACATTTTTATTTTCTAAAGCATATGGCTGATGGGATATCTGCATGGTTTTATTACTTTTTTGTTTGTTTGTTGTATGTTTTTTTTTTGTTTTTGATGACTTGCTGGAAAGCACGTTGGTCAACTGAAGTTGTAATTAATTGTGCTATATAAATAAATTGTCATTGTCATTTTTTGGAATGTGATACTTTTTTCTTTGATTCTTTGATGAATACAAAGTTAAAAAGAGCAGCATTTGTTCAAAATATAAATCTTTTCTAACAATATAAGTCTTTACTATGACTTTTTTTATTATTAATTTAACACATCCCTCCTGAATAAAAGTATTAATTTCTTTAAAAAAATAGAAAGAAAGAAAAAATGTCTTAATAAATGCTGTTCTTTTTAACTTTTTATTAATCAGAGAATCCTAAAACAAAATATCACAGGTCCCCAAAAAAATATGAAGCAGCACAACAGTTTCCAACATTGATTATAAATCAGCATATTAGAATAATTTCTGAAGGATCATGTGACACTGAAGACTGGAGTAATGATGCTGAAAATTCAGCTTTGATCACAGAAATAAATTACATTTTAAAGTATATTAAAATAGAAAACTGTTATAACTGTTACATTTCACAATGTTATAACAATAACATTTCACAAAATAACTTTTTTTTCTGTATTTTTGATTAAATAGATACAGCCTTGATGAGCAGAAGAAACTTCTTTAAAAAAAAAAACATTAAAAATCTTACTGATCCCAAACTTTTGAGTGGCAGTGTACATCTGTATGCGGATGAATTTACAGAATGCATTTATTGTAATACAACATCTACTGTTACAGTTGAAATGGGTATTAAATTAAAAAAAGACAAAATATTTGATTTTAGTCATACTCATTCTAAAACAACAGATATGGTAATTTCGACGTTAGATGGTACAACAATTGAAAGAGTAGGATCTTATAAATAGGGATTCGGTTAGATAAAAAATTAGCTTTTAATGTACACATTGATAATCTGCTAAAGAAGCTTAAACCAAAATTGGAGTTCTTTTATAGTTTAAAAAACTGCTTGCTTTATGAGGCTAGAAGGAATCTTCTATTCCTAAATAATTTATGCATTTCTTTCACTATCTGTAACTGATTATGGTGATCTTGTATATATGCATGCATCTTCATATTTATTAAGGACACCGGACTCTGTCTATCATGCAGCGTTACGCTTTGTTTGTGGTGTAGATTCACATAATCATCATTGCATACTTTACGAATCATTGGCATGGACTTCTTTACATCATAAGAGGAAACTGCATATGCATATGAAGAGTTTGGTTCCAAAACGCGATAAACGTCTTTTTTTAATTATTTTTTTTTAATCGAGTTTCCGCCAAAATCAGTATTGTATCTGGTCAGTATTGTATCTGGTCAGAGTTATTAGGTCATGTTTTCTCCCTTTTTTTCCATACCGTGACAAACGTCAGTCTCCTTTCTCTGCAGAACGCGATAAATCCACTCAACCAATCACAGCGCACCATTCCACGCACTCTAGACAGTAAAGGAGGTGCTTTGAATACACCAAGCATTCTAGTTCCCTCTCGAGCTTTCACGAGACATCACAGAGAAATTCTCCGTTATGGGAACTCCTTCCCTTCAACCTTTCCTGAAGTCCTATTGGCTCACACCAGTCCAAATGACTGGCCAATTGTCGTGAAGTATGCAAATCGCATGCAAATACTGACGAGCTCGAGAGGCAGTATAAAATGCGGTGCCCGCGACAATTACGTCAGAATCTTCTACTTCACCTGCTGAATTCATTATGGCTACAGTTTGCAAGATCTGCGCGGGACCAATAGAGCCGCCGGATCAACACGATCACTGCGTCGCCTGCCTGGGCCTGGCCCATGCCGAGGCGGCGCTGGACGAGTCTGACTGCAGACATTGCGCGGACCTGCCGGCCCGCGTGCTCCGGACCCGTCGCGATATGGCTCGCGGCCTATTTGGGATGAGGCCCACTGCCGCCAACGTGCCGCTGGTGGGCCCCCCCTCTACCGGTGGCGGGAGCGTCGTCTTGCCGCTCCGCCAAACCCAACGGTCACCCCGTTCCCCTGTTTCCTTCCCCGAGGACTGCTTCCGCCCTCCTTCCAACATCGAGGAGTTTGTGTCCTTTGGCCAAGAGGAGGGGGGATGACTCGATGTCCATTTCGGCCTCGGAGAGGGAGGATTGGGCGGGGTCGGAGCCCGATCAAACGGACAGCACAGGGCCCCCAGACCTCCAAGAGGAGCTCATGAGGGTTCTGTCAAAGGCTGTCCAGGAGTTGGAGCTTACCTGGAGTCCTCCAGAAGAGCCTGCCAAGAGTAAGCTCGACTCCTGGTATTTCAGGTCCACCCGGAAAGCTGACTCGAGGGCGTCGGTCCCCTTCTTCCCCGACGTACACGAGCAGCTGGTGAAAACGTGGTCTGCGCCCCAATCGGCACGCGTCCACTCTGCCACACAGGCCATCTTTTCCCAAGTCGATGTGGCGGAGGCCCACGGGTACGTGCGCTCTCCCCCTGTCGAGGAAACCGTCGCTGCACACCTGTGTCCTGCAGCAGCCAAGACCCTAGGCTCGGACATCAGCCTTCCCTCGAACCCATGCAGGACCACCGCCCACCTCGCTAATAAAGCATATGCCTCTGATGGTGAGGCGGCTTCCGCGCTGCACGCCATGGCGGTGCTGCAGGTTTTTCAGGCGAAGCTCCTGCAGGTGGCGGAGGGTGGAGCTCTCACTTCGGAGGCTATTAAGGATCTGCGTGCGGCGACAGACTTCGCGCTGATGGCGACAAAGTGAGCAGCCCAGGCCGTGGGTAAGGCCATGGGTTTTATGGTCGTCCTTCAGAGGCACCTATGGCTAAACCTAGCTGACCTCAAGGATGCTGACCGTAAGGTGCTGCTGAACGCTCCTGTGACTCCCTCCGGCCTCTTTGGTGACGCCGTAGAGTCCATTATTGAGCGCTTCGCGGAGGCTCAAAAGCGCGCCAAAGCCATGAGTCACGTCATGCCGAGGCGCGCTTTCCAGCAGCAGACGGCGAGATCCAGGTCCTCGTCGGCACCTGGCTCTTCCCAACGGAGGGATAACCCCAGGCCAGCGACCGCGGCGGTGACTGCTGCTGCTGCTCCTCGCCAGGAGCCGGATGTCCGGAGGAAGGCGTGGGGTCCCGGGAGGAAGCGCCATGGCCAGCGGAGGAGCCCGCGACGTGACTCTTGCCCGGCGCCGGCTGCTAAGCCGTCGTCCTGACGGCCTGAAGAGAGGAGGAGAGTGCGCGAGCGGC
The DNA here is from genome assembly GCA_039654775.1 of Spinibarbus caldwelli. Lineage (NCBI taxonomy): Eukaryota > Metazoa > Chordata > Actinopteri > Cypriniformes > Cyprinidae > Spinibarbus > Spinibarbus caldwelli. The sequence goes on along the minus strand of CM077228.1, from coordinate 22,971,338 downwards.
CCGGCTCCAAAGCGCCAAAAGTTCATGTGTTCAAATGTTTGTGTGTTGGATGTTCATTCAATAAAAATGCACACATTCTCAAAAAAAGAGCTCTTTCCTCCTCACTCAGTCAATGCGGTGCCGCTTGCCCCGCCTCAGAGCGGTGCAGAGCTGCCGCCCACACAGGTTATAGCCGCGCATCACTCGCCGGCGCATCCAACGACCAAGCCGCTAAAGCCGCTATGTCAGTTCCTGAGCGCGTGGGAAGTTATTCCGGGAATCTCGCGTTGGCTACTCGGTGTGATAAAGCACGGATATACTCTTCAATTCAGACGCAGACCGCCCCGTTTCAACGGCGTGGTGCAGTCGTTAACATTGCCTCGAAATGCCCTGGTTCTGAGACAAGACGTATGCGGTCTGCTCGAGAAAGGAGCGGTAGAGCGAGTCCCGCCGAGCGAGCTGGAGAGCGGTTTCTACAGCCGCTATTTCGTGGTACCCAAAAGAGACGGGGGACTCCGCCCGATTCTAGATCTCAGGCCCATCAACAGAGCACTTTGCAAGCGTCCGTTCAGGATGATAACGCTGAAACAGATCCTGGCGCAAATTCGCCCCGGGAACTGGTTTGCGTCCGTGGACTTAAAGGACGCGTACTTTCACATTCAGATAGCACCGCATCACAGACGCTTTCTGAGGTTTGCTTTCGAGGGCACAGCGTACCAATACTCTGTTCTCCCCTTCGGGCTGGCTTTGGCCCCACGCACTTTTTCGAAGTGCATGGATGCAGCACTTTCCCCCCTCAGAGCGAGCGGGATGCGCGTTCTCAACTATCTGGACGATTGGCTGATTCTAGCTCAGTCCCGGGACACGCTACTCAGCCATATAGACATACTGCTTCGTCACTTAGAGTCCCTAGGGCTATGTGTCAACATGCAGAAGAGCATTCTCGCCCCGAGTCAGTCTATAACATATCTGGGGGTGTGCTTCGACTCGGTGGAGATGCGAGCCCGCCTCTCTCAGGAGTGCTCGGTGGCCATTTTGTCTTCCCTGCGCCATTTCAGACTGGGCAGCTCTGTTCACTTGAAGGAATTTCAGAGGCTGCTGGGACTCATGGCGTCTGCTTCAGCGGTATGTCATCTGGGCTTACTACACATGCGCCCGTTGCAGTTATGGCTGTAATCTCGAGTCCCATGGACAGCGTGGACTTCGGGGCCGTTTGCGCATCGCGATCTCCCGCGGCTGCATCGAAGCTATGAGGCCGTGGCGCAACCCGGAGCTCTTCAGCCGGGGGGTTCCTCTGGGTTTGGTGACGTCGCGTGTCGTGGTCACGACGGACGCATTGACTCGCGGCTGGGGAGCAGTGTGCGAAGGCAGGCCGGCTTCGGGGCTGTGGTCAGAACCTCAGAGCTGGTGGCACATAAACCGCTTGGAGCTGGAAGCGGTGTTCTTAGCTCTAACGGATTTTCGGCCGCAGCTGGAACAGCGACATGTACTAATTCGCACCGACAACATGTCCGTGGTCTCGTACATAAATCACCAAGGAGGCGTACGCTCCAGGGCTCTGTACGAGCAGGCAGCGAATCTCCTGCTATGGGCGGACCGCCACTTTCTCTCCATCAGAGCAGCGCACATCCCCGGTCTCCTGAACCGCGGGGCGGACATGCTTTCGAGGAAGGGGACTCCCCAAGGAGAGTGGAGGTTGCACCCCGAGTCGGTTCGTATGATTTGGACTCGCTATGGGAGAGCGGAGGTGGATTTGTTCGCCACGAGCGAGAATGCGCACTGCCCGCTGTTCTTCTCCCTGTCTCACTCCCCGCTGAAGGGGGACGCTCTGACATCGCACTGGCCAGCAGCCAGGCTGTATGCGTTTCCTCCAATCAAGATATTGCCACTGGTGTTATGCAAGATCAGGGAGGGGGGGGCTTCGGTGATACTCATCGCCCCGAACTGGCCGAACCAGCCGAACCAGCCTTGGTTCCCGGACCTGACGGAGCTGCTGGTGGCACCGCCCTGGCCGATCCCCATAAGGAAGGACCTGCTATCTCAGGTGAGCGGCTCGGTGTGGCACCCGAACCCGCAGTTGTGGAGCCTTCATGTGTGGCTGCTTCGGGGATATCAGAGGAGCTGAGCACCCTGCATTCTCGTGTGCTCGACGCTCTCGGAGGCGCGGGCACCCTCTACGAGGCGTTTGTATGCTCTGAAATGGGGAGTGTTTGTGAAATGGTGCAGTGATGTTCATATCGACCCGGCTACTTGCTCTGTGTCGGATGTTCTGCGTTTTCTACAGTACAGACTGGATAGTGGTTCTCTACCATCAACACTGAAAGTCTATGTGGCAGCTATTGCCTCGTTTCGTTCCCCGCTGGGTGGGCAATCGATCGGCAGGCACGCGCAGGTGGTGAGTTTTCTCAAGGGAGCGAGGAGATTGCATCCCCCGCGTCCGCCTTCAGTCCCGCCCTGGGACCTAGAGGTGGTGTTAAGAGCTCTTTCACAGCCACCTTTCGAGCCTTTAACATCCGTTGATTTGAAGGAGCTATCTATCAAAACTGCACTTCTTCTTGTCCTCGCTTCGGCTAAGCGCATAGGGGATTTACATGCGTTTTCTGTGGACAGCGACTGTATTCGCTTCGGACCCGGTGACTGCAGCGTCACTCTCCGGCCGAGACCGGGCTACGTGCCTAAATCGCTATCTACCCCCTTCAGAACGCAGACGTCGTTGTGTCGTTGTCTGCCCTGTCTTCTGAGTCATCGACCTCGCGTGATGCGGATGCTCAGACTTCGGTGTGCCCCGTCAGGGCTTTGAGGATTTACATTGACCGTTCGGCTAGCTTTCGACAGTCTGACCAGCTTTTCGTGTGCTACGGTGGTTGTGAGAAGGACCGGGCTGTGTCAAAACAGAGGCTTTCCCACTGGATTGTGGACGCTATCACAGCGGCTTATACGAGCTGAGGTTTGGAATGCCCTTTGCACATTAGGGCCCACTCAACAAGGGCTATCGCCTCCTCCTGGGCCTGGTCGAGAGGTATGTCTATTCAGGATATATGCTTTGCAGCCGGCTGGTCTTCTCAGAATACCTTTGCCAGGTTTTACAAGCTGGACGTTCAGTCCTTAGCCTCCCAAGTGCTGTCGGTGAGTGACTGATTCATGTTTTGCTACCTCTATTCATGTATGTTGCTGCCTCGCACAGTAATTACTCTGCGCAGCCCTCTATGCGATTGTTGTTGTTGTCTGCCCTGTACTCAGTGCAGCTTCCTGTTATTCCTGTGTGATTCACTAAGTGCTACCATTATCATGTTATGCTTTATGCTGCTTAAACACAGTTATCTCTGTGCAGCCCCTTACAGTACAGTTATTGCGTCTGTTCTGCCCTTTTCTCAGCGCAGCGTACGTTATTACTGACCAGATATGCAAATTTCGTATACCTGGGGTTTAGACGCTCATTGGCTTACCTCCACCTATCAGCTGCGAGCCTGCCTTCAAGCGTCATCGCTATTAGTGGAAATTGTATGCGTATTCTATCTTCGCTGAGTGTGTAACTTGTACAGGCTGCTCGTAGCCGCTCTCACGGCGGGATTGAATATCGTTCCCATAACGGAGAATTTCTCCGTGATGTCTCGTGAAAGCTCGAGAGGGAACGTCTCCGGTTACTATCGTAACCTCGGTTCCCTGAGAGCGGGAACGAGACATCACGGAGGTCGCCGTGCTCGCTGCTCAACCAGCTAAGCGGCGTTCAGTATCCGATTCTGACGTAATTGTCGCGGGCACCGCATTTTATACTGCCTCTCGAGCTCGTCAGTATTTGCATGCGATTTGCATACTTCGCGACAATTGGCCAGTCATTTGGACTGGCGTGAGCCAATAGGACTTCAGGAAAGGAGTTCCCATAACGGAGAATTTCTCCGTGATGTCTCGTTCCCGCTCTCAGGGAACCGAGGTTACGATAGTAACCGGAGACGTTTTCCTCATCTACTTTGTATTTTGTGATCAACAAACAAGGGCTGCACGATAAATCGCATGTGACTGTCACGCGCATCTTGTCAGTAAAGCCGATTCTGTGATTAATAGTAGGCTACCGGTAAATCTCCATCACGTGCTTTCAGATGGAGCGGCATTTAATACACAGAGCCGCAGATCACTGACAAGCTATGCAATATCGCGTTCATAATCGCAGATGAATCGCTTTTGATTATGAACACGATATTGCGTAACTTGTCAGTGTTTTTATTAATGCCATTTATATTTTTGTTAATACAGCATATAGCACGTAGCCAACTAAATGAATGTAACATTAAAGATGAATGCACTTTTGGAAGTTGAATGTAAGGGAAATGTCATTTTGGAATTTCTGTGGTCTAATGTGATTTTCTTTAATTGTTGTAATTAATTTATAGCAAACAAGATGACCCGTTGAATTTATTTTGGGAGTGATGACTGATGAATGTATTTTTAGTCCAGTGCCTGTATATAAGATTATGACCAAGTTCAGAGGCTGTCATGTGGATCAACTTACTATGTTGTGTATTTTCAACAGTTTCGATATGAAAAATTACTTTCATATTGATTCAATGGATTTATTGCATTTTGGGGAAAAAAAATACAATTTTATAATAAATTTTTGAAAATCAAAATCTGGATTTGAATTTTTAATGTTATTATAACCTAAAGATGCTATGTGAAAGTTTGAAACAGAAAATAGTGGTTTTCATCTTGCCACTTTCTTGGTAAAGAAAACACATTTTTACTCAAATTAATCAAAATGGATTTATAGCGTTTTGGAACCAAGCTCTTCATATGTTCATTGCTAAGGCATTTTTAGGTAAGTTGCCTTTTTATATTTCAAATCTCCTATTTTTTATACAAGTAGTTACTGTACTAGATCTCAATTATACATTCAATTAATTCTTCTAAAAGTATGCTCAGAATTTGGAAAATATGCTTTTTTTTTTTTTATGTCCCCTGGGCTTGCAATGATCTGCAAACTGTAATTAAACTAGAGACACTGCCACCCCTGAGTACTTTTAAATGTCTTTTGCAAACTGTTTTAAAAGAGTGTTGTAAATGTTTTTCCTGATCTTTCTTTTATTAATTGTTGTGTATAAGTACCTTTTTTTTTTTTTTTTTGAAGTTATCTTTGTGTTAAACTCTATGTGCTGGAAGAAGAGATTGTGATGTCTCAAAGGAATTCTCCTGGCTAAACAAAGGATAAATAAAATCAAATCAAATAATTTAATATCCAATTTAAATACTTAACCACTAAAAAGATACAGTAGTCTAGAGCAGCGTCTAGAGCATATCCCAACTACATGTTACCCAACAAATACAAAAGCTGGCTGCAGGGGGTAAGAGAACATATTTAGAAGCAGGATTAGGGATTGAAATTAACAAGAGCAAAAACGCTGCCAAAATTCAGAAAAAATTCAGGTTTTGTCTTCACAAACTAAAATAATCTATACATCCCCCTAAAGATTATCTTTAGGTATTATTTTATAGCTAATAGTTCATTCTCCGTCAAATCAAACCAAATTTCAAGGAACCCCCTGGCCAAATTTTTTTTTTTTTTCCCCCCATTAAAAATACAAACATAAATAGTGACTAAAGCCAAAATATTAAATGCCACAAATAAATATTTACGAATAATCCACAATTTTTGCAGAGGGTGGTCAAAATGATAATTTTCACCTGAGAGGGTAAAATGACTTTAGAATTATGACAGTATCATTTTATTTTTACCAAGAGATTGGTAGGTTTATTAGTAAAACCTGTTGAGTTTAGAAATCTTTGTGGCATTATATGCCAATAGTGACAGTTAAAAAAAAGCAGACCCCTTAATATATTTTAAATTTTGCTGCTTAAAAAAAATTTATTTCGGCATCTTCATTTTAAGGCCCTGTATCACATGTGTGATGAACACACTTGGAGGGCCACTGTGCTGCAGAGTTTAACTCCAACCGGCTCCTACAGACCTGCCTGGAAGTTTCTAATACTCAAGACCTAGATTAGCTGGTTCAGGTGTGTTTAATTAGGGTTAAAGCTAAACTCTGCAGGAGTTCCCTGCCCTACATGGTTAATTTAGGCTATAGCCCGATTCGGACGGTAATTTTTTCTCATATGGACGTCTATAAAAATAAATTTACATATCACCTCAGTGATAAAACTCATGGATTTGGATGGCGATTTATTCACAGTGGAGGAGCGAGTTCTGTGATCCTACGAACCCAGGAGCGTGCTGTAAATAAAATTAATTTTATTTACAAATTTATTCTTATTATTGTTTAAAATGTATTTAAAAACACTTATGTAAAATGTATTCTTATTATTTCAAGCATATTTTATAATATATAATCCTATTTATTTAAGTCTCCTGTTTAAAAATAGGAAAATAGATGTGCTATATTTTTATATAATTATACGCAATATAGTTATGTATATATCTGTTTATAATACACATTTTAAAATGGTATTCCATACCTGCTGCTGCCATAATAAAGACCCATTTTGAATGTTTACATGCTTTTCTTCTTTTTCTGCTCCCACTCGCTGCGGTGGAGCAGTTATGAAGTATTGTTCTTTTAAATACTTTCCAGTATTTCAGAAATAAATATGTATGCAAACCGAAGTACAACAGTTACCGTACGGTGTTCGGGAGTGCTCAAAAAGGGTTTAAACACTTAATTTTGAATTGATTTTTTTTTCTCGTGAACTCAGAGATGTGGATTCGGATGGCAATTAAATCACTGACTACCCCCTGTAAATGGTGAAAATCACTTACGTCCCCATGAGAAACAATTACCGTCCGAACAGGGCTTATGTCTACATTAATGTGGATACATTTGAAAACAGAGTTTGCGTTTTCTAAAAGTTTCCCATCCACACTGAAATGTCAGAAATATGTCATGATACAGACGGAACAGACATAAGTTTTCGTGCAATTCTTCTGGCAGGATCATTTTATTTACAGAAATATCTCATCATTCACTGATGCGTCGATGTCGCGCTTATTCATGTTCGATCTAAAAAGCAACTGACCTCATGTTTTGCTGCAGGACAGCAATTGTGAGTAAATTTTCATTCATGTACAAAGTAAACATCTTTAGCAACAGTGATAATAAAGTGAATAGCACATAACAGGTACAATTACCAGTATAAACATAGATGTCTATTGGTACAATTTTTGTCACATGATTAAACATGCGTTATCGTTTTCAAATTTATCCTCTTTGGAGAGCATTTTCAAAAAGCTCAGTTTTCCTTAACAAATATGTTGTCTCATTGTGGACGGAAGGCCAAAACGGAGAGAAAAATATGCCTTTTCAAACAAAAACGTATTAGTGTGGACATGGCCTTATATAGTGATTTCAATGTGTCTCGTGAGTAATTTGTTCAACTGTACACATCTTCTGTGGTCAAACACCAAATTTGGGTCACTTTGCATTCAGCTGATACTTTTTTCTTTTAAAGAGGAATGGCTGAAGAACAAGTAAAGTTGAATATAGAAATGCATCTTCCTTCCTTCCTTCCATCAAACCACCTGCCTGAATGCCACGATGTATATGGAAATGCAGCTCCATGTCCAAATAGTTGAATTTTACCAATTTTAATGGTTGAAAACAAATGTGGGTCACAAACGCTAATACTTTATGTATTTTAGGAAGATTGTCTGAAAAACAAATTATGTTGAAACAACAAATGTTGCTCAGTTCATCCATATGACATTTAAAAATTTAACTTTCTTCTTCAATTGTGCATTTCTTTCACTAAAAAGTAAATTATCAATTTTTTAGACTCTGAGACCTCTGGTTGTGTTGACACAGAACGACCCCAATCCAAGTCTTACATATTAATGGACATATGCAGTCTTGAATTTTATTTTACTCCTCCTCCGTTCAATAGTTGATAAAACTAACCTGTTTGTGTCTCGACAGCTTCATGTTTCACACTGAATGCTTCTTCAATCTTCACATCTTCACTCTCCTCTTTAATAAACGCCATCTTTATAATGGTGTGTCGCATGTGCAGGAGCTTTTCTGTGTGTTTAGACAATTTGTCATGTGTAAAATGAGAATAATTAACTGATAAAAATCCCGGTCTCTATTCAGAGCACTGAAAGCGTGTCTATCAAAGTGTTAGTCAATATTCCCAATTGGTCTAAAACACTCAAAACTGTTCTATAAATTAATGAAAGGGCACAAAATATAGAAACAGTTCATATTTACGTCAGACAAACTGATTCACGATAAAGGGAGAGAAATGAGACGCGCCTTTTCTGTTACGGCTACGTTGTACTCACAAAAATAACGTTCATTAATGTTAGCTAAATAGTCCTACACTTAATAACAATTAATTCTATGAAATAGACTAAACGGTTTGCATTGAATTAAACACTTTAAATCGTAAAAAACAAATATCTTTGCTCAACCGTATCACAAATGCAGGATCGCGGCGCAGCGTTGTGACGTCACGTCTACACCAAAATAAAAGTCCTATCTACACACTAAAAGTACATAGAAATTTATATAAATAAACAAGTTTGTGTTGAAAATGACCGTGAATAAAAGTGTGTGTAGCACATCTATAAGGGAAAACATGTTTGGGTGCAGTAACCATTTATAACAGGTGTCTGTAAGCCTTTGTTTTCTTCAGTAACAAGTTTTATTATTTTTTTTGAAAGTCTTTTTTGAAAGAAATAGCAAAAATCTCTATTTCACTATTATACTACAAACAAGGTTTGTAAATAAAATACATATTAGGCCAAACGCTACCCAAAAACAAACAAATATGCAACAATCAATAGGTAACAAAATGCAATGTTATTATTAATTGTGCAAAAATATTTCCTTGACTTTCTTGACATTAAATTAATCCTAAATGTCCCTGCTCTTATCCCCGTTTGCTATCTAAGAAGTAGAGGAGCTTGATAACACCAAACTGAGAGTTGGCAACCAGGGGCCCGTTTCAGAAAGGAGGTTAAGTGAAAATTCTGAGTATGTTAATCCTGAAATGAGGGTTTTCCATTTCAGAATGGGAGGTTTGTCAAACCTGAGAAAGCAGGGTAAGTCAAGCCCGTTTGTGAAAGAGAGGTAACTTACTCTGTGAACCTAACCTGGTCTTTTCTTTCGGTCTCCTCCCCTGTTTTAAAGCGTAACTTATTCATTCATTCATACTTATTTCAAGTAGGCCTACAAATGTCAAAAAATTCTTAAGATAAGATGCATTTTCTATAGATGAAAAATGGTCTAAGATATTTAGTCTCGTTTCCTGGGGGATTTTCCTTTTAAGTGCAAACATGTAAAATTGCCATACGAAAAATAACCTTAATGCAAACGGAAACAAGAATATTTTTAATTTCTTACCCCACTGACAGATAATTTGCAATATAAGAAAAATGCACTTAAATTCATTTTTTTCTCCTTCATGGAAACATGGGTTTTTTTTTTGCCATATTCACATGCATATTTATTTGAGCAGTACCATTTTAAATGGTAGTTTTCTTTAAAACATCGTAGATGCAGAGCACATTAGTAAGACTGCTGTATGAGCGAAAAAGGAAAGTGTGCGTCACTCTCTCACGTTCTTTCTGAGAATATTTTCCTGGGCACAAATCCGTCAAAGAGGAGTTTCACAGGACTGTAGGTCAGCAGTGTAGCAATCGATTTAAACGAGGCTAATCTTATAAATGACGTTCACTTGATAACATCTTTCTGTGATCTCTGTTAGTAATCAGAATTTCCTTCAGGATTTCCAGTGTGATTGGATGCATTGATGACAAGCATATTCTCACCATCGCACCTTCTGAAAATGAAACTGATTACTGTATGCAATGGAAGGATGCCTGATAGAGGGGTAGTACGAGATGGGCTATACGCCGTAACCACCAACACCACAGCTGTTAAATAAACAAGTTATTCACAATTTTTTGGTCATCTTTATTTCCTACAAATACAAAACCAACAGTTATTCTTTTTCCTTTTGGATTTTAAAATTCTTCCAATACTTGACCATCTCCTCTTCATCTGTCAGTGGTGCTGGTGCAGGTTCTGCCCCCTTTTTGCGAGCCTCTGCCTTCTTGTTGTCGACTGAGTACAAGTCAGTAGTTAATTTATTACTCTAAGAAATGTAACAGGTTGGATTAGAGAATATTTAATTATGTGAAAAGAGTGTTAGACTATGAGGAAAAAGCAGTGCCTTGAAATAGACACTGAATGATATTTAAAGGTGCCATTGAATGGAAAACTGTAGTTACCTTGGCATAGTTGAATAATAACAGTTCTGTACATGGAAATGACATACCGTGAGCCTCAAACACCATTGTTTCCTCCTTCTTATGTAAATCTCGTGAATGCAAAAGACCACTGAAAAATAGGCAAATCAGAACATAACACCGACTGTGACGTAACAGTCAGGATCACTAATAGTTACGCCCCCAACATTTGCATATACCTGCCCATGTTCTAGACCAGCTGAACCTTCACAGCCGAATCATCAGAAGTTCTGCAGGAATTGTGAAGAAACTAGCGAGAACAACAGCATATTCGCTGTTGTTCTCGCTAGTTTCTTCACTATCATGGAAATGTTATGTTCCAGGCTGTGCAGGGGATGTGAAGTGCAGGGATGGGTTGTAGCCTGTTACATTACAGTACATAAGATTTCACTTACCACATAAACAGAGTAAGGAGAGATGACTGAGGATGATGGCGAATGATTTACAGATCCTGAGCACCACTGACAAGTATCTGATCTTGTAAAATGTGTGGTAAGTACTGCCGCTTTATAGTATAAACAGAGCACCTGCGATCGCGAATCTCGAAAGCGAAAGTGAAACTAAAAAGCGATCGTTCATTTGAAAGCAGATTCAATGCCCAGCATATTAAAAGCGGCTCCCTGATGCCCGCATTTTATTTACTGTATAATTACCCAACGATATAACTGGGCGAGAAAGTTTTGCAATATATATTTTCCCTGTGTTGCCTTCCTGCTGTGTGAGCTACTGAAATGAGTCGCACTGTGAAACAGCCAATCAGAGCAGAGCTCAACATTATTATTCATGACCCTTCCAAATAACGTAAAAACAGACCATTTCATTCTAGGGAGAAATCCTAGGGTGGTAAATGGACATGTAAAACCATTTCTGGAGAATTTTTGCCCTTACCTAAGCCACATACCTTCTATGTAGATATCAGAGAACAATTTAAAGTATTGTATCAATGCATTCTATGGCACCTTTAATGTCAAATGTTTGTAAAGTCATTTAGCCTACACCCATGAACCAGTGGTGGCATTTCACAAAACCATAGGGTATGGCAGTGGCGTAAATCTTGTGGGGTTGGTTACAGTTTTGATAAAAAAATACCACGGTATATTACTAAGCACTGAAATAGGCTATAGGAAAAAAGAGAGAAAAGGAAAAAGCTTTTTTTTTTTTTTAATAAACATTGCGTCGTCAGAGTTGGTATGTGGCTTTATCAGAAACTTGCACTTAACATTTTATGAAAATCAAGATCAAATGGAGTTAACAAGGTTTTTGACTAACGAATGATCTGTGTTTTGTCTGTCATTACAACGGCCGCATCTGAGGCAGCAAGTGCATTGCATTATACGCTTCCATCAACTTACAGGTTATAACTTTTATTGTAGCTATATGGGTGCTTAGTTTTTCTTGTCGTTTAATACACTTGGCTAAAATCTCATGATATAGATGATGAACCGCTATATGCACAGGATATTTAAAACATACAAAAGTAGCCCATAATGGTTACAAATAGACGGCAAAAGCTAAGACTCTTCTCCGCTCTTCAAACACAAAAAACATTAGCCTTTACAGACATAGTGTTTTAGTGAAGAAAAAACTGTACTTATTCAAACTTCAGTTATTATTTACCCTTGCATTGCGAACAAGCCGAGATATGTCTCCAGGCTGTGCGCGCTACGTGGCGCTTCGTTCTGAATGGAGGTGGGGTTAAGTTACGAGGTTTTGCTGACGGTTTGAGGATCCATAGCATTACAAAGTTTAGTGACAAGCTCTTTTGAATGCTTTTCATTGGTTAAATATTTGTAAAAGCCTCAAACAGACATAAGGAAGACCAATAGCAGTGTTTCAAAACAATAATAACGAACTATAATACAGAGTTTGGATTTTCCACGGCACACCTGACTGGGCTAAGGTATGGCGACTGCCATACTCTGTCATACAGAAACGCCGCCCCTGCCATGAACCTTTCATGCTTGCTTTACCTTGATTGAATTGTGTTATTGTACTTCATTTTTAGCTACTGCCACGTTCTTGTTACTTTTTTCTCTTTTTCATTTTTGCCATGGATACCATTAAAATGAATATTAGTTTAATAGTTTACAGTTTTCACCTGATATTATAACGGTTATCAAGTTATTAACAGTTATTAAGAATTAAAGTTACGTATTGACGGAAGTATGTGGAAGTCTTTTTGTGGGGTGCTGTTGCCATGGTGAATCGTAATTTCGGCACTCCACTGATCATGACTTTTCATAGTCGTGGTGCACGTGCTAAACTCAGAGTCAGCCTACTCAGAGTTGATTGAACTAACACAATTCAGCCGTTCTGAAACCGAAAACTCTGAGTTTCCCATCTCACGGTAAGTCAACTCAGAGTTCAAGTTTAAACTCAGAGTTGGTTGATCCTCCTTATTGAAACAGGCCCCAGTTATAGTAGAAGAATAAAGACTACCGGTTAATAATTTTACGTTATCCAAAGTTCTGAGGACATTTCCTGTTAGCTGCATGGGACAACACTGCAAACTTTACTCATTGTTATGAACTGTGTCCTATAACATCTGACATTAATGACTGCAACCTAATGATTAGTGATTTAATTTCCAGAATATACAGTCATGTTACAAGACTGTTCTGTTCAACTGCGTTTATTTTTTTAATACAATTTTTCAGTAGTTCTGTAATATTTTCATTACATCATCAGTAAATTTGAATGAAGAAGCAATCAGTGTGGACGTCTTAAATGACATTCGAAATGCCTTGTAAGTTGTATTGTAAGCATTTTTTGTATTGTTTTTTAAAACTTCTAAGCATAATTTATCTACTAAATTTTTGCATATATTGTATGTCGTATTTGGCATTGACTGGGAGGATTCAACATGATTTGGATAAGGATTTATACTTTTTAGAGGAGGGTGTCACTGGATCTCATGACAGTCTATATTCCATGCACTTGTATTCAGTAGGTCTCTGTCGTTTTCTCTGCATTTGATCAAATGAGGGTTTGTAACTTACATTTTTATTCAGCGCCATATTTATGTCAACAGGGATGGTGGGGTTATGACAACCCTCTCTCGATGCTTTTCCTGAAATTATCATTGAAGATACAGTGCATAATAACTTCTATACAGTGCATAGAAGTTATTAGTTAAGATTTTATAATCAGTGTTTTGATATTGATTGCATATCATAGCAGATTGAGACAGCTTGTACAGTACCTCCAACTACCTGTCAACATATGCACAACACTGGAACACAGTTTTTACAATTAAAATGTAAACTGTCAGTTAATAAATATTGCATGTCAATGTATAGCACATTACAAAATTAAATTTATTTAAACATTTTTGCAATACATGTAGATGCAATTGATGCAAACATTGGGCTATTAATTAATAAACACTTGACGCAAACTATTCTTATGCCTTTTTTTAAATGGTATCATAAACCTTGAGTACTTGAATAACTATAGCAAGTATTGGTTTGACAAAGAATAGCAGTAGATTGAAGGGTTTTAATGATTCAAACCCAATATATACTATAGGTGTGTATTCTAAAGACTGGAATACACTACACAACTATTAAAATCCAAACAGATTTTTTTTTAAACATTAGGCATCATACACTTGCCAAATTTGTAAGCAGTTACAGAGGGAAAACTGGGCATAATACACTAACAAGTAAGGATGCGCTGTGTGACAAATGAAAACAATATGCGTTTTAAAGGTCTGTTGGTCTGACCCAACAGATAAATATTAAGAGTATAATAGCGAGTGAATTTGAGATATTTGCTTTATATAAACTTTATTCCTTGCAGAGTTTGGTTCCAACCCCAGTTAAACATCTGAACCATCTAATCAAGGTCTTCATGATTACTAAAAATGTCCTGGGAGGTGTGTTGGAGCTGGTTGGAGCTAAAGAGCACTGAACAAATTTGGAAAGCCTTGATTCTAGGGGAACAAGATAGTCATGCTGGATCAGCATTACTGAGGAAATCAACAATCTTGTTCACTCTGTCCCCATTCTTCCTCAGTTGAGTAACTCTCTGTTTGATGCACCACATGCAGTACTGGTGCTTAAAGCGGTCATGAACTGCCTTTGTTTTTTTATTTTTGTACTGTTCACTTTAATGTTTTCAAAATTTTTACATAAAAAAAACATAGAAGTAGAATAATAATAGAATAATAGTAATAGTAGAATAGTAGAATTTAGAAGTAATAGTCTATTTTCTGTCCTGTTTTTAACCCCCCTCTTCAGAACGCTCTGTTTGAACAGGTGTGGCGGATCGTAGACTTGGAAGTAAATGCCCACTGCTATGATTGGCTAATATTTATGAATGTTTGACAGCGTACATTCCTCATAGATAGACTCTGCTGTGATTTAGGTCAAAAACGCAAAAATAACTGAATACATATCAAACGATCTGTAAGAAAAGACAAAGCAATAGTGTCTACGTAATGAAAACAGTTACTCACACTTGCGTTGCGACAATGTTGGATCCAATATAGTTGGCACAGCATCATCTTTTAGTGTCAATCTTTTTGAAAATCCTGCTTCGAATTGTGCCTTATGGAAGGATATTCTGGACAATTGCAAAAGGAATTGCAAATTGTATTTTCAATTGCATTTTCCATATGTGGATGCATAAATTGTGACATAATCCTAACAACTCTTAACAGCTGACAGCTTTGCCATGTTCTTCATTAATAAAATTAAAACCATCAGTGCACAATTTTCCACTGCACAACATTTCAAGCACATCTTACCAGCAAACATACACTCGCTCACATCTTTCTCTTCAGTCTCTGAGGCAGAAGTCTCCAAACTCATCCTTTCTAATCATCCTACTACTTGTCCACTTGATCCTATTCCATCTCATCTCCTTCAAGCCATTTCTCCTGCAGTTGTACCTGCACTCACTCACATCATTAACACATCCCTTCACACTGGTGTTTTTCCCTCAGCATTTAGACAGGCTCGTATAACCCCACTACTTAAGAAACCCACCCTTAACCCATCTCTTTTAGAGAACTACAGACCAGTTTCCCTTCTCCCTTTCATTGCAAAAACACTTGAACAAGCTGTGTTCAACCAAGTCTCTGTCTTTCTCACACAGAACAACCTCCTGGACAGCAACCAGTCTGGTTTCAGAAGTGGACATTCAACCGAGACTGCCTTGCTCTCAGTTGTTGAAGCCCTAAGACTGGCAAGAGTGGATTCCAAATCTTCTATACTTATCTTGCTGGATCTGTCCACTGCTTTTGACACGGTTAACCACCAGATCCTCCTGCCAACCCTATTGGCAAAGGGCATCTCAGGAACCGCACTCCAGCGGTTTGAGTCTTACCTCTCAGATAGATCCTTCAAGGTATCTTGGAGAGGTGAGGTTGTGCTTCACAACTCCTTGTTCAAGCTCTTGTTCTGTCCAGGCTGGACTATTGCAATGCTCTCTTGGCAGGTCTTCCAGCCAGTTCTATCAAACCTTTACAATTAATCCAGAACACAGCAGCAAGACTAATTTTTAATGAGCCAAAAAGAATGCACGTCACACCTCTATTTATCAATTTGCACTGGCTACCAATAGCTGCTCGCATAAAATTCAAGGCATTAATGTTTGTCTACAAAACCACCACTGGCTCTGCACCCCTTTACCTAAAATCATTACTTCAGACTTATGTGCCCTCTAGAAGCTTGCTTTCTGCAAGTGAACGGTGCATTATTGTGCCATCCCGAAGAGGCACAAAATCACTTTCATGGACATTTACATTAAATGTTCCCACCTGGTGGAATGACCTGCCCAACTCAATCCGAGCAGCTGAGTCCTTAGCCATCTTCAAGAATCGGCTAAAAACACATTTCTTCCATCTTTATTTGACCCTCTAACTCTAGCACTCTCTATTCTAATTCTGTCCTTTAAAAAATAAAAAAAACTTGCCCCTTTTAGACTTGCACTCTATTCATTTACTAACTCCTTGTTTTCTTAAAAAAAAAAAACTAACACTAGCTTGCTCTATTCTTTTTGTATCCTAATTGTTTTCTCTTTATTATATAATAAAAAAAACCCTTGCTACGTGTACTGCATTAGGCTAACTGAGACTTGTCATAGCACTTGCAAATCATTGCTCTTTTGATTTTGATTGCTTCCATTGTCCTCATTTGTAAGTCGCTTTGGATAAAAGCGTCTGCTAAATGAGTAAATGTAAATAATCCAAACACAATTGCAAATCTTGCATTACCATTTGTGGTTTTGCTTTCATGAATGCACAGTGACTGCCAAATTTCAAATGAAAAAGCAAAGTCCATTTGCAACTGTATTTCCCATGTCTTACAAGTTACGAGCCTGTCATATTTAAATAGCAATATTAATTACCAGGTCTGCTTTTTCACTCTCTCCGTGTCATGCATGTAACCTGCCAAAACTCAAATGGAATTGCTATTCCTTTTATATTTGAATTTCCGATGTCTACATGTAAACCTGTCAATCAATTCAGGGGCAGGACTATACTATGGGATGTGTTTATATTGGGTGGTGACGTGTATATTGGGTGACAGATGATCGTGCCAAATGCTTTAAACAATGGGGGTAAGCGCTTTATATTATATTAAAATTATATTATTCCTCTGTTTTAATCCGTAATGGAGTGCACGTCACGCCTGCCTCAAGATCTTTTACTGTTTGCACGATTGATGCACCTAAGCAAACAGACAGTGCAAATCTATACTTATTTACCAATTTTCCACCTTACCTTATATTTTATTCAACTGTTTTAATCTGTTGGAGCACACAGCCCATGGCACCGTCGCACCTGCCACAAGATCTCTCACTGCTTACAGTCACTGGACACAGCAATGGATGCACGTGATTTTTAATATTAACTCGTCTTGGCTGTGGCATATTCTGTTTTGTCTTGTGCATTAATCGGAGTGCAAACAGTAAAAGATCTTGAGGCAGGTGTGACACTCTCTATTACAGATTAAAAGAGAGGAATAAAATATATGGTAATAAGTGTAGAATTGCACAGTCCTGTTTACTCACTTGCATCAATCGGAGTGTAAAACACGAGAGATGTTGAGACAGGTGAAAAACATTTGGTTTATAGCGAATATTCCCCATTGTATGTACCATTGTGGCTCCCGCTATTGGCAGGGGGTAATCGCTGCATTTGGGGTAAAAAAAAAAAAGACAGAATTATTTATTGTGAAAGGTGCCAAGAAGGTTGCAATGTCTGTTTGTTCACACATGCACAAACTGACTGGCAGCTGCCTTTAGCGGAGCCTTTACTGATTACCTCCACAGTGACAACACCACCCAATACAAACATGGCCCATAGTATAGCCCCACCCCTGACACTGACTGACAGCTTTCCGTGTAAGGCATCAGAAATTCAAATGCAGAAGGAATTGTGATTCCATCTGCTCACCAATTTTATGGTACAAATGAATATTTATGCAATAATTATGATCAATTTTTTCTATTTATTTTTTTTTTCAATTAATGCAGTATTTCAGATTAAAATAGAGACTAGGCCTATAAAATCCAATTTTTGCAGGCAGATTAGCACCTCCTGGTGATTGCAAAGAAAGAAAAACAAAACATGGTGTAACCACTAGATTCCTGTATAGGACTCTATAGAGAGGCTTGTGAATTCCCTAGTTGTTTTTATACATAATTGTTTACTTTTATTAGGTTGTGGATTTAAATGTATATTAAGGTTTTATCAAAGACTACTTTTTGTTTTAAATGTTGATCTGTAGTGTAGGTTTTTGCATTGTTATTACTACAGTCAAACCTGAACACAAAGCATTTTGTTACACAAAATGATCTGATTTTAACCTCTTATTTCAGTCTTCTGACTTATTTTGGCTATATGGTTATAGCCATACCAATTCATTTGAGTGTGTATAATTCTGTATGTATGTGAGTGTGTGTGTGTGTGTGTGTGTGTGTGTGTGAGAGAGAGAGAGAGAGAGAGAGTAGGTAAGTGTGTGTGAGTGGATGTATCTGTTTTACATTCTTGATGTTTTTGAGTTTGTGTAACCCCTTCTTTGCTGTCAACTTTTTTACTGCATTGTAGTTGAATTATTGATTTTATTTTACATAGTTGCTGTGTTACATTCATACCAGTTCATAGGTGTGTGTGTGTGAGTGGGTGTGTTGATTTTGCACTCTAGATGTTTTAGAGTTTCACCCCTTCGTTGCTGTGCAATTTGTTTCTACATCGTGGGGGATTTGTAGATTGTACACACAAAAATTCTGTATTGTTCCCCATTTCCCATTTATTTCCTATGGTCGGTCATTTTTGACCGAAGACCATGAGTGTGACTATTTTTTTATTTTTTGTTTTACAACAACTTAGCTTTTTCGAATCATGCCCTCAATTTTTTTTTTTTTGGGTTCACATACCAAGTGCCATAAAAGTCACCAAGTTTAGTGCCATTCTGGTGAAGTTACAATTTTTAAAAATTCAAAATGTAAAATTCTCATGTCAGAAGTGACCGAAGACTGCTTAAATATGACAGGCTCATAACTCGTAAGACACTGGAAATGCAATCGCAAACTTTGCTTTTTCATTTGAAATTTGGCAGTCACTGCGTGATCACAAAAGTGAAAATGCAACCAGTAATGCAAGATTTGCAATTGCATTTGGATTATGGATTATTCTGATATTTTATGCGTCCACATGTGGAAAACGCAATTGAAAATACAATTTGCAATTCATTTTGAAAACTGCCCAGAATATGCTTCCATAGTGCCTTGTTTGTAAACAAATCTGCGGTAAAATGAAGTAAACAAATTTTTACTGACGCGATCTGGAACATCATTAAAACTAAAGTCACTCTTTCCAAACATTGGGATCTGAAGGAAGGAAATGCAAAGAAAACATATCACCTCTATATGTGTGTGTGTGTGTAAAAACTAGAACATAACCAACTACGCACTAAACACCTATAGCTAATTCTGATCAAAATTGAACTAATTAGTAGTGATATTTAAACCATATTTCAAAAATACTGTAGGCATATAGTGATACGTAATACAGAACCACCAAAGAAAAGACAAAGCAAGGCACACTAGAAGTTTAAAATTAAGTTTAAAGTAAGTTTAAAATTAAGAAAACACCTTTGCAACCCAGGCAATACCTTTTTAAAAAGTCAATATCATTGTAATCAGACTCACCTTTCCTCTCCCAACTTGTCTCTTAAATGCCCTCTTTTACAGGTGAGTTCAATCAAGGATACGTGTTCAGTTAAAGGAGAACATGCTGCAGAGAGACTGTAATCAAGATAAAGATACTGTGACATACAGAAGACGTTAGGCAAGAAAAGGAAAGGGGGGTGTTTAAACAAAGTCCCTTTCAAGGAAAGTCAGTTCACTCGGCGGCCATATTTGTGCAACACCTCCTGGCAGCTCAATCAAGACCAAGTCTGATGTAAATGAATGGGAGAATCCTGAAATCTCAAAAACTGCTCGCTGATCTCGCAATTAAATTACATATTTCAAATCAGCAACAAAATCTGAAATTAACTGCCCCATGAATGTTGTTTCTTATGCTCAAATAGCATTTTAAAAGCTTATTTTTCAGGCTGGTCTAGCCTCCGGTTTCTATAGGAACCGGAGCTTCTAATGGCCGCTGCACTGACGCAATGACTTTACCAATCAGCGATTGGCTCTTTCATTTAGAAAATATTTTCTTCCATTCATAAGACAGTGTTTAGCTATAAGGCAACCCACAACTGAAACCAACTTCAAGATGTCATCACAGGAAGCCCAACAGTAGCCAAATTCAGGTTCAGATTGAAAACGTTTAAAACACAAGTTGACTCAGATAATGCAATGTTTATTATTTCATTCCGTTTATGTCCTTTCATTTATGATTGTTAATTTACAGTACATTGTGGCATTTCACAGCAAGCTACAACTTTATCTAATATTTTACATTGATACTTATAATAATTGTTAATAATATTAATAATACTAATAATTAACATTTTGGTGCTTTTAAACAATCAAATGAATAAGTGATGTTTGAAACAACTGAAATTAATTTCGCATAATACATATTTTCTGGTGCCATTTTAAATTGCTGAGCCATTTAAAACTCTTTCCACATATAGAACACAAATAGGGTCTCATATATGCATGTCTTTTCAGATGCATCAGTAAGTGCGATGGCAACAGAAATTTTTTGTTGCACTGAACAGAATTAAATCTCTTTCCTCTAGAGTGAATGTGCAGGTGATTTTTAAAATCGCTTCTTTTTCTAAACTTCTTGTCACTCTCAGAACTCTGCAATTTCTTTCTAGAGTGACTTTGCAAATGACCTTTCAGGTCTCTTTGATATGTGAAACTCTTCTCGCATTGAAGACATGTGAAAGGCTTCTCTCCAGTGTGAAGCCGTAGGTGAGTCTGAAGGTTTCCTTTACGTGAGAAACTCTTTCCACACTGGAGACAGATAAAAGGCTTCTCTCCAGTGTGAACTCGAATGTGAATCTCAAGGTTTGCTGCATTTATGCAAGTCTTTCCACAGTAATGGCACATGAAAATATTTGCTCCAGTGTTATTACAGTGAGTTATTACATGATTCTTTAGCTCTTTACTGTCTGTGAAACTCTTTCCACACTGACGACACAGAAAACTGTTCTCTCTTGAGTGAATCCTCATGTGGTAATTAAGTGTTACTTTATGTCTGAAACTCTTTCCACACTGATCACATGTGTAAGGCTTCTCTCCAGTGTGAATTCTCATGTGAACCTTGAAGTTTCCATTAAGTGTGAAACTCTTTCCACAGTGATGGCACATAAAAGGCTTCTTTCTGGCATGAGTTACTACATGATTCTTAAGGTGTTTCCTGTTTGTGAAACTCCTTGGCTTCTCTCCAGTGTGAATTTTGATGGGTGTCTTAAGACCTTCTTTTTGTGAGAAGTGAGGTCCAGTGTGACATCTCACGTGGGCATTAAGGGTTCCTTTACGTGTAAAATTCTTTCCACACAGAGGACATGTGTAAGGCTTCTCTCTGGTGTGAATTCTCATGTGAGTCTTAAGACTTTCTTTTCGTGAAAAGGTGTTCCCACACAGTTTGCAGGTGTAAGGCTTCTCTCCAGTGTGAATTCTCATGTGGGTATTAAGGGTTCCTTTACGTGTAAAACTGTTTCCACACTGAGGGCATGTATACGGTTTCTCTCCAGTGTGAAGTCTCATGTGAGTCTTAAGACTTCCTTTTCTTGAGAAGCTGTTCCCACACTGTTTGCAGGTGTAAGGGTTCTCTCCAGTGTGAATTTTCATGTGAGTATTAAGGTTTCCTTTAAGGGTAAAACTTTTTCCACACTGAGGGCATGTGTACGGCTTCTCGCTGGTGTGAATTTTCATGTGGACATTAAGATTTCCTTTTTGAGTGAAACTTTTTCCACACTGAAAGCAGATGAAATAACGTCCATTTGTTTGGGATCTTTTTTGTGAAGATGTATGTGTGCAACTAAAAGATTTTTCTCCAATTAAGAAATCATGATGTTTATCACACTGGTCTTTCTCTTCCATTTCATTCAATTCTCGTCTCTCCTCTTTAAAAGCCATCAAGTCTAAAGCGAAAAAAGACAAATACAAGGCAACCTCAATTTAATGGCACTAAGCAACAGACATCAAAACCAACACAAAAGCATTAAACCATCAAAACCACCATAAAGCATCAAAATCAACATGTATGTTAGATCCTATGCACTAAGATTTGTTAGATTTCAAAGATTAATTAACTGAAATCTCAGAACCTTTCAGTATTGTTAATTTTAGGACTTTATGAAAAACCTGCAGTCCAAAAAGGCTACTTGTCAATTATCCAAAAAAAAAATAAATAAATAATAATAATAAAAAAAATAGTATCCTCTTAACTGTTTAGTCAGAGAAAATATATTTTTAAACCATTTCAGTCAGAATTTAAGCCCCATTGTAACAGAAACTATGCTTATTACAGTTACATCTCTCTTTTAGTGCTAATAGATCTTTTGACAACATAGACCAGGGCTGTAAATATTTTGCACATAGCACTGGTGCTACAGAGGTTGAAATTTTTCCATCTCTGAAATTACATCTCTAAAAAAAAAAAAAAAACCAAAAATAGTGCAGTTTAAGCAGGCATGTGACAGCCAAAGGATGTTAATGTTGCATAAAGGACACAAAATCAAAGAAATGTTTTCAGAGAAACATTTTATTTATTTGCCCAAAGTGGTAGACTGCAGAAACAGAACACCTATTTCCTGACATTGTCAGTTTTGTTTATATAGCCCAGTATCACAATCCAAACAACATCCATTTACAGTACAACCTCACAACAACATTAAACTTCATATTCCATGCACCAGCTACAAAATAAGAAGAACTGCTGTTTATAGCAACACAAACTCATCAGAGGCCTGTAGCACGAAGCCGGTTTCAGTTTTTACCCAGGTAAGTTTGCGTTTATTTTGTCCAAAATCTTGAGTTTTTGGGCTCAAGGAGATGGGTTGGTTTTGAGCGCGTTGTGTCACCATGGGAACTTAGGCTACACAGTTACCCTGCTCCGGAGCAGGTTTTAATCTGGGTTAGAGATCGCAAACCCAAACTGGACCAATCAGCTGTAAGCAAAGTGACATATCTCTGATGCAATGAAGACACAAAAATTACCAGACTTTTGCGGCTACTTATGTTTGTTATATTAATTATAATTGTTTATAATTCATATATGTTCATATAATTATTAAATGAAGTGGCAATTCATTTTAAGCTTCGCATTTAAAGCTGCAATCTGTAAACTTTGCCTCTTTGTCGCCATCTCTGTTTGAAACCTGCAATTGCAGTTATTTGCGTATTTATTTTCCTAACATGGGTCTTGCACCGGTACGGCTCCAGCATGGATAAATCTAATGTTTTGAGGTGTAACTTATGTGTGGCTGTCAGTCACCGTACTGGTGTGCATATTCACTGTACTGTAGATTTTACGTCTTGGACGTATGACCCAAATGAGAATTTTCACTGGATATTGTCATCTGACCGAGTAAGTAACAAGTATGACACTTTTGTTCTAACCAACTGAGTAAAAAAGCATTACAATAAATTGTGCTACAATGGTGATTAAATCTAGCGATCGGTTGGCTCATATCACATCACTCGGGCTAAGGTAAGGAGATTTTTGAACCCTGGCTGGTTATGTACTTGCTCAAAAATTGATTTCGTATAATTAAAAAAAAGTTATGGACTGCAGCTTAAATTAAATATGGATACATATAGATAAGCTTTAATATATCCAACTTTTAAAATGACTAAACTTATATGTTTTCCTTTTGAGCTCTGTGTGAAACTTTAGAAATAATTAAATTCATTTGATACCTTTGCACTATTCACTATTCTTTTGGTTTTCAAGGACTAAAATCAAGAGATCTCACTTATCAAACAATACTGTTATCTTTCAAATTCTAATAGCAACGGATGCAATGACTGTGGCCACTTTAACATTATTCAAATTTATTTTATTTTATAAATACATGATTGACGTGAAGAATGAAAGCTATATCATACACTTTTACAAATTACTAAATTTTAAATTACAAGCTATATCATGCACAGACACTAGGGGTGTTACAATAAACTTAGCTCATGAGATCAGACAAAATACAGATACTTGGTTCACTAGAATGAGACAATATTTTAATACTATTTTTAAGAAATTTTCAATTACAAAACATTTGTCTTTTAAATCACAAAATGCAAAACAATGCAGTTATATTTTGAAATGTTTTAACTAAACTAGGGCCGTAACTAACAATTATTTTGGTAATCAAGTAATTTACTGATTATTTTGACAATTGAGTAATCTGATATTTTTAGTAATAAAAATAGAAGTGAAAAACAGGCTTTAATATGACTATATTTATATATAAACTAATCATAAACTAATCATAAACTAATGATGAGGCAACCATAATTAACTGAATACTGAACTGGTTCAAATAAAGTATCAAAACCAAGTAATTACATGATTTTATTGAACAACACTGTTAAAATAAATAATGTAATATGCCTAATATATAATATGAACATAACCAACTTAAGTACATTATGTAGCCTATTATAACAAATACCTTTAGAGTGCGCCAAGGGCTTGATGTTTAACTTTACAGCATGATGTTTAAATCCATTTAATTTTAATATTTGAACACAAGCAAACTCAGAGCAACTTTTATTTTGAAATCGCAATGCACAACAAATCGCATATTTAGAAATATGTTGATGTATTCTCCTGTGTTGGCATAGGTTTTATAAATGATTATAAATCTAGTGAATTAACGCGCACTGTTTTCCCAGATGAATGTTAAGCAACCCAAACTCACAGCACATGCAGAGGAAGTGTTTGTCGACCGAGCTGCTGAGAGCCTTTTAAAGGGGTCATCGGATACCCATTTTCCACAAGTTGATATGATTCTTTAGGGTCTTAATGAAAAGTCTATAACATACTTTGGTTAAAATTTCTCAATGTTAGTGTAAAAAACACCTTTTTTACCCTGTCAAAATCAGCTCTATTTTCAGCAAGCTGTTTTTTGTCCATGTTGCTTTAAATGCTAATGAGCTCTGCTGACCCCGCCCCTCTCTTCCATGGGGTGTCGAACAGACTGTAAACTTCAGCCACGTAACTGGCTAACTAGCACATTATTAGGAAAGGTGATTTGCAAAGATTCATAAAAAACCCTTATACTCACTTCTTCTGTAGATGAAGCTGGATCACGAATGATTCGCGTGAACCTAGACGCATTTAGGCAGATCGGGATCGGCGCATTCCCTTCAATAACGAAAGTAACATTGATCCTCTGCGTCTTCAGCGGCTCAGATGTCGGGAGTAAATGACGACTGCTATATTCATTATTACATCCAACAACAAAACACCTCAATCGCTTATTTGGAGACATTCTTGTCTTCCCCTGCACCGGAGTCAACACAATGGCGAACAGCTCTCAGCTCGCTCAGGGCAGGTATAAGGAAAGACAGCCTTGTCAATCAACTAACGTGAGAGCGGCCTGTGCAGAACTACGTCATTCTGACAGGAATCTCAGAACAGCCTGATTTGAGAAAGGGGATTTTAAAACAGGGATTAAAAAAAACACTGGGTGGATTTTTATCATTATAGGATGGATGTGTACACACACTTCCAACACACATTTATGTTCAAACAACTTGTAAAGTGAATTTTGCATCCGATGACCCCTTTAAAAAGTCAAGTACTTTTCATAAATATGGCTGTTTTCAAGGTTTTCCAGGACTTACATTTCAAAAAGTCAAATTCAAGTACTTCAAGCACCTTGTACAAACCCTGCAACTCTAAACCTACTATGAAACTCTGAGTTTGTTCATCTCACTTCGTGATACAGGCCACTGGAGAGAAAAAGTTGACAAAATTGCACAACCTTGTGGAAAACTAACACTTATAAAATGAAAATGTCATGAAATTACCACTAAATTACTACTATAACCAGTAGATGGCTGCAGAGGATCACTCATTACGTCATTTGCCAATTATTAAATTTTTTTTGCTTTTGGATTTTTGAAAATTACTAACAATTTTTAGCACTTTTATCATATTAAAGTACGAAGTATAGAATGCGCATGGAAAGTCTCCTGCCATTTAGATGAAAATACAAAAAGAAGTTAATCATTAATGACAATAATAATAATAATAATAATATATGATGTATTATTTAAATAATTCATTGAATAACTTAAATCAAATATTCATTTGCAAAGGTTTATTTTGATATAGACTTGTCAGTTGTTTTGTCCAGTCTATTGCTACGGTTATTACAATTTCAGGAATGAGTCACAGAAGAATTTAGCAGATTCATGCTATATTCTGTAATTAAATTTGTCTGTCACTCCTAAAACTTGTCAATTTACATTGGTTGTCTGCATGACGAACAAAACCTTTCTTCAAGCAAGAAAAGAGTGATTCTTTATAAGTAGGGATGAAATGGTTAGACAATAAACAATAAAATCATGAAATGGTTAGACAAACCATGATAAAAAAAAATCCCTTACTATTTCCCTTAATTACTATTTCATATTTCAACTATTGTTAAAACCGCATTTGTTTATCATGATTTGAAATACTTGTGGTAAATACTGCTCAGCATTAAGCAAATTTGGTAACAATCTCATGTAAGTGAAAAGATGAAAGGCAGAGTGCTGAGAGAAATTATATGAAAGAACATGAATGAATGAATTCTATGAATGTATAAGGGGGAACCGACTGTCTTCAGAGAAGTTTTGTTGGCATTTGCTGTTCATCGTTGCTCTGTGTAGTGCTTTTTTTAAACAGTGCTGCTTTGTTTACAGAAGTTAACAGGAAACGGCTCTATTCCTGCTGTTCAATAAGCACTACCTACTGTCAGACAGTGGATTCTCATTCAGCCTGTCCAAACTTTATTTGAAAAATTTAGCACGTTTGTAGATAACATTTTATGTTCTAAGTCACCCAACCAATATACAGTATTGAACAGCAGGAATAAAGCTGTTTCCTGTTAACTTCTGTAAACAAAGCAGCACTGTTTAAAAAAAGCACACACATATATATATATATATATATATATATATATATATATATATATACTGTATAAATGCATATATATGCCATAAACCCATGCCATCTCCAGCCTAAACAGCTAACACAGGAATTATTACCTGTGTTCTGTAATTCATTGTCCATCTCTAATTATTGCCTCTCTCTCAAGTACTATGTAAATACATATGCATATTTTCTATACAGAGTAAATAATGCACAAATCTGTACATAAATCTTCTGTTCCAGATTCATACTAAGGGTGGGAATCTTTAGGCACTTCACGATCCGATCCGATTCCGATTCTGGGAGTCACGATCCGATTCCAAAACGATTCTTGATCTACATTTTTTCCTAATGAATTCTTCCACTGTGCAAATACATCTTTACAACTTTACATTTTAACCAAAATTGGAGTTTCTATGCTTTTTGTTTATAGTTGGAAACTCTGTGACAGTACTGCCATCTTAAAATTAGAGGTGTGAATCGGCACTGGTTTCACGATTCGTTTCGATTAAGATTATCATGTATTTCAATTAGGGCTGTCAATCGCTTAAAATATTTAATCGTGATTAATCGCACGATTGTCATGAGTTAACTCGCGATTAATCGCAATTTAATCGCACATTTTTATCTGTTCTAAATGTACCTTAAATTAATACTTTTCATGTTTTAAATACTCAAATCAACATGGGCAATGACAAATATGGATGCTTTATGCAATATGTTTATTATTAGTGAAACCATAGTTAACAGAGCCTGAAGACAAGACATGTTTCAAAGATCATAGATGTGTTTCAAAGAACTTGCTCATGTCTATTAGACTACATGAAAAAAGAAATACCAGGTTCCCATTACTTCTCTTTCTTTGCACTGAGCAATTAACTTATACAAACCTGTTTACATTTCCGCATGACGGGGCATCTCACTTCTTCTGAACATGCAAAATGTACATTTATTATTACGTTTGTTTGCCTCTCTGTGCCCACATACTGTATTTTGATGCAGCTAAATTCTCAATAAAACTGTTTTCATTGATATATTTTACTGTTTCTGTTGTCAGACAATGGAATGAATATGAAATAGTGACTGAAACGCGACCCATAGGACTAAATAACCAGCTCTCCCTTCCAAGACGTTAATCTGCCCAAAAATCCTGATTTATAATCCAGCCATCGGCTGATAAAATCAAATAGGCTATACATAAGATAAAGACAATAGTTGTGCTGTGATTTCGGCTATACTTGCATGTTAAATTAGAGAAGCAACATAATATCTGTTTTAACTGAAAGCGCTGTTCCTCTCATCTGCGCGCTGAACAGAGCAGACGTGGAGAAGGAGACAGAAAGAGGTGTGTGCGCAGCGGGAAAGAGAGACCTTGTGCTCGTGCGGCAGTACCGGCAAGTATCAGAAACTAAATAAGGTTTGGGCAAACCCTATAAAGATTGGTCGCTAGGCTCTTTTTGAAAAAAAAAATAAAATAAAATAAAATAAAAGTTGTTAAAGTGGTCTGAAAAGTCGCTAAGTTGGCAACACTGTCAGCATCTCCATCCATTTCTCCAAATATAGTAGTACGGGTTAGGCCACGGGTCAAGCAGAAAATGCACGCTGCGTTAATCGCGTTAATAAAATTAGTGCCGTTAAAATGAATTTGCGTTAACGTGTTAACTTTGACAGCACCAATCAATATCACAAAAGACAAAGATCATAAGAAATCAACCTACTTGAAAAAATTAAAGCACTGAATAATATTATGTATAAAGAAAATGTACAAACAGACTGAATGGGGAGACATTCAATATACTTTCATTCTTATTTATTTTACAAAAGTGACTCAGTCAAGGACAGTAAGTGATTTTCTTTCTGATGTTTGATTTACATTATTGACACAAATGGCAACAGCAGCTATATTAGGCTGCTTTAGAGAAATAGTTCACCCAAAAATGAAGATCTCTTAAGATCTCATCGTATAGCCTAGGCTAATCCAGGATTTCTTATAGTCGAACACTACACATGCTTTAAATATTAACGTTCATTTAAGACACAAATAACTGTTTACGAGGATACTCGCAAGGATGATAGTTTTTGACACGTAACTGTGTATTTGAATGTTTAAGTACAACAAAGAGCATAAAGTTTATTCAGTCGCAATACGAGCAGGTGTGCGTCGTGCGAAATCAGGCTGAAACCGTCTTAATGCACGCATTTACCAGAATTAATTCTGCCCCACTGCTTAATGTTCAATAACAGTTCAAACCATTTGTTTTAAAACCTGCTTAAAACGCGTTTAAATGATAAGCTTAGCCTACATCTTGACGCGCAAAACGATTGATATTTTTCTACCGGATTACCTCCCAACCCTTAAATGAATAGCCTATATAGAGTTTGATCAAACACAAAACCAATATACATCCAGTCAATAATCAAACTAACTTAAAATCTGTGGACGATGCTGCTGTTTTTTTCTGCTCCATGTGCGCGGTCCACTCGCTGTTCCAACAACTTCCACTCCATCATCAGCTTTAGTAAAATTACCCGATAGCTGGGGATTTTACTAACTTGTGTTTTTTTCTGTTCTTTGTATTTGGAGTTTTTCATTTTTTGTGCCCTCTCTCTCAGAATTGCTGACATTTTTACTTATCAAATATTGTTCTTTGCGCGACCATTTCCATATTACTCCAGAACGAAGTGAAGAGTGGAGGTGACATACCAGGCAGCAATACGTGCACATTTCGTTCAAAAGTCAAAGTGGCTTTGGCGATTGGTGCGCCAGTCAATCTACCCCACAGCCAATCACGGGCCCCCTCCTTGCTTGGGCCCGGGGCTTCAGCCCCGCCTAGCCCAATGGATAAAACGGCCCTGTTGATTATTACTGATGAGATCATAGAAAATGGCAGCTTTAATAGTCTGAATTCACACTAATGCACAGATCTAATTCGACATATCAAATGTTTTGTCCTGCTCTGAAAACTGACTGTGTTTACATCAATTTCGTATAAAAGTATTCGGAGATGCAAGTGCATTTAACCGCAGCCTCGAGCTTCAGGACAATACATAAAGCGCATGTGAAAGTCTGTCAGTACACGAGTTTCGTGCATCTAATATGTACTTCATTCCAATCAGCATAAATGAAAGCATATCTATAGTAAAACGCTGAAATAACAGCAGGTGGAAGCACACACTGTCCAGCAATACGCACGCATCTCGTGGCGCATATCCTATGCAATGAAGCTGTCACGATTGTCTCTAGCGTGCACACGTGCCATATGCGGGGAAAAAACAAGCTCAGAATCGATTCTGAAATGTTTAGAATCGATTCAGATTCGTTGAAGAGAGAATCGTGATGCATCAGAGAATCGATTTTTTTCTCCCACCCCTAATTCATACACATTATTTATTAAGTCTTATTTAAATGTTTCTGTTCTCATGTCAGATATGTATGTATGCACCAAGAGCTTCTTAAAAACCACAACAAATTCCTTGTGTATTTGTGCACACTTGGCGAATAAAACTGATTCGGATTCGAATTCTTTTTTTTTTTTTAATTTGGCCATGATTTTTAATGCTATTTTAATTGCTATTTTAATGTTTATACAAATAAAGTGCATAGTGTTGCTAATTTCATTAGTTTGTTGGTTTTCAACATAAAACTTGGTGAAATGATTTCAGTGAGTGTATAGCCCTATTCGGACGGAACTAGTTTTCTAAACTACGTTTGAGTTTTGATTCTTATCACCTGACGTCAATAATTTTCATGTACAAATTCGGACAGGACTAACATTTCCATGTTTATTACAGAGGTGGGAGGTCTGTTTTGTACATCTGAGCATTGCAGAGATCCTGTGCTCTGTATGGGTGCATTGCATAGTCATTCGGATTGATTTCCATTAGTATAACCACAGTTTTACTACAAATACCATGGTTTATTTGTGGTTACTTTAGTTTTGTTTTTTTTCATTTATTTGTAGTAAAACAATGTTTTATTTTCGTAAAGGTACATATGTAATTAAAACATTATGTAATTGAGTGTAGAAATGAAGGCGAGTTATCTTACCTGACGCTGATATTACAGTAGACAGTCTTTAACATTTTACATGATCTGGCTCTTGATTTAATTTATTTATTTTTATTTCTTTGCCAGGAGGCAAATATATAAAAAATGCACGCGGTTCACATTAGCCAAAACACACGAGAACACATTGTGAATGCAAAAACAAGAAAACGCATTGTTAAAAAAATATTGTCTGCAATCACAGACATTCGCATTGGGACGGGATTAGTTTTCATGCATATAGCTGCTCATATCTCAGCATGTCTAACAGATATTTCTTGCTGGATGAAGGACCATCACCTTCAACTCAACCTTGCCAAAACAGAACTGCTTGTGGTTTCAAGAAACCCATCACTTCATCACAATTTCACCATGCAGTTAGGCACATCAACCACAACTCCTTCAAAAACAGCCAGAAACCTTGGAGTTGTAATTGATGATCAGATGAATTTCTTAAACCACATTGCTAAACCTGGCCAGTCCTGCAGATTTGCTTTAAACAACATTAGGGAGATCAGGCCCTTTCTTTCAGAACATGCTACACACCTCCTTGTTCAAGCTCTTGTTCTGTTGCAATGCTCTCTTGGCAGGTCTTCCAGACAATTCTTAATAGAACAAGCAAGGCAAGGCAAACACACACCTTATGAGGTGCAAGTTGAAGGAAAAATTATATATTATAATAAATTATAATAATATATGAATCAATTAGAGAACGACTGCACACTCACTTAAGCGTATTTATTAACCAACATTTCGGCTAGTAGCCTTTTTCAAGGTATAATTTCATAAACATGGAGACCAGTATAAATAACAAAGATAATTGTACACAGCTGAAAATGATAAGATCCAAATCATTCAATAATTAACTTAACAATTAGACTCCAACATGAAAAAAACAAATTAATCTGTACAGACAGAATGTAAATAAAAATTACTATCCAAAAAGCTGCAAAAATGACAAAAAACTCAAATCAAAAAGAACATTTAAACCACGTGGAGTCAACTTTTTCTTCGTATTCTTCCAGACAATTCTATCAAACCTCTACAATTAATCCAGAATGCGGCTGCAAGATTAATTTATAAACGAGCCAAAAAACACACATCACACCTCTGTTCATCAATTTGCACTGGCTACCAATAGCGGCTCGCATAAAATTCAAGGCATTGATGTTTGCCTACAAAACCACCACTGGCTCTGCACCCCTTTACCTAAATTCAGTACTTCAGACCTATGTGCCCTCTAGAAGCTTGCATTCTGCAAGAGAACAGTGCATTATTGTGCCATCCCAAAGAAGCACAAAATCACTTTCACTGACTTTTACATTAACTGTTCCCTCCTGTAGAAATGACCTGCACAACTTAATTCGAGCAGCTGAGCCCATCTTCAAGAAACGGCTAAAAACACATCCCTTCCATTAGGGCTGCACGATTAATCGAATGCGATTATAGTAAATCTCCATCACGTGCTTTCAGATGGAGCAGCATTTACTACACAGAGCCATAGTTCACTGACAAGCTATGCAAAAAAATAAATAAAATAAATAAATAAATAACTAATTCGCTGACGATTAGGGATGCTCATATCGGTTAATTTTCCTGACCAATAACTGCTGCTCGTTATCCGAACATTAACCGTTAACTGATAAAATTAGAATAATAAATTAGTACTAAATAAAAATAGACTGGACAAACATCTGTGATGATACATTAAAAATACAAACAAGTATTTTATTTTAACATGTAAACAGCAGCAAACAGAGCAAGCAAAACCTGGATTCACACATCCTCAAATTATCACACACCAGCAGCGCTTCTGAGAACAAAGAAAAACAGAATAAAATAATATAAATAAAAAAAGAATATAATAAAAGGCCTACACTAAATATATATCAAATAAATAATTAAATTAAGATGACAAAACTAAAACACTGAATCTTTGTGCTTTGAAGAATGGCTACTCGTTTTCCCGTCAGACATATATATAGCATTAGCAGGCCTACCTCAGTGTATGTGCCTATTTTTGTTTATTTGTTTTTTAAGTAACAAGTCGACATGCTGTATGGATAGACTGGAGCGCTACCTATTAACTGTTAGACCCGTGGCAAAAACCCCGTCAATTTGCGGTTCAGGACTTTTCATCCACAGGTCAAGTTTGCGGCGTTTGCAGCAGCGTTGAACAATATAGCCAATCACAGACAAATCTGTTGATTTCATGAACGCAATCCACTCACCCCACCCAAATGCGGTATTCTGTTAAAGGAAAACGCCACCGTTTTTCCATATTCCAATATGTTTTTCCCTCAACTTAGACGAGTTGATACGTACCTCTCCTGTCTCAGTGTGTGCTCTTAATCACTCTAGCGTGCGGCGCCACTATGCTAGCGTTTAGCTTAGCACCATTCATTCCTTAGGATCCAAACAGAGATTAATGTAGAAGCTACCAAACACTTCCGTGTTTTCCCTATTTAAAGACGGTTACATGAGTAGTTACACGAGTAAGTATGGTGACACAAAATAAACAGTGGCGATTTTCTAAGCGAATAAAAAATGATAACTATAATGTATGGCAGAAGAGTACTTCGCAGCACTTCGACCTCGGCGCAGATGAAATGATGAAATGAAAATGACATCCAAAATTTTCTGAAGACAGTCGGTTTCCATCAGAAATACAGTGATATAAAAATACCCGCACCGGGTTTCGATTTTGAAACGTGCATTTGAATTTCCGGAGGCGGGATTTATTTGAATGATATTTTAATTGACCAATTTGTGATGTCACAAATACAGGAAAACAACTTTGTAGTCCAAACGAGCCGTTCGTTGTAGTTCTTGAAAAGGGATTTTTTAAAAACGAAATATCTCCCTTTGGAGTGGACTTTGAGATTTGTAACTTTGTAGATCTTTTTTATGCCCAAACATACACACTACACACTGACTAAAACTCAAAAAGTGAAAAAGCATAATAGGAACCCTTTAAAAAAGTCTTAAATACCTTAAATGGTATATTCTAAATTATATTTCCAAGAGGTCTTAAATTTAGGGATGAAAAAACAGAAATCGTAATATGGCTTAATGTGACGATT
Source organism: Spinibarbus caldwelli (assembly GCA_039654775.1). NCBI lineage: Eukaryota > Metazoa > Chordata > Actinopteri > Cypriniformes > Cyprinidae > Spinibarbus > Spinibarbus caldwelli. Next base: position 22,937,412 of record CM077228.1, on the reverse strand, counting down.
AAACATCAAAATATTTCATTGGATAAATATGAATGCTGCAGGTTTCAAACTAGCTTTGAGTGCAGAGCTGCTTTTTGATTACAGCAGTTACCTGGGAAACAGTTATGTTTCTGATGCTCCAAAAGTGCCAATCAGCCTGTCTAATTTGTGCAAAATAAATGCTTTTGTTAGACACAGTTTCATATTTAAAGGGGTCACATGACGATGCTAAAAATAACATTATTTTGTGTATTTGGTGTAATGCAATGTGTTGCAGTTCAAGGTTCAAAAAACACATTATTTCCCACATACTGTACATTATTGTTGTTCTTCTCTGCCCCGCCTTTCAGAAATGCATTGTTTTTTTTTTTACAAAGCTCATCGTTCTGAAAAGCATGGGGTGCTCTGATTGGCCAGCTTTCCAGTGCGTTGTAATTGGGCAAATACCTCAAGCGTGAGACAGAAATGTTACACCCCTTACTATATTTGGAAACACAGCGTCTCCATGACATGATGGCGGCAGCAACAATACTACAGCGAGAATAAAATTGACATCTTTCTTTGCGTAAACATTCCGGCAGTGTTATGCAAATCTTCCAACACAGTGACAAATATATGGGGGTGTTTTAGGAAGGCATGGATGAGTCTTAACTTTTATAAAGAATATCTCTTTGGGTTTGAGACTTTAGTCTTTGCAACTTTACGGATCTTATATGCACAAACAGATTGTAACACTCCAAAGACAAAGGAAAACTTGAAATTGCATCATATGACCCTTTATGTAACAGAAATGAACGGTTTGCATTCTGTTCTGTTCAGTTCAGAGGTTAACATTGGGTTTAATTTTACACAAAACAACTGTTTTAAACTACCATTTTTTTGCTAATTTATTACATGGCATGTTATAATAACTAATGCTTCTCAGGTATACTTAAAGGCAGCATTAGTATTTGTTTGGTCATGTCACCTCAACACGATTTTCCACAATGCAACCTGCTCTATTTCAAGTATACTTTTATTAAACCACTCATATGACATACTTCAAAAATATCATTAATTACTGTGAAAATAAACAAAACATAATAATGATCAAATTATTGATTTCAGCTTTGAGAATGAAATCTAACCTGTTTGTTCCTCAGTATCTTCATGTTTGACTCTGAATGCTTCTTCAATCCTCATGTCTTCACTCTCCTCTTTAATAAACGCCATCTTTGTATGTCACGTAGATCTCAGCTGCTTCACCGGTAGTTTTTTTTTCTGTGTTTGGACGCATTGTCATGTTTAAGATAAGAACATAAATAAATAAATAAAATTCAGAATTAATATAAACTTCCACAGAAATGTGTTGGAAAAAAAACAGGTTTTGACACACCACAATAGACAATGAAATCTGTGATAAGGTGTATAAAATAAACGAATAATTGTTTTGTTTTTTTTTGCAGCCATCAACTGTTTACAAACTGATTTCACGCAAAATGAGACGCACTTTTTCTGTTAGTAGATTCGCTTTACTCACGCAAAATATTACAATGTTACATCCAATAAATATTAAATCATTTTACATCGCTTGTAAAAACAAACAAAACTGCCTGAACGGTTTAATTTAAACTCTTTAAATGCTTAAAATTACAAACCTTTCTACAGCGAGTCACAACAGATGCAGGAGCGCGGCGCAGCCTTAAGGCGTCACATACACAGACCAAAATAAAAGTCCTACACAGTAGATACAAATGTATAGAAGTGATCAATTTAAGGTAAACGCATATGTCAGGCAGACATACAAATCATATGTCAGAGGTCTTCAGTTTTATTTGTGATAAAATAGTTAAACACATGTTTGACCAATGATGTGCCAAAAATAACTACCAATGAAGGAGTGTGGGATGGGAGATTCTATTGAAAGAGCCATATGAAAGGTAATTTTACTATTACACAGTGATCAAGGTTTGTTAATAAAAATTAAAAATTAGTGCAACAAACTAGTACAAAAAAAAAATAAAATAAAAAATAAAACATATGCACACACACACACACACACATCATATAACTTTCATTTACGTCTTGTTATTCTCATCTTTAGTTGCTATGACAGATTTGACCAGGGTGTTATTTTCCAACCATGCAAATTCAAGAAGCTTATGTTTAGAAAATAAAATCTTTTCCCGCTTTTCTTGTTGTATTATTATGTAGCACTAGTTTACATAAAGCTTTAATACAGCAGAATAACATTACATGATTGCGTTGTAGCATTTTTGTAGCAGTAAGGAGTGTTTGCCAGCAAGTATTGCTCGTTACCACGGCAACCACGTGTGCCTAGCTCTGTGAGAAATATCTGTCTGTGTATACACATAAGCTGTGTCCCAATGTTGAGTTCGCAGACTCCGGAGTTTTAAGTACGAATGCGTCACAGTGGGCTGTCCCAAACTGAAGTTCGTGGACTCAAAGGGGTGTATTTGAAGTGGGATTGTGTCACAGCGTCACAACGTAAGCTGTCCCAATTCAGAATGCGCCCTCCGAAGACCGCATTCCAAGGCCGATTGCGTCACCGCGGTGTGACGAAGGCTGCCGTAATTCTAAAGCGACGTCAAATGTACCCTCCATTTCCCAGGAAAATGAACCCTGCGTTCCATTCTGAAGGGCTCATTCCTATGCCCTAATCCCTTCAAAGGGGTTTACCCTCTGGAGTGAGAGCGTCGAAGGGTTGAAGGGTGTAGGAGACCAAACAACTGTTTCTTGAAGTTCCCTTCTGCGTCATCATACGGAAGCGCCGTCATCATGCAAAGAATCTGTGCAAAGGATCATGGGAGCCCAAAGTGTCCATCAGTTGTACCCTTCGAAATCCTTCATTCCGAAGGGCCCTTAGAAGTGGCTAGTTTTGAGCACTTCGGTTTGGAACGACCCTTCAATATGGCGGCCATAACTGTTTTCACTCCGAAGTGCCCTTCGGAGGGCGATATATCCTGTTTGGAACGCACCGCAAGTGTCCATCCGATGGACACTTCGCACCCTACCATATCCCAGAATTCATAGTGCGCAGATGACGACGGCGGATGAGAGTTCTGTGGGGGAATTCACATTGAAATGTAAGTATTGTGTTTTCATTTACTCCTAGGGAAAGTGTCAAAAGCCAGGGATTTTTTAACACAAAGCCCACAAACAATAAGACAACCAGTATATAAGGCAATAGTCTTTACTTTTGTTGTGTTTTGTAGTGCTGTCATGCAAGGGCGTAGGTTTGCTTTTGTCATTGGTGGGGACATAGACCTTTGATATATAGGCCTACAGAGATATACAGAGTTTTTTTTTTTTAAATCTTTTATCAGTAGCCTATGTTTAACATCAAAATCAGTTTTGATTTTGTGAACCAACAACATCAGCATCAGAGCACTGGGTGTCTAAATCACGCATCACTTTGTTTTAATATTAATCGAATTGGACCCATGATGATTATGAAAGAATACTCTGTTGCTGTAGTCAGGGGCGTCATGCACTCATGATTTTTGAGGGGGCACGTGGGGTGGGGTGGGGTGGGGTTCATGCTTGTCATGTGACACACAGCAGCCACAATAGCACTGTATAACTGATATAGGCTTATGTTTTATTTATATTTTTACTTTTTATTCGAAATATTTCCAAACGTGTTAGCTATATCAGGAAATATCTCGATTCTCAAATATGTGTAAGTAAATGTGTTTTGAACGTTTATAGATTGTTATTTGCTCAATAAATGGTGATGGGCAAAGTAGACTAATAGTGTAGGCTAATCTATTAAAAACCAGACTTTTTACTTAAGTACCAGATATGGGTGTCATGCCATAAAATATTTTTTAATACGACTGACTTTGTATTTAATGTGAATTCAATATAACAATATTGTAAGTTACTAATTAGGCTATAACACTTTCATTTTACAGAGAGCAATGAACATTTACATTATCAAAGAACATTTTCATTCAGTCTAGCCAGAGTTTAGGCACTCTCAAAAACTCCCATTAAAATCACTGAAGCTGTTACACTGTGAAATTAATTAGTCTGATTGGTCATTGCTTTCATAAGCTCAACAGAATCGTGTGTGATTGGTTATAAAGCTGTACAAACTCGTCTGTCTCTGGCTCAGCGCCAGCCAAAGCACAAACGCAAATTTGAATTTAGCAGCTGATGCTGTGCCGCACTGAACGGTCTAATCACACCGGTGTGATTGTATCAAATATAAAAAATATTATTCGGCTATTTTTTGTCTTTTGGAAGCTGCATTCAAAATCCACTTGGTTCAGAAATCTAAGGGGGCACGTGCCCCCTCACTTTAAATGGGCATGACGCCTCCCCAGATAGCACACGTACGTCTGCAAGACGTCTGTTAAAGATCTCTTGATCTGGAAAGCATCTGCTGTCTACAAACGTCTGACAGACAGTCTTTCAGATGTCAGTTTTACATACATTCTAAATCATAAACATCTTAAAGACATCTAATAGACGTCTATTTGACATCTAAAAGGAAACGTCCTATAGACGTATTGCAGATGAGCAAACACCCTAAAAAATACGTCTTGCAGATGTAAATGCAGACATCAAATAGACGTCTCCGAGATGTACGTGTGCTGTCAGGATCTGGCTGTAGTAACGAACACAACTTTCACGCGCATCTTATTGACAGAAAAACCGCAAGCTCTTATTTCAGTGTTGTTGTTTTTTTTGTTGTTTTTTTTGTGGATATTTCAGCTAACATTTTGATTTGTATATTCAGTTGAACAACATTAATTTAAAGTTAAAGACTGTCCGCGGTGACTCAGGACGCATATTCCAAATCCCGCTGCCACAGAGCGCCACTTAAATGCGCGTCCTTGAAAGCGCTCAGTTTTCTAACGTATTTACTTTAACTTCTTAGGTAATATCAATGGTATGACGTTTGAGGTGCAGCTGAAATTACAAAAACATGTACATATATTTAATTATTTTATCAAAATTGGTAGGGACACGTCCCTTGCATCCCCCCCTAATTCTACGCCCCTGCTGTCATGTAAGATATGTCCACAAATCGTCCCCTTGGAATTATAAGGTTCTATCTGACATTTTTCTCAAAATTGAGTTATTCACATATTCTTATTCTGTGACAACTTATTTACATTATGTGATTTTTTTTTTTTTTTAAGTTGTGTACATTTTAGGACTTTGTAGATATAACCTTTTTGTTTTCTAAATAAAAAGTCGAACTCTAATTTGGTTCTATAAGGTTCTATCTGTGAATCAGCCAATCAGCACTTCGAATGCACGCAAGCAGACCAATCAGCATCAACGTTCTTTGTTATGTTGCTGAACTGCTCCATAACAGCAGGAAAGATTAAACATTAAACAACAATAATTGCGTGTCTGCAGAATCAATAAGTGCAATTCATCTTCATTCCACAAAGTGACACTGTTTAAAACATAATGACATGATTTTTCACTCATAATTAGCACGCATGCATAAAACAAATAATCATCTGCAAAAATTGAACTGGCTTGAATGGCTTTACTGCAGAGCAAATACTGTACATAATGAAATATAAGTGTCTTTGTCGTTTGATGGTGGATGTGGTGAATAGCGATCAGAATGTTTGTGAAGATGCTGAAAACGATAGTTTTGAGAATATATTGAGATCGGGAATATGAGCCAGATGCTGAATATGAGCCAGATGCAGTTAGAGATCCATCTGTGGTGGATATAGGCCTAAGTCTGCATTGCTAAAGACCCGAATATAATGATTGGTGAAATATTCATGCAGTTTAAAGTCTTAAAATGTCTTAAATTTTACAACATTAAACCTTAAATATCAAACAGTCACCGATTGAAATGATGGGGTCTTAATTACAACAATAAACGTCAGCATGTTATCTCGGTCATTTGTCCTAAAATATGGAATAAACGTGATAAAGAAAGCATTAAATTGACCTTTCTCATACATGTTGACACATAATTTTATGTTTTAAAACTATTTAAAACTATGTTTAAAAACTATTTGTATTTTTTGAAAATTGTTGCTTCAATTAATGTTTTGCCAGATAGAACCTTATAATTCCAAGTGGAAAATTACTTTTTAGAATTAGAAGGTTCTATCTGCATTTGACCTGTTCCAAAAAATCCCCATTTAAAAATTTGAGAGGATTTTGATATTGTACATTTAGAATACATTTAGCGTCTCTGTCAATTTCATGTAGGAAAGAGACTTGTTCCCCATATCATTTTTGCTATATGGAATGCAAAAACTTTGAAGCTCAATATCTCAAAACCACTCAGAATAAAGATAGAACCTTACAATTCGAAGGGGACAAAATGTTTTAACCAAACTTGAGCACTTCAGTATTTTGTATGCATGCCCTGCTGTCATATTTTCTAATGTTGCACCAATTTTTACATATGTTTAAATATGTTGTACATATTTTTAAAGATTGCACCATTGTCTAAATATTTTCCATAAGTGTTTCCATTTTCTCGTTTTAGAACTATTCTGGAAAAAATTAGCCTGTTGGGGAAGGACTTAAAAAATACAAAGTAATTAAGTTAGACACTTTTTTTTTTTTTTTTTTTGCTGAAATTCATTGTGCTGTTGTTGTTATCAGGCATGGTTTATTTGCTCTGCCTTAGTGTCCTGGGACAGGTGAGGGAGTGAGTGGAAGCTGGTGGAGCTGCTCAGAGAGGACATCAAACTCCAGAGAGAGAGAGACAGAGGAAAGAAGAGCACAGGAGAGCAGGGAGAGAACAGAGAGACAAATTATTCATTAACCCTTCTCTCAAGAAAAGAAAACAGTGGAAAAAATGGGTACATTAAAATTTTTCAGTCTTTTTTTGTCACGTTGTCAATGAAACAACCAATTTCTGTAGTTTATGCCCCTGCCCCTTTGAGGTCCGACGGTAAAGTACCCTTGCGGTCCGGTGCCCCCGGTCTGCGATTTCTGCCGTGGGTAGGGGTGTTCGATATGACGATTTTTGATCGTGAACTATAAAAATGTCTCCACGATCTGCTTTTGAAGAAATATCGTGGTATCGTGCTTCAGCGCACATTCAATCAGCTGCAGTTCTGGCCCCGCCGTCTCTATGTACTGTACAACGCCTCATACATTCAGTGTTAACTCAGCGGTAGAGTTACTCTCACGGGACACTGCACTTATTCTCAATCACAAAAGTACATTATCTGCATCTGCTTCAAAGACTTACTGGTTAAACATTTCATTCGTGTGCTGTTCTGACGAGCGCCTTTTCTGAGCACATACACCCAAAGCGCGTGCTCTAAAAAGCCCGTCAAACAGCGCCTGATTACTGAATTAAGTTATGTTTTGTGCTAATACTGTCAAAACACACAATGTTTATGTATAGACTCAGTTGGTTATGTCTAAAATGAAAGTAAACAGCTGAGAGAAACGGATGCGTGCCTGTATATTAGATGCGTGCAGATCTTAAAGGGACAGAACTAAACATGCAGCCGACTGTCATTAAAGGGATAGTTCACCCTAAAATTGTAATTCTGTCATTATTTACTCTCACATGTTGTCCCAAACCTGTATTAATTTCTTTCTTGTGCTGAACACAAAAGAAGATATTTTGAAGAATGTGGCTAACCAAACAGTTGCTGGTCCACACTGAATTTAACATTAGGGAAAAAAATACTATGGAAGTCACTGTGGACCAGCAACTGTTTGGTTTTCCACCTTCATCAAAATAGCATTTATTTTCAGCAGAAGAAACTCATTCAGGTTTAAAACAACTTTTGAGTGAGTAAATGAAGGTATAAAAATAAAACACTAGCCTATTTTAATTTTGGGGTGAATTATTCCTTTAATGTTAATAAAACACCAAACACAAAGAGAAAAACCACTCACTGCTCTTGACTGAAAAACTTTAATACAGTTGCTTTAATAGAAATCAATCTATATAGTGTTTTATTTTATATTTGTTCATTCAATTTCTTTCCTGCTAAATTTCTCTCCTGCTAAATACACATATTGTAGACTACCTGAAAATAAAACTTTATTTTATTTGTATATGAAGTGTATTTGTAATGTGTATCTTTGCTCTCATTTTTTAATAACAAAGATAAAATAATAACAACGATTTTTATCTTCACCCACTTTGGCCTAAATATCCGCCATACTTTTTTATATTTTGTTATCTTGAAAGGCTTTGTCTTTATAGTAGGAAAATTAGTTTGGCTGTACTGCTCAAACATCTTGAAAAATAGAAAATTCAACATGACAAAGAATTGTGATAATATTGTGAATCGTGATATTTCTAAAAAAAATCGTGATATTTTTGCCATATGCCCCCCCATTTTGCCCCTGCCCCTCCGGAGGTCTGTGCACGCCACTGGGTGGGATACCTAACTTGTAGAACCTTACTGCATTATCAACACAAGGAAGACACAAGTGTAATAAAATTAATTTTATTAACAAAAGATATACAAGAGTAATCAACAACTACTAAATGAATACCATGAATGAAAAAGGAATAAAGTGCATAAGATGCATAAAATGCAATTGATTATGTTGGATGTTGCTACAGGTGCATCTCAGTAAATTAGAATGTTGTGGAAAAGTTCATTTATTTCAGTAATTCAACTCAAATTGTGAAACTCGTGTATTAAATAAATTCAATGCACACAGACTGAAGTAGTTTAAGTCTTTGGTTCTTTTAATTGTGATGATTTTGGCTCACATTTAACAAAAACCCACCAATTCACTATCTCAACAAATTAGAATATGGTGACATGCCAATCAGCTAATCAACTCAAAACACCTGCAAAGTGGTTCTCAACCACATTCCTGGAGGACCCCCAACACTGAACATTTTGCATGTCTACTTTGTCTGACACACCCATTTCAAGTCTGTGAGTCTCTACTAATGAGCAGGTGACCTGAATCAGGTGTGTTTGATTAAGGAGACATGCAAAATGTCCAGTGATGGGGGTCCTCCAGGAATGTGGTTGACAACCACTGCACTAGGCTACACGATCATGGGGAAGACTGCTTATCTGACAGTTGTCCAGAAGACAATCATTGACATCCTTCACAAGGAGGGTAAACCATAAACATTCATTGCCAAAGAAGCTGGCTGTTCACAGAGTGCTGTATCCAAGCATGTTAACAGAAAGTTGAGTGGAAGGAAAAAGTGTGGAAGAAAAAGATGCACAACCAACCGAGAGAACCGCAGCCTTATGAGGATTGTCAAGCAAAATCGATTCAAGAATTTGGGTGAACTTCACAAGGAATGGACTGAGGCTGGGGTCAAGGCATCAAGAGCTACCACACACAGACGTGTCAAGGAATTTGGCTACAGTTGTCGTATTCCTCTTGTTAAGCCACTCCTGAACCACAGAAAACATCAGAGGCGTCTTACCTGGGCTAAGGAGAAGAAGAACTGGACTGTTGCCCAGTGGTCCAAAGTCCTCTTTTCAGATGAGAGCAAGTTTTGTATTTCATTTGGAAACCAAGGTCCTAGAGTCTGGAAGAAGGGTGGAGAAGCTCATAGCCCAAGTCCAGTGTTAAGTTTCCACAGTCTGTGATGATTTGGGGTGCAATGTCATCTGCTGGTGTTGGTCCATTGTGTTTTTTGAAAACCAAAGTCACTGCACCCGTTTACCAAGAAATTTTGGAGCACTTCATGTTTCCTTCTGCTGACCAGCTTTTTAAAGATGCTGATTTCATTTTCCAGCAGGATTTGGCACCTGCCCACACTGCCAAAAGCACCAAAATTTGGTTAAATGACCATGGTGTTGGTGTGCTTGACTGGCCAGCAAACTCACCAGACCTGAACCCCATAGAGAATTTATGGGGTATTGTCATGAGGAAAATGAGAAACGAGACCAAAAAATGCAGATGAGCTGAAGGCCACTGTCAAAGAAACCTGGGCTTCCATACCACCTCAGCAGTGCCACAAACTGATCACCTCCATGCCACGCCGAATTGAGGCAGTAATTAAAGCAAAAGTACTGAGTACATACTACCTCCTAGGTCAGTTTAATTAAGACTGTTCTCTGAGCTCTTTAGCTCTTCATCACTTTAACACTGATAAGCTCTTTTGCACTACACTCATTACATCTGCACAGTTTTTTTTTTGCACTACACCCATTATATCTGCACAGCTTTTTTTTGCACTACACCCATTATATCTGCACAGTTTTGTTTATTTAATGGTTGCACTATCTGCCATGTGCCTTACGCCACTTTAACTATCTCTTTTTTACAATGTCCTTACTGCATATCTGTATAGTTTGTATTTATATATATTTAAACTGTAACTATCTGTTTTTTTACATTACTGTTAGTGTTTAGTGTTAACTGTATGCACCAAGGGTCTGAGAGTTACGCAATTTCAATTCTCTGTATGTATGTGCTGTACATGTGGTGGAATTGACAATAAAGCTGACTTTGACTTTGACTTTGACTTTGACTACATATACAGTAAATGAACATACTTTCCAGAAGGCCAACAATTAAACTAACAATGTTTTTTTTTTTATTGGTCTTAAGAAGTATTCTAATTTGTTTAGATAGTGAATTGGTGGGTTTTTGTTAAATGTGAGCCAAAATCATCACAATTAAAAGAACCAAAGACTTAAACTACTTCAGTCTGTGTGCACTGAATTTATTTAATACACTAGTTTCACAATTTGAGTTGAATTACTGAAATAAATGAACTTTTCCACGACATTCTAATTTATTGAGATGCACCTGTATGTCAGAGCTACGTTATCTGGAAAGATAAACTGTCACTACTCTGAAACAAGTACACTCTTAAAAATAAAGGTGCTTCATGATGCCATAGAAGGACCTTTTTGTCTAAATGGATCCATAAAGAACCTTTAACATCTGAAGAACCTTTCTGTTTCACAAAAGGTTCTTTGTGGTGAATAAGGTTCTTCAGATTATAAAAATGTAAGCAAGAGATGGTTCTTTAAAGAACCTTTGATTGAATGGTTCTTTGTGGAACCAAAAATGGTTCTTCTATGGGATCGCTTGAAGAACCTTTTGAAGCACCTTTATTTTTAAGAGTGTAAGGTGAAGAACCTTATTATGCATCAAACAAATACCTGAAAGATTATTTGTTATCAACTGCAATCAGCTATATAACATCTAATGTCAATTAGAAAAATCATATACTGATAATACACAACAATACCAAGGTTTCTGGAAGAGGTTTGGATAGGTGATAGTTACGTTCTCTGTGGTTGAGTGAACAGTCCGGTGGCAGTGATTTCATCCACTGGTTATGCTGGTAACAATGCAGTGGGGAAAGGAGCAGGAATCCGTTTCGACAGCCTTGAACACGAAGCGGTGGAGGATGCTGATCTCCTGGAGCACCAAAGGGTCCTAAAATCTGGAACACGCAGATGTGACCTGAACACGCAAGCAAAGGTACCTTGGAGTGAAGGTTTGCTCGCCGGAGCTTAACCTTGTTGCAAATGTCTGTGTGTCTTCTGCCTCTCTGGGCTAGAGACCAAGAATTTGGTCGATCCGCTTTGTCTCTCTAGGATGGAGACTCAGGGTGTGCTGCATCTGTTGTTGTTTCGCTGGACGAAGACTCTGAAGTCTGAACGTAGATTATCTCTTTCCTTGCAGGCTTGAGGCTCAGAACGTGGTCGTATCTGTTGCTGTCTCAAAGCTGGAGACTCAGGAACTGTGTATCTGTTAATGTCTCACCCTTGCAGGCCGGAGACTCAGATCTGGTGTATCTGCTACTGTCTCTCTGGATGGGAGACTCAGAACTTCGGTGTTTCTGTTAGTGTCTATCCCTTTTGGGACTCAGAACGGAGGTTGATCTGCTATTGTCTCACCCTTGCAGGGCTCAGACTCAGAACGGGTTGTTTCTTTTGGGAAGGTACCTTTATCCCTTTCCGATGAGGAGGAGATTGCAATCTGGTGCTTCTCTATTTCCAGGCTGTGATTGGCTATTTCCATCAGAGTGGGGGGGGGGGGGGGGGGGGGGGGGACAAGGTGTGGCCCACCCTTCTTTCCTCCTGTGGAACTTATTTGCATACAAACACACATTTAGAAAAGTGTCACTAAAGTTTTACCAAGCATCATTCACTTACCAAACCACAACCAGAATACCTTTGGCAATGTTACGAACACATTAAGTCCAAACATGATGGAAGAAGATTGAACAGTCATGCATGCATTCATTTATCCATTAACAGCTGAGTTTGGGAAAGATGTTGCACTACACATCGCTGTCACTGAGAATACTAATTTCTCTGAATAAGTATGAGATGTGTATGTTGTAGTGTGCATCAGTTTTAAGGTTTGAGAACATAGTTATGAACGGATTTGGATGGATCTCTGTGATCTCTCTCTTTGTTTCACCCACTGCTGCTGTGTCCAGAGGTCCTAAGGAATTTTTATTGCGGTCACAGGCCAAAACCTGAGGAATCAGTCTGTTGGTGAAGGGCAGAATCTGCATTTTGACCAATAGGAAGTCCTGTCCTTCCCGGGCTTTGTACCAAAGGTCTTCTTCTTGCCCTCTAAGAGGTGTCTGGCCGTTGTCCTGGCATCTTTATCTGATGGCGTTGGACAGTTTGCTTATGTTAGTCCACCAAGATCCAATCAAAATGTAGCAAACCTTTGTCCACTATTGTGGTCAGAGAGGGGCCCCGCCATAAACTGGGCCCTGGAATGTGGAATGTGCTGTCAACTACACTGTACATTTTGTATTTTTTGTTATGCATATTCACATGTGTAAATAAAAGGGAAGTAATTATGTACATTGTTAATTTGTTAATTTTTTAATGCAGCTTACAAAACATTCTTTTATACGTTTATTTTTTTGTCCTGTAAATAAATGTTTTACACATTAAAACAAATTGTTCTATACATTACTGAAAGAACTATCCTCTAATTAAAAGTGTTATCTTGCATATTCTAATATACTTAAGGTATTGAGAGTTAAAGTAAAGGTATAGGCCTACAGTATTGTTCTGAAAAAGAATTCGTCAGGATGGTTTTGCATTAATATTACTGCTGCACTAATGTGTATGTTGCATTTTACTTCTGAATATGTTCAAGGTTGTTAAATTTAAAGTTGCCTACTGTTGGGTTTAATATACAAACAATGCATCATGTTGTAAAAGACCATATTTTTGTAGTGTTGCTGTCCAGTGAGAAAAAAAAAAGAAGAAAACTTATTACTTCATATTTGTATGACAATACTTAACAAATGTACTTCCTTGCAGTCCCCCATTGATTATTTTGAAAATGAAAGCAACATTTTGTCAGAATATTAACAAATTGATGCTATATCAGAGGCTGCATGGTCAAGACAATGAACTATATAAAAATCACACCTTTGTAAGATATCAGTCAGCATTTGAACTGCTATTTGTGTGTGTGTGTGTGTGTGTATGTATGTATTTTGTAGTTTTTCCATTATTCAAGTAATCTCCAAGCAATACCTGGATTTAAAGTTGTAATCCGGCAATTAAGGACGCAGCAAACCAGTGTAATTTACCTGGCCTCTGTCTTGGCTAAGCCTGAGGTACATCACCGTCTCCTCCATTATGATGTAAAAAAAAAAAAAAAAAATTCTGGCTTCACCTGTCCTAGCAGGATGGCAGCTCTACTCTCGCACAGTTACTATGCGACAGGAGCAGTAATCGGGAACACCTGGCGGCGGAATTAGAAATCCTGCGAAGACGGAGCGTCTCAAGCACTTCAGAGGGTCCTTCGTGCACTTAGGAGGCGTGGCCTTCGAAGTCCATGCACTCCGAAGTGTGTACACTCAACATTGGGACACAGCTATAAAGTGTATAATTGGAAGAGTTCACTGATGGAGCTGATGATCTGAATCAGGTGAGAGAGAAAGCGAGATGAAGAGCAGGGGGAGCTGAGGAACAGCATTAAGAACTGCTGCTTTAGAACACTGATTTTGAAACTTGTGAATCCATTAGAATCATTAGAAGACAGAATCGCGATGCATATATGAATAGATTTTTTCGTGCACCCCTAGTTTTGACGGCATGGCAACAACTCTTCCTCTTTTCTAAGGGTGTTTCTCAAACGGAAGGCTGCATCCTACCGAGGCAGCGTCCTTCCTAGTTCAGTCCTTCAGAGTCTTGTAGGCTTGAGTCCTCGTCGGTATATAAACGCTAGAATAAGAGCTCTAGTAAGTGCGTGTGGCTACGTCACATGTTCCCACCCTCACCGTCACGGCACGAAAACACTAATAAAACTTAGTTTTGGAAAAATACTTTGTATTACAAATCTTTATATTATTTGGCTTTCTATTAATGCAATACAATGAATCACAGCCGTCTAGAGTCTCCATGTGGCTTAAATTATTGGCAGTTTAGCATTTAGTAAGCAATTTACACCAAAACAAAAGATAACATCTATCCTTTTATGTCTGAAAACATTATTTTTTGTCTTAGATTTAAATTCAGACAAGCTCAGTACTGACTCATTTTTCATCAGTTTATTTTCATGAAATGGAATGGGTACAAAGGATTGTGGATGATTGAAGGTCGCGGAGGATACATCCCATGCATCCTTCAAAATAAGCTGAATGAAGGACGTGAAACGAACGTGGTCTTCCAAGGATCCTTCCGATTGAGATGGCCTTCAGCGACGTTTGATTACGTGGCAGCCGAGAAATGCAGCCTTCATAGGATGCAGCCTTCCGTTTGAGAAACACCCTAAAACTGCTCAACATGGCCTTGCCCCCTTTGTTGCATGTTCCCGGGGGCGGGGTTTATCAGGGTTTGTGATGTCACAAACCCGGGAAGTAGCTCGTTGTAGTCCCTACGAGCCGTAACTGTAGGCCTTAAACTGACAAAATTTTAAAAGACAATATTTCTGTTTGCATTGAACTTTCAGGGTCATAACTTTGCTGATATTGTTTATGCTCAAACAGCAACATTACACACTAACGTTAAAAAAGTGAAATCACAATCAACCACCCCTTTAAAGGTATTTCACCCAAAAATTAAAATTGTCATCATTTACTCATCCTCATGTCTTTCCAAATCTGTATCTTTCTTTCTTATGAACACAAAGAAGATTATTTTGAAGAATGCTAATAATCAAACAGTTGTTGGTCCCCATTTACTTCCATAGTAGGGAAAGAAATACTATGGAAATCAATGGGAACCATCAAGTGTTTGATTACCAGCATTCTTCAAAATAATTTTATGTTTATTATTTTCATTTGCCTTCTTTTTCTTTCATAAGAAAGAAACTCATATAGGTTTGGAACGACATGAGGGTTAGCAAATGATGACAACATTTTCGTTTTTGGGTGAATTATCCCTTTAATAATCACATAAATTTTGAAGTGTAGCTTGATGCTAATTGTACCTCTGATTATATTTTAAGATGTATTCTTGTAAGCATTATAGATGGTTTTGTTTTAATTTAATGTTGTATTTTGAGCAGGGGACAACATTAAAGCCATATACAATACAAACAGATACATATGAGGAAAAATGCTTTGTTGGTCAGTGCCGCCTAGCAAGCAGGTGTGAATTATCAGAAGGCAATCAATCATTTTGCGTTCAGTGTAAAAACAGTTTGTTTGTGATAAAGGTCCTCCTCCTGCTTTTAGGGGTGGAACAAAGAGCTCAAGAACTCATGACGCAAAAAAGTTTTGGTTCTTCTAGACAGTTCTTGTAGTCTGTTCTAAATCTACCATCATAAAGCGATAAGTGATCTAGTCTTACCACACTCTTCTTTCTTTTCCTTAGTTTCTTGTCTTTCCTGTTGAGAGTCTCATTTTAAAGTTATGTTTTGCTGCAAAGCCATTTCTCTGACTTGTTCTTTGCCCGCCTCAAACTTCAAGCCTACGAGACTCTGCATCCAATCATAAGCCAGTGCTAATGAAACCCCTTTCAGAAAACGATGCCACAGGAAAGAGAGGTTTCTGCAGAACAAGAAGGGATTTTCCCAATCAGTGGGCTTTTATCAACAACTTTACCCAACTGGATAAAATGATGAAGACCCAGCCCTATCCCCACCCCTAAAACTAGCCCCTAGTGGGTTAGGGCTAACCGGGTAAAATATCCACAATTTGGCAAAGGCCCTTAATTGATTGGACAATGCCCCCTGGTGTCCTGCAGAGATCTACACTTGGGACACAAGGGAATACCCATTCAAAAGATGTAACATCACAAAACGTCCAAATCTCAAGTGGAAATTGTCATTTAGATATCTCTACAAAAAATTGATTACTCAGTGTATTTTTTAGTAAATTTTCAACCATAGCATCAATATTTTAGCTTTTTATGTATTTTAGTAATCCAAAAAAAAAATAAAAATCTTACACCATTTATGTTTACTGTTACATTATCTCACTAAATAATGCAGTGGAATGTTCAATATTTCATTCAGTTTATGTCCTTTTATTTGTAATATTGATTTTCATTGAAGCATTTCACAACAAGACAGAGTTTAATTAATATTTTGATTCTAAAGTATCAATATAAGAAATGGAGTGACGCCTCTGTACAGACGAAAATAGAGGGCATCCACCTCAACCACTCATTATTTGAAAGTATAGGTTTTAATGCAAATAAATGAAGTAACGATGGAGGTGAAAAACGGGGTGGTGGTTGTAGAAACATCACTTGTTTAGACGTGTATCTGATCATTTAAATGTCATGTGAACAGATTCACAAAAAAAGCAGAAAATCAGATTTGGCCCACATTCAACTGTGGTGTGAGCATAGCCTCAATTTTACACAGACACGTATTTTCTTGTGCCATAGTAAATTGCTGGGCAATTTAAAACGCTTTCCACGCAAGGAACACAAATAGGGTCTCACATCTGCATGATTTTTCAGGTGTATCTGTAAGTGTGATGGCAACAGGAATTTTTATTACACTGATTGCAATTAAATTGTTTTCCTCCATAGTGAATTTGTAAATGACGTTTCAGGCCTCTTCGATATCTTAAACTTTTCTTACGCTGAAGACGTGAAAGACCTCTTTCTAGTGTGAATTCTCATGTGAGTCTGAAGGTTTCTTTTATTTGTATAACTCTTTCCACAGTGATGGCACATGAAAGGCTTCTTTCCAGTGTGAGTTATTAAATGATTCTTAAGGCGTTTCATTTTTGTGAAACTCCTTCCACACTGATGACATTTAAAACAGTTCTCTCTTGAGTGAATCCTCATGTGCTGATTAAGGTTTTCTTTACATCTAAAATTCTTTCCACACTGACCACATACGAACGGCCTCTCTCCAGTGTGAATTCTAATGTGGGTATCAAGGGTCACTTTACGAGTAAAACTCTTTCCACACTGACCACATATGAATGGTTTTTCTCCAGTGTGACTGTTCATGTGATAACTAAGGCCTAGTTCACGTGTGAAGCCCTTCCCACATAATTTGCATGTGTAAGGCTTCTCTCCGGTGTGAATCCTCATGTGTTTTTTAAGGTTTCCTTTTTGAGTGAAACTCTTTCCACACTGTTGGCAGATGAAAGAGCTCTCTCCGGTGTGAATTCTCATGTGGACCTTAAGGTTTCCTTTTTCAGTGAAACACTTTCCACACTGTTGGCAGGTAAAAGAGCTCTCACCCGTGTGAATTTTCATGTGGACTTTAAGGTTTCCTCTTTGAGAGAAGCTTTTTCCACATTGTTGGCAGGTGAAAGGCCTTTCTCTAGTGTGAACTCTCATGTGGACATTAAGGTTTCCTTTTTCATTGAAACTCTTTCCACACTGTTGGCAGGTGAAAGGTTTCTCTCCTTTGTGAATTCTCATGTGGACTTTAAGATTTCCAAATTGATCAAAACTCTTTCCACACTCTTGGCAGGTGAAATACCTTTTAGTTCCTTTCTTTTGACCTCTTTTTTGTGAGGAAGTCTTTTCAGTCTTTCTGAATATTTCTTCAGTCATAAAATCATGATGTCTCTCATACTGATATTTCTGTTCCATTTCATTAAGCTCGTGATTGTCCTCCTTCAGCGTCATCAGGTCTAAAGTGAAAAAAGGCAAATACAAGTTAACTCCAGTTTAAAGGCTCAAAGCAAAAGACATCAAAATATTTAGACATTCTAAGCATCAAAACCAACAACATGTACGCTGTATACACCATCCTTTCCTGTACACAATAAGACAGTGGTTTTCAACCGTGGTCCTGGGGACCCACCACTCTGCACATTTTGTTTGTCTCCATTATTTAAAATCCAATCCAGATCATCAGCTTGTTAAGCAGAGAGCTCCATAAAAAGAAATGAGTGTCTCAGATAAGTGAGACATATAATGGTGGGTCCGCAGGACCAGGATTAAAAACCAATAAGATACTAATTGTTGTGCAGCTGATAGTTTTATATTTCCTCACAGCCTGATAAAACTGCACAACTATCCAGGTTAGCAGTGTGTATTAAAGTTATTAAATATAGGATGGCAGTAATTTCCTTCCATTAAATTCTGACAAGACAAAAGACGAAAACCTGAAAACCTCCATGCATCTAGATCTCGCTTGATGTACTGTTACATTTTCTACAGTTAAGAACCTCATAAGTCTGTAGAGAGATAAAAGACACAGTGGCCCTAAATTATGAAATGCATGTACAACAGAAAATTGGACTTATAGATATTTCCACACAAAACTTGGCCTTTATCAGTATGAACATGAGCAGTGGCTACATTTCGGGCAAGGCTTCTAAACCGGGGCATTTTTTGGGGCATGACATTTATCAACATCCAATCATTTGTATGATGGGATTGATGGCATACAAATGTTTCATGAATCACATTATCCGTGTCGTAAGTTGATTTGTGCACTCAGATCTGTGCTCGTGTAAATTAGAATGGATGTGTCTGTGACTTATTATAAATATCACAAATATATGATTTACCCGGGGGTTTAGTTTTACATGTGCAAATAGGAGAATAAACAACAGAACATGAGGATTCACACATGGTCACATCACATACCTGCAGCAATTTTGTGAGTGGAAGCAAAACAGAATAAAATGTTTTTATAAAAGGAATAAAATAAATAGGACTACATAAAATATATTTCACTTAAACAATTAACAGATTAACAAAACAAAAGAAAAAAAATGAGCGACAAGTTCAGTATATGATAAGTTTCGGTTAATTTTTTTTGTTCCTTCCACGTTAGATTGATAAATAAGGGCCAATGTCTTTATTGAATAGTTAAACTAAAAATCTCCGGCCATGCTCTGGTTGGTTAGCAGAGGACAAGAAGAATAGACAGAAAGGCAGAAGTTGGCACTGGGAGATCAGTCCACACACAAAATCAATCCAGGGATGAGACAAGATCAAGGTCAATAATAGAAAGGGTTCATTAAAGGGTTAGTTCATCCAAAAATGGAAATTCTATCATTAATTACTCATCCACATGTTGTTCCCAACCTGTAAGACCTTCATTCATCTTTGGAACACAAATTAAAGTGCCCCTATTATGGATTTTTAAAAATTACCTTTCATGCCGTGTATAACACAGCTCTAAGTGAATGAAAACATCCTGCAAAGTTTTAAATCTGAAAGTGCACCATGTATACAGTTATTTCTCTCAAAAAAAAAGGAGTCAACTCTGAATCATTGAAAAGAGTCGTTTTTAAAACGAATCTCAAGCTGTTTCATGTTGACGTCAACATGAAACATTAGCATATTGCCCGCCCACTTGTTGCACGCGCAGATCTGGGAAAACTTGACCATCAGTCGATTTTCGCATTGGTCTGAATGAAAATGCAAATTCATTCTTTGCCACTAGGTAGGTGCCGCTTTTGAAGCGGTAAAAATAGCGGTTTCCCCGGTAGCGCTGTACACAAAGCAGCACTGTGCTCACAAACACTGCTTTATCAGGCATTACAAGCATGATAAAATGACAATGAAATCGACCAATCGGACCAAACACCGCAGATTAGCTTCACGCAAAGGAGAGGTTTGGAAAAATGAATCGTTGAGCGAATCGTTTGGGAGTCGTTGAGCAAATAAGGTAAAAATAAATTCATATTATAAGACAATGAAAGTGTTTTTTGACCTTGCATGCATGTCAACCTGTTGTTGGGGACTCCCAAAACCAAAATATGAACCTTTCATAACCCATTATGGGGGCACTTTAAGATTTTTGATGAAATCCATGAGCTCTCTGGCCCTCCATAGACAGCAAGGGTCCTACCCCCAAATAACCATCTACCGCCATTATGGAGAGTACCATGACAGCGCAGTGCATGCGCATGCGTGGTACTCTCCATAATGGTGGTAGATGGTTACTCGGAGAAGAAGAATTGTTGAATAAAGTCTTTTTTTTTTTTTTGCGTACAAAAATTATTCTCGTAGCTTCATAAAATTACAATTGAACCACTGAAAAAACACGTACTATTTAATCTATGACCTTACTACCTTTCTGGGCCTTGAATGTGGTAGTTGTGTTGCTGTCTACGCAGGGTCAGAAAGATCTTGGATTTCATCAAAAATATCTTAATTTGTGTTCCGAAGATGAACGAAGGTCTTACGGGTTCGGAACAACATGAGGATAAGTAATTAATGACAGAATTTTCATTTTTGGGTGAACTATCCCTTTAACAAAGAACAGTCTGATAGAGCAAACAGGTCCAAAGGAGCAATTTCACTCATAATCAATGTACCACACAGGATCATTTGCCAAACTCAATCTGAAACTACACACTTGACATCACATTTTTATTTTAATTTTATTTGACTGACCCCACCACTTTTGTCTTTTGACTTTATTGACTGCTAATATAGGGCTATATATGTACTGAGTTTCATGCATATACATACATGTATCAATTATATTTATGCCAAGTTTATGTTCCACATAAAAGGGGGCACTGCAGAGCCTCCCATGCCCATGTGCCTGTTTTTAAGCATGGCGTGACCCCCAAAAGCCTCTGAAATGTGGGATGTACTGAATTGATCTCAAAAATCAGTTAAGCCATTTTTAACTAATTGGCTTTGGCACTATTAAGCCCAATCTCTTATTTTACATCAGCAGTCACGCAGGTGTCTAAACAGAGAACATAATTTGTAACAGGAATATGTGGTTAACATTTCTGCTTTGTGGAATATTTTAAATTGGAATATGTAAACAGTCCAGCAGCAATTTGTAAGTGTATGCAATGTGAGCATTTCGCAAGGTGGTAGCAATAGAGCTTTGTTCAAATCTACCAATTTGATACACCACTTAAAGAAAAACGCCACCGTTTTTCCATATTCCAATATGTTTTTCCCTCAACTTAGACGAGTTGATACGTACCTCTCCCGTCTTAGTGCGTGCACTTAATCGCTCTAGCGCGCGGCGCCACTATGCTAGCGTTTAGCTTAGCACCATTCATTCCTTAGGATCCAAACAGGGATGAATTTAGAAGCTACCAAACACTTCCATGTTTTCCCTATTTAAAGACGGTTACATGAGTAGTTACACGAGTAAGTATGGTGACACAAAATAAAACGGGGCAGATAAAAAATGATAACTATAATGTATGGCGGAAGAGCACTTCGCAGCACTTCGACCTCGGCGCAGTAATATTGGTTCTATTGATGGAAGTTAGAGGGAGAGGGAGAGGGGGTGTTTTCAGGAGTGATGATATTACTGCGCCGAGGTCGAAGTGCTGCGAAGTACTCTTCCGCCATTTTAGCAACTAAATAGACAAGACAACCGCATATATAAACAAGTAAAACTTGTTTTGCTGTTTTGTTGTCTTTATTGAGATAGGATAGTATGTAGATAGGAAAGTGGTAGAGAGAGAGGGGGATGGGATCAGGAAAGGTCCACCAGTCGGGACTCGAACTTGGGACGCCCGAAAAACAGTGGTGCTGTATGTCGGCGCACTGCCCACAACAAATAAGACATTAACAAATAAGGGTGTTTACACACTTGGTCCTTTTCAGGGGCCCATATGTGGACACTCCAAACGTACCTTTAGCCAAAAGCGAACCGTACTCAGACCACATCCCGAGACAATCTCGGTTCGCTTCGATTCTAAGGGGTCTGAGTACGGTTCGCTTTTGGCTAAAGGTACGGTTCACTAAAAAATGTGCATTGTGAACACAAATCGGCCCAGGTTCACTTGATTTTTCCATTTGCGAATGTTTGGTCATCAGATGTCTCCGTACAAATCAGCTGTTCATAATGGCTGCTTCTTCTAGCAGATCTCTACAAATTATTCGCTTACAACGTACACTCGTTTATTTTAATTTCCACCGCTTTCAAACTGTGTGTAAGAGAGGCCAGGCCAGGCTGTGCACCTAGCCAGTTTAAAAGTTTTGATACGCTTTTATGAGCGCGCACGTCCCTGCGGGGGCTAAACTACACTCTTTTTAAAGTCTATTAAACTGTCAAAACCCATGGTTCACATACACACTGTTGGTTTTGTCTCTATCAAATGTAAACTGAGAAAGAAATCACATGTGTATCAATATACTGATCTGAGCATTACAGTAGTTCTAGTCTAGCAGCCTAATATGAGAATCAGTATAGAATATTATTCATGATTAATAATATGCAGTTTTATTTTTTACATTTGATTATTCTGTTTCTTACTTGAATGCTGCTGTTAAGGATACCTACTGTATCTGAAAAATTTAAAGCAGTTTATTATATTTTATTTTATTTTATTTGTCCAATTTCAATGTCATCAATGCCTTGGTGCTGTAATATAAACATGATCACATAAACAAGGAAACAATTCAAAATATACATTATTTACAAAGGTGTACAAAACTTATATTTTTGTGCAAAAGATAAACTTATTAGAGGAATATTCCGTGTTCAAAGGTAAGCTCATTCAACAGTATTTATCAAAGTTTTACAAAATAATAATAGTAACAACAACAACAACAACAACAATCTTTACAAATAAATCTCTTGGTTAATGAGGCACATTGTAAGTAAAATAGAAAGAAATTTTGGAGGCCACAGGGTCAGCCATCAAACACTGAACTGGACTAGATCCAAAAAGCAACAGTCTGAACACAAAGAGGTCTGAGACACCATTGCTGCTTAAATGGACCAAAAAAAGGATCTGAGTCCTCTTTCAGGAACAGGGACAGTGTGAATGTAAAGAAAACTGGGTCCTTTTTCACTTGGTCCACCTCTTGGTCCACTTAAGGGATCTGGGTTTGGTTCTTTTAAAGAGGACTCAAGTGTGAAAACACCCTAAAACATAATTTTTTAAATGTATTTCCACATTAGATGCATCGGCATTATGCAAGTTATATTTATATTTTATATTTATGCATTTTCCAGAAAGTTTTTATCCAAAACGACTTACAGTGAATTCCAGATATATATATTATCAGCTCATGCGTTCTCTGGGAATCAAATCCACAACACTGACATTGTTAGCTCCATATATATATAGTTTGAGCTACAGGAATGTATTAATGCATTAATAAGTAAATTGATTGTAATTTATCAACTTTACACAACAAGTAAATTAATCAGCCTACATGTTATGTTAATTTTAAATACATTTTTGTGAAAGCTCTCAGTCTCCTTTGATCCTCTGATGAATTCCCACAACATATAGCCCATAATTAAGAATGATGATAATAATAATAATAATAATTAATAATAATAATAATCTGAATTTTAAAACACTTAAGCAACCAGCTTCTGGGCTTACACAGCACTTCTCTTTCTTTCACAGTGTTTCACACAGACATTTAATTGTTTCACACGAACAGCCTTTCAGAGTTATACACCTTTTCTGGATAACCTGTCTTACCACCACCAAAAACACTTATCCACTATACTGTGCATGTCAACCATGCGCTTCAGCTCCACTGATGAGCATGATGAGGTCAACACGGCCCTTCTCGCAGGGTGGTGGTGGGCAATAATGGAGGCAGAAGATCTTTTGTGATCATCTAAGAAGAATGAATGTGTGTGGGGACCTCACTTCAGGCCAGTGGTGGGGTATTGTGGAGACCTCACCGCAAGGATCACCAATTACTCCTAAGTACCAACAGGAAGAACTCATGCAAGGTCCCCTGAGGAGAAAAGTGAAAATCCCTGAAAATATGAGACTTTATCTAACAAGGAATGTCATCTTGACACCATTGGCCCTAAGGCCCCCGAAGGAACCACCAAGGTCTGCCAAGACTGCAAAAGGAGCACCAGTCCCTGTCTCTTCCCCTGGGGAAACACCTGTTTCCACCAAATCCCCAGACAAAACACCTGCGCATACCTCATCCCAAGAGGGAAGCACCTGTGCCCACCTTGTCCCAAGAGGAAGGACCTGTGCCCACTTCATACCAAGATAAAATACCTATGCCAGGCTCATTCCCTTAGGCAGCACTAGTGCCCACCTTGTACCAAGAGAAAGCACCTGTGCCCACCTCGTCCCCTGAGGAAGCACTGGTGGCAGACGGGTCCCCGCAGGAAGCACCTGTGCCTGCCAGGCACCAACTGAGGAGAAAACTAAAAATCCCTGAAAATATGAGACTTTATCTAACAAGGGATGTCATCTTGACACCCTTACCCCTAAGGCCCCCAAAGGGACCACCACCAAGACCTGCTAAAACTCCGAAAGGAGCACCGGTGCCTGCCTGCATCCCCTGGAGAAGCACCTGTTCCCACCAGTTCCCCAGAGGGAGCACCCGTGCACACCATGTCCAGTGTGGAAGCCCCAGTGCCTGCCTCATCCCAAGAGGAAGTACCAGTGCCCACTGCAACCACTAAGGAAGTACTTGTCCCTGCCAGGTCCCCAGAGAAAGCACCAATGCCTGCCTCGGATGGGGGTGTGAAGATCATTGCACCGGCCAGGAACGGTGAGCGAAAATGTTGTGATTTTCCTCTGTGATGGTACCACGAGACATCACTCACTTGTCATATGTATGTATCTTCTTGACAAAAAAAATTAAAAAAGTGTAGCATTTTGAAGAGAGGTTGACAATATTTTAAAGGTGTGCATGTAGTTATATATGTTACTACTCCAATACACAAGTGGTACAGTTTGCTCAGGCCAATGGTTTTTTTGTATGACATTAAAATTCTTTTTAGAATTAAAATGCACATAAATGTGGTTGTTTGTCTTAGAACCTTAGGCCTTTACACCTTTTATACTTGACTGCAGACACTGAAATGACATTCACTATGTGGTACAGTACAAATATTTTGAGTGTTCCTTATTTTTTCCTATAAAAACACAATTATGCCTTATTTTCCTTTCCTGAAGTTAGTAACCCAAGTGCCTACAGAGAGGATGAGTGGAGCGACATGACTAAAGACAATAGAACCCATTTTAATCTATGATTCTGTCTACACCGGATGTGACGCAATGCAACGCGAAAAATCTGTAACAGTAAACTGATGGCCCATTCTATATCTAACATACTCCAAAGGTTTGTGGTACTTCTGACATGAAGTACAAATGGATTTGCAGCAGCCACCTTATTTTTATTGTTCAAATAAAATAACTTTTAAGTACTAGACTTCATAAAAGAGAGCTTTGAAATTTTATTTTGTTTTTCTGGTTTTACTATAATACTGATACTCCAATAAGTGATTTTATTTTTTAGCTGCTTCACCCCAGGTGAAAAAAAGTGCACTTACATAATATACTTAAAGTGATCTGTTTTCATGCAATAATTTTGTGTTTTATTTACTAAAAATTATTCTTTAGTACTTCTTAAGATAATCTTAAGAAAATTTAAGTGTACTCAACTTTGCTATTCGGGGACACCATGAATATGAACTAAAATGTGCTTTTAACATACTTTCTCTGTATTTATATGAAATTAGTTACCACTTGTAATACACTTGAACCCATCTTTCATACAATAGTGGGTTCAAGTGTACTACAAGTGTACTAAATGTTTTTAATATGCAACTAAATACCTTTTTTAATACATATTTATAAAGTATAATTTTAATACATTTTAGTATTTCAAGTACAAAATTAGTGCATGAAAATACAACACTTTAAGCACATTATGGAAGTGCATTTTATTTTCACCTGGGACCACTTTAGTGGAATTGGGATTTCTGTTGTTCATGTTTACTATGCTATACTAATTTTGCTATAATTCTACAACAAACTGAACTGTTAATAAGAAAAAATAGTTTGTTTGTTTGTAGTTTAGTTTGTATAATTTGTAATAATAGTAATAACAACAATAACAGTAATAATAATAATAAAGTTATTTTTTTCTTAATGTATTACAGAGCTATTCAGTTGTCAAGCATATAACCTACTCTGGATTGAATTTGAAGCTCTAGCTCTAGGAAAATACAAGTATCAGATTGGGACAATATTAAATGACTTTGATTGGATCGGGGACATAAGGTGTGACGTCCCTACCCAAAATCTTAAAACATTTGCGAAATAATTATAGAAATCACTAAGAATTGAGAAAAAATAAATCTTTGAGTTTAAGGACCAATTTTCACTGTTGTCTAGTTTCTTATCATAGCATGCATATTACTAGCATATTGGCTTACTAACTATTATTAATCAGAAAATTAGGAGTTTGTTGTGGCAAAAGTCATAGCTCATAGCTGGTTAATAATGAGAACTGGTCCTCAATCTAAAGTGTGACCAGAAAAAAAAAAACACTGCACTTTCAGTTCTTGTGTTGTAATTAATGTCATCATCAATCATCTCAAGGTAGCTACTAGTATGTCATTAGTAAATCTCCAGATAACTCCTATATCATACACTAGAGATCCATGAGGCAAAAGATCTATTGATAGTTTGGTCCTCACATTTATTTTGTGGGTCTTAATGTGAAGAACATTCCACACGTGTGCAACCACATTGAGTTCTGGAGAAGAAACACTCATCCTAGATAAACCTCTGATTATACATTTACAAATTTATTAAAAGGTTGTTAGAAGAAGTAGAGATGAATGTGCAGTGTTGTGTGCTGCTGATTTGATTATCTATCACAGAGTTTATTCCTGGCCATTTTGTGTTCTTGCTGGTTCTAATGCATGACTCAGCAGTTTGCGATCAATAAGTGTTGGGTTGCAATACCGGTTTGAAACACTGCTTGAAATCAATTTTGCACCAGATATCTTCATTTGTGGATGTTTATGTATTTGTGTATTATCAATTAGGCTAATATTGATGCTGTTTACATAAGATGTGCTTTATCAGCACCATTTCTAATTGGCAATAATAGAATCTTATTGCAACATATCTCATATTTATAACGTTTATAACATACCTTATTTATGCCTTACAATAGCTTAACCTGCAGTATATGTGCAGACATGCATATATAGAATTCAGCGATACTATTTTAAACGTACTGTATTTCTATATTTTTGAAAAACAGAACACTCCTCAAGTGTAATCATCAACCAGACAAAAACTTTTGTTCTGATTTGTTTCAGTTCCAGATGCGAATGGACAATGAAGCAGCTTTGTGTTCCTCAAAAAACTTACCCCCCATTTCATTTCAACATTTTAATAATGGAAATCTACCTGTTTGTTCCTCAGTATCTTCATGTTTGACTCTGAATGTTTCTTCAATACTCATGTCTTCACACTCCTCCTTAATAAAAGCCATCTTTGTAACATGTGGATCTCAGCTGCTTCACCCGGAGTTTCTCTGTGTGTTTAGACAATTTGTCATGTTTAAAATGAGAATAATTAACAAAAAGAAGAAGAAGAAAAACTAAATATTCTGGTGTGTCTCAATCAGCTCCCTAAATTAGCACATAAGGGGGTAAGTCAAAGTGATAATTAATGGTCTTAAAAGGTCTGAATAGCCAAAAAATACCAAAAGAACACATTATACAGACACTTCATATTTACACCTTTATGATTGACAATTAGCATTTATTAATTTGTATATGTTATAGATTACACTTTTATGGAAACATGCACTGTTTTGACCAGCATTGCAGTAATTCGAGCAGTTTGAAACATGAATAATAAAGAGAAGCATTTGTACTTTTACTGAGAATCAAAGACATGAACAACTTTTACTCTCTACTTGACTACATTTTCGAATATGTACTCTTTACTCCACATTTGTAATAATTAATGCAGTTACATTTTGAATGGCACCTAACAATTTTTGCAACAGTTTCTTTCTGCTATCAAGTAATAGGGGTGGGGGGGGAAAATCGATACAGCGTAGTATTGCGATATTTTCCGTGGCGATACAGTATCGATACATAGATGCCAAGTATCGATCTTTTATTATACTATTTGGTTGAATAATACAATCAATTTCTTTACAGTCCACTAGATGGTGGTGTTGAGTTTTTTTCTGGTGAGGTCAGCTGGGTCACCTTCAGCATGCAGTAAGTAAAATAAAGATGGCGGCATCGCTGAAAGTTATCAGGAAAGCCGTCCTCGTTTAAATCGGAGGACTGTTTTAAGACTGTTTTATTTATTTTAAATTTAACAGTAATTTACTTTTAAATGCCCCAATTGCTGAAGGGTCTGCACAACTTTTCTTGTACAAGTTCAAGTTGCATTATTCAAAATACCTGTAGTAGCACAGCAGTGCAAACCTGTTTACGTATAATTAAGGTGGACTAGACTGTAATACAAATAGTTGAGTTTGCCAGGTGCATACAACATTTATGACAGGTTTTCATGAAAGTGTTGGTCAGTTTGTCTGCTTGACAATTCCATTTTGCACTGCAGCAATAAAATTAAACTGAGAAATGTTTCTTTTTACTTAAAACAGATGTTGCTAAAGTTTTCCTTTGGGGACATAATTTGAAGTTGGAAAAAGGTAACAAATTGCAATATATCGCAGAATATCACAATATTTTTAAAGTCGCGATAATATTGTATCGTGACACAAGTATTGTGATAATATCGTATCGTGGGGCCACTGGTGATTTCCACCCCTACCAAGTAAGCAATATTGCAATCTATGGGGCTTTGAAGATACTAGAGCTTGTGTGTTTTGCCCTTACACACCCAAACTTGTCAACATGGCTACTTTACATGATTGTTTCAGTGATGAGGCTGAAACCAGCATGTCCAGTGCAAGTATGCTTTAATTTTACATCACACACACGTACTGTATTTTTAAATTCATCCATTACATTGAAGAAAATGTTTTGAAGTATATTGGTTTACTTATGTTCTGTTTGTGCACTTGAACTTTGTGTTTATGAAACAAATAGATTTGGTACTTGATTATGAATGGTTGAGCCACGTTCAAAGCTGTTAAATTACTCTGGAAATACATATCCATGATTTAATTACATCAGTAATACTGTGTCATTGTGTTGCTCGCCAACCATTCTGCTATTAGCATTGCACCAAAGATGCAAAGTTTTAAAATGTTAGATTTTGTTATGAATTTTGACTTAAAGGGAGGGCTTCTTCTTCTTAAGGGGGTTTTGGGCACTCTGGGCACTCTGCTCCATGTCATGCCTAACAATTGGGGATTATTGCTTTATTTAGATGCTGTTGTGTCAGTCTTGATGTGTTACACTATTGAGGTGTCCAGTTTTATTTCTATTTTAGAAAATAAACATGACAGCTCTTCTTACAAATGAACTGTTTAGGTGCTAAAGAGTACTGCATCTTTGAGCCACATTCAGTACAGGTAAAATACTTAAGTACTGCTAAAATCAGATACTACTCAAGTTGCATTGGAATTCTTAGGCGCATCCCAAACTGTGCACTTATGCACTATTCTATGACATTTTGTAGTAAAAATATTGCGAGTAGTGTGTTCACACTGAGAATTACAAAAAGAAAAAGTGCACTTTAAATCCCTGTATAATGCACTTAAATAACCGGAAAAATTAAGTGTGTAAAAAAGTTGCCCCGTGTATCAGCCTTAAGTACAAGCTCCACTGATTCAAAACAAAATTGTGATTTATGGTTCAACTCCAATCACCCCGCTCCCCTCTGAACCCTCTTTAAACCCCTACATACTGCACCAGAAATAATTCAACAGTATGTTTATATATTTCTTTGTTTTATGTTTGTGTTTACATATTGAGAGGCATGACAGTCAGTTCCTCTGTATGTCTCAACATAAGCTCACTTGAAACTGAAATTTTGCTTTGCTGACCTGCTTCAGCACGAAGAAAACCCTGAATAACTGGTTCAGGTATGTTTAATTAAGGCTGCCAGACACTAAAATAATAATAATAATAAATACAAATATAATAAATTAATACATAAATAAATAAATCAGTCTCGAAAGCTGTGTAAATTATGTGTTTTTGGACCCGATAATGCGTGCGTGAGGTCTAGGGAGCCAAATGAGACGCACCTTTTGTGTATGTGATTTACTCACAAAAATAAATAATAATAAATATCATAACGTTAAATTCATCTGTAAAACTGCCTGAACATTTGTTAAAACGTTAAACGCTTAAAGACACAAACCTTTCTTCAGCAGAATCACAACAAGCACAAGAGCGCAGGCTAATGCCGTCATATAGTCAGACCAAAATAAAAGTACATAACGTGACTGACACACACACACACACACACACACACACACACACACACACACATATACACACATATATAGACATATAAGCTGATGTTTAGGGTTAGGTCGTACCTCAAAAGAAAATTTAAACTGTCCAACAGTCTAAAGCGTTCAACAGTTTAACCCAGAGTTCAACTCTGAATTCCTCTGGAATCAATTTAATGTACGTAAATATGAATACTCTGTGATTTTAGACATTAGTGTTTAA
The DNA here is from genome assembly GCA_039654775.1 of Spinibarbus caldwelli. Lineage (NCBI taxonomy): Eukaryota > Metazoa > Chordata > Actinopteri > Cypriniformes > Cyprinidae > Spinibarbus > Spinibarbus caldwelli. The sequence continues at coordinate 22,906,833 of CM077228.1, read as the reverse complement.
CAAGACTTTTATTTTGGTCAGGTGACATGATGCCAAAAGGCTGCACCGTGCTGCTGCTTCTGTTGTGATTCTGCTGCAGAAAGGTTTGCGTTTTAAATTGTTTGAGCGTTTTGGAGTTTAAAATAATTAAATCGATACAAACTGTTTAATTGTTTTTATGGTTTTTACAAGTAATGATAAAAGTTATAACGTTACATTCAATTTCTTTAGCTAACATATATAAATGTTATTTCTTTGAGCATATCTCATCCACGCGTGAAAAGCAGAAAAGGAGTCTCATTTCGCTCTCTAACTCTTTATATAGTGAATCAGTTTACCTTAAACACGAATTTAAGTGATGGAGAAACGGAGCTTAAAGAAACGAGTCAATTGAACCAGTTGCTTCTCAAAATGATTCACTGTTTTGAAGCGCTCGAATCACTGCACGCCAAATATAGACAGTCAATAAATACATAAATAAATAAAAATAGGACACCCTTACTACACATGCTGCTTAAAACACAGTAAATGAAACGATAACAACAAATATTGAATGGCAACTTTTATGAAACCAATTGCAATTGTTTTCTGATAAATGATTAATCTATTATATGTAATCTTTTATTTATTTTAATAGGTTTTAGTGTTAGTTTTGAGTGTTCTTTTGGGAGTGCCTGGCTAATCAGGCCAACTCAAGACAACCATTGTTTTGACTGACTCATTGCCAGTATACCCTGACTGCAGAACTAGGGAGCTGAGTGAGATGCATGATCCATAGTTTTGGATTTAGATTTGATTTATTTTTCTTTGTGTAAATTATTTTCATCGTAAACATGGCAGTGTGTTCACACACACAGAAAAACTCCTGGTGAAGTAACTGAGATCCACATGACACACTATTATAAAGATGACATTTATTAAAGAGGAGAGTGAAGACATGAAGATTGAAGAAGCATTCAGAGTCAAACAAGAAGATACTGAGGAACAAACAGGTTAGTTTCCATTTTCAAAGGTGAGCTTTGATCCTTATTAAAATTTTGACATGTTGAGATCATATGACTAGACAAATACTAATGCTGGCTTTAAGTGCACCTGAGAAGAAGAAGCTGGACATTTGTGATTACGACATTATGTATTAAAAGGAAAAATAATAATAATATAGATTAAATTTTTTTTTTTTTGTCTATAAGTGATTTATCTCCCCACCTTTTTGTGCGGTGCACATGGATATTCAGAACCTGTAAGTTTTACTGCAAAAATGTTTCTTCTACTTTTCCAGATATGTGAACAGCTTGTTATATGCAAAAAAATTTATACTTTTTATTTCTTTTAGAAAAGTAGCTTTATGATTATAAAAATATTGATGCCTTTTAAGTCTATCTTTTGTCACAAAAGGCGTTCTAATGCATTGGGTTACCAACAACGTTGGTAAATCTGATGCGGTTTTTTGACTCCAGGCTACCTGAAACTAGGGCTGCAAGGGTTAGTTCACCCCAAAATGAAAATTCTGTCATTAATTACTCACCCTCATGTTGTTCCAAACCCGTTAGACCTTCATTCATCTTCAGAACACAAATTAAGATATTTTTTGATTAAATCAGAGAGCTATCTGACCCTCCATAGACAGCAACGCAACTGAAATGTTCTCAGGTCCAGAAACATAGTAAATACATCGGTAAAACAGTCCATGTGACATCAGTGGCTCAGCTTCAGTTTTGCGACGCTACGAGAGTACTTTTTTTTGAGCAAAGGAAACAAAAATAACATAATTTACTCAACAATTCTTCTCACCCGAGTTACGTCTTCCTCCATTTTCCGCCATCCTGGATAATCCCTATCCAAGATTTTAGACTTTATTGCTCTTGACAGGTCAGTATCATCATCCTTAACTTTCAAGATTGACAAGTTGAAAAGATGAAGAACTGGCTTTACAAACAACACGCTGACGTACTTCTCACCAGACAGTGCATCTATAAACTTAACTAAAGACTGCAGGGATTTGTTGATTGAAATTTAGGAGAGCATTGAAATTTAGTAGAGCTTTCAGCTGTGATCCTTTGCAAGCACAGGCTGTTCATTGGAGTGAAGAAAGATGGAAGTTCATGGGTGCTGAGTACAGGCACATTTTTATCCTGCCCTGCTTAAAGTCACTTTTGACAGCTGTGGAGGAATACCATGATTCTCTGGAGGTGTCCTCTGATAATACAGCATGAATGTTTCTTTGGAGGTGTCCAGCTGGCCTCTTTGGATGTGCACTAGGGTATAAATACAGGCAGGTGTTATGAAGCAGGGTCGGACCTGAAGTTTTATTTGCTTTGACAAACAAATTCTTGGCCGAGGCAGTAAGAACAAACTTTAGCCAGTGCAGTCAAACAACACAAGATTACTTAATATACTAATGACATCCAGGGGTCTCATTTATAAAACTCTCCATAGATTTAATCCTAAAAGTGTACTTGGGCACAAAAGCTAGACTTAGCATAGATTGTGCATATGTGCATCTCCACCCTGTCTCCTCTCTGAAATAACTATATATGGAGCTTACAATGCCCAGTTTTACTATGCATTACCTCATCTGAATATCCACGTGACACCATGTTTAACACCGTCAAACGTACAAGACATTAAGGAAATATGAGATACAGACTATAAATGCCATTTGTGCCATACACATCAATTTTTATTGCTAAAAATCATCCAGTATCCTTGTTATGTTTTAGAATAAATATATCAAAATATCAAAAACAAAACTGTTTAAAACAGTTCTCAGGTAAATTGTTTTAATTCAAATGAAATAAAATTTTTGGTGTTTTGCTGTTAAGGTGAACATCTTTTAGCTATTTTTAGTGGAAACAGATAGGCCTATTTTTTTTTTTTTTTTTTTTTTTTGCAGTGTAAATACAATTGTCTGATTCGGCACGACAAGTATTTTAAAAAGGAAATGTGCAAATCTTACTGTTTTCTTTAAGTTGTATCCTTCAGATACAATGGTATTTTTCATAATGTTGTGGTGATGCCTTCACACACCATTAACACCTTTCGCGCAGCTGTTATCATTGGTCCTATTCAAACCGGACAATGTACCGTTCGATTACCAAATACAGCAGTGTCCACCATAATATCAAAGAAAGTGCACATTGATCATTGTTCTCACAAAAAAAAATAATAATAATTTCTCATAACATGAGATCTGCAGTTTAGGTCAAAACATAGCATGCCACAGGAAAATTGATCTAGCACATCCACTACAAATATGTTTAAATTCATATAATTTTGGTTTAACTTATGCGTAATGACTTTATGCAATTTCAGTCCTTATCTCCATTAATGAAAGTGGAAAATTTAATGTAATTGTATATATCACATGGGTCAGAGTTTGCGTCCAGGTGTGCAAATTTTCCCATCAAGTTTGAATTAAAAATGGATTTGGAGAGATGGAACATCCTTTCTATTTTCTTGCCGGACCGTGTCTCTCTTTTGAAGCTGAACGTTCTTCCTAGGCTACTATAACATATTCAGATGACAGATGATTCTAGTGAATTTCACTTTTTTTCTTTTTTCTTTTTTTTTTTCTGGACATGTCCTAAAAGTATGAAGAGTTCATTTTAAGAAGTTCTGAGATTTTGGGTAACCTCTTTCAGTAGCTTAGTGAGTATAGGATCTAGCAAATATGATTTCATTGCTTTGTACATTTAAACTGGGATTAACTTGTATTTGTCTTTTTTGCTTTAGACCTGATGTTGCTCAAAGAGGAGAGTCAAGAACTGAGTGGAATGGAAGAGAACGATAAGAAACATCATGATTTCATGACTGGAGAAAAATCCACGCAAGCTAAAAATACCTCACGAAAAAGAGCTCGGAAGTCCAAATCTAAATCGAACTACACCTGCCGTCAGTGTGGAAAGAGTTTCAATCAAAAACATAATCTTGAAGTCCACATGAGAGTTCACACTGGAGAGAAACCTTTCACCTGTCAACAGTGTGGAAAAAGTTTCACTCAAAAACAAAACCTTAAAGTCCATACAAGAATTCACACCGGAGAGAGCTCTTTCACCTGCCAACAGTGTGGAAGCAGTTTCACTCAAAAAATAAACCTTAAAGTCCATATGAGAATTCACACTGGAGAAAAGCCTTACACCTGCAAACTGTGTGGACAGAATTTTACACACAAAAACAACCTTAATTCTCACATGATAAGTCACACTGGAGAGAAACTGTTCACATGTGATCAGTGTGGAAAGAGTTTCACACGCAAGGTAACCCTTAATTACCACATGAAAATTCACTCAAGAGAGGACTGTTTTACATGTCATCAATGTGAGAAAAATTTCTGTCATAAATTAAGCCTCAAGAATCACATGAGAATTCACACTGGAGAAAAGCCTTATTCATGCCCTCAGTGTGGAAGGAGTTTTACATATAAACCATCCCTTGATTCCCACATGAGAACTCACACTGGAGAGACCCCTTACACCTGCAAATATTGTGGGAAGAAGTTCTCACAAAAAGGAAACCTTCAGACTCACATAAGGCTTCACACTGGAGAGAAGCCTTTCTCATGTCTTCAATGTGAAAAGAGTTTTACATATCAAAGAAACCTTAAACAACATTTGCAAACTCATGGCAAGACATTGCAGTGTTCTTCAGTGTAGTAAGAGGTTTAGAAAAATTAATAATTTCAAAAATCACGTGTGCTTTTAATCTGAAGAAGTATGATTTAATTGTAATGATTGTAAAAAAAAATGAACAAAAACAAAATGCGCACAAATAAAATTGAAAAGTCATGCAGATGTGAGACCCTATTTTGTGTTTGTACAGGTGCATCTCAATAAATTAGAATGTCGTGGAATCTCTATTCCGTCAGCGAATAGAGATTACACAGCGTGGGTATCGGGAGAGCAAGCAACTGAAACGTTGCACATGCGAAAGAGAAAGTCCGCGCACATCCAAATAAACTCCTTTTAAATGCAAAATTGATTTTAGTTCGCTCAAAATACTTATTTATTTGCGAGACCAACATTTCCTCGCAAAACTCAGTTCACGCGCGTGCGAAATGCACTTTTGCGCGCTCAAAATATGATCTTTCGCGCTCAGAATTGTGGCAGAGATATAATCCCATAGCTGAACGTTCTAATCACGCCGGTGTGATTGTATTAAATATAGAAAATATTAATCTAAATTAAAAGCCTATTTTTTGTCTTTTGGAAGCTGCATTCAAAATCCACTTGGCTCAAAAATCTGAGGGGGCACGTGCCCCCTCACTTTGAATGGGCATGACGCCTCTGGTTCCGATCACTGATCTATAATAGAGTCCTTATATATACAGGTTCATCTCAATAAATTAGAATGTTGTGGAAAAGTTAATTTATTTCAGTAATTCAACTCAAATTGTGAAACTTGTGTATTAAATAAATTCAATGCACACAGACTGAAGTAGTTTAAGTCTTTGGTTCTTTTAATTGTGATGATTTTGGCTCACATTTAACAAAAACCCACCAATTCACTATCTCAACAAATTAGAATATGGTGACATGCCAAACAGCTAATCAACTCAAAACACCTTCAAAGGTTTCCTGAGCCTTCAAAATAATCTCTCAGTTTGGTTCACTAGGCTACACAATCATGGGGAAGACTGCTGATCTGACAGTTGTCCAGAAGACAATCATTGACACCCTTCACAAGGAGGGTAAGCCACAAACATTCATTGCCAAAGAAGCTGGCTTTTCCCAGAGTGCTGTATCCAAGCATGTTAACAGAAAGTTGAGTGGAAGGAAAAAGTGTGGAAGAAAAAGATGCACAACCAACCAAGAGAACCTCAGCCTTATGAGGATTGTCAAGCAAAATCGATTCAAGAGTTTGGGTGAACTTCACAAGGAATGGACTGAGGCTGGGGTCAAGGCATCAAGAGCCACCACACACAGACGTGTCAAGGAATTTGGCTACACTTGTCGTATTCCTCTTGTTAAGCCACTCCTGAACCACAGAAAACATCAGAGGCGTCTTACCTGGGCTAAGGAGAAGAAGAACTGGACTGTTGCCCAGTGGTCCAAAGTCCTCTTTTCAGATGAGAGCAAGTTTTGTATTTCATTTGGAAACCAAGGTCCTAGAGTCTGGAAGAAGGGTGGAGAAGCTCATAGCCCAAGTCCAGTGTTTAGTTTCCACAGTCTGTGATGATTTGGGGTGCAATGTCATCTGCTGGTGTTGGTCCATTGTGTTTTTTGAAAACCAAAGTCACTGCACCCGTTTACCAAGAAATTTTGGAGCACTTCATGTTTCCTTCTGCTGACCAGCTTTTTAAAGATGCTGATTTCATTTTCCAGCAGGATTTGGCACCTGCCCACACTGCCAAAAGCAACCAAATTTGGTTAAATGACCATGGTGTTGGTGTGCTTGACTGGCCAGCAAACTCACCAGACCTGAACCCCATAGAGAATTTATGGGGTATTGTCAAGAGGAAAATGAGAAACGAGACCAAAAAATGCAGATGAGCTGAAGGCCACTGTCAAAGAAACCTGGGCTTCCATACCACCTCAGCAGTGCCACAAACTGATCACCTCCATGCCACGCCGAATTGAGGCAGTAATTAAAGCAAAAAGGAGCCCCTACCAAGTATTGAGTACATATACAGTAAATGAACATACTTTCTAGAAGGCCAACAATTCACTAAAAATGTTTTTTTTACTGGTCTTATGAAGTATTCTAATTTGTTGAGATTTGTTGAATTGGTGGGTTTTTGTTAAATGTGAGCCAAAATCATCACAATTAAAAGAACCAAAGACTTAAACTACTTCAGTCTGTGTGCATTGAATTTATTTAATACACGAGTTTCACAATTTGAGCTGAATTACTGAAATAAATTAACTTTTCCACGACATTCTAATTTATTGAGATGCACCTGTATGTGTGTGTGGAAAGAGGTTTTAACTGGCTCCGCAGTTTAAAATATCACCAGAAAAGATGTATCTATGTAAAATTATTTCTTTCCCATCAATGTTTAAAAAAAGTTGCCAGTCGCTGCCAGCAATTTAGACAATTTTCACAAAATTGTCATGGCCCCCAAAATACTTTGTTGTATGAATATCTGCAGTATGTCAAAAGAACAGAGGCTCTGCTTTTAAACAAATAAACAAACATTTTATTCTAGCTTCATGCAATTTTTTTAATCAACACTTGAAAGGCAACATTTTGAACAATAAATGAGATAATCGCATTTTAGTCAAGAGTATGTATGAATCCTATTCAGAATGATGATGAAAACATTGATGGAGTAGATTGCTTCCGTCAATACCCTTAAAGCTTGCACAGTCCTAGTCTTGCATAGCCCGCCAAAGAGGCCATATGACTGACAGGTAAAACAAGCAATCATGTTTCGTTTTGGGCCGCGTCATGTTTAGGGGCTTGGAAATGTCCCCACAATAACAGATTGACATATTTTGACATATGAGATTCTGTGCTGCGAACTTTTAATATTTCACATACTTTTGAAAATCCCAGCTCATCGTCACAGTTGTAAACACAACGGTTTTCTTCTTCCATAAGGGTGTTTGGTATCATCTTTGTTTCCAGGCGGAACGTTAAAGAACGTGACACACGTTTCCTGGAAGTCCTGTATAATTCAACAAATCCGATGATGACTTTGAAACTCCTGAAGTGTTTCCAGTTTTGTGTGCAATATGCTTCAGACGTTCAGCCAACAGTTCATGGGCATGACGTCTGTGGCTGAGACTAGCACAGTCCTATATCCTGGGTTGACTGACAAATCACTGACAAATGCCCGAAATCAGAGGCAAAATGATGCTCGTTCATGCAAGTGACAATCGCAGTGTGAATTATTAACGACGCAATCTGAGAGAATCGCCGCCCATAAAATATTTGGCATGCTAAATATCTGGACCTGTCGCGATTCAAAATCCTGCTGTGTGAAATGAGTTCTGACCGAAAAATACATTGGCGATGACCTGCAGCCAATGGGCCTCATTCATGAAACACGAGCAGGACGAATTTTTGTGTAAATCGTTTGTAAAGCCGTTCTGATGAAAACTTTAGAATTCATGAAAATATTAGAATTTTCTAAATGTTAGTTGGTATGAAAGAAATCCCTACCATGTGTAAATGGTGCGCAAAACGTTGTGTGTTCTTTTTGGCTAACTGATGACACTGAATTTTGATGCACTGCCAATATAATATTTTACAAGTTCATTTGCCCTTGCACTCTTAGGAATTTTATTTATTTATTTATTTATTTTTTGCAGCTGAGTTGATAACTGTAAAATGCAGCGCACGTCACTGTCACTATTTACCCAGCCGTAAATAGAGGAGGGGCGGGACAAATACCGACCAACTGCCTACAACAAGGGAGAAGTCAATATTACTGGTTACTGCTTTTTTATATTTAGTAAAATTCTTAAAAATGAAATACTAGTAATACATTGCCGCTGTGGATATTCCAAATCATGGAAACTAAAGCGTCTCACTGAACCACCAGAGTTCTCAAGCACCACCAGCTGGTCGTTTTAAGAAGAGCACCTAACATTTTTTCAGCTGGTTAAAAACTCTTTGGTGGACACACGTTATTGAATATTTATTGTTAGGCATATGGCCTATAAGTCTGTTTTGCATTTATTCAATATACTGGAGCCAAACTTGAGAAAGTAGACCAGAATATTCCACTGTTCCTGGACACGCTGTAATTCATAGGCGGGGATTATGCTAATTGTGAATGAGCGTGCACGAGCGAATGATTGGAATTTATGAATGATTGGAATTCATTAACATACACATACTTAACTATCAAATCGGATGTTTGCGAAACGTTTGTGAATCCGGAGGAGAGTTTTCAGGAAGGTCTGTTTTACACGCAAATTACTCAGAATTTACTCCTATATTTACGAATGTTTCACGAATAAGGTCCAATGAGAGTGTAAGATACAGGGCAGCGAGAAGGAGTTATAGACCACAATATCACAATAACCATTTCCTCCTCCATAATCTTTTTTCTTTTCCCCCCTTTCACTGCAAATCAGCACACAGACCATTTGTATCTTGTAACTTCTTGTGGGCTATCATTTTAATAACATTTCCAGTCTCGCGCAAGAACTCTGATCTGGCGTGAGCTTGCATTATTTCCTTATCACTTCTCACGTGCGCTTGGTTGTGAAACATAGTTTGCGGACCAGACAGGAGCTGTCGGTGATTCTTCCTATTGTAAAGTAATGCAGTGTGTAAAATCCATCGTGCAATGTGAACACAGCAGCAACTAAATGCTATCCCACCCTGCTGAAAAAAACAGCTAAAACCTGCCTAAGCTGGTTGGCTGGTTTTAGCTGGTCAACCAGCCTGGTCTTAGCTGGTTTAAGCTGGTTAGCAGGCTGGTTTTAGAGGGGTTTTGGCCACTTCCTTAGCTGGCCATGCTGGTCTTAGCTGGTCAGGCTGGGAGACCAGCTGGAACGACCAGCTAAAACCAGCCTGACCAGCCTAGCCAGGCTGGGAGACCAGCTAAAACCAGCTACTCCCATCTTAAAACACCTAAAACCAGCCACCAGCCTAGGCTGGTTTTAGCTGGTTTTTTCAGCAGGGCAGATAGTCATGCAGTGTGAAAACATTGGGGATCTGAAGACTTTGAAAATCGTGCAGTGAGAACTCGGCATAAGGGTAATGTTTACACTAAATGAAAAATATTCACAAAATGTTTTATGAGAAATAAATAGTTGCATGTTGCGGCGGATACAGAAGAGCATACGCTGCTTGCGTTCAGTGGATAATATCCAAAGTGGCGCTACGCTGACACAGAGAGGAGATGAATTGTTGAATAAAGTTGTTACTTTTATTTTCTTTGCGTACAAAAAGTATTCTCGTCGCTTCATAAAATTCAGATTGAACCACTGATGGCAGATGGACTATCTTGACGATGTTTTTCATACTTTTATGTACCTCGACAGTGGTAATTACTTGGCAGTCAATGGGACAGTCAGAAGCCTCCCGGTTTTCATCTAAAATATCTTAAATTGTCTTCCGAAGACGAACGAAGCTTTTACGGGTTTGGAACGACATGGGGGTAAGTGATTAATGACAAAATTTTAATTTTGGGGTGGAGTAACCCTTTAAGGCTTATTTTACATCTGAAACACTTTCCACACTGACCACATACGAACGGCCTCTCTCCAGTGTGAATTCTCATGCGAGTCTTAAGACTCTCTTTTCGTGAAAAGCTCTTTCCACAGACTGTGCAATTGAAAGGTTTTTTTCCGGGATGAGTTCTCATATGAGCATTAAGGGATCTTCTATGTGTAAAACTCTTTCCACACTGCTGGCATGTGTAAGGCTTCTCTCCAGTGTGAATTCTCATGTGGACTTTTAGACTTCCTTTTTGAGTAAATTTTTTTCCACACTGTTGGCAGCTGAAAGGTTTCTCTCCAGTGTGAAGTCTCATGTGGACTTCAAGGTTTCTATGTTGATTGAAACACTTTCCACACTCTTGGCAGGTGAAATAACTTCTAGTTCCTGTCTTTTCAGCTGTTTTTTGTGTGGAAGTATTTTCAGTCTGTGAGCAACTAAAATATTTTTCTTCAATTGTGAAATTATGATGTTTCTCATCTTTCTCTTTCATTCCATTGAGTTCTGGACCTTCCTTTTTTAGTGAAATCAGACCTTAGATAAAAAAAATAAATAAATGAATAAAAAACTATACAAATTAACCCCAGTTAAATCTATAAGAAAAAATAAATTAAAATAAAATAAAAGACTGATCTTAGACCTACCATATAAATATTATAAAAGGTCTAAAATATTATAAGAGGTGAAAGTGAAATCTCATCTATGTTCCATTTAGCAGAGAAACAGTATTTGTGTACAATTTCAATTTCAGGATTTACACCCCATCATAGCACAGAAACTGATAATTAAAGCTACAAATGACTTGCTTTTGGCAATCTCTCGCAGCTACATTTCTCTTCTAACGCTATTAGATGTTTTGACAACATAAACCACAACATTCTCTTAGATAGCTTTAGAATTGCATTGGACATTTGTAGACAAGCATTAGCATGGTTTAGGTCCTATGTATCTGACCTCTATCACTTTGTTTTTGTAAATGACGAAATAATATAAAGACCTGGGGCTGTATGTATAAAACTTCTCAGAAATGCTCTTAAGAATAGTCTTAAGCTTTGACTTAAGTGTCAAACAATTCTGAGTAAAAAGTTGGACTTTTCTAAGAGTAGGAGACTTTTATAAAGAAGCTAAAAGCAACTTTCAGTAAAGTCTAAGATTGATTCTTAAGTGCTGACTGAGGTGACACTAAAGGCCTAAGTATACTTCGTTTTTGTATGCGTACAGTCGAACGCGTAGCCTTTCAATGCTTGTCAATGTGAGTGTCTGTTGTTGCAGTCTCCGCTATTTTGTTGTCGTTGTCCGTCTCTTTAGTTTCGTTTTCTACTGTGAAACAACAGGCAGTGTTGTCACTATGTGGAAAAACTGATTACTGCAAAATAACTTCATTGTGCATGTGCGACCGGTCAGGTACAAAGTACATGCGGTTACAAAAATCGGGTAGTGCACATACTGTTCTGATGACACAATTCGTGTCGCGCACTGTACGCTGTCCCTCGCGTACGCGTAAAAAGTGAAGTATACTTTGGGCTTTAAGTGTTGTGAACTAAGGACTACAATGATGTCAACACAAAATGGCCGCCCTTGACCTCTGAATCAGCCAATAGTGAGCCTGCACATGTAAAATCACAGCAGCACAACACCAATCATTTAATGTAACTACAATAAAATCAGTTAATTAAGACACTGAAATATTTTAATATTTAAATGTATTTTTTTTAAATGCTTTGCATTGTGCAAAATTATCACAAATTATTACTGATGCTTCATTTTCTATTGGTATGTCTCCTCGTTTACAGTTGGAGCAATGATGTGAACATAGAGTTCCATTAACTCCAGGAAAGCCCACAATCCTCATAAAAGTGGCTTGTTTTTGCAGTATGGCTTGGTGGTCAGTTGGAAAGTCAATAAACTGCTAAATAGTAGTGGCCAAATGTGATGTCCGGCCTAGGAAATTTGACATCACACTTAATTAAAAAAAAAAAAAAATGTGCAAGATTTTGTAAGCATATTGCATAGTTGCTTAGAGTCAGTTGTTTTATTTGTGATAATAATGCAATGAAACATGCCAAATTGTGAGTGTTGTGAGTGTGTTGCGAGAGCACTGTGAGAGTGTTGTGGAATGGTTATGAAAGCATTGTGGGAGCGTTGTGAGAGTGTTGTTAAGTGAATGCCATACCATTGTGGAAGCGTTGTGAGAGCGTTGTGGAATGGTTGTGGGAGCATTGTGAGAGCATTGTGGAATGGTTGTGGGAAGCATTGTGAGAGTGTTGCAAGAGTGTTGTGGGAGCATTGTGAGAGTGTTGTGGAATGGTTGTTGGAATGTTGTGAGAGCATTGTGGGATGGTTGTGGGAGAGTTGTGAGAGTGTTGTGGAAGAGTTGTGAGAGTGTTGTGGAATGGTTGTTGGAACGTTGTTAGAGCATTGTGGAATGGTTGTTAGAGCGTTGTGAGAGCATTGTGGAGTGGTTGTGGGAAGCATTGTGAGAGTGTTGTAAGAGTGTTGTGGGAGCATTGTGAGAGTGTTGTGGAATAGTTGTTGGAATGTTGTGAGAGCATTGTGGGATGGTTGTGAGAGAGTTGTGAGTGTTGTGGAATGGTTGTGGAAGAGTTGTGAGACTGTTGTGGAATGGTTGTGGAAGAGTTGTGAGAGTGTTGTGGAATGGTTGTTGGAATGTTGTTAGAGCATTGTGGAATGGTTGTGGGAGCGTTGTGAGAGTGTTGTGGAATGGTTGCTAGAACATTGTGAGATGATTGTGGAATGGTTGTGGGAGCATTGTGAGAGTGTTGTGGAATGGTTGTTGGAATGTTGTGAGCGGATTGTGGGATGGTTGTGGGAGAGTTGTGAGAGTGTTGTGGAATGGTTGTGGAAGAGTTGTGAGAGTGTTGTGGAATGGTTGTTGGAATGTTGTTAGAGCATTGTGGAATGGTTGTGGGAGCATTGTGAGAGTGTTGCGGAATGGTTGTTGGAACGTTGTGAGAGCATAATTTTGGCCATGCTGTCATACAAAGAAATTATGAACACATGCAAAAACATGAGGACCAATGAAATGTTAATAACTTATGTTGTAGTCAATGTGCCAATTTAGTGATTTTGTCACTAGATTTAGTGACTTTCTCATCCCTTTAGAGACTTTTTTCAAAAGCCTAGCAACAAAATCAATTTCTTGGACAAACCTTATCTACATTCCGAGACTCTCACATGACATCATAAAGGCAAGTTCACTGATCTAAATAAATATAAATATAGATCAGTGAACTCACCTTTATGAGGTCACCTAGCAACATTAAGTGACCGGTTTTGGCTACTTTCAATTGAAAGCAGTTGGCAACACTGGTCAGTGTTTTTTTTTTTTTTTTTTTTGTCCTTTGTATTTTAATGGTTTAAGTGAAATGTGGGGTCATAAAAAATAAATAAATAAAAATCCACACATCACTTTTGGCCACTGTTGTGTTTAGTGGGGTTAGTGCCACAATATGTAAGACCCTGCTTACAGTGTCATCACCGGTAATAATGAGTATTTGGCTGGGTATGTGATGTCAACATGCCTGTCCACATAAGAAACCTCAAGCTTTGAGAATGGAAACCAACCTATTTGTTCTTCAGTATCTTCTTGTTTCACTTTGAATGCCTCTTCAATTTTAATGTCTTCGCTCTCCTCCTTAATGAATGCCATCTTTAGTACGTCACATGGATCTCACTTGCTTCACCAGAAATTTCTCTGTGTTTGGGGGGAAAAAAATGTGTTTGAAAAAAACAAAACAATTTAAACCTCTTAAGTGCATCTAAATCAGCTCCCTAGTTTATTATTTAGCGCACTGGCAAGAGTGATTGTGTTCATTGCCCTGGGTCAGTTGCATAAACAGTCACTATGCTAAGAACAAGCAGTTAGCCAAGAGGTAATCAGTTGTACTTTTCAGATTCAAGTTAGACCAATCTTGCCTTTTAGTTATGACCAGTCTTGGGAAAAAACAACAAAAAAACAAAAAGCCATCATCATCATATAAATAAATAAATCACACTTTTAATGTACAAATGGTTTGTAAGATGTGTCATTGCACATTTGTGTTCTCGTTGCATTGTGACCAGGTGATTCGAGCGCTTCAATCCAAACAGAGTAAGAAAAACTTTGACTCGGAGTTTCGAAAAGCTTCGTTTCTCCCATCACTACTTACCTGTATCATAAATCGTTTTTAAAATAAACTGATTCATGATATAAGGAGAGAAATGAGACGCACCTTTTCTGTTACTCATGTGGTGGTGCGAAATAACTAGTGATGTTACGTTCAACAGGGAAGCTCCGAAGCTTGTATCAAAAAAACAACACATTTCACACTGAAGCACTGTATCGGAGCTTGATTCATTTAGCCAAAATTGACTGTATCTGCTTCACACGAAGCGAACCTCAGCACCGTTTCTTTTACATTATATTACATTTATAATGTGTTAGCATTGTTTTCTTTTTCATCATATTTTATATATTAAGGTCAAATGAACTTTGCCCATGAAATAACAGTCTAAGGACTGAGGCAGAGTTAACACTGACAGATCACAGATTTAATTAATGAGTTTATGTTTGATTTATTTGAATTATTTTAGTGGCAGTACACCGACACAAATGAATGACTTTGACAATGGCCATTATTTTTATACAATAAATTAAAACAAAGAATCAGTTGTAGAAAAAAAGATGTGAAACCAGCAGCTGTAATGAATCACAGCACTTTGGAAGGTGTTATTCATTATTATGACCACTATGGCCACAGCATGAACCGTTTTGAAAAGCTTTGAGTAATGAACCTTTTTCCGATACAGTTGGGTTGAAAGCTTCACTGGTTCAGAACGCTTCACTTCGCCATCACTAGAAATAACCACAAAAATAACGCTAATTAATGTTAGATAAAGTAGTTCAATTTCTCATTTAGTAATTTATTAATTCATTACAAATTTATTTTAACATTAAACATTTAAACACTAAATTGCCTTATCGGTTTACAATGATTTAAACGCATTAAATGCTTAAAAACACAAACTGTGTGCAGCCGAATCACATCTAAAGTGTTTTGCTCACACAGTCAGGAGCGCGGTGCAGACTTATGACCCCATGTCACCAGACCAAAATAAAAGTACTTTTCAGTGTTCATGCCCCTTCTTCGTATGTTTCTAAATTAATTAATCTTTCCTTGTATAATTTTATTTGGAAGAATAAGACTCATTTTATTAAGAAAAATGATATCGTTAAATCCTATGACCTGGGTGGTTTAAACAATTGATTTTGAACAAGTGAATGGCATGTTGAAGTTAAAATGCTTGCAAGCATTTTTATACAATTCTGAGAGTTTTTGGTTTAAAATTCCAGCAACATTATTAAAGAAACTTGGTGGCATTGAATTCTTACTTAAATGTGACTTTGATATTTCTAAACTTCCACCAAAATTATCTGCATTTCGTCAACAAGTTTTGCAATATTGGAAACTAGCACACTCCCAAGGCCTTTACACCACATAATTCCTCAATATGGAATAATAATTATATTCTTCATAGAAATAAATCACTTTTTCATGAGGATTGGTTTTGTAGAAATATTTGGTCTTTAAAGGATCTTTTTGATGATGTTGGAGAGGTGCTGGATTACAATGCTTTCACTCTTAAACATGTTTTTCACAGTAATTTCACCCATCCCCTCTGGACTTAAAATTATTGTGAAAGGTTATTTATTACATAGTCAATTTACACCAATTCTACCATCACTATAATTGGGCCAACTGAATTTAAAAGTAAGAAATGTACAAACGTTTATATCAGAATCAGAATCAGAATCAGAATGAGCTTTATTGGCCAGGTATGCTTACACATACGAGGAATTTGTTTTTGTGACAGAAGCTCTACAGTGCAACAGAAGACAGCAACAGGACAGGGCACAGATAATAAAAGAATAATTTACAAATAGGCAATGTACAAATAGCAAAAACACAATATATAGACAATTATGGTGTACAGGTCTAATATGTGCAAATCTGAAATGAAAAAAATAAGTATGTGTGTTGAATAAATAATTTATAATAGTGTTGTATGTTCCACTTTTAATGTCAAGTGTTCATGAGATGGATTGCCTGAGGGAAGAAACTGTTCCTGTGTCTGGTCGTTCTGGTGCTCAGAGCTCTGTAGCGTCGACCAGACGGTAACAGTTCAAAGAGGGAGTGTGCTGGATGTGAGGGGTCCAGAGTGATTTTGCCAGCCCTTTTGCTCACTCTGGATGAGTACAGTTCTTGGAGAGTGGGGAGGGTTGTACCAATGATTCGCTCAGCAGTCCGGACTACCCTCTGTAGTCTTCTGAGGTCAGATTTGGTAGCTGAGCTGAACCAGACAGTTATTGAAGTGCAGAGGACGGATTCAATGATGGCGGAGTAGAACTGATTCAGCAAGTCCTGTGGCAGGTTGAACTTCCTCAGCTGGCGAAGGAAGTACAACCTCTGCTGGGCCTTTTTCACAATGGAGTCTATGTGATTGTCCCACTTCAGGTCCTGGGAGATGGTGGTGCCCAGAAATCTGAATGACTCCACTGCAGTCACAGTGCTGTTCATGATGGTGAGTGGGGGGAGTGCAGAGGGGTTCCTCCTGAAGTCCACGATCATCTCCACAGTTTTGAGCGTGTTGAGCTCCAGGTTGTTAAGACTGCACCAGACAGCCAGCTCCTTAACCTCCTGTCTGTAGGCAGACTCGTCACCGTCCTGGATGAGGCCGATCAGTGTGGTGTCGTCTGCAAACTTCAGGAGCTTGACAGAGGGGTCTTTAGATGTGCAGTCGTTAGTGTACAGGGAGAAGAGCAGTGGGGAGAGAACACAGCCCTGAGGAGCTCCAGTGCTGATCGTACGAGTGCTGGATGTGTATTTTCCCAGCCTCACTAGCTGCTGCCTGTCTGTCAGGAAGCTGGTGATCCACTGACAGACGGAGGTGGGGACGGAGAGCTGAGTTAGTTTGTTCTGAAGGGTGTCCGGGATGATGGTGTTAAAAGCGGAGCTGAAGTCTACGAACAGGATCCTCACATAAGTCCCTGGTCTGTCCAGATGCTGCAGGATGAAGTGCAGTCCCATGTTGACTGCATCATCCACAGACCTGTTTGCTCTGTAGGCAAACTGCAGGGGGTCCAGTAAGGGTCCAGTGGAGGACTTCAGATAAGCCAAAACCAGTCTTTCAAATGACTTCATGACCACAGATGTTAGAGCCACAGGTCTGTAGTCATTAAGTCCAGTAATTTTGGGTTTCTTTGGGACGGGGATGATGGTGGAGCGTTTGAAGCATGAGGGGACTTCGCACAGCTCCAGAGATCTGTTGAAGATCTGTGTGAAGATGGGGGCCAGCTGGTCAGCACAGATTTTTAGGCAGGCTGGTGACATTAGAGCTGGTTAGGCAGGCTGGTTATATTAGACAAATCTTCAACAATGTCATGTTTCCTTACAGGTCTGTAAGAAGTAATTTGGATCTTTTCTTTGACAAACGAATGCTTAAACATATTAGAACCTCATATTTAAAATTTCCAGTTCACCCCAAAATTAAAGAAACTCACTTTAAAATTTTATATGATATTTACCCTTCTGGAGAGTTCCTAAGGGTTAGATTTAATTTTGAAATTATATTATGTAAATTTTGTAACTCATCTCAATACTGAACATTTTATTTATTTTTTATTTTTTGCTTGTAAATATTGTAGTGCCTTCTGGGACAAAGTGCAATTATGGTTAAAAGAGGGAAACGTGTACTCAAAAACTTTGTCAAAAACCAAAAAATAAAAAGCTGGAATCTTGTTAGATTTATTTGATAAATATAATTTATTATAATCTTTTATTTTATCCCCTGTTTAATCTGTATTTATTAATATGGATGGTTTAAAGATTGAAAAAGGGAGGATTTTTGTTTTGTTTTTTTCTTTTGCTTGTATTGTTTTATTTATTTATTGTATTCTGTGTAAGTCTAAGCCCCTCTTATAATTGATGTCTTTGAATGTAAGTTGTATGCCAATTTATTTTGTAAACTTGTAATATTTTTGTTATACTTCGATTAAAAAAAATAAAAATAATAATAAATACTTTTCAGTGTTCACTACATAAGAAAAAATTCTCTGTTTCGCAGCCTACCTTTTCACATTCCTTAATTTAAGTTGCATTTATTAAATCTCTTACACCCCATTCACACAGGGCGTCGGTGTCAACGCTTGACGGAGGGCATCTGAAGCTTGGTGCTGACACGACCGTCATAGTGACAACAGCCAATCACATTACTTTTCTGGTGTTGCATGAACGGGATTGGCTAGCGTCTGCGCTAGGGTATTTACATAAGGCGATCTGATTGGCTGATGCCTGCGTTGGCGCTTGAAAAGTTGAAAAGTTTTCAACAGGTATTTTCGACTTCATGCGGCGCCGCAAAAATCGGCTGCCACCTGACAAAAGCAATGCATTCTGGTTAGAACATTTGTCTGACTTTGATCGGCGCTGCAGCCGCCTTACGATCACATGTGCCGTCAAAGTACCGCGAGAGCAAAACGAGACCAGCCACCTAGGTCAGGCGCTGCAGTTGCTCAAAATCGGCTGCGAGAGCCTTGATGAAGACACACTTTATTCTCATTGGTTAGATTGTGTGATGACAAGCACGAGGTGTGTTGCGTGTTTATTCTAACAATTCAATTCCAATAATACTCACAAATCTGTTTTTTGTTTTTTACAGTAAAAGCATTTTTAGTGTAGTCGCACTGTTATCTTGAATCACGTTTATCAAAACACTGATAAAAGCATATATACCCCCACTTTATTGGTATTTAAATAGTATATGTTAATGTTGAACTTTATTCATGAACAGATGGCGCTGTATTAAGCAGTATATAAAAAGTGTTTCTGTTGCTCATGAAAACATTTCTGTGTATTTGAAAAATATAGCATTTAATTTACTTCATCTGTGATAAGACTATGCAAACACTGTGCGAGCGTCACTACCGGGAGCAGAAAGTAGGCTTATTTGAGATACGCCTCGCCTCACCTCGCCTGAAATGTAGGCGAGAGTACAGGTGCATCTCAATAAATTAGAAAGTCATGGAAAAGTTCATTTATTTCAGTAATTCAACTCAAATTGTGAAACTCGTGTATTAAATAAATTCAGTGCACACAGACTGAAGTAGTTTAAGTCTTTGGTTCTTTTAATTGTGATGATTTTGGCTCACATTGAACAAAACCCACCAATTCAACAAATCTCAACAAATTAGAATACTTCATAAGACCAATAAAAAAAAAAAAAAAAACATTTTAGTGAATTGTTGGCCTTCTGGAAAGTATGTTCATTTACTGTATATGTACTCAATACTTGGTAGGGGCTCCTTTTGCTTTAATTACTGCCTCAATTCGGCGTGGCATGGAGGTGATCAGTTTGTGGCACTGCTGAGGTGGTATGGAAGCCCAGGTTTCTTTGACAGTGGCCTTCAGCTCATCTGCATTTTTTGGTCTCGTTTCTCATTTTCCTCTTGACAATACCCCATAAATTCTCTATGGGGTTCAGGTCTGGTGAGTTTGCTGGCCAGTCAAGCACACCAACACCATGGTCATTTAACCAAATTTTGGTGCTTTTGGCAGTGTGGGCAGGTGCCAAATCCTGCTGGAAAATGAAATCAGCATCTTTAAAAAGCTGGTCAGCAGAAGGAAACATGAAGTGCTCCAAAATTTCTTGGTAAACGGGTGCAGTGACTTTGGTTTTCAAAAAACACAATGGACCAACACCAGCAGATGACATTGCACCCCAAATCATCACAGACTGTGGAAACTTAACACTGGACTTGGGCTATGAGCTTCTCCACCCTTCTTCCAGACTCTAGGACCTTGGTTTCCAAATGAAATACAAAACTTGCTCTCATCTGAAAAGAGGACTTTGGACCACTGGGCAACAGTCCAGTTCTTCTTCTCCTTAGCCCAGGTAAGACGCCTCTGATGTTGTCTGTGGTTCAGGAGTGGCTTAACAAGAGGAATACGACAAGTGTAGCCAAATTCCTTGACACGTCTGTGTGTGGTGGCTCTTGATGCCTTGACCCCAGCCTCAGTCCATTCCTTGTGAAGTTCACCCAAACTCTTGAATCGATTTTGCTTGACAATCCTCATAAGGCTGAGGTTCTCTCGGTTGGTTGTGCATCTTTTTCTTCCACACTTTTTCCTTCCACTCAACTTTCTGTTAACATGCTTGGATACAGCACTCTGGGAAAAGCCAGCTTCTTTGGCAATGAATGTTTGTGGCTTACCCTCCTTGTGAAGGGTGTCAATGATTGTCTTCTGGACAACTGTCAGATCAGCAGTCTTCCCCATGATTGTGTAGCCTAGTGAACCAAACTGAGAGATTATTTTGAAGGCTCAGGAAACCTTTGAAGGTGTTTTGAGTTGATTAGCTGTTTGGCATGTCACCATATTCTAATTTGTTGAGATAGTGAATTGGTGGGTTTTTGTTAAATGTGAGCCAAAATCATCACAATTAAAAGAACCGAAGACTTAAACTACTTCAGTCTGTGTGCATTGAATTTATTTAATACACAAGTTTCACAATTTGAGTTGAATTACTGAAATAAATTAACTTTTCCACGACATTCTAATTTATTGAGATGAACCTGTATATATAAGGACTCTATTATAGATCAGTGATCGGAACCAGAGGCGTCATGCCCATTCAAAGTGAGGGGGCACGTGCCCCCTCAGATTTTTGAGCCAAGTGGATTTTGAATGCAGCTTCCAAAAGACAAAAAATAGCCTTTTAATTTAGATTAATATTTTCTATATTTAATACAATCACACCGGCGTGATTAGAACGTTCAGCTATGGGATTATATCTCTGCCACAATTCTGAGCGCGAAAGATCATATTTTGAGCGCGCAAAAGTGCATTTCGCACGCGCGTGAACTGAGTTTTGCGAGGAAATGTTGGTCTCGCAAATAAATAAGTATTTTGAGCGAACTAAAATCAATTTTGCATTTAAAATGAGTTTATTTGGATGTGCGCGGACTTTCTCTTTCGCATGTGCAACGTTTCAGTTGCTTGCTCTCCCGATACCCACGCTGTGTAATCTCTATTCGCTGACGGCTTACTTGCTCAACACAACCCAGCGTTACAATATGCCATAATTCCAGCCAATCAGAGATGAGGCTGCTAAATTCTGATTGGCTGGCTTGACAACCAATCACAAGACTCCCTGCATTACTGACAGAGGAAGAGGAAAAATACATGGTGGAAGAGATGTGTATTCAATGACTTGAACACTATCAAAGTCCCTTTAAAACTATGTAAAGTCTTTGACACTATTTATTTTCAAGTTCAAATGTCTACCACTTGACGACCACACGTAAGTATCTTATTTTTAATCAAAATCAAATCGTATTATTACATAATGGCATGTCCCAGTTTTTCCTACACCACAATTAACTGGTAAGTTAGTTCTAACTTCTTATTGCACAGCAGGTTATGTAATTAGTGGAATTTAAAAGTGACTGAGCTGGGGTCTCTAGTGTTACATGTTTTCAGAAATGAAGATGGACAGACTTTTCCCCTTTTAATTAGTTAAGTGTGTAAGCAAGGTACAAAACTTGCCTCTGAATATTTAAAAATAAAACCTATCAAATAAATGCAGAAATGCAGTGAAATAATGGTAAAGTAATAATCAAAATACTTCATATCTTTGAAATTATTTAAACAAAAACATTCACAACAGATGTTCTGTAAAAAAAAAAAAAAAAACTATTGTGCTAAAAAATTAAGACTGAATTACTAATCTTACACACAATTTAGAATGGATAGTATGCACATTGGGATGCAGGCTTGTTCTCCCTCACTGAGAAAAAAAAAAAAAAATCAAATTATGTTGGTAACAATGACTTATATGCAAATATAACAGTAAGTGAAGATCTTGGGTGTGACCCAAGATGACTACTTTGTGGGTCACACACCCAAGATTTTCACTTACTGTTATATTTGCATATTTCACGAGTTCACCCTTACATCTAATCTGATAGCAAATAGTAAGCATATTTTGGCATGCTGTCCTGGGGGAGGGCTCCGAACCCGGAATATGGCCCGAACCCAGAGAACTCCCCCTATCCCTAATATGGGATAAAAATGTAGGAATGCCGGAAAACTGTCATTGGACAGAGGTAGGCAGGCTGCATATATATATATATATATATATATATATATATATATATATATATATATAAAATGTATATGTATTGTGCTCGTTAGGATGGTTAGCTAAACGAGTTGCACTTGTGCCAAATTAGTTGATTATCTGATTGTGCTCCTCCCGAACCTTGTTAATCAAACATCATATGTCATTGTTACCAACATAATTTGATTTTATTTATTTGTAGTGAGGGAGAACAAGCCTGCATCCCAATGTGCATACTATCCATCCTAAATAGTGTGTCAGATTAGTAATCCAGTCTTAATTTTCCAGTAGAAGTCTTGTGGCAATGTGTAGTATATGCAAAACTGTCCACTTTATATTGTCATGTTTGTCATTCTGAGTATACATATGATATGACAAGCATACCCATGCATACTTTTTAAGGCAAATGTTAATTTTACCTCTATTCCACAGGATATTCTGAGAGAGCAGTTTTTGGAGAGACTTTTGAACAAATTGCAATCTGCAATAAGTCAGCAACCACTTAACCTTGATTATTTGGAGTTTATGAGCCACCATGAGCTTGTTATACTTGAATCCTTTTCTGGACAGATAGACATTCCCCCAGAGATTTTACATGGACTGCGAAACCTTTATCACCTGGTAAGGTCTGAGATTGAAGCCACGTGTGCCAAGTGTGGATGTGGAAACAGTTGTTGGTCCAGGTGCTGGATGCCCAAAATTGTAATTGAGAGATCAAGACTAAAAGATTTGCTGGATACACATCTACCTGTTTCTTGCATTGCCAAATGCCTTAGTGTTTCTACAAGAACAGTTCAGAGAAGAATGTAAGAATATAATCTTTCTGTCAGAGGAACATACAGCACAATCACAGACCCTGAGCTGGATAATGTAATTTCAGCTATCAAGTCTCAGATGCCAAATGCTGGTTACCGCATGGTTCAGGGACATCTGGTTTCAATGGGAATCCGTGTTCAGTGGTGGAGAATGATGGCATCCATGCATAGAGTCGATGCAGTGGGTATCTTTTCACGGCTCACACAACTAGGATGTGTAGTACGGCGAAGCTATTCTGTGCGTGGCCCCCTTTCCTTGGTCCATATTGATACCAATCACAAACTGATAAGGTATAGTATAATGTTTACATTGGAATTAATGTATAAAGTAGATGTTGAGGGCAAAGTACATCTGATTCTGGCCTAATAAAAGTCGTTGATGTGTAATATGGTGGGAAATTAGGTACTAGTCAAGAAAAGTCTAGTTAAAAAGCCAAAGACTTTTTTTTTTTTTTTTAATTCTGTCTTTATTTTATTCTTTCTTTTCATCCCATGTAGGTACAATATTGTTGTATTTTGTGGGGTGGATGGCTATACAAGGAAGGTAATTGTTCTTGATTTGATTGTTAAATTTTAAAGTTCATTACTGTTTATAGAGACTATTTCATTTTAAGGGCCCTCAAAATCCACCTTAATTGTGTTCCAAAGAGGAAAGGAAGTCATATAGATTTGAAACAAAAGGCTGAGTAACTCTGGCACTTTTATTTTGTCATATAATTTCAGATTATGTACCTGGACGCTGCTACTAATAATAAAGCTTCAACAGCACTTTCATTTTTCCTGAAATCTGTACACCTCCATGGCTTGCCATCAAGGTATGAATCCGCTCTTCACGGATGAATCCCGGTTTTCACTGTAAAGGGCAGATGGCAGACAGCGTGTATGGCGTCGTGTGGGTGAGCGGTTTGCTGATGTCAACGTTGTGGATCGAGTGGCCCATGGTGGCGGTGGGGTTATGGTATGGGCAGGCGTATGTTATGGACAACGAACACAGGTGCATTTTATTGATGGCATTTTGAATGCACAGAGATACCGTGACGAGATCCTGAGGCCCATTGTTGTGCCATTCATCCACGACCATCACCTCATGTTGCAGCATGATAATGCACGGCCCCATGTTGCAAGGATCTGTACACAATTCCTGGAAGATGAAAACATCCCAGTTCTTGCATGGCCAGCATAATCACCGGACATGTCACCCATTGAGCATGTTTGGGATGCTCTGGATCGGCGTATACGACAGCGTGTTCCAGTTCCTGCCAATATCCAGCAACTTTGCACAGCCGTTGAAGAGGAGTGGACCAACATTCCACAGGCCACAATCAACAACCTGATCAGCTCTATGCGAAGGAGATGTGTTCCACTGCGTGAGGCAAATGGTGGTCACACCAGATACTGACTGGTTTTCGGACCCTCCCAGACCCCCCCAATACAGTAAAACTGCACATTTTAGAGTGGCATTTTAGAGAATAATCATGCTGTCTAATCAGCATCTTGATATGCCACACCTGTGAGGTGCATGGATTATCTCGGCAAAGGAGAAGTGCTCACTAACACAGATTTAGACAGATTTGTGAACAAATAGGCCTTTTGTGTACATAGAAAAAGTCTTAGATCTTTGAGTTCAGCTCATGAAAAATGGGGGCAAAAACAAAAGTGTTGCGTTTATAATTTTGTTCAGTGTATATTGAATCGGCATACAAGTATCGGGATAGTATTAAATCGGCAAATTAGTGTATCGTCCCAGCCCTAGATGGTATAAGGGCTTCAGACATTCATCACACTGGAGGTGTTCCCATCGCGATGACACCATTGCAGCATTGAGTGAACCTATGAAAGGGAATTGTAATGTTTGAGTACAGAAACCATTTATACCAAATATACCTGTATTAAAATGCAAATTGTGGCAAATGTGTTAAAGTTTTAAAAGGAGTGTGCGAATTCATAAAGCAAAGTTGATGTGGCCTATATTTCAGTATTGAACATACTGAAATATAGGCCACATACAGTATTGAACGCACATAAAAGTCAGGTTTTTTTCCTAATATTAAAAATATGGACATGTAAAATTAATTTGAGTTTTAAAATACCTGAAAATATGTATAATATGCATCTTCCAATAATATTTAAAAGAAGAAATTAAAAAAAAGTCAAGTTTAAATGTGATTCCTTCAATACCAGAAAGTACTGAGTATCTTTTGGTTTACCCGAGACTGTGTAGCATATGAAAGAGAACAGGTTCAGTTGGTGGAACAATTAAATCCTCAGAAACAGAAAATGTGACATTTAAAATTATATTGAATAATGCCCCAAAACAGACCAAAGTTTATTATGATAAATAGAATTTAAGTCCTTCACATCTCTTTCTGTCTCTCTCTGTTTTTTCCCCTCTTCCTATCCAGTATACTCCACACTCCAGTCCAGTAGTTTGTGGGAATAATGTGCCAACCGCCATTAAAAGGAAAATAAGTAGTTCTTATAAGACAAATTTACAAACAAAACAGGCTTGATGAACAGTAATAACTAATATAAAATTACATAAGGCAGACACCATCATAAATGTTACAACATGTGACAGTGGTGAAATTTACAAAAATCAACATAAAAAGCTATTAAAAGCAAAAAAAAAAAAAAAGGTACAAATAAACAAACAAATCTAGGGGGTATAAAAGCTACCAGGGACTCAACTTGTAAAAAAAAGAGAGTGCAGAGGGGTGAAGCAAGAATTTTAAGCTCATTTTACAAATGAAGGCTGCATTTATGAATAAAGAATTTAGCAAATCCCATCAAATTTGACCTAAAGAATTCTTTCAATGGATATATGCCATTTATAATTTTAAAGTCAACGTTCTTCTACTTTAGGAAAAAATTGGAAAAGTGAGGTAACTTCTGATCTTTTTCAGCCCCTCCGGATCAAAATCTTTAAAAAAAAAAAAAAAAAAAAAAATGTAGCGATGACTGAGGTTCGGATGACGTCACGTAGCGTTTAAGGACTTATTTTAGTCTGGGAGTGTGACGTCATAAGGCTGCGCCGCACTGCTGCGTCTGATTCTGCTGAAGAAAGGTTTGTGTTTTAAACATTTAAAGTGTTGAAATGGAAGAAAATGTTAAGACAAATGCATAGCCTCTACAAGAATTGTACAACTAATGATTTATTGTTGAATATTAATGTTGTAATGTTTTGTCGAATATTAGCAAACGTTATGTCTTGAGTGAAGTACATCCACATTTGAGTAAGTTAACAGAAAAGGTGCTTCTCGCTTCGTTTTCTTCTTAAATCTTAAACTCAAATTCAGGCACTGTCAAGTAAGGCTGAAAGAAATTGAGTTTTTCGAAAAACCTCAATTATTGCACCCTGACGACGCCTACTTGTGAAAACAGCGAGAACACAAACATGAATTATCATTTACAAACCAACAGAAAACTTTTTGATGAAAGTAGAATCTATTAATTGTAGTCTGCAAATTCTGCAAATATAATATTATTTGGTATAATGTGTGTGTGTGTGTGTGTGTATCAAAGGCCTAAATATTAAGTGTCTGTATGATTGTATGTCTGTGTCCAAATGTGCAGAAAAACTCTTGGTGAAGCAGCTGAGATCCACATGACATTATAAAGATGTCGTTTATTAAAGAGGAGAGTGAAGACATGAAGATTGAAGAAACATTCAGAGTCAAACATGAAGATACTGAGGAACAAACAGGTTGGTTTTCATTCTCAAAGCTGAACTCACTCATTTGATCCTTATTTTAATGTTGACTTCTACATAAATAAATGTTGTTGCGTTGGTAAGAACCTACTAACTTTGCCCACACAGGGTATAACACCTGTTATACCCTGTATATAACCTGTTATACTTGTGGTGTTCCACATCCAAAATAACTGGCCTACAAAAAAAAAAAAAAAAATGCTTGTAAATTAGGGCTGCACGATATTGGAAAAAACTCACATTGCGATATTTTGTTTTTCTGCGATATATATTGCGATATGAAAAAAAAAAAAAAAAAAAAAAAAAAAAAAAAATCACCAAATGACTTGAATAGCTCTATTTGGAGAGAAAAAAAATATTGATTTTGTAGGTGAGTAAATCAGCATAGGAAATAAACAATTTACAAGCATAGATAAATATAATAGAACAAAGATACAAATGAAATAAACAGTGCTTTGTATTTTTAAGGCAAGTCCAACAGTATTCAGGTGCAGAAATTGAATAATAAAATGTAAAATAACACTGCATAACACAGTCTTCATTGTATAAATTAAATCTAATAAATCTGTGTTAAAGCTACAAAAGTGATTTTTCTCTGTTTTGTTGTTTGATTATGACACAGAAAGCAACAGAGACATTAAACTGCTGTTATTGTTATCCTCTTTCTTTCTCAATTGTTTACCTAAGACAAAAGCAACTGTTTTGTTTTTTTTTTTTTTTTTACAAGGATACTTGGAGACATGCATTTTGACACGGTTTCGCGCATATGTGTCGTACTACACTGGATGCGGCGCGACACGACGAATCCCCGCCAGTAAACTGATATGCCTCGCTCTATTTATGACGTACTGACACAAAGTTGACACGATTGGCAACGGTCGCTTTGTCGCATCCAGTGTAGAAAGACTTTGGGGCCGTTCACATGGTGCATCTGCAAACGCGTGGAAAACTCCCGCCGCGCCACTTCCTCCTCCTTTCCAAAGCGCTCGGGAGCTTGCGCTTTCCTGGCGCCTGCCGTTGCTAAACATCCGTGATGTGCTCTCCTCGACGACGCGGAAGTTTCAACAAAGGATAAATGGATTTCCAGCACTGAAAATCGCTTGCAGTAGCTCTGCTACTAAATTTATTTAAAAATGGGTATCTCTGTGCAGCTGTCGCGTCCGGAGTAGACACGGTGTCTGTGTGTGAGCAAAGAAAACGATCAGTATAAATATAATGATCAGGCCTGCTAAACATCGCACATCCTGCGATGTGACTATCGCGGATGCGCACATCGCGATATCGATGCTGAAACGATATATCGTGCAGCCCTATTGTAAATTTCCTGTAATGTTGTATTGCTACCAAATATTGGATCTTTCAACTTGTTTTCTTTCCAATAGCACAACTGTATTTCTTTTTGGAACTGATTGATTGTAAGCCTCATTGATCTGAGCTTATGCACCTCAGTTTTTTGAGTGAATATTGCCAAAATAATCTACAAAATATTATTTTTTCTTAATTCAAAAACGGAGATGCATGTGCTCAGATCAGTGAGGCTTATGACCAATCAGAGCCAAGAAATATATAAATAAAACTGTTCTGATTAACAGTAAACAGGTTGACAAAATGATTGAATCTAGTATGTGCTGATAATATAGCATAATGAGAGATTTACAAGCAGTTTTCAAAATTATAGTGATTTTAGATTCAGTGATTTAATTTAGTGGTTTTGGTTAGTGATTTTTTATTATTATTATTATTATTATTAAAGAAAAGATGGAAAGTTTTTTTTTTTTTTTTTTTTTGTTTGTTTTTTTTTTTTGTTTTTTTTTTTTTGAGAAACTTTTGAGACATTTGAGAAACCTTCTCTTTCCTGTCCCTGGCACTTTAGAAAGCATCCTATAACACAAAGTTCAATTTTATCTAGCTAGATTGACTGATTTGGAATTGTGCAGTACCTGCAAAAATCTGCGCATGCTTGAGTTTTGATTATAAACATTCTAATCAAAATGAATGCAAATGAGATCATTTGAGCTGGTTTCATTAGAAAACAATTACTAACATTAACTATTTGATATTTGGAAATGCCTAGTAATTAATATCATGATGACTAGTGTTTTTATCATAAAATTATGTAAAATAACTGCTGCAATGGTCAAAACTTTGCTAATGCTAACTTATTTCTGTGTAGCTTACACAGCATATTAGGGTGTTTTCATACCTGGTTAGTTTGAGCTCTCTAAACTAACTTTAACTGTAGAGTTAATTTGTGGGTCCGTTTGTGGTTGATTTCCTCGTGATTTGTGAAAGCAATAATGTCCTAATACGCTAGACCAACATAACAGTATTGCTTGAGGTTGAACTAAGCAGTTTATCATTTGTATATGTTTTTTTTATGTATGTGTAGAGTTTACTATTTATTTTTTTTATTTACCAAAATAATTTCAGATATTTCAATCTTACAATTTTCAAAAACAAATAAATAAACCAACTGTTAACTCTAATAATACAAAACAATTCAATATGTAATTTATATAATCAACGGCTAGCTAGGGCTGGGCGATTTGGCAAAAAAATTTAAATCTCTTTTTCCAGAACGTTTGACCGATTCTTTTTTTTTTTTTTTTTTTTTTTTTTTTAAGCTTTTTAATTTGTCAACTTGAAAATTTAACTACAACGTGATTCAAGTAACTTTTTCATTATCAACCATCTAGTTAAAGAAAATTAATGTAAATGTAAAACAAATCACTTGTTAAATATCTTTGCTGAAAAGATGCATAAATTACAACTACATAGGCTATTGTACAAACTTGTTTTATACATATCAGAAATAATACGAGGAAAATGCTTTAAAAAAAATCTCAAAATTCAAGGTAATTGAAATTCAAAATGGTATATAACACAAGTAGACTATTAACTATAAATGTTCTGTAAAAACAGCAGCTTTCAGCCTGTCACCATGATGCAAACATGAAATATCAGACATACAGTAATAGTCACAGGTTTTTTATTTGATTGCGCTGTTTTTACATTGTTTTTCTATGTAAACATGGACGTGTTTAACTGTTGAACTCGCATCTCTTGCAGCTTCTCATGCATGAAACGGCAGTTAAAAGAAGTTCACTCCCATCTTCTTGCATTTTTCCTATTCCACTGCCCACGTCGCATCTTTGTCAACACAAAAGGGCATTCTATGTGAATGGCGCTATATTTATGGTCCTTCACAGAGCGCGTCACATGTGAGCGGTTAAAAACATGCACCAACATGCGGTTGGATCATTCTTTTCTCTTTTACTGTTATCACCGGCATATTGTCAAAGTGTCTAATTCTAATGCTTGGTAATATTTCTATTCAAAATTTCAATTCCTCGATTTCTAAAAAATAAATTGTGGCAAAACATTAAATTCGAAGTAATCGAAAAAATTGCCCAACCCTACGGCTAGCTGTGCATTAAATGATTTTAATGCATGATGTGGAGGAAAAGAAAGTGTGGTGGCTTCTGCCGCTATGAAAAATCACTCTCAAAGTCTTGGGGTTTTGATGCCAGAAGATAGACTTTATTACAAGAACAAAGCCGAGAAAAAAATCTCCAGAATGCTTTTGTGCTGTCTCTTTTATACAGTTTTTCCTTTAAGGCGTGTTCCATACATTTCATAGAGTTTTCCTTATACATACAATCTGATTCCTCCCTAGAGAGAAGGAGCCCTAAGACGTGTTATGGTATAGAAAGAAAGCCCCTTATATTCTTCCAGATGTTTCCTGTTTGCATGTTTCAACTATGTATGCACTTTTTACTCAGTGGACCCAGCCACGTAGGCACTTTTTACCCAGTGGCCTATAAGTATAATAGAAGATTAAATATATATATTAAAGGCAAGATTCACCCTGATTATACTTGATTAATTCATGCTTTGACCAATAAAACTCTTCTTCAAAAGCTGGGTGAGTGAATTGCATCTAAAATTTTAATTAGACTGTTTGTTGATTTGATGCTATCAGTTATCAACTGTGAACTGGTGTGTCAACCCCTGTGGTGTAGAGCAGCCACAGCATGGGATTATTAAGGAAGATGGGTCATATTTATACCACAGATACATACAACAACATAAACAAAGTCCTGGACATCCAATCAAAGTACTCAAGATGTATGTGAATATGCGAGCATGTATATGTGTGTGTTCTTAGCCACTGTTTTCGTGCGGGTGAAAGGGCAGTCATAAGTGAAGCCCAAGAAATATTAACAATCTCCATGTCTGATGTAAAGTGGGCAGAATGCTAGATCTCTGCTGCACATCGTGCATTATAATCATTTCATGCATAGCTAGCCGTAGATTACATAAATGACAACAGAATTGTTTTAAATTGTTAGAGTTAACGGTGAAATGATCTCCGACAGCAAATGCAGTGAGTTTGCTTCCTTCTTTTCTGAGAAGATCAATAATATCAGAAAGGCGATTGGCACATCCTCAGGTTATGCAGAGGTCACACAGATTTGACCACAATTTCAAAAAGAAGTGACTATGTCTGTTTTTGAAGCAATTGATAGCAAAACTTTGGAAGAAATTGTACAGCACCTTAAATCGTAGACACACTTCCCACATCTTTTTTCAAAAGTGTGCTTAACTGCTTAGAAGCAGATCTTTTAGAAGTGGTGAACGCCTCACTTCTTTCTGGGACTTTTCCAAACTCCCTGAAAACTGAAGTTGTTAAGCCCCTTCTGAAAAAGCGCAATCTTGATAACACCATATTGAGCAACTATAGACCAATATCAAATCTTCATTTCATAGGTAAGATTATTGAAAAGGTTGTTTAATCAGCTGAACTACTACTTAAACTCAAATGGAAACTTGTCTTGCCTTAACAGTTAGTTTGATAGTTTGTTTGGTTTTATTTTTTTTTATTTTTGAAAAATGTAACAAGACTGAAATAATTACATTGGTAGCCTAAATAATATAATAATAATTATAAATCATGCATAAGGCTATACATAAAAAAAAAAACATGAAAATAATAAACGGCTTAGTTGTTGTTACGGAGCCGACGAGACGTGAGACGTGTGGATCCATGTGCAAAGCTTTATTTAGACAGAGATGTGGTCATAAACACAGGCAGGGTCGAACAACGGCAAACAGGTATGGCATGGGCAAGACACGGAGTAATCCTAGGACAAGCGAGGGTCAACGATCGGCGAACAATATCCAACAGGGTAAGGCAGAGAGATAATCCAAAAACAAGATCAAGTAGTCCAGGTGAGGTATAAACAGAGTCCGAAACAGCAGGCAAAGGGTTAATCCAAGTTACACAGGCAGAATCAAGAAACGAATGACTCAGGCAATAAACTAGATAAACTAGACTTAGACTTAGAAAACACGGAAGGTTCCGCAATGTCGCTATCACTGGAAGAGAGATATACGCAAGACAATACTCGGCAGTGACAGAGAGGAAGTCCATGGTTTATGTAGAGTGTGTGATTGTGTGATTGGTCTCAGGTGTGAGTGTGTGATTATGAAATGGCTGATGGGAAATGGAGTACGGGGTAATGTGAAATAGTCTGTGCAATGTGAAAGTCAATATGATGGAAGGGTGACCTCTGGTGGCTATCGGGTGGAAGGCCACAGACCGGATTTGTGACAGTTATCATGTTGGTCCATGCAAAGCGTACCAAGACCTCAGTGCTTTCACAAATCATTAATAAGCAGTTGTTGATAGAACTAATAACACTAAAAAATGTAGCTTTGATCAGATGTCAAAAGCAGGTAATTGGTAACTTTAATACAGTTTTTGTACTATGATGAGGCCAAACACATGACTGCACTGGACATGACAGTTGTCGTGTCGCGCTGCACCACGCCACTCCAGCTTGAGGTTGTCTACACTCGACGCGACAAAGTGACCATTGCGAATCATTTGAACTTTGTCGGTATGTCATAAATAGAAAGGGGCAACAGTTTACTGTCTGGGATTTGTTGTGTCGTGTCACGCCGCATCCAGTTTAGACAGCATGGTCACTTTATTATTATTTTTTTTTAAAAGTTATATTTATGGGCATTTTTTCTGCCTTTATCGGGACAGGACAGTAGAGCTGACAGGAAAGCATTGGGTGGAGAGAGAGGGGGGCGGGATCGGCAAAGGACCTCCAGACGGGAATCAAACTTGGGTCGCCATGAGCACAGTTGCGCTGTATGTCAGTGCACTAACCACGAGGCTATTGGCACCGACATGTTTATTTTAAGGTCCAACTCTCGCTATTTACAAAACCTTAACTATGACTTATGCCTCAATAAATTCCTAATTTGCTGCTTATTAATAGTTAGTAAGGTTATTAAGTTTAGCTATTGGGTAGGATTAAGGATGTAGAATATGGCTATGCAGAATGTGCTTTATGAGTACTAAAAACGGCCAATATGTTAATAACAGGCATGCTAATAAGCAACTAGTTAATAGTGAGCATTGGTCCCTATAGTAAAGTGTTACAGACAGCATCACTGATTATAATGGTTTCTATAGTATTTTGTCGCACCGCTCACATCTGGTGCAGACACGGTGTAGGTCCTGGCAGATATTCCCTAACCTTAATGTTTCTCTGCAAACTAAACACAAAACTGAAAAAAAAAAAAAGAAAATTGAGGGCATGCTTTTTCTAATATGTTATAATAAATTATTGAGTGATTAACCAATTTTCCTCAGGCTGTTTTTTTTTTTTTTTTTTTTTTTTTTTAATGTTTTTTGAACATGTCCTAAAGAAGGCGAATAATTGACTAAAGGTTCTGAGATCACAGTTAACATCTTTTTCAGTAGCTTAGTGGGTAAAGGATCTAGTGGATATGTTAGTTTTAATACATTAAATGTCTTTTTTAGGAGCCAAGCACCGAAGGTGCTTAGGCACCTATTGTATCCGTTCATTTTCTTCTTCTTCTTCTGCTCAGGGAGTATATGGAAGCCCATAAAACCGCTTGTGGGAAAGTTATAAAATTTAGCACACGGATAGAGGACAGTCTTAATATTAACCATATGAAATTTGGAGTCTTTATCTCAAATCCTCTAGTGCCAACAATAGGCCAAATTTGCACTCAAATTTCTGCTAGTAACTTTTGAACTGTAAGGTCTAGAAGCAAAATTGTTTTCCCCCTCTGATTCCTTGTCTCATGCTGTTGAATGCGTGTCAAAATTTAAATTTCTACAGATCAGGATTGTTCTCAATTTTGAATTATGCTAAAAATCTACTTTTTTGAACTTGTCCTAGACAGTTAGTCCGATTTTCACCCAAATTGGCTCAGTATTGTTCAGACAATGCAGACAAAAAGTTATCAAAAGCCTTTTGATATACCAAACCAGGTTTCATAAAGCGTGTTAACAAATTTGATGAAGTTTGTGCAAAAATGGACATGAGGCTACATCTCCACAATGCTTTAGCGCAGGGCTGGGCAACTTCGGTCCTGAAGGGTCACTGTCCTGCAGAGTTTAGCTACAACCCTAATCAAACACACCTGAATAAGCTAATCAGTGTCTTCAAGATCACTAGAAAGCTACAGGCAGGTGTGTCTGATTAGGGTTGGAGCTGAACTCTGCAGGATAATGGCCCTCCAGGACTGAAGTTGCCCAGCCCTGCTTTAGCGGATTCTGACCAAACTTGGTATGTGTTATAAAAAGTATGAAAGCATGAGGGCACAGCACCACCTACTGGTCAGAAGATATAAAAAATAGACATTTCTGCTCATAACTTCTGACCAGTTTGGCCAAAAATCATAAGATTGGTCTTGTAGATTTGGAACGGCATACTGAATTGAACGATACCTAATTTTCCTGTTAGGCTTTTTGGGCGTCAGCCATTTTGAGTTTGTAGTAAAATTAGGTATCAACAAATGTCTTTAACAGCGGTCTCCAACCCTGCTCATGGAGAGCTACCATACTGTAGAGTTCAGCTTCAAACCTAATCCAACACACCTGGACCAGCTAATCAAGATATTCAGGGCTGCTTAATTACTAACAGGTGTGTTGAAGCAGGGTTGGAACTTAAGTTTGCAGGAAGGTAGCTCTCCAGGAGCAGGGTTGGAGAACCCTGGTCTTTACTAAGTAATTAAAGACAGCTCCTTAGCTCTTCACTTTACCTCTGTTGTGCTTGGTCCTTTAATTGCTCTTTGCAGCTATATTTTATAGTTTCTGTTGATTTGTGCCATTAAACTTGGGTTAACTTTTATTCATCCTTTTCACCTTAGCCGTGATGCTGCTTAAAGAGGAAAATAAAATGGAAGATCAGTATGAGAAACATGATTTTATTACTGGAGAAAACTCTTTTAGTTGCACACTGAATGAAAAGACCTTACATAACAGAAATCAAAATACAGGAACGAGAAGTTCTTTCATTTGCCACCAGTGTGGAAAAAGTTTCAGTCGAAAAGGAAGCCTTAAAATCCACCAGCGAATTCACACTGGAGAGAGTCCTTTCACCTGCCAACAATGTGGAAAAAGTTTCACTCAAAAAGGAAGCCTTAAAATTCACATGCGAATTCACACTAGAGAGAGTCCTTTCACCTGCCAACAATGTGGAAAAAGTTTCACTCAAAAAGGAAGCCTTAAAATTCACATGCGAATTCACACTGGAGAGAGCCCTTATGCTTGCATAGAGTGTGGAAAAAGTTTCATTAGAAGAGGAAGCCTTAAAAGCCACATGACAATTCACACTGGAGAGAAGCCTTACACATGCCCTCAATGTGGAAAGTGTTTTACACGTAAAGCAACCCTAAATGCCCACATGAAAATTCACACTGGAGAGAGTCCTTACACCTGCAAACTGTGTGGGAAGACCTTCTCACAAAAAGGAAATCTTAAGACTCACATGAGAATTCACACTGGAGAGAGGCCGTTCATTTGTGGCCAGTGTGGAAAAAGATTCAGAGGTAAAGTAAACCTCAATTACCACATAAGGATTCACTCAAGACAGAACTGTTTTATATGTCATCAGTGTGGGAGAAGTTTCACAGACAGGAAACACTTTAAGAAACATGTAATAACTCACACTGAAGAGAAGCCATTCTCGTGTCCTCAGTGTAAAAAGAGTTTTACATATCAAAAAGACCTGAAACGTCATTTGCAATCTCATTATGGAAAGAAAGTGCAGTATCCTGAATGTGGTAAAATGTTTAAAAAAAGGAGCAATTTCAAAAATCACCTGCACATTCACTCTGGAGGAAGGCGATTTAATTGTGATCAGTGTAATAAAAAATTTATTTTGCCATCACACTTAAAGATACACCTAAAAAGTCATGCAGACGTGAGAACCTATTTGTGTTCTTTGTGTGGAAAGAGTTTTAAATGGCTCAGCAATTTAAAATGGCACCAGAAAATACGTATCTGTGTGAAATTAAGGTTACGATAACACTGCAGCTGATTGTAGGCCAAATCTGATTGTCCACCTTCCTGATCATTTGCATTATTCACCTCTGTATACTAGAAGAGACTTGGAGAGGATTTTTATTTTCATGTCATATGTACATATGAGTGGTTGTAGTAGGTACCCTCAAATTTCAATTGTATGGTGGCATTGGTTCATTAAATATATTGAAAACTCAAAATCAAAGGTAAAGGGGTCATCGGATGCCCATTTTCCAGTTGATATGATACTTTAGGGTCTTAATGAAAAGTCTATAACATACTTTGGTTAATTTCTCAATGGTAGTGTAAAACAACACTCTTTTAACCTGTCAAAAACAGCTCTGTTCACATCAAGCCGTTGTGGTGCATTTCCCTTTAAATGCTCATGAGCTATGCTCACCCCGCCCCTCTCTTCTGTGGGGTGACGCACAGTTCTCTGACAGACTGTAAACTTTAGCCGCATTCAACTTTAGCCGAAAGGCGATTCGCAAAATTCATTAAAACAACTTGTACTCACAGGAGGTGAAGCTGGATCACAAATGATTCATACGAACATAGATGCATTTAGGTAGATCGGAGGATTTATTTCCTTCAAAAACAAAGCTAATCCACTGCGTCTTCAGTGGCTCAGATGTCGACGACTGCAATGTTCATT
Organism: Spinibarbus caldwelli; assembly: GCA_039654775.1. Taxonomy (NCBI): domain Eukaryota; kingdom Metazoa; phylum Chordata; class Actinopteri; order Cypriniformes; family Cyprinidae; genus Spinibarbus; species Spinibarbus caldwelli. The sequence continues at coordinate 22,870,033 of CM077228.1, read as the reverse complement.
ATTACATCCAACAATAAAACACCTCAATCGTTTAGGAGTCATTCTGGTCTACACCTGCTCCAGCGTCGAAACAATGGCAGACTGTTCACAGCTCACTCAGGGCGGGTCTATGGTAAAACACCAGTGTCAATCAACAATCGTGGGAGGGGCCTTGGCCTGTGTGATGTCATACAGCCAAGAATCTGAGAACAGCTTGAATTGAGAAAGGGGTCATGATTTATCAATATTTAAAAAAAATATTTTTATTTATTTATTTTTTTTTTTTATAATTATAGGGTGGTTGTGTACACACAGTGCTAACACACATTTCAGTTCAAACAACATGTAAAAGTGAATTTTGCATCCGATGACGCTTTTAAATGTCTGCCTTGCAGCTAATTGCCACAATGTCAATGAAAGATGATAAATAAAAAGATATAAACTAAAGATAAATCAAATAATGCAGTGCAGTGTTCATTATTTTATTTGAGAGAATACACAGGTAAACATTTGTTATCCAGCTGGACTTGAATATGGCTACAGTTAAGGTTCATCTGGTGACATCTGGAAGCGGTATCCACCTGCAGGTTGTGTAATTGCTAAACATTCTAGCAGTTTCATCACTAATCTTAGGTGTTTAATTAGCTTATTAATTAGTCAAGTCGATTTTATTTACACAATGCACACTATTTACACACACACACACACACACACACACACACAAATGCTGTAAAGCCCAAACAAGAAATCACATTTGACACAACCTGTTTTTTTTCTGGGACCTTGCAATATAAAAAGTAAGCACTGATAGGAAGGAATTACCTGACGCTCTCACACCGTAATGTGTGACCAAAAAACTCAATATTAATATTTAAGCCATAAATCATTAAAGTGTAAAGATAGATTTTGTTGAAAAAAAATAAAATAAAAATAAGTATATATATATATATATATATAGGTAGTATTCTGTGCTATTGTGACTGATTAAAGCAGGGGTCTCCAAACTCGGTCCTGGAGGGCCGGTGTCCTGTAGAGTTTAGCTCCAGCTTGCCTCAAAACACCTACCTGAAAGTTTCTAGCATGCCTAGTAAGAGCTTGGTTAGCTGGTTCAGGTGGGTTTAATTAGGATTGGAATTAAACTCTGCAGGACACCGGCCCTCCAGGAACGAGTTTGGAGACCCCTGGATTAAAGTAACTGTTTAAAGGGGAAATCGGATGGCCATTTTCCACAAGTTGGTATGATTCTTTAGGGTTTTCATGAAATAACATACTGTAACATACTTTGCTTAAATTTCCTCAGTGGTCCTGTAAAACAACACCCTTTTTACCTTGTTAAAAACCACTCTGTTCACAGTGACCCATTTCGGTGCATGTCTCTTTAAAAGATATTCGGTGGTGCGTTACCATCCAAAACAAAACTAATCCACTGTGTCCTCAGTGGCTCTGATGTCAGGAGAAAATGAAGACTCTTATGTTCACCTTTACATCTAGCTACAAAACACCTGCATTGCTTACGAGACATTGTCACTACAGCTGCTCGAGCGCAGAGAAAATGGCAGACAGCGTACAACTGGCTGAGGGCGGAAATATGCTAATACTTATTAATATTAATAATATTATTAATAGCCTACTAATAATTATTAACAAAAATGGTTTATTAATAAAGATAGCACCTATTTGAAAATTTGCTTTGACATTTTCACCGATGTGAGCTCCAGGTTGTCAGCAGCCGTTCATCGTTCGTGAACCTGCTGAGAACATCCTTACCTCGGCCAGTTCTTTTTTTTGCTGCTGGCTCTGATGTCTTTATAGTGGTTAAACACAAGATGTAATTTCTTTTGTATAATCTAACAGGCAATCTTTAGTTTTATTAAACTATTATTTGTTCCAGAGCAAATACTTTTGAGAGAGGGCAAAGTTTTATATTTTTATATAACTTTAATGTTATATCAAAGTGCTGCCTTTGTACTTTTGACTGAATTGCTTAGCTACATTTATAATGGCTATTGTTGTTTATTAGAATATTATTGGTAAATATTATTTTATATAAATATTAGTAGTATTTAATAAAAGTATTTGGTATTGAGAAACAGTCCATGTGTTATTGTTGGGGATTTTGGTTACATTGTTCCACCATCAGTCTTACGAGTGAGTCTGTATGAAAGACTTGTATTTTGAAAAGGGCTGAAACAAGGTTGTAAACAAGGAGATTATTTTTACTTTCAACAACACCTTGTAAGATGCAACCAACAAATGCATTGACCAGTGTTATCATGGGAAATCTCTTAACAGCTGAAAGAAAACTACGACAAAGATATTGCCTTCCTCAGCAGATATTCAAACTGTTATTTTAATATGAATATGAGATGGATCTGAAGAACGAATGCTGTATCACAGGGGTCCTCAACTCTGGACCTCGAGATCCACTTTCCTGCAGAGTTTAGCTTGAATCCTAATCAAACACACCTCGACAAGCTAATCAAGGTCTTCAGGATTACTATAAAGTTGCAGGTAGGTGTGTTTGTTCCAGGTTGGAGATAATCGCTGCAGGAAAGTGGATCTTGCGGACCCCTGCTGTATCAGATGCAGGTAATCACACTCGCTCAATTGATCTCTCTCTCATAATACTCTACTTATAACAGTAAGCTTTTAACTTCAATGAAGCAACTCAGCATTCATTTGTTACTAGTTTGTGTGACATTTTCAAATCAGTAACAGAGGCTTGGGCTAATCTGTTAAGGCTGTGGCACACCAAGCCAACGGTTGGCCATCGACCAACATTGGGCCATCGGTGAGTGTCTGTCGGGCTAGTTTGTTTGGTGTGTTCATCACGTTAGCGCTCATGGGCTCACGTTGGCAGCAGTTTGCCCGATTCAACATGTTGAATCAGCGTTGGGGCCGTTGGCGAGAGTGAGCACTATGATTGGATGCTCAGTTTAACAAACAAGTCGGTGCCCGAGAAGTGGAAGTGATGAAACGAGCAAGACCCGAAGGCTGTTCTAATGTTATGTGATCTTACCCAAGCATTACAATATGCAAATATTTTCATAACATGAGCAGCTTAAATCTGAGGCAGAAGGAAGCAGTTCCGGACACAAAATGTTTTTTTTTAAGACACTACATAGTTGTCTCTTTATTTACATACTTGGGCCATTGAACTGTTGTATAAACGCAATATCACACTCATAGCCATGCAATATGGCTCTGTTTCATAAGTGCTACATGTCTACATGTGAGATACTACTCATATGTGACCCTGGACCACAAAACTTGTCTTAAGTAGCATGGTTACATTTTTAGCAATAGCCAACAATACATTATCTTTTTCTTTTATGCCAAAAATCATTAGGATATTATGTAAAGCTCAGGTTCCATGAAGATATTTTGTAAATTTCGTACCGTGAATATATCAAAACTTAATTTTTAATTAGTAATATGCATTGCTAAGAACCTCATGTGGACAAATTTAAAGGAGATTTTTTTTTTTTTTAATAGTTAGATTTTATTTTATTTTATTTTTTTTTTTTGCACTCTCAGATTCCAGATTTTCAAATAGTTGTGTATCGGCCAAATATTGCCCTATCCTAACAAACCATACATCAATGGAACGGCTTATTTATTCAGCTTTCAGATGATGTATAAATTTCAATTTCAAAAAATTGACCCTTATGACTGGTTTTGTGGTCCTGGGTCACATATTTTATATTATATTATATTATTTAGCCATGTGTTGAATCCACACTTCAAGTGGTTAAGTCGGGAAACAACAACAATTATTGGATACAGGAAACAATAATCATTGAAATTGAAGAGTTTGAATTGATGATAATGGCAGCACTTGCAACCGTAGTTGGCTGTTTACGGTTTTGGGGAACACTGACCAGACTAGCACAGTAAGAAAGACTATTGTTCTTATCTAAACTACCAGTGTTACCGTTTAGGAATAGATGCATTACTTCTGAGATCATGTGTTCTTCCCCTGCAATACTATACACTTTGTTCGGAAAAAAAAAACAAAAACACAAAGTATATTTTCATTGCTAAGCAGGTTTATTCAAGTATAGTCTGCTATATTGTTTTCCAATATAACTCCTTGAACAAAGAAAAACAGTTTAGTTATTTAATTACATTTGTCTTCAATTTGTCATATTGATCAAAGAATGTAGAAGAATTTAGTTTTGTATATAATGTTTTGAAAACACTTCCTCTATAACACTGAAACAACAAAAGTATACAGATTACAGAGATTTATATTTTTCTCTGCATTAATGCACAGGCAAAAAACAAATTAATTTGTTGTGCTTTGGTTAGATTTAGTAGCTTTACCAAAGTCCTTTTTCATGAGTGATATTTTTATTTAATTGTCCACAATATCATTGTTTCACATGTAGATCTTTAAAGACAGGGAAGTGCTTTCAAAACATTTAAATTTCTTTATCATTTTAAGACAATGTATTTTGATAGAAAAGCAGGATCTTAATGTAGGATCTTTCACTCTTCAGAGTTGCTGAGCTTTCTTAAAGACCCATGGTGATCGCCGCAGAGTGTTGGAAGTCCAAAGATCTGCGCCTTCTACGTCTATGTCCAACCTCACATGACTGAAGATGACAGACAAGAAAATACATTTATCATTAAATACATGCTTTCTACAATGCAAAGGCTGCTGAATGAGTTTTCTTTTAGAAAGATCGGTCATAAAAAGTTCGGCCCCACTTTATATTAGGTGGCCTTAACTTCTATGTCTTTACATCAAAATAAGTACAATGTACTTATTGTGTTCATATTGTATTGTAAAACATGTTTGCTGCTATTGAGGTGGGATATGGGTAAGGTTAGGGACAGGTTTGGTGGTATGGGTAGGTTTAAGGTTGGGATAAGGTGTAGGGATGGGTCAACAGTTTAATTATAAATTTAATTACAGAAATTAATTACAGATTTAATTACATGCAGGTATTTTAAAAATATAAGTACAATGTAAAAATATGTATGTACACAATAAGTGCATTGTATCAAATGATTAATTTAAATGCAAGTACATAGTTGTTAAGGCTACCTTTTATAAACTGGGACGAAAAGTTCGTTCTTTACTTGAAGGTTACTTTCAAAGCAACGAGTGTTCCACTCAAATTTACTGTCCAAACATACCTGTGCACATCTGCCATTCTTTACAAGGCAGAGATGGACTTGACAGTGCAGGAAGATCCGGTCAGAGCTTCCTGAGAACGTGAACATCCTGAAGGAGAAATGGCTTGTTGTACCATTACCATTCTGAAGAACCTCCACTGTGCCATCTTGAGGGTTGGGGCATCTAGGAAGGGAAGAGAGTTTTAGAAAGGAAGGCAATAGAGGGAAAATTTTTGCATGGCACGATCAAGCATATGGTACAACAGTTTTGCTGTACTCACTCAAAAGCATGAGTCAATTAACCATGAAAACATCAAGCCCACTTACTCTCTAATGATTAGACTCCAACGAATATCATAGTCAATATCATTAACAGGTGTTGCCCAGCAGTTGTCAAGAACTGTTGCGATTTGATTTATATCCACTCCTTCCACCTCAACAGCCACATACATCTGCTGGTTCACTTGTATTTCCACTTCCCCTTCATATGGGCTAGTAAACTGTGCATCATGATAGGGAATCATGCGGATCTGGTATATGCCCTGGCCAGGAATCTCCTGACTTATCACACTGTGGGCAAAAATGTAAAATATCATCAACCATGGCATACATAATTGGTAATGTGATAGTTGATAGCTTTCATTGATAGCTCATGGCTCATGCCTTACTAGACTCATTCCACCAACCTTTCACTTACCAGCCTTGAGCCTTGGGCAGTCACAACAGAAAATAAACTGAATAGCAGACTTACTATAACCACTGTATCCTTAATCAAAACCCTAAACTCATGCTGCATCAGGTGGAAATTGTCAAGTCCAAAATGAGATAACTGATTTTATAATTTCGAGTATGTAATAAGCAGCATCTGTCATGTTCTAAATGATGTTAAATGTTGGAAATTGAATGCCGTTCCAAACGGTTTAAAACATGAAGATTTACCAAAATCACAGTATTGCTTTGTCTCAATCACTTCAATTAGACAACTATTCACTGTTTAAATACTACACACTTGTATTCAGAAGGTACTGAGTGGCCTTACCCGCCTTCAGCTCGGATACCCATGGGCATAGATAGGGTCTGGATCAGAGGATATGCACAAGAAAATGTAATATTCATCCATCTTTCTCTTGAAATGATGCTCCGAGCATCGCTTCTCAAATTAGACTGAATGGTGTTTTGGTAGATGAAGTGAGTCCTGTTGTTCTATGAGGACATGAACAAATCTCAAGATACAGGTCAACTCATATCTATACAGCTCTAGTGATGAAACAAATATTGAAAGATAATTACTGTCAGAGTGGTACCACATATGTGGTCTTCATTGTCAAAATAAAACACAAGTCTGCCATCCTCAAGGGTTCCTCTACAGCTTGGTTCATTTAGGTGAAGGGTCTCAGGAGAAAAACCAGATTCGAAGAGCTGGCAGCGGGATAGAGATAAGGAGCCAGTGCTGCTAGCACAGTACTCCTCAGCATCTAAACAAATATAATAAATTTAAAAAGGATTAAAAAAAATAAAGTTTTGCTTTTATATCTATAGGACAATGGGGTAGTGGCTCAGACTTGAACTTGGACAACGCTTGAACCATACACTGAAGTGCTGCCCATAGGGCTATCAGCTCTGAGATCTGATTAAAATTTTGGGGATGTTATTTTCTTATCTATAAGACACATCTTCTCTGGGAGTGTTATAGCATGCTAATAACATGCTGCATACTAATGTGCTAACAGAGCACACTGACACTCTTTTAGAAAAGTCTCATTTAAAGCACCACCTCTATACAGCCAGTAAAAACAGTGCAATTCAATGAATTTTAAGATAAAACTTTAGTGAGGGTAGACCCCATATTATCCCATTTATAACTCAGGAGGCTGTTCAAAACCTGGTTGTGCCACAGAGCACCACTCACATAGTTTTACATTAAGTGACATTATTTTTGTCTCAAATCGTTAATATGCATAATGACTTCACCTTAGGCCGGAAGATCGAGTATTGTGCATTTTTCAGCACAAAGTTTGTTTTTCTGTGGCTTTAATAAAGTCTGTATACTTCATACAGTGAGCTATAATAATACAGATCACATTTTCTCTTTATGTTTGCACTGTTTTTTTCAAACTTGTCAACACCACTTTGTTCATTCTTGTCATACTAAATTCTGTTTTTATTTTTGCTGTCTTATTGACTTAGTAGAGTATAGAGTATATATGTAGAGTGTATATATATATGATAGTAGAGCTGTGAACTGATTAAAAACAATGTTTCTGTGTGATTATTTATTTTGTATTATTCTTTTAATAAAATACTTTTAACAAATACTATTATGCCTATATATATATATATATATATATATATATATATATATATATATATATATATATTGCAATACTGATATCAACTAATTAATTTATGTTAGTGCTGTCAAATGATTAATCGCGATTAATCGCATCCAAAATAAAAGTTTTTGTTGGGATTTAATTCCAAAACCTGACTTAAAATAACCTAACTAATAAATCTGGGCTAAAGCATCTTTGAGGGCATCTCCACCATGGTTCCTCGCTTCCCTCGCCACCACCATGGGCCTGTACTCTGGGTCTCCCTCTGGTTCCTCCTGCTCCTGGCTTCTCCCTCCATCATTGCCACCCTGGTCTCTCAACCCATTATTTTTTAAGTTTCCTGCCCTTCACTGACTGCATCTTCTTCCAGAGCCCCCTCTCTCACTTCTTAGTTTCTCTCTCCAGTATCGTTTATGGTAAAGCGTAGTTTCCCTGTTCATTTTTCTCCAACATATTTTTTATTATTATTAAAAATACCTGCATTCTGAATCATTTGTGTTATACTACGTGACAGTTTGATTAGGGTTAGAGCTAAACTATGCAAGACATTTGGTCTCCAGGTTGAAGTCTTCTGTTTTAAAATCATAACTTTAAACATTTAAGAAAAAAATGCAACTACCAAACTACTATTATTTGTTTCCATCACTGTATCTACACTAACGCCTGTGTGGTTTAATATTTGAGCCAAGAATAAGTTCATAGACAGTGAGAGAAGGACATATGTTAGTGCCCTAAATGTGGGTCCCATGAGTGCAGTTGAGCACAGAGGACATATTGACCATCCTCGGTTGGAAGAGGTGTACTTTTCAGAGACAGATTTTTCATTAACTCTGTCAATAGGTTGTTTGCAATCACGTGATTCTGATGACGCGCGAAATGTAGCTGGAGGGCAGGAAGTGATTTTTCTCCATAGGAATCAGTAGCAGAAACTCAAGATGCCTATGTTTTGCATTGTTCATGAATGCTCAAATCGGTCAAACCGAGAAAACACAAGGAGTTTTTATCGTGTACGAAAATGTGTTGTTCATAAGGGAGGAAAAGTCAAGAAATTGACTGAAAAACACAGGAAAAAGTGGCTTGTAAACCTGCATCTGCGGTCGGGAGGAGCCGAGTCAGATAATACTCGTGTGTGCAAATGGTTAATATAAGATATAATAATATATTGTGATATTAATAAAGACATATATAAATAGATACAAGGTGACACAGTCCGAATTCACTCAATGCTAAACGCCACACATAGACACGATGTAAATAAGATATTTTTTGCAGTTCAGAGAGCTTCACTGATTATAAAGGAACCGTGAGATTGCGATATATTGAAGTGAGTGACAGCTTTTTAGTGATTACATGGACGAGCTATTTGCTCATTTTCTAGGCGGGATTCACGGGATTCACTTTCGTAATAGCTTGTTTGCAATCAGGATAAGTTGCTTAGCCTATATCCACCACCTCAATGGCATGCAAGTATTTCAATTTAGTTTAAAAATCGCTCCTCTTTATAACATAAGGATCACGTAACATATGTTGTGTTTTTCTGTTTACTTTCTCTTGTTATAGTGCCTAAACCAGTACAGTACGGACATTCCTCTATCTCATCCGTCTCATCTTATCTGTATACAGGGTTTGTGTACGTGGGTCCTGTTAGCAGCACGTAAAGCAAAACTTTTATTCAGCCTAGAAAGCGAGCAAATAGTGCTTCTACATAATCACTAAAAAGATGTCACTCACTTCAATTTATTGCAATCTCACAATGTTCCGTTATAATCAAGGAAGCTCTCTGAACTGCAAATAATATCTTATTTACATCGAGTCTACGTGTGGCGTTTAGCATTGAGTGAATTCTGACTGTCTCACCCTGAATGCTTGAGAGGTGGCAAACCTGGATTATCTATTTATATCTGTATTAATATCTTAATATATTATTATTAGTCTATATCTTAACCATTTGCACACACGAGTATTATCTGACTCGGCTCCTCCCGACCGCAGACGCAGGTTTACAAGCCACTTCTTCCTACGTTTTTCAGTCAATTTCTTGACTTTTCCTCCCTTATAAACAACACATTTTCGTACATGATAAAAACTCCTTGTGTTTTCTCGGTTTGACCGATTTGAGCATTCATAAACAACGCAAAACACGGGCATCTTGAATCCCATTGGAATCAGTTTCTGCTACTGATTCCTATGGGAAAAAATCTCTTCTGCCCTCCAGCTGCATTTCGCACCACAGCAATGACGTCATGTGCAAACAACCTATTATTCTTAACGCTTTAAACGGACTATGAAAGACTTTAAAAAGACTCTGAAAGTGTAATATGAGTTTATGAGAGCTTTTTATATGAATGTACAGTATGAATGCACAATGTGTGAAAGAGCACTTGAAGAGTTCATTTGCAAAAAAACGATAAACGCCACCTTAAAAAAAAAAAAATTAACTGACTGCCATGCATTTTTGTCCACCTGTAGCGCGATCTGAACCGTATACACGTTTTGAAGGCATTACGATTTCACGTTTTACAGCAGAAGCCGACAAGCACCCTTGTTGTTTGTGAACAGAAGCCGACAAGTCCTTTTTAGCGAATCAGCGTGCTGTATTCAGGTCAGGTGACAAGGCTGCTAGTCACTTTGAAGAGACGCACTAGCTGAGAGCAGTTTCGTCAAAGCTGACTAAAAGTGATTGAGGATTAATAATTTCAACGAACATCATGAACCCGAACCCATGATATCTTCTTCAGGGTGTAAAAAGAAAATAAAAGCTGAAACTTTTTCACAGGACCTTGCTAGAGCAGCACGTTACAGTGGTTAGGGAAAAGCTTTGTGTATTGTGTGTAATCACAACAACAAAATTTGTCAGGTGTCTACATTCTCAGCTGAGGAGATTACAAAGATTAACCGAGTGTTTTTGTTTAACTCTGAAACATGTAATGTGGAGTTATCTGCTTTTGCTAAAAAGTCTGTTGGACTTACCTGCTTTTGCTAAAAAAACAAACTTTTAATGAACTTTTTTGTAAGTTACCTGTATTTGTTTTGAGGTATTATTACTTAATCAAAACAACCCAACTGCAGTTTGATTGACATTACTTGGAATGCACAATAAAAAAAACATGATTTATGAAAATAAATAAAAATGGAGTTATGTTTTTGCAAATGAACTCTTCACTTACCAAATATTTCAGGATTTGGCCTCTGTCCATCCAAGCAAACACAGCCATAAATACCACTTCTTTCCTGACAAGCCTCATTTTCAGTGCAAGCATCACAAACTACAACAGAAAAGGAGACAATTGCGCAAAAAAATAAAAAATCATGAAAGCATGCACTGATTGGGATCTCGACCTAACCATATGAGTTAATGTAAGAGAGTACATCAGGATGGCTGAACATTATAACCATTGTATTTACACAATTAAAAAATAAGTTAAAACAGAGAAAACAGTTTACAGCTTACAGTTTAGCGAACCATCAACACGGAAAGACCAGCGGCCGTTCACATCGATATTACTGCTGGATGAGAGTTCTGGAGCACTGGCTGCTGGAATTGTGAAAGAATTGACAGAGTCCACTGTGTCATAACCAGCCTGTAAAAGTAAAAAATAAATAAATAAATAAATTACACTTATAAATAAGGTATGAATTGGGGCATAAGTATGTCCTTGTTAGTCATTTCTGCTATTTGTAAATTGTGTAAGGATCTTCACTCCACTCACCAGCCAAACTTGTGATGTTTCTGCAATATCACCATAGTTGATCAGGATGAAAGAGCGGTCACCATTGGAGACTAAAACCACTTGGAAGGTAACCACCTTAAAAAACAACAACAAAAAGCAATTGACAACTTTAAGAACTGAAAACACTCATAGAGCATTCATCAAAAATCAGAGATTAGGTCTTACCCCTCCACCACTGATGTATGGCACACTGTCCCAGGTGGCCACAAAGGCTGATGTAGCGGTAAAAGGCACGTTAGGGTAATATTGGTTAACAGCTTGAGTGACTTGTGCCAGTACAGCACTGCTTGTGTCCTCTCTGTAGCAGATAGTTCCACCGTCGACATTGTAAAGGTCAGTCCACAGAGGAGCAATGATGTCTATTCCGGCGTTCAGATAAGGAACGTAGGCTGACAGGGGTTCAGTAAACGTCAGATGACCATTGTTGTTCACCTAAAATTCAGAAGAAATTGCTGTAGAATTATCTGCTACCACTCAAAGGTGTCATTGATTCAGGAAAGAAGTTTTTAAAAAATCCAGTTATACACTTAAACATAAGAAAACTCCCTTCATTGAAAAAGAATACTTATTCGTAATTAACTGATGATACAATCAAAAGAAAAATATCTTTAACCAAAAAAAGTCTATTGCTTACATAGATATGATTGTATGTGCGTCCAAAGTATTTGAAAGGCTGCTGCAAGAAAATGGTTTCAGAGCTTCCATCATCTGAAATGGGATTGACTATGTCTCCATCACCAAACGGCAGGAAATTAACTGGCACTAAGATACAAAGAAGTGCCAAAAAAATGGTTTAGATCTTCCAACGAAACGTAAGCTCTTAAATTGTTAAATGTTTCAGTATTATTTTGCAGACAAACAGGCAACACTTTGGCTTACAGTTTAGCGAACCATCAACACGGAAAGACCAGCGACCGTTCACGTTGATATTACTGCTGGATGAGAGTTCTGGAGCACTGGCTGCTGGAATTGTGAAAGAATTGAGGGAGTCCACTGTGTCATAACCAGCCTGTAAAAGTAAAAAGGGTATTTAAAGCCTCAATCAAATCCTAATGCAAAATTAAACAGTCTCTTACTTATAAATAAGGTATGTCCTTGTTATTCACTTCTGCTATTTGTAAATTGTGTAAGGATCTTCACTCCACTCACCAGCCAAACTTGTGATGTTTCTGCAATATCACCATAGTTGATCAGGATGAAAGAGCGGTCACCATTGGAGACTAAAACCACTTGGAAGGTAACCACCTTAAAAAACAAGAACAAAAAGCAATTGACAACTTTGAGAACTGAAAACACTCATAGAGCATTCATCAAAAATCAGAGATTAGGTCTTACCCCTCCACCACTGATGTACGGCACACTGTCCCAGGTGGCCACAAAGGCTGATGTAGCGGTAAAAGGCAAGTTAGGGAAATACTGGTTAACAGCTTGAGTGACTTGTGCCAGTACAGCACTGCTTGTGTCCTCTCTGTAGGAGATAGTTCCGCCATTTCTATTGTCAAGGTCAGTCCACAGAGCGGCAATGATGTCTATTCCGGCGTTCAGATAAGGAACGTAGGCTGACAGGGGTTCAGTAAACGTCAGGTGACCATTGTTGTTCACCTAAAATTCAGAAAAAATTGCTGTAGAATTATCTGCTACCACTCAGCAGTATCATTCATTTTGCAAAAATGTTTAAAAATATCCAGCTGTACACTTAAACATGAGAAATCTTTTTTTAACTGTAGAAAAATAATGAAGCATAATTAACTGCTGATGTAATAAAAAGAAAAAAAGATCTTCAACCAAAAAGAAATAGTCCACTGCTTACATAGATCTGATTGTATGTGCGTCCAAAGTATTTGAAAGACTGCTGCAAGTAAATGGCTTCAGAGCTTCCATCATCTGAAATGGGATTGACTACATCTCCATTCCCAAACGGCAGGAAATTAGCCGGCACTAGGATACAAAGAAGCGTCAATGAATTGTTTAGATCTTCAGGAGGAACATTAGCTCTTAAAAGGCACTGGTTAAAAATTTCGGTAAGGCTTTAGATTACAACCAGCAACGTACTGCGTAAGTAAACAGAATTTACACTGTAACTTTTTTGTAATCATAGTGTATCTATTCAGTACCTCCATGTAAGGAATCATATGTTAAGTTTGGGGAATAAAGGGGTAATAACCTGTAAAATTACAAATTATTTCTACTGTAAGTATTTTGAAACTAAGGGGTACCTATTCTAATATTACGTGGTATGTATGACCTAACAACAATCTTATATTTGCAAGCGATTTAGCAAAAACATACAATGTGTACTTTTTTATAGCCTACACATATAAAACACGCTCGTAATTGTTTCAATCCAAACGCTCGGTTGAGACTGTTGGGTTAGGAAGCTGACTTGATTTGACCAAATTTGGGTTGATATCAGTAATAAGTAACTCGACGGTGCTTGGTTAGGAATGTGGAGGACGTGAAAGAGAGCAAGCAGCAAGTCATGCGAGTTCAAACGCGGACGGTTCTGTGTGCAACGAAATCCGTGTCTGCAGTGCTTAAGAAGGGAACATGTGTGGAAAATAGGAGAAAACTAATCAAAGCGCAGATGAGGGACAACTCTGAAACTGTCTGTTGTGTGTCCCTTTAAAACTGAGCAGTGGTGATCGGGAACTGGAAACAGCTGGAATGGCGCTTGAGACGAGTGTTTGCAGCGCTCGTGACAGGAATATGTGTTGAAAATACAAGAAAACAAATCGAAGCGAAGAGGAGAGAGATTTTTGAAACTGACTGGAATGTGTTCTTTTAAAACTGGAGGGTTTTGTCCGAGTATGTTCTCACAACATTGAGCGGCAACTGATGAGTGGTAAAGCAGGAAACTGAACTAGTCAAAATGGTGCTTGAGGACGTGGATCAAAACGGTAAAATCAAAGACGGTAAAATCCTGTCAGTTCGCTATAATTCACAGTTTAATCTTGACTTTCAGTGTTTATTACTGTGTGTTTATTGGCGTGATGGTTTGGCCATAATAGTTTAACTTCGTCAGTGGGTGAAAGACATGAACAAATTGAACAAAATCTTAAATTTATTCTTTAACAAGCTTTTCAAACGAATTTGGTTTAACTGTATAAGCTGTACAAGTATGGAGTTGCTTTGCTTTTTTCTGAACTGGCGTAATAAATTTTAATCTTTTATTATCTGTTGCCTGTGTTGTTACTGTTGTCAATATTGTGTGTGATTTTAATTTAAAAACCCATTTTGGGTTCATTTAACCCAGCAGTAGGCCTATAGTAAATTTCAAACAATATTTGAATTAAATAAAACAGTCCACCATTGTTTGTTGATATATTACCGGATATATAATGTATGTATGTATGATCTACTGTATAAAAAATCATTTCAGGGCAATTTGTTGTAGCCACTTACTCTGTAACTACATGGAATAAGGGGGGAACAAGCATCACTTTAATTCACAGCCCGCAAATGTTGTATTTACCCTGTAACTACATGGAACAAGGGAGGAACAAGTTGGACAAACACAGAACAAGTGTATATTTGCACAGTAATTACAGAGAAAAATATTGCACTAATTTTAATTTAATTGTTTGATGGCCAAATTAAACCCTCTACTTTTTTTTTTTTTTTTTTTTTTGCTATAAAAACATCACCGTATACATCCACTGAAATACAAATGTTGTATCATGTATTTTTTATGCGAACAGCTGGAAAAAGGTAAGCTTGTTTTAAGCTGCATTGAACTTTGATGTTATATCACGCAAAGTTATTTGGTGAAAGTGGTGTTGTGAAGTTGCTGGTGTGACTCAGCTGAGATCGACGAATAAGCTTCCATAAGGTAAGTAGACTCATGAATTATAAATCATAGAAGACACTCATTATCTTATTTCACTAGATGACCAGTTTTATTGTTCAATAATCTCCATCATGTATCTTTTAATAATAGAATATGTACCTCATGGTTAAAAAATACCTAGGCCTATAATAAAATACCAATATAAAATTATAAAAAGTATATCATCTTTCTAAATCACTCCCAAACATAAGATTGTTGTTAAGTCATACATACCACGTAGTATTAGAATAGGTACCCCTTAGTTTCAAAATACTTACAGTATAAATGATTTGTAATTTTACAGGTTGTTACCCCTTTATTCCCCAAACGTCGCATATTATTCCCCTATACCTACACGGAGGTACTGAATAGGTACACTATAATTACAAAAAAAGTTACATTGCAACTTCAGTTTACTTATGCAGTTCTTTGCAGGTTGCACATCTGGTTGTTACCCCCTTATTACCCAAACGTAACACATTGTTCCCTTATACCTACACGTACGTTCTTTATAGGTACAATATAATTACTGAAACATACTGTAAATTCAGTATACTTACGTAGTTCTTTGCAGGTTGTAATCTAAAGTGTTACCAAAATTTCAGTATCATGTTGCAGACAAACAGGCAACTCTTTGACTTACAGTTTAGCGAACCATCAACACGGAAAGACCAGCGGCCGTTCACATCGATATTACTGCTGGATGAGAGTTCTGGAGCACTGGCTGCTGGAATTGTGAAAGAATTGAGGGAGTCCACTGTGTCATAACCAGCCTGTAAAAGTAAAAAAGGGTATTTAAAGCCTCAATCAAATCCTATTGCAAAATTAAACAATCTCTTATTTATAAATAAGGTAAGTCCTTGTTATTCACTTCTGCTATTTGTAAATTGTGTAAGGATCTTCACTCCACTCACCAGCCAAACTTGCCCTGTTTCTGCAATATCACCATAGTTGATCAGGATGAAAGAAAGGTCACCATTGGAGACTAAAACCACTTGGAAAGTAACCACCTTAAAAAACAACAAAAAGCAATTGACAACTTTAAGAACAGAAAACACTCATAGAGCATTCATCAAAGATCAGAGATGAGGTCTTACCCCTCCACCGCTGATGTACGGCACACTGTCCCAGGTGGCCACAAAGGCTGATGTAGCGGTAAAAGGCACGTTAGGGAAATACTGGTTAACAGCTTGAGTGACTTGTGCCAGTACAGCACTGCTTGTGTCCTCTCTGTAGGAGATAGTTCCGCCATTTCTATTGTCAAGGTCAGTCCACAGAGCGGCAATGATGTCTATTCCGGCGTTCAGATAAGGAACGTAGGCTGACAGGGGTTCAGTAAACGTCAGGTGACCATTGTTGTTCACCTAAAATTCAGAAAAAATTGCTGTAGAATTATCTGCTACCACTCAGCAGTATCATTCATTTTGCAAAAAGGTTTAAAAATATCCAGCTGTACACTTAAACATGAGAAATCTTTTTTAACTGTAGAAAAATAATGAAGCATAATTAACTGCTGATGTAATAAAAAGAAAAAAAGATCTTCAACCAAAAAGAAATAGTCCACTGCTTACATAGATCTGATTGTATGTGCGTCCAAAGTATTTGAAAGACTGCTGCAAGTAAATGGCTTCAGAGCTTCCATCATCTGAAATGGGATTGACTATGTCTCCATTCCCAAACGGCAGGAAATTAGCCGGCACTAGGATACAAAGAAGCGTCAATGAATTGTTTAGATCTTCAGGAGGAACATTAGCTCTTAAAAGGCACTGGTTAAAAATTTCGGTAAGGCTTTAGATTAAAACCAGCAACGTACTGCGTAAGTAAACAGAATTTACACTGTAACTTTTTTGTAATCATAGTGTATCTATTCAGTACCTCCATGTAAGGAATCATATGTTAAGTTTGGGGAATAAAGGGGTAATAACCTGTAAAATTACAAATTATTTCTACTGTAAGTATTTTGAAACTAAGGGGTACCTATTCTAATATTACGTGGTATGTATGACCTAACAACAATCTTATATTTGCAAGCGATTTAGCAAAAACATACACTGTGTACTTTTTTATAGCCTACACATATAAAACACGCTCGTAATTGTTTCAATCCAAACGCTCGGTTGAGACTGTTGGGTTAGGAAGCTGACTTGATTTGACCAAATTTGGGTTGATATCAGTAATAAGTAACTCGACGGTGCTTGGTTAGGAATGTGGAGGGCGTGAAAGAGAGCATGCAGCAAGTCATGCGAGTTCAAACGCGGACGGTTCTGTGTGCAACGAAATCCGTGTCTGCAGTGCTTAAGAAGGGAACATGTGTGGAAAATAGGAGAAAACTAATCAAAGCGCAGATGAGGGACAACTCTGAAACTGTCTGTTGTGTGTTCCTTTAAAACTGACCAGTGGTGATCGGGAACTGGAAACAGCTGGAATGGCGCTTGAGACGAGTGTTTGCAGCGCTCGTGACAGGAATATGTGTTGAAAATACAAGAAAACAAATCGAAGCGAAGAGGAGAGAGATTTTTGAAACTGACTGGAATGTGTTCTTTTAAAACTGGAGGGTTTTGTCCGAGTATGTTCTCACAACATTGAGCGGCAACTGATGAGTGGTAAAGCAGGAAACTGAACTAGTCAAAATGGTGCTTGAGGACGTGGATCAAAACGGTAAAATCAAAGACGGTAAAATCCTGTCAGTTCGCTATAATTCACAGTTTAATCTTGACTTTCAGTGTTTATTACTGTGTGTTTATTGGCGTGATGGTTTGGCCATAATAGTTTAACTTCGTCAGTGGGTGAAAGACATGAACAAATTGAACAAAATCTTAAATTTATTCTTTAACAAGCTTTTCAAACGAATTTGGTTTAACTGTATAAGCTGTACAAGTATGGAGTTGCTTTGCTTTTTTCTGAACTGGCGTAATAAATTTTAATCTTTTATTATCTGTTGCCTGTGTTGTTACTGTTGTCAATATTGTGTGTGATTTTAATTTAAAAACCCATTTTGGGTTCATTTAACCCAGCAGTAGGCCTATAGTAAATTTCAAACAATATTTGAATTAAATAAAACAGTCCACCATTGTTTGTTGATATATTACCGGATATATAATGTATGTATGTATGATCTACTGTATAAAAAATCATTTCAGGGCAATTTGTTGTAGCCACTTACTCTGTAACTACATGGAATAAGGGGGGAACAAGCATCACTTTAATTCACAGCCCGCAAATGTTGTATTTACCCTGTAACTACATGGAAAAAGGGAGGAACAAGTTGGACAAACGCAGAACAAGTGTATATTTGCACAGTAATTACAGAGAAAAATATTGCACTAATTTTAATTTAATTGTTTGATAGCCAAATTAAACCCTCTACTTTTTTTCTTTTTATTTTTGCTATAAAAACATCACCGTATACATCCACTGAAATACAAATGTTGTATCATGTATTTTTTATGCGAACAGCTGGAAAAAGGTAAGCTTGTTTTAAGCTGCATTGAACTTTGATGTTATATCACGCAAAGTTATTTGGTGAAAGTGGTGTTGTGAAGTTGCTGGTGTGACTCAGCTGAGATCGACGAATAAGCTTCCATAAGGTAAGTAGACTCATGAATTATAAATCATAGAAGACACTCATTATCTTATTTCACTAGATGACCAGTTTTATTGTTCAATAATCTCCATCATGTATCTTTTAATAATAGAATATGTACCTCATGGTTAAAAAATACCTAGGCCTATAATAAAATACCAATATAAAATTATAAAAAGTATATCATCTTTCTAAATCACTCCCAAACATAAGATTGTTGTTAAGTCATACATACCACGTAGTATTAGAATAGGTACCCCTTAGTTTCAAAATACTTACAGTATAAATGATTTGTAATTTTACAGGTTGTTACCCCTTTATTCCCCAAACGTCGCATATTATTCCCCTATACCTACACGGAGGTACTGAATAGGTACACTATAATTACAAAAAAAGTTACATTGCAACTTCAGTTTACTTATGCAGTTCTTTGCAGGTTGCACATCTGGTTGTTACCCCCTTATTACCCAAACGTAACACATTGTTCCCTTATACCTACACGTACGTTCTTTATAGGTACAATATAATTACTGAAACATACTGTAAATTCAGTATACTTACGTAGTTCTTTGCAGGTTGTAATCTAAAGTGTTACCAAAATTTCAGTATCATGTTGCAGACAAACAGGCAACTCTTTGACTTACAGTTTAGCGAACCATCAACACGGAAAGACCAGCGGCCGTTCACATCGATATTACTGCTGGATGAGAGTTCTGGAGCACTGGCTGCTGGAATTGTGAAAGAATTGAGGGAGTCCACTGTGTCATAACCAGCCTGTAAAAGTAAAAAAGGGTATTTAAAGCCTCAATCAAATCCTATTGCAAAATTAAACAATCTCTTATTTATAAATAAGGTAAGTCCTTGTTATTCACTTCTGCTATTTGTAAATTGTGTAAGGATCTTCACTCCACTCACCAGCCAAACTTGCCCTGTTTCTGCAATATCACCATAGTTGATCAGGATGAAAGAAAGGTCACCATTGGAGACTAAAACCACTTGGAAAGTAACCACCTTAAAAAACAACAAAAAGCAATTGACAACTTTAAGAACAGAAAACACTCATAGAGCATTCATCAAAGATCAGAGATGAGGTCTTACCCCTCCACCGCTGATGTACGGCACACTGTCCCAGGTGGCCACAAAGGCTGATGTAGCGGTAAAAGGCAAGTTAGGGAAATACTGGTTAACAGCTTGAGTGACTTGTGCCAGTACAGCACTGCTTGTGTCCTCTCTGTAGGAGATAGTTCCGCCATTTCTATTGTCAAGGTCAGTCCACAGAGCGGCAATGATGTCTATTCCGGCGTTCAGATAAGGAACGTAGGCTGACAGGGGTTCAGTAAACGTCAGGTGACCATTGTTGTTCACCTAAAATTCAGAAAAAATTGCTGTAGAATTATCTGCTACCACTCAACAGTATCATTCATTTTGCAAAAAGGTTTAAAAATATACAGTTGTACACTTGAACATGAGAAAACTCTCCAAATTGAAGACAATTAATGAAGCACAATTAATTGCTGATTCAATAAGAAAAAAATATCTTCAACCAAAAAGAAATAGTTCACTGCTTACGTAGATCTGATTGTATGTGCGTCCAAAGTATTTGAAAGACTGCTGCAAGTAAATGGCTTCAGAGCTTCCATCATCGGAAATGGGATTGACTATGTCTCCATCCCCAAACGGCAGGAAATTAGCCGGCACTAGGATACAAAGAAGCCTCAATGTATAGTTTAGATCTTCCGAAGGAACATATGCTCTTGAAAGGGACTAGTTAAAAGTTTTAGCATCATTTTGCAGACAAACAAACAATTCTTTGGCTTACAGTGTGGTGAACGATCAACACGGAAAGACCAGCGACCGTTCACGTTGATATTACTGCTGGATGAGAGTTCTGGAGCACTGGCTGCTGGAATTGTGAAAGAATTGAGGGAGTCCACTGTGTCATAACCAGCCTGTAAAAGTAAAAAGGGTATTTAAAGCCTCAATCAAATCCTAATGCAAAATTAAACAGGCTCTTACTTATAAATAAGGTATGTCCTTGTTATTCACTTCTGCTATTTGTAAATTGTGTAAGGATCTTCACTCCACTCACCAGCCAAACTTGTGATGTTTCTGCAATATCACCATAGTTGATCAGGATGAAAGAGCGGTCACCATTGGAGACTAAAACCACTTGGAAGGTAACCACCTTAAAAAACAACAACAAAAAGCAATTGACAACTTTAAGAACTGAAAACACTCATAGAGCATTCATCAAAAATCAGAGATTAGGTCTTACCCCTCCACCGCTGATGTACGGCACACTGTCCCAGGTGGCCACAAAGGCTGATGTAGCGGTAAAAGGCACGTTAGGGAAATACTGGTTAACAGCTTGAGTGACTTGTGCCAGTACAGCACTGCTTGTGTCCTCTCTGTAGGAGATAGTTCCGCCATTTCTATTGTCAAGGTCAGTCCACAGAGCGGCAATGATGTCTATTCCGGCGTTCAGATAAGGAACGTAGGCTGACAGGGGTTCAGTAAACGTCAGGTGACCATTGTTGTTCACCTAAAATTCAGAAAAAATTGCTGTAGAATTATCTGCTACCACTCAGCAGTATCATTCATTTTGCAAAACTGTTTAAAAATATCCAGCTGTACACTTAAACATGAGAAATCTTTTTTAACTGTAGAAAAATAATGAAGCATAATTAACTGCTGATGTAATAAAAAGAAAAAAAGATCTTCAACCAAAAAGAAATAGTCCAGTGCTTACGTAGATCTGATTGTATGTGCGTCCAAAGTATTTGAAAGACTGCTGCAAGTAAATAGCTTCAGAGCTTCCATCATCTGAAATGGGATTGACTATGTCTCCATTCCCAAACGGCAGGAAATTAGCCGGCACTAGGATACAAAGAAGCGTCAATGAATTGTTTAGATCTTCAGGAGGAACATTAGCTCTTAAAAGGCACTGGTTAAAAATTTCGGTAAGGCTTTAGATTACAACCAGCAACGTACTGCGTAAGTAAACAGAATTTACACTGTAACTTTTTTGTAATCATAGTGTATCTATTCAGTACCTCCATGTAAGGAATCATATGTTAAGTTTGGGGAATAAAGGGGTAATAACCTGTAAAATTACAAATTATTTCTACTGTAAGTATTTTGAAACTAAGGGGTACCTATTCTAATATTACGTGGTATGTATGACCTAACAACAATCTTATATTTGCAAGCGATTTAGCAAAAACATACAATGTGTACTTTTTTATAGCCTACACATATAAAACACGCTCGTAATTGTTTCAATCCAAACGCTCGGTTGAGACTGTTGGGTTAGGAAGCTGACTTGATTTGACCAAATTTGGGTTGATATCAGTAATAAGTAACTCGACGGTGCTTGGTTAGGAATGTGGAGGACGTGAAAGAGAGCAAGCAGCAAGTCATGCGAGTTCAAACGCGGACGGTTCTGTGTGCAACGAAATCCGTGTCTGCAGTGCTTAAGAAGGGAACATGTGTGGAAAATAGGAGAAAACTAATCAAAGCGCAGATGAGGGACAACTCTGAAACTGTCTGTTGTGTGTCCCTTTAAAACTGACCAGTGGTGATCGGGAACTGGAAACAGCTGGAATGGCGCTTGAGACGAGTGTTTGCAGCGCTCGTGACAGGAATATGTGTTGAAAATACAAGAAAACAAATCGAAGCGAAGAGGAGAGAGATTTTTGAAACTGACTGGAATGTGTTCTTTTAAAACTGGAGGGTTTTGTCCGAGTATGTTCTCACAACATTGAGCGGCAACTGATGAGTGGTAAAGCAGGAAACTGAACTAGTCAAAATGGTGCTTGAGGACGTGGATCAAAACAGTGAAATCAAAGACGGTAAAATCCTGTCAGTTCGCTATAATTCACAGTTTAATCTTGACTTTCAGTGTTTATTACTGTGTGTTTATTGGCGTGATGGTTTGGCCATAATAGTTTAACTTCGTCAGTGGGTGAAAGACATGAACAAATTGAACAAAATCTTAAATTTATTCTTTAACAAGCTTTTCAAACGAATTTGGTTTAACTGTATAAGCTGTACAAGTATGGAGTTGCTTTGCTTTTCTCTGAACTGGCGTAATAAATTTTAATCTTTTATTATCTGTTGCCTGTGTTGTTACTGTTGTCATATTGTGTGTGATTTTAATTTAAAAACCCATTTTGGGTTCATTTAACCCAGCAGTAGGCCTATAGTAAATTTCAAACAATATTTGAATTAAATAAAACAGTCCACCATGTTTGTTGATATATTACCGGATATATAATGTATGTATGTATGATCTACTGTATAAAAAAATCATTTCAGGGCAATTTGTTGTAGCCACTTACTCTGTAACTACATGGAATAAGGGGGGAACAAGCATCACTTTAATTTACAGCCCGCAAAAGTTGTATTTACCCTGTAACTACATGGAACAAGGGAGGAACAAGTTGGACAAACACAGAACAAGTGTATATTTGCACAGTAATTACAGAGAAAAATATTGCACTAATTTTAATTTAATTGTTTGATGGCCAAATTAAACCCTCTACTTTTTTTTTTTTTTTTTGCTATAAAAACATCACCGTATACATCCACTGAAATACAAATGTTGTATCATGTATTTTTTATGCGAACAGCTGGAAAAAGGTAAGCTTGTTTTAAGCTGCATTGAACTTTGATGTTATATCACGCAAAGTTATTTGGTGAAAGTGGTGTTGTGAAGTTGCTGGTGTGACTCAGCTGAGATCGACGAATAAGCTTCCATAATGTAAGTAGACTCATGAATTATAAATCATAGAAGACACTCATTATCTTATTTCACTAGATGACCAGTTTTATTGTTCAATAATCTCCATCATGTATCTTTTAATAATAGAATATGTACCTCATGGTTAAAAAATACCTAGGCCTATAATAAAATACCAATATAAAATTATAAAAAGTATATCATCTTTCTAAATCACTCCCAAACATAAGATTGTTGTTAAGTCATACATACCACGTAGTATTAGAATAGGTAATTTTACAGGTTGTTACCCCTTTATTCCCCAAACGTCGCATATTATTCCCCTATACCTACACGGAGGTACTGAATAGGTACACTATAATTACAAAAAAAGTTACATTGTAACTTCAGTTTACTTATGCAGTTCTTTGCAGGTTGCACATCTGGTTGTTACCCCCTTATTACCCAAACGTAACACATTGTTCCCTTATACCTACACGTACGTTCTTTATAGGTACAATATAATTACTGAAACATACTGTAAATTCAGTATACTTACGTAGTTCTTTGCAGGTTGTAATCTAAAGTGTTACCAAAATTTCAGTATCATGTTGCAGACAAACAGGCAACTCTTTGACTTACAGTTTAGCGAACCATCAACACGGAAAGACCAGCGGCCGTTCACATCGATATTACTGCTGGATGAGAGTTCTGGAGCACTGGCTGCTGGAATTGTGAAAGAATTGAGGGAGTCCACTGTGTCATAACCAGCCTGTAAAAGTAAAAAGGGTATTTAAAGCCTCAATCAAATCCTAATGCAAAATTAAACAATCTCTTACTTATAAATAAGGTATTGTCCTTGTTATTCACTTCTGCTATTTGTAAATTGTGTAAGGATCTTCACTCCACTCACCAGCCAAACTTGTGATGTTTCTGCAATATCACCATAGTTGATCAGGATGAAAGAGCGGTCACCATTGGAGACTAAAACCACTTGGAAGGTAACCACCTTAAAAAACAACAACAAAAAGCAATTGACAACTTTAAGAACTGAAAACACTCATAGAGCATTCATCAAAAATCAGAGATTAGGTCTTACCCCTCCACCACTGATGTACGGCACACTGTCCCAGGTGGCCACAAAGGCTGATGTAGCGGTAAAAGGCACGTTAGGGAAATACTGGTTAACAGCTTGAGTGACTTGTGCCAGTACAGCACTGCTTGTGTCCTCTCTGTAGGAGATAGTTCCGCCATTTCTATTGTCAAGGTCAGTCCACAGAGCGGCAATGATGTCTATTCCGGCGTTCAGATAAGGAACGTAGGCTGACAGGGGTTCAGTAAACGTCAGGTGACCATTGTTGTTCACCTAAAATTCAGAACAAATTCCTGTAGAATTATCTGCTACCACTCAAAGGTGTCATTGATTCAGGAAAGAAGTTTTAAAAAAATCCAGTTATACACTTAAACATAAGAAAACTCCCTTCATTGAAAAAGAATACTTATTCGTAATTAACTGATGATACAATCAAAAGAAAAATATCTTTAACCAAAAAAAAGTCTATTGCTTACATAGATATAATTGTATGTGCGTCCAAAGTATTTGAAAGGCTGCTGCAAGAAAATGGTTTCAGAGCTTCCATCATCTGAAACGGGATTGACTATGTCTCCATCACCAAACGGCAGGAAATTAGCCGGCACTAGGAAATGTAAAAGCCTCAATGAAATGCTTAGATCTTCCAAAGGAAAATAAATACTTAAAAGGCACTGGTTAAAATGTCAGTATTATGTTGCAGACAAACAGGCAACACTTTGGCTTACAGTTTAGCGAACCATCAACACGGAAAGACCAGCGGCCGTTCACATCGATATTACTGCTGGATGAGAGTTCTGGAGCACTGGCTGCTGGAATTGTGAAGGAACTGACCGAGTCCACTGTGTCATAACCAGCCTGTAAAAGTAAAAAATAAATAAATTACACTTATAAATAAGGTATGAATTGGGGCATAAGTATGTCCTTGTTAGTCATTTCTGCTATTTGTAAATTGTGTAAGGATCTTCACTCCACTCACCAGCCAAGCTTGTGATGTTTCTGCAATATCACCATAGTTGATCAGGATGAAAGAGCGGTCACCATTGGAGACTAAAACCACTTGGAAAGTAACCACCTTAAAAAAAAAAAACAACAGCAAAAAACGATTGACAACATTTAGAACAGAAAACACTCATAGAGCATTCATCAAAAATCAGAGATTAGGTCTTACCCCTCCACCGCTGATGTACGGCACACTGTCCCAGGTGGCCACAAAGGCTGATGTAGCGGTAAAAGGCACGTTAGGGAAATACTGGTTAACAGCTTGAGTGACTTGTGCCAGTACAGCACTGCTTGTGTCCTCTCTGTAGGAGATAGTTCCGCCATTTCTATTGTCAAGGTCAGTCCACAGAGCGGCAATGATATCTATTCCGGCGTTCAGATAAGGAACGTAGGCTGACAGGGGTTCAGTAAACGTCAGGTGACCATTGTTGTTCACCTAAAATTCAGAAAAAATTGCTGTAGAATTATCTGCTACCACTCAGCAGTATCATTCATTTTGCAAAAAGGTTTAAAAATATCCAGCTGTACACTTAAACATGAGAAATCTTTTTTAACTGTAGAAAAATAATGAAGCATAATTAACTGCTGATGTAATATAAAGAAAAAAAGATCTTCAACCAAAAAGAAATAGTCCACTGCTTACGTAGATCTGATTGTATGTGCGTCCAAAGTATTTGAAAGACTGCTGCAAGTAAATAGCTTCAGAGCTTCCATCATCTGAAATGGGATTGACTATGTCTCCATTCCCAAACGGCAGGAAATTAGCCGGCACTAGGATACAAAGAAGCGTCAATGAATTGTTTAGATCTTCAGGAGGAACATTAGCTCTTAAAAGGCACTGGTTAAAAATTTCGGTAAGGCTTTAGATTACAACCAGCAACGTACTGCGTAAGTAAACAGAATTTACACTGTAACTTTTTTGTAATCATAGTGTATCTATTCAGTACCTCCATGTAAGGAATCATATGTTAAGTTTGGGGAATAAAGGGGTAATAACCTGCAAAATTACAAATTATTTCTACTGTAAGTATTTTGAAACTAAGGGGTACCTATTCTAATATTCTAATATTACGTGGTATGTATGACCTAACAACAATCTTATATTTGCAAGCGATTTAGCAAAAACATACAATGTGTACTTTTTTATAGCCTACACATATAAAACACGCTCGTAATTGTTTCAATCCAAACGCTCGGTTGAGACTGTTGGGTTAGGAAGCTGACTTGATTTGACCAAATTTGGGTTGATATCAGTAATAAGTAACTCGACGGTGCTTGGTTAGGAATGTGGAGGACGTGAAAGAGAGCAAGCAGCAAGTCATGCGAGTTCAAACGCGGACGGTTCTGTGTGCAACGAAATCCGTGTCTGCAGTGCTTAAGAAGGGAACATGTGTGGAAAATAGGAGAAAACTAATCAAAGCGCAGATGAGGGACAACTCTGAAACTGTCTGTTGTGTGTCCCTTTAAAACTGACCAGTGGTGATCGGGAACTGGAAACAGCTGGAATGGCGCTTGAGACGAGTGTTTGCAGCGCTCGTGACAGGAATATGTGTTGAAAATACAAGAAAACAAATCGAAGCGAAGAGGAGAGAGATTTTTGAAACTGACTGGAATGTGTTCTTTTAAAACTGGAGGGTTTTGTCCGAGTATGTTCTCACAACATTGAGCGGCAACTGATGAGTGGTAAAGCAGGAAACTGAACTAGTCAAAATGGTGCTTGAGGACGTGGATCAAAACAGTGAAATCAAAGACGGTAAAATCCTGTCAGTTCGCTATAATTCACAGTTTAATCTTGACTTTCAGTGTTTATTACTGTGTGTTTATTGGCGTGATGGTTTGGCCATAATAGTTTAACTTCGTCAGTGGGTGAAAGACATGAACAAATTGAACAAAATCTTAAATTTATTCTTTAACAAGCTTTTCAAACGAATTTGGTTTAACTGTATAAGCTGTACAAGTATGGAGTTGCTTTGCTTTTCTCTGAACTGGCGTAATAAATTTTAATCTTTTATTATCTGTTGCCTGTGTTGTTACTGTTGTCATATTGTGTGTGATTTTAATTTAAAAACCCATTTTGGGTTCATTTAACCCAGCAGTAGGCCTATAGTAAATTTCAAACAATATTTGAATTAAATAAAACAGTCCACCATGTTTGTTGATATATTACCGGATATATAATGTATGTATGTATGATCTACTGTATAAAAAAATCATTTCAGGGCAATTTGTTGTAGCCACTTACTCTGTAACTACATGGAATAAGGGGGGAACAAGCATCACTTTAATTTACAGCCCGCAAAAGTTGTATTTACCCTGTAACTACATGGAACAAGGGAGGAACAAGTTGGACAAACACAGAACAAGTGTATATTTGCACAGTAATTACAGAGAAAAATATTGCACTAATTTTAATTTAATTGTTTGATGGCCAAATTAAACCCTCTACTTTTTTTTTTTTTTTTTTTTTTTTGCTATAAAAACATCACCGTATACATCCACTGAAATACAAATGTTGTATCATGTATTTTTTATGCGAACAGCTGGAAAAAGGTAAGCTTGTTTTAAGCTGCATTGAACTTTGATGTTATATCACGCAAAGTTATTTGGTGAAAGTGGTGTTGTGAAGTTGCTGGTGTGACTCAGCTGAGATCGACGAATAAGCTTCCATAAGGTAAGTAGACTCATGAATTATAAATCATAGAAGACACTCATTATCTTATTTCACTAGATGACCAGTTTTATTGTTCAATAATCTCCATCATGTATCTTTTAATAATAGAATATGTACCTCATGGTTAAAAAATACCTAGGCCTATAATAAAATACCAATATAAAATTATAAAAAGTATATCATCTTTCTAAATCACTCCCAAACATAAGATTGTTGTTAAGTCATACATACCACGTAGTATTAGAATAGGTAATTTTACAGGTTGTTACCCCTTTATTCCCCAAACGTCGCATATTATTCCCCTATACCTACACGGAGGTACTGAATAGGTACACTATAATTACAAAAAAAGTTACATTGTAACTTCAGTTTACTTATGCAGTTCTTTGCAGGTTGCACATCTGGTTGTTACCCCCTTATTACCCAAACGTAACACATTGTTCCCTTATACCTACACGTACGTTCTTTATAGGTACAATATAATTACTGAAACATACTGTAAATTCAGTATACTTACGTAGTTCTTTGCAGGTTGTAATCTAAAGTGTTACCAAAATTTCAGTATCATGTTGCAGACAAACAGGCAACTCTTTGACTTACAGTTTAGCGAACCATCAACACGGAAAGACCAGCGGCCGTTCACATCGATATTACTGCTGGATGAGAGTTCTGGAGCACTGGCTGCTGGAATTGTGAAAGAATTGAGGGAGTCCACTGTGTCATAACCAGCCTGTAAAAGTAAAAAGGGTATTTAAAGCCTCAATCAAATCCTAATGCAAAATTAAACAATCTCTTACTTATAAATAAGGTATTGTCCTTGTTATTCACTTCTGCTATTTGTAAATTGTGTAAGGATCTTCACTCCACTCACCAGCCAAACTTGTGATGTTTCTGCAATATCACCATAGTTGATCAGGATGAAAGAGCGGTCACCATTGGAGACTAAAACCACTTGGAAGGTAACCACCTTAAAAAACAACAACAAAAAGCAATTGACAACTTTAAGAACTGAAAACACTCATAGAGCATTCATCAAAAATCAGAGATTAGGTCTTACCCCTCCACCACTGATGTACGGCACACTGTCCCAGGTGGCCACAAAGGCTGATGTAGCGGTAAAAGGCACGTTAGGGAAATACTGGTTAACAGCTTGAGTGACTTGTGCCAGTACAGCACTGCTTGTGTCCTCTCTGTAGGAGATAGTTCCGCCATTTCTATTGTCAAGGTCAGTCCACAGAGCGGCAATGATGTCTATTCCGGCGTTCAGATAAGGAACGTAGGCTGACAGGGGTTCAGTAAACGTCAGGTGACCATTGTTGTTCACCTAAAATTCAGAACAAATTCCTGTAGAATTATCTGCTACCACTCAAAGGTGTCATTGATTCAGGAAAGAAGTTTTAAAAAAATCCAGTTATACACTTAAACATAAGAAAACTCCCTTCATTGAAAAAGAATACTTATTCGTAATTAACTGATGATACAATCAAAAGAAAAATATCTTTAACCAAAAAAAAGTCTATTGCTTACATAGATATAATTGTATGTGCGTCCAAAGTATTTGAAAGGCTGCTGCAAGAAAATGGTTTCAGAGCTTCCATCATCTGAAACGGGATTGACTATGTCTCCATCACCAAACGGCAGGAAATTAGCCGGCACTAGGAAATGTAAAAGCCTCAATGAAATGCTTAGATCTTCCAAAGGAAAATAAATACTTAAAAGGCACTGGTTAAAATGTCAGTATTATGTTGCAGACAAACAGGCAACACTTTGGCTTACAGTTTAGCGAACCATCAACACGGAAAGACCAGCGGCCGTTCACATCGATATTACTGCTGGATGAGAGTTCTGGAGCACTGGCTGCTGGAATTGTGAAGGAACTGACCGAGTCCACTGTGTCATAACCAGCCTGTAAAAGTAAAAAATAAATAAATTACACTTATAAATAAGGTATGAATTGGGGCATAAGTATGTCCTTGTTAGTCATTTCTGCTATTTGTAAATTGTGTAAGGATCTTCACTCCACTCACCAGCCAAGCTTGTGATGTTTCTGCAATATCACCATAGTTGATCAGGATGAAAGAGCGGTCACCATTGGAGACTAAAACCACTTGGAAAGTAACCACCTTAAAAAAAAAAAACAACAGCAAAAAACGATTGACAACATTTAGAACAGAAAACACTCATAGAGCATTCATCAAAAATCAGAGATTAGGTCTTACCCCTCCACCGCTGATGTACGGCACACTGTCCCAGGTGGCCACAAAGGCTGATGTAGCGGTAAAAGGCACGTTAGGGAAATACTGGTTAACAGCTTGAGTGACTTGTGCCAGTACAGCACTGCTTGTGTCCTCTCTGTAGGAGATAGTTCCGCCATTTCTATTGTCAAGGTCAGTCCACAGAGCGGCAATGATATCTATTCCGGC
Organism: Spinibarbus caldwelli; assembly: GCA_039654775.1. Taxonomy (NCBI): domain Eukaryota; kingdom Metazoa; phylum Chordata; class Actinopteri; order Cypriniformes; family Cyprinidae; genus Spinibarbus; species Spinibarbus caldwelli. Next base: position 22,839,551 of record CM077228.1, on the reverse strand, counting down.
GTTCAGATAAGGAACGTAGGCTGACAGGGGTTCAGTAAACGTCAGGTGACCATTGTTGTTCACCTAAAATTCAGAAAAAATTGCTGTAGAATTATCTGCTACCACTCAGCAGTATCATTCATTTTGCAAAAAGGTTTAAAAATATCCAGCTGTACACTTAAACATGAGAAATCTTTTTTAACTGTAGAAAAATAATGAAGCATAATTAACTGCTGATGTAATATAAAGAAAAAAAGATCTTCAACCAAAAAGAAATAGTCCACTGCTTACGTAGATCTGATTGTATGTGCGTCCAAAGTATTTGAAAGACTGCTGCAAGTAAATAGCTTCAGAGCTTCCATCATCTGAAATGGGATTGACTATGTCTCCATTCCCAAACGGCAGGAAATTAGCCGGCACTAGGATACAAAGAAGCGTCAATGAATTGTTTAGATCTTCAGGAGGAACATTAGCTCTTAAAAGGCACTGGTTAAAAATTTCGGTAAGGCTTTAGATTACAACCAGCAACGTACTGCGTAAGTAAACAGAATTTACACTGTAACTTTTTTGTAATCATAGTGTATCTATTCAGTACCTCCATGTAAGGAATCATATGTTAAGTTTGGGGAATAAAGGGGTAATAACCTGCAAAATTACAAATTATTTCTACTGTAAGTATTTTGAAACTAAGGGGTACCTATTCTAATATTCTAATATTACGTGGTATGTATGACCTAACAACAATCTTATATTTGCAAGCGATTTAGCAAAAACATACAATGTGTACTTTTTTATAGCCTACACATATAAAACACGCTCGTAATTGTTTCAATCCAAACGCTCGGTTGAGACTGTTGGGTTAGGAAGCTGACTTGATTTGACCAAATTTGGGTTGATATCAGTAATAAGTAACTCGACGGTGCTTGGTTAGGAATGTGGAGGACGTGAAAGAGAGCAAGCAGCAAGTCATGCGAGTTCAAACGCGGACGGTTCTGTGTGCAACGAAATCCGTGTCTGCAGTGCTTAAGAAGGGAACATGTGTGGAAAATAGGAGAAAACTAATCAAAGCGCAGATGAGGGACAACTCTGAAACTGTCTGTTGTGTGTCCCTTTAAAACTGACCAGTGGTGATCGGGAACTGGAAACAGCTGGAATGGCGCTTGAGACGAGTGTTTGCAGCGCTCGTGACAGGAATATGTGTTGAAAATACAAGAAAACAAATCGAAGCGAAGAGGAGAGAGATTTTTGAAACTGACTGGAATGTGTTCTTTTAAAACTGGAGGGTTTTGTCCGAGTATGTTCTCACAACATTGAGCGGCAACTGATGAGTGGTAAAGCAGGAAACTGAACTAGTCAAAATGGTGCTTGAGGACGTGGATCAAAACAGTGAAATCAAAGACGGTAAAATCCTGTCAGTTCGCTATAATTCACAGTTTAATCTTGACTTTCAGTGTTTATTACTGTGTGTTTATTGGCGTGATGGTTTGGCCATAATAGTTTAACTTCGTCAGTGGGTGAAAGACATGAACAAATTGAACAAAATCTTAAATTTATTCTTTAACAAGCTTTTCAAACGAATTTGGTTTAACTGTATAAGCTGTACAAGTATGGAGTTGCTTTGCTTTTCTCTGAACTGGCGTAATAAATTTTAATCTTTTATTATCTGTTGCCTGTGTTGTTACTGTTGTCATATTGTGTGTGATTTTAATTTAAAAACCCATTTTGGGTTCATTTAACCCAGCAGTAGGCCTATAGTAAATTTCAAACAATATTTGAATTAAATAAAACAGTCCACCATGTTTGTTGATATATTACCGGATATATAATGTATGTATGTATGATCTACTGTATAAAAAAATCATTTCAGGGCAATTTGTTGTAGCCACTTACTCTGTAACTACATGGAATAAGGGGGGAACAAGCATCACTTTAATTTACAGCCCGCAAAAGTTGTATTTACCCTGTAACTACATGGAACAAGGGAGGAACAAGTTGGACAAACACAGAACAAGTGTATATTTGCACAGTAATTACAGAGAAAAATATTGCACTAATTTTAATTTAATTGTTTGATGGCCAACTTAAACCCTCTACTTTTTTTTTTTTTTTTTGCTATAAAAACATCACCGTATACATCCACTGAAATACAAATGTTGTATCATGTATTTTTTATGCGAACAGCTGGAAAAAGGTAAGCTTGTTTTAAGCTGCATTGAACTTTGATGTTATATCACGCAAAGTTATTTGGTGAAAGTGGTGTTGTGAAGTTGCTGGTGTGACTCAGCTGAGATCGACGAATAAGCTTCCATAATGTAAGTAGACTCATGAATTATAAATCATAGAAGACACTCATTATCTTATTTCACTAGATGACCAGTTTTATTGTTCAATAATCTCCATCATGTATCTTTTAATAATAGAATATGTACCTCATGGTTAAAAAATACCTAGGCCTATAATAAAATACCAATATAAAATTATAAAAAGTATATCATCTTTCTAAATCACTCCCAAACATAAGATTGTTGTTAAGTCATACATACCACGTAGTATTAGAATAGGTAATTTTACAGGTTGTTACCCCTTTATTCCCCAAACGTCGCATATTATTCCCCTATACCTACACGGAGGTACTGAATAGGTACACTATAATTACAAAAAAAGTTACATTGTAACTTCAGTTTACTTATGCAGTTCTTTGCAGGTTGCACATCTGGTTGTTACCCCCTTATTACCCAAACGTAACACATTGTTCCCTTATACCTACACGTACGTTCTTTATAGGTACAATATAATTACTGAAACATACTGTAAATTCAGTATACTTACGTAGTTCTTTGCAGGTTGTAATCTAAAGTGTTACCAAAATTTCAGTATCATGTTGCAGACAAACAGGCAACTCTTTGACTTACAGTTTAGCGAACCATCAACACGGAAAGACCAGCGGCCGTTCACATCGATATTACTGCTGGATGAGAGTTCTGGAGCACTGGCTGCTGGAATTGTGAAAGAATTGAGGGAGTCCACTGTGTCATAACCAGCCTGTAAAAGTAAAAAGGGTATTTAAAGCCTCAATCAAATCCTAATGCAAAATTAAACAATCTCTTACTTATAAATAAGGTATTGTCCTTGTTATTCACTTCTGCTATTTGTAAATTGTGTAAGGATCTTCACTCCACTCACCAGCCAAACTTGTGATGTTTCTGCAATATCACCATAGTTGATCAGGATGAAAGAGCGGTCACCATTGGAGACTAAAACCACTTGGAAGGTAACCACCTTAAAAAACAACAACAAAAAGCAATTGACAACTTTAAGAACTGAAAACACTCATAGAGCATTCATCAAAAATCAGAGATTAGGTCTTACCCCTCCACCACTGATGTACGGCACACTGTCCCAGGTGGCCACAAAGGCTGATGTAGCGGTAAAAGGCACGTTAGGGAAATACTGGTTAACAGCTTGAGTGACTTGTGCCAGTACAGCACTGCTTGTGTCCTCTCTGTAGGAGATAGTTCCGCCATTTCTATTGTCAAGGTCAGTCCACAGAGCGGCAATGATGTCTATTCCGGCGTTCAGATAAGGAACGTAGGCTGACAGGGGTTCAGTAAACGTCAGGTGACCATTGTTGTTCACCTAAAATTCAGAACAAATTCCTGTAGAATTATCTGCTACCACTCAAAGGTGTCATTGATTCAGGAAAGAAGTTTTAAAAAAATCCAGTTATACACTTAAACATAAGAAAACTCCCTTCATTGAAAAAGAATACTTATTCGTAATTAACTGATGATACAATCAAAAGAAAAATATCTTTAACCAAAAAAAAGTCTATTGCTTACATAGATATAATTGTATGTGCGTCCAAAGTATTTGAAAGGCTGCTGCAAGAAAATGGTTTCAGAGCTTCCATCATCTGAAACGGGATTGACTATGTCTCCATCACCAAACGGCAGGAAATTAGCCGGCACTAGGAAATGTAAAAGCCTCAATGAAATGCTTAGATCTTCCAAAGGAAAATAAATACTTAAAAGGCACTGGTTAAAATGTCAGTATTATGTTGCAGACAAACAGGCAACACTTTGGCTTACAGTTTAGCGAACCATCAACACGGAAAGACCAGCGGCCGTTCACATCGATATTACTGCTGGATGAGAGTTCTGGAGCACTGGCTGCTGGAATTGTGAAGGAACTGACCGAGTCCACTGTGTCATAACCAGCCTGTAAAAGTAAAAAATAAATAAATTACACTTATAAATAAGGTATGAATTGGGGCATAAGTATGTCCTTGTTAGTCATTTCTGCTATTTGTAAATTGTGTAAGGATCTTCACTCCACTCACCAGCCAAGCTTGTGATGTTTCTGCAATATCACCATAGTTGATCAGGATGAAAGAGCGGTCACCATTGGAGACTAAAACCACTTGGAAAGTAACCACCTTAAAAAAAAAAAACAACAGCAAAAAACGATTGACAACATTTAGAACAGAAAACACTCATAGAGCATTCATCAAAAATCAGAGATTAGGTCTTACCCCTCCACCGCTGATGTACGGCACACTGTCCCAGGTGGCCACAAAGGCTGATGTAGCGGTAAAAGGCACGTTAGGGAAATACTGGTTAACAGCTTGAGTGACTTGTGCCAGTACAGCACTGCTTGTGTCCTCTCTGTAGGAGATAGTTCCGCCATTTCTATTGTCAAGGTCAGTCCACAGAGCGGCAATGATATCTATTCCGGCGTTCAGATAAGGAACGTAGGCTGACAGGGGTTCAGTAAACGTCAGGTGACCATTGTTGTTCACCTAAAATTCAGAAAAAATTGCTGTAGAATTATCTGCTACCACTCAGCAGTATCATTCATTTTGCAAAAAGGTTTAAAAATATCCAGCTGTACACTTAAACATGAGAAATCTTTTTTAACTGTAGAAAAATAATGAAGCATAATTAACTGCTGATGTAATAAAAAGAAAAAAAGATCTTCAACCAAAAAGAAATAGTCCACTGCTTACGTAGATCTGATTGTATGTGCGTCCAAAGTATTTGAAAGACTGCTGCAAGTAAATAGCTTCAGAGCTTCCATCATCTGAAATGGGATTGACTATGTCTCCATTCCCAAACGGCAGGAAATTAGCCGGCACTAGGATACAAAGAAGCGTCAATGAATTGTTTAGATCTTCAGGAGGAACATTAGCTCTTAAAAGGCACTGGTTAAAAATTTCGGTAAGGCTTTAGATTACAACCAGCAACGTACTGCGTAAGTAAACAGAATTTACACTGTAACTTTTTTGTAATCATAGTGTATCTATTCAGTACCTCCATGTAAGGAATCATATGTTAAGTTTGGGGAATAAAGGGGTAATAACCTGTAAAATTACAAATTATTTCTACTGTAAGTATTTTGAAACTAAGGGGTACCTATTCTAATATTCTAATATTACGTGGTATGTATGACCTAACAACAATCTTATATTTGCAAGCGATTTAGCAAAAACATACAATGTGTACTTTTTTATAGCCTACACATATAAAACACGCTCGTAATTGTTTCAATCCAAACGCTCGGTTGAGACTGTTGGGTTAGGAAGCTGACTTGATTTGACCAAATTTGGGTTGATATCAGTAATAAGTAACTCGACGGTGCTTGGTTAGGAATGTGGAGGACGTGAAAGAGAGCAAGCAGCAAGTCATGCGAGTTCAAACGCGGACGGTTCTGTGTGCAACGAAATCCGTGTCTGCAGTGCTTAAGAAGGGAACATGTGTGGAAAACAGGAGAAAACTAATCAAAGCGCAGATGAGGGACAACTCTGAAACTGTCTGTTGTGTGTCCCTTTAAAACTGACCAGTGGTGATCGGGAACTGGAAACAGCTGGAATGGCGCTTGAGACGAGTGTTTGCAGCGCTCGTGACAGGAATATGTGTTGAAAATACAAGAAAACAAATCGAAGCGAAGAGGAGAGAGATTTTTGAAACTGACTGGAATGTGTTCTTTTAAAACTGGAGGGTTTTGTCCGAGTATGTTCTCACAACATTGAGCGGCAACTGATGAGTGGTAAAGCAGGAAACTGAACTAGTCAAAATGGTGCTTGAGGACGTGGATCAAAACAGTGAAATCAAAGACGGTAAAATCCTGTCAGTTCGCTATAATTCACAGTTTAATCTTGACTTTCAGTGTTTATTACTGTGTGTTTATTGGCGTGATGGTTTGGCCATAATAGTTTAACTTCGTCAGTGGGTGAAAGACATGAACAAATTGAACAAAATCTTAAATTTATTCTTTAACAAGCTTTTCAAACGAATTTGGTTTAACTGTATAAGCTGTACAAGTATGGAGTTGCTTTGCTTTTCTCTGAACTGGCGTAATAAATTTTAATCTTTTATTATCTGTTGCCTGTGTTGTTACTGTTGTCATATTGTGTGTGATTTTAATTTAAAAACCCATTTTGGGTTCATTTAACCCAGCAGTAGGCCTATAGTAAATTTCAAACAATATTTGAATTAAATAAAACAGTCCACCATGTTTGTTGATATATTACCGGATATATAATGTATGTATGTATGATCTACTGTATAAAAAAATCATTTCAGGGCAATTTGTTGTAGCCACTTACTCTGTAACTACATGGAATAAGGGGGGAACAAGCATCACTTTAATTTACAGCCCGCAAAAGTTGTATTTACCCTGTAACTACATGGAACAAGGGAGGAACAAGTTGGACAAACACAGAACAAGTGTATATTTGCACAGTAATTACAGAGAAAAATATTGCACTAATTTTAATTTAATTGTTTGATGGCCAAATTAAACCCTCTACTTTTTTTTTTTTTTTTTTTTTTGCTATAAAAACATCACCGTATACATCCACTGAAATACAAATGTTGTATCATGTATTTTTTATGCGAACAGCTGGAAAAAGGTAAGCTTGTTTTAAGCTGCATTGAACTTTGATGTTATATCACGCAAAGTTATTTGGTGAAAGTGGTGTTGTGAAGTTGCTGGTGTGACTCAGCTGAGATCGACGAATAAGCTTCCATAAGGTAAGTAGACTCATGAATTATAAATCATAGAAGACACTCATTATCTTATTTCACTAGATGACCAGTTTTATTGTTCAATAATCTCCATCATGTATCTTTTAATAATAGAATATGTACCTCATGGTTAAAAAATACCTAGGCCTATAATAAAATACCAATATAAAATTATAAAAAGTATATCATCTTTCTAAATCACTCCCAAACATAAGATTGTTGTTAAGTCATACATACCACGTAGTATTAGAATAGGTACCCCTTAGTTTCAAAATACTTACAGTATAAATGATTTGTAATTTTACAGGTTGTTACCCCTTTATTCCCCAAACGTCGCATATTATTCCCCTATACCTACACGGAGGTACTGAATAGGTACACTATAATTACAAAAAAAGTTACATTGCAACTTCAGTTTACTTATGCAGTTCTTTGCAGGTTGCACATCTGGTTGTTACCCCCTTATTACCCAAACGTAACACATTGTTCCCTTATACCTACACGTACGTTCTTTATAGGTACAATATAATTACTGAAACATACTGTAAATTCAGTATACTTACGTAGTTCTTTGCAGGTTGTAATCTAAAGTGTTACCAAAATTTCAGTATCATGTTGCAGACAAACAGGCAACTCTTTGACTTACAGTTTAGCGAACCATCAACACGGAAAGACCAGCGGCCGTTCACATCGATATTACTGCTGGATGAGAGTTCTGGAGCACTGGCTGCTGGAATTGTGAAAGAATTGAGGGAGTCCACTGTGTCATAACCAGCCTGTAAAAGTAAAAAAGGGTATTTAAAGCCTCAATCAAATCCTATTGCAAAATTAAACAATCTCTTATTTATAAATAAGGTAAGTCCTTGTTATTCACTTCTGCTATTTGTAAATTGTGTAAGGATCTTCACTCCACTCACCAGCCAAACTTGCCCTGTTTCTGCAATATCACCATAGTTGATCAGGATGAAAGAAAGGTCACCATTGGAGACTAAAACCACTTGGAAAGTAACCACCTTAAAAAACAACAAAAAGCAATTGACAACTTTAAGAACAGAAAACACTCATAGAGCATTCATCAAAGATCAGAGATGAGGTCTTACCCCTCCACCGCTGATGTACGGCACACTGTCCCAGGTGGCCACAAAGGCTGATGTAGCGGTAAAAGGCACGTTAGGGAAATACTGGTTAACAGCTTGAGTGACTTGTGCCAGTACAGCACTGCTTGTGTCCTCTCTGTAGGAGATAGTTCCGCCATTTCTATTGTCAAGGTCAGTCCACAGAGCGGCAATGATGTCTATTCCGGCGTTCAGATAAGGAACGTAGGCTGACAGGGGTTCAGTAAACGTCAGGTGACCATTGTTGTTCACCTAAAATTCAGAAAAAATTGCTGTAGAATTATCTGCTACCACTCAGCAGTATCATTCATTTTGCAAAAAGGTTTAAAAATATCCAGCTGTACACTTAAACATGAGAAATCTTTTTTAACTGTAGAAAAATAATGAAGCATAATTAACTGCTGATGTAATAAAAAGAAAAAAAGATCTTCAACCAAAAAGAAATAGTCCACTGCTTACATAGATCTGATTGTATGTGCGTCCAAAGTATTTGAAAGACTGCTGCAAGTAAATGGCTTCAGAGCTTCCATCATCTGAAATGGGATTGACTATGTCTCCATTCCCAAACGGCAGGAAATTAGCCGGCACTAGGATACAAAGAAGCGTCAATGAATTGTTTAGATCTTCAGGAGGAACATTAGCTCTTAAAAGGCACTGGTTAAAAATTTCGGTAAGGCTTTAGATTAAAACCAGCAACGTACTGCGTAAGTAAACAGAATTTACACTGTAACTTTTTTGTAATCATAGTGTATCTATTCAGTACCTCCATGTAAGGAATCATATGTTAAGTTTGGGGAATAAAGGGGTAATAACCTGTAAAATTACAAATTATTTCTACTGTAAGTATTTTGAAACTAAGGGGTACCTATTCTAATATTACGTGGTATGTATGACCTAACAACAATCTTATATTTGCAAGCGATTTAGCAAAAACATACACTGTGTACTTTTTTATAGCCTACACATATAAAACACGCTCGTAATTGTTTCAATCCAAACGCTCGGTTGAGACTGTTGGGTTAGGAAGCTGACTTGATTTGACCAAATTTGGGTTGATATCAGTAATAAGTAACTCGACGGTGCTTGGTTAGGAATGTGGAGGGCGTGAAAGAGAGCATGCAGCAAGTCATGCGAGTTCAAACGCGGACGGTTCTGTGTGCAACGAAATCCGTGTCTGCAGTGCTTAAGAAGGGAACATGTGTGGAAAATAGGAGAAAACTAATCAAAGCGCAGATGAGGGACAACTCTGAAACTGTCTGTTGTGTGTTCCTTTAAAACTGACCAGTGGTGATCGGGAACTGGAAACAGCTGGAATGGCGCTTGAGACGAGTGTTTGCAGCGCTCGTGACAGGAATATGTGTTGAAAATACAAGAAAACAAATCGAAGCGAAGAGGAGAGAGATTTTTGAAACTGACTGGAATGTGTTCTTTTAAAACTGGAGGGTTTTGTCCGAGTATGTTCTCACAACATTGAGCGGCAACTGATGAGTGGTAAAGCAGGAAACTGAACTAGTCAAAATGGTGCTTGAGGACGTGGATCAAAACGGTAAAATCAAAGACGGTAAAATCCTGTCAGTTCGCTATAATTCACAGTTTAATCTTGACTTTCAGTGTTTATTACTGTGTGTTTATTGGCGTGATGGTTTGGCCATAATAGTTTAACTTCGTCAGTGGGTGAAAGACATGAACAAATTGAACAAAATCTTAAATTTATTCTTTAACAAGCTTTTCAAACGAATTTGGTTTAACTGTATAAGCTGTACAAGTATGGAGTTGCTTTGCTTTTTTCTGAACTGGCGTAATAAATTTTAATCTTTTATTATCTGTTGCCTGTGTTGTTACTGTTGTCAATATTGTGTGTGATTTTAATTTAAAAACCCATTTTGGGTTCATTTAACCCAGCAGTAGGCCTATAGTAAATTTCAAACAATATTTGAATTAAATAAAACAGTCCACCATTGTTTGTTGATATATTACCGGATATATAATGTATGTATGTATGATCTACTGTATAAAAAATCATTTCAGGGCAATTTGTTGTAGCCACTTACTCTGTAACTACATGGAATAAGGGGGGAACAAGCATCACTTTAATTCACAGCCCGCAAATGTTGTATTTACCCTGTAACTACATGGAAAAAGGGAGGAACAAGTTGGACAAACGCAGAACAAGTGTATATTTGCACAGTAATTACAGAGAAAAATATTGCACTAATTTTAATTTAATTGTTTGATAGCCAAATTAAACCCTCTACTTTTTTTCTTTTTATTTTTGCTATAAAAACATCACCGTATACATCCACTGAAATACAAATGTTGTATCATGTATTTTTTATGCGAACAGCTGGAAAAAGGTAAGCTTGTTTTAAGCTGCATTGAACTTTGATGTTATATCACGCAAAGTTATTTGGTGAAAGTGGTGTTGTGAAGTTGCTGGTGTGACTCAGCTGAGATCGACGAATAAGCTTCCATAAGGTAAGTAGACTCATGAATTATAAATCATAGAAGACACTCATTATCTTATTTCACTAGATGACCAGTTTTATTGTTCAATAATCTCCATCATGTATCTTTTAATAATAGAATATGTACCTCATGGTTAAAAAATACCTAGGCCTATAATAAAATACCAATATAAAATTATAAAAAGTATATCATCTTTCTAAATCACTCCCAAACATAAGATTGTTGTTAAGTCATACATACCACGTAGTATTAGAATAGGTACCCCTTAGTTTCAAAATACTTACAGTATAAATGATTTGTAATTTTACAGGTTGTTACCCCTTTATTCCCCAAACGTCGCATATTATTCCCCTATACCTACACGGAGGTACTGAATAGGTACACTATAATTACAAAAAAAGTTACATTGCAACTTCAGTTTACTTATGCAGTTCTTTGCAGGTTGCACATCTGGTTGTTACCCCCTTATTACCCAAACGTAACACATTGTTCCCTTATACCTACACGTACGTTCTTTATAGGTACAATATAATTACTGAAACATACTGTAAATTCAGTATACTTACGTAGTTCTTTGCAGGTTGTAATCTAAAGTGTTACCAAAATTTCAGTATCATGTTGCAGACAAACAGGCAACTCTTTGACTTACAGTTTAGCGAACCATCAACACGGAAAGACCAGCGGCCGTTCACATCGATATTACTGCTGGATGAGAGTTCTGGAGCACTGGCTGCTGGAATTGTGAAAGAATTGAGGGAGTCCACTGTGTCATAACCAGCCTGTAAAAGTAAAAAAGGGTATTTAAAGCCTCAATCAAATCCTATTGCAAAATTAAACAATCTCTTATTTATAAATAAGGTAAGTCCTTGTTATTCACTTCTGCTATTTGTAAATTGTGTAAGGATCTTCACTCCACTCACCAGCCAAACTTGCCCTGTTTCTGCAATATCACCATAGTTGATCAGGATGAAAGAAAGGTCACCATTGGAGACTAAAACCACTTGGAAAGTAACCACCTTAAAAAACAACAAAAAGCAATTGACAACTTTAAGAACAGAAAACACTCATAGAGCATTCATCAAAGATCAGAGATGAGGTCTTACCCCTCCACCGCTGATGTACGGCACACTGTCCCAGGTGGCCACAAAGGCTGATGTAGCGGTAAAAGGCACGTTAGGGAAATACTGGTTAACAGCTTGAGTGACTTGTGCCAGTACAGCACTGCTTGTGTCCTCTCTGTAGGAGATAGTTCCGCCATTTCTATTGTCAAGGTCAGTCCACAGAGCGGCAATGATGTCTATTCCGGCGTTCAGATAAGGAACGTAGGCTGACAGGGGTTCAGTAAACGTCAGGTGACCATTGTTGTTCACCTAAAATTCAGAAAAAATTGCTGTAGAATTATCTGCTACCACTCAGCAGTATCATTCATTTTGCAAAAAGGTTTAAAAATATCCAGCTGTACACTTAAACATGAGAAATCTTTTTTAACTGTAGAAAAATAATGAAGCATAATTAACTGCTGATGTAATAAAAAGAAAAAAAGATCTTCAACCAAAAAGAAATAGTCCACTGCTTACATAGATCTGATTGTATGTGCGTCCAAAGTATTTGAAAGACTGCTGCAAGTAAATGGCTTCAGAGCTTCCATCATCTGAAATGGGATTGACTATGTCTCCATTCCCAAACGGCAGGAAATTAGCCGGCACTAGGATACAAAGAAGCGTCAATGAATTGTTTAGATCTTCAGGAGGAACATTAGCTCTTAAAAGGCACTGGTTAAAAATTTCGGTAAGGCTTTAGATTAAAACCAGCAACGTACTGCGTAAGTAAACAGAATTTACACTGTAACTTTTTTGTAATCATAGTGTATCTATTCAGTACCTCCATGTAAGGAATCATATGTTAAGTTTGGGGAATAAAGGGGTAATAACCTGTAAAATTACAAATTATTTCTACTGTAAGTATTTTGAAACTAAGGGGTACCTATTCTAATATTACGTGGTATGTATGACCTAACAACAATCTTATATTTGCAAGCGATTTAGCAAAAACATACACTGTGTACTTTTTTATAGCCTACACATATAAAACACGCTCGTAATTGTTTCAATCCAAACGCTCGGTTGAGACTGTTGGGTTAGGAAGCTGACTTGATTTGACCAAATTTGGGTTGATATCAGTAATAAGTAACTCGACGGTGCTTGGTTAGGAATGTGGAGGGCGTGAAAGAGAGCATGCAGCAAGTCATGCGAGTTCAAACGCGGACGGTTCTGTGTGCAACGAAATCCGTGTCTGCAGTGCTTAAGAAGGGAACATGTGTGGAAAATAGGAGAAAACTAATCAAAGCGCAGATGAGGGACAACTCTGAAACTGTCTGTTGTGTGTTCCTTTAAAACTGACCAGTGGTGATCGGGAACTGGAAACAGCTGGAATGGCGCTTGAGACGAGTGTTTGCAGCGCTCGTGACAGGAATATGTGTTGAAAATACAAGAAAACAAATCGAAGCGAAGAGGAGAGAGATTTTTGAAACTGACTGGAATGTGTTCTTTTAAAACTGGAGGGTTTTGTCCGAGTATGTTCTCACAACATTGAGCGGCAACTGATGAGTGGTAAAGCAGGAAACTGAACTAGTCAAAATGGTGCTTGAGGACGTGGATCAAAACGGTAAAATCAAAGACGGTAAAATCCTGTCAGTTCGCTATAATTCACAGTTTAATCTTGACTTTCAGTGTTTATTACTGTGTGTTTATTGGCGTGATGGTTTGGCCATAATAGTTTAACTTCGTCAGTGGGTGAAAGACATGAACAAATTGAACAAAATCTTAAATTTATTCTTTAACAAGCTTTTCAAACGAATTTGGTTTAACTGTATAAGCTGTACAAGTATGGAGTTGCTTTGCTTTTTTCTGAACTGGCGTAATAAATTTTAATCTTTTATTATCTGTTGCCTGTGTTGTTACTGTTGTCAATATTGTGTGTGATTTTAATTTAAAAACCCATTTTGGGTTCATTTAACCCAGCAGTAGGCCTATAGTAAATTTCAAACAATATTTGAATTAAATAAAACAGTCCACCATTGTTTGTTGATATATTACCGGATATATAATGTATGTATGTATGATCTACTGTATAAAAAATCATTTCAGGGCAATTTGTTGTAGCCACTTACTCTGTAACTACATGGAATAAGGGGGGAACAAGCATCACTTTAATTCACAGCCCGCAAATGTTGTATTTACCCTGTAACTACATGGAACAAGGGAGGAACAAGTTGGACAAACACAGAACAAGTGTATATTTGCACAGTAATTACAGAGAAAAATATTGCACTAATTTTAATTTAATTGTTTGATGGCCAAATTAAACCCTCTACTTTTTTTTTTTTTTTTTTTTTGCTATAAAAACATCACCGTATACATCCACTGAAATACAAATGTTGTATCATGTATTTTTTATGCGAACAGCTGGAAAAAGGTAAGCTTGTTTTAAGCTGCATTGAACTTTGATGTTATATCACGCAAAGTTATTTGGTGAAAGTGGTGTTGTGAAGTTGCTGGTGTGACTCAGCTGAGATCGACGAATAAGCTTCCATAAGGTAAGTAGACTCATGAATTATAAATCATAGAAGACACTCATTATCTTATTTCACTAGATGACCAGTTTTATTGTTCAATAATCTCCATCATGTATCTTTTAATAATAGAATATGTACCTCATGGTTAAAAAATACCTAGGCCTATAATAAAATACCAATATAAAATTATAAAAAGTATATCATCTTTCTAAATCACTCCCAAACATAAGATTGTTGTTAAGTCATACATACCACGTAGTATTAGAATAGGTACCCCTTAGTTTCAAAATACTTACAGTATAAATGATTTGTAATTTTACAGGTTGTTACCCCTTTATTCCCCAAACGTCGCATATTATTCCCCTATACCTACACGGAGGTACTGAATAGGTACACTATAATTACAAAAAAAGTTACATTGCAACTTCAGTTTACTTATGCAGTTCTTTGCAGGTTGCACATCTGGTTGTTACCCCCTTATTACCCAAACGTAACACATTGTTCCCTTATACCTACACGTACGTTCTTTATAGGTACAATATAATTACTGAAACATACTGTAAATTCAGTATACTTACGTAGTTCTTTGCAGGTTGTAATCTAAAGTGTTACCAAAATTTCAGTATCATGTTGCAGACAAACAGGCAACTCTTTGACTTACAGTTTAGCGAACCATCAACACGGAAAGACCAGCGGCCGTTCACATCGATATTACTGCTGGATGAGAGTTCTGGAGCACTGGCTGCTGGAATTGTGAAAGAATTGAGGGAGTCCACTGTGTCATAACCAGCCTGTAAAAGTAAAAAAGGGTATTTAAAGCCTCAATCAAATCCTATTGCAAAATTAAACAATCTCTTATTTATAAATAAGGTAAGTCCTTGTTATTCACTTCTGCTATTTGTAAATTGTGTAAGGATCTTCACTCCACTCACCAGCCAAACTTGCCCTGTTTCTGCAATATCACCATAGTTGATCAGGATGAAAGAAAGGTCACCATTGGAGACTAAAACCACTTGGAAAGTAACCACCTTAAAAAACAACAAAAAGCAATTGACAACTTTAAGAACAGAAAACACTCATAGAGCATTCATCAAAGATCAGAGATGAGGTCTTACCCCTCCACCGCTGATGTACGGCACACTGTCCCAGGTGGCCACAAAGGCTGATGTAGCGGTAAAAGGCACGTTAGGGAAATACTGGTTAACAGCTTGAGTGACTTGTGCCAGTACAGCACTGCTTGTGTCCTCTCTGTAGGAGATAGTTCCGCCATTTCTATTGTCAAGGTCAGTCCACAGAGCGGCAATGATGTCTATTCCGGCGTTCAGATAAGGAACGTAGGCTGACAGGGGTTCAGTAAACGTCAGGTGACCATTGTTGTTCACCTAAAATTCAGAAAAAATTGCTGTAGAATTATCTGCTACCACTCAGCAGTATCATTCATTTTGCAAAAAGGTTTAAAAATATCCAGCTGTACACTTAAACATGAGAAATCTTTTTTAACTGTAGAAAAATAATGAAGCATAATTAACTGCTGATGTAATAAAAAGAAAAAAAGATCTTCAACCAAAAAGAAATAGTCCACTGCTTACATAGATCTGATTGTATGTGCGTCCAAAGTATTTGAAAGACTGCTGCAAGTAAATGGCTTCAGAGCTTCCATCATCTGAAATGGGATTGACTATGTCTCCATTCCCAAACGGCAGGAAATTAGCCGGCACTAGGATACAAAGAAGCGTCAATGAATTGTTTAGATCTTCAGGAGGAACATTAGCTCTTAAAAGGCACTGGTTAAAAATTTCGGTAAGGCTTTAGATTAAAACCAGCAACGTACTGCGTAAGTAAACAGAATTTACACTGTAACTTTTTTGTAATCATAGTGTATCTATTCAGTACCTCCATGTAAGGAATCATATGTTAAGTTTGGGGAATAAAGGGGTAATAACCTGTAAAATTACAAATTATTTCTACTGTAAGTATTTTGAAACTAAGGGGTACCTATTCTAATATTACGTGGTATGTATGACCTAACAACAATCTTATATTTGCAAGCGATTTAGCAAAAACATACACTGTGTACTTTTTTATAGCCTACACATATAAAACACGCTCGTAATTGTTTCAATCCAAACGCTCGGTTGAGACTGTTGGGTTAGGAAGCTGACTTGATTTGACCAAATTTGGGTTGATATCAGTAATAAGTAACTCGACGGTGCTTGGTTAGGAATGTGGAGGGCGTGAAAGAGAGCATGCAGCAAGTCATGCGAGTTCAAACGCGGACGGTTCTGTGTGCAACGAAATCCGTGTCTGCAGTGCTTAAGAAGGGAACATGTGTGGAAAATAGGAGAAAACTAATCAAAGCGCAGATGAGGGACAACTCTGAAACTGTCTGTTGTGTGTTCCTTTAAAACTGACCAGTGGTGATCGGGAACTGGAAACAGCTGGAATGGCGCTTGAGACGAGTGTTTGCAGCGCTCGTGACAGGAATATGTGTTGAAAATACAAGAAAACAAATCGAAGCGAAGAGGAGAGAGATTTTTGAAACTGACTGGAATGTGTTCTTTTAAAACTGGAGGGTTTTGTCCGAGTATGTTCTCACAACATTGAGCGGCAACTGATGAGTGGTAAAGCAGGAAACTGAACTAGTCAAAATGGTGCTTGAGGACGTGGATCAAAACGGTAAAATCAAAGACGGTAAAATCCTGTCAGTTCGCTATAATTCACAGTTTAATCTTGACTTTCAGTGTTTATTACTGTGTGTTTATTGGCGTGATGGTTTGGCCATAATAGTTTAACTTCGTCAGTGGGTGAAAGACATGAACAAATTGAACAAAATCTTAAATTTATTCTTTAACAAGCTTTTCAAACGAATTTGGTTTAACTGTATAAGCTGTACAAGTATGGAGTTGCTTTGCTTTTTTCTGAACTGGCGTAATAAATTTTAATCTTTTATTATCTGTTGCCTGTGTTGTTACTGTTGTCAATATTGTGTGTGATTTTAATTTAAAAACCCATTTTGGGTTCATTTAACCCAGCAGTAGGCCTATAGTAAATTTCAAACAATATTTGAATTAAATAAAACAGTCCACCATTGTTTGTTGATATATTACCGGATATATAATGTATGTATGTATGATCTACTGTATAAAAAATCATTTCAGGGCAATTTGTTGTAGCCACTTACTCTGTAACTACATGGAATAAGGGGGGAACAAGCATCACTTTAATTCACAGCCCGCAAATGTTGTATTTACCCTGTAACTACATGGAAAAAGGGAGGAACAAGTTGGACAAACGCAGAACAAGTGTATATTTGCACAGTAATTACAGAGAAAAATATTGCACTAATTTTAATTTAATTGTTTGATAGCCAAATTAAACCCTCTACTTTTTTTCTTTTTATTTTTGCTATAAAAACATCACCGTATACATCCACTGAAATACAAATGTTGTATCATGTATTTTTTATGCGAACAGCTGGAAAAAGGTAAGCTTGTTTTAAGCTGCATTGAACTTTGATGTTATATCACGCAAAGTTATTTGGTGAAAGTGGTGTTGTGAAGTTGCTGGTGTGACTCAGCTGAGATCGACGAATAAGCTTCCATAAGGTAAGTAGACTCATGAATTATAAATCATAGAAGACACTCATTATCTTATTTCACTAGATGACCAGTTTTATTGTTCAATAATCTCCATCATGTATCTTTTAATAATAGAATATGTACCTCATGGTTAAAAAATACCTAGGCCTATAATAAAATACCAATATAAAATTATAAAAAGTATATCATCTTTCTAAATCACTCCCAAACATAAGATTGTTGTTAAGTCATACATACCACGTAGTATTAGAATAGGTACCCCTTAGTTTCAAAATACTTACAGTATAAATGATTTGTAATTTTACAGGTTGTTACCCCTTTATTCCCCAAACGTCGCATATTATTCCCCTATACCTACACGGAGGTACTGAATAGGTACACTATAATTACAAAAAAAGTTACATTGCAACTTCAGTTTACTTATGCAGTTCTTTGCAGGTTGCACATCTGGTTGTTACCCCCTTATTACCCAAACGTAACACATTGTTCCCTTATACCTACACGTACGTTCTTTATAGGTACAATATAATTACTGAAACATACTGTAAATTCAGTATACTTACGTAGTTCTTTGCAGGTTGTAATCTAAAGTGTTACCAAAATTTCAGTATCATGTTGCAGACAAACAGGCAACTCTTTGACTTACAGTTTAGCGAACCATCAACACGGAAAGACCAGCGGCCGTTCACATCGATATTACTGCTGGATGAGAGTTCTGGAGCACTGGCTGCTGGAATTGTGAAAGAATTGAGGGAGTCCACTGTGTCATAACCAGCCTGTAAAAGTAAAAAAGGGTATTTAAAGCCTCAATCAAATCCTATTGCAAAATTAAACAATCTCTTATTTATAAATAAGGTAAGTCCTTGTTATTCACTTCTGCTATTTGTAAATTGTGTAAGGATCTTCACTCCACTCACCAGCCAAACTTGCCCTGTTTCTGCAATATCACCATAGTTGATCAGGATGAAAGAAAGGTCACCATTGGAGACTAAAACCACTTGGAAAGTAACCACCTTAAAAAACAACAAAAAGCAATTGACAACTTTAAGAACAGAAAACACTCATAGAGCATTCATCAAAGATCAGAGATGAGGTCTTACCCCTCCACCGCTGATGTACGGCACACTGTCCCAGGTGGCCACAAAGGCTGATGTAGCGGTAAAAGGCACGTTAGGGAAATACTGGTTAACAGCTTGAGTGACTTGTGCCAGTACAGCACTGCTTGTGTCCTCTCTGTAGGAGATAGTTCCGCCATTTCTATTGTCAAGGTCAGTCCACAGAGCGGCAATGATGTCTATTCCGGCGTTCAGATAAGGAACGTAGGCTGACAGGGGTTCAGTAAACGTCAGGTGACCATTGTTGTTCACCTAAAATTCAGAAAAAATTGCTGTAGAATTATCTGCTACCACTCAGCAGTATCATTCATTTTGCAAAAAGGTTTAAAAATATCCAGCTGTACACTTAAACATGAGAAATCTTTTTTAACTGTAGAAAAATAATGAAGCATAATTAACTGCTGATGTAATAAAAAGAAAAAAAGATCTTCAACCAAAAAGAAATAGTCCACTGCTTACATAGATCTGATTGTATGTGCGTCCAAAGTATTTGAAAGACTGCTGCAAGTAAATGGCTTCAGAGCTTCCATCATCTGAAATGGGATTGACTATGTCTCCATTCCCAAACGGCAGGAAATTAGCCGGCACTAGGATACAAAGAAGCGTCAATGAATTGTTTAGATCTTCAGGAGGAACATTAGCTCTTAAAAGGCACTGGTTAAAAATTTCGGTAAGGCTTTAGATTAAAACCAGCAACGTACTGCGTAAGTAAACAGAATTTACACTGTAACTTTTTTGTAATCATAGTGTATCTATTCAGTACCTCCATGTAAGGAATCATATGTTAAGTTTGGGGAATAAAGGGGTAATAACCTGTAAAATTACAAATTATTTCTACTGTAAGTATTTTGAAACTAAGGGGTACCTATTCTAATATTACGTGGTATGTATGACCTAACAACAATCTTATATTTGCAAGCGATTTAGCAAAAACATACACTGTGTACTTTTTTATAGCCTACACATATAAAACACGCTCGTAATTGTTTCAATCCAAACGCTCGGTTGAGACTGTTGGGTTAGGAAGCTGACTTGATTTGACCAAATTTGGGTTGATATCAGTAATAAGTAACTCGACGGTGCTTGGTTAGGAATGTGGAGGGCGTGAAAGAGAGCATGCAGCAAGTCATGCGAGTTCAAACGCGGACGGTTCTGTGTGCAACGAAATCCGTGTCTGCAGTGCTTAAGAAGGGAACATGTGTGGAAAATAGGAGAAAACTAATCAAAGCGCAGATGAGGGACAACTCTGAAACTGTCTGTTGTGTGTTCCTTTAAAACTGACCAGTGGTGATCGGGAACTGGAAACAGCTGGAATGGCGCTTGAGACGAGTGTTTGCAGCGCTCGTGACAGGAATATGTGTTGAAAATACAAGAAAACAAATCGAAGCGAAGAGGAGAGAGATTTTTGAAACTGACTGGAATGTGTTCTTTTAAAACTGGAGGGTTTTGTCCGAGTATGTTCTCACAACATTGAGCGGCAACTGATGAGTGGTAAAGCAGGAAACTGAACTAGTCAAAATGGTGCTTGAGGACGTGGATCAAAACGGTAAAATCAAAGACGGTAAAATCCTGTCAGTTCGCTATAATTCACAGTTTAATCTTGACTTTCAGTGTTTATTACTGTGTGTTTATTGGCGTGATGGTTTGGCCATAATAGTTTAACTTCGTCAGTGGGTGAAAGACATGAACAAATTGAACAAAATCTTAAATTTATTCTTTAACAAGCTTTTCAAACGAATTTGGTTTACCTGTATAAGCTGTACAAGTATGGAGTTGCTTTGCTTTTTTCTGAACTGGCGTAATAAATTTTAATCTTTTATTATCTGTTGCCTGTGTTGTTACTGTTGTCAATATTGTGTGTGATTTTAATTTAAAAACCCATTTTGGGTTCATTTAACCCAGCAGTAGGCCTATAGTAAATTTCAAACAATATTTGAATTAAATAAAACAGTCCACCATTGTTTGTTGATATATTACCGGATATATAATGTATGTATGTATGATCTACTGTATAAAAAATCATTTCAGGGCAATTTGTTGTAGCCACTTACTCTGTAACTACATGGAATAAGGGGGGAACAAGCATCACTTTAATTCACAGCCCGCAAATGTTGTATTTACCCTGTAACTACATGGAAAAAGGGAGGAACAAGTTGGACAAACGCAGAACAAGTGTATATTTGCACAGTAATTACAGAGAAAAATATTGCACTAATTTTAATTTAATTGTTTGATAGCCAAATTAAACCCTCTACTTTTTTTCTTTTTATTTTTGCTATAAAAACATCACCGTATACATCCACTGAAATACAAATGTTGTATCATGTATTTTTTATGCGAACAGCTGGAAAAAGGTAAGCTTGTTTTAAGCTGCATTGAACTTTGATGTTATATCACGCAAAGTTATTTGGTGAAAGTGGTGTTGTGAAGTTGCTGGTGTGACTCAGCTGAGATCGACGAATAAGCTTCCATAAGGTAAGTAGACTCATGAATTATAAATCATAGAAGACACTCATTATCTTATTTCACTAGATGACCAGTTTTATTGTTCAATAATCTCCATCATGTATCTTTTAATAATAGAATATGTACCTCATGGTTAAAAAATACCTAGGCCTATAATAAAATACCAATATAAAATTATAAAAAGTATATCATCTTTCTAAATCACTCCCAAACATAAGATTGTTGTTAAGTCATACATACCACGTAGTATTAGAATAGGTACCCCTTAGTTTCAAAATACTTACAGTATAAATGATTTGTAATTTTACAGGTTGTTACCCCTTTATTCCCCAAACGTCGCATATTATTCCCCTATACCTACACGGAGGTACTGAATAGGTACACTATAATTACAAAAAAAGTTACATTGCAACTTCAGTTTACTTATGCAGTTCTTTGCAGGTTGCACATCTGGTTGTTACCCCCTTATTACCCAAACGTAACACATTGTTCCCTTATACCTACACGTACGTTCTTTATAGGTACAATATAATTACTGAAACATACTGTAAATTCAGTATACTTACGTAGTTCTTTGCAGGTTGTAATCTAAAGTGTTACCAAAATTTCAGTATCATGTTGCAGACAAACAGGCAACTCTTTGACTTACAGTTTAGCGAACCATCAACACGGAAAGACCAGCGGCCGTTCACATCGATATTACTGCTGGATGAGAGTTCTGGAGCACTGGCTGCTGGAATTGTGAAAGAATTGAGGGAGTCCACTGTGTCATAACCAGCCTGTAAAAGTAAAAAAGGGTATTTAAAGCCTCAATCAAATCCTATTGCAAAATTAAACAATCTCTTATTTATAAATAAGGTAAGTCCTTGTTATTCACTTCTGCTATTTGTAAATTGTGTAAGGATCTTCACTCCACTCACCAGCCAAACTTGCCCTGTTTCTGCAATATCACCATAGTTGATCAGGATGAAAGAAAGGTCACCATTGGAGACTAAAACCACTTGGAAAGTAACCACCTTAAAAAACAACAAAAAGCAATTGACAACTTTAAGAACAGAAAACACTCATAGAGCATTCATCAAAGATCAGAGATGAGGTCTTACCCCTCCACCGCTGATGTACGGCACACTGTCCCAGGTGGCCACAAAGGCTGATGTAGCGGTAAAAGGCAAGTTAGGGAAATACTGGTTAACAGCTTGAGTGACTTGTGCCAGTACAGCACTGCTTGTGTCCTCTCTGTAGGAGATAGTTCCGCCATTTCTATTGTCAAGGTCAGTCCACAGAGCGGCAATGATGTCTATTCCGGCGTTCAGATAAGGAACGTAGGCTGACAGGGGTTCAGTAAACGTCAGGTGACCATTGTTGTTCACCTAAAATTCAGAAAAAATTGCTGTAGAATTATCTGCTACCACTCAACAGTATCATTCATTTTGCAAAAAGGTTTAAAAATATACAGTTGTACACTTGAACATGAGAAAACTCTCCAAATTGAAGACAATTAATGAAGCACAATTAATTGCTGATTCAATAAGAAAAAAATATCTTCAACCAAAAAGAAATAGTTCACTGCTTACGTAGATCTGATTGTATGTGCGTCCAAAGTATTTGAAAGACTGCTGCAAGTAAATGGCTTCAGAGCTTCCATCATCGGAAATGGGATTGACTATGTCTCCATCCCCAAACGGCAGGAAATTAGCCGGCACTAGGATACAAAGAAGCCTCAATGTATAGTTTAGATCTTCCGAAGGAACATATGCTCTTGAAAGGGACTAGTTAAAAGTTTTAGCATCATTTTGCAGACAAACAAACAATTCTTTGGCTTACAGTGTGGTGAACGATCAACACGGAAAGACCAGCGACCGTTCACGTTGATATTACTGCTGGATGAGAGTTCTGGAGCACTGGCTGCTGGAATTGTGAAAGAATTGAGGGAGTCCACTGTGTCATAACCAGCCTGTAAAAGTAAAAAGGGTATTTAAAGCCTCAATCAAATCCTAATGCAAAATTAAACAGGCTCTTACTTATAAATAAGGTATGTCCTTGTTATTCACTTCTGCTATTTGTAAATTGTGTAAGGATCTTCACTCCACTCACCAGCCAAACTTGTGATGTTTCTGCAATATCACCATAGTTGATCAGGATGAAAGAGCGGTCACCATTGGAGACTAAAACCACTTGGAAGGTAACCACCTTAAAAAACAACAACAAAAAGCAATTGACAACTTTAAGAACTGAAAACACTCATAGAGCATTCATCAAAAATCAGAGATTAGGTCTTACCCCTCCACCGCTGATGTACGGCACACTGTCCCAGGTGGCCACAAAGGCTGATGTAGCGGTAAAAGGCACGTTAGGGAAATACTGGTTAACAGCTTGAGTGACTTGTGCCAGTACAGCACTGCTTGTGTCCTCTCTGTAGGAGATAGTTCCGCCATTTCTATTGTCAAGGTCAGTCCACAGAGCGGCAATGATGTCTATTCCGGCGTTCAGATAAGGAACGTAGGCTGACAGGGGTTCAGTAAACGTCAGGTGACCATTGTTGTTCACCTAAAATTCAGAAAAAATTGCTGTAGAATTATCTGCTACCACTCAGCAGTATCATTCATTTTGCAAAACTGTTTAAAAATATCCAGCTGTACACTTAAACATGAGAAATCTTTTTTAACTGTAGAAAAATAATGAAGCATAATTAACTGCTGATGTAATAAAAAGAAAAAAAGATCTTCAACCAAAAAGAAATAGTCCAGTGCTTACGTAGATCTGATTGTATGTGCGTCCAAAGTATTTGAAAGACTGCTGCAAGTAAATAGCTTCAGAGCTTCCATCATCTGAAATGGGATTGACTATGTCTCCATTCCCAAACGGCAGGAAATTAGCCGGCACTAGGATACAAAGAAGCGTCAATGAATTGTTTAGATCTTCAGGAGGAACATTAGCTCTTAAAAGGCACTGGTTAAAAATTTCGGTAAGGCTTTAGATTACAACCAGCAACGTACTGCGTAAGTAAACAGAATTTACACTGTAACTTTTTTGTAATCATAGTGTATCTATTCAGTACCTCCATGTAAGGAATCATATGTTAAGTTTGGGGAATAAAGGGGTAATAACCTGTAAAATTACAAATTATTTCTACTGTAAGTATTTTGAAACTAAGGGGTACCTATTCTAATATTACGTGGTATGTATGACCTAACAACAATCTTATATTTGCAAGCGATTTAGCAAAAACATACAATGTGTACTTTTTTATAGCCTACACATATAAAACACGCTCGTAATTGTTTCAATCCAAACGCTCGGTTGAGACTGTTGGGTTAGGAAGCTGACTTGATTTGACCAAATTTGGGTTGATATCAGTAATAAGTAACTCGACGGTGCTTGGTTAGGAATGTGGAGGACGTGAAAGAGAGCAAGCAGCAAGTCATGCGAGTTCAAACGCGGACGGTTCTGTGTGCAACGAAATCCGTGTCTGCAGTGCTTAAGAAGGGAACATGTGTGGAAAATAGGAGAAAACTAATCAAAGCGCAGATGAGGGACAACTCTGAAACTGTCTGTTGTGTGTCCCTTTAAAACTGACCAGTGGTGATCGGGAACTGGAAACAGCTGGAATGGCGCTTGAGACGAGTGTTTGCAGCGCTCGTGACAGGAATATGTGTTGAAAATACAAGAAAACAAATCGAAGCGAAGAGGAGAGAGATTTTTGAAACTGACTGGAATGTGTTCTTTTAAAACTGGAGGGTTTTGTCCGAGTATGTTCTCACAACATTGAGCGGCAACTGATGAGTGGTAAAGCAGGAAACTGAACTAGTCAAAATGGTGCTTGAGGACGTGGATCAAAACAGTGAAATCAAAGACGGTAAAATCCTGTCAGTTCGCTATAATTCACAGTTTAATCTTGACTTTCAGTGTTTATTACTGTGTGTTTATTGGCGTGATGGTTTGGCCATAATAGTTTAACTTCGTCAGTGGGTGAAAGACATGAACAAATTGAACAAAATCTTAAATTTATTCTTTAACAAGCTTTTCAAACGAATTTGGTTTAACTGTATAAGCTGTACAAGTATGGAGTTGCTTTGCTTTTCTCTGAACTGGCGTAATAAATTTTAATCTTTTATTATCTGTTGCCTGTGTTGTTACTGTTGTCAT
Source organism: Spinibarbus caldwelli (assembly GCA_039654775.1). NCBI lineage: Eukaryota > Metazoa > Chordata > Actinopteri > Cypriniformes > Cyprinidae > Spinibarbus > Spinibarbus caldwelli. The sequence goes on along the minus strand of CM077228.1, from coordinate 22,814,066 downwards.
ATTGTGTGTGATTTTAATTTAAAAACCCATTTTGGGTTCATTTAACCCAGCAGTAGGCCTATAGTAAATTTCAAACAATATTTGAATTAAATAAAACAGTCCACCATGTTTGTTGATATATTACCGGATATATAATGTATGTATGTATGATCTACTGTATAAAAAAATCATTTCAGGGCAATTTATTGTAGCCACTTACTCTGTAACTACATGGAATAAGGGGGGAACAAGCATCACTTTAATTTACAGCCCGCAAAAGTTGTATTTACCCTGTAACTACATGGAACAAGGGAGGAACAAGTTGGACAAACACAGAACAAGTGTATATTTGCACAGTAATTACAGAGAAAAATATTGCACTAATTTTAATTTAATTGTTTGATGGCCAAATTAAACCCTCTACTTTTTTTTTTTTTTTTTTTTTTGCTATAAAAACATCACCGTATACATCCACTGAAATACAAATGTTGTATCATGTATTTTTTATGCGAACAGCTGGAAAAAGGTAAGCTTGTTTTAAGCTGCATTGAACTTTGATGTTATATCACGCAAAGTTATTTGGTGAAAGTGGTGTTGTGAAGTTGCTGGTGTGACTCAGCTGAGATCGACGAATAAGCTTCCATAAGGTAAGTAGACTCATGAATTATAAATCATAGAAGACACTCATTATCTTATTTCACTAGATGACCAGTTTTATTGTTCAATAATCTCCATCATGTATCTTTTAATAATAGAATATGTACCTCATGGTTAAAAAATACCTAGGCCTATAATAAAATACCAATATAAAATTATAAAAAGTATATCATCTTTCTAAATCACTCCCAAACATAAGATTGTTGTTAAGTCATACATACCACGTAGTATTAGAATAGGTACCCCTTAGTTTCAAAATACTTACAGTATAAATGATTTGTAATTTTACAGGTTGTTACCCCTTTATTCCCCAAACGTCGCATATTATTCCCCTATACCTACACGGAGGTACTGAATAGGTACACTATAATTACAAAAAAAGTTACATTGCAACTTCAGTTTACTTATGCAGTTCTTTGCAGGTTGCACATCTGGTTGTTACCCCCTTATTACCCAAACGTAACACATTGTTCCCTTATACCTACACGTACGTTCTTTATAGGTACAATATAATTACTGAAACATACTGTAAATTCAGTATACTTACGTAGTTCTTTGCAGGTTGTAATCTAAAGTGTTACCAAAATTTCAGTATCATGTTGCAGACAAACAGGCAACTCTTTGACTTACAGTTTAGCGAACCATCAACACGGAAAGACCAGCGGCCGTTCACATCGATATTACTGCTGGATGAGAGTTCTGGAGCACTGGCTGCTGGAATTGTGAAAGAATTGAGGGAGTCCACTGTGTCATAACCAGCCTGTAAAAGTAAAAAAGGGTATTTAAAGCCTCAATCAAATCCTATTGCAAAATTAAACAATCTCTTATTTATAAATAAGGTAAGTCCTTGTTATTCACTTCTGCTATTTGTAAATTGTGTAAGGATCTTCACTCCACTCACCAGCCAAACTTGCCCTGTTTCTGCAATATCACCATAGTTGATCAGGATGAAAGAAAGGTCACCATTGGAGACTAAAACCACTTGGAAAGTAACCACCTTAAAAAACAACAAAAAGCAATTGACAACTTTAAGAACAGAAAACACTCATAGAGCATTCATCAAAGATCAGAGATGAGGTCTTACCCCTCCACCGCTGATGTACGGCACACTGTCCCAGGTGGCCACAAAGGCTGATGTAGCGGTAAAAGGCACGTTAGGGAAATACTGGTTAACAGCTTGAGTGACTTGTGCCAGTACAGCACTGCTTGTGTCCTCTCTGTAGGAGATAGTTCCGCCATTTCTATTGTCAAGGTCAGTCCACAGAGCGGCAATGATGTCTATTCCGGCGTTCAGATAAGGAACGTAGGCTGACAGGGGTTCAGTAAACGTCAGGTGACCATTGTTGTTCACCTAAAATTCAGAAAAAATTGCTGTAGAATTATCTGCTACCACTCAGCAGTATCATTCATTTTGCAAAAAGGTTTAAAAATATCCAGCTGTACACTTAAACATGAGAAATCTTTTTTAACTGTAGAAAAATAATGAAGCATAATTAACTGCTGATGTAATAAAAAGAAAAAAAGATCTTCAACCAAAAAGAAATAGTCCACTGCTTACATAGATCTGATTGTATGTGCGTCCAAAGTATTTGAAAGACTGCTGCAAGTAAATGGCTTCAGAGCTTCCATCATCTGAAATGGGATTGACTATGTCTCCATTCCCAAACGGCAGGAAATTAGCCGGCACTAGGATACAAAGAAGCGTCAATGAATTGTTTAGATCTTCAGGAGGAACATTAGCTCTTAAAAGGCACTGGTTAAAAATTTCGGTAAGGCTTTAGATTAAAACCAGCAACGTACTGCGTAAGTAAACAGAATTTACACTGTAACTTTTTTGTAATCATAGTGTATCTATTCAGTACCTCCATGTAAGGAATCATATGTTAAGTTTGGGGAATAAAGGGGTAATAACCTGTAAAATTACAAATTATTTCTACTGTAAGTATTTTGAAACTAAGGGGTACCTATTCTAATATTACGTGGTATGTATGACCTAACAACAATCTTATATTTGCAAGCGATTTAGCAAAAACATACACTGTGTACTTTTTTATAGCCTACACATATAAAACACGCTCGTAATTGTTTCAATCCAAACGCTCGGTTGAGACTGTTGGGTTAGGAAGCTGACTTGATTTGACCAAATTTGGGTTGATATCAGTAATAAGTAACTCGACGGTGCTTGGTTAGGAATGTGGAGGGCGTGAAAGAGAGCATGCAGCAAGTCATGCGAGTTCAAACGCGGACGGTTCTGTGTGCAACGAAATCCGTGTCTGCAGTGCTTAAGAAGGGAACATGTGTGGAAAATAGGAGAAAACTAATCAAAGCGCAGATGAGGGACAACTCTGAAACTGTCTGTTGTGTGTTCCTTTAAAACTGACCAGTGGTGATCGGGAACTGGAAACAGCTGGAATGGCGCTTGAGACGAGTGTTTGCAGCGCTCGTGACAGGAATATGTGTTGAAAATACAAGAAAACAAATCGAAGCGAAGAGGAGAGAGATTTTTGAAACTGACTGGAATGTGTTCTTTTAAAACTGGAGGGTTTTGTCCGAGTATGTTCTCACAACATTGAGCGGCAACTGATGAGTGGTAAAGCAGGAAACTGAACTAGTCAAAATGGTGCTTGAGGACGTGGATCAAAACGGTAAAATCAAAGACGGTAAAATCCTGTCAGTTCGCTATAATTCACAGTTTAATCTTGACTTTCAGTGTTTATTACTGTGTGTTTATTGGCGTGATGGTTTGGCCATAATAGTTTAACTTCGTCAGTGGGTGAAAGACATGAACAAATTGAACAAAATCTTAAATTTATTCTTTAACAAGCTTTTCAAACGAATTTGGTTTAACTGTATAAGCTGTACAAGTATGGAGTTGCTTTGCTTTTTTCTGAACTGGCGTAATAAATTTTAATCTTTTATTATCTGTTGCCTGTGTTGTTACTGTTGTCAATATTGTGTGTGATTTTAATTTAAAAACCCATTTTGGGTTCATTTAACCCAGCAGTAGGCCTATAGTAAATTTCAAACAATATTTGAATTAAATAAAACAGTCCACCATTGTTTGTTGATATATTACCGGATATATAATGTATGTATGTATGATCTACTGTATAAAAAATCATTTCAGGGCAATTTGTTGTAGCCACTTACTCTGTAACTACATGGAATAAGGGGGGGAACAAGCATCACTTTAATTCACAGCCCGCAAATGTTGTATTTACCCTGTAACTACATGGAACAAGGGAGGAACAAGTTGGACAAACACAGAACAAGTGTATATTTGCACAGTAATTACAGAGAAAAATATTGCACTAATTTTAATTTAATTGTTTGATGGCCAAATTAAACCCTCTACTTTTTTTTTTTTTTTTTTTTTTGCTATAAAAACATCACCGTATACATCCACTGAAATACAAATGTTGTATCATGTATTTTTTATGCGAACAGCTGGAAAAAGGTAAGCTTGTTTTAAGCTGCATTGAACTTTGATGTTATATCACGCAAAGTTATTTGGTGAAAGTGGTGTTGTGAAGTTGCTGGTGTGACTCAGCTGAGATCGACGAATAAGCTTCCATAAGGTAAGTAGACTCATGAATTATAAATCATAGAAGACACTCATTATCTTATTTCACTAGATGACCAGTTTTATTGTTCAATAATCTCCATCATGTATCTTTTAATAATAGAATATGTACCTCATGGTTAAAAAATACCTAGGCCTATAATAAAATACCAATATAAAATTATAAAAAGTATATCATCTTTCTAAATCACTCCCAAACATAAGATTGTTGTTAAGTCATACATACCACGTAGTATTAGAATAGGTACCCCTTAGTTTCAAAATACTTACAGTATAAATGATTTGTAATTTTACAGGTTGTTACCCCTTTATTCCCCAAACGTCGCATATTATTCCCCTATACCTACACGGAGGTACTGAATAGGTACACTATAATTACAAAAAAAGTTACATTGCAACTTCAGTTTACTTATGCAGTTCTTTGCAGGTTGCACATCTGGTTGTTACCCCCTTATTACCCAAACGTAACACATTGTTCCCTTATACCTACACGTACGTTCTTTATAGGTACAATATAATTACTGAAACATACTGTAAATTCAGTATACTTACGTAGTTCTTTGCAGGTTGTAATCTAAAGTGTTACCAAAATTTCAGTATCATGTTGCAGACAAACAGGCAACTCTTTGACTTACAGTTTAGCGAACCATCAACACGGAAAGACCAGCGGCCGTTCACATCGATATTACTGCTGGATGAGAGTTCTGGAGCACTGGCTGCTGGAATTGTGAAAGAATTGAGGGAGTCCACTGTGTCATAACCAGCCTGTAAAAGTAAAAAAGGGTATTTAAAGCCTCAATCAAATCCTATTGCAAAATTAAACAATCTCTTATTTATAAATAAGGTAAGTCCTTGTTATTCACTTCTGCTATTTGTAAATTGTGTAAGGATCTTCACTCCACTCACCAGCCAAACTTGCCCTGTTTCTGCAATATCACCATAGTTGATCAGGATGAAAGAAAGGTCACCATTGGAGACTAAAACCACTTGGAAAGTAACCACCTTAAAAAACAACAAAAAGCAATTGACAACTTTAAGAACAGAAAACACTCATAGAGCATTCATCAAAGATCAGAGATGAGGTCTTACCCCTCCACCGCTGATGTACGGCACACTGTCCCAGGTGGCCACAAAGGCTGATGTAGCGGTAAAAGGCACGTTAGGGAAATACTGGTTAACAGCTTGAGTGACTTGTGCCAGTACAGCACTGCTTGTGTCCTCTCTGTAGGAGATAGTTCCGCCATTTCTATTGTCAAGGTCAGTCCACAGAGCGGCAATGATGTCTATTCCGGCGTTCAGATAAGGAACGTAGGCTGACAGGGGTTCAGTAAACGTCAGGTGACCATTGTTGTTCACCTAAAATTCAGAAAAAATTGCTGTAGAATTATCTGCTACCACTCAGCAGTATCATTCATTTTGCAAAAAGGTTTAAAAATATCCAGCTGTACACTTAAACATGAGAAATCTTTTTTAACTGTAGAAAAATAATGAAGCATAATTAACTGCTGATGTAATAAAAAGAAAAAAAGATCTTCAACCAAAAAGAAATAGTCCACTGCTTACATAGATCTGATTGTATGTGCGTCCAAAGTATTTGAAAGACTGCTGCAAGTAAATGGCTTCAGAGCTTCCATCATCTGAAATGGGATTGACTATGTCTCCATTCCCAAACGGCAGGAAATTAGCCGGCACTAGGATACAAAGAAGCGTCAATGAATTGTTTAGATCTTCAGGAGGAACATTAGCTCTTAAAAGGCACTGGTTAAAAATTTCGGTAAGGCTTTAGATTAAAACCAGCAACGTACTGCGTAAGTAAACAGAATTTACACTGTAACTTTTTTGTAATCATAGTGTATCTATTCAGTACCTCCATGTAAGGAATCATATGTTAAGTTTGGGGAATAAAGGGGTAATAACCTGTAAAATTACAAATTATTTCTACTGTAAGTATTTTGAAACTAAGGGGTACCTATTCTAATATTACGTGGTATGTATGACCTAACAACAATCTTATATTTGCAAGCGATTTAGCAAAAACATACACTGTGTACTTTTTTATAGCCTACACATATAAAACACGCTCGTAATTGTTTCAATCCAAACGCTCGGTTGAGACTGTTGGGTTAGGAAGCTGACTTGATTTGACCAAATTTGGGTTGATATCAGTAATAAGTAACTCGACGGTGCTTGGTTAGGAATGTGGAGGGCGTGAAAGAGAGCATGCAGCAAGTCATGCGAGTTCAAACGCGGACGGTTCTGTGTGCAACGAAATCCGTGTCTGCAGTGCTTAAGAAGGGAACATGTGTGGAAAATAGGAGAAAACTAATCAAAGCGCAGATGAGGGACAACTCTGAAACTGTCTGTTGTGTGTTCCTTTAAAACTGACCAGTGGTGATCGGGAACTGGAAACAGCTGGAATGGCGCTTGAGACGAGTGTTTGCAGCGCTCGTGACAGGAATATGTGTTGAAAATACAAGAAAACAAATCGAAGCGAAGAGGAGAGAGATTTTTGAAACTGACTGGAATGTGTTCTTTTAAAACTGGAGGGTTTTGTCCGAGTATGTTCTCACAACATTGAGCGGCAACTGATGAGTGGTAAAGCAGGAAACTGAACTAGTCAAAATGGTGCTTGAGGACGTGGATCAAAACGGTAAAATCAAAGACGGTAAAATCCTGTCAGTTCGCTATAATTCACAGTTTAATCTTGACTTTCAGTGTTTATTACTGTGTGTTTATTGGCGTGATGGTTTGGCCATAATAGTTTAACTTCGTCAGTGGGTGAAAGACATGAACAAATTGAACAAAATCTTAAATTTATTCTTTAACAAGCTTTTCAAACGAATTTGGTTTAACTGTATAAGCTGTACAAGTATGGAGTTGCTTTGCTTTTTTCTGAACTGGCGTAATAAATTTTAATCTTTTATTATCTGTTGCCTGTGTTGTTACTGTTGTCAATATTGTGTGTGATTTTAATTTAAAAACCCATTTTGGGTTCATTTAACCCAGCAGTAGGCCTATAGTAAATTTCAAACAATATTTGAATTAAATAAAACAGTCCACCATTGTTTGTTGATATATTACCGGATATATAATGTATGTATGTATGATCTACTGTATAAAAAATCATTTCAGGGCAATTTGTTGTAGCCACTTACTCTGTAACTACATGGAATAAGGGGGGAACAAGCATCACTTTAATTCACAGCCCGCAAATGTTGTATTTACCCTGTAACTACATGGAAAAAGGGAGGAACAAGTTGGACAAACGCAGAACAAGTGTATATTTGCACAGTAATTACAGAGAAAAATATTGCACTAATTTTAATTTAATTGTTTGATAGCCAAATTAAACCCTCTACTTTTTTTCTTTTTATTTTTGCTATAAAAACATCACCGTATACATCCACTGAAATACAAATGTTGTATCATGTATTTTTTATGCGAACAGCTGGAAAAAGGTAAGCTTGTTTTAAGCTGCATTGAACTTTGATTGTTATATCACGCAAAGTTATTTGGTGAAAGTGGTGTTGTGAAGTTGCTGGTGTGACTCAGCTGAGATCGACGAATAAGCTTCCATAAGGTAAGTAGACTCATGAATTATAAATCATAGAAGACACTCATTATCTTATTTCACTAGATGACCAGTTTTATTGTTCAATAATCTCCATCATGTATCTTTTAATAATAGAATATGTACCTCATGGTTAAAAAATACCTAGGCCTATAATAAAATACCAATATAAAATTATAAAAAGTATATCATCTTTCTAAATCACTCCCAAACATAAGATTGTTGTTAAGTCATACATACCACGTAGTATTAGAATAGGTACCCCTTAGTTTCAAAATACTTACAGTATAAATGATTTGTAATTTTACAGGTTGTTACCCCTTTATTCCCCAAACGTCGCATATTATTCCCCTATACCTACACGGAGGTACTGAATAGGTACACTATAATTACAAAAAAAGTTACATTGCAACTTCAGTTTACTTATGCAGTTCTTTGCAGGTTGCACATCTGGTTGTTACCCCCTTATTACCCAAACGTAACACATTGTTCCCTTATACCTACACGTACGTTCTTTATAGGTACAATATAATTACTGAAACATACTGTAAATTCAGTATACTTACGTAGTTCTTTGCAGGTTGTAATCTAAAGTGTTACCAAAATTTCAGTATCATGTTGCAGACAAACAGGCAACTCTTTGACTTACAGTTTAGCGAACCATCAACACGGAAAGACCAGCGGCCGTTCACATCGATATTACTGCTGGATGAGAGTTCTGGAGCACTGGCTGCTGGAATTGTGAAAGAATTGAGGGAGTCCACTGTGTCATAACCAGCCTGTAAAAGTAAAAAAGGGTATTTAAAGCCTCAATCAAATCCTATTGCAAAATTAAACAATCTCTTATTTATAAATAAGGTAAGTCCTTGTTATTCACTTCTGCTATTTGTAAATTGTGTAAGGATCTTCACTCCACTCACCAGCCAAACTTGCCCTGTTTCTGCAATATCACCATAGTTGATCAGGATGAAAGAAAGGTCACCATTGGAGACTAAAACCACTTGGAAAGTAACCACCTTAAAAAACAACAAAAAGCAATTGACAACTTTAAGAACAGAAAACACTCATAGAGCATTCATCAAAGATCAGAGATGAGGTCTTACCCCTCCACCGCTGATGTACGGCACACTGTCCCAGGTGGCCACAAAGGCTGATGTAGCGGTAAAAGGCAAGTTAGGGAAATACTGGTTAACAGCTTGAGTGACTTGTGCCAGTACAGCACTGCTTGTGTCCTCTCTGTAGGAGATAGTTCCGCCATTTCTATTGTCAAGGTCAGTCCACAGAGCGGCAATGATGTCTATTCCGGCGTTCAGATAAGGAACGTAGGCTGACAGGGGTTCAGTAAACGTCAGGTGACCATTGTTGTTCACCTAAAATTCAGAAAAAATTGCTGTAGAATTATCTGCTACCACTCAACAGTATCATTCATTTTGCAAAAAGGTTTAAAAATATACAGTTGTACACTTGAACATGAGAAAACTCTCCAAATTGAAGACAATTAATGAAGCACAATTAATTGCTGATTCAATAAGAAAAAAATATCTTCAACCAAAAAGAAATAGTTCACTGCTTACGTAGATCTGATTGTATGTGCGTCCAAAGTATTTGAAAGACTGCTGCAAGTAAATGGCTTCAGAGCTTCCATCATCGGAAATGGGATTGACTATGTCTCCATCCCCAAACGGCAGGAAATTAGCCGGCACTAGGATACAAAGAAGCCTCAATGTATAGTTTAGATCTTCCGAAGGAACATATGCTCTTGAAAGGGACTAGTTAAAAGTTTTAGCATCATTTTGCAGACAAACAAACAATTCTTTGGCTTACAGTGTGGTGAACGATCAACACGGAAAGACCAGCGACCGTTCACGTTGATATTACTGCTGGATGAGAGTTCTGGAGCACTGGCTGCTGGAATTGTGAAAGAATTGAGGGAGTCCACTGTGTCATAACCAGCCTGTAAAAGTAAAAAGGGTATTTAAAGCCTCAATCAAATCCTAATGCAAAATTAAACAGGCTCTTACTTATAAATAAGGTATGTCCTTGTTATTCACTTCTGCTATTTGTAAATTGTGTAAGGATCTTCACTCCACTCACCAGCCAAACTTGTGATGTTTCTGCAATATCACCATAGTTGATCAGGATGAAAGAGCGGTCACCATTGGAGACTAAAACCACTTGGAAGGTAACCACCTTAAAAAACAACAACAAAAAGCAATTGACAACTTTAAGAACTGAAAACACTCATAGAGCATTCATCAAAAATCAGAGATTAGGTCTTACCCCTCCACCGCTGATGTACGGCACACTGTCCCAGGTGGCCACAAAGGCTGATGTAGCGGTAAAAGGCACGTTAGGGAAATACTGGTTAACAGCTTGAGTGACTTGTGCCAGTACAGCACTGCTTGTGTCCTCTCTGTAGGAGATAGTTCCGCCATTTCTATTGTCAAGGTCAGTCCACAGAGCGGCAATGATGTCTATTCCGGCGTTCAGATAAGGAACGTAGGCTGACAGGGGTTCAGTAAACGTCAGGTGACCATTGTTGTTCACCTAAAATTCAGAAAAAATTGCTGTAGAATTATCTGCTACCACTCAGCAGTATCATTCATTTTGCAAAACTGTTTAAAAATATCCAGCTGTACACTTAAACATGAGAAATCTTTTTTAACTGTAGAAAAATAATGAAGCATAATTAACTGCTGATGTAATAAAAAGAAAAAAAGATCTTCAACCAAAAAGAAATAGTCCAGTGCTTACGTAGATCTGATTGTATGTGCGTCCAAAGTATTTGAAAGACTGCTGCAAGTAAATAGCTTCAGAGCTTCCATCATCTGAAATGGGATTGACTATGTCTCCATTCCCAAACGGCAGGAAATTAGCCGGCACTAGGATACAAAGAAGCGTCAATGAATTGTTTAGATCTTCAGGAGGAACATTAGCTCTTAAAAGGCACTGGTTAAAAATTTCGGTAAGGCTTTAGATTACAACCAGCAACGTACTGCGTAAGTAAACAGAATTTACACTGTAACTTTTTTGTAATCATAGTGTATCTATTCAGTACCTCCATGTAAGGAATCATATGTTAAGTTTGGGGAATAAAGGGGTAATAACCTGTAAAATTACAAATTATTTCTACTGTAAGTATTTTGAAACTAAGGGGTACCTATTCTAATATTACGTGGTATGTATGACCTAACAACAATCTTATATTTGCAAGCGATTTAGCAAAAACATACAATGTGTACTTTTTTATAGCCTACACATATAAAACACGCTCGTAATTGTTTCAATCCAAACGCTCGGTTGAGACTGTTGGGTTAGGAAGCTGACTTGATTTGACCAAATTTGGGTTGATATCAGTAATAAGTAACTCGACGGTGCTTGGTTAGGAATGTGGAGGACGTGAAAGAGAGCAAGCAGCAAGTCATGCGAGTTCAAACGCGGACGGTTCTGTGTGCAACGAAATCCGTGTCTGCAGTGCTTAAGAAGGGAACATGTGTGGAAAATAGGAGAAAACTAATCAAAGCGCAGATGAGGGACAACTCTGAAACTGTCTGTTGTGTGTCCCTTTAAAACTGACCAGTGGTGATCGGGAACTGGAAACAGCTGGAATGGCGCTTGAGACGAGTGTTTGCAGCGCTCGTGACAGGAATATGTGTTGAAAATACAAGAAAACAAATCGAAGCGAAGAGGAGAGAGATTTTTGAAACTGACTGGAATGTGTTCTTTTAAAACTGGAGGGTTTTGTCCGAGTATGTTCTCACAACATTGAGCGGCAACTGATGAGTGGTAAAGCAGGAAACTGAACTAGTCAAAATGGTGCTTGAGGACGTGGATCAAAACAGTGAAATCAAAGACGGTAAAATCCTGTCAGTTCGCTATAATTCACAGTTTAATCTTGACTTTCAGTGTTTATTACTGTGTGTTTATTGGCGTGATGGTTTGGCCATAATAGTTTAACTTCGTCAGTGGGTGAAAGACATGAACAAATTGAACAAAATCTTAAATTTATTCTTTAACAAGCTTTTCAAACGAATTTGGTTTAACTGTATAAGCTGTACAAGTATGGAGTTGCTTTGCTTTTCTCTGAACTGGCGTAATAAATTTTAATCTTTTATTATCTGTTGCCTGTGTTGTTACTGTTGTCATATTGTGTGTGATTTTAATTTAAAAACCCATTTTGGGTTCATTTAACCCAGCAGTAGGCCTATAGTAAATTTCAAACAATATTTGAATTAAATAAAACAGTCCACCATGTTTGTTGATATATTACCGGATATATAATGTATGTATGTATGATCTACTGTATAAAAAAATCATTTCAGGGCAATTTGTTGTAGCCACTTACTCTGTAACTACATGGAATAAGGGGGGAACAAGCATCACTTTAATTTACAGCCCGCAAAAGTTGTATTTACCCTGTAACTACATGGAACAAGGGAGGAACAAGTTGGACAAACACAGAACAAGTGTATATTTGCACAGTAATTACAGAGAAAAATATTGCACTAATTTTAATTTAATTGTTTGATGGCCAAATTAAACCCTCTACTTTTTTTTTTTTTTTTTTTTTTGCTATAAAAACATCACCGTATACATCCACTGAAATACAAATGTTGTATCATGTATTTTTTATGCGAACAGCTGGAAAAAGGTAAGCTTGTTTTAAGCTGCATTGAACTTTGATGTTATATCACGCAAAGTTATTTGGTGAAAGTGGTGTTGTGAAGTTGCTGGTGTGACTCAGCTGAGATCGACGAATAAGCTTCCATAAGGTAAGTAGACTCATGAATTATAAATCATAGAAGACACTCATTATCTTATTTCACTAGATGACCAGTTTTATTGTTCAATAATCTCCATCATGTATCTTTTAATAATAGAATATGTACCTCATGGTTAAAAAATACCTAGGCCTATAATAAAATACCAATATAAAATTATAAAAAGTATATCATCTTTCTAAATCACTCCCAAACATAAGATTGTTGTTAAGTCATACATACCACGTAGTATTAGAATAGGTACCCCTTAGTTTCAAAATACTTACAGTATAAATGATTTGTAATTTTACAGGTTGTTACCCCTTTATTCCCCAAACGTCGCATATTATTCCCCTATACCTACACGGAGGTACTGAATAGGTACACTATAATTACAAAAAAAGTTACATTGCAACTTCAGTTTACTTATGCAGTTCTTTGCAGGTTGCACATCTGGTTGTTACCCCCTTATTACCCAAACGTAACACATTGTTCCCTTATACCTACACGTACGTTCTTTATAGGTACAATATAATTACTGAAACATACTGTAAATTCAGTATACTTACGTAGTTCTTTGCAGGTTGTAATCTAAAGTGTTACCAAAATTTCAGTATCATGTTGCAGACAAACAGGCAACTCTTTGACTTACAGTTTAGCGAACCATCAACACGGAAAGACCAGCGGCCGTTCACATCGATATTACTGCTGGATGAGAGTTCTGGAGCACTGGCTGCTGGAATTGTGAAAGAATTGAGGGAGTCCACTGTGTCATAACCAGCCTGTAAAAGTAAAAAAGGGTATTTAAAGCCTCAATCAAATCCTATTGCAAAATTAAACAATCTCTTATTTATAAATAAGGTAAGTCCTTGTTATTCACTTCTGCTATTTGTAAATTGTGTAAGGATCTTCACTCCACTCACCAGCCAAACTTGCCCTGTTTCTGCAATATCACCATAGTTGATCAGGATGAAAGAAAGGTCACCATTGGAGACTAAAACCACTTGGAAAGTAACCACCTTAAAAAACAACAAAAAGCAATTGACAACTTTAAGAACAGAAAACACTCATAGAGCATTCATCAAAGATCAGAGATGAGGTCTTACCCCTCCACCGCTGATGTACGGCACACTGTCCCAGGTGGCCACAAAGGCTGATGTAGCGGTAAAAGGCAAGTTAGGGAAATACTGGTTAACAGCTTGAGTGACTTGTGCCAGTACAGCACTGCTTGTGTCCTCTCTGTAGGAGATAGTTCCGCCATTTCTATTGTCAAGGTCAGTCCACAGAGCGGCAATGATGTCTATTCCGGCGTTCAGATAAGGAACGTAGGCTGACAGGGGTTCAGTAAACGTCAGGTGACCATTGTTGTTCACCTAAAATTCAGAAAAAATTGCTGTAGAATTATCTGCTACCACTCAACAGTATCATTCATTTTGCAAAAAGGTTTAAAAATATACAGTTGTACACTTGAACATGAGAAAACTCTCCAAATTGAAGACAATTAATGAAGCATAATTAATTGCTGATTCAATAAGAAAAAAATATCTTCAACCAAAAAGAAATAGTTCACTGCTTACGTAGATCTGATTGTATGTGCGTCCAAAGTATTTGAAAGACTGCTGCAAGTAAATGGCTTCAGAGCTTCCATCATCGGAAATGGGATTGACTATATCTCCATCCCCAAACGGCAGGAAATTAGCCGGCACTAGGATACAAAGATGTGTCAATGAATAGTTTAGATCTTCCGAAGGAACATATGCTCTTGAAAGGGACTAGTTAAAAGTTTTAGCATCATGTTGCAGACAAACAAACAATTCTTTGGCTTACAGTGTGGTGAACGATCAACACGGAAAGACCAGCGACCGTTCACGTTGATATTACTGCTGGATGAGAGTTCTGGAGCACTGGCTGCTGGAATTGTGAATGAGTCGAGGGAATCCACTGTGTCATAACCAGCCTGTAAAAGTAAAAAAGGGGATTTAAAACCTCAATCAAATCCAAATCCTAATGACACCATCGTTTGCTTATAAATTATGAATTAAGGCATAAATAATTCCATGTCACTCATTTCTGATATTTCCAAAATGTAGGAATGTCCCGAGCCGCTCTCAAGAATTGGGATTGGGGCCAGTGAATAATTTTTTTAAACTGATCGGTATCAGCTCTTCTAAGCCTGATCCTTATTTTACGTGAGCTGTCATGCTGTTGTCATGCAGTTAGGTGGCAGTATGCATCTTTAAGTGGGTTTGCCAACTGCTATTAAAAGTCAAAGAAGATGCTTGAATGTATGGAAGGATTTTCCAGACTATTTTCAAATAGAATTGCAAATTGTATTTTCAATTGCGTTTTCCATATGTGTATGTATAAATTGTGACATAATCCAAATGCAATTGCAAATCTTGCATTACCGTTTGCATTTTCGCTTTCGCGAATGCACAGCGGCTGCCAAATTTCAAATGAAACAGCAAAGTCTATTTGCAACTGTATTTCCCATGTCTTACGAGTTATGAGCCTGTCATATTTAAATAGCAATATTAATTACCACGTCTGCTTTTTCACTCTCTCTGCGCCATGCATATAACCTGCCAAAACTCAAATGGAATCGCAATTCCTTTTGCATTTGAATTTCCGATGTCTACGCTGAAAGCTGTCAATCAATGTGAGGGGGCGGGACTAAACTAGGGGGCGTGTTTGTTTTGGGAGGTGACGTCACTCACAGGCGACCGTGCCGAATGCTTTGATCAATGGAGGTAATCGGTAAAGCCTCCGCTAAAGGCAGCTGCCAATCAGTTCGTGCCTGTGTTAATGAACAGACAGTGCAACCTTCTTGGCACAATACATAATTCTGTCGTCTTTACCCCAAATACAGCGATTATCCCCTGCTAACATAGCCACAAACGGTACTTACAATAGGTCAAAATTCACTATTACCCAAACGCTTTTCACCTGTCTCAACATCTCTCACTATTTACACTCCGATTGGTGCACGTGAGAAAACAGACAGTGCAATTCTACACTTATTACAGCACATTTTATTCGTAAGCAAACAAAACAGTGCTAATCTATATTTATTTACCCATTTTCCACCTTACTTTATATTTTATTCAACAGTTTTAATCTGTTATGGAGCACGCGTCCCATGGCACCAAAGCGTCACCAAAAAGACTTTATTTTTGTCGTGATCTTTACATAACAAAAGTTGATTTCTCATTATCACGACTTATTTTTCTCGTGATCTCAACATAACAAAAATTGTTTTTTAGGTTACCCAACTGCGCCAGCAGGTGGCAGTATAGAACTACTGATGGGGAGTTGTATACTGTATCAACTATAGCCTACTGTACGCATTTGGGACAGAGGACCTTCTTCGTGATCGCTATAATTTATGCAGTTTATTACTGACATTTAATTAACTTATAAATGTTAAACATTAGTTCAGTGATGTTGTACAGTGTTGTAGCCTTATCTTTTGTATTTTCTACATTTCTTTGTAGGAAACCACACACACACACATAACAGCATCCTAAGCTTGTAACGCACACGATATCACAGCCTATCCTACATGACTAATAAAAATCACAAACAAATTATTATAATATATTATTATATATAATTTTATTTTAAACGAAGTGAGTAAATTGAACTGAAGTAAGTTGAATCCAAGCAGCTTAAGGTTTTTTAGAATAGGCTCTTCTCTGCATTCTTCTGAAGGCGCTCCGCCTGCGCTTGCAGTGTTGAATGTGTTGTTTTTAGACCATTTAAACATGTTAATTACACAAATAAAATGTTTAGCGTAGCCTAACTCTGGACAAAATCAGCAGTGTTTGATTAGCCTATATTTATTTTATTTATTGTAGACGTTATTTCTAAGTGAAGCAACATTTGCTGAAATGTCCACAAGAAGAGCGCACGGTCATCTGTCAATGATTTACGCTGAGTTTGGTCTTTTAAAAACACTCTCAATTAACACATTAAGCCAGGTTAAGCGTTTTAGAATGTTCCTGTCAAGGGCTGCGTCCGAAAGCTCTAAAATGCTGCCTTCGGAGGCAGCATTCCAAGGCAGGAAGGCATCAAGGCACGTCCGAATACAAATTCTGCTTCACTTCCTGTCTCCGGAGGTACCTTCATCTGATCGATTTTTGAAGGCAGCATAGATGTATCCTTCGCTGCCTTTGATATCCCACAATCCTGTGCGTTCCTTTCCGAGACGGTTGAGCTAAAAAATAAAGATGGCGGCTGGAAGTTGCGTTTGGTGGTTAGTTTGTGTGTAAATGTATATTTCTGGTTAACTTTTTGCACTTTTGATGTTATTTCTAGCGAGAAATGAGTATTATAGTAATTAAATATTCGTTTAGTTATCACCAAAACTCGTTCTATTTTGTTGTAGATCATTAAACCGTTACACTGCCTCAGAAGCCTGTCCGAAATCAGTTTCTTGAGGTGCCTTCGTGCAAAAACGCTGCCTGCAAAGTCATTGCCTCATAAGGCAGCGAAGTAGCAAGAGTGAGAGTGAGAGAAACAGTGAGAGATGTTGAGAAAGGTGAAAAGCGTGTGGGTAATAGTGAATTTTGACCTATTGTGCATACCGTTGTTGCTCCCGCTGTTAGCAGGGGATAATCGCTGTATTTGGGGTAAAAAAGACAGAATTATGTATTGTGCCAAGAAGGTTGCACTGTCTGTTCATTAACACAGGCACGAACTGATTGGCAGCTGCCTTTGGCGGAGGCTTTACCGATTACCTCCATTGATCAAAGCATTCAACACGGTCGTCTGTGAGTGACGTCACCTCCCAAAACAAACACGCCCCCTAGTTTAGTCCCGTCCCCTCACATTGATTGACAGTTTTCAGTGTAGGCATCGAAAATTCAAATGCAAAAGGAATTGCGATTTCATTTGAGTTTTGGCAGGTTATATGCGCGGCGCAGAGAAAGTGAAATAGCAAATGTGGTAATTAATATTGCTATTTAAATATGACAGGCTCATAACTCGTAAGACATGGGAAATACAGTTGCAAATGGACTTTGCTTTTTCAATTGAAATGTGGCAGCCACTGTGCGTTCGCGAAAGCGAAAATGTAAACGGTAATGCAAGATTTGCAATTGCATTTGGATTGTCACAATTTGTGCGTCCACATATTGAAAACGCAATTGAAAATGCAATTCTATTTGAAAATAGTCTGGAAAATCCTTCCATATGAATGTGCGTGCTCAGCCGTCATTAATATCAAAAGAAGAAATGTGTGTGCGTGACGTGCAGGAACCAGTGAGATCTGTTCTAGCATGTCACACACGTGAGCTTCTGTGTTCAGAGTATTTAATGTGCACTTTTGTAACAATCTCTCATATTCATCTTTTACTTTTATCTACCGTCAGACTATCTGAAACGTTGTTGTCATAATGTACTGCTATGGGTTGCGTCTTGCTTTGGATTGGACTGATAGACTGGTGTTCTGATACTGCACGCTTCATGTTTTCTAACCATATATTGCAATTATTCTGCTTATTGTACATATAAAATACAAGATGTTTATATCAGCACTCAGCAGTCCCATATTCATAACTGTGACCACACAGTCTGTTTACAATGTCTACCAGTATAACGTTTCCATCTAGCAATGCCTTCATACAGAGTGAGTGTATCTTATACTATAATATAATGTAATTATATTGTATTATTATTATTATTATAATAATATTGTAGTGTCGCTTCCCAGAATAAATACGCAGGAGACGGAGATCCAATTCAAAAGTAGTCAATGGCCTTATTTTATATCCTGAACATTACAACCTAAAGCATTGGGTATCAGGAGGTGTCCTAACTTCCCTAAAACCAAGAAAACCGCGGCAGATACCCACTTTTTCTTCCCCGAGCTGAACTCAAAATTAACTCTTCCCTCCGCACACACCTCGCCCCTCCCCCCAGACACCTCCCACCATTAGCATGTAATAATAATGAACACATTTATAGCGGGGAGCAAACAGCCTCAGTGCCACAACATTATATTATATTATATTATAACATATTATGTTAAGTTATATTATATTATATTATATACACAAATATTACTTTTGCTCTCTGCACAACTCTGTATACATTGGATTGATTTTAATCACTTTAATTGTACTTGAATTGTGCACCAAAAACTAGGAATATATAAGTATCGGATTGGGACTCGGTATTGGCAGATACTCAATATTCAATGACTCATATCGGATCGGGCGCACAAAAAAGCTGATAGGGACATCCCTAGCAAAATGTGTAACCATCTTCACTCCACTCACCAGCCAAACTTGTCCTGTTTCTGCAATATCACCATAGTTGATCAGGATGAAAGAGAGGTCACCATTGGAGACTAAAACCACTTGGAAAGTAACCACCTTAAAAAAACAACAACAAAAAGCAATTGACAACTTTAAGAACTGAAAACACTTATAGAGCATTCATCAAAAATCTGAGATTAGGTCTTACCCCTCCACCACTGATGTACGGCACACTGTCCCAGGTGGCCACAAAGGCTGATGTAGCGGTAAAAGGCACGTTAGGGAAATACTGGTTAACAGCTTGAGTGACTTGTGCCAGTACAGCACTGCTTGTGTCCTCTCTGTAGGAGATAGTTCCGCCATTTCTATTGTCAAGGTCAGTCCACAGAGCGGCAATGATATCTATTCCGGCGTTCAGATAAGGAACGAAGGCTGACAGAGGTTGAGTAAAAGTCAGGTGACCATTGTTGTTCACCTAAAATTCAGATCAAATTGCTGTAGAATTATCTCCTACCACTCAACAGTATCATTCATTTTGCAAAAAGGTTTAAAAATATCCAGCTGTACACTTAAACATGAGAAATCTTTCTTAACTGTAGAAAAATAATGAAGCATAATTAACTGCTGATGTAATAAAAAGAAAAAAAAAATCTTCAACCAAAAAGAAAGTTCACTGTTTACATAGATCTGATTGTATGTGCGTCCAAAGTATTTGAAAGACTGCTGCAAGTAAATGGCTTCAGAGCTTCCATCATCTGAAATGGGATTGACTGTGTCTCCATTCCCAAACGGCAGGAAATTAGCCGGCACTAGGAAATGTAAAAGCCTCAATGAAATGCTTAGATCTTCCAAAGGAAAATAAATACTTAAAAGGCATTAAAAGGCACTGGTTAAAATGTCAGTATTATGTTGCAGACAAACAGGCAACACTTTGGCTTACAGTTTAGCGAACCATCAACACGGAAAGACCAGCGGCCGTTCACATCGATATTACTGCTGGATGAGAGTTCTGGGGCACTGGCTGCTGGAATTGTGAAGGAACTGACCGAGTCCACTGTGTCATAACCAGCCTGTAAAAGTAAAAAAAAAAAAAAAACCTATTTAAAGCCTCGATCAAATTATTCCAAAATAAATCTCTTACTTATAAATAAGGTATAAATTGGGGCATAAGTATGTCCTTGTTAGTCATTTCTGCTATTTGTAAATTGTGTAAGGATCTTCACTCCACTCACCAGCCAAAATTGTCCTGTTTCTGCAATATCACCATAGTTGATCAGGATGAAAGAGCGGTCACCATTGGAGACCAAAACCACTTGGAAAGTAGCCACCTACAAAAAAACAAAAATGATTGCCAACATTCAGAACAGAAAACACACATTGAGCATTTGTCAAAAATCAGAGATGAGATCTTACCCCTTCTTCACTGTAGTAAGGCACACTGTCCCAGGTGGCCACAAAGGCTGATGTAGCGGTAAAAGGCACGTTAGGGAAATACTGGTTAACAGCTTGAGTGACTTGTGCCAGTACAGCACTGCTTGTGTCCTCTCTGTAGGAGATAGTTCCACTATTTCTATTGTCAAGGTCTGTCCACAGAGGAGCAATGATGTCTATTCCGGCGTTCAGATAAGGAACGTAGGCTGACAGAGGTTGAGTAAAAGTCAGATGACCATTGTTGTTCACCTACAATTCAGAACAAATTGATGTAGAATTAACTGCTACCACTCAAAACTGTAATTAATTTGACAAAGAGGGGTAAAACATCAAGTTGTTCACTTAAACATTCTCTTAACTTAAGAAAAGTCCAAATTAATTGATTGTATAATAAAATGAAAAAAAAAAAAAACTATCTTCAGCTAAACAGAAATAGTCCAGTGCTTACATAGATCTGATTGTATGTGCGTCCAAAGTATTTGAAAGACTGCTGCAAGTAAATGGCTTCAGAGCTTCCTTCATCTGAAACTGGGTTTACTATGTCTCCATCCCCAAATGGCAAGAAATTAGCCGGCACTAGGAAAAGCATTAGCATTAGTGTATTTTTTAATTGGGGGTTTAATAGGGCCCTTACATTCCTAATAGTTTTGAAGGGCCTTTAATGCCTGCACCTACACATTGAGTAAATGTGTTTTAAGAGCAATAACTGCTTTGAATCAATCCACTGAGTGCCCCTTACTATTTCAAGATTCAAGATTTTTGTTTGTCACATACACAGTTATATAAAGATATATAACCAGTAAATCAGTTCCACTCCATAGAGCAATTATTTATAAACCATAACAAAAAAAAAAAAAAAACACAAAAACAGAGATAATAAGATAGTAGCAAAGAAGCAAGCCTGAGAAGTACAGGACAATATACAATATACTTGAACACAATAAATATATAGATCAACAGGAATGAACAAGTAGAAAAATGTGCAAAAGGTAAGTACAACAATACAGGTTGACAGCAGCAACAAAACAGAAAGTGCTGTGTGCGGTGACATTGTCAAGTATATTGGATATACTGAGTGGACTATTCAGTGATGTCATGTTGATGTTAAGAGACTGAGTTTAGGAGCCTGGTGGCCTGAGGGAAGAAGCTCCTCCTGAGTTTGTCCATTTTAGTACTGTATGGCACTACTGACTTCATAAGCACATTCATACTGTAAAACAATACTGATAAGTCATAGAGTTCATAAATAATAACTACCATTCCATCAGGAATTGAGGTAAAAATTTGCCATAATTGAGCTGTGTCTGCAGTATTTATATAAAAGTTTAGAGCACTGTTTGTATTGTTTATTCATTCTAGTTATTCTAGAGTTTGCTACCTGCCCTTACCCTTGCCTGTTTTTGGATTACTCTTTCATCTTTGTTTTGAATGATTTTGTTTGCTGGTGTTCGACCCTGCCTGTATGACCATGCCTTGTTTAAATAAAGCCTGCACTTGGATCCTCCAACTCCATTGTCATGATCCAACATTACAGAATACACCCACACCCAGACCCAGTGACTTTATTGAGTATCCAGACCAGTCATGAACCCAGCACTAAGGTTAGTTCGCCTCCGTCAGGTAACGCGCTCCCTCGAGCACCACATCCAGGACTTTTTAGACATTTCATATAACTCTGATCTCCTGGACTATGCTCTCATTAACTTTTTATGTTATGGACTAAATGAACCTTTGAAATCAGTTCTCACTCGTGATGGTCCTCGAGGGTCACTATGCCAATTTTTGTATTTTGCCTTTTTGATATGCGGCTCCCCTTTCAGGGGGAGGTAGAGTGTTAAAAGCCCAAAGTATTTTT